>CM070777.1:114921608-116159108 GCA_036346955.1 Dipus sagitta
TAAAAATAAATGCTGGCGAGGATGTGGAGAAGTAGGAACACTCATCCACTGTTGGTGGGAATGTAGGATGGTACAACCACTTTGGAAAGCAATATGGAGACTTCTGAAAAAGCTGAGTATAGAGATACCAACAGACCCAGTTATTCCCTTACTGGGCATCTACCCTAAAACCTTCAAACCACAGACTAAAGAGATTTGCTCAACCATGTTTATAGCAGCTCAATTTGTAATAGCTAAGAGCTGGAATCAACCCAGATGTCCATCACTAGAAGAATGGATAACTAAGATGCGGTATATCTACACAATGGAATTCTATACAGCAGTAAGAAAAAATGACACAATGAAATTTGAGGAAAAATGGTTGAACCTGGAACAGATCATTCTCAGTGAACTTACCCAATCACAGAAAAAAAATCGCCACATAGTCTCACTCATCTACAGCACCTAACCTGAATCTACCAAAGATACCTTACATACCCAGCTAGCATCTCCTAGATTAGACACTAGGATGGAAGGGGAGGGAGGGGAGGGCATCAAAGGGGTGGGAAACACAAATCTAGACCCAAACGGCAATGGTACCATAATCTTCTACTTACTAAAAGATAGACCAAATGGCTGATCCTTCACCAGGCCCTTACAGGGAACACCTGAACCACAAGACACTGGAGAGGCTAAGATTAAGACTAACCTTAATCTCCTACATCTTCCCTCCCTCACTTCCCCTCTCCCTGTCTCTCTCTCTCTTATCTCTAACTCTTGTATATTAGTTATCTTTTTCCTCATTTTCTTAGTGGGCACTGACCTGTAACTCCCAGAACCAGCATGGGGCTATCATCCACAATGAGCTTTTGATCAGAGAGACCTACAAGGTTTCCTAAAAGACAGACAGATTTCTGTCAGAGTACTTGATGACCCACCAAAGGTTAGTGGTAAGACCCTACTGCTGAAGATACCTTATGTGATTGACATGCAAATTAGAATGGCATGGCTGGAAGTTGGATGAGAGTCAATCCCCAGACAGTCAGCGCGTCTAGTGCCAGAAGGTGCTACATGGGCAACTGGGGGAAATTGACCAATATCTATCGAAGCAACGCATGGTCTAACCTACTTAGCAGCAAATAACTTATTGTGATGCCCACACAAGTGCAGTGGTGGCACACAGCCATGGTGGGGAACCAACTGCTCTCAATTTGGCTAACTGATCCCCTCACTGGTATGGGACCCATAGCTGGAGCTGGGAAACAAGTCAGAACCCTATCCAAACATAAGCCCACTCTCCAGTATCAAGCTACTATCACTTGTGGGCTACAAGAGGGCCTACACCTATTAAATTCTCTATAAAAAAAAAAAAGTAAGGGTTATCTCATTTGTCCTGGTGCTAACTTACTCTCCGTTGGAGAATCTGCTTCTCTTTTTCAGATAGATGTAGACCCTAAGGAGAGAGCCACCCCATCATACCTCAAAAGGGCCCCGGCTGAAACTAAGAAAACTTCGAGAAACAAGCAAGGGGGCTGTTTTCCTGATGAACCGGACACCAGCACAAGGGGGAAGGAGATCAGCATAGAGAAAAATCAACTCCTACCAAATCAGAGAGCCAGAGCCTCAGAGGCCCTCAACACCTCATCACTGAAGCAGACCAAAAACGAACCCAACATGGCTCAGGGAAATTTTGCGGAAGAGGGGGCGGAAAGAATGTCAGAGTCACATGTTGGGTCATGATATGCAGAGACATTTAGCTTAGCCATAACTGTGGGCTAACTCCACAATGCATGACCCGTATACCTCAACAAGGAGGGGCCAAGGGGAGGGGGTAGGTCACGGATGAGCCTAATAATGGTACCAAACTGACTGTATTTGCTGAATACAGAACTGACTAATAAAAAAAAAAATAATAATAATAATTTTGCCTAATGCTTATTGCTTTCCTTTAAGTACTAGAAATTAAGTACAATGAGAAAAGAAATGGTGCTCTATCATTAGTTTCAGATTCAGCTTAACACTCAAAAAGTGTTTTGAGACATGTGAAACAGTAGTTAAAAGTTATCAGTGTCTTTGTGCTACTGTAATATTTCTAAGATTATACATAAATTCAAAAATATCAATTGGTTATTAATTAATGAACTATGGACCCTGTGTGCTATAATACTGACCTGACAGGCATAATGTGCCCATGGGTACAATAGTTGCAGGACTACTGGGGGAATAACCAATTACTTTTTCTGATTGGATTTGAGGAGCAGCCCACAGTAGGTATTTATTCCTTGGTATATGAACCTGATCAAAACCCCATTAGTTGGGTAATAGGCCCTGGGGGAAAACCTATCACTATTGTTTTATTAACTATATGTGTTTTTAAATGGCATTCTCTTTATTAATGTTTCAACCCACAGATTGATGCTACTCTCAACTTTGGTAAAAAAAAAAAAAAAAAAAAAAAAAAAAAAAAAGCTTTGATTTTTTTTTTTTTCCAGTATTGGTAGAGGTTAATGCAAACACTCATAACAGGTCAAAATACTGAAAATAAGGGACTGCTGAGTGCCCATGCTAAGATACTTACATCATCCCTCTCCAATGCTCAGGGGGGAATAAAGCCACAGAAAATGGGGTAGAAAGAAAGAATGTAAGAGCTGGTGGAGAGCGAGTTTTGTTGAACTCTGTTGTCCCAAAATGATTTGATGATTGCACCCATGAATTCACAGGAACTGTGGTCACCTGTGGAAGACTTGCACAATATAGAGCCAGTCAGCATTCCATCATGGCTAAAGGAGCTCATTAAACTCCATCTCTTCCTTTTGTAACTATAGGGAGTTAATGGTTTCTTGGAGTTGGGGAGTTATTCTCTTCATTGATGTAGCCACTGATAAGTAGTGGGAAGAAAAATGGTTCAATGGGAGTGAAGGGGGCTAAGAAAGTATAATAGAGGGCATACATATGATCAAAACAAAATGTATACATATATGAGATGGTCAAATAACAAATAATACAAAATTTAAATTCTGTATTAATTTGTTGATAAAACAAATACCTGACAGAAAGCACAACTTGAGTGCGAGTTTATTTCAGCTGATAGTTTAAGGCGATGTAGCTGTCTGATGGTGGAAGGCTTGGTGGCAGGAGTATGAAGCCGCTGGCCACATTCAAGCCTCAGTCAGGAAACAGAGAGGGCTGCTGCTGAGCTTAGTCTTTCATTCAGTCTGGGACCCCAGCCCATGGAACGGCGCTGCCAACACTTGGAGTGGGTTTTCCCAACTCAATTAACCTAATACAGACAATCCCTCACTTGTATGCCCAGGCATTTCTCTTCTGTGTGATTCTAGATCCTTTTAAGTTAACAACATTACCCATCACACTCTCCAAAAATAATTAGTTAAGAAAAGTCTTATTCAAAAGTTGTCTCTGTCCATTAACACTTCTAACATTTTATTAATTCATGAAACTAAAAGCAGCTCTCACCCATGGTGATTTTGCCTCTCGAGGAACATTTCTCAATGTCTGGAGGCTTTACATTTGCCACATTTGGGATAGATGATGTTATTGGTATCTAGTGAATAGAGGCCTGTATTCTCAATGCTTAGGACAGGTCTTCATGACCCATAATTTTGGGCCCTAAAAGTCAACAGTATTGAAGACTGGAACTGCAGCATTCATGTCTCACATGCCTCCTTGTCTCGATTGCTCACTTCCTTGCTTGTCTCCCTGAATCATAGCCCTGTTCCTCTCCTTGGATCATATCCCTGCTAGTCTCCATGACACACACCCCTCTTCATTTCCATGACTCATATCTGTGTTTTCTCCATGGTTTGCATTCCTACTGGTCTCAATGGCTCACATCTCTGGTGGTTTTCATGGTTCATATCCCCGCTGGTCACCAAGGCTCACATTCTTCTGGACCCCAAGGTTTACATCCCTGTTTGTTTCCATGGCTCATATCTCTGCTGGTGTCCATGACTCACATCTCTGTTGCTCTGTATGGATAACATACCTAGTCCCTTCCCGTCTAAATGCATTATAACTTCCTCCCATGCCAAAGGTTTTTCTTCAGTTCTGCCCTTCTACTCTCCTGTTTGTACTTCATGGTTGGCAGATGAGCTGTGAACAGTGACACTAAAGAGATTAAACTTCTTATAGAATTTGTTTAGCTCAAGTTTCCAAATATTTAACTTTCTCTTTTATGCAGAACTTAAAACACTATGTGTCACTATTTGTGACAGGTTGTCTAAAACACACACACACAAAAAATCAGTGTCAAAGCACTGAATTTAAGGTTCTTTCTGGTTTCAAATAACCTGTTTGCTTTCAAACACCAGTTATCAAGAATAGTGAGTGCACAGCTGCTGTACCCAGTTTGGGCATCTAGATCAGGACTGGAAATGCTGGATATTTAGGTCTTTCCAGAAAACATTTGCTATCATTCAATAAGGACTTCTATTAATTTACATTCTATGCATAAAATAAACTATTGGTAGGGGATTACTTATTTTCTATGAAATAAAATACATATTAAGTCCTAAATAATGCATATGTGATCCAAATGAAAGCAAGTATATCCCTTAGGACATAATTAAGGGCATAATCTGTCATTATCATGGAAGAAGTTTTCAATTAATACTTTTGGTATAAACACATTCCTTAGTAATTTATGAGTGAAATTGTTAACTAATATATCCTGAACTATGGTAAATTATTTCTTCTTATTTAATTGGTTGGTTATTAGTAGTCAATTGAACTGAGGATTTGAGTCTCCATTTATGTTTAATGGGAGAATGAGGTTGAACAATGAGCATCTGTCATTCATGCAAGAAGCAACAAGTAAAATCACAGGCTTGACATCACTAATCCCACAAAGATTAACTCTTGATGTCACCTAATTCTGCATTTCTGCATTACTTCATTCTCTTGTGTCATATTACAGTGTGATACATCACATATCAACATATATGTGATGTATCACACTGTAATATGACACACTTTATATATATATATGTACATATATATATGTTGATATATGATGCATCACATTTTAATATGACAAACTTTATATATATATTATATTAATATGTATTAATATATATATAATAAAAATAATATTATATAATATATATATGTATGTATATTTCAAGATTTTTATCACTTAACTCATCTTACAGCAGTTCCAGTTTCCTCTCTTCATATGTACAGGATACCAGCAGGAGCTCTTGAATTTATATGTGCACACATGTGTGTATGCATGCATTAAGAAGAAGAATACGGGCTGCAGAGATGGCTTAGTGGTTAAGGCACTTGCCTACAAAGTCTAACCACCTAGGTTCAATTCCCCAGTACCCATGTAAAGCCAGATGCACAAAGAGGTGCATGCATCTGGAGTTCATTTACAGCGGCTAGAAGCCCTGGTGCTCCCGTTCTTTCTTTCTGTCTCTCTTCTATCTCTCTCTGCTTGTAAATAAATAAATAAATAAAATATTAAAAAAAGAATAATACACAGTTCTGTTGACGTCTCAGTACTTCTGGATACCAATTTTGGAAATAAGTCCATCAAGTTTAAGTCAACTAAGAGGTATATAATTAAAGAGTGAATCAGATTGTACCTAGAAGAGGTGAGAAATTAAAAACTTTTGAAATGTTATGGTTTTTATTTGGTTTAATCAGTCACAATTATGACTGATTATCTCTTGCTACACAAATTACCACACACAATGACTTAAAACAACAATAATAATTTGTCTTATTGTTTCTATAAGCCCGAAGTACAGGAGAAGATTGAGTGAATTCTCTGCTCAGGATCTCACAATGTTAACAGGGAAACATTAATTAAGATTAGTCTTCCCTGAGGCTCAGGATCCATTTTGAAGTACACATGGCCATTCCTGAAATTTTGATATAAAAGAATGGACCACCATTGGCAGAAGATGCTTGAGAACTGAAGGACTTACCATCAAAGGCAAATGGTGCCATGCACTGAAGAACTGACCACTGTAATCAGAGAAATATAGGATTACAAGGAGTGCAATTTAGTAGAGACTTATGGCAGGAATAGGTTCAATGATGGCACAAAGACTGGTGGATGGATCCCTGGTACATGGGTAAAGAGACACTCATATAATAACCAAAATAAAACCGGGTTTCATGGAAGATCAAATCTGGATTATGTCAAGAGAAGCATTCCTGACACTGAAGGCAAACGGGATAGCTTGTAAATCTCCAAATACTGCTTTAGTGGTTCTGTATATGTTGTAGGTAGGAATCTACGCAGGAAGAATAGTCCAGGATTACTCAGGAGCAGCAATCACAGTCACCTGACTCAAGATGGTCTACGGCCACATTAGGTTAGATCCCTATGATGGTAGTTGGCTGAATTTAGTTAATTACAATTGAAAATATCATAGATTTTTCAAGGCTAGCAGGAAAGCCTTTGATTGCTAGACCCACTTTGGGATGACGGAAGTGATTATGAGACCCACTCAGCATTATCCCCTTTTTAGTTAACTCACATTTTTAGCTAGAAACACCCCTTTGCAGTAGCACATAGCATAACCAATCATGAGAGCATCTCATCCTATGGCTACCTATGCTCAAAGGGAGAAGGCCATTATGACATTCTCTGTTGGGGCAAGAATCTTAGACACTGTCATAGAATTCTGTTAACCAGAAGTCAAGTTAGAGAAGATGTTAAAGGCACTATTTCCACAAGTAGTATTGTTTTGAGGTGAGTTAAGATACACTAAATCTAACAGAAACCTTGTGATAACTAATTTTCTGTCATAAATAATATTTTTGTTACTTTTTCATTGCTGGGACGAACACCTAACCAAAAGCAGCATATGGAAACAAAGGGCTTATTTCATGCTTACAGTCTTGAGGAAAAGTTTCATCATGGCATGGCAAAGCAAAGCTGGGCATCACATTTTGCCACAACAGCTAGAAAGAGTCATTAGGAGTGAACTTTTGAGCTAACAAGAGGAGCTTGAGCTAACACTCCCAGGCCCACCCCAAGTGACGTCCTCCCACAAGGCTCTACCACCTAAATTACCACTATCTGTGGACTAAGTATGTGTCTTAATTACAAACACATGAGACTATATGGGACATTTAACAAATTACCACACTATTCCAAAGAAAACACCTGAGATAATAACCAGAAAAAGTAAAAACTTATTGAAGTTCAAGGTTTAGAACGTTCTAATCCACGACTAGTTGGACTCATTACTTTAGGGCCTGTGGCCTTTGGCAAGATGGCATACCATGGCAAGGAGTGTGTTGTGGGGAACAAAAGAAAAAATAACAAAAACACATGTACCTTATGGCCATGGAGCAAAACAACAAGAAAGAACCAGACCAGTGTTCACAGTACCCTTCAAGACAACAAGCCCAATGAACTAAACAAGCCCAATTTCCTACTAGGCCCTACCCCTTAAAGTTTTCAATACCTCCCAATGATTGCCACCTGGGGGAGAAAAGTTTAAGTGAATGTGCCTTTGGGGACACTCAAGATGCAAACTACATGTTTGTGTCACACTGAGGATTTAGTGGTCCACTAGAGAAAATATTGCCTAGAAGGCAATGTTATGTCAGGAGCAGGACAGCATTTCCTTGGTGAGAAACACCATAGATTGCATGAGGATCCCCAACGTTGGCAAGGACAGAAAACCTGAGTGAACCTACTGTGAAATTGATGTGAAATACTATGTAGTAAGTCTAAAAATGTATATACAGGTTTTCTTTGATTAAAAGAGATTTCATCCATGTTTGAGATTTTATAACACATTGTACATATTAACATAGATTTGCTTTATGTTTCATATTTAAGCTACTTATAATGGATCATTTTGAAGCTTTAAGTGGTTGACCATATTAATATGATTCTGTCATTTTGAGAGGGAGTCAAGTAGCTTTGTTAGGTAGTTTAGGATGAATGGGCCCCAAAATAAAGGAAGGAATGCCTAACATCACAATCTCGACTTTGTTGGATTGCAAAGGATAAATTTGACTTCTTATCTCTGCCTAAAGAAATTCCCTAGATCTTTTTTTCCACAAATAATCTGAGTCCTTCCCTGGAGGGAGTTCTTCTTTCCCAGATTTTAAATCTAATCCTGAAATTGTGGTTGGTCACGTTCAGGTCCCAGAATGTGGCATCATGACTGGTTTCTTCCTGAACAAGCCCCTAGCCCAGACTAATCTATTCTCACTCTGGCTCCCCTGAGCTGGAAGATGAAACCCACTATAGTAAGGTTATAAATAGATGTATACTAGGGGACAAGTCTCTCTCTCTTGGTTGGCTCCTGAACTTCAAGGTTCTGTAAGCTTCCCTTGTCTCAGCCCAGTCTCCCTTACTCCCACATGGTCCCTCTGCCCCTCCTGCCCACCATGTGAAAGGAGCTCTCTGTACTTTCTTTTCTTAATCTAATAAAGTTTATGGGTTTTAATGCTTCAAATTCATAAGACAAGATCCCAGGGCACTCTAAATTTGTTGGTGCATTGGCTTCTTGGTGTATTGGCAAGGAACCCCAAAATTCACATTTCAATTTGATGATATTGCTTGTTGTATAGCAGTTTTTTTCTGAATCGACATATATTCTCTCCTGAAGAAAGGAAGGTGGTTCTGATTCAGGAAGTCAAATATCTGAGAAGCCTGAACCTTAAGACGACACAACTCCCCAAGGTTATGGTAATTAGAAATATTTCTTCTTTGGGGTTTGGAGAGAAAGGAGTTCCATAGACTCAGGAGAGATCAAAAAGTCTGACAAGAGGGTTGCAAGACCCCACCCTAAAGCTGCAGTGGGCTTTACATTGGTACAGCTGCATTGAGTCATCTATTGCTCCTCTAAGAAACCCTTTACCCTGCTCTTTAAGTAACCCTATAAAACTCACTGATTAACCAAAGCTTGTTTTGGTGTAGTCATCCTTTGTATGTTATCTGAGCTCTATCTGGGGTGAAGACATGTGTTCCCATCTCCCCAGGGAACAGGTTTCCCATGACACTTGTTGCCCAATGTTGGGCATGACAGAACCAAAGATTAGTTTTGGAGGAGCAATTGCATGGTCCTGGTTAGTGGTAGCAAGACCTGCAACTGAGGCTGAGGATGGAAAATCTGGGGGGAAAATACCACATGCCCACTCCTCCCTATGTGGCATGCATTGATGTACTTTTTTAGCCATAGTGATGGTTGCATAGATCTTGCTATAAGGATAGTTAGACACTGGTAGTGAAGTCTGTGCCATCAGTGGGAAGAAGGTCTTTTGAAGGAATCCCAAGGTGACCATCTTCCTGTGTGTGGTTGGAGTGGCATGCATACTGTAAGGTTTGTGAACAACCAAAAATCATGCATGACCACTGTGAGTCAGTAAAGAAGCTGTTTACTGGGGCCCAAGCTGCCAGCCTGTCTCACAGGATGACAGAGAGAACAGATAGTGTGGATCTGGATAGTTTGGGTTTTATAGAGTTTTTCTTTTTGGGAGGGGTATACCGAAGACAAAGAAAGGACGGAGGAATTAGGGGGAGAGCACGGACCAAGCTGAGGAGGTAATCAATCAGAGAATGGATGGCCATCAGAAGAGGAGCCAGGTTGTCTGGTAGGAAAACTGTGGCTGAGGGCATTGTTAGGTCAGGAGAATAAGGGTTGGGTGATGCAATCATCTGGAGTTACATCAATCAGGCTGCTGCTGTTCTTCTTCATTTTGACTCCATCTTGGGACTCTTGTCATACTTAACATTCCAGCATATTGTTAAGGATAGGGGGTGCTGTTGTCTCTGATTACTTCTTCCTGATGTGAGGGGGCGTGGTCAGGTATTTCAGGGGATGCTGGGGTCAGTGGCTTGCAAGTCCTCTCGGAGCAGGTGATGGTGAGTCTGAAAAGTCTAAAAGTTTGTACTGAGTGGGAAAGAGATAGGTTAATGAAAATTGGTTGAAGAGTGATGTGTGAGATCATGTACCTGGTTTTGGATGCATTTTCAAAGATAGGGGGCTATCAAGAGTAAAAGAAATATCCCCATTAATGGCCTGAGTAATAGTAATAGCCAAGGCCAAATAATTCCAAAGATATCTCATGGTCCTGAGGACAGTGGGGCAGCAGGACAGAGTCTGTTGGCCTAAAGCTCTTCTTAATCTCAAATTCTACTTTGTCTGATTAGTTTGTGTAACAACAACATTCATTGTCTAGAAAAAGACAAGTTCCTGCCTTCTTGGCTGTGATGAGGTAGAGGGCTTGATGGTTCTGAAGGACTACTGATGTCAATGAGGTGAGCTGCTGCTACAGCAGGTGAAGGGCTGTAGCAGAGTCCTTAATGGCTGTATTCAATTCTGTAGACAGCTGTTGATAAGAGATTAAGCTGTGTTCCAACCCAACCACAGCCAGTCCTGTAGCTTTTATAGAGGAGACAAGACTTAATTTTTATTAGGATATGTAAATGGACTGTGACAAGCTCAGCCTTCCGGGATTTACTTCCCTCAGGTAAAGGGGCCAATTTCTATTATCTGGTCACCTGAAACAATATCATAGGGACACCTGTGGAGTGGTAGAAGAGCTTTCATCTATATATCCCATATGTGGTTAGAGTCAAGTAGGGGAGGCAGTGAAATTCTGGGGTTGTGGTAGGTAAGCTCTTCTAAAGACTCTGGACAAGAGTGTGCAAGTTGCTTATGTAGAGGTGGAAGGGTAGCTGGGTTAAGTGGGGGCTAAATTAACGTTTGGATTGTCTAGAAAGGTAACATGAAAAGGTTTAAGTTTGGATTGAGTTAGGGTTTAAGTAGTTTCTACTCGAAACTGGGGTTCCCACTAGTATTTTAGGCCTTGGAGGGTGACCCAGGTAGATGGAGTTGGATTGTCACAGAACCACCTGAGTATGGGCTAGCTGTAGATGAGAGGATACAAGGTTAAGATTATAGTTAAATATGCAATCCCAAAATTAGCAGAATTATTACCAGAAATGGCAGGCATGATTATCATGAAGATCTAGAAATTTGCCAAATGATGTGCTCTATACCTGTTCTTGTCACAGTGAGCACATCCGTCTAAAGTTACAGTCTGGGCTGGGATGATTAAATTTTTTAAGATATAGCTTACTTTCTGGCTATATTTTTCTGTTGAGTGTTTAAGACCAAGTAGGTGGCCAAAGTTTATTTTTTATTGTAATTTTGAAGGTCACTTGTGGCTCTTTAGGGGAAACTTTTAGGGACCTGGGAGGAGCTCTATGGATGTCTCTGCATTTCTGACATCTGCTGTCATGAGTCAGGGCCATGCTAATTGTGTGGCTTCCCTTCCTTTGGAAGCATTTAAGTTTCCCTCTCTGTTTTGACTCTTCTTTTGCATATGAGATATTGCTTGAAATCCATTTTTGGGGTCTCCATGTCTTCTTTGATCAAGAAGATAGGCGACTTACCAAGACCTTTAGGATCCATGAGAGAAAGAAATGTCCCATAATCTCTTGAGCCCTTTTGACCTGGAGTGGCTGGAACCAAAATAGTGGGTAGGGTACCCTTTTAATCCCAAAGTCCTCATTGGTGCTGGCCACTACATCTGGTTGTTAAGAACCCAGGAGAAAAAATAGGAATATAGAGTATGTTTCTATATTTTGTCTTTAATAAAACAGCTCTAGTTAAAACATGGTATTAAAAACCTTAACATTTTGTTGTAATGTTTCACATATGTTGTCTGATGACATGGTAAGCCATATCTGAAAGATAGGAAATGTATACATTATTTAACATGTAAGTACAGACAAAGCATGTTAACAGTCCTGGAGACAATTTTTGTTAACAAAAATATATTAATTCTGACTTTCATTTAGTTTTAGTGCCCTGATGAGAGGCATACGTTTTGTTCCTATATTGGAGGTTCTGAACTTGAATATGAGACAAATAATAATGGCTTTTGTCATTAACAGTCAACTTTTATGAGTGTAAATTTTGTAACCATTTTATAAGCCTTAAACCCATCTAAATTTTGACCTTTTAATTTACACACACACACACACGCACACACACACACACACACATATTTGAGAGAGAGAGATTAGGTGCATCAGGGCCTCCAGCGTCCTTAAATAAACTCCAGACACATGTGCCACCTTGTGCATCTGGCTTATGTGGGTCCTGGGAAATCCAATCTGGATCCTTAGGCTTTGTAGAGAAGGGCCTTAATGGATAAGCCATATCTGCAGCCCAATTTCGACCTTTTAAAGTCAGAGTTGAATTTTGGAATTTTTGGTACTTAAAAATCTCTGGCTACTGTTGTAGCAGATATAAACAAGCACTTCTGGTATTAAAGTTGAAAACCTACAAGTCTGTCTTTAGTAACTTAGAATCATCTTTGAATATATCTGTGTATGTGTACACATTTTAGTGGTTTAAATCTCTTTGTCTAAACTGGACTAGACACAAACTTAATCCTGATAGAGAAATCTATACCCATCAATCTGATGCACCTTGTTTATATCTTATATCTCAAGTGTATATCATTGTTAGCCATAACTATTAAATGAAGCTTTGACTAGATATCTGACAGTTTATGTTTAAATTATGTTATTTGTAAAAAACAGATTTTAGCATTACAACTCATTTTGGCCCAAAATTGTGAACAGAGATCCTCAAAAATGAGAAAGCACACAGTTTATTCAGATATTAGAATATGGGGAGGCTTTCTAGTCTCCCTAAGAACAAAAGGTACAATGAATGAAACTAGATTATATATTTTATAAAACTTGAGTTATAAACACAACTATTTAGCAGAATTAGTTTGAAAAAAGAAAAATCAGTAATTAGTAAATAAATATTAATCTTATTAAGACTCAGTATTTTGTAGGTTGAATTTTTACATAGAAGCATTACCAACTTAATTAAATATTTGAAGGACATTTTTGTTGTTTTTTTGTTTTGTTTTGTTTTGTTTTGTTTTGTTTTGTGAGAAAGAGAAGGAGAGGATGGGCACACCAGGGCCTCCAGCCCTGCAAATGAACTCCAGATGCATGTGTCCTCTTGTGAATCTGGCTTACGTGGGTCCTGGAGAATCAAACCAGGATCCTTTGGATTTGCAGGCAAATGCCTTAACTGCTAAGCCATCCCTCCATCCCCTGAAGACCGTTTTTATAACTGTCACTATGAGTAAAACAGTATCAGTAAATTAAACTTTAGACTTTATAACCTATTGATTTGAGACTTTTTTATAATCCTATGAAACACATTTTAAAAGCATGGAAATGTATATTTAGGTAAAACTTGATAACTGCTCTAGAGTTATATATATATATATATATATATATATATATATATATATATATATATATATATGACTCTCTCTATATATATAACACACTTGGAAATGGTTTTATTAGCAATGACAGATCTGAACTATATTTATGATTAAAACAACCAAGATTACCTGTTCATAGTCACCTTACACAAAAGAGAAATTGTGAGAGAATCAAAATTATATGCTGCTTATCATTTTCATTTTCCTTGTCCAGAGGCAATTGGCCAATTTGTCTAAGGACAAAGTGTGAATGACACATTGTTGTAAATATGCTTGGGGTCTAAGTTAGGGGGTCAACCCATTTCTCAGAATCCAGCTTACCATTAATTTAAACACCATATCACAATTAATATAATTTAAATTACAGTGAAATAGAAACAATCATTAACAAGAATCTTTAAACATTAAGCAAACCTACCAGAACCTAGGTATCTGGCTTTTAGCCTTGACCTGGCAGACTTTAGGGTCCAACTCGTTCTTTAAGCCTTTGTGTGTGGCTGTGGCATGGGGTCTCTTTGTCACCATCCTCTTGCTGTTTGCCATCTATCATGGTTCACAGCCTTTTTGTGTTTGTGCATCCCACACACAGCATATCAGATGCAGAGTAGGTATGGTGTCTAATCATCATGACTGCACATGGTATTTGAATGTATGTCTCAAAGTATTGCTGCAGACAGAAACCAGTGCATTCAGAATCTGCATTTCACAAAAATTAGCACTGGTCATTAGAATCTGAATTTTAGGTTAATGCTCAATTTCACATTCACACATAATCACTTAGAGTCTAAAATAGTTTTTTTTAGTTATTTTCTTAATTTTTGTTCTTATCTAAATGGGGCCAGTCTCACCTCAGAAACCCTTTGAGGTTTAACTATGGCCCTCCTTTCTTAGCAAATCATGGGTCAGTATGAGAGTGGTATGCAGGAAAACATAAAGACCATGGCAGGCAAAGTAATAGGTCTGAGTAAGGTAGCAGAATTTGTTAGTATAGTGGGCAGAGTCAGAAGAAAAGGATCCTAGGCATGCTTTAATTTGAGATAGGTCAGACATAGAAAATGGGACAGGGACATGTGCATTTAGGGGGCAGGTCATCAATGGCGTCATGATTGAGACCTGAAGGTGGAGGAGAGTAAGGAGAGGATATTGAATTTGGTTTTATCCTGAGATCTTGACTAGAGGAACTTGGTGAGCACGGCAAGCAGAGCTTACTGGGACCAATTGCCTATGCAGTGACTGAAGTTTTTCTAAATCAGTAAAAATTTGGAAGTCAAAAGTATAGTTTTCAGGTCATATGGGCCCATTGTCCAATTTATATTGAGGCCAGGCCATGTTGCAATAAAATATTAATGGCGTGGTTTGATATCATCCTAGAACCTTAATTTCTTAAAGTTTTGAAAGAGACAAGCCAGGAGGTAACAGGGACAGTTTAGGAAGTCTCATTTCCCATCTCAGAAGAGAGGTAAGAGGAAAGGGTGTAGGAGGAGACTCTTATAAGGAGGAGAGGAGGAGAAAGGGAAGGCGTGCTCACCAAAGAGTGAGTAGTTAGTGGTGAAGGACAAGATCTCAGGAGGAGGAGGAAAGAGAAGGCAGTGAAGTTTCTCTTTACAGAGCAGAGTGTCTTGGGAGACAAAGCCCCAAGCCAGGAGCATGTAAGTTACAGTGGCTCAGTGCCCCTCATGCCTAAGGCAGTTGGTGCTCAAAGTTGATGCCTGTGACAGCAGACAGTGAAGATACGGCAGGTGCCTGAGAGCTGAGGGTGCTCTGCCTAGGAGGAGGAGCAAACTCGCCCCTGCCTGAGAGCAGTCAAGGAAGTTAAGCAGGGAGGAGGAGGAAAGGGAAGGAAGAGAGTGTCCCCAAAGCTGGAAAACTGAGTCAAAATCCCTCAGGGCTCAGTGGGCCAGAGAAAGAGAGAGAGAGAGAGAAAGAGTGCTGAGGTGTTGAGAGTGTGTCTTTCTCAAGGCCTGGGGAGCCCAGAAGCCGGTGAGGGGTACTGATGTACCGGTACCATTTCAAAGAGGGAGAGATTGTACCTCTGAGAGCAAGACCAGGCCAACCTGTGCTGAGAAACACTTACTGAGGGGGAGAGGACAAAGGAAGGTTTAGAGGAGAGAGAGAGAGAGAAAGAGAGAGAGAATACCTCTGAGAGCAAGCCAATCTGCGAGGGACACTTACCAAAGAGAAGATGATAAGAAAAGGAGAAGACGTGAAGTTGAATCTTGGCAAGTGAGAAACCTGCACCTGGCAACTGGTCTGAGGCTATTAGAGGCTCAATGGCACCTTGGTGGCCTGATCAGGGGAAAGGAGGTCTGGCCACCCAAGAGGGCAACTGGGAGCACCCTATCTGATTCGTAGCACCAGATGCAAGGGACATGAATGACCAAAGGCTACATACGACCACTTTGAGACAGGAAAAGAGCTGTTTATTGGGGCCCGAGCTGCTGGGCTATCTCATGGAAGGAGAGAGAGAGAGAATAGCCAGTGTGAGTCTGGATAGTTGGGGTTTTGGCTTACCATCTTTTAGTAATAGCACATCAAAAAATGAACAACGTGCAAATTAGAATGGCATTGAAGACCCCTTCATGGGATCAAAAACTTAGAATCCATGGGAAGAGTCAGATAGTGAGGATGGAGAGTATGAGATGATAAATTGTGTTTATAATGTGCTAAAGCAATGAAGCAGAGATGAGACAGGCCAAATGGATAAAGGGGTGGAGTCAGGTCATTCAAAGGCAGACATGGAAAGATCTGTGTAGAGCTGGAGTCTCTAAGGATAGCACTGACAGAAAGCCAATTGCAAGACAGGCATGGTGATGCATACCTTTAATCCCAGCATTTGGGAGGCAAAGGTTGTAGTGAGTTCGAGGCCACCCTGGGAATACATAGTGAATTCCAGGTCAGCCTGTTCTAGAGTGAGACCCTACCTGAAAAAGAAAAAAAAAAAAAAAAGAAAAGCAAGAAAGAAGAGAAGAAGAAAGAAAGAAAGTTCCAGTGCTATTGAGCTTCTCGAAGGCTCTAAGGTCTGAAGAACAATTCTCATAGAGTATGAACGACAGGTAAAGAGAATGAACCGTGTCTCAGCGATGGGCATTATCTCCCCAGAGTGAGCCATGTACAGTTCTCTCCTGAAAAACAGGTGTGCTGGGGGTGGAAATGGCTTACTTCTCCTGAGGCCAACACAACATCCAGGTGTGGCTGAGGAAGGGACAGTAGCAAAGGCTGCAGCCTTTGGAACCTGTCAAAAGAAGGGGATGAAAGAACCCAAGAAGCTGACACCACAGCAGGCTGAAGAACAGCCTCACTCCTCCTTAGCCCTAGGTTATACCAAGCAGCTTGACTGAGCCCATCAGGGGTGGGGAATTGCAAGGCAGACCTATGGAAGTCCTATAGGGTAAGAAAGATGGATGGCCCAATGCAAATGTCTGGGGATTTTAGAAAGCTAGATGGGAGAGTGCCTCCTATCTATGGTGCTGTTCCCAGCACTGCCCTTTTGAAGAATGTGTATTCTCTCTCCCCAGAGAAAAAATTTCTGTGACCCTAGATGTCCTTTAAAATTGTCATATACTGTTAGTAAGTAAGCCACCAAGAGTGGGGAGTATTAGAATGTGAGAGGTTTACTCTGCTCCATAATTCTCAAATCTACTTCTTTGAGACATAGCAGCCATTGGAATTTTTAGGATTTTCTTTTGTTTTAAGGAAAAGAAAATAAGGTGAAGTCTGAGAGCTTTAATATAAGTATAGCTTTCTTAGAGAGAATTGTTTGGTAAATATTCCCCTGGCAACTACTCTGAGAAAATGTGGTATTTTCACCTTCAGCCTCACCAGATTTTGTATGAGGCCATCTCTCTTGCCCTCTTGCACTTAGCATTGCATTCACTTCTGAGCTCTGTATAACAGAATGTAGATAGTCATTACTTTCCACACATGTAAGTTCCAAGAGAAAGTAACTGCACTCTCATAAAATGAAATGCTCCTAGTGTTCCTATTACCATTATCCTCTCACATAAATGGTAATACTTTTTATAAACATACTCTTATGCAATGTGAGATGGGGATGGTGCTTTTAGTAAAATTATGACTTCAGACAGAAATGGAATATTTTATGAACATAATTATATATTAAAGTTATCAGTGTGAATCTTACATGACTTGCTATTAAAATATCTGAAACACATGTGCTTATTTTGTTCTTTCTTCTGACAGTTTCTAAAGCCAAAAATAAATAAATAAAATCACTACATAATCCTTTCCCTTACAAAGACTAACAGAATCACAAGGAATTCTGACAAGTTGAAATTGCTTTTTGGAGGAAAGGGAGTAACAGGGCACTTCTGAATAAGAGCCTGGATTTTCTCAAATATATAAGAATCTACTTCCTAATGCAAGAATTGCATTCCACACAATCACCTTGCTTGCAAGAAACACCAAGCCCAATGGGTCCAGAAATAGTCCATTGCTCTCATGTGTGATTTTATGCTTTTCAACATGTTGGAAATATGTGACTTGAACCTTGTTACCACTTTGACCTAGAAAAAAAGAAACTAGAGCTCCATTCTGCAGGTAAGATGGTGAAATGTTAAAAGCAAGTTACATTTCCTTTGCACATATTGTACCAAAGTTGCATTGTGATATTTCTCTAAATGATGTTGCCTAGAATTTGTTTCTATTGAAAAAGAAAGGGCAATTGGGTAAAAATTAACCAGGAGATATGTAAGGAAATAGAAAAGACATGAATATTAGGGTTCAGAAAAGCTATACATCATTTCTTTTTGCTATTTTGGAAAAGATCCTTTGTACTTTGCCTTTGACATTTTGGGAAAGATCATTACATTTTTCCAGCACTAAAATGCATTGACCTGTGGGCATCTCACAAATCTGATTTTTGTTTAGTCACAGATCAAGTGTGTTTATATCTAGATGATAGTCATCTTCGTTTTAGAAACTGAATGATCAACTCCTAGTCCTAGGGAACTGTAGTAGACAGCCTCAGGTTTCTGGGATGAACTTCCAAAGCAGGCACAGTTACGGAAGAAGGAAGGAATTTATTGAAACTTACAGATAGAGGGGAATTTCCGTAATGGCAGAAGAACTTGTCCCCCTTTTACAGGTCCAGCAGAGAGAGAGAAAAGCCACCACCAGCAGCATTAGCAAGCACACTTCAGGAACCACAGACAAAGCTCAAGCACTTTGCATATCTTTAGCTGGAAATTCCAAATCTACTCCCTTAATTTAGGGCTGGACCCTAGGATATACCCTCAGTGGCACCTCCTCTAGCCACAGGGCTGGAGATCTAAGTTAGAAGTTTTAATAAACTCCTGAGTCAATTGGGGACATCCATTCATACTTCCACAGGAACCAATTTAATGTCTGAGCATAAACACTGAGAAAAACACAAGGAGCAACAGCTTCTGACACTGAATATCAGCAGTGTAGTGTTATAATCCCTGAAAGATAGAAAGCAATGAAAGGCTGCAATTATGTTTGCTAATTTTCTGAAAACTAAAAGCAAGAACCCAAACTGAGAAAATAGAGGCTGGTATTTCAAAGTCAAAGGGACTGAATCCTACCCATTCCCTCCTCAGTGAGGTAACAAAGGCATACTTTGATTTCTTACTAGTAAAGTAATGGGGAAATATTCTGTGTAGTATTGTATTTTTGTACTTTTTAATTTTTTTTGCTTGTTTTTCAAGTTAAGGTCTTACTCTAGTCTAGGCTGACCTGGAATTCACTCTGTACTCTCAGGCTGGCCTTGAACTCATGGCAATCCTCCTACATCTACCTCCTCAGTGTGGGGATTAAAGGCTTATGCTTAGTGCATAATACTTTTTTATCATTATTTATTTGAGAGTGACAGACAGAGAGAGAAAGAGGCAGATGGAGAGAGGGAGAGAGAATGGGCGCACCAGGGCCTCCAGCCCCTGCAAACGAATTCCAGACGCGTGCGCCCCCTTGTGCATCTGGCTAACATGGGTCCTGGGGAGTCGAGCCTCGAACTGGGGTCCTTAGGCTTCACAGGCAAGCGCTTTACTGCTAAGCCATCTCTCCAGCCTCATATAATACTTTTTAATGGGTGCAAATGGATATTATATTCAAATGCATGATATCATCTCATGAAAATATCCACATATTAAATGGGAAAATACTTTATGATTGAAAATTAGTCACGGGCTGGAGAGATGGCTTAGCAGTTAAGCTCTTGCCTGTGAAGCCTAAGGACCCCGGTTCGAGGCTCGATTCCCCAGGACCCAAGTAGCCAGATGCACAAGGGGGTGCACATGTCTGGAGTTCGTTTGCAGTGGCTGGAGGCCCTGGAGCGCCCATTCTCTCTCTCTCTCTCTCTCTCTATCTATCTATCTGACTCTTTCTCTCTGTGTCACTCTCAAATAATAAATAAAAATGAACAAAAAAAATTATAAAAAGAAAAAAAAAGAAAATTAGTCACAATATACTGATTTGTTTTGTTCTTATGAAAGATTTTCCAGCATGAAACAATTATGACAAAGATTTGAAGAGATCAATAATTGGCTTTCTATTAATAAAATAAGCATAGTCCCATGGTTAAGGTATGAATGGAGAATCAAAGAAAAATATTAAATATATACATGACTGTTCAAAAGCATAGAGAATTCATTATAAAGCATAAGAAATGATACAATTGCTGCTTTCATTTATACTGTTCATTTAATGATTTTGATTTAGCCCATATAACTACATTTATATAAGAGAATGATTTCAATATTCATTGAATACCCTTTCTATTCTAGGCACTGTTTACTAGAAATGAAGATAAATAAAATTTCCTCCTTATAGATTATGTGTTTTATAAAAAGTAATCCAGAGAAACAAAATAAATATTTATTATATTATATATTTTATTACATTATTTATAGATATTTGTCGCTACCCTTCCCGTCCAGCGGAATAAGGCAACGGCAATCGGAACCCTTCTCGAAGCAGTTTATTCAGGAATCCTTTACATCTGGGTGTGGGGCCCCGATACCAAACCCTCCGCCCTATATATAGCCAGCCTGACCCAATCAGCAGCTGCCACGTGGGGGTAGACAACAGGGCTCAGCCAACCACCTGATGGTGGTCTGATCTTTGCATAGCGCTGTACATGCGCACTTTGCACTGTGTAAGTGTTTACTCAGAAGGGGAAGCAGGAAATGGTGCTTAGTCATGAGACTTGGCAGCCAGCCCAGGCGCCATTTTGGAATGGCCGCTGGTGCCGCCACACCCGCTCTCCACAGATATTCATTATGTTATATATTTAATTAAAAATTGATCAATGCAAAGAGGAAAACAACAGAGTCATGTAAGTGAATATGAATCACTGACTTCAAGGTAAAATAGGATATAATTTAGTATAGGGTGGTAATTTGCAAAGAAATTTTCCAGAAAAGGACATGTATGGGTGGTTTAAAAGTACATGAAATTCTTCCTAATTAATAATACTCATACCATTTAAACTATACTGACTTCACTCTCAGTTGGAGAATCTGTTCTTTTTCAAAAGGTAGCAAGACTGGAGGAGATAAACTACCCCTTGCACTTCAGCCAAACCACAGCTGAATCCATGGATGAATGGAGAAACGAGCAAGAGTGCTGCTTCCATTCTGATCCTGGTAATCACTGCCAGGGTGTCAGAGACAAACCCTGAGGATGTTCCATACCTACCAAAGTAGAGATCCAGAGGCTCCTAAGAGCTCATCACTGAAGTGGACTTAAAACACACCCTCTATGGCTCAGGGAATTTTGCAAAAGAAGGGACAGAAGGATTGTAAGAGCCACAAGTTGAGACATTATGACTAGAAGCATTCCCCCCCCCCAAAAAAAAAACTGACTACTGCTCCCACAATGCATAAACTACAACCCCATGGGAATATCTCCAACCCTACTGAGGAGTGTCCCCAGTGGAATGGGGGCAGAAACAAGGGTAAAGAGGGTACCAACACATGATGTATCTATATGAAACATCTTGTTAGTAGTAACAATAATAACAAACATTAAAAAATAACTTGCATAAATTTGCATGGTGCTAAACTTTTGTTTTTAAACAACTGAAAATTTTGGAGAAAAATTTTGGAGAAAAAAAGTGAATTTTAAAATGATGCCATTGTTTTTTTTTATTTAAGTTCAACAAAGTAGACTATGTTGACTTAGATCTCTGTTGAGTTTTTTTTCTCCAAAGACCAAAATTAGAATTTTGTAAACTGTATAGATATTTGATGCATTTAATATTACTTCTGTGAAAAAAGTAGCCAAGGGACTAGTATATGTATAAGATCAGATAGGCAAGGAGTTGGATACTTGTTAATCAAGGAAAAACAACTATGCCTTGGCAGCTGTGTATTCAGGTTAGGCGTGGAATATCATGTGAGAGAACCAAGAAAACTATCATTCTCTCAGTAGCTATGTCTCCTGATGGTTATACCTCCTTGAGGTTCTGCACTGGATGAGAAACTGTGGTGCCAAGAGAATTGTATTATTCCGACACATGTGCAATAATGAAAGACATGTGCCCTCAAAAGAAACAGCTTCATTATAGTGTCATTTCTATGGTGGTATTGACCACCCCCACCCTTCAAGAGGATTAGAAGAAGAAATTCCCTAAAATGTGAGGTCTGGTCCAATTGACTTAGTAGGAGAAAAAAAAAATCTTATTTTATGAATATTTCACCTACCACATTAAAACTTCATTCATTAAAACTTTCTAAAAATCCACAATGCAGAAGCCAGTGTGCTGCTACTATCCACCTCAGGTCAACCAGCTCTGATCAATCTTTGGAGTGTGCCTTGCTTTGATTATCTAAATAAGCTTCTGATTTCACTGTCTGAGTCTGTCATGACAAATTCTCTCCTGTGAGAAGACAAGAAACAAGGAGAAAGATTCACTTTGTAAAACTGAAATATATGAAAGAGAAAGAAGTATGAAAGACATTTGCAGATTCTGAGCAACGATGAAATGTATTTAAATTTGTGTTTTAAAAGCTACTCTAACTGGGTGTGATGGTACATGCTTTTAATCCCAGCACTTGGGAGGCTGAGGTAGGAGGATCGCTGGAGTTCAAGGCCACCCTGAGACTACATAGTGAATTCTAGGTCAGCCTGGGCTAGAGTGAGACCCTACTTCGAAAAACAAAAAAAAAAAAAAAAAACCAAAACAGTAGTATAGACTGCAGGAGGAAAAAGTACCACTGGGGAGCATACTGAGAACAATGTACCTTCCCAAAATCTAAGATCAGGAGAGGAATCCCTCTGCAAGAAGTGCTGATGATATATGTTCCTAGAAACAGTAGGATACTTGGTAATAGTTTAACAGCACTAAGAGCACATCTTATGTATTGCATATGAAGTTAAAAAATACTAACTAGCTTCATTCATAGCTTTAAAATGGAGAAGATGAGGCAGGATAGGTGTGAATTGTCAGAATCTCACCTTGGATTCACTAGTTTTGATGTGGCAGTTAACATATATACAAATTTAAGGAAATAATTTTTTACTCCTTGGTTAATAAGTTTTACTCCAACTCATATATAAGCTAAGGATTTGTGGCTAGGATCAACAAATGAGAGAAAACATGAAGCATTTGGCTTTCTGGGCCTGGATTACCTCATTTTGTATAATCCCTTCCAGATCCATTGATTTCCCTGCAAATTTGATAATTTCATTTTTTTTAACCACTAGAAAGAACTCCATGGTATAAATGTACAAAGACTTAAAGAGAAGATATTGAATACATGCAAGTAGATGAATAAATTACTAGGGAAGCAATGGACTAAGTGAGGTCAGGGGAAGGTATTGAGTAAAGGAAGAGTGAGAGGAGGGTTAAGCAACATTTAAGGTGTTATGAATAAGCCATATGGAAACCTACTTTATTGGAAAATGTCCACACCATAGATTGTTCCTAGAAAAATTTCAGTGCCAGGGATGGGATGCTTTCAAGTTGAGTTTTGGCCAGAGAGGCCCTTGATGCCCCCAAAACAGTATTGGCCATTGCCAAGGCTCTTAGTTTCCCTTCATAGATACATAGTAAGACCCTATTGCTGAAGACTCCACATGCTTTGGTGGCAAGATAGTTGAGAAAATAATCTGCCACTTAACTGTAAACATCCTTCCTGTGAACCAGTTGACAGAAAGATGGAAAAAACTACATTGCATGCAGCCCTATGGGAGAGAGAAGTCATCATCAGTGATTAAACAATAGTGAACATTGCAAGCCTTAAGATTGCCCATTCAGGACATATGAGCCAGCAGGTGGCATGTGTGTTAGGGGGAGAAACAAGCACTCTCTAACTGGACTGGAGGCCTGCTCCATGGGAAGAAATACATGCCCGGTATTGAAAACGTAGGCAAAAATGTATGGCTGAGGAAGTCATGAGCCTTAGAGCACTGCTCTCTTCTCTGGCTAAAAGCATATATTATGCTCACCAAACTGCCCTGTAAGTGCTTTTCCTAATATTCATACACATATATTAAGGCTACTCTCACTTTTTGTTAGAGTAACTTCTCTTTTCACATGGCAGTGACCACTAGGATGACTCAAAAGGCAGCATAGTGCTGAAAAAAGTGACAGAGGAATGTTCAGTACTGAGTCATCTCGATCACACCTTCCAAGGCTCAGGGTCCATTGTAGAAGAGGTGGCGGAAAGAATGTAAGAGCCAAAGGAAGGGTAGGACTGCTTACAATGCAATATTACAGACACAAAATGCCTGGATATCCAAGACAAAGAAATAATATGACTGCTTATAATGCAATCTTATAGACATAAAATGGCCTGTATATCCATGACCTCTCAATGCCTGGTACTATGTACACAAGACCATCATAATAAGAGGAAAAGATGATGACATCAAATTAAAGAGAGACTAACTGGCAGGGGATATGGCGGAGGGTGGATTTGTGAAGAGGAAAATAAGAGATGAAATTATCCTGGTTTATTGTCTATAATTATGGAAGTTGTCAACAAAAAGTTAAAAAAATTTTTTAAAGAAATTTAATGAAATCATACACTTATGATGAATCTTAGCTTTCTTGCATATCAATAAGTTACCTATTGATAAAACTTTAAAGAACAATAAATGAACCCTAAAATCAATACAAAAACTAAAGAAATATATATAGCCCTTACCTATGTTTCTTTTGCACCCATACAGACTGTGGTAAGACAGACACAGACAATGTTATTCTTCTGAAGATTCTTATTGACTGTTTCTTTCATTTCCCATTCAAGAAAGCCTATTGATATCTAAAGTTAAATAACTGAAAATAGCTTAAAACTTTACTGTACATGGCCTAAATTAAACCAGGCATGGTGGCGCAAACCTTTAGTCACACACTCAGGAGGAAGAGGTAGAAGGATGTCCATGAGCTCAAGGCCATCCTTGAGACTACATAGTAAATTCTAGGTCATCTTAGGCTAGAGTGAAAAGCCACTTAAAAGAAAAAAAAAGAAAACAGACCTAAATCAGAAAGATTTACCCATCATAGACAAATGTTCTATGTGATACTTTATCCATGACCACAAATTGAACTGAAATGCTATAGGGTACTTTAGAATTGTAAGACTTTTTATTAGTTTGCTTTTTATTTGTTTATTTGAGAAAGAGAGAGGGAGAGAGAAAGAGGCAGATAGTTTGCAAATGGGGACGTCAGAGCCTTCAGCCAGTGCAAGTGAACTCCAGACGCTTGGACCACCTTGTGCATCTGGCTTACATGGGTCCTGGAGAGTTGAACCTGTGTCCTTTTGCTTTGAAACAAGCACATTAACCCATAAGGCATCCCTCTAGCTAAGAATTGTAAGCATTTTAGTGCCACAAAAACCCCTCCAGTTTTTTTTTTAACATGTTCTAAATTTATTTTTCAACAATGTTTTTTGGTTTAGTTCAGAATAATTAAATCTTCCTTTAGGTTGCATGAATCTCTGTATACAAGCATGTAAATGAACTACTTATTTTAATTGGACTGATTTTCTAATTAAACTTCTTTTTTTTCTTTTTTTTTTCTTTATTAGTTAGTTTTGTATTCAGCAAATACAGTCAGTTTGGTACCATTATTAGGCTCATCCGTGACCTACCCCCTCCCCTTAGCCCCTCCTTGTTGAGGTATATGGGTCATGCATTGTGGAGTTAGCCCACAGTTATGGGTAAGCTAAATGTCTCGGCATATCATGACCCAACATGTGACTCTGACATTCTTTCCGCACCCTCTTCTGCAAAATTTCCCTGAGCCATGTTGGGTTCATTTTTGGTCTGCTTCAGTGATGAGGTATTGGGGGCCTCTGAGGCTCTGGCTCTCTGATTTGGTAGGAGTTGATTTTTCTCTGTGCTGATCTCCTTCCCCCTTGTGCTGGTATCCAGTTCATCAGGAAAACAGCACCCTTGCTTGTTTCTCCAATTTTTCTTAGTTTCAGCCGGGGCCCTTTGGAGGTATGATGGGGTGGCTCTCTCCTTAGGATCTACATCTATCTGTAAAAGAAAAGCAGATTCTCCAATGGAGAGTAAGTTAGCACCAGGACAAATGACATAACCCTTTTTTTATATAGAGAATTTAATAGGTGTAGGCCCTCTTGTAGCCCACAATTGATGGTAGCTTGATATTGGAGAGTGGGCTTATGTTTGGATATGGTTCTGACTTGTTTCCCAGCTCCAGCTATGGGTCCCATACCAATGAGGGGATCAGTTAGCCAAATTGAGAGCAGTTTTTAACATCAGAAACACTTTAATTTCTATGACCTATTAATAAGTCCATGTAAGGAATGGTGAGCTCATATTAGATATCTAATACTTCTGAGTCTTTCAGGAATGTTTTGTGAAAAGAAATTCCTAATGTTATAGGATAAATCTCATCCTCAGAGGCTTTTGTGTCCATTCTATAAACTGGCTTCACTATAAATTAGTAAATCATCCCAAGGCATGTCCAGTCTCAGCAATTTGCATAATTCAGACCCAGGCGGGAGTATGAATTATCAGCATAAGTGGATACAATATGAATATGTGTCCTCTCTCACACATATAATCACACTCAGACACACAGAAATACACACACACACACACACACACACACACACACACGGTTTTAAAGTAATAACAATTTTTACTGTTGTTCCTATTTCATGTTAAAATTCAATTGACTGAATGAAAGGGCTATCACAAAGGCATCCTAAATAACTCCAATGATCAGTACTAATTTACAGAGGTTACTTACAGGCATGTCAGAAGGCTTTGGGATTGCAACACTAACCATTAATTATAATGTTAATGAATATTTATAATCACTTTAACATTAACCATTATATCCTTGGGAGGCTTGTATTTATAAGAGTCACTTAGTGTCTCATAGAGAAATTAATTACTCAACAAATGATAAATACAAAAAGAACACAAATTACCACTACATGGTTTACCACTACATGGTTGTCCCATATAATTTATATTGTAATTAAATGTTTTATATTACAAATGGAGAAATTTTTGATTCCGGGTAGATGATAGCAGCTATTTCAAGTGTTCTCATAACTATGTTGACATATGCACTTGTGCTATTGTTCAGACACTTGCAGTGCAGGACAGAAGAGGTAGAGAAACATGTACAATCTACCATATTATCAAAAGAACTTGCTCTCCTCCATGGTCATTGTTGGAATTTCTGACTAAGATCCTTGCCTCACAAAGGCAGCAAATATTTTAGAGTAGAGTAAAAAAGGAACATTCAGACATGGGTGATGGGTTGCTATTATTATGTTTTAATTGTGCTGAAACATTTTATTTTACATCTCATAAGAGCCTATGTTTTTTAAATACATGAAAAATGTTTACAGAGGAAGTCTGATTCTGTTAGCTAACCACAGTGAATTTGAGTGACAAGTATCATTGCTTCATGTCATCAGTCTACTTCACATTTGACAAAGGAATGAAGAGTCACAAAATCAGACGTTAAAAATTTTAGTCATAATTATTCTGTTTGAATGTTTCATACTCCACTGGATTACTAAAAGGATGTCCTCCCTCTGTGCTCTTTATAGTGGTAATGAACCAAAACAAGAAAATGCATGCAGATCATTTGATTTTCTCACAGCAGTGATGGTAGATGTAAACTTCATTGTTTAGCTATCCAGAGTATTTCCCTCCATACAAAGAACTTTACATTTCATTTCCAGGAATTATAGTTGATTCTTCATATTCTCTGCTTATCCTATTTATAACCACTTTGTTTTGTCTCATAACATTGTGTTCTTTTGTGGATGATGTTTGTCTTTTATCTCTTGAACCTTCCTTAGCAGACCTGTTTTCAGGTTTAGAAAGATTTTATTATAGCCTAGAGCTATGATAAGGGGGTAGAGTTTTAAGGGAAGAGGAGGTCAAGGGAAGGAAGGATAACAGAGATCTTGCCCAAGGAGGTAGGAGGGGGCTTGAGAAGTCCCATACTTAAGAGAAGGAAACCTCTTGCCCAGAGACAAGAGGGATTTGAGAAGCCCACCTTGAGGCTCAGGTTAGGGATTTTCATGAGCAAGTGGTTAGCTGGTCTAGTTCTGGCATCACATGGGCAGACCAATTTTTATTTATTTATTATTTATTTTATTAGTTATGTAAACAGTGTGTATTCAGCCACGGTGGTACCATCCTTAGTCTCCTGCATATCTCCCCCCCTCCAAAGGGACCCTCATTGTGGAATGTGGGTCGTGCATTGTGAGGTTAGCCATCAGTTATGAGGAGGAGGCAATGTCTCTGTGCATAATGTTCCAACACATGGCTCTAACAATCTTTCCGCCCCATCTTCCATGAATTTCCCTGAGCCATGTTGGGTATGTTTTAGGTCTACTTCAGTGATGAGGTCTTGGGAGCCTCTGTGTCTCTGCATATCTGGTTTGGTAGGAGTTGAGTGTTCTCTGTGTCTATCTCCTTCACCTGTGTTGGTACAATGTTCACCAAGAAAGCAGCAAACATGAGCCCACTCTCCATTATCAAGCTCCCACCAATTGTGGGCTATAAGAGCGCCTACATATATTAAATTCTCTCTAAAATTATAATGGACAGATGTATTTTTAAGTCATTTTAAGCCAGGGAGATACCCAACTACTAAAAATAGCATTTTGATTAATCATTAATCTCCATGAAGTCACATATGACTTAAAATGTGTGACATGGCATCATTATGTACGTCTTTTGATGGATTAGATTCACATAATATATAGATTATTCACTTTCACTTTCATAGTTACGTATCATCAAAATAAAATTTATGATGATACTAACTTTAAATCTATCCCAATTCTCAATCTTGTTTGCCGGCAGGTCAAAGGAAGAAACATAAAACTTACCTGGGGGCTGGAGAGATGACTTAGTGGTTAAGCATTTGCCTGTGAAGCCAAAGGACTCCGGTTCAAGGCTCGATTCCCCAGAACCCACATTATCCAGATGCACAAGGGGGCGCATGCATCTGGTGTTCGTTTGCAGTGGCTGGAGGCCTTGGCGTGCCCATTCTCTCTCTGTCTGTCTCTCTTCTCTATCTCTCTCTGTGTGCTTGCAAATAAATAAAATAAATATAAAAAAAAACTTAACCTGTAGTCAACAAAAGAACAAGTGACAAATGGTTATGTTCTTAATACAAATAGGCAGAATAAAATAAAAAAATATGAAAGTTTGCAAATTAATCTATTTGTATATGATAAAATATCAAAAATAAAAGTGTATGTATAGTTGAGATACTGAATGATCAATATTAAAATTGCCAAACACAAGAATACTGTCTTTGTTTTAGAATTGTTCTTCTTAAAATACATGTGGGATGGAGAGATGCCTTAGTTGTTAAGGAGCTTGCCTGTAAAGCCTAAGGACTCATGTACAACTCTCCAGGTCCCACATAAGCCAGATGCATAAGCACACAAGGTCACACATGCGTACAAGGTAGGACGCACATCTAGAGTTCAATTACAGTAGCTGGATGCCCTGGCATGATTATTCTCTCTCTTTCCCTCTCTCACTCTCATTCTCATTATTTCACATTTTTAAAAAAGGCCAATCTATTGGGCTTGCCTCAAAAAAAATACATGTGCATTTGTGTGCCATTAAACTTTGTGATTAAGTTGTGTAAGCACATGCAAAAAGAGATAGAATAAAATATTCCAGTCCTCCACTGAAAAATTGACCGAAATTTTTGGTCAAATATTCTTCATCACTAATCAATCTAACATCAACATTTCAATGGTATAAAAGAGATTCTATGGGTGAGAAATATTGGTATATGGCAGGTTAATAAGCACTCATATAGATTTGAGTTTAGATGCATTGATAATAAGGTGGGTTTTAATCATAAATCCATCCATTAGTTAACTCATTCTGAGACCAGGGAGGTCTTAGTTCATATGTGCTGATATACTAACTGGGTAACTGATAAACTATATGACTGTTTTCTGGAAGTAAGATTGCTGTCTAGCATATGCTTACTCTCACTTTGTAGTGTGTTAGGCCCCATGCTGCTGTGTACTAGTAGCAGGTGAAATGAAGGTAAATAACAAAATTCTGTCCCTCAAGTATTTTTCTAAAGGCATTAATCCTATATTATCATATCCAAAGGGTTCTGCTTCTTAGTACCATCACCTCAAAGGTTTAGTTCCAACATATGAATTTTGGTGAAATAGCAACATTCAAGTTATAAAAACATAATACTTCCTAAAATGTCTCCATATTTCAGTTTCCTAACATGTGATTGGAACCATAATTTCTCACTCTTATAACATTAAATTAGTGAACACGTTATAATATTAAGAATAGCCAAGGCTTTATTAAAAATTATTACTTAAAAGTACAATAGTGGCAAGAGCTTGTGGTACTCATCTTGGAAGCAGGAAGATCAGGTATTACTTAGTGAATTGAAGGCCAGCCTGTGGTACATGATACCCTATTTCAGAAAACCAAAATATTCATAAACAATAAATAAATAATAAAATCCATTAGTAGAAGACTTGTCAAATATTTTTATTAATATAGCCTTAGTTATATGTCAGCAAAATACATCAGTTATATTTCTTAAATAACCTGCTGGTGAGCAAAAGAGACTTATTTTCATAAAATACTGTATCCAATTCAAACTAAGTACATTTTTAAAATTTTTATTAAATAACTTCTGTGTCACAGCCATTGAACTAGGAAGTAATTGAAATTCAAATATAAGCAAATATTTTCAGCATTCAAACTTTACAGATTAGTTAGGGAGATAGATAATTACACAATAACTCAATACAGCATTACATGCAGTGCCACAAAGAAAGAGCCTAGAAGAGTAAAGAGGAAGTTATTAATTTTTACCACACAGGTTTTGCAGTTCTGTGATAAAATGGATTTACTGACACTTCTTAAGATAGACTTTAAAGTCTGAGATTGATGAGCATGGCATATGAGGCTGACTGTGTCCATGAGCCTGGGAGGAGTATAATTGGAAGCAAAGGGCATGTATAATGGGATGAGGGTAAATAAGGAAAGTGCATTATCTAGAAGTTTTATGTATCAGACTAAAGAGTTAGTACTTGCATCAGTGACAAGGAGAAATCATTAATGATTTTTCTTATTTCAAGCAATGGAATTACTGTATTGAAGCTATATTTTAGCAATGTTTATCTGATTTGCATGCAGGAATGGATTAAAATGAGAAAATGGGAAATTAAGAGAATCAATTACTGAGCTATTTGTACACAGAGCATCAGTGTACATGAAAGATGATGAAAACCTAAACAATGAATATGAAAATGTCGGTGACACATATAAAAGATGTTGTGAAAGTCAAATCACAGGATTAACTGGTTGCCTGCAAAGGAGAAATGAGAATCTCAAATATCCATACTCCAAGTAGTTCTGCCCTTTCAGAAATAAGGAAAATCTAAGAGAAATAGTGGTTTAGAAACAATGTGATTAAAGTTAGAGAAAAAGATTCCAATGTATATCACATGTACATACAGGGAACATGAGTACTACGAAAAAAGGCTCCAAAAGACTGGGAAGAAAATAAATTCAAATGACTGAGTTAAACTTGATAATATATACAATAAAAATAAGTTTGGGAAGCTACATTTATGAAAAGTAACCATTTGAGGGTGGGGAAAGAAGGAAATGGATAACGTTAAGCAGGATAAAAACATCCACAGAAGAAGGAAGGGTGATGCCAGGTAAATACAACATTACAAAATTAGAGAACACGTTTCTTCCATGAAGGTGATGATATCCATCACTACCAAACATGGCAAGAAATTTCAGAAGAGGGAAGTTTGACAAAAGGATATGGAAATTTGAAAGCTACTGGGAGCTTCCAAAGGTATTCATTCTTTGGATTAAAAATTCAGAAAAGACAAGCTTACAAACTCAGTAAGTGGTGGTGAAATCACATCAAGTCCATACATAATGCATGAACATTGGGATAACCTTGTACCTTTGCATATATTTTTAATTTCCTTTACAGTTATTTTAAAATGACAATGATTCCAATATAGCATACACCGTGCTACATACATATTATGCTTGTATTTCTAATGAAATGACTGAACAATAAAATTCATAGCATACAAAGCATGAAGTTCATCAATTTAAATATTTGAAGTGAAAATGGATGAGTCTCACAAGTATAAAATTTGTTTGCTTTCAAAAATGAAAAATAAATCAGGGTAACATAAAAGCATATTTTCAAGTAAATCAGTGAAAAAAGAGACAAATTTATGTTTTAGGATGAAGGTAGGCAATAGAGTAAGAGGTAAGTTTATTTCCTAAAATAAAAGATTAATAATGGAGTGTGTGATTGAACACTTTGGAATAAGTTTGAAAGAGTTGTCACAAGGGAAACAAATAAGACTAACAGGAGATAAATATGAATATTCAAATGCACTTATGATGATTTTATATATTTTTGTTTACTGGTTGGGGAGTGGGGAGAAATAGAGTGAGGATCAAGAGTATCAGGGTGTGTCACAAAGCAGGGATGGTGGAAATCTTGTCATAAATTGACAAATATTTATAGCAAATTCATCCGTAAAGCACTTAACTATCACTAAGTATAGAAACAAAAATAAGTGGGACAAAATTATAGACTGAGAGAAGTAAAATAGTATAGGGACAGCAAAATCATCCAGGTCAAAAAAGTAAGAGTGTTCAGTAGTCATGAAGTAGAAGGAAAGTTAGTCTTTTAAAGGGAATTAGATAAGGCTGAAGGATTGATGCTTGAGATCTCTGTGCAAGAGACATTTAACAACAGAATGTTAAAATGTGTTTTCTTTCTGTTCTTTAAAACAATATGTCAAATCAAATAATGGATTAGAAGCAGCAAATAAGATATCAGGTAAATGCAAACCAATTATTTCTTTAGAATACATTTGATATTTTAAATATGGCACAACCACCACTTACTTCGTTTAAATAAATAATCTTGTACATTTGCATAGTTTTTGAATTCTGCTTGTGATAACATAATGTCATCATTCATTCATCCATCTTATATCCATTCTTTCCTCTAACAAATTACATACCACTATATTACTATAACAGAAATCTTGCCTAGAGAGAATAGACATGCAGCTGTCAGAAAATACATTGGATAATTACAGAACTAATCAAAAACTGAATGATCACAAATGAGGTAATATTTACTCACTTTCCAAAAGGACTGTAGCCCTTATCCAAGATATTTTTGTTTGAAAATAGCACTCAACATGAGATCTGTAAATGAGATAGCCCCAAGTAGAATTTTGTATGGCTATTGGAAGGAGGAGGTATCATGACAAGCAATGATATGTCTAGAGAGATCTCAGTGTAAACACATTAGGAGAATGTAAAAAAGAAAGACATATTTGAAATATTTGGTCCAATAAAAATAAACTACAAACATTCCAGTATGATTAGAATCCAGCAGTGGATAGGTAGGGAGATACAGCATTTCAGAAATCCATATTTAAAGATTTTCAACTTTACTCTAAAAGGAAGTGGATGCCACCCAATACACTCAAACAGAAATGGTTATAACTAGATTGTATTTGATATCACTCTTGCTTCAGGGTGGAGAATTAGTTATAGAAAATCCAGTGCAAATAAAGAAAAATCTCTAAGTAAGGTATTGCAGTAGACTAGAAGAAGATATGAATCTGATTTAATCAACAGATACAAGGGAAGACCCTGATGAATTTATAGAGTATTTAGAAGCTTCAAACGACTGGCAGAACTTAGTGATGGATGGCATGGGAGTGGAGGTAAAGCTGGTGAAGGAATTTCTTATTTTTGGCATAGCTCAACAGATAGAGAGCTCAGGAAGAGCATCATATTTCAGAGAATATGAACTCAAGTGATATTTCTGTGAAATATTATCTGTGGTATTCTTTTGTGTTCCCTTCGTGGAGGTGTCTAGTTAACAAATGACTTTAGAAGCCTATGGCTCAGTGAAAGAATCAAGGCCCAATTTGTGAGTTTCCTGGTATCCAGGATTCAAAGCAAAGATGTGATCAGTAAAGTAGTAGGAAATACAGGGCACTAGTGCCATGATAAAACGGAGCTAAGATTTGGTTTTGTGGAAGCGAAATGAAAATTACAACAGTAATCAAAAAATGCCTCCCTTGATGAGTGGTTAGGAGGATAAGAAGTGAAAAAAATTGTTGAGTGATTTCAGAGTTATACAAATCATTTAATAGAAATGGTTAGATGTCACCATACAGTTGAGTGATCAAGTGTAAAGTATATGAATGTGAGTTTAAGTAAGTAGGAAGGGGGAAATACTGCTTTAAAACCTGAAAATAATTCAGTTTATCTTAAGAAGGTAGGGAAATAATCTTTAGTTCCCATAAGGTAATTGAAACTGGACTTAACCTTCCTGATATAAGCAACTAGAATACGTGACGAGGAAGCATATAGGACAACCATTTTCAGGTAGAAGTATCAGTTACCAGGTAGACCATCACTGTAACCAGGAAAGAATAAGATGTGCCCCAGAGTTGTCATTGTTTTATGCCTAGATAAGTAGGTCTCAATGCATAGACAATATTTAGCATGAAATTATACAAGAGATTTTCCCAAATTTAAGGAAAGGGGTGCCCACTGAGGTATAAGAGGCATACATAATACTAAATAGACAAAATCAGAAAAGAAACTTTCCACATCATATTATAGTCAAAGTACTAAATACAAAGAATAAAGAAAAGGTTTTAAAAGGTATGCAAGGGAGACATCAAGTCACATATAAAGGCAGGTCCACTAGAATAATAGCTAATTCTTTAATAGAAACTCTAAAAGCCAGAAGGGCTTAGAATAATATTTCAAATATTGCAAGACCAAAGCTGAGATGTTAAAATACACAAGAAGTCAGGCTCATATTTAATGCTAATTTTGGAAAGCTTAGAATCACCCTAAGTTTTGCTGCCATACTGGACTACAGACTCCAGATCAGCCTATGTGACAGTGAGACCCTGATTCAAAAATTGTAATACTAATAATAGTAACAACAATAATAATACTAATGATAAAAATCAATAAATAAATTCCTTGAAACATGTCAAACAATGTAAATTTTCTTTAAAAGATAAAATGAAGAAGGCAGTTCTCTAAAGCAAAGTGTTATCCAACTAGGTATCAAAACTACTGAAGTCAGAAACCCTGTTCCTGAAAAAGTACGACTGCCCCATATATGAGCAAGGGGACCCTGACTTTGGCCCTATCTCTCAGAAGAACTGTACAGTTTTCCTTCTCAAAGAAAGTCTCCCTCCATTTCCCTCCGGCCACACACTCCCAGCATCTGAAGGCAGTAAGTTTCCATCACCTCTGAGTCCCAAAATAGTCACCTCTTTACCTCCACACAACCATGTGGCATCTTCCTGGGGAGACTCTGGCATTGTTGTCCAGGAGTTTTCATACTGTGGCCTTGCAGCACCAATGGACTCTCCTGATTGATGTTTTCTTTTTCCTTGAAGCCATTTAGTAATATTATGCTTTTCTTGGTTGGCCTGAGGTTGTGTAAGACAAAGAGAAAATTGTACTGCAATCAATCTACTGACAGGACTTCATCCATCTTCTCTCCTGATTCCAATATAGTGAAGTAACATGCTTTCAGTGTTGAAAATTATTATATTGTAGAAATGCAGTGGTTTCAGCCTAAAAAGAGTTGAAAGGGACAACAAGTAAAATGCAATATATGTATATATATATATATATATGTGTGTGTGTGTGTGTGTGTGCGCGTGTGTACTATAACATTAAAAATGATAAACAACACAATAAAGTAAACTATCATTTACATACTTCTTCATACTTTGGGTATACTTATATTTGTTAAGAGTCTTCATCGCTCAAGAATAAAAAATTTTCAGGACAGGATGATGCATACCTGGAATGCTGGCACTCACTCATATGAGGCAAGAGAATAGAAAGTTCCAGACCAACCTGAGCTACTTAGCTAGTTTCCATCTCAAAACAAGAGAGAGAGTAAAATTGTCTTGGTTGATTGGTGACACATGAGACAATGCTACTCCTGTCATTATTCATGATTGTGATGTATTGATTATTTGCATATTAAATAAACAATATGAGAAAACTAAGAAGCCAGGAGATCTATATTGTTTCAATATAAATAGATTCAACTCTATCTCAAACAGACTGATATTTGGGAATTATGGAGGGATTCATAAAAAAGTATATGAGAAAATACTGGCTGAAAACTTTCTAATTTGATGAAAACTGTAAACCCACAGACTTGCAACCAGGCTAAGGCATACCATACTCATTACCAAAAATCAGTGGTAGAAAGAGGATTTGAAAAACAACTAGAGAAAAGACTTTATTATTTCTAAAGAAGCAAAAATAATGATCAACAAGTGTCTCATGAGAAAGCAGGCAAGCCAAAAAATGCAGTAATAAAATTTTAATGTACTAGGAAATAGACCAACCGAGAATTTTACACAGTAAAATATTTTTCATAAATTAAGATAAAAATATTTTGTTTTTGTGAATCCCAAGCTGACTGTCACTAGCAAAACTGAAGTATATTTTAAGTCAATTATTCAAAAGAGTGATGATAATTATACACAGGTACTAAATTAATCATATTTCACTCCTTGTACTTGTTTTGAATAAGTGAGGATTTGACATAGCATTACTGACTTCTGAAGTATGCTAACATGTTTTATTTTAAAACTCACTATTTACAAATGTTCTTGATATCCAATGGGCAGTTCTTAATTTAGTAAATGCATCAGAAACCCAGGTTAGAATGGATGATGGGGTGACAAGTGAATATTCCTCAAATTATGCAAATTTATTTCAGGGTATTATGTATGAATATTATTAAAGATACTTACTTTGAATTTCAGTCCAGTTTTGGACTTCATGTTTTCCTTTATCATTTGGGACAGTTTTACTATACTCTGCTTAAATATATTTTTAACTCAAACTTTTAGAATGAAAAAACTGGAATATTTTGGTTTGAAAAAATAAAATAGATTATCTACACAAACTTTACTTTGACACAAAGGATATCTTCAGGATGATCTGCTACTTTACTGGGTGCATTAGAGAGTTAGTTTAAAATTTTCAGATTCAATGACCAGAACTAAAGTATGTTAGTGCAATTTATCTCCCATGAGTTTTAACATCTACACACACACACACACACACACACGTATATATACATATGCATATATATATTTCTTTCAACTATCATTTATTTTAGATGAATTTTCCACCAAATAATGTTATAAATTAAATCTTCATACATTTGCTTATGACAATTATATCTGCAACAGAACCACACCAGGCATTCTAAGACAGAAACTATTCATTCTCTTTTATTGGAAATTGGGTCGCACAGAAATCTACCTCTTGTGTTTCTGTATATTTCTGTATATTTCATTCATCAAACTCAAGAACACTTTTTATCTCAAATACTTTGTTTCATCTGCATATCACGTAGATTTAAAGAATAAAAAACAGCTCATTTCATCCATTCAAACAGTTCTCATAGGAAGACTTTACTGTCAGCTAAACTAGAAAAGCTTAACATGATAAATGATTCTGCAAATTGAGTCTGTCCACCAAAGTTAGGTTGATAAATTCATGCAATCCAATGCATATATACTCAGGTTACTGAAAGATTTTGACAATATCAAGTATTGCTTTAAATAAAAATTTCTTTCCAATTCTGAAAATGATTCTCTTGAAAAAAACTCAGACTTTATTTTGTTAAAAAAAAAAACTTCAAGAATAGACATTGATTTCTTATTTTGTTTCCAGGGAAGTATTCAGAGTGCATACTGTATTCTTAGTATCTTAGGACACATCACTACTACAGACGGTCCTTTCGATTGCATAGCATATGAGTAACTTAATAATCTTATTTCAGACATAATAATTTTTGCATACATACTGTCAAAGTTATTCAGTTACTACATGCACAGATAAAATTCCGGATAACTCTGATGAAAACAGAAGAACACACATGAATGCGTAAATACAATGATGTCCATGAGCACTGGTGTTTGTATTCCCATGCACAGCACCCATAACACAGCCTGAAATCATGAGGCATAGAATACAAAGTGAAAATAGAGCAGGTAAATTACACTTACACACCATTTTCAAATAACGGTCACAAAGGGTGTGAGGCATAGGTCTTGTAATTGATGCTCAAAATCACTTAGGAACAATGAGCTTCGACTACAAAATACTTCAATCAATCTTAGCAGACGTCCTTCCTCATACTGATAAAGACATATCCAGCATGCCACAGACATTTCCATTGATATATTATTAGCAGCACCCATCTATCTACAAGCTGCATTGAGATATCAGTGAAATTTGACAGTCTTCTGATTACACATTTTAAGCCTTGAATCTTTCTGCTTGGATCCTTCCCACTTCAATCTCCAGCCAATTTTATCTCAACATCTTGCTCCATTACATTTTGTAAGTACTTGATATATTTTTATGCTTCCTACTATTTGTAAGTAAATGTTTCATGTTTTGAGCTTCACAATGTAGAAAATATAAAAATACAAAAACCCAAGAATTTGAGGTTTCTACAAAACTTACTATTTTTCTCTTTTTGTTCTATACCAATGGGAGATTTAGTTAAATAAAATATTGCATAAAGAAGGTAAATACTCAGCCGGGCGTGGTGGCGCATGCCTTTAATCCCAGCACTCGGGAGGCAGAGGTAGGAGGATCGCTGTGAGTTCGAGGCCACCCTGAAATGACACAGTGAATTCCAGGTCAGTCTGGGCTAGAGTGAAACCCTACCTCGAAAAACCAAAATAAATAAATAAATACTGGCTGGAAAGATGACTCAGTAGTTAAGGCACTTGTCTACAAAGCCAAATGACCTGGATTCAATTCCCCAGTGCCCACTTAAAGCCAAATGTATATTGGTGTGTGCATCTGGGGCTTGTTTGCCTTGGCTGAAGGCCCTGGTGTACCCATTCTCTCTCTCTCTCTCTCTCTCCTTGCAAATAAACAAATATATAAATAAAAGGTAAAAATATACTTTATTCTCTATAGTTCAGAATATGTATTTACTAAACATTTTTTTCTATTTTTTCTAATACATTTGTCACTTATTTTCACAAAACTAAAATTCACTGATTTTGTTAACCTTAAAGATAAATATAAGAAATGCCCAATTATCTTAATTTTGAATTTTTAATCTAAAACTTAATATATAATATAAATCTATTGAAACTTTAGCTAATTTCACATTCATCAGTAAAAATAACAAAATAATCTTCTGATACAGGTAAGTTTTAATAAATGGTGGTCAAAAGCTTTCTGTAGAAAACTCCTATGCCAAACATATTAGCAATAGCTCAGTAGATTCATGTTTAGGGATCCTTTCAGAAAAGGATTTAAATGTATTCATGAATAACTACCAGGTTGAAATAAGAAGTTACATATTTTTGTTTAGATTTTTCTAGGCAGGGATTGCTCTAGCTCAGGCTGAATTGGAATTCACTTTCTAGTCTCATGGTGGCCTCAAACCCATGGCAATCCTTTTACCCCAGACTCCTAAATGCTGGGATTAAAAGGCATGTACCACCATGTCCAACCATGATATATTTTAATTATATAATTCAGATATATACTTGCAAACCAACTTGATACTATGAAGTGTGTAATAACTAATGAATATAAGAATGATGACAGCTAATATTTATGGAAGACTTACTATGAGATTAGACTGTATAAATCCTTTTTTTTTTTTTTTTTTAAGGAAGAGTCTTGCACTAGCCTATGCTGACCTGGAATTCACTGTGCAGTCTCTGGGTGGCCTGGAATTTACAGTGATCCTCTTACCCCTGACTCCAGGGTGCTGAGATTAAAGGTGTGGGCTACAAAGCCTGAATTATATAAAGATTTTTTACAAGGTTTTTCATCTAATCCTCAAAAGCTCTGAAAATTAGTAGAAGTGCAATACTTGTTTTAAAGAATTCTAACTAAAGTTAAAGATTCAGAAAGTTGCCCTGTCAGTGATGAATATATGAAAATATTTGAAAGAAAGTGAACAGATTGATTAATCTGCATTAAATTTATTGTGGCCATATTCAATAGAAACTATGAAAATTCAAAGAGTTTAAGCAAAATAAAGTTTTTGAGAGGCAGTATAAGGTGATTGGAGGGCATTTATACTGTCGCATTTAACCATTTATCTTGAGAAACAGACCTGGCTTGCTTCATTTTTACTACCTACCAGTTAAATGATGGGAAAATTTCTTTGTATGAAATAAAAATTTATAGCACAGTTGTGAAAATTAAATGAAAAAAATATGCAATACAAGCAAACTAGGACATGTTCAATACATCTCAGTCACTATCCATAATTCTATAAGTAGAGATTCACCATGGAAGGCTTCTGAGTGGATTGGAAGCTGAGGCAAAAGCCTTCCAGTGAGCTTCCAGGTGAAAATAGTGAGTTTAAATGGATAGGAATTGGATAAATGGACATAAATTGCATTTATTTGTAGAATCTTCATGTATATTCTCCATTTATGGTCTTATCATTTTCTTTCTTTCTCTCTCTCTCTCTTATTCCCTCTCTCTCTTTCTGTCTTCCCTGTGTTGGCAGTAAAGTAAAGTGGGGGAGAAGGAGGAGAGAAGAGGGAGTGACATCTTTAAGTTGAAAACACTGAACAATGTCTGAATAGACAGAATTCAGGGTCCCATATTAAAATAATCCCAGGTTTTTATAGATTTACCAAATATTCTAATGATGAGTAGATACAGAACATTATTGAAGAAAGTGGTAATAAGAAAAACCTCTTGAAATAGATTATTCTGCTTTTAGGCAGCATTAACTATTAAAAGCCCTCACTGTAATGACCCTGAAGATCTCTTATCCATCTAGTAGCTCTAATATGACTATTTTGAATCTTTGTAATCTGACTCCACTTTTTGAAATCTTTCAGATAACAGAACCCCTTTCATCCTCTACTAAGTCTTATAGTTCATTAAATTATTTGTAAGATGAAAACTCATTATTCCCACTACTCTTTCTCTGCTCTTAATGAGTGCTGGTATGTGAACCTCTTTTAAAAAGTATTCAGCACACCTCTTTTACCTGAAGTGTCCACAGTCGAGTGTGGCATGGGGAAGCTGAACACGCAGGAATGGAAGACGTATAAAACAGATGTGTTCATGGTGTGTGGCGTTTAGGAAAGTATCAATTCACATGTCTTCCAAGACAAGGAGGTTCTGTGAGGAAAACATTTGCATGGGATAAGATTTGAACTTGAGTGACTAGAAGCCTCTGAGTTAGAAGAGAAGGGCTTTAGTCCACATATTTCCGTGTACTACTAAGTTCGGAGGGAAAATAGAGCATGTGAAGAAAACCTGCAATTTCAGAAAGAATGAATAAGATTTAGAGTTCACAAAGAATATTGCAAAAGAAACATGTTGGTAAAGCAGATGAGGACAGGCTTGAGTATGCAAAATAAGTATTTCAATTACAGGAAATGGTTTCTAATCAACACTGTTAAGGTCACAAAGATCACTTAGCTATTTTGTTCATGCTTATTTCTGCTGTTCCTGCTTTACAAAACCCTAACTTAAGTACCCAATTCACTGTATCCACACACATAGTTCATCAGACAAGAACAGTGCTTTTGTTTCCCTCTGATAGTTCCATCATATACTTTCTTAACCTCCAGTTTCCCAATAGCCTCAGTTTTCATGAATTATAATGTGATATCAATATATAAAAATTATGGTGACTGCAACACAGCATGTGGAATTCTAGCTAATATGTCTCTTATATTATGATAGGTACTTTCATATACAAAATGGTCCATGATATGAACACCATATACAGACATAAATCAAAATATGTCATAGGGGCTGGAGAGATGGCTTAGCGGTTAAGCGCTTGCCTGTGAAGCCTAAGGACCCCGGTTCGAGGCTCGATTCCCCAGGATCCATGTTAGCCAGATGCGCAAGGGGGTGCAAGCATGTGGAGTTCGTTTGCAGTGGCTGGAGGCCCTGGCTCGCCCATTCTGTCTCTCTCTCTATCTGCCTCTTTCTGTCTCTGTCTGTCACTTTCAAATAAGTAAAAATAAACAAAAAAAATTTTAAAAAATATGTCATAGGCCTAAATGTAAATTCTAAGATTATAAAATATCAAAAGTAATGATGGGACAAAAGCTTTTTGATATTTGATTAAACAATTATTTCTTGCATAGAAGACCAACAGTATGATTCTTAAATGGCAATAAAATATATAGTATTTCTCCAAAACTAAGCGTTTTTGTTATTCACAAAGCACACATATGAAACATAAATTAGGACAAAATGATTACAAGTCATATAATTTGATAAAAGATTTAAAATAACATTACATTAACAAATTTTGGAAGTATTTAAAGAAGCGTATAATGAAAGACAGCAGGTCGATTTTAAGATGCTTTAAGTGAAAAGCATGAAATAAATTCACTTGAAAATTTCCCAAAGTTCTTAATTATTACAGAAATGCAAACTCAAACTATATCAGGTACGACCTTATACATACAGAATATCTAAATTAAAGTGACCATATGTATGAGAGGTTCATGAGGATGTGAACTGGCTGGAACATCTATGTGTTGTTGGTGAGAGTGAAAATATCACAAATGACGTTGGAAAATACTTTGGCCATCTCTTAAAAAATTAAACATGTAATTTTAACTGAATTTTAATTGCCTAATATTGCATTAGTCCCAAAGAAATGAAATTTTATGCCAATCCAAGTGTATACAAATGAATATTTATAATAGTTTTATTTACCAAAATTGTGGTTTTTGTCCCGCATAACTAGAAATCTAGAATCAGCCAATGAATTAGAATAACACTAATTAAAAGAAATGAGCTATTTATTTATGTAAATGCACCAATAAATATCAAAGCTGTGTTGCCTGAAAAAGCTAGATCTAAAAAGTACACATTGTGAATTCCATTTAAATAAAACTGAAGAAAATGCAAATTAGTTGATAAGTGAAACAATGCTAATCAATGGCTACTGGGGAATGGAAGATAACAGGAAGGGGAGGAATTAAAATATAGAGGAAGTAAGCTTCAAACATGATGAATATATTCATTGTGGTTGTTATAAGTGTTGCTTAGCATAAACACTTCAAAATCACATTGAAAACAGTAAGTTTGTGCTGTTCAGAGACTGTGAATTATGTTTCATTGACTGCAGCTTCTGATTTGACAATACATTCTCTCCATCCTAAAACCTTGTTCTAAATGAATCATAGCACTTTTTAATTTAAAAAAAATTACATTTTGAAGTGTATTCTTAAGAACACAAAACAGTCTGGTGTGGCATTGTATGCCTATAATTGTAGCATCTTGGAGGCTGAGGCAGGAGGCATAAATTTGAAGCCAGCCTGGGTTACACAGCAAGTACAAGATCACCCAGGGCTATATACAAGCACCATGCCTCAAAAGCATAAAAAAATCATAAAAATCAGGATCACCACAAAGGACTGCATATGTCTCATGAGGCCTGAAAGCCAAGATTTACATAGATGGTCCAAATCAAGAGGAAAGCATGGAAACTGATAGTAAATAATACAGTAATTATACAAATGCCCAAGAGAAAGAATTCCGACTTGTATCCTAAGTTATAGTTTGAATTGCTTGAAGAAGAAAATTTGAGTCTCTTTCCATATGTTTCTTGGCACATGACCTTCCAAATCAATGCTGGTTGAATGAACGAATGATGAATGGGTAACATGTTACATGTTGCAGAGAGAAAACTTATGGCAGAAAGTCACAAATCAAAAAATAATTGTCAGGAATGGGAATGTAGTACAGTTGGCAGCCTTATTGCCTACAATTCACTAATTCCTGGATTCAACCCCTATCATGACAGAAAACCACAAAATAGTTTCAAAAAAAAAAACAGTTATGAACAAGCCTAAATAAGGATGTTTAAGCCCTCCACAATGAAAATGTAGGCAATCACATCAGTGTTTCTACTGAAGGAAGACATTGAATAAGATATTACAAGATGGAAAAACCATCCATGCTCATGAATTGGCAAAATTAATATTGTGAAAATGTCTGTATTTTCAAAATTAGTCTACAGATTCAATGTAATCCCACTAAACATCCAATAATAACCCTCTAGAGACAAAATAATTCAATCCTCCAGAAACACGAAAGACCTTGCATGATCAAACCAATCTATCCTAAAAAGAAGTAGCAATGTAAGCAGTATAAGCAGTAAGCAGTACGTGATCCCAAATTATTCTATAGAGTCATAATAACAAAAATAATATAGAACCGACACAGAAGCAGATGTATAGGTACATGAAATGGAACAGAGAACCCCTTAATAAACCCACACAGCTACAACCACCTATTTTTTGTCAAAGGTGTCAGAAACATACATTGCAAAGAAGACAGCTTTTCAACAAATGGAACTGGGAAAATTGGATATCCACCTGTACATGAATGAAATTAGATTATTGTATTGCACACTGTAAGAAAAGGGAATTCAAACTGGATCAAAGACATTAGCACAAGAACTTAAACTTTGAGATGAGGGAAAAACACTTCAAGATACAGGCATAGGTGAGGACTTTTTGAAAAGGACTCCAATAGCTGAAGAGATTAGACCAAGAATTGACATATAGGATGGTATGAAATTAAGAAAATACTCTACAGCAAAGAAAATAATCACCAGATTATAGTATAGATAGCTTATGAGATAAAAAAAAGCTTCACCAACTATACATCAGATAGGGGGTCAATATCTTGAACAAAATGAAATAATGGTGGTAGAATTATGATCAAGTTGCATTATATTCTCAACAATAAGTTTAAAAGTTGCAAATATTAATTACCATGAAACAAAAACTTTCCATTTAACAGATTAGGCAAATGAATAGATCAGACATTTCTCAAAAAGAAGCACAAATGGCCAATATATATTTGAAAAAAAGTGTTAAACATACATAGCAATCAGAGAAATATAAATTAAAATAACTTTGAGTACTCTTATTCTCACCCCACTGAGAATAGGTAATATCAAGAAAAAAAAAAAAAAAACATGTCAAATGCTGGTGAGTCTTTAAGGGAAAAAGATCCCCACACATTGCTGTGCTGTAGACACTATGGAAATCAGTATGACAATTTCTCAAATAACTGAAAATGGAACTACTGTATGAACCAAATATACTATTTCTGAGTATATACCCAAAGGAATCAAATTTTCTACACAGAGACACTTATACATCCATGTTTAATGCTGAACTATTGACAGTAACTAAAACATGAACCAGTGTTGATTTCCACCAAGAGATGAATGGATAAAGAGAACGTGAGATTTTATATATACATATACATACATATATGTGTGTGTGATTCAGCTATAAAATATGAAATTATACCCTTTCATAGAAATGGGTACAGTGAGAAATGGGGACAGAAATTTAATATGTTAAGTGGCAAAGAAAAAATGTAGCTACTGTCATGTGTAGAAGTTAGATTTAGGTTTTTCTCTCACTGTGTGTGTGTGTGTGTGTGTGTGTGTGTGTGTGTGTGTGTTAAAGCTAGAATTGTGACCATGAGAGGGGAAGAGGAGTTCCTCAAGGAGGAGGAACAGTGAATAAATACAACAAGGGGGATAATGACATGCATGTAACATGAAAGTAAGTGGGAGGCTATTGGAGGAGAGGCAAATGGCCAGCAAGAGTAGAGCAGTGGGGCTTCCTTTCCCCTGAGCAGACCATGAGCTGCCACTGACCCTCTGAAGACTTCGGACCATCTCTGCCTGATACCAGCTCTCACACCCACCACAATTCAGCCTCGTTCTTCTTCCCTTCATCTCCTTCCTCCTTCTCAGTAAGTGTCCCTCTCGGGTTGGCCTCCTCTACTACTCTTGAATGGCATCAAACCTCATTGTCCGATCTTTCTCTGCAACTCTGCCCGGTCACAATATAAGGTGCACAATAGGTCCAAATGGCCTGAAAATAGTACTTTTACTTTCCAAGTTCTCACTAATGAAAAAAAAATTCTGCCAACGTACAGTCAGGTGGTCTGAAATACCCTATATTCAAGCAATTTTCATTCTGCGTGCATGGCCTTCTCTGTGCTCTACCTGCTCTTCTCACCAGGTCCTTCTAGTTGTAACGGCATGCTACACTGGGGCTGACAAAGGATGCTCAATATCAGTCTCACCACTCTGCCACCTCTAGACACCAAGAAACTGTCTCCTCATCACCTGCCCCCAAGGGACACCCATCAACTGTATTATCCAGCCTCTCCCATAAGAACTAATTGCCCCTATGGTCAGCATGAAATAATGAACCTTTATCTCTTACCACTAACAAAAGGCTGGAATGTTAAATCAGGATGGGCTCCCAAAATGGAGTCAGCAAGGATAGCAGAATGGCAACACAGGCATAAAGAAGTAGATTATCCACATTCCTCAAGAAACCACCCAGACATTATCTAACAATGCCCCCAAGTCATGGTTTTCTGCCCTCTTATCTCATAAGGTCATTGTTCTTGTCTCACATCCTGGCTATCTTAGATCTCCCCTAAAGGAACTTTTTCTATTCAAGTTTTCCCTTCCTCACCTTCCCCCCGACTGAAAAGCCCTATAAAGCCCATTATCTGAACACTCAGGTAGGCTCTTGAGAGTCAGCCCTGGCAGCTTATGTTTTTCCCAAATAAAACCTTTCATCTTTGCCTCAGAAAAAAATAAAAAAAAGTAGAGCAGTGGGAATGGAAGAGGGAAATGGGGAAGGGGAGAAACATAAATAATATATGAAAAATCTAAAATAAAACCTATTGCTTTTATGGAAATTAAAATTTAAAAACTAATAAAATGACAAAATAAAAATAATTGTGTAAAGTATTAAAGGGGAAAATGCACACTCATCCCAAGTCAAAGTGCTTCTGTGACCAGCAATACCACGGTGATGGAACTCATTACATATGCTACTTAGGCTGCTTTGTGGTCCTGTATAGAAATTCACTCTCAGGAGACTGAAAACATATCTGGTATTAAAAAATTAATTTAAGAAATAAATCAAGACCGATGAGTGGCAAACTCTCATTTTAAAATTTCTCCACTCAACAGAATGTCTTTGAAACATTTCTATGAAATCCAATTTCTTTAATTTGAGCTGGAGCAGCCTGTGTTCTGTATTTCTTTAATGTAAACTGGAGCATTCTGTGTTCTGAATTTCTTACCCTTCATGACATAGAGGTCACAGACTTACTGTGGAACAAGTTAGGATCACTTACATATTATTCTAAATTTAGATTTGGCCCAGAATTTTTGCTGAAATAATGAGAGACATGGTAATAAAATGAAACTGTGTCACTTTATCACTTTCTACTTGCAGAGAAAAATTCATAAAATAAATTGTCCTTAAAGAAACCACTGAAACTATCAAACTATACCTACTTAAAATGATTAAGTCACGTTATGCCCTGATGAACTGTGCCTGAATTGTTTTCTAAGTGACCTTGTAGCACTTCCTGAATAGCCTTTCTTGACGGGCATGTACAAATATACACCAATGTGACAACAGCATCACTATACCCTGTTAGTACTCAGTTTGGATATTTGACAATTTTAGATGCTCCCCAAGTGTCATTCTAATCACTTTGTCTCATAGAATATTTAATAAATTTAATATGTGCTTATTGATTCCCTGTAATGTATTTCTAATAGAAGTGGACAAACTCTGAAGGGTAATTACAACTAAAGAGGTAGGGCAAAATTCCACAAAACTCTTAACAAATATTCAAACAACTCAACCAATAATAGACTGATTAGTATGAAATTACTTTAAGTTGGACATTAATGAATAATGCCTTTAAAAAATTATAGATAAACATCCTATCTTCTGGTTGTATTGACTCAATAGTTTCCATTCCATATAGCATATAATTATATTTTAAATAATAAAATTAATCTATAGGCAACAGATAACTGGTCCATCAAGAACTCAAGAGTGCAGAACACATCTCCTCTCTTCCTGTTTTCCAGACACTCTACAGCTGCTGTGCAGCTATCAAATTCTCACCCTTCATGAGTAGCAACCTCCATAACTTGAATTGCAATATCTTCAGAAAACAGCTCATAAAAACTCCAACTAACCCTTATCCCCTTACTCTTTGCACTACACAATAAACATAAAGATAAAGAAGTATCTCAGCTCAGAGGTGCCTTCATTTACATAACAGATTTATTGAGATTCTAGGCATCATTCTAATTTTACAGATTCCTAAGTGATCAATTATTAAAGATTTGCCCCATCAATAAATGGTGGTGTAAAACCTGAAGGAATGCCTTTCAGTGATGACAGAAAAATACAGATACAACACACAGACATCACATAAAGGCAAAAATACATACACATTATATGTGTGCAGGTAGTATGTGTATGTCATGTGATTGCAAGCTCAGTGAAACAAAACAGATGAGAGAAAGGAAAATGGGGCCTACACCTATTAAATTCTCTATAAAAAAAAAAAGTAAGGGTTATCTCATTTGTCCTGGTGCTAACTTACTCTCCGTTAGAGAATCTGCTTCTCTTTTTCAGATGTAGATCATAAGGAGAGAGCCACCCCATCATACCTCAAAAGGGCCCCGGCTGAAACTAAGAAAAATTGGAGAAACAAGCAAGGGGGCTGTTTTCCTGATGAACGGGACACCAGCACAAGGGGGAAGGAGATCAGCACAGAGAAAAATCAACTCCTACCAAATCAGACAGCCAGAGCCTCAGAGGCCCCCAACACCTCATCACTGAAGCAGACCAAAAATGAACCCAACATGGCTCAGGGAAATTTTGCGGAAGAGGGGGCGGAAAGAATGTCAGAGTCACATGTTGGGTCATGATATGCAGAGACATTTGGCTTACCCATAACTGTGGGCTAACTCCACAATGCATGACCCGTATACCTCAACAAAGAGGGGCCAAGGGGAGGGGGTAGGTCACGGATGAGCCTAATAATGGTACCAAACTGACTGTATTTGCTGAATACAGAACTGACTAATAAAAAAAAAAATTAAAAAAAAAAGAGAAAGGAAAATGAACACTGTGGGAAGAAGAAAGAGGTAGTTAACAATTTTACATAATATAATGAGGAAAGATATAGTAGGTACCACTGTAGAAAATAGCTCCACTGTCCTGCTGAGGAAGAGAAAAACATATTGTGTGATCCTTGCAATCATATGTGCACAATGTTACTAAGGCTATACAATTCTTGAATTCAGGATAATGTAGCATACTGAGGAACTTCACCCAGAAGAGCTTTATGGAGGAAAAAGAATTGCTGCTATAACATTAGTTATCATGAATTCTCAAGCACAGAGTAGATTAAAGACTCAATAAAGAGTACTCATGTGAAATAAAAGGAATAATTCATTAATTCATTCATTTACATATTACTAAATATTGTTACATGCTAGATATTAGCCAATTTTTGTAACACAAGAGCAACTAAACCTTTGCCTCCTTGCTATTATTTTGCAGAAAGGTTGCTCCATGTGCTACAAAAGTGTTGGAGCCAGATCCTCATTGCTGGTAGAAATCATCCAACCAAGAGCAGGTTGTGGGGAAAAAGGAGGTTTATTTTGGTTTACAGGCTCGAGGGGATGCTCCATGATAGCAGGGAAAACAATGGCATGAACAGAGGGTGGACATCACTTCCTGGCCAACATCAGGAGGAAAACAGGAGAGTGTGTCAAACACTTGCAAGGGGACACTAGCTATATAATACCCATAAGCCCACCCCCAACAATACATTCGCTCCAAGAGGCATTAATTCCCAAATCTCCATCAGCTGGGAACCTAGCATTCTGAATACCTAAGTCTATGAGGGACACCTGAGTCAAACTACCGCAGGAGGAAACACACAAATGCAATCCAGGACCACATCAGTGGTCAGTGGAGACTTCCACAAGCAATACTGAGATTTGATAGTAGGAAGAAAATATGAAAGTAACAAATGAATCCAAGAATATAGCCTTCATGGGACATAAACTTATTTAATGTGACCAGGAATCAGTGGAACATGAAAGAAAAGAGGAGGTTCCATCGACTGGAAATATGGAAGAGTTGGCTTGAGGATTAATTTTTAATGGTAATAGTACATTCCCTCTATAGCATGTAAATTACATTACCATATTCATGATACTGTAAATGCTATTGATTAGTTTTAAATTAGCTTCAGAAGAGAATGGAGCTGATATAGATACAATAAGAGTAACTGCAAAAAATGAACATGAGAAAAGAGGAACAGTTGGTTATTTCACACTAAAATAGAATGGACTTAATTCATAAAAGATCACAGGATATACACTAAAAGATTGTGAGATGCATAACAAAAGAAAAAATAATCAAACAGTAGCTGCACATTGATCAAGAAAAAGAGTCAAGGTCTATAAAGTTTTGGAAGTAGGCAAATGAGCAGGTACAGAATTACCGAGGCACCCTGTGAACCATCGGAAGTGCTGGTTTTTACACTAGGAAGAAAATAACGGACAATATGAGCAAGGTTTTAAGAAAGAGAATGAAATACACTTTAGGAAATATATTTATTCTAATTTTGGTTTTTCTTAACTATATGATTTATTGTACCTTTGGATACAGTGAAATTTGATACAACAAATATTTTTTAAGAGAACGTTTTCGCTTTTTTTTTTTTTTCCAGACCTGGAACAACTTGTCAGTTTATTCAGCCAAAGGACAAAGCTCTTAGCAAAGGACCCTCCATTACCAAGCATACAAACAGAGTTTCCTTGATATTGAAGTTGCTGGAATTAAGTCGTTTGGATTGTGTCAGTAGAGAAACCCAATCAGCCATGTCTCCTGTACTGAAAAAGTTCCAGCCATTAAGCGAAGCTGAGCTTGAATCTAAGTTAACACTCGCTCCCCAAGAAGGGAGCATTTTCTCAAACTAGGAAGATGGCTTAGAATTTCTGGATTCACATCACAAGCCTACATTCAGCCAAGAGCTGTAAGGTATGTCAGTATGGAAATCTCCTGGTGTGGAGGCCTGGTTTTGGGTCCCAGCACACACCAAGCAGGATGCAAAGTGGCACATCCATCTAGCTTTCACTTCCAGTGCAAGGAGACCCTGGCATGCTTTACTGACATGAACGTATTTTCTTTTCTTTTCTTTTTTTCTTTACTAGTTAGTTTTGTATTCAGCAAATACAGCCAGTTTGGTACCATTAGGTTTTATTTATGTATGTTATTTATTTACTTGAGAGAGAGGGAGATAGTGGGCATACCAGGGCCTCTTACCACTGCAAACAAGCTCCAGTAGCATGCAACACTCTGTGCATCTGTTTTCATATGGGTAGTGGGCAATTAAACCTGGGCCTTCAGGCTTTGCAAGCCAGCATCTTTAACTGCTGAGCCATCTCTCCTGTCCTGATGTTTGTATTTTAAATGACTCTTATTGTAGCATGGTATCATAATTCATAATTGTTCTAGTTTGTTATTAGTTATTGCTAATCTCTTACTGTACTTTATTTGATAACTAAAGGCAAAAACACTATATATTTATTTAATTTTTGGTTTCAAGCATCTACAGAATGTATTAGAACATGGGCCCTGTGTTAATAAGGTTGGAACTAATATATTCATTTCACTTTTAATATATATAGTTATGTAGAATTTGTTGTATTTATGGCTATTCTGTGTTTAACTTTTCCACGAAATTATTAGCATACAGTGAATATAAACAATGTTTATATTAACTATACCTAATGGGTTTCATTACAAAATTTTCACAAATGCATATAATGCATTTAGATCATGTTAGTCCCCTTGTTATTTTTTCATTTATTTTTTAAATTTTTGACAATCTCAAACATAGATACAGTGCATTTTGATCCACTCACTTACCCTTTCTTTCTTTTGTTTTTTTTTTTTTTTTTTTTTTTTTTTTTTTTTTTTTTTTGGTTTTACGAGGTAGGGTCTCACTCTAGCCCAGGCTGATCTGGAATTCACTATGGAGTCTCAGAGTGGCCTCGAACTCACGGCGATCCTCCTACCTCTGCCTCCCGAGTGCTGGGATTAAAGGTGTGCGCCACCACGCCCGGCTTTTTTCTTTTGTTTTTAAATTAAGAACATACTTTGTATAGATACATTATGTGTTGGTACCATCTTTGCCCTTCTCCCTGCCCCCATTCCTCAGAAGGTACTTCTCAATGGGGTTGCAGGTATTTCCCATGGGGTTTTTGGTTATGTATGTGGGAGCAGCAGTCAGTTATTGGGGAGAGGTAGTACCTCGGAGCATGACATCCCAACCTGTGGCTCTTACAATCTTTCCACCTCCTCTTCTGCAAAATTCCCTGAGCTTTGATGGGTATGTTTTAAATCTATTTCAGTGATGAGCTCTTAGGAGCCTCTGGATTTCTGCCTTGGTATGTATAAAGTATCCTCAGCACCTGTCTCCTTCATCCTGGTATTGTCAAGGTCATGGAAGCAGCACTCTTGCTGGTCTCCCCTCTTCCTCTGTGGTTTTGCCTGGCCTTGACTGGGACATGAGGAGTGGATTATCTCCTCAGGCATTTCTCTCTTTCTGTTAGCACATCTTTGTCCCTTTTTGTCTCTCACGAAATCCTTTTTTCTTTCCATTAGAGCCCCATCCTTCTTCCATGAAACTCTCGTTAAGTTTCATTTTGCAATCTATTAGAAACCTGTATTAGAGCAGAGCAAGAAGGACATGGATTAGAGACCTGAGATGCTCAGACAAGTCATTACAGTGATCATGGACATAACAAAGCAGAGCTTAGTGGCTAATTGGACATGTAAACGCAATAATAGAGTAAATCTTCAGTAGATTCTAGAATGATGTGTCAAAAGCTCGAGAATCAAAGCACATTTGAATTCTGGGTGAAGGGCAGATAGATGTCACTGTGATGAATGGGATCCAACTTGATATGATCTAGGCTTTGCAGAATCGAGTTGAGAAGTGCCCTCTTGCTAATTGTGTGTGTGTGTGTGTGTGTGTGTGTGTGTGTGTGTGTATTCATTTGAGGATCTCTTGCTCCTACAAAGGAAGGCCAGACTCTAGCCCTATGCGAATGGTTGAGGAATTAAACCCAGGCCTTCAGGTTTTGAAGAAGGCACCATAAAACACTGGCCAGTGTCCTTTGGCTTGCTTATCATCTTAAATTCCCTCAATGAATTCCCACTTTCCTACAATGTCCCCCTTGATGCCCCACTATCATTTCCAGTCCCCTATATTTCTGCTTATTTCTCCTGTTTCTCACTAGCATGTTTACTTCTGCCTGCCAATTGGTATGACTTTGCTCAAGCAAATGCTTATTATTTCATCTTGAGGAAGCCAGCTCTAGAAAAAGCCTCAGGATTTTTCGAGAGCTTTACTAATACCTCTAGTCAAGAACCACCTCATCTGAGAAGCACTCATTAAAAAACCTGAACTTAGAGCTGGAGAGATGGCTTAGCAGTTAAGCGATTGCCTGTGAAGCCTAAGGACCCCGGTTCGAAGCTCAATTCCCCAGGCCCCACATTAGCCAGATGCATAAGGGGGAGCATGAGTCTGGAGTTCATTTGCAGTGGCTGAAGGCCCTGGCATGCCCCTTCTCTCTCTATCTCTCTCTCTCTCTCTCTCTCTCTCTCTCTCCCTATTTCTCTGGATGTCACTCTCAAATAAATAAATAAACAAAAAAATTAAAAACAAAAAACCTAACTTAACTAACAATCATTTTTTCTCTCCTTATCCTTGTTTTTTTTTCTTAAACTTCATCATAACTTGGTTGATTATATATTTATATTCTTTTTATTGTGAATTTATTTTTAATGACAATTTCCATAATTGTATACAATAACCCATGGTAATTACCCTACCTCCCCCCACTTTCCCCTTTGAAACTCCACTCTCTATCATATCCCTCCCCTCTCAATCAGTCTCTCTGTTATTTTGATGTCATGATCTTTCCCTCCTATTATGATGGTCTTGTGTAGATAGTGTCAGACATTGTGAGGTCATGGATATCCAGGCCATTTTCTATCTGGAGGAGCATGTTGTAAGGAGTCCTACCCTTTTTTTTGGGGGGTAGGGGGCTCTTACATTCTTTCTGCCACTTCTTCTGCAAAGGACACCGAGCCTTGGAAGATGTGATAGAGATATTTCAGTGCTGAGCACTCCTCTGTCATTTCTTCTCAGCACCAAATATTCATATATACAAATATTGACTCTTTGAGAATAGAAAATGTTTATTCTATTGCCAATGTGTAGAACATAGAACATAATATATATTCAATTCATACTTGTCTACTGACTATAGATTTTGTTTGCTTCTTTCTGATCACATATGCCCTAATTTCTTCTAAACTTTTAAAACACATGTAACAATGTTTTAAATAAATCTTTATCAACTTCTAGATTAACCAATATCATTCATTTTCATTATAAAATCTGATATTCAGAAGAGAATGAAATCTTATGACAGACATTTTGCTACAATTATTATTTACTTCTTCCTTTATAATAAATCAACAGCATTGGTTTCAAATCTGTTTCTACCAGTTGGACTTGTCAATCCAATTATGTAAAGTAATTTATTATGATGACAAAAATCAATGTAATAGAAGTGTGAAGGGAAAGAATGTTGTTTCTGTGAAAACAAATTTGAATAATATAGAAAGATTTGATAAATGGAATTTATATTTAAAATCATTGTTATTGGCTAACAAGTACAAAGGAATGAAAAAATTATAAATATCCAGAAATGCTCCTTGAAAAATTTTTTAACATGTATTTATAGTCTTGTTTTAAATCTGTTCAAACTGAAAATCTTAGATGTAGCCTTATGAGTGGGAAAGGGAAAGGGAAAAATCATGACTCACCAGGAAAAAAAAGTAGAAAATGTACATTTATATGTTTAGATTAAATTAAATATTTAGGATATTTATGAATAATTTAATATCCAATGATCTGGGGTATTTGACATTATTTAACATCCAGAATTTATCAAGCAACTTGACTTATTCCTACCCTCATCTTATAGATGGCCCCTATTTTCCTCATCTTTTTCACATCTCAGCACCAATAGAAACAAAATTTCAACCTGTGTCACCAGAATCTATTAGAACTAGTTGACCGTCATCTATGTTATAGAATAATAAGCCTCATGTGGACTAACAGAATTTCTTATTTTCACTGGTCATGGGCATGATAGAGAATAGATATCTCAATGTCACCCCTAACCAGAATATGAGCACCACATACTTCTCTTAGAAAATAGTGTCAAGTTCATCCATGGCAACAGCAATCAGGGTCTACTCACCCTGTCCCCCAAATTCTTGTTCCCTTTCTTATTCTACTCCAATTTGATTCCCCTTCATAACTTTTGCAAATACCTTCAAATCTGACTTTCTATTTGGGGACAGATTTTTTAGGAGGTTTTTTTTTTTGTTTATTTGTTTTGCTTTGCTTTTGTTTTTTAATTGTTTTTTTTAAATATTGACAACTTCCATAATTATAGACAATAAACCATGATAATCCCCCCTGCTTTCCCCATCACAATTTCACTCTCCATTATATTCCCTCCCCCTCTTAATCAGTGTCTCTTGTATTTTGATGTCATCATCTTTTCCTTCTATTATGATGGTATTATGTAGGTAGTGCGAGGCACTGAGATATCATGGATATCCAGGCCAAATTGTGTCTAAAAGATTGTATTGTAATGAGTCCTACCCTTCCTGTGGCTCTTACATTCTTTCCACCACCTCTTCTGCAGTGGACCCTGAGTTTTGGAAGGTGTGATAGAGATGTTTCAGTGCTAAGCACTCCTCTGTCAATTCTTCTTCACGCTATGATGCCTTTTGAGTAATCCCAGAGGTCATCACCATCTGAAAAGAGAAGCTTCTCTAACAAACACTGAGAGTAGCATTAATATATGGGTATGAATATTAAGATACATGCTTACCAGGCAGTTTTGGTGAGCATAATATATGCACCTCTCCATACACCAGCAGGTGTTACACCCCTAGGGCTCATGACCTCCCCCATCATAGGTATTTCAGTATCAGGCATGTATGCTCTTTATGAGCGTACCTATAGTACATGAGACTATTGTATCCATTGGCTCATTTGCCCTGCCTGGCCAAATTTAAGGCTTGCAGTGTCCACTGTTGTTTATCTCCACTGATGACTTCTCTCACTTATCCATGGTGCTGCATGCAGCATAGCTTATTCCAGTTTTGTGTCAGCTGGCCTACACAGAGGAGGTTTTCAGCTCAGCTCCAGCAAGATTTCTCAGTGAACTTGCAGCCTACCCATGTGGAGTCTTTATCAGTAGGGTCTTACCATTGATTCGTGGTTGGGAAACCAAGAGCCTTGACAATGGCCTGTATTGTTTTGGGAGCATCAGAAACCTCCCTGGCCAACAACTCAGTGGAAGATATCCCATCTCTGACACTGAACATTTTCTAGTAACAGTGTATGGCTTATGGGTACACCATTTTCCAAACAAGTAGGTTTTCATGTCTCATTCATACTTTCTTAGATTTTGATTAACCCTCCCCACACCCTTCATTACTCAATCACTTTCCCTGACCTCACTTAGACCTTTTCACTCTCAGAACTCTTATTCTACTTACATTTATACAATAATAGATGGCTTTTATGAATACATAAAAGTTGGGCTGGAGGAATGGCTTAGCAGTTAAAGCGTTTGTTTGCAAAACCAAAGGACCCAGGTTTGTTTCCCAGGACCTATGTAAGCCAGATGCACAAGGTGTTGCATGCATCTGGAGTTTATCTGTAGTGACTGAGGCCTTGACATGCCCATTCTCTCTCTCTCTCTCTCTCTCTCTCTCTCAAATAAATAAATATTTTTGAAAAGAATACAGAAAAGTTGTTAAGGTCCCATGATTGTGTGTGTGGGTGTGAGTGTGTGTGTGTGTGTGTGTGGCATAGGATGAGTCCTCAGGTGCTTGCCTGCAGAGGTAGATGCTTGTCCATGGTGGCTAGAGGGAAATGTCAAGAATCCCATTCCATTACTCTCTGCTCTTTATTGTTTTCTTTATGAGAGAGAGAGATAGAGAAGCAGAGAGAGAGAGAGAGAGAATTTATACATCAGGGCTTCCAGCCACTGCAATTGAACTCCAGACCCATGTGCCACTTGGTGTGCATTGTGGGCATGTGTCACCTTGTGCATCTGGCTTATGTGGGAGCTGTAGAATCAAAAATGGGTCCTTAGGCTTTTCAGTCAAACGCACTGTTAAGCCATCTCTCCCGTCACTTTGTATTGTTTTGAGCCCATCTATTTGCTGACTTTGGAGCTTGCATGGCTCCTGTGATTCTTTTGTCTCTGCTCCCCTATTGGACTGGGGTTGCAGGTACACAAGGCCATGCAAATGGAAATTCAAACCCTGGCACTCTCAGGCACAGTCAGGCCTCATGGTTTTGCAGGAAGCACACTTAACCACTGAGCCATTTCTTCAGTCCTGGATAACATGATTTTGAGGATGGAGAGAAGAAGAAGTGTGCAGGGTAGAGTTTGGGAACATTAATAGAGTTTGATATTAGAGAAGATGTATACCCCATAAGGGACAATCAATGTGCTCCAAACAGAGCCACAAATTTGGCTTTGACAAGGTTGAAAAAAATCAACAATGGAAAAGAAAATTATTTCTTAAAAGACACAAAACTATACCTAATACTAAAACAATCACTGCTGATGTCATTTTAGCTTTCTTTGTTCTCTAAAGGGAAATGAAATTAATTTTTCTCATATGCATTCCTTCTTCCAAAATTACATCTACCTTGCTTTGTACCAGTCTTTTAAGCTATTGCCTCTGATGATATTTTATCGCATTTGTATGGCTCAAGAAAGGAGATGAGTTCTCTACAGTGTAATACTTCTAGAACTAGCAATCCAGGACTGCCATAACAAAGGTTCCAAATACAGAGTGGCTTAGAACAATAAATGCTTATTATCATGTAGATCTAGGGTCCAAAAACCAAAATTCAAGCTATCAGGAGAACCATTCATTCTCAAAGCTGCTACAGAAGGCTGTTCCAAGCCTGCCTTCTGGTTTTATGTGCTTCTTGGTTTATGACCTTCCCCCCCTTATACTAGTATCACTGGAGTCGAGTAGACCCCTATTTGAGACAGCATTGTCATGCCCTTAATAAACCAGTCCAGAACCATCACATGCTAAGTCTCCTCTGTTTCAGTATGAGTTCACCTCAGTTTAACCAGTTGTACCACCTATTGAAGCATCCCATTTCCAATCATGTTACATTCTTAAGGTCACATAGTTAGGATTTCAACAGAGCAATTTTGGGGGAATAAAACCCACAACACACCTAATACGTAACTCTGTATATAACAGAAAATCTATTTAAATTCATAAGAGAGATTAAGAACTGAATTAAAAATGGAGTGAACAAGTCAATGAAAGTATGAATGCTCCTAGCCTTGCCTTCGCCTGCTTCTTTTCTGTACCAAACCGTGTCAATCCTGTGGCTTAACTTCTGGAGGTCATGTTCACTTTGCCAACTCTAATGAGAGAAATAAGCTAACTCGGCTGATTCACAAATTGACAGATACAGTTTCTCAAGAACTTTACTACATTGATTTGCATTTCTCAAATTTACCAAAGTACATTTTAACAGTATAAATGGCTATCACTGTTTTTTGCTTGTGTATATGTATAAGGTGGTAGGATGTGCACAATATGTCTGCGCAGCAGGCTCCGTGCACTTACCCATAGCAGGGTGCCTGCATGCAGCGGCTCGAGGGGAATGCCAGTTTCCCCCCATTCTTCTTCCACCTGTTCTTATATGAGAGTCTCTTACTGATTCCACAGGTTTTTGGTTTTTTTGTTGTTGTTGTTTTGTTTTTTTTTTTTGAGCTTTGGAGATTGTAATTTCTGGTGAACTACAGCACTGGGGTTACAAATGTGTATGTTAATGTGGGTCCCCCAGGAGATAGATCAAACTCCAGAGATCTCTTCAGGCCCTCATATTTTCACAGGAAGTACAATTAAGAGCAAAAACAGCTCTCTGAGCTGTAGCATTTTTAAAGATTGGCACATTCATGTAAAGTATTGTGATGTGCGTATAGTGGTTTTTGTGAGTGTACAGATGCATATATAAATAAAGTTTTATGTTCAGATTGTTTGCTCCCCACATTTTGGCAATTTGGGAGGTGGATCCTCGATGAAGAAGGTATCTGCCTGGGACGGACCTTGAGGTTTATTAGCCTCTAGCATGCCAGTGTTAGCTAGCTCACTCTACAGCTACCATTGTCCACCTGATGTTGGCAACTAGTTGATGTCCAGTCTCTGCTCTTCCATCTTTTCCTTGTCCTCATAAAGCTCCTACTTGATTCTGTAAGCCAAAATGAGCTTTTTCTCCCACAAGCTGATTCTCATCAGGTGCTTCCTCCAAGCAACAAGAAGGTAAACACAGAAACCTGCAGGTCGAAGCCAATGGAAAGCACTGAGTGTCCTCATCTTTTCACTCGTCTGCCTCTTTCCTTAACATGAAGTCTCTCACTGAATTCAGAGCTGCTAATTGTTGCCAGGTTGTTTTTTTGTTTGTTTGTTTGTTTGTTTTGTTTTGTTTTGTTTTGTTTTGTCAGAAAGCCTTAGCAACTCTCTGGTCTCTTCACCCCCACAAGACTGAGGAAACAAGGTAATAGGTAAACACCCAACTGTTTTACATGGCTGCTGGAGAATCACACTTGGACAGTCCTAGGTCCTCTCATGTCCTCATAAGTAAACATCAAGTGCTTATCTCCCCAATCCTCCCCCCCAACACTTTTTGTCACAAACACAAACTTTACTCTCATTAGGAACATAATTACTCTAATATTGAAAAGTTTGTAATTTTCTAATGAAAAATACATGAGTAAGCACAATGTATATGAGGAATTATTCTTTCAAATCTTGCAAAGGAGAAGCAAAGAGTACTTAAATCATTATTTCTTTAATAAGAAATGGGAATATCAATATAAGAATGACAATCTGAGCGCCGTATTGAATTGGTAGAGTGCCCAACATCAAAGTGAAGCTCTACACATTTTTTTCCTTGAACAGAGAGCTCATCACATAGCTAGTTAAACAAATAAAGCAATGAAATATTCAGCTGCATAGGTATTTATTAACCCACTGATAATTATAAAACTTTGTAGAAACTATAGCTTTGTCAGTTTTACTATGACTTTAGGATTTCTATTTTATTTGGTTGTTGTTGAAAGATTTTTTTCTGCCCCTCTAAAGGAGCTTAGTTGTTACTTTAAAGTACACATTAGCACTGCTTACATCTTCTATTAGAAATACTGGGTGATTCATCTTCAGGACAGTTCTCTTACAAATGATTCATTAATCTCACCATGAAGTTTTAATCATAGAAAAATTTAATGATGGCATCAGTGATGGCTAAAAGACACACACACACACACATGGTTAGGCACACACAACTTGCATATACTTTCTTGCAAAGCTTTTAAAATATTAAAAATAATTTTCTTTGTCTATTACAAAGATAACAGTCTTAAGAAAACAAAAGAATAAACATATATTTGTCCTTAAATACTTGATTGAATTTTTCAATAGTACAAAGAGCACAAGAGCTTATGATGTTTTCCAGTTGTCTTGACCATGGTGACTTTTAATAATAATATAAGTTTTCAGCCTATTTCAATCTTTTAATTGTTACCTTCCCACAGAGAAGCCATTTCTTTTCATTTCTCTCAAATTTCACTTCCTCTCTCTTTATTTTCATTAACAGCACTACCCCTCAGTGAATCAACCTGTACTGAATCTAGAGGTGTATTCCTTGATTCAGTGAACTTACACAATGTTGCCACCTGAATTTTGGTGAAACTGTTTTAAGATCTGCAGATACCTTGGAGAGTTGAGGCAATACACACACTGAAACCACAATACTACATTTCTGTTGTGTAATCTGTTTTAGAGGACAAGATGAGAAGCATTTTCTCCCCCAGAGTAAGGCACCCTCAACAAACAAACCACCGAGTCTGCCAGTTTACCTTGGTGAATCAATGAGCATGGGAAGAGGTGTTACCTATAGGAGTGTGGAGATCCCTATGCAGGTGCCTTGAAAGATTACATCCCAACATGAGTAACAACCTCCCTGTGGCTGGATAGGTAGAGCTCCTATCCCTTGATCTTCCAACCTCTATACTCTATCTCCCTTGGAGGTCACAAGAACCCACTCATCATTGCAGACAGCTGGAACAGGGGCAACTGAAATCCCAGGTAAAAGTCTGACAACCCTTCCACACCCCTTTCTTCTATGAGGGCCACACCTGCTTCTAAGAAAAGTAGAAATAGTTGTTTTTCTCAGAGGAAAACATCTCACAATAATTTCTTACTCACAAAGGCGAAAATAATTCTTTCTTCAAGCTTGAAAAAGTATGAAAATGCTAAGTTTTATGGAAGACGTGGGTCACGAGGAAGTCTTATACATCAGTGGGAGGGTATAAACTGAGAAAACCGACTTTGAAAAACAAATTTCAATTATAGTACAAACTGAAGGATGCTCATGCCATGAGACCAGAAATTCCAGCTTAGGCCAGTACCCTGAAGAATGGCATGCATGAAGCCGGGCGTGGTGGCACATGCCTTTAATCCCAGCACTTGGGAGGCAGAGGTAAGAGGATCACCATGAGTTTAAGGCCACCCTGAAACTACATAGTGAATTCCAGGTCAGCCTGGACTAGAGTGAAACCCTACCTCGAAAAACTAAAAAAAAAAAAAAAAAAGAATGGCATGCATGAGTGCATAGAGAAATACTAGCACATGCATAGTTACTAGGACGATACTCATAAAGTATAATACCTGGCCTGTAGGATAATATGAGGGATATCCAGTAGAATGGTGTGAGACATCAACTATTATGTTTTATGCACCATTGTTACTATACCTTAAATATATAATTGTATTTTAGTAATTTAGTTTTAGAAAACAAGGAATAAATAATTCCAGAAACTAATATGAATCAGTGAAAATGAAAGAAAACTATTGATGTAAAATAAATTTTAATGATTCTCTACTTAAGGAGAGTTTGAGAAAAGGAATACTTTTAATTGGGGCATTAACCCAAAGCAGAGTTTACATGGTTGCTTGATAAATTCACACCAAATCCATAATATCAGCCTATGCCATTTATTATTTACTCAATAAGTTTGGAATCTCAATGTAACAGTGAGAACTCCATTTCTTATCCTAACACTAATTCTTCCCTGGCTTTGATTTCTGCTTCAGCAGGCCATGAGCTACGGACTTCTGGACTTCTGGTGCTATCCGTACTTGAATATAGGCTCAAACACTTACTTTACTAACATTGATTGCTGAATTAGGTAATTCTGTTTGTTTCAGATTTTCTTTATCAATATTTTGTTAATATCGAGTTAAGTAATAAATGTAGTGCTTAAAATAGTATGTGTAATGTGCTATGTTGTTTTTTTCAATGTTCTGTTTTGTATCGTTTTGAGTATTTTACTGGCTAAGGTACTAATCTTTCTTTCTGTAATGTTTACTTGATACAATTTTCAGCACTTTGAAAAAAATTTCAGACATTATAATTTTCATCCCTAGAAGTAAATAGTGTATGTTTTTTTTGTTGTTGTTGTTCTGCAAAGAAGAGTTTCATCTATGTTCTCCAACATAGGGGATCTAGCATAAAACTATGTTCATGACAGTATCTTTTGGTATTGTAATCTAGCTTAGTTCTGGCTAAAGTGACATACATATATATATATGGAAAACATTATGGGTCATTCTTCCTTACTCTGGTTGTCCTGTTAATATTTTACTTTCTTGTTACTGAAGTTTTTATTTCTATAAATATTCCTAACAAATTTCCTATATATAGCTACAATGCATAAGGACTCATTTTTTTCTAGTCTTACCTTTAAATTTTTTTGGTAAGCTAGAGAAGTCTTTGGTCCAGGAGGAAGTTGGCTCCACTGTAGAGGTAATACCATACTCACTACTTTACGGCCGTGTAACTTAAAATTGCATTATTTATTTATTTTATTTTTATAATTAACAACTTCCATGATTGTAAACAATATCCCATGGTAATTCCTCCCTCCCCCCACTTTCCCCTTTGAAACTTCACTCTCCAGCATATCCCCTCCCCCTCTCAATCAGCCTCTCTTTTATTTTGATGTCATATCTTTCCATTTTTTTTTTCTTCTGAATGGTGGGGGCACAATGTCTGTCCCTATGTGGACTACAAAATTGTTCTTCTTGACCCCTCAGGTGGTCCTTTCTCTAACTCTGAGTAACTTTCTCATGTCCAAAGTTCAACCAGCACTCAACTGTGTACTCTAGTAATCTCTCACCTTGGCTCTTTTCACCCCTCTTCTCAGAAAAAGGGTACTCATTGTTTGAATCTCAAATGACATGGTCTTTCTGTATTCTTAGCTCAATCTCAAGTCGTGGAGACTGTCAATATCTGTGACTGACAATAGCTGTGCTATGAATTTCCTCAATGCTTGACTTGAGTCAGGCAGTTGGGAAAATGTTTCCATTGCCCTCCACCTTGGAGAGCAATAAAAGCCATGTCATCATTATCAACAAAGAAACTGCACTCGATATTGTCTGGTCCTCATCAGGTTACCCTGCACAAAGTAAATACAACTGTTGGTGAGTGTGTGCAGCACGATTACCTGCCAGTCGGAAAGTGACATCACTGTTTAAAACATGCCTTTCATTCCTCTTTCCCAGGAAACTGTCACTGACCCTTCACTCACCCAGCCCCAAACAACAAGTATTCCACTTTTTGTCACTCTGTGCTTCTGGTCTTCTCTCTCTTGACTCTTCCCTGACCCTTCTCTCCCATCTGCTTTGTGGAATAACAAGAACAATAGTCCTCTCATAAATTTTACAATGATGACTTAGATTTGTAGATATTTGTCTGCTAACATTCACCAAAGCTCCCTGAAACATTTTTTATGAACAAAATTAATTGTCTACCATAGTCAATTCATGGTTCCATATGTTAAAATGATAACTGAATCACTAAATCCTAAGATACAGTATTAAATTACTTAATAGATGTATTCTACTATTTACCTGAAATCTCTTTAATTACCACACATATATAATTGGTTTGTTTCATCTGGAAAATTCTAATATGCCCTGTGTATTTTCTAGTTATTTGGGGAATAAAATATTTGTATTTAAAATTTTTTGTACAATTTAAGACATATAGAAACTATTCAGTAAATATGAAGGACACATTGACTATAAAACATAGTATTTATGTCCTATTTATTACTGAAAGCATAGAAACATGCCTATAATATAAATTGAATGAAAATATTTGTAGTAATATTCTTTTATAATACACATAGTGACAAAAGATGGATATGTTTAGTGAAAGAAACTAGGCATAAAAGTTATACACACAATATGTAGTTAGCCTGTGTAATGAGTCTAGGTAGTTATCTTGCTAGGATTACCTTAACAAAATTGCAGACTGCATGACTGACACCGTAGAAATTCATTTTATCACCATTATAAAGCGAGAAAACCTCAGGAGTCTTTCTCCTAAGCTTGCAGACTATTACCATCTTATCCTGTGCTTGCATGACTTTTCTTGTAGCTATGCACTCTTCATGTCTCTTTTTATAAGTACAATATGCTGAGGTAGGAGCCCAGTTTTATGACCTCACTTAACCTTAGTTTCTTCTTTAAAAGTATGCTATTTTCTGGGGAGATAAGAATAAATGCCTATTCACTCCAGATAGGATATAATGACCGACCAAAGAAATTAGTACGTCTGAGTCAAGCTTGGTGAAACAATGATCCTACTGGGATTACTTGTGAAACCATGGTGACTCAAAGGTAGATACGTTATAGAAAGCCCATCCCAGCTTGAGTGATGACTCACGAAAGTTGTGTTGTTTGGACTCCCAATCCAACTAGTAGGTAGCTCCACCAAAGAGTCTCTTTTTTTTTCCCCCAGCAATTGTTTATTATTTATATATCTTCAGGAAAAGGCTTGATGAGGCTTGTAATTAAGTTTAGTGAGCTTCCTTAGTCTTAGCTTTTCACCTGCCTTCAGAAATGTTTCAATTTAGAAGAAACAGTCATGTCTGCACATTCCGTCACAATTGGAGGCAGGACCTCCACATAGGAATTTGGAATGCAGAGATAATTCATTTTATAACTTTATTATTACATTTATAACAAAAATGAATTTATAGTTATAATTCTTAAACCATTAATAATAGTCTATTAGGTAGATGGTGTGAGTGGAAAGTAACATAAAAGAACTTGCTATATCTTGATTTTGGTAAAGATTAATTGGATGTAAACATCATCAGAAATTATCAAGCTATGCACATAATATGAAATAATTTTGTAACTGTTAATTACAACTTAATAAAGTTCAGGTATTTATTTATTTATTTGAGAGAGAGAGAGAGAGAGAGAGAGAGAAAATGAGCATGCCAGGGCCTCTAGCCACTGCAAATGTACTCCAGACACATGTGTCATCTTGCGCATCTGACTTATGTGGGTACTGGGGAAATCAAACCTGAGGCATAGGCATGAGCCTTAACTGCTAAGCCATGTCTCCAGCCCCAAGTTGATTTCTTTTTAATGAAGAAAATGCAATTTATAAAACTTTAATGTCTATGTTTTATTGGACATGCATAAATATTTCTTGTTGAATTTCACTTATAAATAGCCTGAGTCCTGAGTGCCCATAAATTTGGTGGTTTGCTTTGCTTAAAAGCAAACTTCAAAATAATTCAGTCACCTCTTCAAGACTATTGTTGAATGTTATCATATGAGAGACACCTTCCATGATGACCTATTCAACATAGCTTACTTCTTGCTCCTAACTCTCTATCACCCTAGCTGTCTTAATTTCTCTTTAAAGCAGTTATTTTCACTGGGCACACTATATGTATACATAATCACTTATTGTCAGCCTCCCCCTGCACTCAACATGATTCATTTCTTTTGCTCAGAATTCCAAACAAATTCTCATAGTTAATAAATATTAGCTGGCTAAATATTAGTAAGCAATAATACAGTAACAAAATAATTTAAGCCTGAGTCAACTAGCACACCCTGGTATGGTGGCTGTGATTGTAAGCCTGGCTAGAATTAAAGTTGAAATCAATAGAATTAAAATTATAGGACAGTAGAGCAGTGATCCTCAACCACTGCTGCAAATTGTAGGTATCTGGAGAGCATTTAAGAAAAGCACTGCTAATATTCAAGCCATGACCACCAGAGAATCTAAAATAATTGGTCTGAAATTGGGCACAGGCATTAATTTTTAAAAGCTCCCCAGGTGACCTTTACATATAGCATGGGATAAGAACACTGATACAAAAAAGGATTTCATCCCTCTACTGCTTTTGCTGAGCCATATCTTCAATATCTCCATAGGCCAAAAACTACAACCACAATCCTGACTCTGAAAGGCAACTTTCTCAAGTAAGTAGGGTAGGACTGTGCTTAATTTTAAGCATTTGTATCAGCAACACATCTATGGTTTCTCAAGTGAGTGTGTCTGTGAGAATATGCATTTTTCTAAGAGAGAGAGAAAAGTAAGAGTGCGACAGAGAGAAGGCTGTCCAAAATATGTTTACAGTTTATTCAGAAAGACTCAATGTCACATAATTTAATAATTTATTCAAGTGTCGTGTGATTCATTTGGTTTCTTTGGCTTAAGACCCTTGCTTATTACAGCACTGTAAAGAGTAGATCTCTAGCCAGCAGCACCTTCTCTTCCAGCTGGAATTCTAGCACCAAGGACCAGCTGCAGAGTGCACAACAGTGCTGTTCAGATCACATCCCAGTCAAGAAGCAATCAAACAGTTAAAAGCAAATTTCATTCTGAAGCTGGACTGAGGAAATAAAAATCAAGCTTGAAATACCACAAGCAGATAGTGAAAAGATAGTCGATAGGATCAATCAGATGAGTTTGAAAAGACTGATTAAAACCCCTAGAGAAATCTCAAATGCTAGGATGCACCATATCTGCAGATTCATTTGTGTGTGGAGGTGACCTAGACTACCACACTTTACTTAGGTAGCCCAGCTTTGAAACTAAGTTACAGCAATGACAGGGATAAGATGAACAAATAAAAAGCCAGCATGTTGTTACTTTGCCCACCTATGTTTGGAGCAATTTTTTTCATTATTATTATTAAGAACATATTTTGTATGGGAACATCATATATTGGTACCATCTTTTCCCTTCTCGCTGCCCCCCATCCCTCATTGGCTTTCCTCAGTGGAGTTGCTGGGTTATGCTGTATGGGAGTAAAAGTCAGTTACTGGGGGAGGCAGTACCTCTGAGCATCACATCCCAGCCTGTGGCTCTAACAATCTTTCTGGACCTTCCTCCACAAAATTCCCTGAGCCTTGCTGTGTTTCGGTGATGCGGTCTTAGGAGCCTCTGGATTTCTGCTTTGGTATGTGTTGATTATCCCCAGAATCTTTCTCCTTCACCCTGGCACTGCTTGTCAGGCTCACCATGGAAGCAGCACTCTTGCTTGTCTCCCACGTCCTCTGTGTTTTTTTCTGGGCCTTAACTGATAAGCAAGGGCTGGTTTATCTCCTTGGGTCTCACCTTTTGAAAAATAAAAAACAGATTCAGTCATCATATGTTAAATTGGGTAAGTGCTACTAATTTGGGAAGAGTTAGATAGATATATCCCCTCTTTTAGTCAAAGACTAGTGGGAGTTTGGCATTGGAGAGCATAATCTTTGTCTCCATAGGATGCTGACCTGGTTCTCAGTTCCAGATAAAGGTTCCTTTACACTGAATGGATCTCTTAGCCAATCAGAAAGTTACCAGTTACCCACCAAGGCTGTGTGCTAACATTGTACTGGTGTTAGCCAATCAGACTGGTGTGTATTTCTTGTCAGGCTGTTTGTTTCTGAGTACCTTAAACCTCGGCTTGCTCTCACCACCATTGGCCGCTTTCCCCCAGTTGCTCATGTAACAATTCCCAGCAGTAGACAAGCTGTCTGGGGTCTGACACTCTTCTGTTTTCCAGCCAGGTCTCTTGTGTAGCATATGGTGTCTTCAGCAATAGGGTCTTACCTTTTACTTCAGGCAGGTAATCATGTGCCATGACCAAAGGCTGTCTTATTGTGGGAACCTCATAGGTCTCTCAAAACAACAGCTCAGTGTGGGCAGCACCTATTTCTGATATAGCAAGTTACATGTCAGAGCTAACGTATTTTCAGGTTAGGCTCCATATCACCTTCTCCAGGGCCCTTCTTTTCAGGCATGCCCCCATACACATGTAGAGGCTTATATCTTCAGCAAAGTGGCAGGGTAGAAAATCACACAAAAATCAGTTACCTTTCTATATGCAATGGAGCTAAACTTTTATTTTACTGTGCAGACTCTTCCACTGTACTTTTGGGTGTTTTGTTATTAAAATCAATCTAGAGTCATTGGGTATTGCAAACAAAGCCTTGCAAAAATTAATAGTAATCTATTCACTTTTTATATCAAAGTAATTTTAAAGCTAGGCATAGACTTAATCGGGACTTATTTTTGAAAAGGCTGCATAGAAAAACAACTCATACTTTCAAAACATATGAATGCACACATACATGCAAGAACACGTATTAGAAAGTTTTTGTTTTTTTCAAAAATCAAGAATAGTTAAGAGACTGAGGTGATGGCTCAATCAGTCATGTGTTTACCACACAAATATGAGGTACTGAGTTTGGATCCACAATGGCTATGTAATGCTAGATATGGTGGCACATAGTTGTAGTTCCAGCACTGAGAAAGCAGAGATAGACAGATCCCCAAGGCAAGCTGGCTAGCTAGCCTAGGCAAGTGGGTGAGCACTGAGCTCAGTGAGAGACATTGTTTCCATAAATAACATAAAGAGTAATTCAGAACGACAGTCATTATCAACCTTTGACCGGCGCATGCACACACATGCAGGAGCTCCTGCATATATATGTGAACATATGCATTCACACCATACACATACACACACACAGACACACATAAGAAAAAATATACTTTTATAAATGTAATATAGCTTCCTAATAGTTTTAAAGCAAGTGATCTAAATATATACAGTGAAGTAAAAAAGTTAACAATGGGCTGAAGAAAAGGTTACACTGTTAAAGGTGCTTGCTTGCAAAGCATGACGGCCTGAGTTCAGTTCCCCAGTACACACATGAGACTGGATGCACAAAGTGGTGCGTGTATCTGGAGTTCATTTGCAGTGGTAGGAGGCCCTGACATGGTCATACTCACTCACTCTCTTTCTATCTACCTCTTTCTCTCTCTCTCAAATAAATGAAAATATTTGCTAAAAGATATAAAATTTACCTGAAATATACAGGTAAAAACCAGGAAAATGTAATCATGGAAAGTGTGAAAATCAGAAAATTAGATGTGAAAACAAAATTTCTACCATAGTTGGTTAACCAAATTTGCTAGTTTAAATATATCTACATTCTCCTAATTTTGGAAAGCATTTTAAAATATTGTTATATTTGCAAATAACACGCTTTCACTGAAATGTTGTATGACTGTTCTCATGAAATAACTAAGTCTTATATTAAGAAATTTACAATGAATGATTATAATTATCCCATATTCTATAACTACATCCATTTCCTTTAGCAGCCATAGCCCAATTAAGAGGTGGACAGCACATATTAATTTGGTTAGGGAAGGTTTAATATAGAGAAAGATAAGGAAATTAAGAACTCCAAGCCTGAAAAGAATTAAAAAATTTACTAGAGATGAGGGAGAACACCTAGAACATGACAAGTTTAGACAAGGTGTCCCACTCCAAGACTAATGCTTAAACTTGTTGGGTAGAAATGGTCACAGTACACTGCAGATTAAACATACCTGCTGCATTATCCCAAGGCAGAGCTAGTCCATGGTAGGTCAGCTGAGGCTGGTGGACCAGAACTGTCCCATGATGTCAGTGAAATTCACTGGACACCTATCCATGGAGGGCTTATGGTGAGTTCACTGGGAAGCTGTTTGGCCTCCCTCCAACAAAACCCACTGGAAGCTGGAGGGGGAAGAAAGGAAGGAAGGGAGGGGAGAGTGAGATGCAGAGGGACAAAGGGGATGGTATGTAGCCAATCAAAAAGCTGTGTGCACATCTGTGTAATTTTCATCTAGACTTCACTTTGAGTAGGAACAGAGGAACTTATTGAAAAAAATGTCCCTGCTGGTGGGAACCCAGTGCAGCATGTGCAGAACCTGCAGGACAGCTTCCCCAGGGCTGTTTCATTCACTGGGTTCTTTGCATGTCCATCGAACACAATAGAACCCAGTGGGTATAAGAGCAGAGCACAATGAGGAAGAGTAGCCTTCCTTCCTCAGGGTTTCTCCTGCTCCATGCTGTTCAAGGTAAATACTGGCCTAGTAGGAGAGAGACAAACACAAATATCATTAGCAGGCAATGAAAAGGCAGCTCAGAGCTAAGGAACAATAAAAGACAGCTGGCACTCCTCACTTTCTACTACAGCTCATTATCAAGCTACCAAGTGATCAAGGTTCAAGCTCTATTTCTGAAGACCTTACTACTGTCTTAGGTAGAAAGTCTTTCATGACTGATGTTAGCACTTTTTTCTCAAGATGAAATGTATCTAGCAACCTCCGTCTCAAGACCAGCTTTGAATAAATTTCAAACTCAGAATACCAGTAGCCTTCAAAAAACATCAAAATCCATGACATGCTCATGGTTATTTCTTGAATATGTTGAAGATAAACTTAGTGTGTATTGAGCATTTCCATTATTGCATAACCCTCAATGCATTATTAAAGAGAGAATTTAATAACACTACTAAATTATTTCTCATCTGCCTATTTCCACAAAACTGAGTTGCAACAAAATAATTCACTTTCATATTCATAAGTCCCATGTGAACTTAAAAAGAATACTCTTAAAAACCATCTTTTCTTTCCTATCCATAACATTTGGGAAAATATCCTCAAAGTTTAAGAATTTAATGCTCTTTTCAGAATAAAATTGAACAAAATAATGTCTTCAAAAAGTTACTTTTTTTCATTTTTTGTTACAAATTTTAAATCTAAATATTGTACACTTGAAATGTTGCATGACTGAAGAGAGAAATGCTTTCTAGAAGTCCCTGGAAATGGGCTGGAGAGATGGCTTAGCGGTTAAGCACTTGCCTGTGAAGCCTAAGGACCCTGGTTCGAGGCTCGATTCCCCAGGACCCACGTTAGCCAGATGCACAAGGGGGCGCACGCATCTGGAGTTCCATTTGCAGTGGCTGGAGGCCCTGGCGTGCCCATCCCCCTCTCTTTTTTTTTTTATTTTTTATTAGTCAGTTCTGTATTCAGCAAATACAGTCAGTTTGGTACCATTATTAGGCTCATCCATGACCTACCCCCTCCCATTGGCCCCTCCTTGTTGAGGTATATGGGTCATGCATTGTGGAGTTAGCCCACAGTTATGGGTAAGATAAATGTCTCTGCATATCATGACCCAACATGTGACTCTGACATTCTTTCCGCCCCCTCTTCCACAAAATTTCCCTGAGCCATGTTGGGTTCATTTTTGGTCTGCTTCAGTGATGAGGTGTTGGGGGCCTCTGAGGCTCTGGCTCTCTGATTTGGTAGGACTTGATTTTTCTCTGTGCTGATCTCCTTCCCCCTTGTGCTGGTATCTGGTTCATCAGGAAAACAGCCCCCTTGCTTGTTTCTCCAATTTTTCTTAGTTTCAGCCAGGGCCCTTTTGAGGTATGATGGGGTGGCTCTCTCCTTAGGATCTACATCTATCTGAAAAAGAGAAGCAGATTCTCCAATGGAGAGTAAGTTAGCACCAGGACAAATGAGATAACCCTTACTTTTTTTTTTTTTAATAGAGCTCCAGCTATGGGTCCCATACCAGTGAGGGGATCAGTTAGCCAAATTGAGAGCAGTTGGTTCCCCACCATGGCTGTGTGCCACCACTGCACTTGTGTGGGCATCACACCAAGTTATTTGCTGCTAAGTAGGTTAGACCATGTGTTGCTTCGATAGATATTGGTCAATTTCCCCCAGTCGCCCATGTAGCACCTTCTGGCACTAGACGCGCTGACTGTCTGGGGACTGACTCTCTTCCAACTTCCAGCCATGCCATTCTAATTTGCATGTCAATCACATAAGGTATCTTCAGCAGTAGGGTCTTACCACTAGCCTTTGGTGGGTCATCAAGTACTCTGACAGAAATCTGTCTGTCTTTTAGGAAACCTTAGCCGGTTGTGGTGGCGCATGCCGGTAGGATATTGCTGAAGAGGCGGAGGCAGGAGGATCAGGAGTTCGAGGCCAGCCTGGGCTACACATTTTCTTCCCATCCCCTCTCTATCTGCCTCTTTCTCTCTCTGTCTGTCACTCTCAAATAAATAAATAAATGAAGAAAAAAAAATTAAAAAAAAAAGAAGTCCCTGGAAATACATAAGCTTAAATCACTAGTTACATAATAATGTAGACCTTTTCACAACCCTGATAGAACAAGATTATGGAAAGCAAACAATATTTAGATCACAATGAAGAGCCAGCCTCACTGGCAATCTAGTCATTAAGTTACATTTAACACTTTCTTGTTACTCATCAAACACCTCTGGACAAGTAAACCTGCTGACACTTTGTTTCACAATTGCCCCATTTAATAGCACAGAACTATTTCCTTGCTCAGGATTTGAGAGGATAATGGAGGCTATAACGTAGCTCAATACAATTCTCTATCTTTTTTATAGAGAAACTATAACATAAACATGTTTATAAATGTACTGTAATACATAGATTATCTGTTTGCACTTATCATAACTACTTGCCATTCTTATACATTGTCTAGCTCTACATGGTACATGAGCATTAAACAGTAACAAAATACACTGAGTGCTTAAATATACAGGAAAAAAAATCCCTTGGATATTGATAGAGCATTCTCTCAAAATGCATTAAAAGGAGCTCTCTTTTTCATATTCCAAATTAAGTAGCCCTGGTGTGATGATGAAGGTCTATTATCAAATTGATCTGTTTATGAATCCACAGACATTCTTCTTGGGTGGATCTCTGAGGTTGTTTCCAGGAAGGATTAACTGAAGAAGGAAGCCCTTCCTCCAGGGTGAGCCCTTTCCCCAGAATGGACAGCCCCTTTGGGAGCCGTACTTTATCTAAGGAAACTCTGGTAGAAAAAGATCCCTACCTCCCACCTGGTTGCCAGCGCAGCTTGCTGCCTTCTAGCCTGGCGTGAAGACCAGCATGGTCTAAAGACCAGCAGCTCTCCAGACAACCTTCAGGCCTTCGTTATTGGACTGGGACTGCTGTAGCATCCAGCCACATGGACTGAGAAGCTACAAGGTTCTTTGACTCTCAGGCCTGCAGATTGCTATTGTGGAAGTGCCTTAAGCTAATCCAATAAATCCTCCCTTTTTAGCATATTTTTTCTTTTATTTGTTTTATATATATATGAGAGAATGTGTTTCAGGGCTAGGCACTCCAAATGAGCTCCAGATGCATGCACCACTTTGTGCATCTGTCTTACATGGGTACTGGGAAATTGAACTTGGGTCCTTAGGCTTTGCAGGCAAGTACCTTAACCACTAAGCAATTCCTCCAGCCCAATTCCCCTTTTACTACAATTCCTTCTATCAGTTCTGTTCCTCTAGAGAACCCTGACTAACAGAGATTGGCTGAAATTGATACCAAGCAGTGGGGTCATTCCTGCTAGAAACCTGATTTGGTGGCTTTGGCCTTTTGGAACTGCTTTGCAGGAGGAATGTGAACGGTTTGAAATTTTGGCCTAAGCAATGCCTTGCAGGTCTGTAAGTACAGCCTGATTGACTATTCTGGTCAGAGTTGAAAGACCTGAATGCCATAAGAACTATGGACTGTGAGGTCTGGTTTATGAGGGTGAGAAAGAGCTTTGTCTGGGTTGGGCTAGATGCAGTTTGTATGAGAGGTTTGTTGCTAGGCCTATGTCCTGAAAACTTGTGCAGGGTTGTGTCACATAGAAATAGAGTGATGTCAACAGAGGGATATGGCACAGAAAAAAAAAATGATATCTCTGGTCCGAAACTGCTTCCCATTCAGCTGCAATTGTTTGAGAGATTACAACCATTGATTGGGCCAGTTTTTCTGCATTGGGGCAATAGGAAGAATGCAGACTTTTTGGAAGGAGGCTGATTGCTGAAGGAGTGTCTTATTCTTCAAAACCCGATTTATTCCCCCCTGGGTGAATAAATTGGTAGTCCACCTGGTATTACGGACTATAACAAGTGCATAAAAGAGAGGGTCATTGAATTTTCAAAGCATTTTTGTTGTTTTGAAATTGGTAATGTGAAGCAGGCTTGTTGTATATTATCTGTGGACACCCGACAGAGACATGAGGATGAACCATGGGTTGCAGCAGAGACCCTAGTGGAGATACCAGAACTATGGTATGGCTGCCAAGGAGAGCTGCTGGCACCAGATGAACTTTTCTGGGACTGTGAGTATCCTAAATGGAGGGGTGGAATTGGAATTCCAGAAACTCATTACTGGTTAGAATTATCAGACTTGGAGACTTGTCATTGACTAGAGTTGTGGAACTTGGAGCTACAGAGTTTGATGTTTGCCCTGTTTTAAATATATTGGTTGAATATATCTTTGCTATGCCCAATGCCATCTTTTGTAGTGTGAATGTTTATTCTGAGCCATTTTGTTTTGTTGTTGCTGTTAGGATGGCTCAGTTAAGAGACCTTGGATTATGGGGATGTTTGAACATTATGGGGATTGATTAAAAACTATGTGGACTTTTAAAGTTGGACTGAATGTGTTGCATTTTATACATCATGGATAGTTATCAGTTTATGGAGGCCAGGGGTGGAATGTGTTGGTTTAATTAAGGTATCCCACATAAACTTATGTGTTCTGAATGTTCAGGTTCCCATCTGGTGTTAATTTGGGAATTGAAGTCTCCTGAGGCAGTGTATTGTTGGGGCAGACTTATAGATGATATAGCCAGCTTTCCCTTGCCAGTATTTGGCACACTCTCCTGCTGCTGTTATCCACCTGATGTTGGCCAGGAGGTGATTCCGCCTTTTGATCATGTCATCGTTTTCCCCTGCCATCGTGGAGCTTCTCCTCAAGTCTATAAGCCAAAATAAATCTATTTTTTTTTTCCCACAAGTTGCTCATGGTCAGGTGTTTTCTGCAAGCAACATGAACCTAACTGAAACACTTGGGATCCAGATCCCTGTAATGTCACAAACTAAGATAAAAAGGAGAAAGGCTAAGCTTCCTTTGTTTAGAACCTTCCTGAAGGAGCATGCTTCTGTATAATATCAGATTTCAAAAAGAAACCCAGCCCTTGTTGTCTGCAAGCTGGCTCAACGCAGTGTGAAGTGAAGGTTACTTCATAAAAGTCTGGCTTTGCTTGCATCCAGATGATATGCCAAACTTTTGTGAGCTATTCCTCATTGATGGGCTGAAATAAAATCACCTGAATCTGCCGAGCAGTCTTAAGGGACCACCAGCTCATATTTTCTTGCCTCAAAAACATTTGCTGCCTTCTTCATGGAGCACTATTTTTTATAAAACCTACTATGTAAAAATCCTTAAAAGTACTTTCACTGAAAAGTGTGTTCAATAAAGAGACATAAATATGGAACCCACATTGGCAAATACAAGGTTGGAATTCTACCGTCTCTGAAACATTTCTTTTTCCTCTACAAAACCCAAGGTGCCCATTTGTCAATATCAATATCATTTTCTATGTGCCAAAAAATGTAAATTCTAGTGAACATTCAAATCCCAACCAGTCACAATTAATTAACTGAATTTCCATGAAGCACTATGACCTAAATGGTATGAGAATTATGACATCCCAAGGCAGAGCTAAATGATGGAAAGTCTTGCTCCAAGCCCAGTGAAAGCTGTCACTTCCCTTACAAAAACCGATTTACAATGTGGAAACTATAGAAGTCATTGTCAAGACCAATCATTGCAGCGTTTCTGAAGACCTTGACAATTTCACAATGCTTTATGACCATCTGAATCAGACAGAAATACAAGCCAGTCTTAGCTACTCAAAGGTTAGTTTATGAATTAACATAGTTCTTCCAGAGAAAAAAGGTTCATTCCTTTCAATTGCTATATTAAAAAAAAATTCTCCCTGAGTGAAAAGCTCAAATTGCAATCAGAATTCTTTCAGAAATATTGATATCCTTTTTTTTTCTTGGGTGGGTGAAGGGGTTTTAAGGTAAGGTCTCTCTCTAGCCCAGGCTGACCTGGAATTCACTATGTAGTCTCAGGATGGCCTCAAATTCCTGGTAATCCTTCTACCTCTGCCTCCCAAGTGCTGAGATTAAAGGCTGATGCCAACACCTCTGGCTGATATCCATTTTGTTACCAAAGCTCCATGCTAGCTTAGGTCACATAAGCAATATATACTGCACAAATAATGTTGGCTATGTTTAGACACAGATAAATGTGGCTAAAAGATCCTAGCATTGATGAAGTCCTTTTTTTTTTTTCTTTTGCACATGCACTGTCCCCATTCATGTGCTGTTCTCCTTCCATCTCACATGGCTTTCCTAGATGGCACTGGGACTGTCAACATTATATCATACTGCATCACTGGAAGAAGCTAGCTTCAAAATAGCAGTGGAACTGCTCTTCCCTGTGGACAACTATGCAATCAGTTCAGAAGTACTTTCTGAAATGATGGGCACTTTTTCTTCAGGATATGCAATAGGCATCAAACGGGGCACACGGATAAGCTGCTACTCCCCCAGTAGAAAGAGAGCATGGGTCATAAGTAAAAGAACAGATGCAGTGATGGTTTCATCCTTGACAACCCACTAATTTACTGTGCCCACAACTTTGAGCTGTGAAAAACTGGAAAGCTTGGTCTCCAATGTATTCTTGACACAATTAGGGCTTTCCTAGAATATATGCCATGGTAGCCACAAAGACCCTTGGTGTTCCTTGTGTATACGAGTCTCCATGTAAGAACTCTTTTGAGAACAGTTTAATTATCTAAATGACATAGAGCTATTCTTACGCAGGGGCTGAGGAAAGAATATGAGAATGTAAAAGGTCCACTTGGCTGTTTTATTTTTAATACTGTCTTGTTCCATCCTATTTGTGAATTCAGCAACTCTGACACAAAAGGAATATGAAGCTAACATGTGGAAGATCCTGAAACTTTGATCACCCATCAAGACAATAAATAAGAAGTAATAACCCATTCCAGGAGGCTGCCAGATTCAGAGAAGGAGAAAGCTCACCAGGATGCTCAGTCTCTGCAATTTCTACTGTATTGTTTGGAAATGAATCCAGCATATTTGATAAAGGCATCTGTTGCAGATGATGTTGCTATGGGATTTCTGAAAAACCTGAACAGGAGTATTTCATAACAGTAGGGCTAGGATTTTAGAGAAGGCCATGTTTTGTTTTGTTTTTGTTTTGATCTCAGAAGGCTATGCTCTATTTTAAAAGAAAAGTTTCAAGTATAATAGTGACTGTGTGCATAGTAATAAGACAAGTGGTTATGTGACAAAAAAAAAAAAAAACGTGGAAAGTAGGCATTGACACGCAACATCAGACCACGTGGTGGTTTGAACGTAAAATGTCCCCAACCTGTAGCTTCATGTGTTTGAACATTTATTCCCCAGATGATGGCACTGTTCAGGAAGGTTGTAAAACTCTTAGGATGTAGAGCCTTGAAGGAATATTGTCCATGGAAAAGGGCCTTGAGGTTTTATAGCCAAGTGACATGTGTCATATTCTATCCTCAGTCATTTTTTTCTCCTTCCCATTTCGACTGAGATGTGATACAGCCTTTCTGCTATGGTCTATCATGCCTTCCTCACTATGATGAAAATTCTTCTAAGCATTGAAAGCCAAATTATCTATTTTCTTTATTTTTATTTTTTTGTTTATTTTTATTTATTTATTTGAGAGCGACAGACAGAGAAAGAGGCAGAGAGAGAGAGAATGGGCACGCCAGGGCTTCCAGCCACTGCAAATGAACTCCAGACACATGAGCCCCCTATGCATCTGGCTAACGTGGTTCCTGGAGAATTGAGCCTCGAACCGGGGTCCTTAGGCTTCACAGGCAAGCGCTTAACCACTAAGCCATTTCTCCAGTCCCAAACTATCTATTTTCTTTCCATAAATTGCTCTGGCTGCATATTTTATCCCAGCAATGAAAAAGTAACTCATATTGATGGAATCATAATGGTAGGTAATCTCAGCAACAATTGAACACTGAGGATTTTTGAGCACTCAGAACCTAGCTGAAAGAAACATTGAAGTTACAAATAAGTCATATGAACAACTGCCCAGATTTTTGCATCAACTTCCCTTACTGCATTGACATCTCTTTTTCAGCTCAGTTCTCTGATTTAAGAGGTATTTCCTAAAACTATTTGATAAAGAAAATAAATTACTTAAAAAAAAAACCCTTGGTCTACATTCCTGTGTCATCCGCACAACATACAAGCATCAGTGTTCATGCACTGTAGCCATACTAGGCCACCACAACAAATAAACTAACTACACATAGATGAAGGAAAGTTTCCCAGCAGGCTGAAATGCAGTAAGCATATCTGCTTACTCAATTTGTTTGGAAGAGGTGGCCTAAAATAAGGCAGATACCTGGTGGAAGCAAAGGAAATGGCTGGTAGCTAAAAAGAGTTAAAGGACAAGACTTGAAAACTTATAATAGAAACATCAAGTGAAGAAGCATAGGGCTGGAGAGATGGCTTAGCCGTTAAGCACTTGCCTGTGAAGCCCAAGGACTCTGGTTTGAAGTGTGATTCCCCAGGACCCATGTTAGCCAGATGCACAAGGGGGCGCACACATCTGGAGTTTGTTTGCAGCGGCTGGAGCCCCTGGTGAGCCCATTCTCTCTCTATATATATATATCTGCCTTTCTCCCTCTGTGTCTGTCATTCTCAAATAAGTAAAAATAAACAAATTTTTTTTTAAAAAAAAAAAAGAAGAAGCATATAGTCAGAAATGTGAGAGAGGACACCCAAATTGTGATGATAATCCTCTTGCATCATGTCAATATCCCCAAACAGCAAGCAACACGAGATGGCACTGCAAAACTAAGTGGACATAGCCACCCTCTTTGGTCACTCCAATCACAGCACTATGGCCCATGATTGACATTCATGGCAAAGAAGGAAGCTATGTATGAGATTACCATTACAGGCTTCATCTCATCAAGCTGTCCTAAATAATATCACAAATGAAAGCCCAAATTTCTCACAGTATCAGCAGTAAGCTTTAAGCATGCTACTGTTCCAAAAGGAGATGACTCACCCTCTTCAGAGTAAGTTCATTATATAGAGTCTTCAACCTTGAAAGAGACATTGGTATGTCTTTATTAAAACTGACACATACTGTAGATATATATTTACCTTTCTTGCCACAGTTCTTCTGCTAGCAGCACCTGGAATTATAGAATGAATGATTTATTTGGTGTAAAATCTCCCACATCACATTTCCTTAGAGTTAACCCACTAAGTCATACAATATGTCAGTCAATCTGCCACTCATTGGTAATGGAAACAGAAATAAATGCTATTATTTATAGCTACTGTACCAACTGCAGTAGGGACTAATCTTGCCATAAACTTATATTAAGCCCTTAAAGAGTTTATGGTTGGCCAGCAGATCGAAGAAGACTTCATGATATTTAGGACTTTATAAGGAACACTAATACCACTTCAAATTCTATAAAGCCAATAGCTTACTAAAACCATCAGGAGAACAGGTTTGAGGAGGCCAACTTCTGGCTTTGTTGACTCACTTCAGTCTTGTACATAGCAGATTTTTTTAATGTCTTCTCTGATGATATATTAAGGTTCTCCAGGGACATACATGACCACTCCTGACTTGGATTTGGAGCTGGTGGCTGAACCCTTCTCCATGCAGCCCTTTAGAAGACAGTTCCGAGAACCTGTCCATGGCTCTTTGCAAGTTGCTATGAAGTTCAGCACTTGTCAGTCATCACAGTGGACAATTATAAAACAACCATGTTTTGTTTCATCTTTTCATGCTTATTTTCCCTTGTCCTTCACTTCCTACAGTGAAGATGGGACCTTATGAAACTGAAAATATATTTTGCAACTACGTAAACCATCAAGTTAGTCAAGAGATAGCCTACATGAGGGGTGAAAATAGCCACCTGTTATACACCTGACAGAGGAGTAATATCTAGAATATACAAAAACCTTAAAATTAAGCAATAAAAAGTTAAATAATACAATCAAAATATAGGCTATGAAACTGAACAGAAAGTTCTCAAAAGAAAATAGCACATGTAACCAATAAATACTTTTAAAAGTATTCAATAAATACTTTTTAAAGTATTCAACAACTTTAGCCAATAGAGTAATGCACATTAAAATAACTGAGATTCCATTTCACCCTGGTCAGAATGGCAGTCATCAAAAAATAAAATAACACCAAATGCTGGCAGAGAACTAAGAAAGAAGAACCCTTATCCAATGTCGCTAGAACTGTAAAGTGGTAGAACTCTTGTTACTATAGTTTCAAGCTAACCAAAATCTCTCCTACTCATGACATAAAGTTTTTCTCTATTTTGTTTTGTTTATTTATTTTTATTATTAGATATGGACATATTTTGTATGTAACCATTACATGTTGGTACCATCCACTCTGCCCCTTTTCTGAAGAGGCCTTTCTCATTGGGGATGCAGTTCAACCCCATGGGGATTGTGGGGATGGGTTGGGGAGAGAGGCATTGTCTCTATGCAAAATGTATCTACTTGTGGCTCTAAAAATCTTTCCACCCCATCATCCACAAAATTCCCTGAGCCATGCTGGGAGCATTTTTAGTCTACTTCAGTGATGGGCACTTAGAAACATCTGCATCTCTGGTTTGATAGGTGTTGAGTGTCCTGAATATCTTTCTCCATCACCCTTGTGCTGATATCAGCTTAACTAGGAAAGCAGCACTCCAACTCATTTCCCCAGTTCCTCTGTGGTTCCATCTGGGGCCAAGGTGGAGTACTCAGGGTCTTTTATCTCCTCAAGTCCAGTTCTCATCACAAAAAGAGAATTAGATTCTCCAAAAGAGAGTGAAGTAAGTGCTGGTTAAATGGGATAACCATTATTAATTTAGAGAGAATTAAAAGGGCTTAGACATTCTTATAGTCTAAGGTTAGTGGGTGCTTGACAATGGAAAGCAGAATCATTATCTGGATATGTGTGATTATGACTTGTTTCCCAGTTCCAGATATGGTTTCCTTTCTACTGAGCAGATCTGTTAGCCAATCCAGGAGCATTTGGTTACCCACCATGGCTGTATGCCACTATTTCATTTGTGTGAGCATCACATCAAGGTGTTTGCTTCTCAGTCACTTACACTTTGAGTTGCTTGGACAGATGGTGGCACTTTCACATGGTAGCTCATGTAGTGCCTTCCAGCACTAGATGGGGTAATTGTGTGGGGATAGGCTCTCCTCCAGATTCCAACCAGATCTCTCTATGGTCCATACCAAAAGTGTTTAGTGTCTTCAGTAGGGTCTTACCATTAATGTCTGATGAGTAATCAAGTGCTCTAATAGAAGCCTGTCTTGTTTGTTTTGGGAGATTTAGTAGGTCTCTCTGATCAACAGCTTATTGTGGATGTAGACCACATCCTGGTACAAAGAATTACAGGCCATCACCAAGCGAAAACAAAAAAGAAAAAGCCAGAGAAGAAAAAGAAACAGGAGAAATCTGAGGTTAGTTTTCATCTCACTCTCTCCAGGACCCTTCAAATCTGGTGCTCCCTTTAAGGTCCTCTTGAGGGTTCCAACTTTTAGTCTGACATCCATGATATAGGATTCTATGGTACCAGTTCTATTTGGGTTCAGCTTTGTACCCCCTCCACACACTTCCCCTTCCCCCAAGCTCTCCCTCCCTATGGTCCAAGCCACAAGATAGTATTTAGTTATGTCAGGAACTTGGACTGATCCAGGTTAGGAAATGTATATGAGTGAGATCATGTGAAGGTTGTCTTTCTGTGATTGATTGAGTTTACTTAGAATGATCTATTCCAAGTTTGACCATTTTTCTACAAATTTGAATGTGTCATTTTTTCTTACTGCTGAGTAGAATTCTATCATGTAGATATACCACATCTTGGTTACCCATTCATCCAATGATGGCCACCTGGTTTCATTCCAGTTTTTAGCTATTATGAATTGAGCAGCTATAAACATGGTTCAGCAAATATCTCTGAACTGAGATGTGGAGTTTTTAGGGTAATTGACTAGTAAGGGAATAACTGGGTCTGTTGATAACTTTATATTCATCCTTTTCAGGAGTCTCCAAATTGATTTCCACACTGGTTGTACCAGCTTAAATTCCCATCGACAGTGAATGAGTGTTCCTATTTCTCCACAGCCTTGCCAACATTTGTTTTCATTTGATTTTTTAGTGTTTTCTATCTTTTCTGAGGTAAGGTAGAATCTCATACTTGTTTTAATTTGCATTTCCCTAATGGTTAGGCATATTGAACATTTTCTTAAGTGTGTGTTAGTTATTTATAATTCTTTCTCTGAGAATTCCCTATTCAGTTCTCTTCCCCACTTTTGGAGTAGGTTCTTTGATTTTTATTGTTTAATTTATTGAGTTCTTTGTAGATTCTAGATATTAGGTTTCTGTCAGTGGTATAGCTGGCAAAGATTTTTTTTCCCCATTCAGTGGGTAATCTATTGGCTCTGCTTATGGTATGTTTGTCTGTGCAAACATGGTTGAGTGCTTGTTTAATTTCCTTGGCTACTGTGATTTTGTTCAGAAAGTCTTTTCCCAGTCCTATATTGTGGAGAATGCTTCCTATTTTTTTCTTCCAGTACTTGAAGAGTTTCAGGTCTTATATTGAGGTCTTTAATCCATTTGGACTTGATTTTTGTGTATGGCAAAATATGTGGGTCTAATTCATTTTTCTCCATATGGTCATCCAATTTATCCAACAACATTTGTTGAAAATGCTGTCTTTTCTCCAGTCTACATGGTTGGCACTTTGTCAAAGATCAAGCAGCTGTAGTTGCTTGCCCTAAGGTCTGGTTCTTCAATTCTGTTCCATTGGTCTGTGTTCCTGTTTTTATTCCAGTACCAAGCTGATTTTGTCCCTATGGCTTTGTAATATAGCTTTAGATCAGGTATGGTGATACCACCAGATGTGTTTCTTTTGCTGATGACATGTTTGCATATCTGAGGCCTTCTTCCATTTCATATAAATTTTGAGATTATTTTTTCAGTCTCTGTGAAGAATGATGCTGGTATTTTTATTGGTATTGCCTTAAATCTGTATATTGCTTTTGGTATGTTTGCCATTTTCACAATTTTAATTCTACCTATCCAGGAGCATGGGAAGTCTTTCCATCTTCTCAAGTCCCCTGCTATTTCTTTCTTGAGTGTTTTTATGTTTTCATTATATAGTTCTTTCACATCCTTTGTTACTGCTATTCCAAGGTATTTAATTTTTTGTTGCTATTGACAATGGGACAGCCTCACTGTCCTTTGCATATAGAAAAGCTACTGATTTTTGTGCATTGATTTTGTATCCTTCCACTTTGCTGAAGGAATTTGTTACCTTTAGAAGTTTAGAAATTTTGGGATGGATACTTTCATGTCACTGAATTTTTTAAAGCCATTACCTACATAAACTCTACATAAATCTTATACTCTAACCTGTTTAATAAAATTTTTATACCTGCTGCCTCTGGACTCTTGTACAAAAAAAAAAAAAATACCTAGAGTCCCTAGGTTGTGTTGACTCACCTCAGTCACAACTCAATTCCTTGTCACTAGTCATTCAAAACCTGAAAATGGGTTCAGTTGGCACCAGCAGATAATGAAGCCAACATACAACCAATATAGAAATAATTATAGACACTTTCCAAAAAGCTAAAAATATATCTACCATATAACCTAGATATACCACTTCTGAGCATTTATCCTAAGGACTCTGTACTTCAGACATACTTTTTCATTCATGTTTATTGTTGGCTCTACTGACAATAGCTAGGAAATGGATTCAGCCTAGGTGAATATCTACTGTTGAATGGAGAATGAAGACATGTCATATATTCAGCTGTAAGCTAAAATGAAATTACAAACTTTTCAGGAAAATGGATGGATCTGGAAGTAATTTCATTGAGTGTAATAAACCAGTTTCAGACAGATAGGTGTTGCCAGTTATCTCACATGCAAATTGTAGCACTGTTTTCTGTACAGTTGTATGTAAGGTGGACTAACAGTGAATATTGGACATAAAAAAGATATAAAGAGACTATGAAGGAGGGCAGGGGAAGGCCTAAAGGGAAAGGATAGTAGATATATAAGAAGCGGTATATAATACTGAGGGCAAGAGGGGATTGCTTTCAAAATACAATGTGTATATATGTAAGAAAATTATAAACAAATATTATATAAATATACACATGCAAAAAATGAAAATGGCACCTAAAATGAATGAAAACCATTCTCTTGAAACATGAATTTTTAAAAACAACATGCAGACCAAAAAATATGTATTTTTGATCAATTTTCTTATAAGAATGTAAGTTTTACTGATAACGTAGCATATTGTATTAGGTCATCACATGCTTTATTTAATCAGGTACCTAATAACGACTAAGTGGTTTACATTTTGTAGACTTCAGTGGGTCTGTAAGCAAATATATTTATGTAATATGTTTGATAATTTTCTTAGAAAACAGGACTAAAGTGGAATATTAGAGCACAAGAAATATCTTTCAGGCTGTAGAGATGGCTTTGCAGCTAAGGCACCTGCCTCAAAAGCCAAAGGACCCAGATTTGATAGCCCAAGGACCTATGTAAGCCAGATACACAAGGTAGCACATGCATCTAAAGTTCATTGTAGTGTCTGGAAGCCCTAGCATGCTCATTCTCTCTCTCTCTCTCTCTCTCTCTCTCTCTCCTCCCTCCTCTCTCTCTCTCTCTCCCTCCCTCCCTCCCTCTCTCTCTCTTTTTCTCATTCTCAAATAAACAAATAAAAATTTAAAATGAAATATAATCTTTTAAACCTCAGATACATATAGAAGCATCTATGTCAATAAATAATAAGATGGTTTACATTGCAACAAATATTTTGTCATAGCTTTGCTATGACAAAGAATATATGACACGAATAAAAGTTTTATTCAACAACATTCCTCCTATGGAAATGTCTATCTATCTATATATTTATCAACTATTATCTATCTAACTATCTGTTGTCAGTCAATCTATTATCAATCTCTATGTGTATGTCTTTATCTTTCTTCTTTTTTCTTTCTTTCCTATTCAAGTTCTACCCTCCCTCCTTCATCTCTGTTTTTTTCTATGTTAACACATTCATAATAAAAACGTGTCACTGATATGCTTTCTTAGATTCTGGCTCTTTGAAACATTTTTAGTGACCTCAAATATGAATGCTGACATTTTAGGATAAAAGATAAAAAAAAAAAGCAACCAGGTGTGGTGGTGCATGCCTTTAATGCCAGCACTTGGGAGGCAGAGGTAGGAGGATCACTTTGAGTTCAAGGCCACCCTGAGAATAGAGTGAATTTCAGGTCAGCCTGGGCTAGAGTGAGACCCTACTTCGAAAAACCAAAAAAAAAAAAAAAAAAAAGAGGGAGAGAGAGAGATTAAGGCCAGGTATGGTAGCATACACCCCTGGAGGATTGCTGTGAGTATGAGGCCAGTCTAGGACTACAGAGTGAATTCCAGGCCAGCCTGGGATAGAGTGAGACCCTACCTTGAAATTAAACAATGATAGCAGCAACAACATAAAACAACAAAAGATAAAACAGAGCTGATTGCCTTACACAAGGGACAAAGAACTAGGAGGATTTTCTGAAAGAGTACGAAGAAAGCGGAGGAAAGGGCAAAAGGAAAATAGAAAAAAAACTTATACATGGGCAGAGGGAAAAGAAGGGAGAGAAAAAGAGTGAGAGAAAAGTAGAAAAGACAGAACAAGCATCCATATTATGGAAAGACTAATAAGTTTAATAGCAAGGAAGGTGATCTCATACAAGAAAGCTAGGATCTCACAGGTTATAGAGGTATTTGAAAGGGAAAATAAAGTGCTTTAACAAAATATCTGATATGTGCAGTAAAGACATATAGAGAAATCTTAAGCAATCAAATTTTCAATTAGTAAATGATAATTTTATCTTTAACCTCAAACTTCTTAGATGCTATGGACCTCTGTAACAGCACATAGATTAACAAGAGACAAACACATTTATTAAGATGTACATTTTAGCACCTTCTGACACTAGACGCTGACTGTCTGGGAATTGACTCTCTTCCAGCTTCCAGCCATGTCATTCCACTTTACGTGTCAACTGCATATGGTGTCTTCAGCAGTAGGGTCTTACCACTAACCTTTGGTGGGTCATCAAGTACTCTGACAGAAATCTGTCTTTCTTTTAGGAAACCTCGTAGGTCTCTGTGATCAAAAGCTCATTGTGGATGATAGCCACATGCTGGTTCTGGGAGTTACCAGTCAGTGCCCACTAAGAGAAGGGAGAAAAAGATAACCAATATAAAAGATTTAGAGAGCAGAGAGAGAGAGAGAGAAGCTGTAGAAGATTAAGGTCAGTCTTCATCATACTCTCTCCAGTGTCTTGTGGCTCAGGTGTTTCCTCTAAGGGCCTGGTGAAGGTTCACCCAGTTAGTCTGCAATTTAGGATGTAGAATTTTATGGTACCATTGCCGTTTGGGTCTAGATTTGTGTCTCCCACCCCCTCCCTTGCCCTCCCCTCCCTCACCACCCACCCTATTTTCTAGTCCTCAAGATGCTTGCTGGGTATGTCGGCATCTTGGGTAGATTCAGGTTAGGTCCTACAGATGAGTGAGACTATGCTGCAATTATCTTTCTGTGATTGAGTAAATTCACTGAGAATGATCTGTTCCAGGTTCAACCATTTTTCCTCAAATTTCATTGTGTCATTTTTTTTTACTTACTGCTATGTAGAATTCCATTGTGTAGATATACCACATCTTAGTTATCCATTCTTCTAGTGATGGACATCTGGGTTGATTCCAGCACTTAGCTATTACGAATTGAGCCACTATAAACATGGTTGAGCAAAACTCTCTGGACTGAGGTTTAAAGGTTTTAGGGTACATTCCCAGTAAGGGAATAACTGGGTCTGTTGGTAACTCTATAGTCAGCTTTTTCAGGAGTCTCCATATTGCTTTCCAAAGTGGTTGTACCATCTTACATTCCCACCAACAGTGGGTGAGGGTTCCTAATTCTACACATCCTTGCCAGCATTTATTTTCATTTGAATTTATGATGTTTTCTATCCTTACTGGGGTAATGTGGAATCTCATAGTTGTTTTAATTTGTATTTCCCTGATGATTAGGGATGATGAGCATTATCTTAAGTGTGTGTTTGACATTTGTATTTCTTCTTCTGTGAATTGCCTGTCCACATTTTTGCCCCATTTTGCGAGTGGGTTGTTTGACTTTTTATTGTTTGAGTGGGGGAAAATGACCAGTATTTGTCCAAGCAACTCATGGTCTAACCTACGTAACAGCAAATAACCTGTCGTGATGCTCACACAAGTGCAATAGTGGCACACAGCCATGGTGGGAAACCAACTGCTCTTGATTTGGCTAACTGTTCCGCTCAGTAGAACAGGACCCATAGCTGGAAATGGGAAACAAGTCAGAATCATATCCAAACATGAGCCCACTCTCCATTATCAAGCTACCACCAATCATGGGCTACAAGAGGGCCTACACCTATTAAATTCTCTATTAAAAAATAAGGGTTATCCCATTTGTTTGGTGCTAACTTTACTCTCCATTGGAGAATCTGCTTCTCTTTTTCAAATAGATGCAGATCCTAAGGAGAGAACCAGCCCATCATACCACAAAAGGGCCCCAGATGAAACTAAGAATAATTAGTGAAGCAAGCAAGGGTTCTGTTTTCTTGGTGAACTGGGTACCAGCACAAGGATGAAGGAGATCAACACAGAGAACAACCAAATCCTACAAAATCAGATATCCAGAGACACAGCGGCCCCCAACACCTCATCACTGAAGCAGACCAAAAATGAACCCAACATGGCTCAGGGAGATTTTGTGGAAGAAGGGGGTGGAAAGAATATCAGAGCCACTTGTTGGGTCATGATACGCAGAGATATTTCTCCTACCCATAACTGTGGGCTAACTCCAGAATGCATGACCCATATACCTCAACAAGGAGGGGCCAGGGGCACGGGATAGGACATATATGACCCTAACATTGATAACAACTTGACTGTATTCAATGAGTACAAAACTAATTATTCAAAAATATTTTAAATTTACATTTTAGATAATGTGTTGGTAACCCTTATCCAAAATAATGGCCAGGAATATTCGAAGTTTTTCAGAATTTGAAATAGTTACAGACATTACTGGTAGAGTTCCAAAGCACATTACTGAGAAAGTTTTGGATTTCAGAGAGTTTTGTATTTTAGATTTTCAAATTAGATTTGTTCAATTTTTATGCATGAGAGTGTAACAGTCTATGAGTAATTCTCAAAGAGGTTTCATTGAAATCTTCAACAACAATGCATAATAAAATGTTAGAGAACTGACAAAAGACTTTGAGTCTTTAGGATATGGATTATGAACAAGGTAGCTTTTTTGTAGGTAGTTGGCAAGAGTCTGGCCCAGTGAAAAGGAATGCCATCTTGCCTTGGGGAGACTACAACCCCAGACTCATTCAGTCTCATCCACAATGTCTTAAGCAGTAGCAGCCTTCTGATCCTTCCTCAACTCTTCCAGGGCTTAGACCTACGGGCAGGGCCCCTCCTGTGCCATGGCACTCTTGGGCCCATTATCTGGTCAAGATATTTCATATTCATTGAAACCTGGCAGAGATACATCCTAATCCATATAAAATGGATCTGAGCCACATGTGGAGGGAGACTTTACAGGTGAGATTCTTCACACAGTCTGCTCTGCTCCCAGATGTGCTGGCTGGGATACAAAGGAATTCTTCTTGGCTTGGGAAGCACCATGCTTTTTTTTTTTTTTTAATCTCTCCTATTTCCAACCTATCTTGATAAATCTTACATAATTTACTCTTCTCTGAGTTCATGTTCTTAAATTCTTTGCTAACTTCAAGTGACAATCTGAGGCTTGGAAGTCTTCTTCCTGGGCTTCCAAGCCCAGAATCTATCTAGTCTCTCTCCTCCATTACTTCCAGAACATCAATCCCACAATATCTACAGTAGAAAGTGGGAGGAAGGCACATGAATGACATACGCAAGCTTTTCAGTATAATTTGTGTAGATTGCTTTCCTGAGGTACCCAAGTTGATAATAGCCTGGAATTATCTTGCTATGAGCGAACTCCAGCCTTCCTGGTAGAAGGGAGAAGGAACACCTTCATTTATAAACACATGCCTTGCTTTCAGGAAAGTAGTAGGTCTGAGGTTTCCTTGTACCTGTCTCATCTTCACTGGTCCAACTTAAAACCATCCTTATACTAAAGCTCCAAGTCTGAGGACCCCCACCAAAGTGGCTGTGATTTTGATTCTCAAAATTTCCAGCATGTTGAAATGGTCAGCATGTGCAGTTATAGGCAAGTAAACACCATTCAATATTGAGTTTTAAAAAACTAGATCCATGCCGGGCGTGGTGGCACACGCCTTTAATCCCAGCACTTGGGAGGCAGAGGTAGGAGGATCGCCATGAGTTCAAGGCCACCCTGAGATGACAGAGTTAATTCCAGGTCAGCCTTGGCCAGAGTGAGACCCTACCTCGAAAAACCAAAATAAATAAATAAATAAATAAAATAAAATTAAATAAAATAAAATAAAATAAAATAAAAATAAAAAACTAGATCCAAATTTTGGTGTCCCCTTCTGAGTAATAGCAAAACAATAAATGTCTCTAGACCAAAATTTCTTCACTAGGAAATTTTAAAATATGACAATATCAAACATTTTGGGTTAGAATGCTGATTAAGTAAATAATACTTAAACAAAAGAAGAACAGTAGTACAATCGCTGTCACTTACTACACAGTCAATAAATGTCTCCTGAGTCCACACACATGTGCTGAATTTATAGAAACTTAGTAAGGCAGAAAGCCAGAATAAGATGTGAACACCAGCAGAAACAGGGGATAAAGAAGCAAAGGGATTTTAAAATTGTATAAAGTAAGAATTGTCCACCACTAAACATACACATACACACACACACACACACACACACACACACACACACAGAATTCTCCAAATTATTTGCTTTTAATTTGAATCTATCTCCTATATCTAAAAATTGTTATGTTGTCTTTCTGCATAAAATAATATTAAACATCAATATGATGGTTTGAATGTAAAATGTACCACATAGCCTCATGTGCTTATGAGTAAGCCTCCTAATTGATCTCCAGCTGACGGAGCCTTTGGGCGGTAGAATCTGGCTGGAGAAGTTATATCACTGAAGTAGGGCATTAAGGTTTAGGAGTCCAGACAAACTGAGTATTTGTAGCTCAGCTCATTCTGTCTCTTTCCTCACTGCTGCTCTGTAGAGATGTGACACCCAGTTGTCTGCTCTTGTCATGCTCTCCCCATCATAATGAAACTCCCCTGCAAATAAACTCATTTAAGCTGCATCTGGTCAGTGGTGTGAGCCAGCAATTAAAAGGTAACTGTTACAATCAAGCATATTTGAAAGTTCATGTAAAATAAATACAGTTTTTTAGTGGTTATCTTTTCTTTCATCAATTGCTTGAAAAGAGTTTACTTCATAAAATATTTGACTAAAACCCAGCAATATTGTGGATTCTTGGCTTCTTAAAAATTCTTAAATATTAAAACTTATTTATAAAATGAATTAAGGTTTTCTACATTTTAAGTGCTGTATGTTTGCTATTTGTATGATTAGAGAGGTTTATGGAGACTATGTTAGTTAATTTTTACTCTGATAGTGATTTTGATTAATATGGAAATATATTGAATTACTTACAAGACAGTTAACTAACTAAATCCATTTCTTCAGAAAATATTGACTGAGAAAGCTCTAATGATTTATTATAAATACATATACAAACTATTTTAAAATATGAATTATTGATCAACTAATAGCTCCAAAACAGCTATTAACATCCAGCATTCAAACCATTTAATGACATTAAAAAGTAATAATTATTCACCCAATTGACCATAACAATGTCTTTGAATATAGTTATGATATATGAGCTAGTATCTAGGTAAAGATATTTAAAAGTTGAGATTGGTTCATTGCAGAAATAAGAGGTTACTCTATCTCTGGGGAGTAATTTTTAACATTGCATCATCAGATATCACAATGGAATTAATTGATCTGTCAAGATAGGTTGGAGGACTAAGTGTAAGGTTTAGAATGACCCTATGAACTGTCTACTTTTCAAATTTCTCCTCATTTCATACTCTTCTTTTCTCACTCTATTCCTCATCTCCCTAATTCAGTCTCTCTTTTAAATAGATAAACTTACCTCCATGTACAGTGTTGAGTATAATCCACCTTTCCTTCATATCACAGCAGACTAGTAAGACATTACAGTGAAAATTCATTGTTAGTACATTAAATGTCATGCAACATGTGCCTGGCATCACACTAAATATCTTCTACCAGAGAAGAGATGATTCAAAAAGTGCTGAAGGTGTGAAACCTGAGCTTTTAAGGGATGCAATCTTCTCAAATAGCTCTGCAGAGCCAGGGATTATCTACCTATGCTTCATGGTAAGGAATCCATAATTAGGCCAGTCTCCAGCAATCAAGTCAGTCAATTAATCTTCTTTAGAGATAAGCCAGATGCAAGCCCATATCTTAGCGTTTGTATCATCACTAAGAGCCCTCTGATACTTTACTGAGACTCCTTGCAAGATAATCTCACAAATGAAAATAAATAAAGAAAAAGGACTATTCTAAGATAGGATCTTGCTATTTCATAGACATGATAACAGAACATGCTAGGTCTTCTTTGGGGTCTTTCTAAAGCTTAGACAAAGAGTATAAAACAAATAGTAATGAACTTGCAGTGAAGTGCTATATGAGTTGACTATAGTTTAAGAATATGATCCTTCCTAATGTTAATTTATTTGAAATAGTATCATAATATGCAAGCAACCACCTTTAACCACTGAGCAATCTCTCCAACCTCAAGCATAATAGTTTGAAAAGAAAGGATTAATATTTACTCAAATGTTTTGATGTATTTACTCAATAATGAGGGCTTTCTTATTACTGGAAGATAAAACTGGGCAGTGAGTTCATGACACGAAGAAAGTCTAAAATTCCAGTTTCTGATCCAAAAATTAGTATATAATATAAAAGAGAGAAAGACATAGTACCAGTGAAAATTATTACTGATAAAATATTATTTAAATAATACAACTCTAGTATAATTTGTTGAGTAAAGCCCCACCTTAAATTTTGACTAAATATCATACTCTTAGGACTAGGAATACTCACTTTGTCTAGTGCATGCAGTACTGTCACATCTAGAGACATATATTTTTATCAGCGCACATAGTAACAAGGCATGAGAATAAACTCTATGATTCTTTATAGTGTTTAATTGTATCCATGTATGTGTAGGTTTACACTTGGAAATATTTAGAATAAAAACTATGGTTACCACAAACTTTAATAGAAACATAATTTGAAGCATGCAATTTCTGTGTATCATTTTAAATCAACTTCCATAGGACATGCCCCTGTGTATACACAAATGCTCTTGTGTGCACTCTATGCTGTGTACATTGGATATTGTAGAGAGGTGATAAAAATGAATGTAATATAGTATGATGGTTAATATTGTCTGCTTGACAAGATCTATAATCACATGGGAGAAAAAATATCTGAGTAAGTATATTAGTCAATATATCATTGTTGAGATACTTCACCAAACCAGTTTATGGAAAGAAAGGTTGATTTCAGCATTCAGTTCCAGCTTACAGTCTAAATCATGTCAGGGAAAGATTGCTGATGGGAGCTTGAGGCATCTGGTCACATTCAGTCCATAGTGAAAATGCATTGAGTGATGAATGCTGCTGCTCAGCCAGCTCTTTCTATTTTATATAGTCCAGTAGCCCAACTTGTAAAATGTTACCCCCACAGTTAATGTTGTTCTTCCCACTTAAATTGATCAATTAAATTAAACCTAGTCAAGATAATTCCTCACATATGTACCCAGAAGCTAACCTAATCTATAAAATTCCTCACAAGTCATTCCAGGTCAGATCAGGTTGACCGTCAATATAAACCATCACACCATATCTGTGAAAGATTTTCTAAATAGGTCAACTGAGGTGTGCAGTGATCTATATGTATGGCCTCATAGACTCAGTCTTGAATCTTGAGTCTCCAGTAGGTACAGCCCTATTGGGAGAGAGATATGTTACTGAGGGTGGATCTTGGAGTCCAACTCTAAGGTATGTTTGGGGGTGAATCTTAAGTACAGCCCTAAGGTGTTGTGAGAGCAGTTTGGACACTGGCTATTCTGTCTTCTTGGTGTTTGCTGGCTGTTTACTGATGACTCTCCGCTTGGATCTATAGAAACAAGTCCTTGATAGGATTTGAAACCCTGGTCTAAGAGATGCCTTGCAGTGCTGAAGGCAGAGTTTCATAGATAATCCTAGTCAGAGTTGAAAGACCTGAATACAGTAAAAATTATGGGTTGAGGATTTGGCTTATGAGGGGAAGAAAGAACTTTGTTGGGACTGGTCTAGAAGCAGTTTTTGTGAGAGGCTTGCTGTGTCCTGCCTGCCTGTGTCTTGATAATGTGTGCAGAATAGTGTTATGTAGAAATGCACTGGTGTGAGCAGATGTATATGGCCCAGAACGAACTAAAAGCTTTGGCCTAAGACAGCAGCTCAGGCTGGAAATATGGCTTAGCAATTAATGTACTTGCCTGCAAAGCCTTAGGATCCACATTTGATTCCCCAGTACCCACATAAGCCAGATACACATGGTGGCTTATGCATCTGGACATTTTTTTACAGCGATATATATATATAAAACAGCAACTCGGTTCAGCTGCAATTGTTTGAGAGATTATAACTATTGAGATTGGGCCAGCTGATCTGAATTGAGCAGCAGATAAAATGTAACTCTTTTGAAATTAAGGGGCCTCAATGCAGAAGGAGTTGTCCTACTGTTAAAAGTCAACTTTATTCTCCCAGGATTAACAAGTTTGGTAGCACACCTTGTACTTGTACTATGGAGTAAAACAAATGCTGGAAAGAGAGGGTTATTGGATTTGAAACACAGTTTAATTTTTGGGAAATGGCCATGGACAATGTGAAGTAGGCTTGTTGGAAGTCCCTGCATGGAGCACTGGTGGAACCATGAGCATGAACTGTGGGTTGCAGTGGAGACCTAGTGGAGGCGCCAGGTCTGTGGGATGACTGCCAAGGAGGGCTATAAGCTCAAGCGGAGTTTTTCTCTGAGTTTGTCTTAAATCTTGTATTGGTTCAATCTTTCTTTGTTGTGCCCAATGCCATCTTTTGTGATGTGAATATTTATTCTGTGCCATTATGCACCTTGGTTTTATGGCTCGGAAACCTTGGACTATGGGAATGGTTGAAAAAAATCATGGAGACTTTTAAAGTGGGATGAATTCATTGCATTTAAAATATTTTTTATGTTTTATTTATTTATTCAAGAAAGAGAGAGAGAGAGAGAGCTAGAGGAAAAGAGAGACAGAGAGAGAGAGAGAGAGAAATGGGCATGCCAGGGCTCCAGCCACTGAAAATGAACTCCAGACACATGTGGCACCTTGTGCATCTGGCTTATGTAGGTACTGGGGAATTAAACCTAGGTCCTCAGGCTATGAAGTCAAGTGCCTTAACAGCTATGCCATCTCTCCAGTCCAACATTGCATTTTATATCATGTATGGATATCAGTTTATGGTGGCCAGAGGTGGAATGTGATTGTTTGATTCAGGAATCCCTCATAAACTTTTTTGCTTTGAATGCTTGATCCCCATCTGGTGGCAATCAGAACCTTGTTTGAGGTGTGCTCTTGGGGTTGGGCTCAGGTGTGTTATAACCAGCCTCCCCTTGGCAGCGTTTGGCATATTCTCCTGCTGCTGTTGTCCACCTGATGTTGGCCAGGAGGGAATGTCCAGCCTCTGCTCGTGCTATTGTTTCCCCTGCCATCCATGGAACTTCCTCTCAATTCCGTAAGACAAAATAAACCCTTTCCTCCCACAAGCTGCTTCAGATTGGGTGCTGTCCCAGCAACACAAAGGTAACTGCAACACCATGGAAAGAATCACCGTGAACATGAGCAGTACTATTCCAATGGGCTGGAGCCCCAGAATGAATGAGAGGGAGAAATCAAGCTAAGTGCTGGGGTTTATTGCTGTCTACTTCCTGACTGTGGATACAATAGGACTAGCTGCCTCAGGCTCCTACTGCCATGTCTTCCCTGCCATGCCAATCATTTTTCCTCAAAGTGTAAGCCAAAAGAAACCCCTCCTCCCTCAAGTTGCTCTTGTCAGGCACTTAGTAGCAACAATAAGCAAAGTAACTTCTACAACTACCAAATGGCTTCAGCTCATCAGCTAAGTGATTTTGCCTTGATCCTTGAAATGGAGAATGATCAAGATAAATTATATTATAAAACAGTAAAGTTATATTTTTGCAAAGAAATGACTCTGAACTATAAATGAAGAACAGATGAATTGGGAATGAGTTTAAATTAAATTAAGCTAACCAGTAAGGCATGGTTGTATATTGTAAAATTCAGTGTAGAAATAACATGTTCTATAATTGAGCAATGTTATAAAAGGGGAGTGATACATTAAACACAGAAGTGTATTCAGGGGCAAGAGTAATGGGAAGGAGGTTGATAAAATCAAATCTTTCAGAGGTAAGGAAAAGAGAAGAGAAGGATTTGTTGTTGTTGTTTAACTGTAGAAAGGATGACAGGAGAGATCATGTGTTTATTTTTGGACATGTTGATTTTTCTCTGGCTTTTGCCATCTATTTTATGATGTCCAATAGGCACTGAGAAATATAGGTGTAGGCCTTCGGGGAGAGGTCTGAGTGAGGGATATTGGAGACATAAATTTGAGTCATAAAATTGGAAGTCATAAATAGAAGTCATAAAATCTGAACTTAAAGCTGTGGGGATGGCAAAGGGAAAGCCAACAAGATCAGATAAGGAAAGAGCAGTTGCTAGCTACAGCTTGAACTCTGCTTATCCCTACATGAACAGAGCAAGTGGTGGAAGAGCAACTCTGGAAGAGTCTTAAGGACTGAGCCTCCAAGAAGGGAAGAAAAATAGTAAAACAAATTGAGATCATAATATACAGGAACGCATGGTATTTCACAAGGGAACAATTTAAACAGCAGTAAATGGTTCAGAAAGACATTCACTTACAATTAGGAGTATGAATAGTTTCAGATAATGATGTGCAAAAATAAATTGGACTTCCTAAGAGTAAATTGTTGGAGACCAGGGCCAATTAGGAAATGACCAGTAGAAACACATAGTACAGGGACAAGTACACACAGAGTCAACGCTTGGTGTGAATGGAATGAGAGAACATTCTACACTCTGAGAGATATACAGGATGCAGACATAAGATCAGAATAAGATGCTTGTTAAATTTTTTCTAAGACTAGACATAGTCTATACTTTGCTTGAAAGAAATCATTTTACACTCAGAGATAGAAAAATATAAAACAACTAAAAGAATAGACTTCTAATAAAGATTATACTACTAGTCTAACAGAAGGAGGGACAGGTTTTCTGGCAAAGAAGCAGGACAGAAAAATAGGAAAGACTATAGGGAGATACTTGGGACTTATTTGTAATGGTCTGTATTAGATACAGAATGATATTGTTATAAGCTGGGGCTCTGAGGACAGTTGATTTGAGATTGAATTCTAGTCGCATTATTCAGAGAATTTCTTGGACATTTTCAATCTTTTTCTTATTTGGAAAAATGGGATGATACACTATTTAATTAGATAATACATATTAAGTGATAAAATACTGCAGAGCAAATTGCTTAATACATTTTAGAAGCTATAATTTTCTTTAGGAAAAAATGAGGCAATCACAAATGTGTCTTAAAGAAGTCATCTATATTATGCAGGTGTTATCTAGTGGAATGGGGATGCAGGGGATTTGGCTAATCACCCAAAATATTGGATAGCATTTACAATTTTCTTGAACAGAGTTAGAAGATTCATAATATGTTTACCTGGCACAAATTATTTTGAAGCTTCTATCCTTTCTTCCCTTATACCACCATTGATTTCATAATGCTTCAATGGCTTTTCACCAGAATTTAATCTTTCAGTATTTTTTACTGAGCATCTTCTCTGTAGCACACACCACTGTAGTTGATGGAGAAACAACACTGAACAAGAGAGACAAAACTTACTGCCATCATGGGATTTCAGTCAAGGAAGAGCCATAAAGAGCAAGATGAACTAGCAATAGGCTGTATGCAGCATGCTAAATGATGGTAAACACTACAGATAGAATGAAGCATAGGAGAAAGCAGGACCCAGAGGAGGTCCTTCCAAGTATACTGTTGCACAAAGACCCTAGAGAGGAGCAGGAACAAGTCCTAAGGATAACTGGGGAAGGGTGTTCTAGGCAATACTGAGAGCATGTGCAGACAGCCTGAGGTAGAAACACTCCTGATATGGCCTAGAAACAATGAAGTTAAGAAGATGAGTGAATATGGAAATGGAAGGAGTTCTCAGGTGACCTAAGAATATGAGAAGGACACCCACTGACATTGAGAAAACCTTACTACTGCAGCATGATTGGCAAGGAAAAAAAGAAAAGAACAGTCAGAGACTTCTACAAAACACAGGTAGAGAAGCTGATGATACCTTGAGCCAATACAGAGGAGGTGATAAGGACTGGATTGACTCTGGATGTATTTACAAGGCAGAGCCAAGTTTAAGGTACTTAAGATTTTCTCCCATTGAGTAGGTAATTTATTGGCTCTGCTTCTGGTATATTTGCCTGTGCAAAAGCTTTTCAGTTTCATGAGATCCCATTGGTTGAGTGCTTGTTTAATTTCCTGGGCTACTGGTGTTTTGTTCAGGAAGACATTTCCCAGTCCTCTATCATGGAGAGTACCTCCTATTTTTCTTCCAGTAGTTGAAGAGTTTCAGGTCTTATATTGAAGTCTTTAATCCATTTGGAGTTGATTTTTGTGTGTGGCAAAATGAGAGGGTCAATTTCATTTTTCTACATATGGTCATCCAATTTGTTCAACACCATTTGTTGAAGATGCTGCCTTTTCTCCAGTCTACATTATTGTCACCTTTGTCAAGGATCAAGTAGCTGTAGTTACTTGGCCTAAGGCTTGGGTCTTCAATTCTGTTCCACTGGTCTATATTTCTATTTTTATTCCAGTATCAGGTTATTTTAGTTTTTTGTTTGACAGAATTCAGGTGAGAAGCCATTGGTCCTGTACTGGGGAGGCTTTTTACTACCTTTTTAATCTCCATGGACGTGATAGGTATGTATAGGAGATTAATCTGCTCTGAGTTTAGTTTGGATAGGTGGTATGTGTCTAGGAATTCATCCATTTCTTTGAAATTACTCAGTTTTTTGGAGTACAGGTTTTGGAAATATGCCCTAATGATTGTTTCAATTTCATGGGTGTCTATTGTGATCTCTCCCTTTTCATTTCTGATCTTGTTCATTTAAGACTTCCCTCTCTCTCTCTCTCTCTCTCTCTCTCTTTTTGCTTGACCAAATTGGCCAGAAGTTTGTCAATTTTGTTTATTTTTTCAAAGAACCAGCTCTTTTTTTCATCAATTTTAAATTGTTTACTTAGTTTCCAATTTATTAATTTCTGCTCTAATCTTGATTATTTCTTTCCATCTGGAGCTCATTGGGTTGTATTCTTCTTGCTTTTCCAGTGCCTTTATATGGACAGTCAGGTTATTAATTTGGTATCTCTCTTTATTTATACTGAAGGCATTTAGAGCTATGAATTTTCCCCTTAGGACTCCCTTCCTTATGTCCTATAAGTTTGGGTAGGTTGTGTTTTAATTATCATTTGATTGTAGGAATTTTACAATTTCTTTTTTTTTATTTCTTCCATGAGGAATTCATTATTTAAAAGTGTGTTGTTTAGTCTCCAGGAGCTATTGGAGTTATTGATGTGTCTCTTGTTAAATGCTAGCTTTAAGACATTTTGATCTGACATGATGCAGGAAGTTTCTTCAATTTCCCTAACTTTATGAAGGCATGCTTTATGGCCTAATATATGGTCAATTATGGAGAAGGTTCCATGAGCTGCTGAGAAGAATGTATATTCTGCAGAGTTGGGGTGGAAAGTTCTGTAGATATCCATTAGGTCTAGTTGATTTATAATGTTGTTGAGCTCTACTATTTCCCTGTTGGTTCTCTGATTGGATGATCTGTCTATTGATGATAGTAGAGTACTGAAGTCCCTGACTGTGAAGGTATTTGAGCTTATTTCTGTTTTATTGTTGAGTAGATTTTGTTTTATAAACTGTGTGGACCTGTGTTTGGCACATATATATTTGCAACTGTGATGTTTTCATGTTGGATCATTCCCTTGCTGAGTAAGAAGTGGCCTTCTTTTAGCTTTTTAATTACTTTTTGTTTGAAGACTGTTTTACCAGATATTAATATAGCAACACCTGCTTGTTTCTTATTTGCATTTGCTTGGAATATCGTTTTCCCACCTTTCACCCTGAGGTGTCTATCATTAGTAGTGAGGTGGGTTTCTGGAAGACAACAGCTAGAAGGATCCAGTTTCTTGATCCACCCTGATAACCTGTGTCTTTTGATGTGTGAGTTAAGTCCATTTATATGTAAGGTTATGTCTTTGAGATTTGAATTAATCCCTGTCCTGATGAGGTGTTTTATGGGGTTTGGTGCTTTCTTGTGTTTTATAATATTTTGAGCCTGGTCTATTTTGGTTATTGTTATCTTCTTATTGGCTCCTGATATTGGTTGTTTGACTGCTCTGTATGGAGTATTCCCTCTATTATGGGGGATACTTTTGCTAGGTAAAGTAGATTGGGTTAGAAGACATAGTTTTTTTAGACTTTGGAATTTTCCATTAAAGGCCTTCTGGCTTTCAGGGTTGCCATTGAGAAATCTGATGTAATTGTGGTGGGATTGCCTCTGGATGCTGTGAGTTGTTTCTCTCTTGCTGCTTTTAACACTCTCTCTTTTTTTCTGTTGTTGAGAGTTTTAACTATGATGTGTCTTAGAGAGTTTCTTCTTTGGTCCTGTCTGTTTGGTGTTCTGTGGGATTCCTGTATCTGGATGGGCCTCTCTTTTGAGAAATTCAGAAACTTTTCCTCAGTACTTTTGTTTAATATGCTTTCTATGTCTCTGGCCTGGATTTCCTCTCCTTCTGGTATACTCATGATCTGGATGTTTGCTCATTTCAGGGTATCCCACAGTTCCCTCATATTCTATGCACTTGACTTTTTGAACTTAGCAAAGTTTTTGGCCTCTTGATCAATTTCTTCTGTCTTGTCTTCCAGGTCATAGGTTCTGTCTTCCATGTCAGTAACTATGTTGGTAAAGAGTTCTAGGGAGGTTTTTATAATTACTACTTGATTTTTTGTTTTCTATTGTGTTATTTTGCATCATGTCCATCTCTCTTATGAGGTATGATTTAAATTCGACTTCTGATTTTCCTGATGCTTCCTGGAATTTATTTGTGGGTTCCTGTATCTTCCAGGGCCTGGCCATGGTCCCCCAAAGGCACCCAGGCAACCAGGGTGGGTGAGCTACATGTCAAGAGAAATACTCCCAGAGATGGTTGAACAGCTCTCTCCTTTTATTGTCAGTAAAATGGGTTTATAAGCATCTGGGGGTCGGGGGGGGGGGTCCTAAGGGGATTTGAAGGAACCAACTTCATTTCTGATGCCTAATTAACGTAAGGGGACATTCATTCTAGCACATAGGCAATGGCAGGGGTGGTGTCAGGTGATCTAGGGTCTCAGGACTCTGTGAAGGCTGCTGGCTGATCAGGATTTTCCTAGGCAACTGGCCAAACATTTCAGGGCTATAGGCAGAGAATAAGTTCAGGAGTGATGGGCTTGGAGAGGGAGTGGCCTACTGTATCAGACAGCTTCAGGTTCGCTGAGATGAACTTCCAGACCAGGCACAGTTATGGAGGAAGGGATATTTATTAAAGCTTACAGATCCAGGGGAAGTTCCATAATGGCAGAAGAAACAGGCCTGTCTTCACAGGCCCAAGCAGAGAGAGAGAGAAGTACAAGCCAAAAAGCCAAAAGCCACACAACATGCTTCAGGAACTCCTGCTAGGCACACTTTGCATATCTTTAGATTGAAATCTCACACCCACCACCACACCTTAAGATCCACACAATGGTACTGACTCCAGCCAGGTGGCTGCAGATGCAAACTACAAACAAACAACTAAATATATTGGGGGCCATCTATTCTATTCAAACCACCACACCTACTGTAGCCTGGGGGTCCTTAGCCATGCCTGGAAACTCAGGCCCCTCTCCTGAAGGCTCCAGCCTGTGCCTGGCAGTGCCCAACATTCATTCTTGCATTTGATCAAGTCTTCATTAAGCTTAATCAATCTTTTATTTCTTGACTCACCTTCAATTTGTTCATATCCTTTGGAGGGTTCTAATGTTTTCTTCCATCATGTTAAGCCTACTGTCAAAAGCTGAATACTCTAGATGATTCTGTTTGATTTCATTGATATGATTGTTGGTTCTTTGATGGTTTGCTTTCAGCTCAGAATTTTTTTTTTAAATCAGGGTCTCATTGGTTGTGATGTTTTCATTTGGGAAGAAATTTCTGTTGCTTTTCTCTATGATTTCACTGGAGGCTTCCATTGTAGGACTAGACGTCCTTGGTGGAGATCCCCTCAGTTTTCTGAATTTCTTTCTCTATCATGTTGTTGTCTACCCATTTTAGGGAGACTATTTTATTGGTGAGGAACCAAGTTTTTGTCCTTTGGCCCATTCACCCTCTGACTCAGGTGAACGTAAATGTTCGTACCCTGTGGCCAGTCAGGCTACAAGAGCAAAGTCCCAATTCCCCAGCTCACTCAGGCAGCAGGCCTCCCAAAGCAAGGCACAGTGGGACTTACCAGGACCAGGGAACTGAGAGAAGCTTAGAGAAGCCAAGAGACAGGGCACACTGCCGTGTCTGCCCACATTCTGTCTGAGCAGGGAACTCAGACCAGGGTGTTGGGAGGAACCAGGAAACAGGGATCTGGCCTACTCACTCCATATGCCTGCCCACACAACGTCTGGGAAGGGAGCCCAGGCCAGGGCACTGAGAGGAGCAGGGAGACTGGTGTCTGACCTACTCACTCCACACCACTGCACCACTGCATGTAATTATCTTGAGGTGACCCTATATAACAAGATGTTTCTTACTCAAAACCATCTGACCTCTAGAATAGTGACTACTATAAAATATGGATAAGAATACCTGCATGTGCAGACAATGTAGTTAAGTATGGACAAGGTCAGACTAGAAAGCAGAAATCAATGTCAATAAATGCACTGAGACACCTTCTATTGATGGGACACCATGCCAGCACAGGTGAGTTCCCTAGGTTTCCCAAGAACCTTGCCTTGCTATATTTTTCAAGATATATTTTTGTATTCATATTTTACCAACTCTGACATGATGCTTCTTACAACAAATGAATGGCTTCCTGAAACATGATGATTCTAAATGATTCTAAGTCCCTTTTCAAAAATAGCAATATTTGAGAGAACATAAAATAACTTCCTGGATTGAGGGGCATGAGGTTATCAATATGAGATGTTGATCCCTTTGGCAAATGTTTTCATGCCACTATGTGAGGGCTTTTATATTTATATTCAAATATTATGCTTTTAATAAATTATGTATGCAAATACTCTAATTCCTCCGCAGTGAGTTACTTGAAACCAAAGATAACACTTCACTCTTCTGTTTTCTCAAACATGCAGAGAATAGACATTTGTGATACATTTGGGGCAAATAGAGACATATATTTTAGAACTGAGCTATAAAAGGGAACATTTGTTTCTTTTTATCACATTTAATTAGAATTTTGATTCCATTAATATTAGATTTTTATATTTTTATTTATTTATTTGAGAGAGAGAGGAAGAGGCCTATAGAAAAAGGGTGGCCACACCAGGGCCTCTAGCCACCAAAACCGAACTGTAAATGCATGTGCCCCCTTGTGTATCTGGCTTATGAGGGCCTGGGGAATTGAACTAGGGTCCTGGGGTTTAGCAGGCAAATGCCTTAACCACTAAGCAATTTCCCCAGCCCAATAATAGATATTTTATAAGGAATTATTTGCTTGAAGTTGAAAATACATAGCTATTTTAAAGATATCATTATACACACACACACACACACACACACACACACACAAACATATATATATATATAAATTCTTTGTTTCAAATTAAGCCAATTTCAGAAAACTATTTCTCATACTTTTGGTCCATGGATTTTATGTAATCATATATAATCATGTATGTATATATAAAGTGATTTTATGTAATCATTTATAATCATGTATGTATATATAAAGTGAAAGTAGAAGTGAAATTGTCTAAAGGAACAAAAGGACAAATGAGGAAGAGTGGTAAGACAAGGAGGAGTAGGGAAATAGTGCCAGGAGGAAATATATTCAGCATTAAAATACACTGTACAAAAATTGTAAAAAGAAAAGCCTCTATTAAAAATATTGTGTTAACAATATCTGAACTGAAATTGAACTGGTACCATAGAATCCTATATCCTGGAAATCAGAATAAAAGGTGGAACCCTCTAGCAAACCTTAGCATAAACACCTGAGTCAAAGGGACCTGGAGAGAGTGAGATGAAACCTATCCTCAAATTTCTCCTGTTTCTCTTTCTTCCCTGGATTTTTCTTTTTTTTTTTTTCTTTTTTTTCTTTTTTTTCTTTTCGCTTGGTGCTGGCCTGTAATTCCCTGTACCAGGATGTGGTCTACATCCACAATGAGCTGTTGATCAGAGAGACCTACCTGATCTCCCAAAACAAACAAGACAGACTTCTGTCACAGCACTTGATTACCCATCAGACATTAATGGTAAGACCCTACTGCTGAAGACACCAATTGCTGTTGGCACAGACCATGGAGAGACCTGATTGGAATCCAGAGGTGAGCCAGTCCTCAGACAATTAGTCCATCTAGTGCTGGAAGGTGCTACATGAGCTACCAGGGGAAAGTAGCCAACATCTGTCCAAGCAACTAAAAGTCTAAGCAGCTCAGAAGCAAACAAACTTGTGTGATGCTCACACAAGTGCAATAGTGGCACAGAACCAACGTGGGTAACCAGCTACTCTTGGATTGGCTAACAGATCTGCTCAGTGGAAAGGAAACCATATCTGGAACTAGGAAACAAGTCAGAATCATATACAGATAATAATTCTGCTTTCCGTTGTCAAGCTCCCACTAACCTGACACTATAAAAGTGTCTAAATCCTTATAATTATTTCTGAATTAATAATGGTTATCCCATTTAACTAGCACTATCTTCACTTTCTGTTGGAGAATCTGCTTCTCTTTTTCAGATGGGAACTGGACTTGAGGAGATAAACAACCCAGCACACTCCACCCCAGCCCCAGCTGAAACCACAGAGGAATTGGGGAAATAAGCAAGAATGCTGCACTCTTAGTTATGCTGATATCAACACAATGGTGATGGAGAAAGATACTGAGTACACCCAACACCTACCAAAGCAGACATCTAGATGCTCCTAAGTGTGCATCACTGAAGTAGACTTAAAATGCTCCCAGCATGGCTCAGGAAATTTTACAGAACATGGGGTAGAAAGATTGTTAGAACCAGAAGTTGGGACATTTTGTACAGAGACATTGCCTCTCCCCCATAACTGACTGCTGCACCATAATGCATTACCCACAATACCCATGGGATTGACCTGCATCCCCAATGAGGAAGGCCTTTTCAGAAAAGGGGCAGGGTGAAAGAAAGAATGGGACCAACATGTGTTGTTTACATACAAAATATTTCCATAGCTAATAATAAAAAATAAAGATATTGCATTAGTATTGACCTTCCCTTGAAGATCATGAATCTCTATGACCTAAATAGTATAAATATATTTTCAAAGTAGCATATTAAAATTAATCACTTTAGCTATTTAGGCATTTGACATATTCAAAACTGTAAATCTACATTAGTTTTACCTCTTTCCATATATAAACATGTTGTGGGTTCAAACAAAATATGTGATAGATGAGCTAAGGTTACATTCATTTCCCTCTTGACCCAGGGTTTTGAATGTATTTTAGGGTAGCGTCTTGTATGAGATTGCACATAATACCAAGACTATTTTCCTGCATTGTCAAAAAGAGAGAATACCATAAGTATGATTTGTAAAATTTCATTAGAAGTCCCTTTCATTACTCTACAATATTAATTAATTTCAGGTCAATTACAGCCATAAGGTAACCTAGCCCCTGTTCACCCTACCTTAAACAGGGCATGTGATTGTGTAAAGGGGAAGGTCCCCCATCTCTCAAAATCCCAATCCAAGCTCTTCTGTGTCCCCACCAAGTCTGCTTCATGTCTCCTCATCTTCCCATGTGCCCCCTCCCACCCTTTTGAGTCCTGGAGGCAAGGCAAACTCTTCTATTACATATATTGCTCTCTTCTTGTTCCATACACTAACAATAACAATGGAATTGAAAATTTTGTGTTTAGTATCTCTTATTGCTTTTGAGTAATTTGGGGAAGAATGCAGGAGAAGATCATGTTAATTAGATATTTTCTGGAAAGTCAATGAAGAAAACCTTAGACTTTTTCTTTTTCTTCACTGAGGTAAAATAGCATTTTAAGAAATGACTGTCATAATTTATTGATAACCACATAGCTGTTCTGTACCTGCAAGTTCCCTTTCTTTGAGCTATTGTTTCTTCCTTATTTCTAACACTGAGCAAGCCACATTCACAAGCTGTATTCTGCCCACCAGGAAAATATAAAAACCCTTTGTGGTCTTCAATGTGGGGCCAAAAAATATAGAATACCATTACACAAGATCATTGGCTGTGATTAATCCCCACTCCCCACTTAATAGACTATATACCTATCTTTGTATAGATAAAATTGTTAATACTTGAATTTTATTCTACTTGGTGACCATATTTATAATCTATAACATCAGAAATACTGTTTCCCTGAGATGACATTTTGTTATAATTGATTTTGTTTATCGCTGTTGTGTGTTGAGTATTCTACCCATTAAACTGATTCCTAAATCTTGCTATTTATATTAGTTTTCAAGGCTGTCCATCCTTTCGTAGATTTACAATCTAATATTTTGATATTTTTTGATATTGCTTAACTATTATGTTGTTATTCTGAACCTCCCTGAGATTCAAATGTGGACATGTACCCACTTCTCCTTGGCTCTTAATTTCTAGCATGTAACCCATAGCCAATTCTGAAGCCCTACACTTGGCATCAGTAAACCAAATACGAACCACTTATCAATAAAAACATGGACTGCTCCACTAATTTTCTACTGCACCAGCCACCTCTTAGCAAGTTATAAACACCTTAAAATACTAGTTGTTTTAAATATGCAAGAAATAATATTCTTTGCAGTCTTAAGAAGTTTAGTGCATGCATTATGTTAAGTACTTTGTGCTCAACATTATGTCAATTTAAAACAGATAATGTTTTAAGAACCAAGAGAAGCATAACATGAAAAATACAAGTGTCAACCGTCATAGAGTAAGCAGCTGTGGCCTAGATTGGAAGAGCTATAACAGTGAGTGGTGCTCTCATTTTTTAAATGAATCCTGTAAAAGGCTTGAGTGGCAGATACTCAGAGAAACTATATTTGAATATCCATGTATAAAATTAAAGAATTTTATGTAGACAGCAGTTGGTGTCCTAAACATTTGATCTCCTAAACAAATGTCATAAAAAGCTCGTTAGCTTCTAAATTAATTATAGAAATTTGTGGATGAGTATGCAAGAATTTGTCAATATAAAAGTGAATGCAATGGTAGAAAGTTAATATGCTATTAATATACTCAAAGAATGACATTCTGTGTCATTTAGAACTGTTATTAACATTTACATAGCATTATCTTGTTAAATATGTCACATCATTAATAAATCTGTTTTAACTTCAGTAAACAAATTTAAAATGAAATTGACCAAAAACATGAATTTTAATAAATTGGTATATTTGTCACTCTATTTTAAATTGAAGAAGAGATAAAGCCAAATGTTAATCATCATTTGTTTCAATGAGTTTCTATATTAGAATGAAATTTAGGAAATGGTTAGTGTAAATTTAAAGTAAGGGAATGTTTCACACCAAAGTAATAAATCCAAATTATGTGAACAAAAATACAGAAATATTTAACTAAATGAATGATAACTATGCTGCAAATGAAGTTCAATAACATAAAAGATTGAGAAAGTATTGGCAAAATAAAAGACAGGTAAAGAGTCAGTAATAATGTGCATTAGAATTATATATCAATTTCTATATAACTATTATTATAATTTATAGATTTTATGGGTCTGTAACTTGAAGAAAACAATTTCAAGGAAAATCATCATATTATAGGAAAAATATTTGACTCTGTGCACAGGCTTTATTCCAATAATTCATAAAACTATCAAATACACCTCAATGACTAGAAGGGTCAGATAGTTCATCAAAAATGCCTTCCACAGAATAGAAGATGCAAGTATAAATTTATGTAACTATAGCCACCTGATTTTTGACAAAGACAAAACAAAAAACACGCACTGGAGAAAAGATAGCTCAACAAATGGTGCTGGGGGGGGGGGGAGGAGAAATCTACACATAGAACAATGAATCTAGGCCTTTATCTCTCACCCTACTCAAATGGATTGAGGACTCCATTGTGAGACCTGAAAACCTGAAATGACCAGAGGAAAAAGCCAGGAAAACACTTCAAGATATAGGTGTAAGGATGGACTTTCTAAACAGAACCCTGACCGCCCAGGGAATAGGGAAGCAAACAACAAATGAGGCCTCACGAAACTAAAACACTATTATACAGCTAAGGAAATTATCAACCAAGCCATGAGCCAACCTACAAAGTGCATATCTACAGCTATATATCTGACAAAGGACTGATTACTAGAATATGCAAAGAACTCATAAAATTAAACAATAAAAAAATAAAAAACTCAATTATAACAGGTAATAGAACTAAATACAGAATTCTCAAAAGAAGAAATACAAATAATCAATAATATATATTGTATATTATATATATATATATAAAGAAACATATATATATATATATATATATATATATATATATATATATATATATATGTTTCTTTTCGAGGTAGGATCTCACTGTAGCCCAGGCTGACCTGGAATTCACTATGTAGTCTCAGGGTGACCTCGAACTCATGGCAATCCTCCTACCTCTGCCTCCCGAGTGCTGGGATTAAAGGCATGTGCCACCATGCCCGGCTACCAATAATATTTTTTAAATGTTCTACATCTTTAGCCACCAAGGAAATTCAAATTAGTACTACTTTGAGGTTCCATCTAACTCCAGCCAGAATGGCTGTCATAAAAAATAATATGACAACAAATGCTGGTGAGGGTGTGGCAACAGAGGAATCCTTAGCCACAACTAGTGAGGATGCAAACTTGTGCAGTGATGATAGAAATTAGTAAGGAGTCTTCTCAAAAAGTTAAAAATAGATCTACTATATGACCCATCTATGCCATTCCTGGCCATATATCTTAAAGACTCTATACTTTACAGTAGAGATACCTGCTCAGTCAAAATTTTTGCTGTATAATAGCTAAGAAATGGAATCAGCCCAGATGCCCATCAATGAATGAATGGATAATGAAAATGTTGCACATGTACACAATGGAGTTCTGTTCAGCTGGAAAAAATTGGAATTTGCATGACAATGGCTGGATCTAGACAACATAATAATAAAAGTGAAGTAAACTCAGACTCTGAAAGACAAACAACAATTGTTCCCTCTCACATGCAGATCCTACCTTTGACTTTTTCAGATAAACAGGCAAATCGGAACAAGAGTTAATAGTAGAGGGCAGGAGGCTAGAAAGAGACCAAGAGGGAGGAGAAGGAGGTGGAGTTAAGGGAGGGGATAGTAGACATGAAAGGACAGAATACAGAGGATGGAAAAGTCCAAATGAGATCAGAGAGGAGGTGAGAGGAGGAGACAGAGTGCAGGAGGATTCTACAAACAAATTGACATGAGCAAGCTATATGGAAGCCTTCCTTAGCTAATCAAAATGTATAATGTCAGTGAAAGAGAAAGGCCTACTTGGGTGTAGAATAATATGCCCAGAAGTCATAGGTTGTTACAGGAGAATTCCAGGGCCAATGGTGGGACAACCTCCAGCAAGTTTTTAAGTCAGAGACGTCCGTGAGTCTCCTCCCAAAATTACAGGCCCATGCTCTTGCTTATCCACTAGAACTAGATGGTAAGACCCTATTTCTGAAGATACCACCTGTTGCAGTCTCAGAACACTAAGAAATCAAGCTGGAACTGATCTGAAAGCCACCTACCAGCTTCCATAGGGCTGGGAAGTGTCATTAACAATCTTAGCCAACAGCAATCCTAAATGTTACACAACCAACCAGACAAGTAAGATGTCTCCACTGGTGCAGTAGTGGAGTATAATATAACCAAGTACTCTCTGATTGCATTTGAGGTATGTTTTATGGAAAGGTAGGAAAACTGATTCAAAATCCTGTGGCTCAGAAGAGGCCTTGAAGGGAAGCTACCACTGTTCATTGACTAATTAGATATATTGTGGCCATAAAATTGCCTTACAAGAGTTTATGTTTATGCCCATTGGTTATTGCTATTCACATTGTTGGTTAGAAAAACTTCTATTGCAGATGGAGGTAGCAACAGGGGAGATCCAAAACTCATTAAAGTGATGATAAGAAGTAACACCTGTGTGCTCAATACTAGGTAAAATATCTCTATCAGACCTGTCATGATGCAGGGAACATTGTGGAAGAAGTGGCAAAAAGAACAGTAAGGCTTTAACCACCTAACCTTTTTAGAGCTAGCTGGAAAGGCTCAAAACTCATTAAGTGATGAAAACAAGAGACTTCAGGGAGTTCAGTTGCTGCATGTGACATTTATATCGCATCCTCCAAGGCACAGAAAACAGTGCAGAAGAGAGTCAGAAAGAATGTAAAAGGTCTGTGGAGATGGCTCAGCTGTTAAAAGCAGTTCCTTGTAAAGTCTGTTGGGCTGGGTTTGATTCCCCAATCCTCACATAAAGCCGGACACACAAAGTGACATATGTGTCTGGTGTTCATTTGTAGTGGTAAGAGGTCCTGTTATGCCCATAATTATTATCTCTCTCTCTCTCTCTCCCCCCACTCTTTCTTGTAAATAAATAAAAATATTTTTAAATAAAAAATGTAAGAACCAGATAGTGGGTATGAGTACTTTGGAACATTATCCTCTGAACATAAAGGGACTGGTGCATTCGTGACCTCACAATTGAGGTCACTACTTCCATAAGACATGAACAGTATTGAGATCATAGATAATGGAGAGCAAAAACAATGAAACATAAAAATAGATAGGGGACTACATGGAAAGAGAAGAAGTTTCACTGGTGTTGGAGAGGGGAGCAGGGAGTAATATGAGTAATATAAGGAAAATACAATTAAATTACAGTAAGTTTATGTACTAAAATTCTCAATAAAAATTGTGAAAAAATATGTATTCTGTATCTTTACAATTAATTTATAAATGACACTTTATTCTAATTTCTTTTTCAGAAGTCAAATCATCAATGAATCTATGAATAGATTTCTTAACTATTTTGTAGCTTACGGAATGCACATAAAATGAATAATATTGAGTTGCTTTTAAATCATTATATTGGCAAAAGTTTTTATTCAAATCTCTCCAATATATGAGTATGTATAAATGTACATCCTAACTTATTAGTAGTCACAATGTAAATTTTCATAAGCATTTTAAAATCTAATTTGGTAATAACTATTTAAATTAAAAGTGCTTGGGTCCATTGAACCTCCCCATTCTGAGAAATAGTCCTATAAAAATGAAAGACTAATATGAAAATATAAACACATGCATATACACAAATGCTTGTGTATATATGCAAATCTTTATTGTAGTACTATTAGTAGAAAATTTAATCATGCCAAAAACAACTTAAGAGCAGTAGTTAGTAAACAATCCAATGGGTAGTGATGTGCATGTGTGCATGTGCACATGGACAAGCATAAATAAATAAATAACTTTAAAAATAAAACTTGATCATTACTCTTCATTATAATTTTCACTGATTTTTTAATTACATTTAAATTTTATGATATAAGGTAGAGTACCAGTTTGAAATCCAAAATTTTTTTGGCAGTCTGTTTAGTTGGAATATGTTTACTTTATAATTTTCAGAAAAAATTAGCATTGCACTACAGTTAACAATTCTTACCCAAAATAAGTATTTTCATAAAGTTACATATTCTTTTAAATATTAGGAGATCATTTGCTCATGGTTTGTATAACTGCCAAATAAAGTATCTGACTCAGCCACAGTTGAATAAAACTTAAAAGAGTAGGCTATGACTAAACCCCATTAATTAAGAACACTACCAAATTTCAGTAGCCATAAATTATTAGATGTTTCTTGTTCAAGATGCATCCTATGCTCTTAAGTTTGATAAATGAATAGTATTTATTTAACTTGTTTGCTCTTTTATGCTTTATCTAAGTTCCCTTATGCTAATAATATTTCAACCTACATGAGAGAAAATGACATGAAATTGAGGTTAGTTTTTATTAACACTTAAATTTATAGATAAATTATAGTACATTTATCAATATACACCTTATTGAGTTATAGTGTTACATATAAAATTACTTTAAATATATTTATATTTAAGAACACTTCCATGATTAATGTCTATAATGTAATATATTAAAAGAAAACAAAGTTGATACATTTGATAAACCTAATATAATATGAGAGCACAAGCTAACAAATTACTCTTTGAATTTTCACTTTTTCTTTATAAAGAAGTTTATTCAAAGAATACTTATTTGATATTTCATTCATCATAGTTTTCTTTTTTTTAACTAAGTAGAAAGTTTGTATGGACACATCATGTGTTAGTACCATCATTTCCCTCCTCCTTGCCCCCATTCCTCCTAGGGCCCTCCTTAGTGGAACTGCTGGTATTCACCATCACGTTGTGGGTTATGATCAGTAGTCAGTTATTGTGGGGGGGGGGCAATGCCTATGGAACTTCCCTCCTACTCTGTTTGCTGTTACAATCTTTATGCCCCCTCTTCCACAAAATTCCCTGAGCCATGTCCGGTGTGTTTGAAGTCCACTTTACTGTTATACACTAAATATGCAGAAACTTCTAGATTTCTGCTTTGGTACGTTTTGAGTATTCTCAGTGTGAGTCTCCACCACCCCGGGTGAGGGTTGTCAGGCTCACCATGGAAGCAGCACTCTTGCTAATCTTGCCACTTTCTTCATCATGGTTTTAATTGCCAAATCTTTTCTAAGAAATGTACTAATTGTTAAGAATATAAAAATGTAACAGAATAGATGGCCCAGAAATTAACCCACACTGCTTTGAACACCTAATAATTGACAAATGAGCCAAAAATATTAAGTGGATAAAAGCAGTCTATTCAACAACTAGTTCTGAAAAGCTGAGTATCTCTCACTCTGTACAAGCGTCAATTCAAAGTGTATTGAAGACCACAATCTTAAACAAAAAACAGTGAAACTGCAAAAGGTAAAATAGGATGTAAATTTCAAGACATAGGCATTACCAAACACTTTCTGACTAGGACTCCAACAGCACAGAAAATAGCCCCAAGAATTTACAAATAGGAGTACACGAAATGAAAATTTTTCTGCCCAGCAAAAGAAACCATCAGCATAATGAACAAAAAAGCTTATAGAATGGGGGTAAATTTGTTAGCTATACTTCGGTCAGGGGTGAATAACTGGATTTTACAAAGAACTACAAAAACTAAATACCAAAATAAATAAAGCCAAAATAACCAAATAGGCTAATGAAATGGGCAGTTCACAAAAGATGAAACACAAATGGCCAATTAACTTTTTTTAAGGTACAGTTAGCCCAGGCTGACCTGGAATTTACTATGTAGTCTCATGGTGGCCTTGAACTCATGGCAATCCTCCTATATCTGCCCCCAAAGTGGCCCATAAGTATTTCAAAAAGTGTTCAATATCCCTAGCCATCGGGGAAATACAAGTTAAAAGTACTTTGAGATACCATCTAACCCAGTCAGAATGGCTGTGATCAAGAAAACTGACAACAAATGGTGAGGATGTAGGGACAGAGTGATTTCAATCTACTGTTGGTGGGAGTGGAAACACGGACATCCATTATAAAAATCAGTGTTGATTTATCTCAGAATATTAGAAGTAGACATCCAGTATGAGTCAACTATACCCCAAGAACTCCACACTCTACTACAGAGATACTTGCACAATCATGTTTATTGCTGCTCTATTTACCATAGCTAACAACTATAGCCAGCTTAGAAGCGCATTGATAGATAGATGATGAAAATGTTGTCCATGTACACAATGGAATTATATTCAACAATACAAGAAATGAAATTTACAGGCAAATGGATGAACCTGAAGAAAATTGTATCAAATAAAATGGCTCAAACTTAGAGCAAAACTACATGTTCTCTCTTACATGTGGATCCTAGCTTGTAATAAATATAAGTATGTACATAAAAAGGGGTGAGCATGGGAAAAATGTTAAAATGTAGAAAGGTAATCAAGCAAAAACAAAGGGTAATAGATAGCATGTAGAAAAGGGAAGGCTTACGTCTTCCAGGCAGATGCATCCATGCAAGAGAGCATTCACACATATTTAAGTGCTGTGCTAGCAAAGATGGGTAGTTAAAATTGTTATGTTCCATTAATTTTTTAACCTCAAAAGAATGGTAAAAGTAAATGAATATTTATGAACTATCTCTATCATTCTCATAATGATTACAAATGTTTTTTTCAAGCCCTTAATATTCATTATTGAAATACCTCTTGTCAGAACAGAAGTAGCTATAACTACAGATTTTCACAAGAAATTGCTAGTATAGGAACCTCATTATACCTGTAGTTTACAATTTTGCATTTTTAATCCTTAATGTATTTAAAGGAATCAAAGTAATATATTTTACAAATTATTTTTAAGAATTCACCCAAGAACACTAAATAGATGTTGCTATTGAATAGCCAAGTTAGATTTCCACAGGGAATATTTTCTTCAAAATAAAGCAAAGCATATTTGGGCATGTTCTATAATGTTTAATATGCAGACTTTGCAGAAAAGCAAAAAGCTAAGACTTAAAAAGGGTCAGAAAGGGCAAACAAAATAGTCTTTTTGGCAGAGGAACTACAAAGTAATTCAAACGGTATCAATATCACTAAGTACCTTTGCCCTCTTGGTACCAAGTCTTCTCAGCTTGAGCTCAATATTCTCATTATGCTTCTTCCCTTTGTTTCCCCACACAGCCAGGCTCATCCTACCTATTCTCTTATTTACACTGGCTTGGCCACTGAAGTGTTGACTTACATTTTGAAAGATCCTCCTTGAGAACTATCCACAGGGCTTTCCATGAGCATTCTATCTATAGCTTCCTATTCTTTGAGGCACTGATATTACCAGTAGCATGCCTCTCAGTCATTCATCAGCAGTTTTATCCTCTACAGGGCCAGGCATTGGACTAGGTGCCAAGCAAAACGCTCGTGAATAGTGTCTCTCTCAAGACACTCAGTATACTCAGAGAGAGAGAGAGACATGAAAAACTTACAACAGAATGGGTATTGGGCACAGTTAAGAAATGCCAAAAAGATAACAGAGGCAGTATGGCCTTATTTAACTTTTATTGAAAGCATTTAGGTCTTATTTAACTTTTTTTTCTTTCTTTTTTTCTTTATTAGTTAGTTTTGTATTCAGCAAATACAGTCAGTTTGGTAGCATTATTAGGCTCATCCGTGATCTACCCTCTCCCCTTGGCCCCTCCTTGTTGAGATATATGGGTCATGCATTGTGGAGTTAGCCCACAGTTATGGGTAAGCTAAATGTCTCTGCATATCATGACCCAACATGTGGCTCTGACATTCTCATTACATATGACCTACATACTTCCGTATACGTTCTCTTTGTTTTCTAAACTCACAGAAAATACCACACCCAACTTGCAGTGGTCTATAAGATGTAAGTCTCTTTCTCATAAAGATAACAAATTATTTTCGATTTTTAATAAATTTAAAACAGTCCTAAGATCAAAAGATGTTTAAAAAACACTGAAAACAATATTTAATTTACCAAAGTTTCTGTCTATTCAACATACATTCTCTTCTTACCAATTTTTCTGAAGCCTATTTCTTACACTCAAGCTTTTACTAAAATTATCCTGTATTCCGCTAAATCAGTTAAAACAGCAAGTACTAATGGTAGTTTAGAAAAATATATATTCATTTTAACATCATAAATTGAGGATATGCATTTGCTACATATTCCCATGGAGCTTGATACCTGACTGTTAAAGGGGTTTGCTACTTTACGAAGGGGTCCTTTGTTTTTCTCTGTGGAGGCAACTTGAGATTACATATTACTACGCACATTGTGAAATCTCTTGTACCTGCTAACATCTTACTCTTGTAGCAAATTATTCTAGCTTACTGGCTTGTAACAAGAAAATGCATCATTTTACATTTTGGGGGGTCAGAAACCTGAAATGTCTCTTATTGAACCAAAATCATATATCAGTAGGCCCAGCTGTGTTTGTCTGGCAGATCTTGGTAACTATTTTTTCTTGGCATTTTCTGGCTTTTAGAGACTACCAGTGCTTTGATTTCTGGCTTCAGCTCCCTGTCTTCATACCCAGCACCATCAAACCTAACCCTACTCACACTGCCATCCCTCTTAGTCACTCTTTTCTAATTTATTCAACAAGGAGAACCTAGGTGATTATACTAATCTCACTTATGTAATGCATATACGATTACATACCAAATATCAGTATCCTTTATTAGATCTGGTACCTGATTCCATCAGCCATGTACCTTAACATGCTCATAGATCCATTAGAGGAAGGATATTCTTGACAGGCTATCATTCTCTCTAGCATAACACCAATTAAATGTCAGCCCTTCTCTGACCAGAAAAAAACAGAATCAGTGTTTCAGGGTTCTACAGAGAATGAAACTATTTTAAATCCTCCCTTCCCCTAACAAATGCTGGTCCCTGAATGATGTGGCAATGACCACAGTGCACCTTCTCATGAGTAAGAAATTTGCATTTCTAAAAGCCAGGTGTGGTGGAGCATGTCTTTAATACCAGCACTTGGGAGGCAGAGGTAGGAGGATTGCAGTGAGTTTGAGGCCACCCTGAGACTGCATAGTGAATTCCAGGTCAGCCTGGGCCAGAGTGAGACCCTACCTTGAAAAAAAAAAGAAGAAGAAAGAAAAAAAAAAATTTACCTTTCTAAGGTGGTGCATCTAATGAATCTGTATTGTGTGTGATAAAGTCATTAAGTTCAAAGCCAAAGAACATGACTTCAGCTCTTTGAAACATCATTTGAATAATTTTGTGGTAGACTGCCAAGCTTCTGTTTGGCCATTAGATTAAAACCAATCCTGAAAAGACATTATTGTAGAAAAAAATACAGGCATCATTTCAGTAGTGTGTTAAGCAGAAGCATTGTTTTAGCAGGGTTTTGTACTGACAATGAGTTTAAACCTTATTAATAATAAGTTGAGAAAATCATCTAGTCATTCACTCAATGTGAATGGTCGAACACTACTTTTTGTCAGAGCAGTGAGCTAGCAAGTGAGGATCCATTGGAAATGACTGATGAGAGCTTATATAAAACCACATTTTACTAGGAGACAAAATGTGAAACTGCTAATTACACAATCAGTTATTTAATTATAACTTTTGCCTGGGCTGTGAAGGAGAAAAAAAATCTATGTACCCAGTATATCATCATGTATCTCGCTCCCATCAGTTAAGTTTGAAGTAAGAGAACTCACAAAAAGCAAATAAAAATTTCTACCCATTTGATTTACCACCAAGTATGTATCACTTTGCACAGAGCATGACATTTACTAGAAACTTATTAAATATTTACTCAATGAAATAAGATGCTAGAATGGAAAAACCAGGGTGTTTTTTACTAGGAACTACATTATTAAAAATGCATGCTGTTCTAACAGCAGAACAGCCTTATGTAAGCCATGCTTCCCATAGATTCATAGGATAGGAGATTATTTTTCTGTATTGGACACATATCCCATCCTATTTTATATCAAGATTTTTGATTGTGTTTGCTCAAAATTTTCTAACCCCACACAAGAACAATATAGCAAAAAAGCATGGATTGATATATCACAGATATTACAGTGAACACAGCAGGCAAGTCTTGAAGTCTGAGACATAGAGGAAAATCTAAGGCCTGTGCTCACAAAAATCTGTCTTAAATTAAATGGAGCAGCAAGTCTGAAAACAGATTGACATAGGACCCAGAGAGGAACTAGAAGAGAACAGAGCTGAGAAGCGCCTGGGAGAAGCAGACAACGACATTCGGAATATTTTTCTCAACATTGCTCTATTTGTATTTGCAAAAATTATACTCTCTATCTCAATGTATCTTACAAAAGTTATACAACCCACATCTTATGTTGAGGTGTTAAAGATTTTCAAGACAATCCAAATCTGATATTGATAAGAAACATCTCTTCAGAGAAACGTGGATGAGTCACAGGAATGCTTTTATCCTGTAAAGCGGCATGAAATAAAATTAAGCATAGAGAGAGGTACAAAATAGTTTTACTGTCCTTGTGTGCAAGATATGTATAATTTCCTGTATAGTACAAAAGCAGCCCCATAATCTTCCACCTGTATGTGTCATATTGTCTCCAAAGAACAAATCGGTTGTACCTTTTTCTAATTCCTTTCCTTTCCTTTTCCTAAAATGTTCTGAAAATGAATGAAGAAAGACAAAATAGTTTCATAATACTCAGTCAAAGAGAAAATAACCTTGAAGACAGACAAAGACTGTCTATCATCTAAGTAGAGATGAAGGAGATCTGATTAAATCAGAATTCCCATCACTACATCTTTACTCAACAAAGCAAAATCAGGAGCTATTGATTTCTTTAATTAAAAAAGATCTGATATGTAAGTACTACATTAGACCAATCCCATATCAACGAGTCTGCAAAGATATCTACTTGGGCGCTTACACCTCAGAGAAAGGCATGTTTAGACTTGCAATTAAATGTTGCAAGGCCATGATGCATGCTCATCTACCAAAAGTTCCCAAAGGAAAGGAGCAATGGAAAAAGAAGAAAGATGTGGGGAAATGAGAAGAACCTGTGTGAAAAGAGGAAAAGGCGACAGGGGTCCAAAACACAAAGCAATGGGGTAAAAGATCCAAAATGAGTACTATAGGATCAAGTGAGAAATTAATGAAATAGCAAATCATTTAAATCACTCAAACCCCCCTAAGTATATAAACAAAGTTATTTTACACAATGTTGAGGATGGGTATTATAGTTGTGCAAAGTACCTCCCACTATATATATAAGCCTTAAAATTCTGAGTAGAAGCCGGGCGTGGTGGCGCACGCCTCTAATCCCAGCACTCGGGAGGCAGAGGTAGGAGGATTGCCATGAGTTCAAGGCCACCCTGAGACTACACAGTGAATTCCAGGTCAGCCTGGGCTAGAATGAGACCCTACCTCGAAAAACCAAAAAAAAAGAAAAACCAAAAAAAAAAAAATCTGAGTAGAATTTATTTTAATTCTATGCCTAATATCATTATCTATAAAGTTAATGTCAAAGACACAGGATTAAGCTTAGAAATGAGATGATATATGGCTTGTCTATTATTTTTACTAATAATTAGTAATAACTAGAATTACAAAGGAAATAACAGCATTATATAAATAAGCAAGTTGGCAGCAATTTCAGCTTAAATTAACTGGCTAAGAAACAGAACACAATGTACAATTGTCTCCCATACAGTTTGTGTTCTTTTCCACTAATAAGCAGTAATGACTGTAATTAAAAAGGAAATGTCAACCTTATGAAAATGGCAAGCTGACACAAACTAATGACTTTTTATAGTTGTTTTCTATTTCTTATATATTAGCATTCACAATACACAATATACAGAAACAATGTAAGAGGAAATATATAGGAATTAGAAGAGCAAAGAAAGGCAGGGGGTGAGAGAGCAGGGAAAGAAAAAACAGAGTCTAGAGAGATGGATCAGCATTTAAGACACTTACCTGCAAAGCCTAAGGGACCATGGTTCAATTCCCGAGCACCCATTTAAAGCCAGATGCACAAAGTGGCTCATGTGCCTGGAGTTTATTTGCAGTGGCTAGAGGCCCTGGCACACCCATTTCTACTTTCTGTCTCTCTCTCCCTTCCTCCCACTGTCCCTAATTTTCCTCCCTCAAATGATTACATAAATACAATATTTTTTAAGAATGGGAAAATATATGTAAATTTACAAATGGGGCTGTTACTACTTCTAATTGTGAATCATTCCAATGCCTCAACTACGTTGAACTGCCTATCCTCCTCTTTAGGAAGTGGCAAGCATGTGTAATGGCCTTGCACGTGACACCATGGTTCTAGCATCTCAGCAAGAGCTGTTCCAGTCACATTTATCAACCTGTCCTAAATATCTATTTTCTCAGAGAATTATTAACAACAAATATTTTACTTTGTCCTGGAAATTCTTTATTATGCCTCAACACAGGGTAGTGCTTACATGCAACATGCAGCAAAAAAAAAAAAAAAAAAAAAAAAGAAAAGAAAGGAAAAAGAAATAGAGAAATAAAAACACTGTAGCAATTTGCAAAATTCTGAATAGTAAAGTACGGCAGAAAACAGCAGTCACTGGGCCAATAACATTCCGGAGTGGGTGGCACATGAATTATGCATTCCACCTGCAGCTGGATGCCATGAAGCCATGTCATTTGACCAAGAAGGAAACCAGACACATGAGAAGGAAAATAAGAAGGAACACCCCCCTACATTGATCCTTTGGCACTCTTCCCACAGGACAAACACTATGTCAAACAATGCAGGCAGCATGGATGATCTTCAGTATCACAAAGTGGGCAAAAGAGGGATGATCTGCCTGAGACTTAAACGAACAACTAAAGCAAAGTATGCTTAAGATCACCTGATTTCAGAGGCTTTTCAAATTTTGAAGAAGATTCTGGACTTAAGCCCTTTTAGATATGTTTGAAATCTTGATTATTTTTTCTGTTTAAAATGATTTGTTTATCTTGCAGAATTGGCAACCTAGAAAATCACCCAATTGTATGAAAGAGCCTATTATTATGTAAGGCATGTTTCTAAGTGGTTTAAAAATAGATATATTTTCTCTCTTTTTTAAAATTTTATTTTTTCCATTTTTGACATTTCCAGAACCAAACTTTGCCTCATGTTTATGAGATTTTCTCTAATTGAGGAGATCCCTATATTATCATGAGCATCTAAAATATACTTTGCTCTGTTTAAGTCATTAAACATGTATGCCATTATTACAGTACCTGAATATTATAGTAAATATTTACAAATTATTCCCTCCTATTAAGTGTGAGGCCAGCTATAATAACTTCAAAATCTTCTGATAGTGTGCTGACCTAAAGCTCCAGAAATATCTTTAGAGTAAGCACAATTTTAGCAATAGTTTGTAAGAAATAATTGCATTAAAATAAGCAAGACTGAATTGTATACCTCAAAATCCATTGCTGTGAATTAATAACAAAAATATTGAAACATCCCTTACAACTTAGTCATAATTACAAATTAATGCAGATTTTTGTGCATAGGTATGCCTGTACTTTCAAAAAGTGATAATTCTATATGCATGTAGTTTTAAAAACAGCACTTTTTTATCCTTATCTGCTCCAGAGTATTCATTTTAGCTAAGTCATTTTTTTTTAATTTTATTGGTAATGCTAACATATGAACATACTGTGATTTGATCATGGTAACATCACATTATCCTCTTTTGTCCCCTTCCCCCTCCCCACCACTCACTGATGACCTTTCCTCCTCTTTCAAGGTAGTCCTTCTTCTGCTTTGTTGTCTCATTCTGTTTGTCCTCCTCTGTCCTGTATGCTAATGTTTTCTGAGCTCAGAATAGTGCAGGTCTTGGAGTATCAGTTGTCACTGTGGGATCATCAATTCACCAGTCAGTTCATGTGAACAGTGACCCACAGTAAACCTTCCCACCCTGTAGCTCTTACATTCTTTCTGCCCCTTCTTTTGCAATGTTCTCTGAGTCTTGAAGAGTATGTTTGAAATCTCTTTTAGTGCTGAGTTCTTGACAGTGCTTCATTACTGCTCTAATGGATTTGGAGTCTCTTCAGTGTCTATTGGTATATCAGTAGAGAAGGTTTTCTGGCTAGCAGTGAGAGCAGCTCTCATATTCCACCTTCCACTTCCTCTGGAATGTTTCCTGGGCCATAACTAATGAGATAGAGCTGATTTGTCCCATGCTAGGCACCTAGCTTTCTCTTGTTGTTTTGAAGAGTCTTGGGTCTCCGTGGTATTCACCACCATCTATAAAAGCACACCTGTAAAAGGCAGATTTGGTGATCAAAAGTGAGAGCAACATTGATCAAAAAGTATAAACATGGGCTGGAGAGATGGCTTAGCGGTTAAGCGCTTGCCTGTGAAGCCTAAGGACACCGCCCCCCTCCGCCGTTCGAGGCTCAATTCCCCAGGATCCACGTTAGCCAGATGCACAACGGGGCGCATGCATCTGGAGTTCGTTTGCAGTGGCTGGAGGCCCTGGTGCGCCCATTATCTTTCTGTCTCTCTCTCTGTTGCTCTCAAATAAATAAGTAAAATAAACAAAAAAATTTTAAGTATAAACATTTATATTTATAAGGCTTTTTTCTTTATCTATATATATTCTGTTTTATGCAAAGCTAGGAGCTACACAACACATTAGAGAATAAAAAGATAAATGAAATTCAGTTTCTATCCAACAGGCAATGTATGAACCCATTGAATGACAGGCATAATGCCTCCATTTTACTTTTAGCTAAATCGTTTCATAGTTAACCTCCTTATACAAAAATGATTGGTCATATGAATGCCTCCAGACATTCTGAAGAAAGTAAATATATTCCTGTTTCCTGTGCACATGCATACACACACACACACACACACACACACACACACACACACAATTTCCCAACTCCTCACTTCTAGATTTGGTTAGGAGGAACAGTTTATTAATTTTACATTACTATATGCATGATAGTCATAATCTAACTATGTTCTCTACAGTGCTATTTTTGCTTTCCTGAAAACGGATTCTCTTCTATATAAGTTTCCTCAGCTGCTTAGAATTCTATGTATATGCCATAAATTTCAGCTTGTATGTCTTTTCAAAACATGTGACTGTCTCCCTAGTAGTTGAAACAATTAGTCATTACATTAATTAATTAAAAATAAATATCTTCCAGAACTCTCTGACCCACACTGAATTCATTGGTCATTAAATCTGATGCATTTTGATTTTCCTTGGGCATTCTCTTGGTTACATATTGGACATTTTATTTGTTGTCATCATTTTAGGGTCCATGTCTTACATTGAATGAGAATAGAAATTCTAAATTTGAATAATCCCCACAGGCATTTGTAAACTATGACTTTGTTGCCTCTTGATACCCAATTGATTATTAAGGTACTTAATGCCAGTCCAACTGTTGAATTTTTTTAGATCCAGAAATCTTACAGTGGTGACCAACAAGCCCTGTAGGTCAATTTTCATATTCATGAGATTGAATAGTAGCTGGGGAGATGATTCAGTAGGTACAGTTCTATGCAAGTATAAGAACCTGAGTTCAGATCTCAAGCACTCACATAAAAATGCCAAATAGTTCAGTAATAAGTAAATCACAGCTGTAGAAGCTATAACACATACTCTAGTAACTGGTTACTTACATTCAAATCATGATATCTGGGGACAGAGAGATGGTGCAATGGGTAAAGTGCTTACTATACAAGCATGAGGACATGAGTTCAGTTCCCCAGCACATACATAAAAATACTGGGCATAGTGGTACATGCCTGTAATCCCAGTGCTGGGGAGACAGAGATGTGAGAATCCATAGGGTTTGCTAGATAGCTAATCTACATGAGTCAGTGATCCCTGGATGCGTTGAGATACCCCGTCTCAGAAAACAAAGTGGAGAGCAATTGAGCAAAACATCTGACATCAACCCCTGGCCTTCATTTCCACATACCCATGCACTGTATAACACATATACACACATGCATACACATGCACACACGCACATATACTGCACAAATACATACAAAAATTAAAATAATTAAAAGTATAAAAAGGTCCTGACCTCACTACTTGCTAGAAGTTTCACTTTTTGTGTTGCAGTTTCCTTATGTATACAGCTGAATATAATAAGGCTGTTTTTTCTATAATGTAAGTAACGTGTCTAAAACAATCCTTAGCATAAAGTAAGCCCTATAGTATTTCATGTATAAACAGAACTGGAACTTTTGTTTTCCAATTTGTTGGTTTTAGACTCTGCCAAAAGATCATGTGTTGACCTAGCAATCTTGATTGTATGCTCAGATCTAATGAGATTTAACTCTAGAGTACTGAAAAGGCAAGTGGAAGCCGTCTGCACCATAAGTGTCTTGCTACTTACAGACTTCACTTCTGAGAACTTTGGATGTTACCATCTCTGTATTTAGCCTCCTCAGATTAATATTTCTGAAAAAGACACACCTATCTTTCAGGTGAAGTAAGACAGCTAGAGCTTTCAATTATCAGTATAAAGCTGTACTTGATGCTTTCTACATGAGGTTCTCACCCACAACTCTGCTTTTTAGAGAATAAGCTACAGGGTTCCGTTTGGAAAGTAGGAACAGACTTAGAGCATGTTTAGGCTTCTAACTTCCTCTTTTTTTATAATATTTTTTTTCTTTATTAGTTAGTTTTGTATTCAGCAAATACAGTCAGTTTGGTACCATTATTAGGCTCATCCGTGACCTACCCCCTCCCCTTGGCCCCTCCTTGTTGAGGTATATGGGTCATGCATTGTGGAGTTAGCCCACAGTTATGTGTCATGATATGCAGAGACATTTATCTTACACATAACTTCCTCTTACATTGATTACGTCCTTTCCCTTGAGAGTCACATTAGGTTAGTAACTATTTGACATCTCCAACACTCTTCACCGACATGTTTTTATAATGCACTATAAGTTCTTTTATAATTTTAAGTGAGATTTTTATAGGAAATTTAAGTAAATGCGAGTATTCAATGTAGCATTTTCTCTCCAAAGTTGAAATGACTATTTGAGACAATGTGAAAAAGATTTTTCATACTTTTAACAAAGTATTTATCTCTATAAATGCCCCTTTCTTAACAAGCATTGGTATTTTGGGAATCATTATTCTGTATAATTGTGCTAATTTCAATTTTCCTCAGTAACAGAATAAAACAGGTTTTAATCTCTTCCCCAGACTTCACTTCTCCATTTAGCTAGCAATTTCTGCTATGAAGAGATATTCCTGCTATGTTCCCCCTGGGACTGATTCCAATATCAATTGCTGAGCCTTGGCATGTTTGCTTTCTTCAGAAGTATGGAAGATGCATAAGGATGTCGAGTTTGAAATGGTTGTGGTGGTTTGATTCAGGTGACCCCCATAAACTTAGGTGTTCTGAATGCTAGTCTCCCCAGCTGATGGATATTTGGAAATTAATGCCTCCTCGAGGGAGTGTATTGTTGGGGAGGGCTTATGGGTGTTATAGCCAGTTTCCCCATGCCAGTGTTTGGCACACTCTCCTGTTGCTATTGTCTACCTTATGTTGACCAGGGGTGATGTCCACCCTCTGCTCATGCCATCATTTCCCCCTGCCATCGTGGAGCTTCCCCTCGAGCCTGTAAGCCAAAATAAACCTCTTTTCCCCACAAGCTGCTCTTGGTTGGGTGATTTCTACCAGCAATGTGAAGCTGACTACAACAATAGTATAAGTCAATTTATTTTGTTTTCCATGAAAAAGACTACAAACCATATTACTTGAAATGAAGATATGTGGCTGGCTACTGCTGCTTACAACATTCTCATCCTCTTTAGCTTGCTTTTATGAATCATTTTCAAGTGTGTTATTTCTCTATGTACTTTCAGAATCATTAACCCCCCTCCCTAAAGTCAACATTTGCATAATCTCTACTCCATCAAAGTGTCTGGTGGAAACTGAAGGCCACTCCAACACTGCACACTTAAGTTCAGGAGTGTTGGAGCAGGATGTCCCAACCCAGGTCCACTGAGCAGACCTTCTTTCCAGCACTCTGTCTCTGTCCATGATGTGAGAGCGCTGATCAGTCTTTGAACCAGTGTTAATAGCCAAGGGACATAGTGAATACTCTAAGCCTACAGAAATGCTATTAAGTAAAATACTTCTCCTACCTTCATTCATTCTTTTCTCTAAGGTACATCCCTGGAATTAACTATCAATGTTGTAAATATACTTGCTTGTAACAGTTCTGCAGGCTAAACAGAATCTTTAAAGAGAAACAAAAAATTATGATGCTAATTTTCAAAAGTTTACATTCAGTTCTTAAACTTGGATAACCTCAGGACTTTCATTATGTACTCAAATTTGAGGTACCAATGCTTTAAAAATTGATATAAGATAGATTTATATTTCATTCCTAAAATAATTTTGATTATTTTAAGAATGAAATATTATAGAGCACATACAATTAAATTATATAGTGCTCCTCTATAAAAAATGAACTTTTATATCTACAAATGTTAGTATGTAGACAATATTCTAATTTCATATGTGTTAAACAAAAAATTATTCAACAGGTAAGATTATCTATGAATATTTAACAATTTTAGCAAAACCATGTACATCTCTCTCTACTATTCAAGATAACATAGCTCTGATTGTACATAAACCTTGTTTTGGAAAAGGGTAGACAATATGGGCTAGAAAATGGCTCAGTGTTTTAAAAGCACTTGCTTCAAAAGTTTGCTTGCCCAGATTCAACTCCCCTGTACCCACCTAAAGCTGGATGCAAAATTTGCCTCATGCATCTGAGATTTGTTTGCATTGGCAAGAGACCCTGGAGCACCCATACACAAATACAAAAACACATGTGCAAATAAATCAATAAAAAGCAAACAATTTTTTTAAAGAGTAGAGGACATTAATATTATGTCATCATTATGTAAAAGTGAATTTAAATTCTCTTAGGAAACATTATCTCTTTTAAAAAATATCAGACATTTGAACCACAGATTTGCTCATTATTTTCATTTCTTAAATCACACCCAATGAGCCGGGCATGGTGGTGCACACCTTTAATCCCAGCACTTGGGAGGCAGAGGTAGGAGGGTTGCCGTGAGTTCAAGGCCACCCTGAGACTCCATAGTGAATTCCAGGTCAGCCTGGGCTAGAGTGAGACCCTACTTCGAAAAAAAAAAATCACACCCAAGCTGAAGAACAACAGCACGATCATATTACATAACTGCACAGTGAGCAGATGTCACACCCTGACTATTCAAACAAGTGTTCCCTGATACAGATGCACACTAGAAAATGTTAACGGAAAGCAGGCTCTAAAGTTCTTCTGGAGAGGCTGGTACTCGGCACAAATGAAAAATGCCTAGTGCAGTGCTTTGGGCTCTTTGGCTCATTCTGCTGAATTGAAAGGGAAAATTGAACATGTTCAATTATTCCATTTATTACTTTGATGAGTTTTTATAACATGAAATGAAATTTGTGATTAATGAGGATTTTATGTAGACTGTACATAAAAATCTCATCTACAAAAGGCAAATAACATTATTTTCTGAATAGTGAAGGTGAAAATGAAATGCAAAATAAAGTTGATTGACAAATTTAATATATAAAAGGTAGCACTAGTTAATAGAGTATTGATTAAAGATATAAAAAGAGATGGTGACAATTCATCAAATATCCTTGTTCTATGTCCTCGGGGTAGTTGTTTAATAAACATCTTTTCTTATAACTGATTTATATTATCATATTACTCATTTTATATCTTGTTTCTTTTTCTAGGTACACATCAGAATCACACAACTCCATTACCAGCATGCATAAAATTATTTTGAAAGCTCTCAGTTTATTTTAACACTTTCAATGAGATTGATTTTATAATAGGATCCAGAGGTTGGGATAAAAATAATTAAAATATATCAGCCTATATTAGTCAATTAATTCAGGCAAGAAGCAGTAATAGAAAAAATAGAGAATTGTGTCTATAATATGGATGTTTTAACCTAATATTTATTTAGTAATAATTTTAAAACAACTAAATTGGATTTGTAAAACTTACAATTTGTTTCTATAAAATATTTGTAGGTGATACTGCTTATATGATATATCAAATTCAATGACTTTTAAATTTTTTATTAGTTATGGACATACTTAATATGTAAACAGCATATGTTGATACCATTCTTTCCCTCATCCCTGCCCCTTTCTTTCTTTTTTTTTTAATTTTTTTAATCTTATTTATTTATTTGAGAAGGACAGACAGAGAGAGAGACAGAGGCAGAGAGAGAGAGAGAGAATGGGCGCGCCAGGGCCTCCAGCCACTGCAAACGAACTCCAGATGCGAGTGCCCCCTTGTGCATCTGGCTAACGTGGGACCTGGGGAATCGATCCTTGAACTGGGGTCCTGAGGCTTCTCAGGCAAGCGCTTAACCGCTAAGCCATCTCTCCAGCCCATCTCTGCCCCTTTCTAAAGAGACCCTCTTCACTGGGGATGCAGGTCAATTTTTAAGTCTTAGAAAAATACTTCATTTTCTAATTAATTTTATTTTTCTCTTTACTGTTACTGTTATGTTCTTTACATATAGACAATTTCTACACACAAAGTCTAACTTCAGTTGAATCCTATCACTATGGAAAAAAAATCTACCTAGTCTCTTTCCATGGTTATACAAGGGCAATTATGAGCACTCATACATGCAACAACTCCCTTGCTGTTTTTTCCTTAGGATATGATGCTAGGAGTGATGGCTACATCTCTAATAATTACCATTTTTGTCCTCATGAGAGCACCTCATGGACTACATGTCATTCTGTTACTAACAAATCTTGAGAGTGAAAGAAATAGAAAAAAAAAACCCTCTTACATGTGGAGAATATTTTAAACACTTCCTTCAGTTCATTAATCCACAGAACACATTGTCTTATCCTGTCAACCCAAGACTTAGCACGTCACCACATTACCAAAAGAAGTACCAGTCCATCCTATTCCTTACCCTATGTGGACAAGTAAACAGGCACTGATCCATCAGAAGGGGAGGGTCCACTGAACCACTCAGGTGACAATCAGTCAGTATCCCAGTATACATCTAGTTAAAATTACTTGATATCTCAAATGAAAATGTACCAAAACAACCCTACTAGGTCCTATTTAAGCTGTATAGATATTTTATAATAGATTAGAAAAATAAATATATCATAGTTCACCATATTTATTGATAATAGACAAATCAGGATTAAGAATTGCATTATTCTTGCTTGCAAGAAAGATCTCTTATAGTAGAATATAGCTACTCTTTCCTCTTTGATATTGTAAAGCAGGAGAAAAAAATACTGCTATCTTATAATTTTATAAAATGAAGTTTAAGTATGATTTTGAGACCCACTACACAAGAGAGATTCCATGCCTTGTACTGAAAACAGTAAAAAGCTTAAGGCTGGGAAGGTCACAAACTCTAGGAGGGAAGCTACTTCTGTGGTGTGGTTTTAGTATAGATTTAGTATGTCTACTAGATTACCCTCTAAATATTTATGTTTATGTTCATATACTAATGCTGCTTTCATATTTGGTTAGAGAAGCTTTCCTTTTTAGCTAGTCATTACAGGGTGAGTTAAAACTCATCAAAGTGATGAGAAGTGACAGAGGACTGTTCAGCACTAAAAGACATCTCTGTCACACTCTCCAAGGCTCAGGGGCCATTGTTGAAGAAGTGGTAAAAAGAACAGAGGAGCCAAAGGACAATGAGAAGTTCTTTGGACCACCATAATACTTGACAAGCATTTTTACTCCAAACTTCTCCTTTACGGGGAAACAAAATTTGTAGTAGTACATCTCTGTGCAGAGCTTTTCTACTCAAATGGAGTGGTTCTTGCCATTTACCTCCCAGCACATTAGAAACTACTAGCATTGTGCTAGAAAATTGTTTAAGCTTCCTCAATAAGCCACTTCATATGGTTAAGTTAATACTAATCAGCAGTTCTGCTCAAGATCAATATAGATGCATGTAAAATTGAGCTCAGACTGAATTATGCCTGAAGATATATTTAAACAATTATATGATGCTACAGGCACCACACAACCAAGAATTATCCAGCTCTGCTTCAATGTTAAATAGTATAGTTCTTTTTTTTTTTTTTTTTTTTTTTGAGGTAGGATCTTGCTCTAGCCCAGGCTGACCTGGAATTCAGTATATAATATCAGGGTAGCCTTTATCTTACATTGATTTTTTTCTACCTTTGGAATTAAAGGCATGGGCCACCATGCCCAGTACTCATTTACAATAAATGCACAAAGCATTTTTCCTGTCTGATACATCTTCACACAGTAATAAAGCAAAACATGAACAGTCATAAGCATTTAAGATTGTAGTATTCCTTTTTAATATACAAAGTAGTTTAATTCATTGTGTGAGGGTGAGGCATTTAGATCACGTGCGGTGAGATATGTGTTGGGTTGTGATGTGTGTGCAGATGCACATGCCTTGTGCTCACACATGTGGAGGCCAGAGAACATCCTGTGTCCTCTTCTTTATATCCAACTGCCTGTTTCCTTAAGATGGAGTCTCTCACACAACCCACAGCTGCTGTTTTCAATGCTACTTCTCAATCCCAGTCAACAAGCCCCAGCAATACTCCATGCTCTTATGCCCACCACTCTAAGTAGTGGGATTACAGACAAGCATGGCTGCACCCAGAAACTTAAGTGGGTGCTGGAAAATTGAATTCAGGGTACATCAAGCCTTCTTAGCTTGTGTGGTAAGTGCTCCTAGCCTCTAAGCCATTTTCTGAGCCCCCAATGTTCATTTTCTTTTTTTTTTTTTACAACTACTAGGGAAAACTCCATGAAGTCTCCATTTCAAAGGGGCAACGTTGCCAGAGCAAGACCCTACATGATGAGGTCTTGGTAGTTCAACTAAGTCTATCTGGGTTCTTAGACATGATACAATCAGACAGACATCTTCTAAGAATATTTTTTTTTTACCAAGGTACTGGTATATGGTATTGTTGTCTTTAATATTTCAAGCAGGATAGGAGAAGACATAGTCAAAAAATTTAAAGTTGGCCTAGAGGAAATTAAATGCAAGTATGATTCTGAACAGTGGAGGCAGTTCTAAAGTTACATTCATGCCTTGAGGGTGGCTGCTAGATAGAGTTTGCCTAGTTTGAACAAAAACAATATTAAGCCATAGGAAATAAATGTACTCATTACAAAAGTGTGGTGAATTTAAAACATGAACATTAATATTTAATATTCTGTTCAAAGAGATGGAATTTACACCTTTTCCCTTTCAACCTGGGTGTTGGAGTAGGTCTTGTGACTATTCAGCCAAGACAGTAGAGTGGAAATTATACTATATTATTTCTAAAGATACTTAATATAAAATAGGAATATTCATTTTTTATTGCTTTGCTTTTTGTTTGCCTATTTGGTTTATTTGGTTAGGATTAGTTTGGGTTTTAAAAACATCTGGTCTTTTGAAATCTGAGATTTTGAAGCCTTCATGCCCTGAAGAAGCCCAAATCACTAGGAGAATTGACCACACATATAAATAGATACACTTCTAGGCAACTCTGGCCTCCAGCCATTTAAGTTACTATAGCAGTAACTTGAAAAATGAAAAACTCAGAGAGAAGGTGTCACCACCATGCTGACTTACAAAACACATGTGACATTTTCATTGAGTAAATAATTTTTGGAATATGTCAAAGCAAGATTTTATTCTTCGCTCCTTTCTAGGAGGGAGGCTTTGGTGGGACAAATAAGAAAATAGACCCTTTCTGTTTTACACTGCACAAAACAATGGCAAAGAAAGACTATTATAAGAAGCAAAACTGTTTTACAGCCTCTCCCTCTGCTGGGGGAAACAGAAGAATCTAAATTTTCACATTACACTTGGAGTATCTAAACTTCCCCACCTGTGTAAGGATCTGTTCTTTGTAACACAGAAAAACAGAAGAAACTCACTTACTCCTTCAAGAATGCAGTCAGGACACAGAACACAGAACACAGAACAGGAAGACAAAATAGAGAGAAGAGTATGCCAGAAGACTTGAGGAGGGCACCAGCTGCAGGAGTGGATGAGTCCAGGAGACATTTGCACCCCTCTCTGGACCATCTGATTCTGGTTATGGGGGTAATATTCATACAAAACCACTTCAGAATAACAAAACCATTTTGGGAAATAATTCCATTAAATAGTGGCACTAAAAACTATTAGCAAAGTTGCTAAGAAGTAACAGGAGTGTAATGTGATAATGTTATCAACAGGTTGGGGGATATCAAAAAGAAATCTATCAGAGTCATAGCTAGCAGCTGGGGTAGGGTTCCAGCATGAGCTCAGGACTCTGAGAGCAGCAGAGGTGGCACAGGGGGCAGCTAGACCCAGAGGAGTTACACAGCCTCTATTACAGTTCATTCCTTCAAACCATCTGGAAATAAGAATGCAACACCTGTGATGAACTGAACTAAGCCAAGTGAATATAAACAGAGTATCTTGAGTTTAAAAAATTCTGTAGGCATGGGGATTACATTTAATTGTTGATATTCATGCTGCTTTCCAATCATCAAAGAGGACCTTCACTTTGCCACTTAATTTAGGGAGTTGAAGTAAAGTGAAATACAGAAGAGAAACAAAAGCCTAATTCAGCTGATTCAGTGCTATAGTTCTCACAGATCCTAAAAGCGTAGCTTCTGTCTCAGTCACCAGTTTATGTTTCTTCTGGAAAATTTCATCTGCTTATTGGCAATTTAAAAAACAGTCTTGAAAATATGTCTGACTAGTTTATGCATAGTAATAATAAAAGGAAGGAAAGATAATTTGTTAATAAATTAGTGGACAAAAATACTCATGCCTCATCAATGACAAAGACCTAATGTATTTTGAAAGTTCCTCTATTAATAGCCTAAGATGTCTGGGGAGAAGGCAGGAAAAAGGAAGAGGAATAGGCATTGTTTATTTGCATTTTAATAGAGTAAGAATCCCATTTTGAAAACTGCTGCAGTTTCATTTTAAATCAAGCTATGTTTGAATACACCCATTTCAGCATTTTTAAACACCCCTACTTCCCATTCCACCACTACATGCATTTAATTTCCTCAATAGAAACTCTACTGAGAGAACAGCATACAGACAAACGCATGAGCACCTTAGGTACTCTACAGACAAGTGTAATAGTGCCAATGTAATATGTTACATTCCAGTTCCGAGAAAAGTGTCAGAAAATAAACTAGATAGATTCCACAATAGCTCAGGGTAACTCCTAATATTACCATAGTTCAAAGGGAAAATTTGTTTTATATGTGGTTGCTTCCCCCTTGGCTCTAATCCAGATGAACTGATTTATTTTAAATATTTTAGTTTCTGCAGTGACCTTATAAATCATATTAGATATTTTAAGGAATGTCTACTGCAAGGTACTTTATTACTAAATATTTACAATAGGTAATGGAAAGAAATTGCTCCATAAAACTGAAATTATTGAACCACTGTTTTTGTAATGAGGTTTACATTTTCTAATTTTAGTTAGTGCCACTTATTTGTTAGGGAAACTAATTTTTACTAAAGTTAATTAAAAATAAATGCATTATATTGACAGATTATTTTGCTTGTCAATGAAACTGATCCTAAGCTGTTTCAATGCTTGTCACTCGAAAACTCATAAATTTTGAAAATTACATTGGTAGTTCTTAATTATCTACAAACTAATTTCTCATCTCCTTTCCTCCTATTTCAGAGCAGAAATAATCCCTAGTCTTTTTCATGGCCAATGTCCTTGTGTCTATTCCACTTTCATCCAGGGCTGACTCACAAGAGAAGTTCTTCTTTGGTGAGAGACTCTGCTAGTCTGGAAAGAGATTGACTTTCAGCATTAAACAGATCTAGATTCAGATTTTGACAGCTCACAACTTCCTAATTTAAAAAGGTATGACCTTAGGCAAATTACTTGATCACTTTGTACCAAAAGTAAGATGGCTTTTAAAATTGTTTTCTCTACAACATAAAAATGCAGCCCTTGTTAAGTCTGAAAAATGAGTCCAGCTTGGTAAGTTGTTTCTTGATAAGAAGAAATCATTCATAGCTGACAATGAAGGCATAGATCTGGACTTCCAGGCATGCAGAGGTTCGTCTATAGCATCTTCCACGTAAAACCCCAGGAATCCATGGCATGGCTTTTTCAAGAGTAATTGACTATTTTGCATCTTCTTGATGTCAATCTCATCTCCCAATCCCTGAGCTCTCTCCTGGTCTGCAGTACAAAGTCTTACCAAAAAAAAAAAAAAAAAAATACTCATGTTGCTTCCTATCTGGCATTCTGTGGCTGTGTCCTTTTGATCATGCTAAGCATCCCAGTGTTAAATATGATACTATTGTCACAATGAAAAGTTAATTATATTAGTACATGCATGTATGGATTCACATATATCTACATATGTTTCTACACAAATATAGTAATAGGAAGCTCATTGGAGTTTTAGTACAACTGTAAGTTAAAATGTACATCTGTGATTTATGACATTGCTCTTCTGGTAAATTTTATCTCATGAAGGTGCAGCCACTGTCTTTCCACATTATTATTCCTAGTTTCTTCTATTAGAGATTTACCACCAAAAGGTGCTTTATATTTACTTATTCCTATTAATGCACCATGCTGGAAATACTGCAAGATGAGAACTATAGAATAGCAATTCATTATAATCTTGACAAGTGTTATTCAAACTGGGAAGGAAAAAGAATCCTTGGCCAAATACTTTTGAGAAACACACTTGATGAGTTTAAGCTACTCAAGTTTTCTTTTCATTACAACACTTATTTTCCAAAAAGAAGTGGAATAAGTGACAGAGACAAATATTTCTCCTTGTGAAATTCCACCTTCTCCTTTTATAAGAATTATTTGAGATGATTTTGTGCAGATAACATTTCAGGAAATACTGTCCAAAATATAAAGGTAGGTCCCCTTGGAGCTCTAAGTGTCCCTGGATAATAAGACATACATTTAACTATCTCATGTTTTAAGTGAGGGAAATAAGAAGAGTAAAATTCAGTAAGTTTCACAAAATCTCACACAACAAGCAATACATCTCTATTGGGTTCACTCTATTATTAATTATAAATTGGGCATTCAATTTCCTCCAAATTGTTTATATTGCAGTTACATCATTACAAAGTAATTACTCCAGATAGTTACAGAGTAAGATGAGAAGAAAGTAAAACTAGCATTGATCTAAAGTTGAAGATCTCCTTAGGATATTAAGTCTATAAACATGATCTCATTTGGTTCCCACATAGGTAACTATTGAAATATTGGTTCTCCATAGAGCAAGATGAAATATAGCATTGCTTCTGCTACAGAAGTTCTACCTTGGATCCTTGAATAATATGTCCATGGTTTCCTTACATTTACAAAGTTCTATAATGTTTTCACATCTTAGAAGGAATCTGTATTTAATTCTAACATTCATTTCCTTGTTTATCTCTCTAGGTTAGTCAGTTTCAACAAAAATCACAAATCACTCACCACTACATCCTATCACTCATCCCATTGTATTACCTTAACATAAATTTTTTTAAAAAATTATTTATTTGAGAAAGAGAGAGAATGAGAATGGTTATACTCAAGCCTTTTACCTCATAAACTGAATTCCAGAAGCATGTGCTACTTTTGTGCATCTAACTTTACATGGGCAATGGGGAATTGAACCCTGGACAGCAGGCTTACCAAGTCAGTACCTTTAACCCCTGTACAATCTCTCCAGCCCCATCATTCTACAGATCAGTTGAATAAAACAAGTCTTGATGTTTCAAAAACTGAAATATCAAGTATCTTTTCTAAGCATAAAATTAAAAATCAAAAGCAATAAAAATGGATAAATCACACAAGTACATGAAAACAAAACAATTTAGATCATGACTAACCAATAGATTAAGGGAAAAATAAGAAAAAATTAATAATATCTTGAAACACATGAAAACATATCAAAACACCAAATCTATTGTATGCAACAAAAGCAATACTAAGAGAGAAGTTCGTTATTAGAATTTGAATAAATCAAAAAATTTAAAGGGGACTGGAGTGATGGCTTAGCAGTTAATACACTTGCTTGCAAATCCTAAGGACCCATGTTCAATTCTCCAGTACCCTCATAAGCCAGATGTACAAGGTGGCACATGAATCTGGAGTTTGTAGTGACTAAAGGCCCTGGCATGCCAATTCTCTCTTCTCTTTCTCTCTCTTTGTCTCTCTCTCTCAAATAAATAAATTAATTAATTAATTTAAAAAAAATTAAGGTCTCTGGCTGAAGTGATGGCTTAGTGGTTAAGGCATTTGCTTGCCAAGCTAAAGAACCCCGGTGCAATTCTCCAGGACCCACGTAAGCCAGATACACAAGGGGTCACATGCATCTGGAGTTCATTTGCAGTGGCTGGATGCCCTGATGCACCCATTCTCTCTCTCTTTCTCTCCCACTCTTTCTCTCTCTCAAAAATAAAAATAATTAACTAAACAAAAACATAATATTTTTAATGGATTAAAGAAAAATGAAGATATGGTTTAAAAAATAAGGTCTCGTAAAAAAAAAAAAATCTCTCACAGCATCTCACATAGCTTCCGAAACAAATCCATAAGGCCAGTGAAACAATAGCTTGTTCTACATAACCAAAATAGACAAACCTTCAGCTAGAGTAAATAGAAGAAAGACAGACGAGTCCCAAAGAAGTGAAATTTAAATATTTGCTTCTGTTAATATTGACAAAGAAGTGTGGAGACATTATCGAACTCTTTCTAGTATTTTGTGGCAGAAGTCAACCCTCCAACTTCCAGCCTGCTATTTATACTACCATCCAATGCAGCAGTCCATAGACTGTCTCATATCACAATTTGTGCAGTATGTGGGGTTTCTGAAGCACTCTTCTGGTTCTTCTACTGCAACAACATATATTTTTAAAAATATATAAATTGCCTCTAATGAACAGAAAAGGAAAACAGGGAACAAGGGAAGAAGGGAAAGAGAAAGGGGAGGGGGAAAGAAAGTATTAAATTCCGAGTATCCAGGAGCACTTAAGGTCCACAGTATGATAAAGTAAATTTGTGGCAAATAGCAAAGTATTAATTTTCTAGATCTTTATCTACTAGATATTGTCAATGAACAAGCCTTCATCTCTGTGGTATACAGGGATGTCATACTCAAAAACATTTAGTATTTGAAAAGCACACTGGTATACTACAGTCATATGTTCTATGACTTCAGGCATGGTACTGAAAACAGACACACAATGCTGAAGAAATAGTAAAGTATGGAGAACTAGTTAAACTGGGTTGAACAAAAATAGAAAAACTGTCCATTAGATTTCAGACGGCTATTTAGATAAAACTTTTTTTTTTTTTTTTTTTTTTTTTTTTTTTTTTTTTTGGTTTTTCGAGGTTGGGTCACACTCTAACCCAGGCTGACATGGAATTCACTCTGTAGTCTCACAGTGGCCTTGAACTCACGGCGATCCTCCTACCTCTCCTCCCGAGTGCTGGGATTAAAGGCATGTGCTACTATGCCCAGCAAAACCTGTTTTCTTTAATATTATTTATTTATTTATTCATGAGAGAGGGAGAGAGAGAAAGAGAGGCAGATAGAGAATGTGCATGCCAAGGCCTCCAGCCACTGCAAATGAATTCCAGACACATGTGCCACCTGGTGCATCTGGCTTACATAAATCCTAGGGATTTGAACCTGGGTCCTTAGGCTTCACAGGCAAGCACTTTAACTGCTAAGCCCTCTCTCTAGCCCCCAAACCTGTTTTAAGGAGTTAGAAATGTTCAACTTATTCATCTCATAAAGACATTTGTGAGAAGTCTGGTTTTGTTCTTCAATCCTGGAAAAATACAGGGTCAACATTTAGTTGATCTCCAACAAAAATAGTGATAGCTATTGATCACCTCAGAAAAGTTGAACTCCAGAAAAACACAGGCTGACTTGAACCTGGAGAAAATAAGTAGCTGTTATGACAAAACACAGCACACAATTGTTGATGCTATGTATTCAGAATTCCACAATGACATCTGCAAACGCTTGACTGAAGTCAGTGGCACGTAAGTATCTTGGTTTACATACTGTCTTTTGCTTCACCTTGAAAGGATTCCTCAACTGCAGAGTTACTCAATGACATCAGTAAAAATAAAGCCATTACAGAAAAGTGCAACATTTTCCCTAACCTGTCTTCAGAACAGCTTCTAAATCACTGTTCCAATCACTTCTTCTGATTGGCTAGCAGCAGGATTTTCCCTAACGTTTCCAACACGCACAGTGGCCTCTTCACACTTGGACAAGTTTACCTTCTGAGACTTTGTAGTTAGCCTTCAAGACTGAGAAGAAATAGGGAAACAAATGCACTTCATCTCAACCAGCATTTCAGGTGCAGCCTGCAGGAGGCTTTTGTAACAACCAATTTGCTGTAGCCAAATCAGACCCAAGCCCTATGCAGGGGACATTTTGCAATATAGGTCACCATAGGGGGACAATGACAAGGAACCTTTGGGATAACTAGTGCCTGGTCAGCATCAGTAGGGATCTGGCTGCAGTTTCGGTCAAGTCTGTACTTCTCAAGAAAAAGGATCACAATCAGATAACTATTATAACTCAAATATCAACAATTCCAACTGAACCCCCTCAAAGTAGACAAAGGGCATAAGCAAATGTTCTCAAAGAGTACAGCTGATGAACTAGATACAAATTATAAAATAGTAACTAATTAATAAAGATACATTTACAATCTTCTGTTATATAGTAATAATAAAACTGATTCATGTTTAACCAATTCTGTCATGAATCTTAAGATTTCTAGCTACAGATACCAAATTATTTTTCCACTTTATATGATATATGATGATATAAATAGCTATAAACTTCATATATAAATAACTTCTAAATGTATAAACCTGTGATGGTTTGAATGCAAATGTATGTCCCTATAGCCTAAGGTATTTTTGTTTCAGCTTGCAAGTTAAATGTCCAGCAGCCTGCTGGCAGTGTCACGCGGGTGGTCAAATCTTAAGTTCAGCCCTAAAGTTTGTTAGAGAAGTTTTAACTCTGGTTATTTTCTCTTTGGGCTGTTTTGTGGTTTCTCTCTGCATCTATGGAAGTTGAGGCAGCTTCTTCTGTCATTTCCCCTGGATTCTGTAAGCCTGAAATAAACCTTTGCCTCCTATAAGCTAATTCTGGTCTGGTGTTTGTCCCTACAATGAGAAAGTAACAGCAACAAAACCTAAATGAACATATATTAAGTAGTAAACAACCTATGAAACCAGCAATACACAAATTTTATCTTCTGAATGTAATTGTAGGTGTTACTTCACTTAGTAATTATTTCCAGTGTGTGTGATGCATTCTCCTGTGATATATATTTGATAGTCCACGTTTCATTGTGATAAAATGAATATATCACAGACCTTCTATTTCAGAAAATTTTAAGTTTGTTTAGTAGCTTGGCAATGAGCATATACACATAGTTCTGTAACCATCACTACCACCCTTCTCATGGACTTTCTCCTCTTTCCAAACTGTAACCCTGTATCCCTTCAACCAGAATCTCCATCTTCCAATCTTCATAATCTCTGACAAACACCATTCTGTTGTTGAACTTGAATTTGACCAATCTAAGCACTTACTATAAACATAACCATGCAGTATTCATTCTTTGGCACATTAGTGAAGGAAACAGCTTCATTGCTTTGTATTGCATGTGAAAATTTTTTGTGAAAGGACTGAATGACCTTCCACTGCATGTACATACACATTTTGTTTATTAATTCCTCTGTTGGCTGGCCCTTGGTTACTTCAACCTGTTGGTTATTGGAAATACTACTACCATAAACATTGCAGTTCAGATGTCTGGTAGAGCTCCTCCTTTCTCTTCATTTTTGTCTATATAAGGTGGAATTGCCTAATCATATGGCAGTCATGGTTAATTGTCATCTTGCATTCATTGAAAAAGGTTTGCTTTCTTCCTTCTGTAGTAATTAGCTAATCTTATGTGCTTCCCCATACTGCTTCTTAGTAGTATTTTCTTCAAATACCATCTCATTCAGATTTTCCAGTCTTCCAATGGTTGTTGGTGGTATCCAGTATTCCTTTCCTGAAGTCCAGAAATCCTGTTCTGGCCCTGAGACCAATAAGCTCCTCTTGAACTCTACTAGCAGTCACAGCTCTTCAACAACTAGTACTTCAGTCTCATTGTTGCATCATACTGATCATTTCAGACACATGTTTTTACATGGTACTGCCATTTAGTCTCCCATATTCTACAGTGTTTGAGGCAGAAACAAGTAACACCTCAGCATCATTCTACTAAGAACAATAACTCCAGGTAACTAGCTATAACCCTTTTTAATTCCCCTCTCTGTTTAGAAAAATAAAAATAATACTTCAGGATATAGCTAGAAAACAATGTAGCAGAAAATAGTTATGCATATTAATTTTTTATATAAGAGGATTTGTGGCCTGAAACATAATTGGGATCAAGGAAAAAATAATCTTCAAAGTATCTCTGGAAAGAGGGGGCATGCTAATAAAATATTTAAAGCAGAAAAAATGCCTACAATGAATATAATAGACATTTAAAAGCTAGTAAGGCTCTTGATAAAATTCAAGTTTATAAGATAGAAGGTGAAATAGCTAAAGAACATTTGAAATAATATTTAGCATCAATAAAAATGCAAATTAAAATGAATTTCCATTTTACTCGTAAATAAACATTTTACAATGATTACAGTCAATCCAGAAGGATTATGGTAGGATAGCACTCATATATCACTAAGTAGAATGATTTGAAAAAATCTGAAAATATACATCAAGAGCCTTGAATGAAAATCTATAATCTGTAATTACTTTAAATCCATCCTTAAACTCAACCTAAAATATTAAGGAAATAAACAACTCTTTTGAATAACTTCTACTATTTATTACTTATCTACTTATACATTCCATCATATCTTTACAAAAGCGATTCAAGTAAAATAATAATATTATAATTATAATTTTGATAATGAGAATTTTGTAGAAAGAAATTGATGGGACATTTCTTCAGAGAGTCATGGCTTGAATGTACCATGCATATGTGCCATATATTTTATGGTGTTATTGGGGGGAGGTGAAAATTTTAAGAGATAGGGATTAACTGAGGTATTCTTATAATGGGGGTATACCCTTGAAGGAGATACTAGAATCCAGCCCATTTCTTTCCCTATCTTTTGCAATTCTGCCACATACTTTCTGCCATGATATCCTGCCTTGTCATAGGCCCCAAAGCAACCAGGGCCTGAAATCTCTAAAACTGTGAGCAAAATAAATCTTTCCTCTTTATTAGTGAATTACCTCAGACATATTGTTACAGTAACAGAAAGCTGACTAATGCCCAGTGCATCTTGGCTATAGTATAATGAGGCTCAGATTTAACATCAGATTTGTTATCTAAACATACCACCAAATCACTGGCATTTTAAACATGCACAATGTCTGTATCTTGTCATAAAATACTAGGTATAATAAGAAAAACACTGAAAATAATGAAGATTTATTACTAGGGAACACGATGTTGAAGAACATTGTTTATTCTTAGTCCTATTTTATTTTTCCAAACCCAGACCAGTTCTTAAACTATTTTGTTACAAGTCAACATAAGCTGTTATGTATCCATTACAAAAGAGGTTCATGAAAAGTTTATGGGAGATAGTTACATAATGCATTCCACTGAAAAGAATAAACTTATAAGTAAGAATTATAGCTTTAAAAAATAGATCTTTAATACAGGTCACAGATCACTCATAGCTGTTTTCCAAATCTCCCCTAGAAATCCACTGAATCCTCTCTTTACTGTCTAGTATGATCTTCCTCCACTTCCCCCATATCCACAAGAACTGCAGCTCGGATTCCAAATGCCAACAACTATAATCATCTTCCTTTTCTCTCAATGCATTAATTGCTGCAGGGTATACATAGTAAGAACCATGGAAACTAGCCTATTTATTTTTGTCATTGTGATTATGAAGCATTAAATAAAATTGTTTCCATTTGTATTTATTTTATATTACATTCTCTCAGCTCACTATTATTTTCTCCCCATATAGAGCTCTCTTTAGAAAGTGAATATGTGGATTGAAGAGATAGCCTAGTGGTTAAGGTGCTTGATTGCAAAGCCAAAGGACCCAGGTTCAATTCCCCAGGCACACATAAGCCAGATGCACAAGGTGGCAACGTGTGTTGAGCTCCCTTTTAGTGACTGGAAGCCCTGGTATACCCATTCTTTTTCTCTCCGTCTGCCTCTTTCTCTATCTTTCTCAAATAAATAAATAAAATATTAAAAAGAAAATGAATATGTGAGAAGTATATGCTGAAAGAGAGGATGTAACCTAAAAAGGAAATATCTCAAAATATCAATAGTAGTTGAATCAAAGTGTTGGAAAGGCTGGGTATATATTTTTGACAAATATTTTTATATCTTCCCCCAAATAATCATGCACTGCTCTTACTATCAGTAAAAATAAAGTAATGAAATAAAAATAATTAATGATTTAAGCAAAGTACAACAGTGGAAAAATAGGGTATTGGAGGCAGACCATTGTATTTGCAAACTCAAATTTAGGTCACCATCTACGTGGGTTTATTGAAATATATACCCCCTCTAATATTAGTTTGTTCATCTAAAAATTAAGAAGGAAACTTTTAACATTCAGCATTAATATAAGGGCTGTGGATAAACTGAAGTATGAAATGCCAAAACTTGGCAGAGTAGGTGCCCAGGAAATGGGAACTAATGTTACATCCTGTTGTAGAATTTTATGTTTTAAAAGTCCCTCTCTCAATCTCCAGAGAATAATCAAGCAGCTGTGGCTGGAATTATTCAACTCAGCAGGAAATCCATTAAGACATTTAACTCAAAAATTTCCCAGTCCTACCTGTCTGCCTGCAATAATGAGTCGGGTCATTAGAACTGACTTTAAGTCCTTTTGTGAGATAGAGCCAGTGAGTACTATGACCGACTATTCCAAACACATTCTGTCCCCTGCACACCTTTGTTTAAAGTACCTCAATAGCACTGAGGAAGGTAAACTTATATCAGCCCAGGTAAACTCTGTTATCCTGTGGCACAGTCTTGCTAAGTCATTAAATGTTCCAGAGTAAATCTTCTTGCCCTGTGGTTTCATAACAAGTCACTGGGAGAGTTGGAATCAATTACTTCCCCACTCCCTGCATTCTCACTACGGAAAAGAGCTGATGAATGACACTCGGAGGCCTGGTTAGTGAATGTAGTCACTGCTCTCTTAACTGCAACTTAATCAGCACTGTGGTCCCAGTGCTAATGAATATTATTCCAACCTAATTTAAGCCACATGTAACCCAGGGAACTTCTCTAAGGCAGATAAGAAAACTGAAGCTCAAAGAGTGAAAGAACCTCACCTTCCCCATTGAGGAGGGTCCCTTCGGATGGGGGGAGGACAGGGAGGAGGCTAACGATGGTGTACCAACATGGCTGCACACACACTGTGTACATAACTAATTTAAAAAAAAAAAAAGAGTGAAAGAAACTGCTGGGGCAAGGGAAAGACCTGGAAACACCCTTAGTTAATGAGTTCATCTGGACACAAGCTAGATTGTAACACACTCAGTTATAGCTGATATATACTAATAGCTTACTATTACTACATAAGATTCTAACTGTTTTATATGCCATCTGAGGATTCTTGCCACAAAACATTTTACAGATAAGGAAATGGGCATATATAACAATGTAATGACCTCCAAGAACACTTAGAGGATAATAATCTGCGTGGACCTTGGTTTGTAAATCTGTCCCATAGAGCACTCACACATAACGAGTTCATTGTTCCTCAGATTAGGCTTCTAGTCCTGCTTTTCCACTTTCAAAAAAAAAATTACTTGCCTCTCTTTTTCGCTATAGCATTATGTTAATCAAATCCAGCCACCATCCTCGTACCTTGTTTACTAAAACAGCTTCCTAACTGGGCTTAACTCCAATCTTCTCTCTAACATTCTGCCCAGTATAGTCTACTGATCCTTTAGAAACATTCACAATGTTCCGTTCATCTAGAACCTCGAAATGCTTCTCCCTTATCTTCAGTTTGTGGGGTGGATGCTGCTCATCAGGGGCTCATGCAACTTTAACTCTCCCTTGTAATTTTTGCCTTGACACACACAAGTCATATTAAATTTCTTGCAATCCTAAAAGCAACACTATCTTTGACCTATACCCGGCCCTTTTTGCCCTCCTAGCTGACTTCCAATGACTCTAAGGTGAAACCGGCACATCACTTTCTTGGGAAAGGGTCCACATTCTCCCAAAGGTCTGATGATGCCAGGTTTAAATTCTCCTTGAATTGATTGTTTTTCCCATTCTTAAACTGCAACAAAATGAAATTTTCCTTCACATCAATAGGACCTATGTCACAAGAAGTTCTAAGAACAAACATAATAGTTCAATTTAGAACATTCCATAATGCTTGGCATACCTCTGTCTAAATCCTAGGAGAAATAATTGTATCTTCTTGATAAATCTCACTTTAAAAAATAAACAAAAGAGACAAAGCTGAACATGATGGCGCACGCCTTTAATCCTAGCACTTGGGAGGCAGAGGTAGGAGGATTGCCATGAGTTCAAAGCCACCCCGAAACTACAAAGTGAACTACAGATCAGCCTGGGCTACAGCGAAACCCTACCTCAAAACACACACAAAAAAATAAATAAATAAAAAGAAAAAAGAAAACAAAGAAATGAGACATTTTATTACCTGCCAAACATGAAGTACTTAACCTTTACCAAATTATCTTACCTAACACTGCTAAACTGGTTCATTAATGTATGAGCAGTTTATCAAGGTGTTTGGCCATTATTAGATTCTTCCTGTTTTCATTCTAGAAGCAGGTAGAAAGCAGGAAAGTGTTGGGGAAAACTCTTTTTCTAATATTCTCTTCTTCATGACATTTCTTCCAGAAGGAGTTTACAATTATTTTTAATTCATTATGTCATGACACTTAGCAAGATTTTTAAGGGACTCTATATTCCTTTTTTAATTTTTTTGTTTATTTTTATTTATTTATTTGAGAGCGACAGACAGAGAGAGAAAGAGGCAGATAAAGAGAGAGAATGGGCATGCCAGGGCCTCCAGCCACTGCAAACGAACTCCAGAAGTGTGTGCCCCCTTGTGCATCTGTCTAACATGGGTCCTGGGGAACTGAGCTTCCAACTGGGATCCTTAGGCTTCACAGGCAAGCGTTTTAACCACTAAGCCATCTCTCCAACCCTCTATATCCCTTTTTTAATAGTGAAGAATGAACATTTTCTTGACTACTGCCCAGGAATACAATATCCATAACTTCAAGATGCAAATGAAGGAGGAGCTCTTCTATGGTCCTCTATAATTCTTTTATATTAGTTATCTTTTTCTTCCTTTTCTTAGTGGGCACTGACCTGTAACTCCCAGTACCAGCATATGGCTATCATCCACAATGAGCTTTAGATCAGAGAGACCTACAAAGTTTTCTAAAAGAAAGACAGATTTCTGTCAGAGTACTTGATGATCTACCAAAGGTTAGTGGTAAGACCTTACTGATGAAGACACCTTATGTGGTTGACACATAAAATGGAATGGCATGGCTGGAAGCTGGAAGAGAGTCAGTCCCCAGACAGTCAGAGCATCTAGTGCCAGAAAGTACTACATGGGCGACTGGGGGAAAATGACCAATATCTGTCCCAGCAACTCATGGTCTAACCTACTTAGCAACAAATAACCTGTCATGATGCTCATACAAGTGCAATAGTGGCACACAGCCATGGTGGGGAACCAACTGCTCTTGATCGGCTAACTGATCCCCTTAGTGGTACAGTACCCATAGCTGGAGCTGGGAAACAAGTCAGAAACATATCCAAACATAAGCCCACTCTCCATTAACAAGCTACCACCAATCGTGGGCTACACAGGGCCTACACCTATTAAATTCTCTATTAAAAAGTAAGGGTTCTCTCATTTGTCTGGGGCTAACTTACTCTCCATTGGAGAATCTGTTTCTCTTTTTCAGATAGATGTAGATCCTAAGGAGAGAGCCACCCCATCATACCTCGAAAGGGCCCCGGCTGAAACTAAGAACAATTGGTGAAACAAGCAAGGGTGCTGTCTTCCTGGTGAACCGGGTACCAGCACAAGGAGGAAGGAGATCAACACAGAGAAAAATCAACTCCTACCAAACCAGAGAGCCAGAGACCCAGAGGCCCCCAACACCTCATCACTGAAGCAGACCAAAAATGAACCCAGCATGGCTCAGGGAAATTTTGCGGAAGAGGGCGGGGAAAGAATGTCAGAGCCACATGTTGGGTCATGAAATGCAGAGACATTTATCCTACCCATAACAGTGGGCTAACTCCACAATGCATGACCCATATACCTCAATAAGGAGGGGCCAGGGGTTGGAGGTAGGACATGGATGAGCCTAACACTGGTACCAAATTGACTTTATGGGCTGAGTACAAAACTCATTAATAAAAAGAAAAGGTCAGCCTGAGATACCTCAAACTTTATCTCTAAAAACTAACTAAATAAATGAATAAACAAATTAGAGATCATTAAATAAGGTAGTTGAAGACTATTATCGTGAAGTGGGAGGGCAAAGGATGACACATAGGCATTGGAAGACAGTAAAGGTTACTTTGGGGATGGAAAGTTGGCTTAGCAGTTGCCTGTGAAGCCTAAGGACACAGTTTTGATTCCCACGTATCCATGTAAGCCAGATGCACATGGTAGTACATGTATCTTGAGTTTGTTTGTAGTGGCTACAGGCCCTGGTGCACCCATATTTTACAAAAGGTTTTATATATTTTACAAATTATAGCAGGTTACACTATTTTATCCCCTCACCTCTGTTTCCATTTCTTTGGGGACCTCCTCAGTGGAGTTATAGAATTTACTGAGGGGCCATGAAGGCCTCAGCCAGTCCCTGTGGGGGTAGCAAGAGGGACCGAGTCTTAGGGTATTCCCACCTACTCTGTGGCTCTTACAGTCTTTATGGCCCCTCTTCTGCAATGTTCCCTAAGCCATGGCAGGCCTGTTCACAGTCCAGTTAAGTGGTGAGTTCTCTGTTGTCTCTGGATTTCTGCTTTGATGGGTTTTGATTGATCACTCTGTCTGTTATCATCTCCCTAGAGCTGATTTTCAGGCTACCAATAAGATCAGTATTCATGTCACTGGTTGCTCTGTAATTTCTTCTGTGCCTGGCAGTTGTGGTACAGGTGGGGCATCTCATGGTGAGCAGTTAGATTTTATTTTTATCAATGGATCTTGGTTCTCCTCTGTTTTCTATGTTCTCTGTAATATCAAACAGATTCTCCAACCAAGAGTGAGAGCAGGTTGAGTTAAAGGGAATATACAAAGTTCTTTGAGGAGCCTTTTGCTGTGCAAGCCCACTTTTCTTCTCCAGAGAGCAGTAGGGACTTCTCTCTGAAGTTTATGAGTTTCCTGATCATGGGATTCTGACTTGTTTCCCTGTACCAGACATGAATTCTCCCCTGCTGACCAGGCCTCATGTCCAATCAGAGAAGAGTTGGTTACCTGAGAGGCTGTGTGTCACTATTGCTCAAGAGTGTATTTATTGTTAGGTTGGTAGATAACGTAGTCTACATGGTCCCCTACTATATCCAGGCTGTTGGTGATCATTGTCCTCCAGAAGCTCCCTATAGGACTTTCCAGCACTATGAGGGCTAGGCAGGAGGGAGTTAGTTTCCTTTTCGGTTGCAGCATGGTATTGTGATGTTTTGTTACCACAGCCTGCGTTGTCTTCAGCAATAGGGTCTTACCTTTTAGCTCTGGCAGATAATAAAGTGTTTTGGAAATGGATCACATTGTTTTGGGACCAACATCTCACTGTGTAGGGGGCAGGACCCAATTCTGGGCCTGAGATTTACCAGCCAGATTACATGGTTTTAAGGCTAAGCTTATTCCACCTTCTGTCCAGACTGTCCCTCCTCCTGCTTTATTCATAATTATATCTTGTAGAATGCTAGCCAGAATGAGGGTTTCAATGGAACTGATTCATGTTGTCTTAACTTTTGAGTAATTCGTTTCCCACCCTCCCCACTCCCTATCCCTCAAAACTCCTCCCACTTCCTATATTCTATCCCTCCCCTCAACTCTTAATTAACTCCTTCTCTCCTCTCTCTTTGTTCTCCCTCCTGGTCTCATTCTGATTTTATGCTCATATTCCTTATGCTTAATACCATTAACAGGGTATTTGGAAGGAAAGCTCATCATTATAAAAACATCAACAATAAATTGGAGATGCCAATTCCCAGATAAAACCAACTAAAAACTAAATGTGGGGCTGAAGAGATGGCTTAGCAGTTAAGGCACTTGCCTGTGAAGCCTAAGGAACCATGTTCTCTTCAGATTCCACATAAGCCAGATGCATGAGGTGATACAAGCTCACAAGGTCACACATGAACACAAGGTGGTGCACATGTCTGGAGTTTGATTGTAGTGGCTAGAGGCTCTGGCATACCAATTCTCTCTCTCTCTCTCATAAAAAAGGGAAAAAATGTAAATGCATGAATAAAATTATAAGGGTATGCACAAAGACTGAGGGGTGATGATGATGAAGGAGAAATATTTTTAAACAAAATATTTTGTCGTCCCCAAAACTCAGTGATGTTCATAAGGAATAGAAACAAAATAGGACCCAAAGAGAAAGTAAGAAGTTTATGACTTGCAACCTGACTTAGCTTATACATTCAGTGTGTTTCATAGCTCAGCAGCCTGTGATATGTTCTCCCTCCATCCTTCTATTTTTCTTTTTTTGCTTATAACATTTCAGAGAGATGAGGGTTCTTTCTACAACATTCATCAAAATAAGAGCTTTCAAGTCTAATTTCCCAAATATTTTTACAATAGTATGGTGCTCTGATCAAGGGTTGATATTCAATGTTTAACAGCCACTACTAAATGTCACATTCACTCAACTACAACTGATATGTAAGTGCACCATATGAATGAGATCCATCTTGTCATATCATAGTGCCTAAGTCTATAAAGTAGATTGAACTAAGGGAGCAACACTGGTCATCACAAGGTTTAGCTGTCTGTGACCTGAGCTGCAGAATCAAATCTTATGAACTGAAACACATTGAGAGTCCATAGGTCAATGTAGTGTTGCGCTATTTGCTGTAATGGCAGTAAGCAATCATACGGATGGTTTGTCAGAACAAGGTATGTGTGAATCCCTATTGTAGAATTACCCTGAGTTTGTTTCCAGTTTGTACTATGGATGAAAGAGCTAGAAAAGACACAGGGTAATAGTTATAAAGGAGATGATGAGACTTCCAAGTAGACAAGGCCAAAATGAGTGTCAGTTTATCTTCAGCACAGACAACTGTGTGCCAGGACATCCTTGGAAGGTACCAGGCACAGAGAGCCCATACCTGAAATTCCAAGAGAGAAAGAACACAGGCCTTGGAGATTGACCAGATAAACTGGTTTTGTACTTAATGCATTTCCTGGCTTCATGATCATGGGAGATTGAGCTGAACTACATTTCCCCTTCTGAAATAATAATGAATAACTTGTAACATGATATAGGAACTAAAGGAGGTAATATAAAAAATGCACAGAAAAATCTTGTGAGGAGAATATGGGTGATCAAAAAGTGTATGTTGTTTTTCTTTGCATGTTTTATCTTCCTGGAAATACCTTGGGATATTTACAGCAACATAGGTTTGTATGCACCCCTGATAACTCATAGACCTAGAGTAGTTCTCAGAAGTATACATGCACCAGCACCCTGGGTGATGGACACATAGATGATCACGTGTTGAAAATGTCATGTAAAAACACTGTGGCATTTGCTCTAGAACATAAAAGAACTCTCCTGGAAAAACTACCCCAAAAATACTCAAGGTTTGATTCAAAACACACCACCACATAGGACTCAAGTTCCCAGGAATGCTCACAACCTCAGTGGCATAGGGAGGTATTCCTTTAGAAGGAATGGGCATAGGATTTTACCTGCAGAGTCACTGATATTGTCTTCACTGATAGTGAAGACAATATAAAACAAAAGCATAAATGGTTTTCTTATCATTTGCTTTGTTCTCATGATTCCTAACATGGGGAGTCAGCTTCTCCTCATTCCTCCCTCATTCAGCAACTCTTTTCCCCACTTTGTACATGCAGCTCATATGAAAAATGATGAGCTAATCCTTTCTGTACAGAACAAGACATTTGATGTAGTTTTCCAATGCAGCAGTAAGTTCGATGACATCTTACCTGAACACCGCAGCTGTTCATCTCCCTGAGCAGCTCTCATCGTTTACCTGGACAGATGTCTTACAATTCGGTCATGGTTTGTGGGTAAATAAACCATTCTCATGCCCAAACGTATTCCCATCCATCTTGCTCTTTAAGATTACTACCATTCAGTGCTCTGGTGGTAATCACAGCTCTGGACTCCTGGCTTCTAAAACACCTCTGACAAGAAAACCTCATAAAAGAACATCGCTGGATAGGCTAATCTTGTGTCTGATATGATTTGAATGGGAGGCAAAGGACATCAGGGAGAGAAAAGAAGAAGAGTAAAAAGATTTGACCATGTAAGGTATCAAAAGAGTGAAAGCAAGAGAGGCAGAAAAAGATGAACATTTAAAAATAGATTTTAGACAGAAAGAAATGAGAAGAAATTTCTTCCAGGTCCCAATCCATTGTAAACCAAATGAAATGGTGTTTGTCAATGAGAATTTATGAGTTAGTAGCAAGGTAGTTTTTAAATCAGTCATCATCATTTCCAAATTCAAGTGCATTTTCTAAACCACCAAAGGGGGGAAAAAGTCTCTAAACACGTTTCTATATTTAGAACATTTTAGGGTCTCAGTGAGAAATCAGGGAACTGGTAATCACCACATTGAGTTCTAAGTGCCCCCAAACAATCAGAAAATGGAATTGTCTTCTCTTGAAAGGCTTATGTAGTACAAGGACCTGACTGAGTTCAATCAGGAATAGAACATTAAAGAAAAGACTAGATTCTCAGTCAAGACCAAACTTCAGAAGTACAGGGGAATCTGAGCATCACAGAAAAGGGAGAGTGAAAACCATCAATCTTCAATTGTGCCCTTTTAAGACACAATATTCTTTCGCAGGTCTACAGTCTTTGAGGATGTAAGGTCTTTCATGAAGTGAGAGAGAAAAATGAATGAAGTCATGTTTTCTTTCCTACTTTAAATTTTCAAATTATTTTGTTTATTTTTATTTATTTATTTGAGAGGGACAGACAGACAGAGAAAGAGGCCGAGAGAGAGAGAGAGAGAGAGAGAGAGAGAGAATGGGCGCGCCAGGGCCTCTAGCCACTGCACACAAACTCCAGATGCATGTGTCACCTTGTCCATCTGGCTTATATGGGTCCTGGAGAATGGAGCCTCGAACTGGGATCCTTAGGCTTCACAGGCAAGCACTTAACTGCTAAGCCACCTCTCCAGCCCCAAATATTTATTTTTAAATGAGAAGTAATGAATATACATTTTAGTAATACTATGTGGCATAGCACAAAATCTTATTTCCACATGTAATGACTTAACAGGGTACTAGTGAAGGGATTCACAAAGCTTTACTGTCAGTAGTCATCTCTTTTATAATATATTTTATACTATAATTTATGGCTATGTATCTTTCCACATTCACATTTATTGCTTATAACAATGAGGTTCACCTGTCTTTTGACTTCATGGCAAAGCATTGTGCCTTTTCTCCAATCCTTGACTCCTTATCCCCTGTACTACAGGACTTTGACCCATGCTTTTCTTATGTCAGCCTGCATGTAAGACCATGGTAAGGATTCAGATTTATATTACATTTGACTATTAAAAGACGAAGATGGAAGACTGTTCCTAATTTTACTTATGTGAAAAGTGTTGGGCTGGAGAGATGGCTTACTGATTAAAGCACTTGCCTGCAAAGCCTAAGGATCCAGGTTAGACTCCCCACATCCCACTTAAGTCAGATGCACAAGGTGATGCAGGTAGAAGGTTGAACATACATACAAGGTGACACATGCATCTGGAATTTGATTATAGAGGCTGGAGGCCCTGGTGCACCAATTTTCTTTTCTTTTATTTTATTTTCTCTCTCTCTCTCTCCCCTCCCCTCTTTCAATCTCATTAAAATAAAAAGGCCAGTCTGTTGGGCTTGCCTCAAAAAAAAATAAAGCTGTCATAGTGGGTGATGGGGGCAGTGGAACTGGACTGATTGTTCAAGTCTATAAAGGTAGTAGACAGTGGAGCGGGATAACTGGCTTTATGCTCTAGGACCTCAGCAGTTTTTAACATTGCTATTCTGTCCTCCATACCTAGCACAATACCTCGCCTTTCTAGATACTGAGTTAACACTGATTAAAAGTGAGGAATGAGGGACCAAATAGATCCATCCACTAACTTCCACACTACTGCCCTGCACAGGGACACTCACTGATATATTGAACACCTTAGTTCACAATCATTCACTAAAATCTTCCATTTTCATGGGCTGTATTGCATATCCCATCCAATATCTGAACCTCCAGGCACGTATAGTCTCTGACGACTTCTAAGAGACATTCCAACAGATATCTTGACCCACATTTTCTGAGAATTAAAGTTTCTGTGTAGGAATACAACCTCTGAAAGTCATAGTACTTTGTACACACATTGAATAAAATCAGCTTGATTAGGAAGGCTACTGATTAAAGTCACGGCAATTACATTCTCTCTCAAAATTGGCAATTGAGCTGCTCAATTGAACAGATGAATGTTTAAACTCTGGAGTTAGGAAATAGCCTCTTATTAATGTGCATGCCAAGCAGTGGAATCCGATGTGAACAGAAAGGATATTGAGGCAGATAGTCAGGCACAGAGTAAAGCAGAGCCACGTTTTCACTTGGCTTGTGCATGCTCTATACTTAACTTTCCCATCTTGGCTTACTGCCAAGCTGCCCTTGGTTTGGTTCCATAACTATCCTTTCATGCATGCCCAACACATATTTTGCTGTTTTCCTTGAGTTACTCAGAGAGTTTGAACTATGATCTTCTCCGGCTCTTCTTCAGTCACATAGATGTTGGCAGCACCCCAAGCAGCCCCGCCTCCGATATAACTGATGCCAGCATGCCTCATAGGAACACAAAACTTGTGTTTTTACAACCAAGTTTCCCTACCTATTCATTTCTCTACCTATTCCTCTACACCAGTGGGTCCTCCAGTCCTTTGCCACCTTCCTGTCCAAAGCACCCTGTGCATGTTCAGTTATTTTCTCACACAATTGACACCTTATGATCCGATCTGTCACGCCCACAATTTGCCAGCACAAGTAACGCCTCGGTGTCGGATCTTTTCTAGGACCTTTTGGAAATGTAAATATTAGTAACAACTCCAGCACCCATTTGGATGAATCCAGATACTGTGCCTGTTCCTTAGGAACCTTGAACATGTGAGCAATGGTAAGAAGTTCATTCTAGAGCTCCATGGCCTCTCCTCTCAATACGACTGGGTTTCTCCAGTCAAGCTGAAGTGTCTCCTATTGCAATACCTGTTTAGGAACATTTCCCTTTCAAAGGTTTATTACATTCCACAAACTCTCTCAATCTTAACATCAGTGTGTGTGTGTGTGTGTGTGTGTGTGTGCATGTGTGTGTGTAGTAGTAGTAGTAGTAATAGTAGTTGTTGTTGTTGTAGTACCACATATCTTGTTTTATCTTTGGCTATAGGCTTCTTCTTAAAGCACTGAAGACTCAGTAACAGTCACTGTGTTTGGGGAAAGGTGTTTTTAATCTGGGCTATACAAGGTGATCTGAGCTTTCTAATTCAGCACTCCAGAATTTATCTGAGTGTTCCAAGTTTGACACCTGTTATGATCTCTGTAGGATCTCCTTGCCCAAATTTGTATGTTGAATTCCTAACTCACAGTATCTCAGAGTGGGGTGTAATTATCTGTTGTAGGTGTCATTGGTTAAATTCATAGTATAGTATATGGTGCCCTAACTTTGCATGACTGAGGCCATTATAAAAAGTTAAAAACAGATATGTATTCACAGGATATACTGCACAAAATTGAAGTCAGAGACCTTGGTAATATTACTATAATTCAGGGAAAACCAGAACATTTCAGGCAAACTACCAGAAAGAAGGGGGAAGCATGGACCTGGTTCTCCCTCAAAGCCCTTGCAGAGAGCTAAAGCTGCAGACACCTTAAGTTAAGATTCCTAGTCTCCACAAGTGCAAGGCAATAAATCTGTGTTGTTTAAGCCACTCATTTTATGTTACTTTGCTATGGAAGCCCTAAAGAAATAACACACCACTTTTTTCTTATTTATTTTTTATTAATTGAAAACTTTATGGTATAGACATATTGTATACTGGGCATATTCCCATCAGATCATTGTCCTACGTTCCTTTTCCCCCATCCTCATTTCACTGAGGGCCTCCCTCAGTGAGTTTACTGGTACTCACTGTGGGGTCATGGATTTACCACTGCTGAATGCCCTCCAGGAGAGTGTGTTCTTGACTACTGCCAGCCACATAAGCAACAGGGTGGAGAATACTTGCTGGGATAATGCCCCCTGCTTGTGTACAAACTTTTTAAGATGTTTATTTGCAAGCAGAGAAAGACATAAAGAAGAGGGAGAGAGAGAGAGAATGGATATGCCTTTAGACCCTGCAAACAAACTCCAGACGCATAAGCCACTGTGGGTACCGGGAAATCAAACCAAGGCTGCTAGGCTTTGCAGACAAGTGCCTTAACCACTGACCCATCTGTTCAGGCCTTGTATATATAAACTTTTACTCAATTTTCATATATCAGTATTTCAGGCCTGTACTACACAGTGCATACACCACACACACACACACACACACACACACACACACACACACTCCTGTGCTCTCTCCTGCCCGTGCCTACAGTCTATTTTTTGTGGTGCAACGTGTTTGTAAGACTCGAAGCTGTATGGAAGATCTTTACTCATTTGGGGGTATGGAAAATTCATCCAGCTTGATATGTCCCTCTTCAGTAACCTACTTTCTAAATTTATGTGCTCCATAAATCATCTACATTTCCCCTTCTGCTATCTGCCTTCCAAAAATGTAGATGCTGAATACTATAGCATTCTCATTATTACCACTGTGGAGGCATATCTTTCTTAATTTCTTTCTTCTCAGTTTAGTTGATTTTTTTTTTCTTCTGTAAGGAGTAGAGACAGGTATGCATGAACCATTTATCTTCCCTCTACAAAACCCCAATAGCATTTTAAATGCTTCCCAATTTCACTTTTTAAATTCCACACTTTCTCTTAGCTACCCTTCTGTCAGCTTTGCTCTCATCACACTCATTATGAGCTAATTTGCATGGTACATTCCTGTTTTGTTACCTCCCCTCAATACTCATTATCTCACTTACCTAGTCTCTGCCACTACACCAGCTTTACAAATGTTACCCAGAAAATGCTTCATGAGACTTTACTGTCAGTAAAGCCCATGAGCACCTTTCAGTGGGCGTCCTAACAGCACTGGCTGGATGTCCGTCCCCTGGCTTACTCTTATATTCTCTACCATTGACCTTTGTGACACTTCATCTTCCGAACTTGCCCCCTACCTTCAAAGTGTGTCATTTTCACTCTCCTTTGCCGATTATGTCTCTTTTATCTGATCTTTAAATACTGGGCCTTTCCCAGGATCACTCTTAGATACATTTCTCCTCTAGGAACATCCTGTATGATTCTCCCAACCTCATGCTCTGAGAACAATCCATCATCTTTAAGACTTCTGGTTGCAATATTCAGCTATCTTTTTATGGATCTACTAATTTATGTAGAGTTCATGTAGACATCTTGAACTAAATGTACAAATGATAAAGGAAGAGGTCATGTACCAGAAGTATGGCATATGAGAAATAGAAAAACAGGAGAGGACAACTGAAGTTGCATAGGGATGGCCAGAGGTGCAGAGCAAGCCGAGTGCATGTTGCTGAGGAACAGAAGAGAATGGGGTACAGGAAGGCTGAGTACTTAAGCCTTAGAAAAATTTGGTAATGGCCAACAGTTGAAGTAAACAGGAATTAGAGAAGGTTGAGAAACCTTAAAAGAAGCATGAGGCCTGCAAAATGGTGGCTAAGCTAATGTAGAGACAGTAGATGCGGGTCCTGAGGAGCTGAGATATTAAATGATAGTGCATCATAAGAGTGTGGTGAAGAATAGGACATTGACATTTTTTCTACCTTCACCATTTTTCCTGATGCGCATCCTGATTTAATTTAATAATCATTATGCTATTAGTGTACTAAATATTTATACTTTAAGCTATTCATTCAGGGCTAGCAATCACCTCACACACTATGGACTTCTGAGTACAGGTGGGATTTCACTGGACTGGATGCCAGCCAGATTCCCACAGATCATAAATGAATACCCAAAACTCTGTGTGAGGAATGAAGATGAGATGAGGTCAGCAGATGATATCCTATGATGTCCCAGGAAGATCTGCTGTTCCCTGTATGGATTCTCACTTTTCCTCATCAATGGCATCATGCAAACTTTCAAAAGGTAAGAAGTGACAAAGTTAATTTCTCATCATTTTTGTTTTGGAATAAGCTATGCATTTTCCATTCTAACAACTAATTTACCATTGGATACATAGTAAATCATATACCAGGAATGTATTTTGGGCCTTTTGGTTTCTTTTCCCAAAGCTCAAAGGGATATAGAACACTTTTCTAGGCTCACCATTCAAATTACATTCTTCTGTCATTTTGATGATTTTTAAATTTAAGTCCATCTTAAACTAGTACTTAAACACACTAAAATTTTAAATATTTATGGGGTGTCAGGTCATGTTTCTATTCATGAATACATTATGTAGCTTTTAAATATATTTAATTGCATCCATGTCCTCCAACGTTTATCATGGCATTATGGTGAAAGCAACCAAAAATCTTTCCTCCTGACTTTTTGAAAGCACAGTATAATGTTGTTATCTGGAATTATCCTACTGTGTAATAGCATATCAGAACTTATAGTTATTCCCTAAGTATAATTCAATATCCATTGATCATCCTTTTCTTACACCACATTACCCTTTTCCTCCAAGCCTGTGAAAACTACATTCCCCAACTCAACTTCTAGGAGATGAGCTTTTCTTGATTCTATATATGAGAGAGATGATATAACACTTGTCTTTTAGCACTTAGCTTCATTCACTTAACACATTGCACTTCATTTCCATTTATGTTGTCACAAATAATGGGGTTTCTTTTTCTTTTCTTTTTCTTTTTGTTTTCAAGGTAGGGTCTCACTCTAGCCCAGGCTGACCTGGAATTCACTATGTAGTCTCAGCCTGGCCTTGAACTCACAGCATTCCTCCTCCCCCCTCTGCCTTCAGAGTGCTGGGATTAAAGGCGTGCACCACCATGCCCAGCTGTTGGGGTTTCATTTTTGTGAGTGAATAGTACTTCATTTTGTATGTACACTTCTTTATCCATTCATTATCAGCTATTGTGGAAAGGAACTATAGTAACAATTTATGCACAGGTAACTCTTTGACAGACTTCCCTCATGAACTGCAGATATGTACCTACAAGTGGGATTGCTGGGTCGTGTGGTCTTATCTTTTCAGAGACAGCAACACTGTTTTCTATAATTGAAGTATGAATTTATACTCCCACCAACAATGTCAAATGATTCCTTTTTTGCTACACATCACCATCAGTGCTTATCTTCTGTGTTTTTGATTATAGTCATTCTTACTGAAGGGACACATCTGACTGACATTTTTATTTCTGTTTTCTTGATTATTTATGGTATTAATCATTTCCTACCATGTCCCTCTTGACCATTTTGTTTCAGAAATGTCAGTCTAGGTCTATTAGTCATGTAGAAAATATTTAGTTTTAGGGCTGGAGAGACGGCTTCATGTTTAAGACATTTGTCTGAAAAGCCAAGGGACTCAGGTTCAATTCCCCAGGATCCACATAAGCCAGATGCACAAGGTAGTGCATGCACCTAGAGTTCATTTACAGTGGCTGAAGGCCCTGGCATGCCCATTTTCTTCCCTTGCCCACTCCCCCACTGCCTCTTTCTCACATAAATAAAATAAATACATAAAGTTTTTTAAAATATGTAAATATTTAGTTTTATTTGTTTGTTTTTGATTTTGTTCGTTTCTTTGCTGTTTAAGTGGTTTTTTTTTTAGTTCCCCATATATTCTGGATATTAACCTTTTATTGGTTTCAGTTTCAAAATATTTAATCCCATTCTGTTTATGTTTTCTTCAATCTGTTGATTGTTTCTTGTCCTATGTAGAAAGTTTATAATTTAACATAGCCCAATTTTCTATTTTTATTTGCTTCCTGTGTCTGTCTTCTGGAAAAGATCCTTGCCCCATTTCCTGAAGTGTTTCTCCTTTTCATCTAGAAGTTCCATAATTTCAAATTCTATGTTGACATCTTTAACCTATTTTGAGCTAACTGCCTTACCTCCTGAGGGGTGGATTCAAATTCTTCTTCATGTAGTTACCCAGTTTTCTCAAACCCTTGACTATAAAGACTGTCCCTCCTCCAATGTGGTTTCATTGATTCTTTTTAATTTCCATTTCCTGTGCTTGATCATGGAATGAGCTTTTGAAATTGTTTTTTCTTTATTTGGCATGAATACTCACAAGGCTTCATAGAACTCTGAAAATGGACATTGCTTTTAAATGAGTAGCTAGTCTCTTCCCTTTATTCAGCCTTATTTTTCAGAGTTCTGTCAGCATGCGCTGTTTGCTTGATGTGGTTTTGAACTGTAGCTTACGTGCTTTAGGTAATACTGAGAAATAAAACCACCTATTTACCCACCTTAAAGATTTAAAAAAACTGTCCCTCAGACAAATTCGGAACACTTTTAAATGACATAGAGTTTATAAGACACAGAGAAAGTTATGCTTCTCAATATCTCCACCCCACCACTTATCCAAGCCATTATCATCTTTCATCTGGATAAGCCCAATAAACTCCTAGTGGAATGTCCCACATACGCCTTATTACTCATCTCACATAACCATTCAGTTGTTACTTTTGAAATACATTTAATTGTGCCATTCTGTGGCTCAAATCTCGAGCAGTTTTCATTTCACTCAGATTTAAAACCTAAATCCTGACAGTGCCTTGTAAGGTTCTAATTTTCCCTCTACTCCTCCATCTGGTCTTTTACTTTTCAGAAAGTAATTTCCCCTCACCTGTCTCCTCCTCCTCTTGCTGCAGTGTCCCTTTGTTGCTCATAGAGCACACCAAGTGTGTAGCCACCTCAAGGCCTGTGAACTGAGCTAGACAACATAACCCCCAAGAATGTGTCTTGTTAGCGAGTCCTCCAGATTGGCTCAAGCTTCACTTTTTCAGCTTGCCTAGCCACCTAATATTGAACTGTAATCCTCCCCTGACCCCATGAACTCAACCCTCTACAGATTTTATTTTCCTCCAAAATTCTTTGCACTCTTTGCTTATTTTGTTTTTGGCTTATATCCTCGCCTGCTGCACACACCTATGTGCACACACACACACACACACACACACACACACACACACTGTAAGTTCCAATGGCTGTGCCTGGGTCCCTGTTAAATATTGAGCATGAAATAAATACTTGCTTTAGTAGCAGTGAAACTTTTTACACATAACAAAGATTAACAGAAATTCATCATTTAATCATTGCACTTCTATCACATTTCATTCTATTCCTATTTGCATTAGACAGGGTGACAACTCAGTCCTTCTGATGTCTTCACTCAGAGATCTTATGACTTGTTCAACAACACTGCAGCTAAGAAGATAAAAAGGGGAATATATTAACTATAACATCAAAAATAAATAATCCAAAATGCACTCCAATGTACAGGCCAATCAGTTTTCATCAAATGTGCAGTGAACATGTGAAAGATGCAGAACAAGTACCAACATGTGCTCTGAATCTTCCCACATCATCCTTCAAAGGAGCACAGATGCTGGCAGTGCACAAAACAGATAGGAGGTCATTATCTGAGAATCAGCATTACATCCCTTTGAGGTGCATGAATGCAAACAGGCAAAGGGTATTTTTTGTGAAGGCAGCCCTTAAATTACGGGAGGCTACTTAGCAGAAAATGTTTATAACCGATTTTTTTAAAAGTAAATACTGTTGGACTTGTTTCTTGTCATGGGCCTGAAGGAGACTAACTAGACATTGTCCTAATAGCCAAAAGTGTAAATATCACAAATGCTGTTTGTTCTTCATTTTAATGATTTCTAAGATCATTGCTGTGAACATGGTCGTGTTACAACTTTCTGTAAAGACAATTAATGACTGATTAAAGGATACTGTTACCTATATATCTGCATATATATGGTTTATGGGATATGTCAGACAATTGCTAACCTCTTGCATATGCAACAACATGCCCAGCATATGGAGTCCACAACATTAGAATATGACTCCAGACTCTCCCCAAACCAGGTAAAGGAGATTTGCAAAGCTAGAAACACTCAACCACCATGAGAAAGCATTGTTTTTTCATGTCATGCATGGACCACCATTGTGAGAAAGCCGCCTGAGTACAAGCATACACCCTGCTCTGCTTGCTGACTGCAGACCTAATGTGACCCCACCACCCAGCCTTCGTGTCATTATGAACTATATTCCCTCTGATATGGTGAACCCAAACAAACCTTTCCTAATTTAAGTTGCTTATTGTCAGGTATTTTTCACAGCACTGAGACAAGTCACTAATACAGAAAATCAATAGTGAGAATTGGGGCCATTTGGCAAGGTAAACATAACCATGTGATTTAGAACTAGTATGTGGCTAGAATGGTTTGTAGTAATAAGGGTTTGTGGTAAGAATGTGGAAAAGATTTGAAATACGAAATAGCAAAATCCTAGAATGCTACAAGCAGAGATTAATCACCATTGTTTTGAGACCTTAGAAGACCAAAATGCCAAGATAAATGTAAGCAGTGGTGTTCAGGGTCACAAGGTTTCAAAGAAAAGAAAATCTGTTGGAAGCTAGGTAGACATGATTTTTGCTACGTTCTGGCAACAAATCAGTCTGCTTTCTTCTTAAGTCAAGCTGAATTTAAAGGAATGGAGGTCTTAAGGAGATGGCTCAGCAATTAAAGGTACTTGCTTATAAAGTTTCCCAACCCAGTATTCGATTCCCTAATACCCAGGTAAAGACAGACGCACTAGTAGTACATGTGTCTGGAGTTCATTTGCAACAGCAAGAGGCCCCGGCATGCTCATGCTTTCTTTCATCTCTCTCCTTCCCTTTCTGTTTCTCTCTCTCTCTCTCTCTCTCTCTCTCTCTCTCTCCATATACCTCTCTCCTTTCAAATAAATTAAAAAGCTTAAGAAAAATATACTGTACTAATTTTTAACTTCATGAAGAAAATTTTAGGACAACATGGTACTGAAGCTGTATCATAACTACTTCTCACTCTTCTTAGTCACTTTATAGTGAGATAGCACAAAGATAGGAAAAACTGTGCCATTTGGCAAGGTAAGGAGCATTAAGGAGATCAACTTGTAGACAAAGATTTTACAGAGACAGGAGCAATAATTGTTAAAGAGACTAATACACAAAAAGAATCCTTTGGCTTTGAACTTGGATCATAGGAAAGGTATCTTGAGGTCAAGTACAAATTCATGAAACAAAATTGCAAATGTTGAGAAGGGGTTCCTTCATAAGAACTTCTTTTCCCATGTGTAATATCCAAGGTTTATGGCAGTCTCTACATTTGTGGTAGGAGGAGATGAGACTGTGTCTCTCTAGCTGGCAGTGGAATATGGCAGACGATATCATCCACTTGGTGCTGGATTTTCAGGCATGCAAAATATAAGTGTTACAGCATCATGGAGGTATGCACCAAGGTTCCAAAAAAGCTGTACGTTTAGGAAAGGTGTGACAGGATTGTATTCACTGCCAAGTTATAATAGACACCCCAAGATTTGTAAGATGACGAGACTACAGGAAGTCCACTGAGGAAAGCTGCAGGCATAGGGTGCAACTGGCCCAAGAGAGAAGATATGGATGCTGTTGTGGGATTTTGAGTCAGGTTTGATGAAGAACGATTAAAACTACTGAGTTCAAGTTTGTGTCCCAAGCCAAATAAGAAATAACGTACGAGAACAAGGAGGTAAGGCAGTATATTAATAAAAAAATACTAAGAGCAATATTAATAATATAATAAAAGTAGACTTGTTTAGAAAAAGACTCCCATGACCAGGAAAGTTTCCCATAAGAAAGATAAGGGGTGACTGAATCAGTGGCTCTAAGCATGGAATAAAAAGCCCAAAGTGTCAGGGCAAACATGCTTAGGATTTCCAATAGCATCAAAAGGACATAAAGAATGGGAAAAGAAAAAGCAAAAGCTGGGCTTGAGAGATGGCTCAGCAGTTAAAGTGCTTGCCTGCCAAACCTAACAACCCTGGTTCTATTCCCCAATACCCATGTAAGGCCAGATGCATAAGGTGGCCCATGCATCTGAAATTCCTTTGTAGCTGCTAGAAGCCCTGAGCACACCCTTCTCTCTGTCTAGCACTTTTCTTTATTTCTCTATCTGCTGGCAAATAAATAAATTAATTAATTTTAAAAATTAAGGACTGGAGAAATGGCATAGCAGTTAAGGCTCATGCCTGTGAAGCCTATGGACCCATGTTTGACTCTCCAGATCCCATGTAAGCCAGATGCACAAAGGTGAGGCAAGCACAAGGTCACATATGCCCACTAGGTGGCACAAGCATCTGGAGTTTAATTGCAGTCACTGAGGCACTGGCGCGCCAATTCTCTCTGTCTCCTCTCTCAATTAAAAAAAAAAACATGTTAAAAAAATTTAAAGCTTTGCTTTTAGAGGTAGAACTCAACAAAGGGGATGAAGGCTCAATAGTGAGAGTCTATGAGCAATGCTCTGAGGGAGGAGCTTCCTTAGCTTCGAGTACTGTATCTCTTTAAGGGTATAACTATTCCTCCGACCTCTTCAACATGTCTGAGGTGAGAGTTGGTCTCTTGGCCAGGATAGTGATTGACAGGCTCCCAGGACTAAGGACTTCATTTCTCTGGTCAGAAGGAGTTATCTCTTTCCTGTCTAATGTTGCCAGGGAAACAGGAAATGGGGTACGTCCTTCAATGTCCTCTAAGCGTAATGTCTATTTTCCTTCAGCTCTCCCCTTTAAAGATTTAAGACCCTAAAATCATTTAGGATATGGATGGTGACTCAATCTAGGTTCTTCTCCGACATAGAGGGGTTCTGGGACTGTGTCTTCTGTAATCCCCACTTTAATCTTTCCAGGCAGATCAGCATCTATGTCCTCCTGAGCCTTATCCTTAGTTGACTACCTGCAAAAAAAATAAATAAATAAAATAAAAATAAATAAAAAATAAAAAAAATAAAAAGGACCTTCTCCTAATTTCATGCTGCAGGCCCCTGAACTGGAGTGATGGGATGACTTAAAGCTGTTGAAGATCAGGTGCTGCCATCAGAAACCAAAAAAAAAAAAAAAAGACTCCCCAGTTTTGCTGTACTGTATTTCCTTCTTGGCTTAGTTCATTCTTTCCTTCCTATACAGTCCTCCCTTTTGCAAATGGGAGTGTTTGCTCTGTACCATTGTATATCATAAGCATGTAAACTTATCCCTTCCTTTCTTTCTTTCTTTCTCTCTTTCTTGATCTTACCCTCTCCAGTGTCTTGTGGTTCAGGTGTTCCCTGTAAGGGCCTGGTGAAGGATCAGCCATTTGGTCTGTCTTTTAGTAAGTAGAAAATTATGGCACCATTGCCGTTTGGGTCTAGATTTGTGTTTCCCACCCCTTTGATTCCCTCCCCTTCCATCCTAGTGTCTAGTCTAAGAGATGCTTGCTGGGTATGTATCTTGTACTTAAGAGATTGCATGAACCTCTTAGATTTTGAACAATATTGGACCTGTAAAGACAATTGTAGATACTGTAGATGTGATGAATGCATTTTGAACTATGATATGAAAGAGTGCTTAGGGGCCAAGGTTGAATGTTGTGATGTTACATAATGTGTCTAGATGTCAAGTTGACAAGGGGTGAATTTGTCATGGTCAGTATTTATTCTCAGTTTGGCTACATTTTATAATCACCTAGGAGACACAACTCTGGGCATGTCTGCGATGGTGTTTACAGAGATGTTTAACTTAAAAGACTCACCATGGGGGTCCTATACTGAATAAAAATTGAAAAAAAAATATAAGAAACCAGTATGAATCCCAGCATTCATCTCCCTGCTGCCTGAGTGCAGATGAAATATGACCAAATGTCTCATGCTCCTGCCATGATTTCTTCCCACATTGATGGACTTTATACCCCATTAAACCATGAGCCAATATAACCTTCTCTCCCTTAAGTTATTGCTTATCAGGTATGTGGTCACAGGAACATGATGAGTAACGAATACACATTGCATTCTCATTTGGTTTTTGAGAGGATTAAAAAAGATGAGTTGTGTAAAGTTCCTGGCACATAGCCTAGAAAATAGCAGGTGTTTGATAAATGTTAATTTCTATCCAGCTCCCCCAGATAATTCAAACCATGATGCCCTTGTTCTGACTAGTTTATCTGATCACCTAATCCATGTTAAGTATGCTACCCTTCACTGATAATAGAAAACATTTCAACTGAAAAATAGTTTGTGCCAAATAAGTGATATAATTAGTAGTGATATAATCTCTCAAATGCATCATAGAAGGGATACCTTTAAGCAGATAAGTACCTACTTACCAGGGTAAACAGACTCCAAAAATATTATGAGATTATTAAATAACTTGCATAAACAGTTGTTTTACTGCCTGACTTGAATCCACTCTTCGGTTGGAAATCTGCTTTGCAAAAACCCACCCCGCCCTACTCTCATACTGTGTACTTAGAGAGGAGAGAAAGCTGTCTGAGGATGGCCAGTGTGGGACATATAGCCAACATTAAATCCAGGAGTACATTCCAAGCATGGCTCCGGTTCTTGGTGGATGTCTCACAGATGGTATTACTTCAAAGGCAAGTTGGAGTCAGTGAGACCTGATTAGAGAACCAGGTTTAAGCTGTCAGATAAAGATTTTATCTTTTCTGCTATACTGAGAGTGTTAAAAATGAAAGCTTTGGGATAGGGAGATAACTCAGTGGGTAAAGTGCTTGCTGTCCAAGCACAGGTGACCTGAGTTCAGGACACTGGCTGCCACACAAAATGCTGGACATGGTGGTATATGCCTGTAGTCCCGTTGCTGGGGTAAGAGACAAGGAATCCCTGGAGGTCACTGGCCAGTGGTATCAGTAAGGCCTAGGTTCAGCCAGAGATGCCGTTTCAAAGATTAGATTGAGAGTGACTTAGAAAGACACCTGATGTCAACCTCTGAGCTCCACACACATACACAACACACAAATCATACACATAAATAAACATGCAAAACCACACACACACACACACACACACACACACACAACACTGAAAGCCTAAAACTGTGAGTGGCCTGGAAATGACAGCATTGTAGAAAAAGTGAAGTTAAATATGCTTTGCTATAGCACAGTTTCAGTCTTGAATTGGAATGTGCAGGAGGTAGATGTCAGTGCTTTGCTCATCACTTCCCTGCAACTATGACTTCTCTACACCTTGTAGCACCTGTAACTCTTCCTAACTCTACTGCTTCTGGCTTCAGGAACGTTCTCTAGTTACAGAAGCAGCCAAACATACCTGGAACATATGAGTGACCATAAATGAATGACGATGTGTAAGAAAGATGAACCACAGCTCTCTTGCCCCTCAGTTGATATAATTATGAAATTCTCTTACAACATCACAGCAAGTCCAAATAGACAGAATGTAAGTTGTAAGTGTTCGTTAATACACTTATACTGGGATCACTTCATTTCCTCCCTTACCTTTCCACTTTCCTAACAATGCCTCTAGGATCCCCTTCAAACTGCTAAATCCTGTCTTGGATTACCTTTCTGGGATAACCAAGCCTAAGGCATATAGTTCATGCATTTATGTTCCTAGGATTATAGACCCTCAAGGTAGAACTCCTGTAACAGGTCACTAACTGGCCGACTGATAACTAGGCATCCACTGTAAATCGGCACAATCCAATCTGGTTAAGGTCATTAGCAATCTTACCTGTGGTACATTGTGTGAGATATAAATGGAAGGCAATGCATGGGGTTTGTGCAATATTCCTGCCTTCAAACAACATGGATATGTTTCTAATGACAATCGTTACAGAGTCGTTGGCAGGTGTTATTATCTAAAATATTCCAAAAGGAATAAAGTAAACCAAGTATCAAGACATCTTCTTTTTCCATGGGAAGGAAAAAGATTGTGCTACAAATCAGGCTTAAGGTTTGATTAAAGGGGCTGTGTTACAAAAGTAACTGGACTCACAACACTAAGAGAAATTTCCTATGAAAAAAGTCAGAAAGTTGACAGAGAAGGAAAAGGACCTGAACCAGTTTTTAGACCCAAGGGGATTCAGTTAAAGAGCAGCCATGTTTCACCTGAAAAAGAAGGCTGCAATTTCATAAGAAGTATTTATAATGGGCATTCCTCCCATTTCTTTTCCAAAAGTCACCCAAATGTATTTATCAGTGTGGTGGTTTGAATGTAAAACGTCCACCATAACCTCAAGTGCTTGTGATGAGCTATTTTTATTTTTAAAATGATTGTTCTCTTATATCCCACAGCCCCAGCCCCTATTGCAGTGAGGGCCATCCTCACTGTGGTTACTGGTATCCACTGTGCAGTCATGAAGGCCTCAAACAGTCTCTGTGTGAGAGGGGCATTCCTCAGGATAATCTACTCACTCTGACTTTTACAATCTTTGTACTCCCTCTTCAGCAATGTGCCCTGAGCCTTGGCGGTCGTGTTAGCAGTCTGATTTAGTGTAGAGCACTCTGCTGCCTCTGGATTACTATTTTGGTGAGTTTTCAGTGACCACAATATCTGTCACCATCTCTCTGGAGCTAGGTATCAGGCTAGCAGTGAGAGGAGTCCTTGTAAAGCCACGTACCCTGCAGTGTCTACTAGGCCCTGGCAGATGGGAAAGAGGCGAAACATCTGGTAGGGGGTTGGCTATCTTTTCTTCTCCTATTAATAGACATTTGATCTCCCTAGTATTGTCTGCCATCTGTAAAACAAAGCCACAAGTGAGAGCATCCTGGATTAAAGAGGATTAGTATAGTGACTTGAGATATTTTTGATGCCCGCATGCTATAAAAGCAACCATCTAGGCAAGTAAACAAGTCAAGCCAATGGCACTACTGACTAGGACACAGTGGACACCCTGGATAGCCTTCTAAGCCACATGTAAAACAAAGGGCCAGTGATCAACTCACAAAGTTCAGGAGGCCTTCAACAATCATTAAAATACTTAACCGTACAGACTTCTGAGGTGTTCTAATATCTCTCAACTTCAAACCAAAGAAGAAACTACTAGACCCTGTTCCTCTTCTTTCCATTAAGAAAGAGGCTCAATTTCTCCATAATTGGTAGATCTTTACAATTTAATCAATTTATGGAGTGAATTTAAGTGGCACAAAGTAGATATAGGTAATACAAGAATGTATGGTAGATGAGGATACCAGGCTCTGTCATGCCCCGATATGTCCCTTGGCATCCGAACATCCACAGGTAGTTAAGCACTGACTCTGCCATCAGGCTCTCTTGTCGATGACATGTTCAACCTGAGAATCAATGTATCTGGTTTCTGCTCTTGGATCAATGGCATTGATTGTGCATCAACATCCTAAGTGCCTCATTCCTTAACCTCATGGTTAGGCATGAAGATATGGTGAAGCTTTGTGTCCTTCTTTGACTATCAGACTATTGACAATAGGACTCCATGAAATGGAAATCTCCCCAGGAATCTGTTGCTGGGAGAAAGATGCTCAGACTTTGAGGTCAGTCAGAGAGAGTACCTTGTCTCCTGGGAAAATTTACATCTTGGCAAACTGCCTTACAAGAGAGACCAGAGCTGAGACAGTGATGGGCAGGACCACATCTTCAACAGAACTTCTTAGTCATGCATACCTCTGACTGTTTAAACCTAAACCTCATGTCAGGACCCAGTGATGGACTTAGGGAGGGATACCCACAGGCCTTCTGTATGCCTCTTCTTAATATGACCACACTGAATAGCTCTCCTTATTCTGCTTTTCATCATTACCTATTTACTTAATTGGATTACTAAGACCAGTGGCTGAACCTGGCTTGCAGGGGGAGCTACCAGGACCCAAGCTCTGACTCTAACTCAGATAACAATATTTTTTTTTTTCTCATAGAACTCTTAATCACAGTTTACAGTGTCTCAGAGACCCTCAGACAGAGCCTAGGATGCCTATAATGACAGTCTTATTCGTGCATCCTACATATTTCTTCGTTTGCCACTGCACTAAGAGTGTTCCAGAAGTCATATCACAAACTGCGCTCAAAGAATTGACTACTTGTAGGCCTTCCTCTAAAGATCATTGTTAATGGAAAAACACAGCTCTCACCTCAAAGGACTATATTGACAGTTTATTCTAGAGCCAAATATGAGTGACCATGATCCAAGGAACAGATTCAGATTACCCAAAATTCCATGTCCCAACATGTTAACAATTTCATGAAATTTTTATAGTTACAGAACGAAAGAAGGTCATAAACCAAGGCATTCTTAAAATACAGTGGTGGAAACAACAGGTAAGCAAGTTACCACAAAGAGGAGAGATCTCTGCTACAGGTCCCAGATGCTATCGAATGACATGCTTAGGTTTCCACTTGGTGGTAACTAGGGGACCTGTTTGTATACTTCAAAAGGATTTACTTAAGAGTCACAGGATGTTATGTCTCATGCAATAGTAGTTGATAAATGGTCATTAAAGGAGTTGAGGTAGATCACGATAATATGGCTGTGGACGTGGAACTCTCCAACTTCTCCACAGGTGTTGAAATCAGTCTCACAGAATATTTGAAGGTGCAGCCACTTTCTAGGAACTTTAGCTCACATTTACCTAAAGAAGCTCCTGTAGTTCGAACTAACTCTGAACATTTTTTCTAATGCACGTAATAGGATATTTTTTTAAAATATTTATTTGCAAGCAGAGAGTGGAAAGAGAGAGAGAGAGTAAGGGAGAATATGTGTTGTGTGTTGTTGAATGGGCATGGCAGGGCTTTCTGCCGCTGCAAACTCCAGGTACACGTGTCACTCTGTGCATCTACCTTTAAGTGAGTGCTGGGAAATCAAACCCAGGCCAACAGGTTTTGGAAATAAATACCTTTAACCACTAGACCATCTCTCTGGTCCAAGTGATAGAGGATTTTTGTTCAGTGCTGGGGATGGTATCTGAGTCCTTGAAGTGTATGCCAGACAAGCCCTCCACCACTGAGCTGTACCTGCCCTGCCCCTGTGTCCATAAACCTGTTTCAAACCTGCTTGTGTCGATTTCATAGGTAAATCTGGAAGACTTTACAGAAACCATCATAGTGTTATGCTTGATTTTAAACCCCTCAAACTCTTCGGGTTGCTCCACTAGCTGGAATATCACCTCTTGGAAGCCTTCCCTGATTCCTCCAGGCCAGTCTTATCCCTAGGGATGTCACATGTACTCTATGGAAGAATAATAAACCACCACATTATGTATTTTCATCTTTGACATGAAAGCCGAAGAGGCAAGTGTTATAGATTATTTGAATTACTAAAACTGAGCAGATTGCCTGCACAATGGATATGTATATTTTGAAAAAATATATATTTTGAAAATAACAAGTGGATCAGCAAACAAGCATTATGTGTAGCATGGTTTTCATTTTCTGCATGGTGAGAAGAGTCTACAGTGGAAACTGCATATTTATTTGTTCTCCCAAAATCCCACAAAGATGTTCCATATGTTCTCAGAACCATTTCCCCCTTGGCTATGAAGGAAGAACACAGCACCTCATGTCTTCTAATGGAGTCTGAGTAATGAAAGGTCATCTATAGAGCAATGCAATACACTTCTTTGGATCAAAGCCTAGTGGCATATTTCCAATGATGACTTAGCAATGCATTATGTATTGTCAATAAAACCCAGACTGAAGCCAAGTAGCTTTGCATGAGACTAGAGCACAAGGTCACAGGAGAGTTTATGGTGCTTGTAAGTGAACTGTAAAGTCAATGTTAAGTTCAATGAAAGAAATAACACTACTGACAGTATCACTTTTCAGTGAGACAAATAAATTGTTTTTATGATTAGAGATATGTAACAAAAGTCTCCAATTTTCTAATTGACTCCTAACAATGGGCTCAGCTCTCATTTAATTGCTGGCCTTCAGGATCAAAGCACAAGACAACATAGCACCATCACATAGCTGTCTCTCTTCACTTAATTCAACAAAGAAAAATGCATATTAACCCACAGAGACAGAGGCTGTGCATTGCCTTGTGCCTCTACCTACCTTGAATTCAGTAGGAAGTTTCTGCTATATTTTTCCTGCTATAGTATTCAATCTTTTCTGCTCTTCTCTTTCTTTGTGGAATATTCTTTTTAACTCAAATATCAACTCTTTTTTGAAGACATTCAAGTCCATTCCATTCAAAATAATCTACCCTCCCAGCAGTCTCATGCAATGTCTTATTAGTGTTAGTGCCAAACACATGTATCAAATTTATTCCAGTGGAGCACTTGCCTTATTTTTCACTTGGTGGTACTCTCCTTGTGTTCTGTTCGGTGTCTCGGGGCATAGAAGGATTTCTATTCTATATAAAGTGGTTTCAAATTTTTAAGGGATTTCTGAACAATGAAGTCCTTCTGGGCTCTAGATAGGTTTAGAATTCACCAATCAATGGCTCTTGAGTTCTTGTCTTGCAATTGGCAAAGGACTAACAAACAGAGGTACCAAGAAGGACATATTACGAAAGAGTTATCTAAAGTGGGAGTAGAGTAGTGCAGAAATAAAATGGAAAAGCTCCCAATCTGGGAAGGTCCCAGGCGGAAAGTCCACATGGTAACTTGGATCAGGTTTCCTTGTTCCCTTAGAGATATAAATTAGGCATCTAGTTTGGGTAAGCCTCACTACCAAGTTCAAATGTATGTGGGGGACCCTCATCCACTTATAGGTTAGGGAGGAGAGTACTGACTCAGAAAGAGTCCACCAACTCTTTCTTAGAGTTCTTAGAAGGAAGAAAGAGGAATCTGTGGTCTCTTATCACCATCTTGAATCAGATTTAGGTTCACATTGAAATTTTCATCTAGTCCCACCAGGGAAGGTTGGCATCTATGTTCCTTTGGGGCCTGTTACCTGTGAAAGAAGACTACCTTTCTCCTAATCTCTATCAAAATGTGCCAGGTGTAGCTGTAGCTTTCTCCTTTTCCATAAGAACAGGTAAATAATCCTACACAGACAATCTGTGTAGTTACCATTTTAGCATCATTCATATCTGGCAAAAGACAGCTTACCTGATTTTGTAAAGTGGTGGAGCCTTCTCTTCCCAGTAGCAGTCTTTCTGTGTAACCTGTCTTACCATTAGATGTCTTTCCCTACAACACTAACTTGAGAACTCTTATTCTCTACTACTGTGCATTTATGATCTCATGAACTTACAAGATTGTTGAAATCTCATTTGTTCTCTACAGACATCCCATGAAGTCAAGTCATAACTCATCTCTTCATTCAAGGACTAGAACCGTGGCAATGCTTCACACTTAAACTAAACTCTTTCATATCTCCCCCAATTAGGTAGCTTCTTCTATCCTAATTAAGTCCCTCACAGACATGCCCAAGGATTTGTCTTCTTGGCAATCTCAGATCAAATCAAGTGAATAACTATAAGTAAGCATCACAGTGTGTTCTCAACTTTTTTGAAGAAAAATTGAAAGGCTAGGACTGGTGGCTCAGGCAGCACTGTAATCCAAGCACTTGGGAGGCTGAAGCAAAAGGATAACACATTTGAGTACTGTCTGGGTTACATACCAAGACCTATTCACCCACACACTTTAAAAAAAAAAGGGTAGGGGAGGGAATGGAGAGAGGGAGAAAAGAAGACAGAGAAAGGGAAAGAAAAGAAGGGAAAGATGGAGGGAAGGTAATAGAAGGAAGAGAAAAGAAATGAACTGAAAGTAAATAGGGAGGAAGGAAAGGAAAGCAAAGCAAAAGAAAGGAAGGGAGAGAAATAAGAAAGAAGGGGTTAGAAATCAGATTTTGCCTACTTAACAATTTAAGGGAAACTTTTATGGTTTTCATTGTATTTTATTTGCAAGCAGAGAGAGATAGAGAGAGACACATTGAGAGAGAGAGAGAAAATGGGTGCACCAGGGCCTCTAGCCACTGAAAATGAACTGCAGAAACATGTGCCACTTTGTGCGTCTGGCTTTATGGGGGGGGGGGGTACTGGAGAATCAAACTCTGGTCTTCTGGGTTTGCAGGCAAGCACCTTAACTGCTGAGCCATCTCACCAGCCCTGAAAATTTTTACTTTTGAAGTTGAAAATAATTTTGAATTGAAAATTAATGTCAGGCTGGAGAGATGGCTCAGCAGTTAAGGCACTTGCTATCAAAGCCAAAGGACCCAGGTTCAACCCCCCCAGGACCCACATAAGCCAGATGCACAAGGTAGTACATGCATCTGGAGTTCATTTGCAGCAGCAGGAGACCCCCCCCCAACATGCCCATTCTCTCTCTATCTGCCTCTTTTTCTTCCCCCTTCTTTCTCCCTGTCATATAAAATAAATAAAAAATAAAATATTTAAAAATTTATTTTAAAAAAAGAAAACAAAATTAATGTCAATATTTCCTAACAAATTTTATATTACATGGATAAAAGTTTATGTATAGTGATATGGAAATTTTTCTAAAATCTACAGTAATATGAGAGCAAAACATAAGTAGATATTTATAATATGCACAGACAAGCAAACAAAATTGTACCTCTCAGAATTCTTGTAACTATTAGATACTTTTTTCTAATGTCTATAACTACATAACTACTGCCTAAGTAAAAACAAAGAATTATATTAGTTCTTATAATATCTGAAACAATTTGGCCCACTAAAGTAATTTATTTTGAAAAGTAACTTACATAATTAATGTTCAGGAAAAAAGAGCATGTTGTGAAAGAAAAGGTGAAAAATGGGTATTGAATTGGGTATTTTGAACTGAAACTTTTATAGAAAAATATTTTATTAAATATAAAAAGAACTAAACTCCTTTGCCCATGCACTTCCGATATCTAAATATTTGTTGTTAAGCAATTGTAGATAATTTGCTTCATTTTATTTATTGTTAAGACATATCAAGTCTGAGAAGATACAATTTGGAAATTATGCTTAAGTAACAATTTCATGTAATCCATTCAGTAGAGGAAATAAAATAATTATATTTATTTATCACCCATGACATCCAGATCTTTGGCATGGTCATCATCTCTTGTTTTCCACTCTATATTACTAGTAAGTCAATGGATAGGTTTATCCATGAAATAGTCACTTCCAGGCTATTAACATATACTTTTTAGTAAAACAAAATACAATGTAGCAGACTCTGGAACCAGAGTACCTGATTCAAACCCCAGATGTACCATTTGCTGTTTTTATGGCTTATCTGCCTTTCTGTTTTCACACTGATACAATGATGATAACGTGAAAGTATCTTACTCATGGATTTGTTGTAAGGATTACATTGAACTTGATATTTGTAAACATTTTGAAATAATGTCTAAATAAGTAGAAATGCTAAGTGCTCACTGATATTACATAAAACTAATTATCCAGTGTAGTATTCCCTTTTCCAGTTATAGTTTTTGTTATAGTTGTTTCCACAGCTTTGGTCATGAAATTGTCCTTGTAAGATCATGAAAAAAAAAATGAAATGAGCTTACCAAAACACAAATTCATGAATACTAAAGAATTTAAATTAGTATATGAGACACACAGATGATTAGGAGATAACCAAATGATTTTATTGGTCAGTTTTAAAAAAGGTCATGTTTATTAAGCAATCAGATATCTTCATAAGTTAAAGAAGTCAATGGCTGACAAACTAACCCCAAAAAACTCAACACAAAGCTCTAAGTTTTCGTTTAAAGATGCAGTAGTGTATATTTATATTGTCCTGCCACAGCTAGTTTCAAACTACCACTGGCTTAATAGTCACTGTGAAAATTTCTAAATATCTTAAGATTTGGGACCTGTGACAGGGTATGAATGAGCCCTACAGACCACTGGCATAGCAGTACAATTTTACATAGCAGATGTATCCCTAGAGCCACAGGGCATGCTTAAAAAGCAGGTAGCACCAGCACCTATAAAGGCTGTCATTCCTTCCTATATGACGATGTTCAATTAAGAAATAAGACACAAAAAGACACTAACAATAACTCTTAGCCAGGTGTGGTGGTACACTCCTTTAATCCCAGCACTCAGGAGGCAGAGTTTCAGGAGGATCACCGTGAACTCGAGGCCACCCTAAGACTACATAGTGAATTCCAGGTCAGCCTGGACTAGAGTGAAACCCCACCTCATAGAAAAATAAATAAATAATAACTTTTAACATGGTAACACCACTATAAAAATATGCTATGAAAAAAAGTTATGTGTGGTTAACTTACTATTTGGGGACAGACAAAGACTATGCGAACTGAAACCACAGAAAGCCGACCACTTACATAGCAGAGATGTCTGTCAAGGTGTACTATCTGCCTTCATTCTGGCTCTAGACCTAATCCTTCAGTGGCAGGTGCAGAGGGCTGTCTCTGTCTTGTTCTCTCTTTTTCGCTTAGTATCTGTTTTGGCATAACTAGAGTCATCTGACCGCTCAGGCATTTACAGAGTCTCCAGTCATGATGTCACAAGGGTTTAATGTGCTAACTGCCAAGTGAGCCCCAAGCAGCAGGTACAGCGTGGAGTCAGCGGCCTGCAGCCACCAGCCAGGTTCAGCCTTCAGAGGAGTTTTGTTTGATCACTCAAAAGCTTTCTGAAATACCGAATTAATTAGCAGCATGTACAAATTAAGAGATTTCACACACAAAAAAAGCCCCTGCAAATTCTCAGTTTCTCTTATGAAGTTTGAAGATCTGACAACACTGAGCACACACCCCCATATAGCAGTTTCTTCCTGGGGGGGGGGGGCTAAATGGGGCTGCCCCCCTTCAAATGAAGCACAAACCCTCCAGTTTTCAAAGTGTCCCCAACCCTTAATGCTATGCCCCAGTCAGTTTGCTCATTTCCATCACCTGTCTGTGCCCCCTCAAGGATTTTGAGTTGGCATCTGTAGCATAATATAACAATTAAAAAAAAGTGAGAGAAAGTAAAAACATTTTAGAATTAGACAACCCTGGGAACTAGTCCAGCCTCTGACACTCAGTAACGTGTGAACATAAGCAAGTGAGGAAACCAGCCCAAGTCTGTTTTTCTGGGAAATGGAAATAGAAATGAAACCTAGCTCACAGGATTATAACAAGAACTAAGCATGACAGCATATGCAAACACCTAGCCCGCCACCTGTCACAGAACAAGGCCTCTGCACATGTCAGTGCCTTGCCCATCTTCCCCCACACTGATTTCAGCTCACACTGCTCTAGCATTCCTTCACATCTGTTCCTATCATTTTCCTCAGCTCAGTTGCCTACAGAATTGGTCTCAGTCTCACATAAAGCTTATTTTTTTGTACTTCCCTTTTTTTGTCCCTGGCTGTAATTTCTTCATACAAGTGCTGCCTGTCTCTGGAATGTCGCTGGCCTCCCTGCTTTCATATTCTCTCACTCCAGGCACGCCAATCATCCTGACTGTAATAGTCACAAGTATAGCTCCCTATCTGACCCCAGCCTTATCTGTCCAGGGAAAATGAAAGAGAGAAAGAGAGAGAGAGAGAGAGAGAGAGAGAGAGAGAGAGAGAGAAATCTCAAATATAGATAATAGAATGGGAGCTGCCAAGATGTGGAGGAAAGAGAAATACAAACTTGCTACTCAATGAATGAAAAGTTAAGTTGTGTAAGGTAAAGAACTTCTAGAGGTCTGTTGTATAAAATCACAACTATATTTAACAATATATTACTGTGCTCTTTAAACTTAAAGAGTTCGATGTTGTGTTAAGCACTTTCATCTTTAAAAATCAGAGCAAAACATAAGTTATAGCTGAATAGCTTATAGGAAACTTTTGGAGATAATGAGTCTGGTTATTGTCTTGACTATGGTGACAGCAACATGAGCAGATGTCCAAACTCATCAAATGGCATGTAGTAAGTATATGCAAGCTGTCTTTCAGTACATCCGTTATGCCTCTGTAAGTTATTATTAAAAATTGCCAAACAAAATTCTAACTAAAACCTGGTGGCTGACTCTACTTATATATTTGATGTCTCCATAGAGAAGTATTTTATTAATTTTATCTTTTTTATTTGAGAAATAGAGAAGGAGAGACAGACAGAGAGAGAGAGAGAGAGAGAGAGAGAGAGAGAGAATGGGTACACCAGGGCCTCCAGCCACTGCAAACAAACTCCAGATGCAAGCATCACCTTGTGCATCTGGCTTATGGGGGTCCTGGGGAATTAAACCTGGGTCCTTTGACTTTGCAGGTAAACACCTTAACCACCAAGCTATCCTTACAGCCCTAATTTTATCTTGATAACTACCTTCTTCCCAGCACAACCAAGAATCTTAAGAAGTATAAGTGCCTATATATATAATTGATAATCGCGTCATTAATAATATATTCACTTACCTCATTTTTCTGCCATCACTTAATCAGTCACCAATATGAGTTGATTCTCCCTCTACAAATACCTTGTATGCATCAATATGTACAGATTGCTATCTCCATCCATTCTGGCCTGAGCTAACCCAGCTTCTTACAGGGAAATTGCAATAACCTCACAGCTGCTCTGGCTGCCAACACTTGGGGCCCAGGATAGCGTAGCAAGAGTTATCTCATCTATTGTCTGGATTGTCATCTGGGCCTGTTAGGTTTCCTAGGCATCATTGCTGTTGGGCTAAAACTCCAGTCTTATCCTGTAAGAGCAACTGGTAGTGCATCAAGGAAGGACACAGATGGAGTCCAAGTTTCACAGACTGGGCAAAAGAGGCAGAAAATTTAGTTAAAATATAAGTAACCCTATTATTTTGACAATTTCTGCAAAAATTTTCATAAATACACTGAATTTATAGCTACTGTTATTTACATATTTTTGAGATAAACCTAATAGACTGGCCTTTTTATGTGTGATAACAAGAACAAGAGGTGGGGGGAGAAAGAGAGAATTAGTGTGCCAGGGCCTTCAGCCACTGCACTCGAACTCCAGATGCATGCACCCCCTTGTGCGCATATGCGACCTTGCACATTTGCATCACTTTGTGAGTCTGGCTTACACAGGGCCTGGAGAGTTGAATTTGAGTGCTTAGGCTTCACAGGTAAGTGCCCTAACTGCTAAGCCATCTCTCCAGCCTGTTATTTACTTTTTTTGTTTGTTTTTGTTTTGAGGTAGGGTTTCACTATAGCTCAGGCTCTCCTGGAATTAAGGATGTAGTCTCAGGGGTGACCTGGAACTCGCGGCAATCCTCCCACCTCTGCTTCCCAAGTGCTGGGATTAAAGGTGTGTGCCACCATGCCCGGCATTATTTACATTTTTAAGGTAAGATTGTATGTGAGTAAAGGAGAAAAAAATTCATTCAGTTTCTTATAAGAATGAAATTCATTTATAAGGTTGATTTTACAGTATCCCACTGAATGGGACCTATTTTTTTCAAATGTTTACTGACCACTATGTGCCACATGTAATTTGAATAATGATTTTATAGAACTGATTAAAACAGGCATGAGAGACTAAAATTATAGCAACTATCAAAGAAGTTAAATTATGAGCTGAAGACATGGCTTATCAGGTAAGGCACTTGCCAGCAAAGCCAAAGGACTCAGGTTTGATTCCCCAGGACCCATGTAAGCCAGATGCACATAGTGGCGCATGTGTCTGGAGTTTGTTTGCCAGGCTAGAGGCCCTGGTGCAGCCTCTCTCTCTCTCTCTCTCTCTCTCTCTCTCTCTCTCTCTCTCTCTTTCTCTCTCTCTCTGTCCTCCCATCTCTCAAATTACTAAATAAAAATAAAATATTATTAAAGAATTTAAACTATAATTAATTTTGGTAAAAGAAAATTTGCTGGCAATAGATAGATGGCTATGATGGTAACCAAGATAATTATTAGAACTCAGGAAGAATTAAGCTCTAAAAATGAGAAGGATTTAAAGAGACAACAGAGAAAGCGAAGGAAGCATAAAATAACTAAAATATTAACCAGAGTTAAAATTTTAAAATGAAGTATATACAGCATTGTTGAACACAGTATCTCCATTTTACAGATTTGATAACTAAGACTGGATAAAATTAGCAACCTTTCCAAGGTCGTTTATTTAACATAACAACCCGTACCCAAAACATTCTGGTCTGTTATTGGAACTACAATACAATGTCCCCTCATGTGATCTCTCCACAAAGTATAAGCAAATATTTGAGCTCAAAATCCTACATTCATTATGCCACAATGCATCAAAGAACATGTCCTTATTACTTTTAATAACTAAATATAGAATTTTCATTATACAATATAGTTTCACACATTAAAAGTTACATAGCAATTGAAGAACAATGATTCCCATGATAAAGTGTAAGACTATGTTAATTGCATAACTAATTTTATTGATCTAAAAATCCAAATCACTTAATTACCTAAATCTTATACTTTGGCAGTTTCTATTGACCAATACATTGGGAAGACTGCCAACTTCTCACTCCCTTTTAAGTTCCAATGTGAGATTTTTGAGGCTGCTTGTTGTTGTTCTTGTTGATTCATTGTGCATTTCACTGTTCAGTTTACTATAAAACAAAGAACTCTTCAATGATACTCTCTCTAGGGTGTCATGTTTTCATGTATTCATCTTCCAATTGAGATAGACATGTAAATACAGCTATTAGAGTGTTTCTCCTGGAAGAATAAAGTTTAAAGATCAAGGTAGACAAATGTCCACTCAAGCTGGGTTACCCTTTTTATAGAACTCAAGAACTGAGGACAGGTTAGGAAAGCTAGTCGTCATCAGCCTACCTTTATGCACTTGGCCACCTGTCAATGTTCACAACTTACGGTACATAAGGGAGAACTATAATGGCAAGATACTTTCTAAAATGATCCACTCACTCTTTAGAAAAAAAATCTAATTAAAAAAATCTCATTTGGAACAGAAGGCTCTTTCCCTTGGCACATGCATACACACATGCACACACACACACACACACACACACACACACACACACACTGTTCCCAGTTGTCCTATCTGAAGTATATACAGCAATTCTAGTTCCTCTTCAATATAACTAGCCCATTGGACATTGTTATGCATCTGTTAAAATGCTGCTACTCACAATTAGAAGCCTAGTAACTATTATATGGCACGTGAGTTCTGCCTGCTAATGTTCCAATCTAAGGGAGGGTGTCTCTGATTCTACACCTCTACAGCAATGGCTCGATGCAATGATGTTCTCTAGGTCTTGCAGGGCTGCACACTTCACTGTCTCATCAACTGCTCATCTTCCTTCTGGGATGACCCATAAGTTACCAAAGCAGGAAGCAGCTATAACTTCTCTAAGCGTTTTCCGAAGTTATTTGTTAAGAGCCCTCATAATGAAACAGAAACAAATTAAATAGTTGCTGTTCATATTTTCTAGGTGGTTCACAGTGTGCTTTTGCTGGGTTAAATTGAAAGAGAATCTACTGACTCCAATAAGTTAAAAGGAAAATCTTTCAAGGCTAATTGGGTACAAGACTGGTAGCAATAGAGTCAAAATCTGAAGGTTGTATGCCTGTGTTGACTCCATTCTTGACTGTGATGCTTTTTCTCCTAGCAAACTTATCAGATTGACATTGACTTCCTGGCTTGCTTGCATGCCCACTTTTAACCTCAAAACTGTGTCTTTGCATTATTCCTTTCTACTTAGTCAGGGCCTGAGTCATATGCCCATCCTAGGGGACATTACCTATACCACAAAACCACGTAGATTAAAAATAACAATATTTTTTTTTCATTTATACCCAAAACAGGAAGCCCAGGGAAATGAAAATATTAATGCCACAACATTATAGGAAAATCCATGGTGCCATGTCTTGTATCATCCCAGTATACCCGGTGATTTCACATAGGAAGAAAATATGTTACCTTTGGAGCCCCTGAGTGGTTCCATGTCAGTTAGACAGAGCTCCTTGGTGACAAGCAGTGACTTGAAGTTGAAGAAAACTTGTTTAAATTTAATGAGAATTTGCATCATTTTAATTCAACAACATATGCTCTATATCTAGCAAATATTTTGACCTTAAGAGGTACTCCAAAAATACTTGCAAAATTATTGCCAACATTTCAAATACACACAATGTTATGACAACCAAAAACACAGAGAAACTATTTCTAAGTATAGATATTTTAATCAAATCTAAATATAAGCTATGAAGGCACATCAATAGAACACAAGGATATAAAGACGAAAATATTCAATGTGCAATGAAGTTTACTTAGATTTGTGTATTTTTGAAAAGGTTAGGAGGATAGAAAAAGCCTTGGAAAAAGACAGGAAATGTGTATGTGGGATCATAAAAAAAAAAAAATAAAAGGAGGAAGGTATCAGTGAAACTCCTTACCTATGAACAAAACACTCAGTTATTAAGTTGAAAACCAAGTAAACACAATGTTTGCTTTGATTTAACATTTCCTCCCTTTTATCTCAAAAGAGAAAATGAAAACAGACAAGTCCATTGTAATTTTCTGAGCAGTCAGCTTCACTCATGGGTCAGACCATGGGTTCTTCATGGTCCACAGCAGTGCACGGGGTGTGTTGATCAATTTGTAAGCAATTTCTGCAGTATTTAAAATTCAATTTAATGACAGCTTTACCACAAACAATAAGGTTATGAAGTTCATTTGAAAGATGAAGCATTATATTTAAGAAAATACATAAAATGAGATATTTCCTCAAGAAATCATTTACAAATATATAGCATAAACCAGGCAAATTATGTTCTAGTGATAGATACAAAGATAAACAACTGAGAGAAAGCAATACAAAAAAAATAAGTAGAAAAGGAGGGCTGGAGAGATGGCTTAGCAGTAAAAGCTCTTGCCTGAGAAGCCTGAAGACCAAGATTTGATTCCCCAGTACCCACATAAGCCAGGTGCAAAAGGTGGCACATGCATCTGGAGTTCATTTGCAGTGGTAGGAGGCCTTGGCATGCCCATTCTCTCTGTATCTGCCCCTTTCTCTCTCTTTCAAATAAATAAGTAAAACATTTTTTAAAAAAATAAGTAGAGAAGGGGATGATGGAGAAGATAGGTGGCGATTTGGGTCAATCTCTCTGAGAAAGCACTGTTTTAACTAACACAGAAGTGAGAAAACATTCATTCTGAGAATGGAAGGAGGTGTTTCCAGGCAGAGAGAACTGCGAAGCCAAGTCTACAAGGAAGAAAGACATTTGTAAACATAATGAACTGTTAAAATCCAGGTATGGAAGGCGATTAATGTGAAGGGTTTAACTGAAAGCAAAAACTAAATAGATTTTGTGCCAGGCAGAACATTGTAGGGCATGAAAAAGAGCGTAAGTGCTCAGGATGCATCTGAGAGTATGTGGTATATCAAGTGTGGTGTAGCATTTCAGGTGCTTTTTCTCATCCACACACTTTCTTCACGCAGGGTCATTCCCTCAACCTGGAGCTGTCAATTTTGGTCAGTAAGCCCCAGAGTTGAGCCCCTGTAATATTCTGGTCTCAGCCACCAGACTGGGTTTACAGATATGCATGACCACACCCAGATTTTTATATGGGTTCTGAATAGACAAAATTGGAATCTTAGGCCCCCTCAGGCCCTCATGCTTAAGCAGCAAAATCTCTTACTGGCTGAGCTATCTCCCCAGCTGTATGCTGCTATTTTTAACAAGTGCACAGAATAGGCTTTTTAAAAGTATACTTTAGCTTACAGAACATTTTGTCTACAGCCATACCACACTAAATGTCATCAGAGCATTTCCACTTTCACCTATTACTAAGAAAAGAAAATAATCTGACTTAAAACACAAGCAATAATAATTTGCTATGGAGCCATGTTAAGTATATTGCAAGCCATTCAAAGAAATTAGTCACAACCAAATATACTTCACAACTACTATTCCTCCTATATATGAATTGTGCAATGTTGGAAGAAACAATGTCAAAATTTTAGATGGGCATGGTGGCTCACACCTTTAATCCCAGCCCACTTGGGATGGGGAGGTAGGAGGATCACTGTGAGTCCCAGGTCAGCCTGGGCTAGAGTGAGACCCTGCCTTCAAAAACCAAAAAATAATAAATAATGAAATAAAACTTTCAAACTCATCTAAATATTAATATGTCCAACTAACGAATCTAAAATATTTTAAATTTTATAAAAGTACATATATATATATGTATATATATATAGAGAGAAAGTAACTGATTATATATAATATAATATGCAATCACTTTACTTTCCTTATTGCTGTGATAAATCACATGATAAAAGAGTTTAAGGACAAAGTTTATTTTGCCTTGTGTCCCTGGGCACACCATTCACCATGGCAAAGGAGACACAGCTGTAGGAGCATGCAGTAGCTGGTCATGTTGTATCCACAACCATGAAGCAGAAAGAATATAAGCTGCTGCTCAAGCAGTGTTTTCTTTTTTTTTTTTTTTTCAGTCCAGAACCCTGGCCCATGGAATGGTGCCACTCACATTTAAGAAGAGTTTCCCCAATTCAATTAGCCTAATCCTGAAAACCCCCTCAGTCATACCTAGAGATTTGTTCCCGCAGAGATTCTAAATTCTGAAAGGTTGACAACCCAGATTAATGATCACAATGTGCAATTTTTTTTCATATAATAGAATAATAGAAGAGCTCATGTTGTAGTTACCTTCACATTGCTGGGACCAAGCATCCAACCAAAAGCCATCATAGGAGAACAGGGTTTATTTTGGCTTAGAGTCTCAAGCAGAAACCTCATATTGGAAGGGAAAGGATGGTAGGGCCTAGACCCCTTCTGGCCATAGCAGCTGGCAGAAAGCAGCAACCATGTGAGCTGAACTCTAGCTAAAGGAGGACTGCCCCTGCACCTTACCTCTTCTCAAATTACTACCAGCTGAGGCTCAAGCGTTGAAAACACATAGGCCTTGGGGGACATCTGATTCAAACTATCATAGCCCATAATAATTAAATAGATAGATAGATAGATAGATACACTCAAAAGAATAAAACATTCTCTCATAAGTCTACACAAACCTTATTTTTTTTTGTTCATTTTTGGTGCTCAAAACTCATTTTATACCAATTCTTAAAAGTTTTCAAAAAAAATAACTCATTTCAAATAGTCAAACTACTATGACATACATAAAATAGAAAAAAGAAGAACACCTCCCTTCATTGCATCACACAAAAATAACTACTGATAACAGTATGTACTGTTAACAGTCTTAGCAGGTTTCTTATTTGTATTTTATTTACATTTATACATATGAATATCTATTCCAAAGTTTATCTGAGCATGCTCTTCTATTGTTTCTTCATCAAGTACCTATATATCACTATGCACAGGCCTTCATTCTGAGACGGGGCATAACACAATCTGTTTAAAGGCATCAAAGGGGTTGAAGAGATGGCTTAGTGATTAAGGCATTTGCCTGCAAAGCCAAAGGACCCAGGTTTGATTCCCCAAGGCCCACATAAGCTAGATGCACAAGGTGGCACATGTGTCTGGAGTTCTTTTGCAGTGCATAGAGGCCCTGGCAGCCCATTCTCTCTCTCTTTCTCTGTGTCTGTTTCTTTCTCTCTCTCACTCTCACAAACAAATAAATAAATAAAATTATAAAAACATCAAAGTTTGCATTGAAACTAGTAGCCATTCATAAAAATAAATGGTTATTTCAATAAATAGAGGCTGTCTTGAGATTTCACTACATTTTTATCAAACTTTCGATTATTGAAAATGTTATCATGGCCCATTAACAATGAGTCTAGTACCTAAGAATTAAAGGAATGAACTAGAGCTTTAGTCAGTCACCACTGTGCCAGTTTGACGGTGAAGCGACAGCCTGATTTTAAGGCAGCTCTTCAAGAATACTCCACCATCGCCAACCTCAATGATTTTATAGCTAGCAATATATATATGGAGTAGCTGTACTGAAAGTTAGTTTGAGGAAAGGCAATTGTTAAAGGAAAAGCCTGCCACACCAGTCCTGTCTCGGGTGCTGAGGGTTATGGAAATCGACTCTATCAGAGCTGTTACTCAGGAAATGGAGTGTAGCAGGTCAAGTACAGTATCAATTTAGGGCAGGCCAATGGGCAGAAGTGCTCCTGGCATGGGTCAATGCCCCAGCTGAAACGAAAGAGAATATAAATAGATCCAATTAAAAGCAATCCCCTCTTGGAGGTCATTTGGGCCTTAAAATAAGACAGGCAAGCAGATCGGGCTGAATGCTGGAAAACAAAGCAAACAACAGAATATGTCTCTAGCCTTCCACGGCTGAAAGTGGGATGAGTGACCAGAGAAAAAGAAGAGAAAACCCCACGATCACAAATGAAGATTGCCTAAATAAACTTATGATGAGTATCTGCAGGCTGCAATTTAATTTCATGTATAGAAGGGTGACTTGACGAAATTAACTAATGCAACGCATCACGGCAAACTTTTTTTTGTATTTTTTTTTATTAACAACTTCCATGATTATAAAAAATACCCCATGGTAATACCCTCTCCTCCTCCCCCCCCCCCCCCCCCCGCTTACCCCTTTGAAACTCCATAGAGCATTAAGACCAAAGAAATAGAAGAACTGCTTACATAATTTGAAGAAAAGATCATTTGAGGCAAACCCGCATTTTGTCTAAATCAGCTTCATGGACAGGACACAATGAAATGAGCTAATGACGCAAGATCAACTTTTACTAGAAATATTGACCACTTGATGTTCAAACAGTGTGCTAAGTGCATTCACTATTTTTTTTTTTTTCCAAATCTAATCAGGCAAAACTTATAGAAAAACGTGGCATGAAGGCTATAACTCAGACCAGGAAAAAGTGACTTGTTAAAAATCCTTTTTAATTCTCATAAGAAATCTACCTAAACCTATTCCTACATATTCCACAACTAGATATTGCCAAATGTTCTAATTTTCGTAACAGAAATGAGTTCTGTGACATGTGGTAGCTGCACAGCGATCACTGTCACTTCTTTTTTTTTTTTTTTTTTTTAAGCAGGGGCTTTCAGTAATAATAGACCACATAGCTAACATGGGAAGCCAGAATTTTAGCCATGAGACTACCATTCCCTCAACAGTCATAGGTAAGTCAGCCCCTCTGCCTTTGTTATAAAATAATTGGATTAATTATTACTATCTAAGGCCATTTCTAACCTCCATATGCAACATTTAGCAGTTATTACTATTAGTTATGTGAATTCTGATAGAGATTCAGCCAGGGGCATTTGACAAAACACAGAATCAAAGGTAAACTTTTTTTTTTTTCCAAAACCTAGCCATCTTTATACTCCCAACATTCCTCTAGAATAGGTACTATCATTCCCATTTTACATATCACTTAATAAAACAGAGTCATAAATGGTACAGAAAAATATATTCTTGCTGACTGCAAATGACAAAGCCATCCTAAATCTAGATATTCTAACAAGAAACTCAGCACTATTATCACTACCACTCAGCTGTCTCATAGTCATGGTGGGTGAATTTAATTTATATTTGCTCCATTAGCCCAAAACTCAATTCTCAGGAGCATTGTAAGTATATAGGTTCCACACAAAATGTATAAAATTTTAACAACATCAAGCTTTTTGTAAAGTAAACTTGAAATATAGGACACTAGTTGCAAATTTCTCACAATTTTAGTGAGCTCAAGATACTTACAGGAAGATCCATTACATTATTTCCTTTCATAAAACCAAAACCAACTCTGTAACATGGCTAAAGAAAATGAAATGTAATGACATTTGCAGTCCTAATATGTAATAGTTTTTAAATTTGAGTTTATAATTCACCTTTTACTCAGTTTCCAAGATCTGTTCTTGCTCTACAAAAGAAAATATAAGAGAGGCAGAGGAGGCGGGGAGGAAGAGAGCGGGGAACAAGGAGGAGGAGGAGAAGGAAACACACCTGGATTTCTGGAGTTTAGAGTTCACATGTTTTGAAAAGATTCAAATTAAGTTATTCCACCCACTGAAAATATTTAAGAGATGAGTAAAAATAATGTTTACACATGTCACTTCAGTAAATAGCATGGTTCCTATCCGTAAGACCAGCCTAAATCTACCCACACAAACACACACACGCCTCCCTTCACAAACAACTCCTCTCTGTGAAAAATCAACTATTCATAACCATGGCCATCTTTTTACAATTTACAACAAATTGGTGTGTGCCTATGAATAAACTCACTCACTTCTATGGGAAATATATTGAAAAAACTGTGACACCGATACCCAAATAATGAAATCTTCTATGGAGGTATAGTAGACATATATACCAAAACTTACTGATGCATAATCTAGAATATGTGTAAATTTCTTGGGGACAATATTAATGATACAGCCCTAAGTGATTTATATAGTAATGTGGTCTCAAACTGTGAGATGACTTGTTGGATAACAGGGATCATTCACTCATCTTACTAAACAGTATCTGGAACATGAAAGTAAGTAAACACCACTCTCAAACACTTTCTTGTTTCCAAACTATTTTTGTATCATGCATGGAAACGTATTGACTTTCGCAGATACTACATAAACTTTTCTTACTACAGGTAAATAATGATCTGGAAAAAAGATGAATTTTAGTCTCAATATTGAGAATATGACCATTGTGATGAGCCTTTCAATACTTCTGGTGCCTGGAAACTTAGCGCCATTTGCCAATTATGCTAGCCATTTATCCTCTCTCTATATATATACTCTCTTCATTGCTTATTGTTTTGTCTTAAATGATTGTCCTTGTAACAGTTATTGGTACAGATGCCATTTCCTTCAAAAATAAAATGATCTTAGAGACGAAAATATTAATCAAGCCACTGAATTTAAGAAAAGGAATTTGAGGACAAAACTGAGAATAGGTAAAACAATAAAAAGATCATAATGGTTTAGGATTTGGACAATGGTAAGCAAAGTAGATTTATATTTCATTTTATTTGAAGATGGCATTTGTTTGCCTATGGGAATGCACAGTGAAGAACTAGGAACTAATGACTGTGTTAGAGGAAAGTAGCAGTTATGCCTTCATAGACTTCGTGATGAATTGCTCCTGAACTACACAGGAAAAAGTACAGAAGTAGAATTTAAGAGGATGTTAGACCAGTTCTTGAGAAGAATAAAAGAAATTTTAAAAGTCAGTGGAATGTAAAGAACACTGTGAGCCAAAAAAAATTGGTCAAAACCCAGCTAACCAAAAATTGGAAAAAGCTATACTGCATGAAGTTCTATGGGAGAAAGAAGTCATCAGTGGAGATAAACAACAGTGGGCATTGCAAGTCTTCCATTTGGTCAGCCAGGTCATCTGAGCCAACTGGTACAACAGTGATATGTCTGTTATGGGGAAAACCAAAAGCTCTCTAATTGGACTTGAGGCCCGCACCATGAGAGGGAATATATGATTAATACTGAAAATCTAGTCAAAAGCCTATGACAGGTGGGGGGAGGTCTTGAGCTCTAGGGATGTAACACCTGCTGATGTCTGGCTAGATGCATATATTAGGTTCACCAAACTTCTCAATAAGCACTTTTCTTAATGTTCATACCCATGTATTAATGCTAGTCTCACAAAATGGCCTATCTATGACCTCACAGTACCTAGCACTGCCTATACAAAATCTTCAAAATAGGAGGAAAAGACGATGACATCAAAATAAAAGACTAACTGAGAGGGGAGGGGATATGATGGAGAGTGGATTTGTGAAGCGGAAAGTGGGGAAGGGAGGAAATTATCATGGTTTATTGTCCATAATTATGCAAGTTGTCAATAAAAATGTTTGAAAAATTAGTCAACAATAGTATGATATTCTTTGTAGGTCTGAAAACACACACACAGACACACACAGACACACACACACACACACACACACACACACACACACGTGCTCGATGTTGAATACATGCCTAAGCCTGTCAATATCTTATCAGTCACTGGATATCTTATCAAGACAAGAGGGAAATGGAGAGGCATGCATAGAAAGATGAAAAGTGTTTGTAAAACCTCTGCTGAAATCTGATTATGAAACCAGGCAAAGCAATTGTGGCAATTCTATTAATCAGCATGATTTATTTGAGCTGACACTTTAGACAAACCCAGGGGCGTTGCATAATAAATGCTTATGTCTTCCTCATGCAGTGTTCAATCATGACCCCATGTCCCATCTAGTGATTCTGCCATCTGGAATGTGTGGCCTTTAAGTTCACTGTGGGATGGAACAGACCCACAGAGAAGGTCCACCAGCTCTATTTGTCCTAGATCTTTCACTCATAGTCTATGGGCAGGAGCTACCGGGTTTTAGCAGCATTCTCAGAGTGTTTGCTGAACACCTACTGCTTTTAACACAGAAACTCGAGTAAGATGTGGGGGTCAAACAACATAGGAGATACAAATATACTTGTTTATTTATTATCTAACAATCTATGAGAGAGTGAGAGAGATATTTCAGAGTAAGAAACTTCAGAAGACAAAAGTTTCATAAGAAAACAAATGTAAATAGAATCCCAAACCGAAGAGAACTAGCCACTGATATTTTCTCTGGATATCATTGTCCTAAATGAAACACTGGAAAATTGGAGAGACTTCCTGGGACACATTTATAGTTTTGGGGATGGGAAGATGAAATTGTACCCCTTTGATAACTTCTAACTTCTCTAACTCACTCTAACATGAAACAACTATAAGCTGAATGTCGAAGCTATTGCAAGGGCAAGTGACAGTCTAAGAGATGAAGAGTTATGATAAAAACATGGAATAATTTCTACAAGGATGCAATACTTTCACCTGATTTCTTGTCTCAATAATCAGTTACCCAACAGGGAAATATTTCACATAGACCAAAGATGCCACATGCTTGTTCATATTCCGTGATTTTATTTTCACTTCTCCAGTGTCTGGACTGTGTTCTCCAGCTCAACTTTGTTTGCCTTGTAAACCTTCATTGGTCCTTCACTTCTCCATAGGAATGGAAGTGCTTTAGGGCTTTTGTATCTCCAGCAAGGGCCCATTCCTGCCTCTTAGCCTTCCAGCAGTACATATCTTCTCCATTGGATTCTAAGATTTCTGAGATTTTTGAAGCCTGTCTCTTCACCTTTATTTTCAGATCTGGCATATGGCCAGGAAGAGAAGCTCATAATTGCTTTTGGGCCAGCTATCAGCACTTAGTACAGTATAAATCATGCTGAAGATTGATAATAAAGTTTGTCATTCTAAAAATATGGTAGAAATCTAAAATTTAATTAACTTTCTAAAATACCACTCAAAATAGCAAAACATGATAGAAATCAATCCATTTTGACTAAGGAAGCTGAGGTGTTTTCTGGCATATAAGCAGACAGTTCCAAGTCAGAAACACTGTAAATAACTAATTAAAAATCTTTCTGTTGTAATAAAAATAAAATGCTTCAAGCAGTCTAACCTGCTTTCCCCAACTCATTTAGTTCCTTCCTCACTGTGTAAATGCTTTTTACAAAATAGACACCAGCTTTGCAGAGAGTATTTTTGAACAATTGAAATATGAAGGCGAAAATTGTGTTAAAGCATACCATCTGCTTTGGCTTTCTGGAGCCCAATGATTTTATCTACCCTGAGACTCAAACACCTCACCCTTTATAGCAATTCATTAAAACTTCACTGTGGGGGGGAGAGGGTTTAGGTGAACGGGAGAATCACAGCCATGGGATATGAAAAATAGCTGTGTCTGCCATATTTTCTGTACTCAAAGTTTCCAATTAACTCAGGGTGTTTCTACCATTATGAGCAATTCTTCTCAGTGCTACAGGCTCCAAAAGCAGGGAAATTTGGAGCTAGGTTCCAATTTGAGAACTCAATTTCTAACCAATCTACACTGACATGATTATGTCTTCCATACCATTGCACAAATCAAATTTTAATCACTACTATTTGGGCAATAAAGTGCTACAATGTCTCGCAAAATCAAATTGAAATTCAGGCTCCTCCATTTGCCACCACTGCATGCACATTAGTCCACAGTCAGGAGGAAGTGCACAGGTAGTAGAGGCTGATCACGTGGCACTCACAAATGTAAATGATTAAAGGAAAACATTGAGAACATAGTCTGCTGTCTTTAATTAACTGAAAAAAAAAAAGTAAATGTTACCTCATGAGATGAGGAAGCCCTCTTTACATGGGAAACTTTGGATAAAATTCAAGAACAATGTAAAGAACACTGGTCACAAATGAGATAGTTTCAAGTTTCAGCCTGTAATTCTTTCTGCCACTAATGCAGAGTCTTTGATTCTCATTTTCATCAAAAGTAAAATGAGGGCCCAATGCTTCTTGATCTCCGTCTTTTCATTTTCTATTTATTTTTGCATGGATGTGTATGTGATCATCAGTGTGTGCGGGGGGGGGGTGTACATGTGTTACTGTAAGTGTGCATAAACATGTGTGAGAGCACACATGCACATGAAAGCTATATGTTGATGTTAGGTGTCTCCCTCAATTGCTCTCCACCTTACTTTTTGAGACAGTGTCTCTCCCTGAACCTGAAGGTCACCAAGCCAGCTAGACTGGCTGGTTATCAAGCCTCAAAGATCTTCAGCTCTGGGAATGAATGCAAGTATCTGTCACCACACCTAGTTTGCATGTGGGTGCTGGGGGCTCTGAACTCAAACCCTGATGCTTAGGTGGCAAGCACATTACTAACTGTACTATCTCCCCAGCTCTAGAATTCTTCACCTGTAAGATCAAGTTCAGCCTTATTGTGTGAATGAATGCAAAGATGACCTAGATAAATTTAGGTCTCATTGTGAAACCTGTGTACCATTCATGTTCACCAAGTATTTTGACATCCAAGAGGCATTCAAGAAATGAATAAGCAAATAGTGTTTACATGGAGAGGTTAATGAGACATTGGAACACATGAAAATAGAAAGGATCATGGATTACTAAAAAGAAGGAAAAAATACAAGCAAGCTGTTATTTATTTTCTTTTGGGATCCCTGACCACTGCTTACTCATGTACTACTTACTTTTTGTAAATGGTGCCATTTGCTTCTAAACAAGTAGTGAACAGAATTATCAGATAGAAAAGTTTCTCCCTTCTTTAGTAGACAGCTCAGCTATTTGGGCTAGAAAATCCAAAACTGATGACAATGATGAGGGGAGATTATTCATAGAAATTAAGTTGTTCAGAGCTGATTGAAGAAATCTGTGGCCATTAAAAACAGGCTATCTCTGTCCTTTGCTTTGTCCTACTTGAAAGCCAGAGTACAGTCTATAGCCAAAAATGGCTAGCTCGCTCAGTCTGAGAATTTCTGCGTGGGGATTTGAGAATGAAAAGGAAAGAACAAGGCTATTGCTCTTTGATGACACATGCAGAAACTGTCCATATCACTTCCTCTCACAGGCAGAGAACATAATGTTATGGCCACCAAAAGAATCTGAAAAGTTTAATCTTTTACTGAGAGGCTACTATGAGCAGTTATGAGTTAAATTCCTTACACTAGAGGAAGGATGGGATAGTAAAAGAGGAATGCTGTCTTCCATGGACTTCTGACCAGTAAATGAAATCCCATTGTGTTTCAGAGGACCATAGTGCATCAAGGAATGCCTAGCTTCTGTCTTCTGGGTCTCTTTCATTCTTGTAACTATTATTTGTGTCTGGCCAGGCTCTCCTAGCCTGAAGGAAAGTAGTCAAATAAACACTTCTATCTTAGTCTACTAAATGTTTACTGTGATGCCTTGTCAAAGGGTATTTGCAGTTTCAGAGGATAACTCAAGAAGTGATCAACACTTAAGCCCTCAAATAAATGAATGTCTCATTAAGTATATTCTCATTGGCTATATATTTAAATGGCATAAAGTTGTTTTAGGAGACCTTAGGGAACTCAAGTGATACTATTAAGACCAACTATTCCATCTAGCAATAGGACCAATTTCAGCAAATTTATTGTTTTATTTGGTCTAATATTTTTTGTCTACTTCTACTGAACTATGGTTTTCTTCCTCATGCTAATGCCACAAAACTACTTAGCATACATATTGTGGATTTCTTTTTAATTTTGATGCAATAATTAAATGTTATCATCTATATTACATGGGGATCATTGTTTGATATTCCTGAAAACTTAAGGTTACATGTTGGCCCAAAATATAAAAGCTTCCTCTCTAAATCGTAGTTGATACTGATTTATGGAACAAATGTGTTCACATACCATTAATTACATTAAATGTTCAATGAATAGTAGATGTGGTAATTAAATGTAGCATAAATGATTTAAATTATACCTCTTACTATAAGATATTCCAAATTATGGAAGAAATTCAGACCTTAATACGCCCTGCTGTGTCTGTCTATTGCAGCACAGGGATTACTTTGAGTTCTATATTACGAGTCACTTACCATCCACTCAGTTTGCTTTATAGCCACTATGCTCTACTGGGTGAATTCCAGACTCTAATTTAGAAAGCTAAAGACTGTGACAGCTCTCTATATCTATAGAGTTCTGCATTTTAAAACAATGTAGACTGTGTAAAAATTGTGCCAAAGCATCTGGTAGATGTTATTTCATTTGAACTTGGTACATTTTTACCCTAAAGGCTGGAAATTTTAGGATCACTTAAAGATATCCCAATTATGATCAGGAAGTGAAAATAATGGGGACACAGTTCCATGACCTCCTCCCCCTATAGACAAGCATATTCTGCAGAAAACATTGACAGTGTTCCCAAGATACTCAATTCTGATTTTTTCCAAGATAAAAAAAAAATGGTACATACAGTGAGAGAAAGAATCAAAAAAGGGCATGCTGATTCTTCGAATTTATTTTTCGCAATGAAGAGAAAGAATAAAAGGATGTGCTCGTGTCCTGAAGGTTATAGTGACTCAAATTTTAGTGCTCATGAAAATGCCTGGGAAGCTCTTCAAAGGCAGAATTAATGCGAATCTCCGAAGTTTCACCTTGTTATATGCAGCAAAAAGCACAGGAATATTTTTCAAATCACATGAAACCCAGGAAATTCTTATAGAGCATGTGGCAAGCAAAACTCTACATACTCAAGAAGACTTTGTCTCACTCCCTTGAACTTGTAAATATTACTTTGCATGGGAAAAGGAGTTTTTCTAGATGTGCTTAGGATTCAGGTATTCAGAATGGAGAAGAACATCTGGAATTAATTAGGTGAGTCTAGCATGAATCCTTAAAAGGATAGTCACTTTCTCAGCTTCAAACAGTGGGTGACTGGCCTACAGAAGATTGGTCAAACTTTGAAGGAACAATAAAACAAGGCATTTCAGTGGTTTCCAGAAATCAAAACTCTAAGAAGCAAATTTTCCTCTAGGACTTTAGAAATGAATGCTGCCTGTTTGATGCTTTGATTTTAGCCCAAAGAGAACTTTGTTGAACTTCTAACCCAAAGAACGATAGGTAATAAATTTGAGTTGTTTTTAAGCCACTAAGTCTTTGACTATAGAAAAGTAATATGTTTGAGAGCTATATCTTGAATTTCTATTCAATATCTAGTCATGTTACAGTACAAAACTCAGTGTCATTTTAGCAGAATAAGTGTATCCTATCCCTCACAAGAAATGGCTGTAGTATTTAATGATTGCTTAAATTTAATGATGTCATTGCTTTTCATAAGAAGGAAAAAACTTTATTTTGCCTTACTATTTTGGAGTGTGTAGTCAATGATTTATTAGTCTGTTGCTTTGGGTGGTGTAACATCATGGGGAAAGTGCAGGATTTTGTTTTGTACATTTATAGTGTTAATTGAAGGTTTTATGTTTTCTTTTCAATTTCACTGAAAAGTAATTAAACAACAAGAGTAAGTGATATGTAAATGAGGAATAAAAGAGGAAAAAAGGGAAAAATATTAAAAAGACCAAAAGATGCTAAGGTGGAAGTTTTGTTCTTTTATTAGGGTAAGCAGCACACTAAAAATATTTAATACTTTGATGCTATAAGCAAATGCAAAGCATTTGGGGAAATGGCTTAATAGCCACAGCTGTTCTCTGGTGTAGAAGGGTTTCCATGTACAGATGCTGATGTGGGCATGCCTGTGAAGCACATGTGTACCAGGAACTTTGCTTCTGTTCTAAATCTGGCTTATACTCACAATCTCAGATTCAACTAAGAATGTTTACATTGATCATGTGCAAACATTTTTCTTTTAAATTTCTGGAATAAAATCTCTGAGCTTACAAAATACTATATATTTTCCAAATCAATAAATGCCTTTTAAAAGCCAAGAACCCAGAGAAATTTTCTTCACCTCTCCTCTGGGCAAACCACAAACAGAACTGTTAACAAAATGATGTGTCTTTGAGTTAAGAGTTTCATTTTGCAAGAGGCCAGTCATGGTCTGTCCTATTGAATGGAATCCCTGAGACTGCATGGAAAGGCCACATATTGCTAATAGGCCCTGGAACAGAGGTATTTGCCTTTCTTTGAAAAGTTTACATTTCTATATTTCATAGCCAAACATGAGATTTACAAGAGGAGGGTGGATCAAACATATACCAGGTAACATGCAAATGCTATAACCCTTTAGATGGATAAGAGTAATGATTTTGGTGACTGGCTAAACTGGGTGAAAGTATGAATCTAAGTAAATATGCGACCGAACCCATGGGCACTTGGAATTTCTCCTTTCACCCATAGCATATTACCCATTGAATGCTTTCATTATCACAAATAACCATGGCTTTCCACCATGTGTGGAGAAGTGCCTTGTTTCTGATGACACACTATTCCACAGGGAATTTTGTCTCTCAAAAACCTTTACTTTCTGATAAAAATTTCTGAGCTCCTTGGGTACTTCACCTCCCACTCTCTTCTCACCCAATGTGCTGGCCATCTCAATGATTATGACATCAGAGCATTATGAACAATCTGTAGATGTGCTCTGCTTTGATAAGATGCTTGCTATGTAAATGTAAATTGTATTAATATGTAAAGACTTTATTTTTTAATTTGGAACATCTAATAAGTTTACAGAGTGCATTTCATTGTTATTTCTCTTCAATTTTTTTTATATCTTAGTTTATGCTTTTGATGATACAGATTTTATTGAATCTTACCAAATTGTCTTTTGACTATCTCAGACTGTTTTGTGGCTTATCTGAAAATTTCTTTATGGTTTAATTAAATTTGATCCTCTCTTATTTTCTGTAAATTATGTACAAGTAAAGTCTTGATTAAAATCTATATACTATTTTGAGAGGAATACTTCATATGTGGTAAATATGAGTTACTTTTCATTTTCATCCTTCCATCCTTTTTTCTTTCTTCATTTATTTTTTGATCTTTTTCTCATTTTCATTCATTATTTGTCCTTTCCCCTCATCCCTCTATTCCTTCATTCATTCCTTATATCAACTAGGTCTACTTATTATTTCAAAATAATGCATTTAATTCTTCCCTTAAAATTACCAATTTTCAGGAAAAAGATAGATAACACAACAATATGGTCTTCCTAGAGTGACAATTCAGAATCTATAAAAGATAAAGATGAGCTTAAAAATGTAAAAACCATGTATCACAAAATTGTGATCATGTCATAATAAAAATTAGAACTATTTATTGCTCAAAATTGCATTGAAATCAATAATGGCATTTATTTCAATTTTGTTTTTAATACTAACAATTGAAAACAATGGCTACTTGTGCCCTCTGGGCCCAGGTGTGGTCCCCTTGAAGGTGCCCAGGCAACCGGAGTGGGTGAGAATGTGACAAAAGAATCACTCCTGGGACATAGTTGAACAGCTCTCTCCATTTATTGTCAGAAAAATGGGTTTATAAGCATCTGAGGGTTGGGGGAGGTCCCTAAGGGGATTGGTGGGTTTAAATATTGCTAGCCTATGACTACAGACATTTTTTCCACCACATAGGCCATGGGGGGGGGGTCAGGTGATCTAGGGTATCAAGACTGTGTGAAGGCTGCTGGCTGATAAGGTATTTTACTAGGCAACTGGCCGAAGATCACTGGGCTATGGGCAAAGCCTAAGTTCAGATGTGTTGGGCTTGGAGAGGGAGTGGTCTCCTGTAGCCTGGGGATCCTCAGCCATGCCTGGAAGCTCAGGCCCCTCTCCTGAAGGCTCTAGCCTTATGTGGTTTACGAGGACTTGATTAGTAGCAACTTTAGCAATATTACTTATTTGTTATCTGAGAAATTTGATTAGACAGGAGGCTACAAGGAATAGGGTTCCTATAGTAAGGAGGGGACTAAGGAGAAGCCAAGTAACTAAAGGGTTAGAGAACCAGGTGGTGGGGTCCTCAGGCTTGTAATAGTCAGCAGCTTAATGGGATTTGATTCATTAACAAAGAAAACAATATTTTTCTCCCAAGACCATACATGCCCCCCAAGTTCAGCAGTAATGAAGTCTAAGGCTAGACAGTTTTGAAGTACCACACCTGTGAGAAAATTCAATTGTCTCTGGTCACCAGAGGCACCCCAAGACAAGTCATGCCAAGGCCCATCAGCAGAGGAATGAAGATCTCTTACGGTTGGTATAGGCAGTTGGTACAGGCGGAGTTTGTAGATTTTTTCTTGTAGAGATACACCTGCGAAGCAATCAAGACTGGGAAACAATAAGTGGGAGAGAAAATATTTATGTATGGGATGGGTACTTCTTTTACACAAAAAGAGGGCAGTGTCTTGACTCCACTGGTCCTGATTATGGAAATATTGAGCAGGCATTCAGCTCTGGTTGGCTTAGCGCTGGACAGGCAGAGAGACACAACTTGACACGTATCAAAGAGGGCGAGGCTTATCCTTTGCAGAGCCAGGCACTCGGAGCACACATGGAAAAACAGTTCTTTGGAATTAGGCAAGAGATAAGAAAAATTTTCTTGTCCATTTTACCTTTAGGGGTCCAGTCCCCTAATCCTATCCCCCTTTATTTCTCCCTCTCATGAGAAGACACTTTAACTGCCATTAGATGGCAAGGAACAAAGACTTAAGATCCTTACTACTTCCAGATGAATGGGGCACAAAGTGGTGACTTGTTGCAGTCAGAGAGTCTCTCCCAGAGAGGGGAACTATTCTAATGAACCCTGGAGTGTAGGAACACAGTCTCAGAAGAGAACATTGGGGAGAAAGGATAAAAGTAAGGAGTTAATGAGAAGTGAGCACAGAGCAAACTGATCCTTTTTGAGATTGAGGGAATCCATGTAGACAGGCCTAGATTGTCTCAGGACCATCTGAGCATGAGCTGTTTGAGATTTTCTTCCAGAACTGTTCATCAAATGGCACAGTAGTGTTCAACATGGCTTGTAAAACAGATGAGGTATTAGCAGAGTTTTCATAAGCATGTACACAACATATAACCTTGATTGTCATTAAAGGCTGTAAAATATACAGTTTGCATCTCAGAACTTATTTATATATTCTAGATTTGAAAATAACCCTTTTTCCATCTATAGTTTTTTTATTATTATGGAATTAGAACTATGGGGAAAAGTTGTCTTAAGGTCTTCTTTGTTTCCCCTCTTGGAAAAGCTTGTTGTATTACTTAATAGGTCATTTGTATATTTAAGGTATTTTTATCTTGGGTTATGCATTTCTCTCTGAGTGTTTAAGACCATATAGATAGCCAAAATTTAATTAAGGATTAATTTTGGAGGTCACTAATGGCTCTCTAAAGAGACTGTAGGGACCAAGGAGTAGCCCTATAGTTTACTGATTTTTTTTTTTTGGTTGTTTGTTTATTTGTTTGTTTGTTTTGTCACTGGTGTTTTCTGTCTGTTAGGATGAGTAAGGGCCATGCTGGCCAAGTAATTTTCCCTTCTTTGGGAAGTCAGGAGGACTGATTGTTCCTCAATTGTGACTCTCCTATTTTAGACTGTACACCAATTTTGTTTGGGTCTTTGTATCCTCCCTGCTCAGGAAGACAGGTAACTTACCAGGGGTTGAGTGTAGAAGTGTCCCATCATCTCCAGTGGCCTCATGACCTGGGAGCACAGGTCAAAATATTGGCCATTTTTGCTCCAATGATTCCAATTGGCTTTGGCTTCTACGTAGGTAATTAACACACTTAGAAAGGAAGTTACACCAACCTGTATGTATGTACATATAGAGCACATTTGATTATTGAAATAGATTTAGTTGAAGAATGGCACAAGAGTTTCTAAAATCATTTTGTCTAATCTTTTAAATTTTTGTTGTACTGTGGCAGCTTTCTATACCTCAGATATAGAAAGTAGGCATATCTTACACTTAAAATATCTAACAATTATAAGTATAGGCAGAATGTGTTACCTGTCTTGAAACCAATATCAATTAATTTACAAAAAAACTAGTTAATTTAACCTAGAAATTGTCAGAAAAGGACAAATAAGACAGTATAAAGTCTTAGCACCTGTGTTTGAAAACATTTTTGATTAGTTCAGATACCTGTGTGGGTACCAATTACCCAAAGAACATTGGAAACAGAACCACAGAGCTGGGATATTAATTTTCTCAGATGAGGACCATTGTTTGAGCATGAGGTTGTACCTTAAAGTAGGGAATACGTCTTAAGAGTTAATTTTATTATAAGTACTGGACTTAAGATAACAAAAATGAGACAGTTACTTTACATACAATGGAGCAGAATCTGTTCTTTTTTGAGCCAAAACAGCTAGCTAACTTTTAATATAACCCTTGATAAATCTTTTGTGAAAGACAAGACACCATTTGACAACCAATGCTTTTGCTACGATAGAAATTTTTATTAACATAAACAATTTTATGTTTTTCCCATGACTTAAATTTGATAAAGCTTACACAAGCTATCCCAACATATTTTAGCCTGAAAATTAGTTTTTTATTCCTTAAGAGTTTATAAACAGTTGAAAAATCTCTAACTTTAGGCATGGTGTTTAGGTTTAGTCTGAAAATTCTTTCCTACACACACACACATATCTTTATCCACATATTTTAACATTCTGATCTAGATACCACTCAAAAAGTATTTTTAACGAGCATTTAATGTCCAACATTGAAAAATTCCTTCCCAGTTCCTTCAATCAACTCATTTTACCCAACAATTAGTCATCGTTTTATAAGACTATTAAGAGAAATTATACCAGATGTATTAATCCTACTACTCATTGCCAAGCAAGTAGTCTAAAGACAATTTTATGGTCATTAATACCAATAACACACTTGGAAATGATTTTATTAGGAGTAACTAAGGCAAATTTTGTTGCTATCTTGAGGCAGGCTGGCCTAGAAGTCAGGTCAGTTGCCTCCTCCTTTTAAGTCCCAGAACATAACAATCTCTTTTTATTTTAAAATAACTGACAAATTATACGTCACCACTTCAGAGAGAATTCTGTTGTTTGCAATAATCCTCTATGTAAGTTGAAGTTGACCTAGAACATAGACTCAGTAATTATATTTATGATACCATGTAACAAAGTATGGCATTGTTTATGCAAAACTTCAGTTCACCATAGGCTTTAGTTAAGTGGACCTTTTTTTTTTTTTTTATTTTTGGTTTCTTTCTGCTTCTTGGTGTTGACACTGCGATGGCTGGGAGGGGCTTGCATACACCTTTATATCAGCCCTGCCCTGCTCCTGGGCACTCGCCCAGGTCCAGGTCTGGTCTAGTGGGTCTGATCTAGTACACGTGGAGGTAAAGGCCAAGACTGGCCAAGACAAATGCCAGAGTCTGAGTCTGGCTACCTGGAGGGGAAAGAAAGGGGGGGGGTCCTGGGACCTTTGGGAAAAGAGGGGGCCTCCAGAACTGCCATGGGAGGCCGCTGGGAGAGGAGGTGGAGACATGATGCCTGCACAGACCTAGGCACCATTGTCTGGGCACGTGTGAGCCCGTTTCCTGACTCTGACTCAAGCCACTTTGGAGTGCTTGCAAAGCCAGCTTGAGGTTTCTCTGCTTAAAGGGAGCGAAGGGAAATTTCTTTCCTGAACTTTTCATTTCCTAGCCATATAAGTTATGCAGGTCCACGTGTCTGGGCCACATGGATGCCCAGAAATCATCCAGGGGGCAACCTGGAGGACTTCCCAAAAGTAGCTGGCCACCCTCTGGGAGCACTTAATTCCCATAACTTTCAGAAGAGACCATAACCTACAAATCTGTGCTTCCTTTTGCTGGAAGACAATATTAAAGCAAAGGAGGAAAAAGAGAAAAATAGCTTCTGTCTGATGGAGGAAAGAGAAATAGAGAGTTTTCCCAACACCCAACGGGCTGTAGGGGTCCAGGCAGAGGACAGCTGGCCTTCAGTCAATACCAAAGAGTGGCCTCAGCCAAGAGATGTCAGTTGCCAGTTCGTCATGTCTGGTCCCACACAATGGTGCAAACTGAAAATAAAGGAGGAAAAAGAGAAACCTGCCAGCTCTCAAAAATATGGAGGAAAAGCCACATGGGCCGATGTCTCCCAGTCCCACTTGAGAGAGCACTCACCTACCCTGACTGTCTCATAAGGTACCTGTTCAGGTGCCAGCTGTGGGTTCCTGTGTCCTCCAGGGCCCAGGCATGGTCCACCCCAAAGGCACCTAGGCAACCATGATGGGTGAGTGCCTGACAAAAGAATTACTTCCAGGAGACAGTTGAACAGCTGTCTCTGTTTATTGTCAGGGAAATGGGTTTATAAGCATCTGAGGGTTGGGGGGAGGTCCCTAAGGAGATTGATTGGTTTAAATGTTGCTAGCCTATGCCTACGGACATTCTTTCCAGCATGTAGGCAATGGCTGGGGGGGGGAGGGGAGAGGTCAGGTGATCTAGGGTCTCAGGACTGTGTGAAGGCTGCTGGCTGATAAGAAGTTTCCTAGGCAACTGGGCAAAGGTCACAGGGCTCTGGGCAAAGCCTAAGTTCAGGTGTGCTGGGCTTGGAGAGGAAGTGGCCTCCTATAGCCTGGGAGTCCTTAGCCATGCCTAGCAGCTCAGGCCCCTCTCCTGAAGGCTCCAGCCTGTACCTGGCAGTGCCCAACAGCTACTGTTGCAGTAAGCTTCTCATGCTGGCCAAAAGCACCTGACCATGAGCAGCTTGTGGGGGAAAACAAAAAACAAAAAACAAAAAACAAAAAACAAAAAAAATGTTTATTTTGGCTTACAGTCCATGATGCATGATGGCAGGGGGAAACAATGGCATGAGCAAAGGGTGGACATAATCCCCTGGTCAACATCAGGTGCACAATAACAGCAGGACAGTGTGCCAAACACTGGCAAGGGGAAGCTCTCAATAACACCCACAAGCCTGCCCCCAACAATACATCACCTCCAGGAGGCTCCGATCCCCAAATTGCTAAGAGCTGAGGACCTAAGCATTTAGAACACATAAATTTATGGGGTCACCTGAATCAAACCACCACAGCTACTTTCCCCAAAGAAAAAGTTCCCTCTTTGTCAATGCTTAATCATATATAAGATAATACTAAAAATACTTGGAATGATTTACAGCAACAGGTATTCCCTCCTCAACCTACTGAGTGCCTCATTTTAGATGCCTGAACTCCCAAACTATGAAAAAGTAAGATTATGTTATTGTATGTCTTCCAGTTTTGGAGTCATGGCAACCTTAGGAAGCTATTTATAGAGTATGTAGCCACACATTTAGATTGTGACTTGTTATATGAGTAAAAAAATATGTGGACATTCTACATTATACCCTTAAAATAGCTTTTCTGTTTGGCTAAAATGTGGATTTAAAGATGAGGACATTTTAAATGTAGATAATCAAAGGCAAAAATCTAGTAACCTTAGGTATATGGTGAGAGTGTTTTAGGTACCACACCAGCTTTAAATTTGTGTAACACAGATATAAAATTCCATTTTTTTAAATCACAATTAAGTTAGGAGTTTATCATAGTAGATTAACCTGCAAGCAAAGTAGCACAATAGAAGAGAGAGAGAGAGGAAAAAAAAAAAAAAAAAAAGCTTTACAAAGCCTAGAATGATCATCTCAAGCAACTGCTCCTGAAAGATCCAATATGGATGAGGACTGAAAATAGAGCCTTTTTCTTGGAAAGATTAAAGGTTGTAAAGACTTTGACAAGTGCTGTTTAAAGTCAAATAATACAGACAAGAGCATCAGTGGAGAGAGCACAGGAGAGTATGGAAGTAAAATATCAGAGATAGCAAATGTAAGTAGTGCTGTTAGCATTTCACTGCAACATGAAAAGAAAGATATAAAACAGAAACTGAAAGTCAAAGAACTATGTTTTTCCACAATTATCTCAGTTATAGCAACTGGAGTCCATAGTTAAATCTACAAAAGCATATTTTCCAATTTCTGTTTCATTTTTTTCTATAAATTGTAACATTGCTGTTGACAAGACAATACCAGATGAAGAATTTTCTCCTTTTTTTTTAAACTACTATCTATCTATCTATACCATTTTTTTTTTCTTTTTCTTTTTGTTTGTTCTTCAAGGTAGAGTATCTCAGGCTGACCTTGAATTCACTATGCAGTCTCAGGGTAGCCTCAAACTCACAACGATCCTCCTGCTCCTGCCACCTAAGTGCTGGTATTAAAGGTGTGCACCACTGCGCCAAGCTATATCATTTCTCTTATTGAGTGGGCATTTGGAACTAGAGCCAGATATTATGTCTAGGTGGCTTTGGTAGCAATGTCAACAGCCCTCAATAAGAGCATTTGTGAAGTTTTACCTTTTCTTTAACTACAGACTTTCCCCACTCCTCAACTTGCCTGGAACATCTGCCAAACACAAGTGATATCTAACTTCATCACTACAAAGAAATCACAATTAATAGTCCATATTTGTTTCTATGTTTCTGGTCCTCATTTATTTCCATGAGCTTATATTTGTTTAAACATATATTTAGAAGCTAATGTTAATCAGGAATAAGTGAAATACTAATGCACTGCTGTTCTGCCAGCTCTATAGTGATTTCCTTGTATTTAACTATTAGCAAAGAAGTCTGCTCCTGGGTACACTGCTTTTCAAATGTTAATGCAAATATGAATCTCCTAGGGTTCTCATTTAATAAATCGAGGGTGAGGTACAAGACTTAATAGTTCTAAGAAACTCCCAGGTGTCATCTATTCTATCGATCACAGGACCACACTTGGAGCAGCAAGCCACAGTGGACATTTTCCAGCAAGCATTTATATTTCCACATTCATCAACAACACCATATTCATATTTTTATTTATTGTATTTAATTTTATTTCATTTCATGGATAACTTCCATGATTGTAAACAACATCCCATGGTAATTCCCTCCCTCTCCCACTTTCCCCTTTGAAAGTACTCTCTCCATCATATCCCCTCCACCTCTCAATCAATCTCTCTTTTATTTTAATGTCATGATATTTTCTTCCTATTATGATGTTTTTGTGTAGGTAGTGTCAGGAACTGTGAGGTCATGGATATCCAGGCCATTCTGTGTCTGGAGGAGAACATTGTAAGGAGTCCTACCCTTCCTTTGGCTCTTACATTCTTTCTTCCACAGTGGACCCTGATCCTTGGAAGATGTGATAGAGATATTTCAGTGCGGAGCACTCCTCTGTCACTTCTTCTCAGCACCATGGTGCCTTCTGAGTCATCCCAGTGTCACTGCCATCTGAAAAGAGAACGTTCTTTAACCAAACGTGAGAGTAGCATTAATATAAGGGTATGAACATTAAGAGAAGTGCTTATTGGGCAGTTTGGTGAGCACAGCATATACATTTAGCCACACACATTGCACCCCTAGGGCTCATGACTACCCCTGTGGTAAGATTTTGTATAGGGATGTATTCCCTCCCATGGAGAAGGCCTCCAGTCAAATTCAGGAGCAGTTGGTGTCCTCCATAACAGATGTGCCACTATTGCACCCATTGCACTCATTTGGCCTGGCTGGCAATATACATATTTTTAATTACTTCTTTTTAGTAGGGAAGAGACATAGTGGAAAAGTTTATAATGCCAACTAAAGAATTATAAACATTTTATCATGGGCTCCTTCTCCTCAACCTTTCATTCATTGAAAATAATATTCTTTATTAGTTATGTACATAGTGTGTACACTGTCATGTTGGTACCATCGTTAGCCTCCTCCCTGTCCTCCTCCCTCTGCAGGGACCCTCCCTGTTGGGGAATATGGGTTATGCATTGTGGGGTTAGCCATCAGTTATGGATATGAGGCAATGTCTCTATGCATAATGACCCAACATGCGACCCTAACAATCTTTCCACCCCCTCTTTTGCAAATTTCACTGAGCCATCTTGGGTTCATTTTATGTCTACTTCAGTGATGAGGTCTTGGGAGCCTCTGTGTCTCTGGATCTCTGGTTTGGTAGGAGTTGAGTGTTCTCTGTGTCTATCTCCTTCACTCTTGTGCTGGCACCAGTTTCACCAAGAAAGCAACACTCTCTCTTGCTCATTTCCCCAATTACTCTTGGTTTCAGCTGGAGCCCTGGTGAGGTGCAATGGGTTGATTCTCTCCTCAAGATCTGTGACCATCTGAAAAAGAGAAGCAAATTCTCCAACAGAGGGTGAAGTCATCACCAGATAAATGGGATAACCATTGTTAATTTAGAGAGAATTTAATAGGTATAGGCCCTCTTTTAGCCCATGATTGGTAGGAACTTGATAATGTAGAGTGAGCTCATTTTTTGGTTATGGTTCTGACTTGTTTCCCAATTCCACCTATGGGTTCCATTCCACTGAACAGTTCAGTTAGCCAAATCAAGAGCAGTTGGTTTCCCACCATGGGTGTGTGCCACTATTGCACTTGTGTGAGCATCAAGTCAGGTTGTTTGCTGCTGAATAGCTTAGACCATGAGTTCCTTGGACAAATTTTTGTCATTTTCCCCCAGTCACTCATGTAGCAACTTCTGGCACTAGATGAGCTAACTGTCTGCAGCCAGGTAACTACATGTTCCATACCAACAGCATATGGTGTCTTTGGCAGTAGGGTCTTACCACTAACCTTTGGTAGGTCATCAAGTAGTCTGACAGAAATCTGTCTTATTTTGGGAAACCTTGTATGTCTCTCTGATCAACAGCTCATTGTGGATGTTAGCCACATGCTGGTATGGGAGTTATAGGACAGCACCAAGGAAAAGAAAGAAGAAAAAGATAGGTAATATAAATGAGATAGAGAGAAAAGAGGGAGAAAGAGAGAGAAAGAGAAACAAGACAATATTAAGGTCAGTCTTCATCACATCCTCTCCAGGGCCCTGATACTCAGGCGTTCTCTCTAAGGACCTGATTAAGGATCAACCATTTAGTCTGTCTTTTAGGATGTATAATTTTATGGTGCCATTGCCATTTGGGTCCAGTTTGGTGTTCCCCTCCCCCACTCTTACCCTCCCCTCCCATCCTACCCTCCCAAATGTCTGGTCCTTTAGGTGGTTATTAGGTATGTCAGCATCTGAGGCAGATTCAGGTTAGGAGCCACAGATGAGTGAGACCATGTGACGATTATCCTTCTGAGATTGGGTGAATGTGCTGAAAATGATCTATTCCAGGTTTGACAATTTTTCTTCAGATTTCATTGTGACATTTTTCCTTACTGCTGTGTAGAATTCCATCGTGTAGATATACCACATCTTAGTTATCCATTCATCTAATGATGGACATCTGGGTTGATTCCAGCTCTTAGCTATTATGAATTGTGCAGCTATAAACATGGTTGAGCAAATCTGTCTGAACTGAGGAGTGGAGCTTTTAGGGTACATGCCCAGTAAGGGAATAACTGGGTCTGTTTTGAACTCTACAGTCAACCTTTTTAGGAGTCTCCATATTGCTTTCCATAGTGGTTGTACCATCTTATATTCCCACAAACAGTGGATGAGGTTCCTACCTCTCCACATCCTTGCCAGCATTTGTTTTCATCTGATTTTTTAATGTTTGCTATCCTTACTAGGGTAATGTGGAATCTCGTGGTTGTTTTAATTTGTATTTCCCTGATTATTAGGGATGATGAACATTTTCTTAAGTGTGTTTGCCATTTGTATTTCTTTCTCTGAGAACTGCTTGTCTAGTTCTTTGCCTCATTTTGTGAGTGGGTTATTTGGCTTTTTATTGTTTAGGTTTTTTAGTTCTTTGTAGATTCTATATATTAGGCCTCTGTCAGTTGGATAGCCAGCAAAAATTTTCTCCCATTCTGTGGGTAATCTATTGGCTCTCCTTATTGTATGTTTGTTTGTGAAGAAACTTTTCAGCTTCATGAGATCCTGATGCTTGACTAATTGCTTCAGTTCCTGAACTACTGGGGTTTTGTCCAGGAAGTCTTTTCCCATTCCTATATCATGGAAAGTTGGTCCTATTATTTTCTTCCACTTGTAGCTGAGTTTCTGGTCTTATATTGAGGTCTTTGATCCATTTAGACTTTATTTTTGTGCATTGTGAGATTTGTGGATCAAGTTTCATTTTTCTGCATATGGTTATCCAGTTTCTCCAGCACCATTTGCTGAATATGCTGTCTTTTCTTTTTCAGCCTACATTGTTAGGGTCTTTGTCAAATATCAAGTAGCTGTAGTTGTTTGACACAAAGTCTGGGTCCTTGATTCTGTTCCATTGGTCTATAATCCTGTTTTTATGCCAGTACCATGCTGTTGTTATTACTATGGCTTTAAAATATCTTTAGATCAGGTATGGTGATACCTCCAGAGGTGTTTCTTTTGCTGAGCATATGCTTGGCTATCCAAGGCCTTCTGCCATTCCATATGAATTGCCATTTTCACAATATTAATTCTGCCTATCTAGGACCATAGGATGCCTTTCCATTTTCTCAAGTCCTTCTCAATTTCCTTTTTGAGAGTTTTTATATTTTCATTGTATAGGTTGTTTACATCCTTGGTTAATGTTATTCCAAGGTATTTTTCTGTTGTTGTTGCATTGAAAATGGGACAATGCCACTTACTTCTTTCTGTGTAACTTTGCCTTTTGCATATATAAATGCTATTTGCTTGTGTGACTCACACTCTGTGCCACAGCCCTTGACTATCAAACAGTGATAGAACCTAGATCTCTAGTGTCAAAATGATGATATAGCAGTGCTTCACTAATGAGATAGAAATTTTTACAGAAGTACTAAATCTCCAACAGATAAATGTGGGGGTGTGGGTCATAGATTTTTTCACAAAATATTCTTTCATACGCCACAATTTTTACTCCCAAAACAAATAGGCAACATATCTCAAGCCACTCTGTTAGTCAAACTATGTAATAATAAAAAGGAAAGGCACCTCACTAAAGTAAATAACAAATTTGGCTTTCAGGAAGTTGTGCTCTGAATTTCTGATGGATCTGCTTGCTGAGGTTTTACTAAGACAAAGCTTGAAACTTTGCTTAAACAATACTTTGCAAAGGTGCCGTGATGCGATCTTTTGAATCAAGGGGCTTTCTTTTTCTTGTCATCTTGAAATAAATGAAATTGAGAGTTTGCTGCAATTTCCAGAAGTCCTAAGGGCCATCTTTGTTGATTTTGTAAGAGCTTTGTTTTAGAGACATTGAGAACAAAGTTACTAAGCATATAAAGGGTTGTAAATCAGAGCAGCTGCTCAGTTTGTAAACATAAAGCCACCATTAAAACCTTCTCCCTGGCACCTGCAAATCTTAACTCCCATTGGAAAGACAAAACTCCATGTAGACCTGGTGTGAGCCATGTGTCATAGCAGTTACATTTTAATAAAGAATAATCTGTCAATCTCTATTCTTGGCATATGCTCAAGGTCTTAGTGTTTCTCCTGATTCAACCTGTTTGACCAAACTTCAGGTAGACCCTAGGCTGTCTTGATTCATTCTCCCCCATCTCTCTCCATTTATCCCTTCTTTTTCTCCCTTCTTCCCTTCCTCCTTCCCTCTGTCTGTCCATCTGTCTGACTGTCTGTGTCTTTCTGCCTGTCTGTCTCTTTCAGCATTGTAGTATACACTTCTAATTCTTGTACTCTGGAGACTGAGGTAAGAGGATCTGAAGTTCTAGGCCAGTCTGAACAACATAGTTGGATCCTGTTCATGGGAACTTAGCTTATTGACAGAATTCTTTTCTTGCATGCTTGAGGCTCATTAAACTGTTTCTCAACATTTTTGACATGTAAACATTTTATTTAAAGTCTTTTACCAGTTTTACAACCCAGAGGTATCCTTCTCAAAGATCTGAGATCTAGCCCTTTAAATATAAGCATCAATTAAAATAGCTCTATCTCTCATTTTCTGTTGAATAGGAGGCTAAGTTCTTGTAGGACAGATGTTTTGCTCCAAGTTGTAGAACTGTTTCCTACCTTGCAGATAGAAGAAACTTTACTGTTCCTTTGGGTGTTTCTGACTATCATTGGAGGTCTACTATTCTTATGATATGAGAGCTTTAAATTCCTCCAACTGTTTGCTTTAGTGGAGTGGAGTTCAGATTGAATTCTGCCATCTCTCTTCTATTATAATAGCATTGAATAAAGTGTTCCTTCCCTGTTTGACTTAATGCAGTTAAATTTTTGCTTTGGCATAGAGAAATATCTAATTATGTCCATTAGCATCATGTAAATGTATCCATGTTCTCTAACATATACAACTAAATAAAAGTAGCAAGAAAGGACAATTTTACAACTAGTCCTAACAACCACAGCCACCCATGCAACAGAAGCATAAACCTTTTGAATGAGAAGGTAACAACTAATTAATCCATCTACGAAATCCCAAACAAATATAAGTTAGGGGTATGCCATATTCCAGGGAAAAATTTAAGAAGATAGAGCAACAGCCATGAAAACCATATCCTCTTCACTGTGATCCGCTTAGTTGGTGTACAATAGGGGCTTCTGAAATGTAAATCAACAACTGTAATTTGGTATGGTAATTGCTTTCTGGGGAGTGCATGCACAGAGCCTTTAGAAGGTCGAAGAGGAGTCTCTAATTTAATGTAGAGGTTTGAGAGAGCAAGTGACACTTTAATTACAACTCGAAGGATCAGTGGGTATTAAGCAAGCAGAATTAAAGAAGCTGATCCAGGTAGGAGTGCAACAGGCACAAGTAGCAGAAACATAGAGACACAGCAGGATCTGATGGTCATGAGTTGGGTGAGGAGCTACGTCAAAGTGTGTGTGGAACACCTAACTTATCCTCATTCCACAACGTATTCCTTAGCAAGGGCATCCAACTCATCCTCTATGACAAAGTCGCTCTGTTCCCATCTCCTACTTAGATAACTATAAGCCATTATGCTTTGAGCAAAGTCTGCATACTAGTAGACCATTAGGATAGAATCCAGCTCTTTCACTGCTTCCCTCACTACCACCCTGCCCTGGCTATCTTCCTTCCTTCACCTGGATCCTGACAATGGACTTCCTTCTTCCCACTAATTCTCCCTGATACCCATCTTTGCCCTCCTAAACTGTAATTTTAATGAGAAAAGAATGGGCCTCTAAAAGTGAATCATGTTACTCTCTCATTGATTTTTTTCCAAAGGCTTCCCACTGCCCTTTGAGTAAAATCCACAATAAGATGGGCATGGTGGCGCATGCCTTTAATCCCAGCACTCAGGAAGCAGAGGTAGGGTGAATACCGAGAGTTCAAGGCCACTCTGAGACTACATAGAGAATTCCAAGTCAGCCTGGACTAGAGTGAGACCCTACCTCAAAAAAAAAATTTTTTTTTTAATTCACAATAAATGTTGAGAGTATCAGTTCCAAAATGAGGTTTTCCCTAGGTCTCTATCCCAAGAAGTAATTTTAACTACAGGATCTGTGAGTTTTGAGAGGAATTAGACAGATAGGACTTGGTCCTTCATCTTGTCCACTTCCTTTGTGATTAACAGACTTGGAAAAGCTTTCTCTGAATCCCTGCTCTCTGCCATCAGGGGAATGCTCTCAGTTCAGTGGAAATTCCTGAAATAATCACTTCTTATTCTTTTGGAGCTCATCTAAAATATCACTTGATCAAACTTCTTAGGTAAGCCCTCACCACTGTTATAATTTGACTCTGGTATATTCCCCAAAAGTTTATGTGTTGAAAACTTGGTTCCACCTGGTGTGCTTTCAGAGCTGCTGGAAACTTTGCAAGGTAGGGGTCTAGTTGGATGAAGTGGGTTACTGGGGAGTATACCCTTTGAAGGGTAAAACTTGTCCCCTGCGCTCCCTCTCTCTCTCTGTCTCTCTCTCTCTTACCATGAGTGAGCAGCTCTGCTCTACCATACACTTCTACCTCAATGATGTTTTGCCCCAACACAGGCCCAGGAATATCACAGCCATGTGACCATGTCGTAGTCTTCCACCAAATAATTCTTTCCTCCTGTGAGTTTATTTTCTCAGATACTTGGTCATAGTGAGGGCAAGCACACTGTGTTACTAGAAATAGTGATAGAAAGTTCATTGTCATTTTCTTTGTGACATCACTAAATGTCTAACATTTTCATATCATGTTTTGCATTTTATTTTATTTTCTGGCGTTCCCATTTAGAGAGGAAATCTATGATAATACAAATATTTTCCCTTTTTGGCACTCTTATATATCTAAAACTTATTTATTTCCATATGTAAGATAAAACAAAGATAAATAATTACTAAATAGCTGAATCTGGAGAAGAAAAATAAAAGGTTAGATACTAAGAGATAGCCAAGGTCTTTTAATTTCATGTCAAGAAAACGTTGGGGGGTTGAGAGATGGCTTAGCAGTTAAGTGCTTGCCTGTGAAGCCTAAAGACCCCTGTTTGAGGCTCAATTCCCCAGGACCCACGTAATCCAGATGCACAAGGTGGCACATGCATCTGGAGTTCATTTTCAGTGGCTGGAAGCCCTGGTGTACTCATTCTTTCTCTCTCCCTCGCTCTCTCTGTCTCTCTCTCTGACTCTTTCTCTCTCTCTGTCTGTCACTCCCAAATAAATAAATAAAAATAAACAATTTTTTTAAAAAAAGAAAACTTTGTTTTCTTCAAGCAGAGAGACTACAAAAAAATTTTTTAATTAAAAATTTCAAACTTGGGCTGGAGAGATGGCTTAGTGGTTAAGTTCTTGCTGTGAAGCCTAAGAAACCCCGCTCAAGGCTCAATTCCGCAGGACCCATGTAAGCCATATGCATAAGGTAGTGCATGCATCTGAATTTTGTTTGCAGTGGCTGGAGGCCCTGGCATGCCCATTCTCTATCTATCTGCCTCTCTCCCTCTCTGACTGTCTGTTGCTCTTAAATAAATAAATAAATAAATAAACAAAAAATTTCAAACTTAAAAAATATGAAAATAAAGTAACTCAACTTTCAAATAATATTTTGGAGCCAAGGGGAGGGGGTAGGTCACGGATGAGCCTAATAATGGTACCAAACTGACTGTATTTGCTGAATACAGAACTGACTAATAAAGAAAAATATATATATAAGGAACTAAAGTTATATATATATATTCATGGTTTTATCTGAGAGAGAGGGAAGGAAGAAGAGGGAGAGGAATGGAGGAAGACAGAAAGAGGCAGATAGATAAAGAGGGAATGGGCATACCAGGACCTCCAGCCCCTGCAAATGTACTACAGATGCATGTGCCACCTTTTGCATCTGGCTTACATGGGTACTGGGGAATAGAACCTTGGTCCTTAGGTTTTGCTTCCCAATAAAGTACTTCTCTGAAACAAAAAAAAAAGCACATTAAAAATTAAAGTAGCCATATGGAAAATACATGTGTTCTATTGTCAAGCTAAAGAAATTCACCAATAGAATGGACTTTACATCACAAATAATCACATTTGGTTAATTGTTTAATACCCCACTATGGTAAATCTTCAATTTCCTCACATGTAAGAATCTCAGAAGTGCAACTGAGTATGATTCCTTTTGTGGCTATTATCTAATTTTCATTTTTAGTTAATCATTTTTAAGCATGTACACACATGTGTGCATGCACACACACACACACACACACTCACACACACACACACAAACACACTGCTTCCCACAAATGTCTGTATAGAGACAGTTGTTTTGTAAATGGAAGCAGCTGGAATATGACTTAATCTCTGAAACATCCCAGGTGAGTTAAAGGTACAAACTTTTAAGAAATCATGTTGTATATAAAAATAGTTTTTAATTTGCAGTCAGTTCTTACAAGTGGTTTTAAGATAAAGCCGCTAATATGTCTATCTTCATTTAGAAAAAAAAAAAAAAAAGCTAAAGCATCATACATCTGAGACAAAGATATAGATCTTCCTGAGTGACAGGATTTAAATGCCTGGTCTATAGTCTTTAAAACAGACGTATGAATCCAAGGGAAGATGCACAGTGATAACAACAAGAAGAGATATTTCCCCTTTTAACACTTCATTCTATTGATCTCTTGCTTTTATACTCACCAATGAAGCTTGTGAGGCACTGAGGCAACAAGATTATCATTACCGCTGTCAAAGTGACATTTGATTAAGTCAGGCTTCTAGTGCTTATCTTGAAAAGTACTGGATTCTTATGCTAAGAAGTTAATCCTGATGTTTCTGATTCAATTACACTTGTAGTAGATTCAACCAGCATTTTTCTAATTCTGGCTCTTTTTCCATGGGCAATTATTCAGGAAGCACTGATAATCTAAGTGGCATCTGCTGTTTCTTTGGAGATCTGCAACAACAGTGACACAGGTGTCCTAAGCAGTTTGCTTTACTGCAAATGGCCTCATGTTTTTATTTTCATAAGGCAGGGAGGTATTCCATTGCCTTAGCTAGTGATTAATTACTTGGTCAATGTTCCTAAGGCAAAAGTATAGCCTACTCTCAGTGATCAAAATATATTAGCATTTAGTATTAGACTAGTTTCTTGTTATGTGACACAATTTGTTCAAATATCAAACCATATATGAAATCATTTTGTTTGCAGATTGCAACTGGACTACATAGGCAAGGATTTAGATATGAAGTTAATAAGGAAAACCACAGTTATGTCTCAGTGGCTGCATCTCCTGATGGTCACAATATTCCTTTATGGTTATATACCCTTGAGACTATAGTTTGATTGTTCCCACTATATCAGAAACTAAAAGGACCAGGGCACCTTCCCACACATGTACACTAAAGAAGGGTTTACATCCTCACTAGACATCATATCACTATAGCACTTGCTGCAGTTTTGACATACTCACTTTTGTAGGCTTTTCTAGAAGCTCATGGTAAGTAATACCCTCCATAAAAGGGGTATTTAGTGTACTTTGGAAGAAAAAAAGTGTCAACTTATTCCCATGAACTTGCCACTTGATAAATATTCATGAAAACTTCTTTAGAATTCACAACAATAGGGCTGGGGAGATGGTTCAGAAGGCCTGAGAGGGCCTGTTTCATCCTGAGTTCTATTACTCAGCACTTGTGTAAACAGCTGGGAATGCACACATATGCATGTGATTTCAGGTGTCTGGGAAGTGGGCACTGGAAAATCACCGGAGCTCCCTGGACAGCCAGTCTGATGAAAAACTGCATCTATGGGTTCAGTAAGAAACTAGGTCTCAAGGAAACAAAGGGGTGAGTAATTGAGGAAGATAACCAGTGCCCTCCTCTGGCCTCTGCATGTGTGTACAAGGGACACAGATACGCACACACATGTACCAACACCACACATGAACTTTTTATCCCCATTTCCTTCCCCCAGATGGGACCAGTAACAGCCACCCACATTTCCTTTCTCTTCACCATGCCAGGCTTATTACATAGAATGCCTATAATCCGGAGACACACAGACCCTGGGGCTTGCTGGCTAGCTAGTCTAGCCAAACTGGTGAACTCTAGGTTCAGTGAGAAACCCAATTTCAAAACATAAACATGAGAAAGACACAGAATGACAACTTCTGGTCTCCACATCACGCACTGTAGCAGACAGCTTCAGGTTCGCTGAGATGAACTTCCAGACCAGGCACAGTTATGGAGGAAGGGATATTTATTGAAGCTTACAGATCCAGGGAAGTTCCATAATGGCAGAAGAAACTGGCCTGCCTTCACTGGCCCAAGCAGAGAGAGAGAGAAGTACAAGCCTAAAGGTCAAAAGCCACAAAGCACACCTCAGGAACTCCAGCTAGGCACACTTTGCATATCTTTAGTTTGAAATCTCAAACCCACCACCACACCTTAAGATTCACACAATGGCATTGCCTCCAGCCAGATGGCTAGAGATGCAAACTACAAACAAATAAACAACTGAATATATTGGGGGCCATCTATTCTATTCAAACCACCACACACATGCACGCATGCACACACACACACACACACACACACACACACACACACACACTTGACCACATTCACACAAATATACATGCACACACATGCATACCACACATACATATGAAAGCCAAAAATGTTAAATATAAAAGACATAATAAATAAATAAATCATCCAGTTTCAGGTATTTGTTATAGCAACAATGAACAAAGCAATATGCCTACTCTATTTTTCCAAAGCAGTTTAAAAATTTTCTTTGTTGGGGGCTGGAGCTATCACTCAGCACTTAAGGTGTTTGCCTGTGAAGCCCAGCAACACTGGTCTGATTCCCCAGTATCCACATAAAACCAGATGCACAAAGTGGCACATCTATTGGGAGTTTGTTTGCAGTGGTGGGGTGCTCTGGTACACCCATTCTCTCTCTCTCTCTCTCTCTCTCTCTCTTCTCTTCTCTTCTCTTCTCTCTCCAAACAAATAAATAAAATATATTTTTAATTTTTCTGTGCTAAATCTTCTCAAAATAAAATGTGCAAGGTCTAGAGATGGTGTTGCAGTCAGGTTCAGCATTGCTTGTAGAAATCACCCAACCAACAGCAGCCTGTGGGAAAAGGAGGTTGATTTTGGCTTACAGGAAAGCTCCATGATGGCAGGGGTAAATGATGGCATGAGCAGAGGGAGGACATCACCCCCTGGCCAACATAAGGTGGACAATAGCAACAGGAAAGTGTGCCAAACACTGGCATGGGGAAACTAGTTATAACACACATAAGCCCACCCTCAACAACACACTCCCTCCAGGAAGCATTAATTCCCAAATCTCCATCAGCTGGGAACCTAGCATTCAGAACACCTAAGTTTATGGGGGACACCTGAATCAAACCACCACATTCTGCCCCTGGCCCCCATAAACTGATAACCATTCATGATGTAAAATGCAATGCATTCATCTAATTTTAAAAGTCCCCATAGCTTTTATTAATTCCAATTATGTTCATATATCCCCATAGTCCAAGATCTTTTAACTGAGCCATAATACCAAAAAATAACCTCAAAAACCCATAACACACAGAATAAACATTCACACTGCAGAAGATGGCATTGGGCATAGCAAAGAAACATTCAGCCAATACAAGATTTAAAATAATCAGGGCAAATATTAAACTGTAACTCCAAGTCCAGCTACTGCAGCCAGTGACAAATTGCCAAGTCTGATAATTCTAACCAGCACAAGTCTCTGGCATTCCAATTCTGCCCCTCCAACTAGGCTACTCACAGTCCTGGAAAACTTCATCGGGGCCAGCAGCTTTCCTTAGCAGCCATCTCATGGTCCCAGCATCTCCACTGGGTCTTCACTGCAATCCACGGTTCATCCTCATGGACCCATGGGGTCTCTGTGCAAAAAAAACCCCAGCAAACCTGCTTCACATTGCCCATGGCCATTTCCAGAACACAATAACATGTTGCAAACTCAATGACCCTCTCTTTCCTGCATTTCTTATACTCCATAATACCAGTAGGGTGCTGATTTGTTAATCCAGGGGGAAAAAAGGAGACTTTGAAAAACAGGACACTCCTTGAGCACTCAGGCCCCTTCAAAAGAGACTACATTCTTCCTGTTGCCCCAACACAGTTCAGCTGGCCCAATCTCAAAGGTTGTAATCTCTCAATTGCAGCTGAATGGGCAGCAGTTCACCCAAAGATTTTTCTTTCTGTGCCATTTCCCTCTGCTCACACCAGTTCATTTCTATCAAAGGAGCCCTGCACAATTTCTCAAGACATGGGCATAACAGCAAGCTTCCCACACAAACTGCTAGCCTAGTCAAGGCAAAGCTCTCTCTAACCCTCATAAGCCAAACCTCTCAGTCCATAGTTTTAACTGCATTAAGGTCTTTCAACTTTAACCAGAATAGTCCACCAAGCTGTACTTACAGCACTGAAAGGTAACTCTTAAGCCAAGGTTTCAAATCCTTCCACATCGCTCTTGAAAATCAGCTCCAAGAGGCCAAAGCCACACAGTCAGGTGTCTAGCAGCAACACCACTCTCAGTACCACTTTGCTTTTGCAGCCAGGTACAGCTTTGCTGGTAGAAATCACCCAAGCAAGAGCCACTTCTGGGAAAAAAAGAGATTTATTTTGACTTACAGACTTGAGGGGAAGCTCCATGATGGCAGGGAAAATGATGGCATGAACAGAGGGTGGACATCACCCTCTGGCCAACATAAGGTAGACAATAGCAACAGAAAAGTATGCCAAACATTGGCATGGGGTAACTGGCTATAACACCCATGAGCCTGTCCCCAACAACACACTCCCTCCAGGAAGCATTAATTCCAAAAGCTCCACCAGCTGTGGACCTAGCATTCAGAATACCTAAGTTTATGGGGGATACCTGAATCAAACAACCACAGATGGCATAGTAGTTGAAGAGCTTGCCTGAGAGCCAAAGGACCCAGGTTAGATTCCCCAGTACCCATGTAAGTGAGATGCCCAAGGTGGCATATGTGTCTGAGTTCCTTTGAAGTGGCTGCATGCCTGGCTATGCCCGTTACCTGCCACCTCTCCCTCTTCCTGTCTCTCAAATAAATAAAAATAAAATATTTAAAATAAAATTCATAAAAACAAATCATAAAAAAGTTGGATATTTAATCTCATTACTTTTCACAGAATTATCCTAAAACAGACTAATTTACATACATATGGGAAAGTATTCAACAATTAAAATGATTATATTTTCATTTAGATGCATTGTCAGAAAGCCTCCAATTCTCTGGAAATAATATGAAATTTGTTAATGTAACATTAAAGTCAGAAACCTTGGAAATGTACTTTACTGTTTTTAAGTGATTGAACAGAGAAAACTTATTAATTTGTTTTCAACAAAATGAATTTAATAGGAGCTTATAATCTGCTATTTATTTTACCATATTAGGAAATACTAATATATAAATAAAAATTGTTCACTTATATGATATGAAAAGAAGAGGATGGCTTTTTAACATGTTCAAATTATTTTGAAATTATCTATCATGCATACTGAAATTATTTCATTTTACTAGCTACAATTAAGCTAGTATATCAATATTGGAATAGTACAGAAGATCAATACTGCACAGATTTTCTTAGACATTTTTTGTTCAAGAGATAATATGACAATTTTCTTGTGTTATTCCTTTCAGCCTTTTGTTATATATAGCTTCCAAATGAGTGGTGCCTTAAACATGTACTATAGCAAAGAGACTGTTAGAGGAAAAATACATTTCACAGTGGAGAAGTACATTCATAGAAATGCCGCTCTGCTAACTCATTGATGAGCACCTCTCCACCTGTGTGTCAGTGACTGCAGTGGGCACTGTGAGCACACTAGAAGGGAAAGTGATGATATATCAGCCATTATGGAACTAACTGCAGAGTGGTGGAAGGTATAGAAGCCACAGCATCCCATGACTCCTGAGGGAAGTGACAAGGTAATTGTCATATCCAATACCACTAGGAGGAAGTAACAACATCAGAAACTTGATAAGGAAAATTTTAGAAGTGGCTACACTACTAAAATTATGCTATTAAAGACCAGAAAACTGAATTTTTGATATTTAAAATTCTACAGAGTTAACATTAGAATGGGTAACTAGATAGACATAAGTAGGGAAGTGGCAGATACATTTGCCTCTTTTGCAAGTAGGCACATCCTGATTGAGCAGTCAGGGAGTTATCAATGAGAAAACTCAAGAAAATTACAGCTGCAATGTGGAGGCTGTTTCCTGCTAGTTAAAATACCCCAGTGTGGCTAGTATTCTTTAAAGTTTCAGTTGAGACTTCCCCCCTATATTAGAAATTAAAATGTCAGGGCATTTTCGCAAAGACTATATACTCCCAGCAAAGAACATACTGATAAGCAGGGAAGGCAGAACTGCAGGGACGTCTTGCCCCTAAAGCATGCAGAGCAAGCTGTAATGAACTAGCATGGAATCCAAGCAGAGGAATGTAACCAAGACATCACAAGATGGAGGGACAGTAAGAAACTTCTTAAAATCCCACAATGTGGGACCCAATGTGGTTCCACCCACCCTACTTCAACTTAGTCCACTCTATTCTCTCTCCCAAGTGTACTCTCCCTTTGATTTGATAAATAGACTTCTGCTCTTAAACTGTCTGTGTCTCTAGGCATGTTTCTTTCCTTTATGAAAACAAGCATAGAGAAATCTTCACCTGGAGACATTACTGGAAATGAAGCTGTGGATATAGCTCCTCAAATGCAGTTGCATGTGTGACATGACATGGAAGGCCATTCCACTGTGCCTGACGACATGATGAACTGTTTTTGGTCTTGGGACATTTCCGTGGTAGAATTTCAGAAAGCTGATGTCATGGTTTGTTGCTGTGGTTGTTATTTAATGTGATTTTGGAGAAAGAATTGAAAGATGTGACTTACTGGTTAATTGGGAGAAATTAATTCAAAAATATAAAAGAATGGTAGAAAAAGTAACATTCATTTACTTAATATGTTTTCTTTAATAATACACTTTGTAAGGGTGAAGGAGGTAGACACAGAGAACACTCAGTTCCTACCAAACCAGATATCCAGAGACACAGAGTCTCCTCATCACTGAAGCAGACCTAAAACGAACCCATCATGGCTCAGGGAAATTTGTGGAAGAGGGGACAGAAAGGTTGTTAGAGCAACATGTTAAGACGTTATGCACAGAGACATTGCTTCTTACCTATAACTGATGGTTAACCCCACAATGTACCACCCACATTCCCCAAGGAGGAGGGACCCTGTCGGAGGGTGGGAAGACAGGCAGGAGGCTAAAGATGGTACCAACATGGCAGTATACACACTGTGTACGTAACTAATTTTTTTAAAAAAAGAATATACTGTGTCAGGTATTACTTTTATGTATTAGGGATAAAATGGTCAAACCAAAAAGAAAACTTCTCCTCTTTGCATTTAAGTGAGTGACACAGAAAAGGGAATACACAAATTTACATGAATTACTATATAATATGAAAAGAGTATAGATGCTTGCCATGAAAAACGGAGCCAATGTAGAGAGGGATAGAGGGGTGGTAGGTGGCTTAGTACTTTAGATTTGGTGAGCAGGAATAACCTGAGAGATGGCATTTGATCTGAAGGAAATGAGGAATGAATCTCAGCATCTAGGAATGACAGAAAGGGCTTTCAGGCAAAGGAAGCAGTGGTGCTAATGTCCTAATTGGGAATTTGATAGGTTTCAGAAAATCATAAAGTCCAGTGGGACTGTAGGTAAATGTGGAAGGAGAGAAAGACAAGGACTTAATCATGGAGGGATATTGGGGCCACAGAAAGGTCCTTGGATGTTATTTTTTAATGATGGATATGCATTGTGTATAGTGTTGGTTGCCTTCCATTCCCTTCCTGTAGTCCCCCACCTTTTCTCCTTTCCACTGGTCTTCTTCCATCCCTCTAATCCCCCTTCTGTTATATACCTTGATAAAAAGCTGTCAGGCTATAAGCACAAGAGGGAGAGGGTCTCACATGTTTTCAAAAGATCCCACTACTGTGTTGAAAAGAAACTATAAAAGTGAGGAAAGCCAGAAGTGTTGACACATGCCTTTAGTCCCAGCACTCGGTAGGCAGAGGTAGGAGGATTGCCATGAGTTTAAAGCCAGTCCATGAATACACAGTGAATTCCAGGTCAGCCTAGGCTAGAGTAAGACCCTAGCTGGAAAAAAGTAAAAGAGTTAGGGAGTAGAAGTGAGGATAGAAACATGGAGAGTGGGCTGGAGAGATGTCTCAGTGGTTAAGGTGCTTGCCTGCAAAGCCTAATGACCTGGTTTGGTTGCCCAGAACCCATGTAAGACAGATACACAAAGTGGTGCATGCATCTGGAGTTCATTTGCAGCAGCTAGGGGTCCCTGGTACACCCATTCTCTCTCTCCTTGAAAATCAATAAATAAGATATTTTTTAAAAAAAAGTAATTAGAGGACAGTTAGCAATGATAGACAAGAAATTTGGAAATAAAAAGTTAGTCAAAAGAGGCAAAATTTAAAACAGATTTTGAAGTAGGACTGGCAGAATTTGCTAGTGGGTAGAGTGCATGGAGTGAGAACATGAGCTGCTCCTGATGACTTCCCTGGGCTGGAAGCCACTGGCTAAGTGGGCGCACCATTGACTAACATGGAGACTCTTGAGAGGGCTAGTTGGGGTGGGGGGTGGAGGACAAGACAGAAGAGAAGGAAATTTAGAGCAGATGTTCTCATTCAGTGCAAAAATAGAAATTAAAAGCCAGAGGATACATGGAAGGTGAAGGCAGAAGTATCAAATGATACTTTGCATGCTGTAATTGTATGAGAGAGAAATTAAGACTTTTTAAAAGTGCAAGTATTGACTTTATAATTGAATCATTCTATTGTCACAAACCAGGAAGTACCTTCACACTCATCAGCTGACTTTACATGGAACAGTCATTATATAATCATTGTATTACGGTCCTCTAGTGAATTGCTTTAATGGTATATTAATATGTCAGTTGCTTGAAGTCCTCGGACAAGTAAAGCGCAGTGGGTCTGTGTTTTCATGTCATATTGTACAGCCTGAGAGAGAAGACACAGCAATCTAAGTGTCTTGCTACTTTGGAGGGTGACGGCAAACCCTGAAGATAATGATCTTCCATGGGGATGACAAACAGCCAGCATGCTGTCACATGTCACAGATGTGTCTTCCCGACCAATTTATGACTCAGAAGTTTTAAATTTCCCTAAAGGGAAAAAAAATCTCTTCATGTGCACAGGTTTCATTAGTGAATGCTTTTGATGGGGCATTTCCTCTTCATTCCATGTCACAGAGCTGTCTCTCTATTAGGATGGTAAAAGTCAGCTTTAATAAATTGGAAGCCTATTTAAAATCCTCCAGCTCAGAGCCATTATCTGTCTGTGCCTTTTGGTATTTCTCATTCCCTATTTCTAAGCTAATGGGAAAACAGGAAAAGTGTATCCATCCTAATATAATATATAGCTGTCATTGTTGGAGTTTAACATAACAATTTGTGAGTCACAGGCATGTATTACATTAACTTCCCATGCCAGTGTTTATAGATATAAAATAAATAGCACCAGTATTGGTCCTAAAAAACAGTTATAACCATTTCTTGCATGTCAAACCCTAATTTAATTTCTAACATTACAGCTTTCCAACCTCCCTACCATTTTAATAGAAATAACTTTATTAGAGGTGAAATTTGATTTTTATCAAGTTCCTGTTGGTAATAACAGTGAGCATAGGGACACTTACTCTTATATATGAGGGAGAGAGAAAGAAAGAAAGGAAGGAAGGAAGGAAGGAAGAAAGAAAGAAAGAAAGAAAGAAAGAAAGAAAGAAAGAAAGGAGGGAGGAAAGAAAGGAGGGGAGGGAAGGGAAAGAAGAAAGAGAAAAAGAAAGAAGGGGAGAGAAGGAGGGAAGAAAGAAGGAATTAAAGGAGAAAGGGAAGCAGAAAAGAAAAAGAAAGGGAGGCAGAAAGGCCAAAATTTTTTATGAGTAGAGAGCTAAAACCAACTCAAATTGCTTTACTGCTTTCCAGCACTGGCTAAGGCTAGCTCAAGAGGCAGAGAAACACAATTAGGCACTCTTCACAAAACTAGCTGATAAATAATGACACTATTGAAAATCTAAAAATAAAACTCTACAGAACTGCAAATGTAGGCAGATGCTACTCTCATCCTATTGATATTTACCCCAATAATCACCCTGCACCAAGATGCTACGTTTGAACCCCTGAATACATTTAATCCTGGGTGACCCATTGAAATTGTTCACATTTGCTCCAAAATAAAAAAGAATGAAATACAGGTTAAATCCAATACGACCAAGTCACTCCGCACCTCAGCAGAGAGAAGTCTTCAAACCCTTGTCTACTCTTCTTTTGCAGAGCAATCCCCAGACCATCCTAGCTAGTGTCTGCTATAAAGGACTCCCTTTGTCAGAGATGGGGTTTGAGCTTCTGTCTGGAAGAGTCATGTTTCCTTGTCTAGCCTCTTCATCTTGGTAGCTAACACCCAACATGACCTAGAACAAAAATGGATGGATTAACTAATTTATTGTAATAATTTATTATAATAGCACAATATCAGGTAAAACTTAGCATCCTTGCCTTTGGAAAGTTCCCAGCTGAACTAGTTAGGAGATAGCAGAATTGCTAAGGAGATGATGGTTAAATATCTGAGCAGAACTGAAGCGAGGAGGAAAGATCCTGCTGGCCATAAAACTGTGCCTCCTGGAAATCCTCACATATCCACGTACTTAAGGGAGCCATGAAGAAAAGCTTCAGGATCTAAATTTCCATGTGACCTAATGTTTAGGAAAACCCATCCTATCAGCCCAAAGTATTATAAAATACTACAAGGAGACAAGATTCACTTTCTGCTTAAAAATACTAACCATGTCTTGTCATTATTAGTATTTTTAGATAGATAGATTTATAGATAGATAGATAGATAGATAGATAGATAGATAGATAGATAGATAGATAGATAGATAGATAGATAATATACATCCATTTGTGGTGCTCAGGGAATGAAATGTATAAATGGTTTGGAATCTTCAGGGGAAAGTGCTCCTAGATGAAGGAACTGCAGCATAGTTAGTGTGCACTTTGTTCTCCTTTATGTCCAGGGCAACCCTTTTGCTTTGCATTCTCAAGGTTACTCTGTCTAAACCTGTCTTAAATGAGACAGACAACCTAGAGGAGAGCAATGAGACTTTTTTCAGAAAAGGCAGACACAGAGATTATAATTTTGTTTTGTTTTAGAATAAGATGATGAAAAAACAGGACAGAAACAAAATAAAATGCAAATAAAAAGGAATCTGAAAGTGAGTTACCTGTCCCAGTTAGAGTAAGGTAATTTTCAGCTATGTAATAAGGGATAAGTGAGAAAGAAAAAAGCTCTGCCCAGGAGAGTGGGCACTAAGAAGGTCCTTAGGTGCGATCAAATTCTGTCACTGCTTCCTACAGTCTTCATGGCCCACATCTACCCATATTCTGGCATGCAATCTTATATTTCCTTGACTTCTTAGAGAAACAATGGCAGGAGAGAAAGACACGTAAAGTTAAAGGGACATTAGAGTCAAAGGACCTGTTCAACTGTGAGTCTAGTTTAAGTCCCCTTGCTAGCTGGGAGTCAAGGATTCCAGCACAATTAGTAAATGTGCTCAGAAGGCTACTTACATGGAGATAATATTCCTCTTATGTAGAGGATTTTCAAATACAAATTTAAAAATACCAATGAGCCCTAAGTCCTATGTGTATATGCCCTTGTCTTTTCCTACATGTAAGCCTGCAACTTTCTGAGAGTCTCACACAGAAATCTATAAATTTTATCTACTGAAAACATAAAAATGTGTCTTTAGTCCCTTGCGCAGCCCTTATCCAGTGCACCTTATGATCTCATTTACCAAAAAAGAAAAGAAAAATATGCTAAGAAAGCTTTAAGTAATAAAAGTTTCAGAAGCCACCAAAATCATATATGTGGCCACTGCTAAGTCACCTACACACAGCTCTTTCTTGAGAGGCACACACTTGGATTTGCACTATCCTCTTCCTAAGAACCCCCTTCTCTCTCTCCCTTAAAGACCACACTTATAGCAATGTTAACATCTCTTAGTAAATCCCAGTGATGTTTTATCCTGACTCCTGCTCTCTTTTGCCCTCCTTCCTCCTCCTTTATTCCCCTCTTCTATTCCTCCTACCCTTCACCCTCCCTCTCCCTCTTCCCTATTCCGTCTTTACTTTATTGAAAATTATTCCCTTCACTTTCTAAAAGATACTCTTTAAAGGAATAGAGTGAAGTATATTTCAATGTACTGCGACCAAGAAGTTCTTCCTGGTGCCTCCCAAATATCCATTTACATAAGGAAAATAATGTGCTCCCTCAAGTGGAGAGGAGACAAAATAGGAGGAATTTAAAAAAAAAAAAAAAAAGCCCTCAGTGGAGTAGGAGCAGGGAGGAAAATAAAGCAATGATGATACCAATGTATGATGTAGTCATACAAAGTTTTGACTTAATAAAATAAATAAAATAAACTTGTGATGTGTCACGCCTTTAATCCCAGCACAGTAAGAAGCAGAGGTAGGAGGATCATTGAGAGTTTGAGGCCAGCCTGGGACTACAGAGAGAGTTCAGGTATAGCCTCGGCTACAGTGAGTACATGGAAGTACATGATATATTTCAGAGGCAGAGACTAAAGAAAGAAAAAAATAAATTGCTGGATCAGAGATCTCAAAGTCTTAAAGAAAACTGCAGAGAAAATGCTGAAACCAGCACCTTTCTCTGCCAATTAGCAAAGCATATAATGCATCAAACTCTGAATATGCCAAGGCACCTAACATTTTTAAAATCTTTTTATTTCTTTGCAAGCAGAGAGAGACACAGGTAGGGGGGGGATGAGAACCCCAGGGCCTCCAGCCTCTAGAAACAAATTCCACATGCATGTGCCACTGTGCATCTGGCTTTATGTGGGTACTAGGGAACTGAACCCAAGTCGTTAGGCTTTGCAGGCAAGTGCCTTAACCACTGAGTCATCTCTCCAGCCCCCATTGTTTTGTTTTGGGCTTCACTTCTTCTTTCTTGTTTCTTTTTCAGCCTGAAGTTTACTCCACAGGGTAGAAAAGGATGAGAGACATGAAAAGGTGGAACCTATGGAGAACTGTGAGGATAAAGTCATGTTTCCAGAACCTGTAGTGCTATGGTAGGCCTGCCAAGCCATGAAGCAAACCGAGAAATCTCCTGCAGTCCTTTCAAAGAAACCAGACACAAAACAATCCGAAAATAAGCAATGAGAGATGAGGTGTGAAAGATGTCACACTGCCACCCAGAATATTCCTCCCTTTCCTCACACAAGCATTGCTAGTAGAGCCCTATGTGTAGTGTGTGTGTGTGCGTGTGTGTGTGTGTGTGTGTGTGTGTACATGTACACACACATGACCTTCAAAACCATCTCCATGTATGCACTCCCAATTTGCTTCCTTTTCTTGTCTCCAAAATAGTTTCAGAAATTATACTCTGCTTAGTATAGTTGAAAATGAAATAAAAATGATTTCAACCTCCTTTAAAATACAGTTTTGTTTTGCCTTGAAAATTATTAGCAAGCACAGGTAGCATGGGGCATCCCACTGAGCAGGCTGTGACCATTGCTAGGGTTCCTAATACCTTCAAGTTCCTAATTATCACCCAGTTACCACTCTTAAGAATGAACCTACTAGTGTATTTTACAGTATTAATAGATCTTTTACTAGCAATTATGTTTCAGAATTGCTTTTCATTTAAAAGCCTCACACTAACAGTGTCATCCCATTGATCTTACCTCAGTGTACTCCTTACAGTCATTTTGAATGGCTAATAACTTGCTAATATAACTTTACAGGTACATTTTGTACTTTTCTCCACACTGATTGTAGACCTACCAGCTCATTAAACACTGTGAAAGAACATGGGCTTCAGTCCTTTCTTTGAATAAGCCAACAGTGTGGAATCAAAGCCTCAGGCCTCTTTCCTGTGATGATCTTGATGTCCCACCTCTATCATGCCAGGAGGTGACATGCAGGGAGTGAGTGCCTGACACAGCCTCTGCTATCTATGAGGGACAATTAAAGTTTGGGTGGTATTTTTAAAGTTTTCTTTCAAATGTTGTTTTAATCTTCCTTTTTCTGGCCTATGTCATTTCAAGATCTTGTTGGTTCGATTAGCTGGCTGAATGGAGCATTTCCCAAGGTCAACGACTGAGCAACAAAACTGTATCAGAACACATGTCTGCAAGAGTATCACTAGTTCCAGCCCCATTCATTCCTACCAACACTCAAAAGACTAGCAAATTGCTGTCGGTTGGCAAAGACGCATCAGGGCAGATAATGTAACTGTGTCAAGTCCTCAAGGGGAGGTTGCTAACATCTATAAAGCTGTAAAACACAAGGTTTTTTTCTATTCCTAGTAATCCTTGTGGGTAGCCTTTCATTATTACCAGATTAAGTTGGAACTAAAGTATTTTCCCTAGTCCTGTTGTCTAAACTGTTTGTAGGTAAGAGCGAATGTATGTTTGGGCAGTTTGTATGTTTAACAAGTAAATAGAAGCTGGTTAACAGAAGAACCAATAAAAATTTAGTGATCTCTCCCTGTATCACTGTATATTTGTAAAACAATGTGTGCCTGTAGGATAGAAGGTATCAAAGAACACAGTTTAATTTGAATTCCATTACTCCAGTTAGATTAACACAAAATGACAAAATTGTTCAATAATTGTATTCTTTTATTATACCTACCACTTACACTTTCACATAAAATCATTCAGCTCTTAACAAAAGCTTTCCCCTGCTGTCACAGATCCTCTTAGTGAATGTCTGCTCCCAAAGCATTCAGTCAGGGAAAACGCCCACTGACTTAATTCGCTTACCAATATTTTCCTAACCTCTCTTACATGAACGTAAATGTTCACGAGCTACCTCCAAGAACTTAGCCAGCCTAAGGTAGCCAGGTTCTCAACTCCCACTCCTCTTGGAGGGAGAACATGTGATGCTAGCAAAGAAATGAAATGCAACATATCAATCTGCCTGCCTAGAGAACTGAACTTGTGCAGAATAAATTAAGTCACCAACCTGGAGAGCTGAAATGCAAATGAGCCAACATGGCAGCGTTATGGCTTCCATCCACAGAGGCTCTTCTCATGGAGCCTTACTGTCCGCTGTACACACCACAAGGTTAGCTTTTCCTTAAATGCTACGCGGCCATTACTTTCAGTGAATTATTTTTTGTTTCAATAAATGCTGATAAGTGAAATAATAAAGTAATTGAATCCTGAACATTTTCACTTTATCTTTAAAAATAATTGGTCTTTTTTATTTCTAAAGTATGTGGTGCTTACTATGAATGCTACGTTGTTTAATCAGATACACTCTATTTCAAATCTACCATGTCATTTTGTCTTGTTAATCATGTTTCAAAGATCATTTCAAATGTGACATCCACCATGAAGCTTTACCCATCTGCTCTGATCTCTTTGTGTGAATTCCAACAGCATTCGAAATTCATTTTTGTTTCAGAACTTTCATCCCTCACTTTGTAGTTCATTGTATAAGTCTTCTATTTTCAAACACACACACACAATAGGGTAGAATTTCCCCAAGGACCCCTGTTCTCATCAGCCATTGAGATCAACATGATTCATGAGCATTGCAGGTATTCAGTTAAGTGCAATTTAACCAAAAACATTGTCCACAAAAAATATGTCTTAATAGTATTAACAATATCTTAATATTTTCCAATACAACACCCTGGTTGTAAAAATTCAAAACATGAAAAAACAACTAATTCACCAAAATGACACGTGTGTTTATTAGGCTTAATAGTAGTTATGAATAGCTACATAGAGAAGGAATTTAAAAAAATTAAAGAAATAAAATTCAGAGAAGAAATAACAAGAGTAATTAACAAAAAATAAATAAAAAGAGCTGGGCATGGTGGCACTCGCCTTTAATCCCAGCACTCCAGAGGCAGAGGTAGGAGGATCGGATCGCCATCAGTTTGAGGTCACCCTGAGACTCCATAGTGAATTCCAGGTCAACCTGGGCTAGAGCAAGACCCTACCTCGAAAAAACCAAACAAAACAAAAACAAACAAACAAACAAAAAAGCAGCAGGAATGAGACCATAGCTAAGCTACACTAGCTCTGTCATTTGCTACCTCATGTGGCATTCACAAATATGAGTGCCATTTAGGTCCCTGTGAAATGGACACAACTATGTCCATTTTATTTAGTATTGTGAGAAGAATAAGAAGACATCTGAAGCTTCATTTAATTCTTAGATGTTAACCAGGCACAAAGTGATCTTAAATCCACAGAGGATTTGAGTCCAGGAGAAGAAGGAAATGAAAATTGGTGGGAGGCATTAAGGATCTCAAGGTCAAGGAAGCTTGGATTTGATGAAATAGAAAATAAAACATGTGTATATCTCTGTCATATGTAAAATTACTTGATAAAATTGTATTGACGTGTAATAAATGGGCAATAATAGTGACTGAAAGATCAGAACTAACGAGAGACAGTTGTAGGAACTTCGGTAACAGACAATCGGAGCCCAACTAAGACAATATGTCTCTCAGAAAAAGAGGAAAGCCTGAAACAACCTAGTAGAATATTGACTACAATTTCATGAACCAGTAAGAGAACAATGATGGGAAAAGTATAAAGCTGAATAAAGCTGAGAAATAAGGAAAATGGACCATAGCACAAAGAATAGATCGGAGAATGAGTAGGGAAGCCCATGTGATATCTGACAGATGGAGCACTGGAAAGAGTGGTCCGATCTGAAGATGGAGACCAAACTAAATTCTGGACTGTAGCCACATGGGTATCAGGGTTGCTGGGTACATTGTTAACCAGGAAAATGGATCCGACTCCCAAGATTCTGCACAGTTGTCTCCACTCAGTGACACTTAAGACACTATTCATCCATGACCTTTTTCGTTCTGAGGCACTGTTTATTTTCAAATAACCTGGCCTGTTGGTGTTTAAAAATCTCTCTTACATGGTAGAAGTCAACTTCTGTTTTCAAAATTTAAGTAAGATCATATTAGTTATTAGCAGTATTATAAATGTTATGGAAAACAAAATAAAGAATAAAAAATTCTTCACATGTTCACATAGCATTTATATTCTATCATCTAAAAGACATCTAAAAGATGGTCCACAATCCTCCACAGATGCTGGAAATAAGATTTTCATATTTCAGACTCAATTATTTCTGATTTTTGAGCCATTTACTACCAAGGTAAGCAGAATTTTTTATCCTTTCCATTTTGTGTGTGTGTGTGTGTGTGTGTGTGTGTGTGTGTGTGGTGGGTATATGCATATGGACACACATTGCGTACATGGGTGTCGAGGCTAGAATCAGGTGATTTCTTCAATTCTTCTTTGTCTTCTTCTTTGAGAAGGTCTCATGCTGAGCTCACTGGTTGGCTAGACTAGCTATCCAGTGGGGCTTAAGACTGGCTTGTCTCTATATTCCTCTTATTACACAGGGATCACGAGCATGCACCATCACAGCCTGACATTTTATGTGGCTTCTAGGAATTCAAACTCTGGTCCTCATGCTTGCATGGCACACTTTGTCCACACAGTCATCTCTACAACCCTGGAGAGCATAATTGTAATAAGGAGAAAATTCATATACCTATGTGTCAATGACTTGGAAGGAAAATCACTAAATATAAATTCTATTTTCTCTGTACATTGTGTTCACTTGGCTTCTGCTTCCACATCTTGGCTTAGTCTGCCTACTCTACTCTTTACCATTTTGACTGACAACTTAGTCTTTTTTGTGTCTTTTCTTCTTGGCACACATTTTGTATGCATCCTACCCTGGCCATAATACATAAAGTACATCATTACAGCTAGACTCCTCCTGCTATCATTCATTCATGAGATTTAATCATCCTGTCCTTTAACAAATATGACCATACATTTAGTACAGTCCAAGTTGGCTCTGAACTGCATTTACTTACCTGAATTTATGCTAACTTTTCCAGCAACTCTACATGGAATGTTTTGCCATACTATAATAGGATTAAGATCCAAAGTCAAGTCTGGTCTTCACCACTCAAAAACATCCTGGTTCTTTTATGTATATATCCATATTGCTATATGTATGTATAATTATGTATTTTCTTTATATGAGTTCACTCTGCAATTAACTGGTTCTTTCCAAGTAACATAAGACACAAAAAATATTTCTATAATTGATATAGATGAATATTAACATGATCTTCAAGTAAGAGACTCCCTAAAGATTGATGAATTTTACCCCTTGACCTCAAAGTGTTACAAGATGTAAAGAAGCAGCTTTGGAAAATGTGAACTAGTCTTCAAACCTTTCCCCATAATGATTAATAAATATTACTTAGCAAGTGCGTATGAAACACAAGTTGTGTGCTAGGCACTGTTCATGACTCTAGCTTCAAACAAAGATAACTCATGCCTTGCCCTTGTGGAATGTTAAATTCAGTCAAATACGCTGGGTGGCAATTACAGAGAAGATACACTCTGTTACTATTGCCAGAAAATGCACTTTCCCATAGGTTATCTTAATCTGAAAACACATTTCTACTTAACATCATTAACAGCTTAAAGTAGCTTAGATGTACATTTGAAACACTGATATTCTGTGCTTTGTGGGTCATAACAAATTCTGCATGTACAATGTGTTTGTCACCTTTCTAGAAACCTTACATAGTACTAGCACAGAGACCTTACAGTCCTTACAGTTTTTATGTGTGGAAAAGTGTAAGTTTTTAATAAGTGTTTGTTCAGTGATATCTGCAAATACTTCTTGACTGGGATGCTTGTGCACCGTTTCTGCTGGAATGAATGACAGCTGGTCTCCCCTACTACATTTTACTGTTCAGCTGAGACTCGTGAAGAGTGCCACAGTGACTCTGAAAAGGGTTCCATCAACTCTTACCGAAATATCTTCTTTTAAAGCTGTTGTTTTCAGCTCAGCCTCAAATGTCCTTTTCTCTTACACTAGCATCAACATCACTATCACAGTTTTAAATCATGGAAATTATTTCTGGGTATATCCTCCTACTCACACTCTAAAAATAAAATAAAATAAAATAAAATAAAATAAAATAAAATAAAAAGAAATGAGTAGGGCAAGCTCATAGGCTGGCCCTCATTTCAAGAAAGTGACTGTGAGGGTACATTCATCCATCACTCTCTAGAAAGTAATGAGAGGAGTAAAATCTTTGGGAAATCAATAATAAGGTGAGTGGGTGTGCAGGAGACAGATGGTAGACTCTTGAAAATCAGAGAATTTCAATGATAGGGCCTCCTTACCCTAGGTACTACATGAGACATTAAATATTACTGTAAAATTGAGTTCCAAAAATGACTACTAAGTATAATGTTGAGAAAATCATTGGCACTGAGCTTCCTAATGATTCCCATACTCACGAAATCCTTTATCTAAAGCATACATGATTTAAATCTTGTTTATCAAGTATTATAAACCACTTATGCACAAATTCCTTACAATAGATGCATTTGTAAAGTCCAAATTTTATTTAGGATATCATTTCATCTATGTGCTCTACGATGAGGATCTATTTCTACATTGCTGTAAAATCTTTAAAAATAGGCACAACATGTATACATCTTACCAACACATTTTTTTTAAAAAATATGCTTTTGTAAGTCAGCAAAAGTATAAGTAGAACCAAAAAAAGAAGAAGAAGAAAGGTAAAAGCCGGGCGTGGTAGCACACACCTTTAATCCCAGTACTCAGGAGGCAGAGGCAGGAGGATTGTGGTAAGTTCGAGGCCACCCTGAGACTCCATAGTGAATTCCAAGTCAGCCTGGGCCAGAGTGAGACCCTACCTTGAAAAACCAAAAAATAAAAATAAGTGTAAGTAGTTTCAATGATATGTATATTGGACGGAATGGGACTTTGATTTCTCAGGTCCTTCAAAGCTTTTATTATTACCATTTTTTTCATAAAAAGGGGGGAGCCAGATCCATTGGGTTCCTACATTTCAAATGGCAATTATAAATCAATCAACCAGTTTCAAGAATGCTAAAAACTAATGTAATTTATTCTCTATAGCCTTATTGATTTTATAAACTTTCTGAAGTAGAAGCAGTCATACTATCTAGCTAGCTTATTATAAAGAACAAAAAGCTACAAATCAGAAAACCTACTATTCTCATCAAGATTCCTTTAATCTACATAGCTTTCTGTAAGTATTAAAATCTGAAGCAGGGTGGGAGAGACTGCTCAGTGTTGAAAGGTGCTTATTTGTAAAGCTTGATAGCTTTGGTTCTATTTCCCAATACCCTACCTAAATCCAGATGCATATGCATCTGATTTTTTTTTTTTTTTTTTTTTGGCAGTGGCTAGAGGCCCTTGTGTTTCATTTTCTTTCACTTTCTCTCTTATTTGTCTGCTTGCAAGTAAATAAACGTATAAAAATACTTTAAAACATCTTAAGCAATGCTTATTGCTGTTCAACTATTTTGTGGTACTGTCTAGGTTTGTTCAAGAATAGAGCAATTCATACCACTTAAAAGGGTCACTGTGGGGCATCAAAATCCAAGACACTTTGAGACATGCCAAGGGGAAATGAGAATCCTAAAATACTAATTCTTCATATAGTGCACACTTGAAGTTTTGTGGCAAGGAAAATAAAAGTAACTGGTAAAGGAAATTAAATTTTCCATGTAAATGATGTGTAAGGGAAGATGGCATTCCTCATATTCATATGTAAAAATCGAGAAAGATAGGTGACAGAGGTGATGAATCCTTTTCTTATTTAACCAAGGCAACACTTACAGGACAGCTGCATGGGCAGTCTAGTCACACGGGAATAAGTCTGTTTACCCTTCTAATCCACCCCTCCCCTGTGTGTCATGGGCGTCAGAATGTGAGAGTGAGTAGAGCATGGCCCTGGCTTCTCCCATTCACTGTAAACTTCAAGGTTGTCTTCTAGTCAGTGATGAATAGAACCTTCTGTGGCTCCTCAGCAGGAATCTGATTTCTCCTGAGGCAGCATGCTGCCACCCACACATTATCTTCACCTTGAGCTGAGGTAACTCTCAGCATTCAAATGAAAATACGGTCACAGAAGCAGAAAACGCAACTTTGGGATCATGAAGTTGCGCACCAAATCTGACTCAAAAAAAATGTAGAGTTCATACATAAATCCAAAACGGAGATGTATGCAGGTTGATATAACGGTATGGGTGATCTGGGGAACTATTTATTAAAATGAGGTGCTGGGATGCTTAGGAATAATACTGGAACTCCAAGCCCTGAGTTCATGGCTGTTAATTAACTGAAGAATTCGCAATCCAGACTAAAGAAAATGATGTCTTTTTTGTTTGTTTGTTTATTTGTTTTTGAGGTAGGGTCTCACTCTAGCCCAGGCTGACCTGGAATTCACTATGGAGTCTCAGGGCGGCCTAGAACTCACGGCGATCCTCCTACCTCTGCCTCTGGAGTGCTGGGACTAAAGCTATACGCCACTACGCCCGGCTTGAAAATGACTTTTAAATCATATTTTATTTTATCATAACAGGTATGTGAGGGAGAGAAAAGGCCCAAGGGTTCGAGGGCTGAGGAGGAAGAGAAGGGAAAGCAGCTGGGGGAAGGAATGTACACCATGTGATCTGGGAACAAATGTGAATGAACATGGACCTTGGATACCAAAAAATAAACATTTAAAAAAAAAGTGAGAAGGGTTTTTGTTTTTTTTTTTTAAGTGTGCACTTCCAAAGAGATTAATAAGTAAAAATAGTGATTAAAAAGGCGGAAGAAGCAGGGCATGGTGGCGCACACCTTTAATCCCAGCACTCCGGAGGCAGAGGTAGGAAGATCACCCTGAGTTCGAGGCCACCCTGTGACTACATAGTGAATTCCAGGTCAGCCTGGGCTAGAGTGAGACCCTATCTTGAAAAACCACACACACACAAAAAAAAAAAAAAAAAAAAAAAAAAAAATGCTGAAGAGGGGCATAAAAAACAGTAAAAATTTTAAAGTCATTTTGTCTAACATCTAAATTTAGTTTTTCTGTAACAGTGTAGCCCCCATATCTGAAGCAGGGAAAGCGGGTATTTCTTATCCTTTCAATACCTAATAGCTTTTAAATTTTGGGGAAAATGTGATATGAGTCCGAAAACAATATTTTTTTTCAAAAAATTTAACCAATTAAAATTTGACCTAATGTAGTAATGGCCGCACATTGCTAAAATGAACCTGCCAAAAAAGGCACACTTGTGGAAGAAGGAAAACCCACATGAAGCTTTTTCAGATCCAAGGAAATTCCATAATGGGAGAAGAAGCGGGTCAACTTTTACAACCAGTGACTTACCGTCTTTAGGATTTTCCAATTTTGCCCCTCCCCTGGGTAATAGCCAGAGGAAAATTTCCCTCTTAGGCCAATAGCATGCTCCATGGTAGCCCCTTTCACAAACCTGGTATATCTAAACACCTTTGGGTCGTTTTGGCAGTGGGCTAGAGGCCCTTGTGTTTCATTTTCTTTCACTTTCTCTCTTATTTGTCTGCTTGCAAGTACAATAAACGTATAAAAATACTTTAAAACATCTTAAGCAATGCTTATTGCTGTTCAACTATTTTGTGGTACTGTCTAGGTTTGTTCAAGAATAGAGCAATTCATACCACTTAAAAGGGTCACTGTGGGGCATCAAAATCCAAGACACTTTGAGACATGCCAAGGGGAAATGAGAATCCTAAATACTAATTCTTCATATAGTCGCACACTTGAAGTTTTGTGGCAAGGAAAATAAAAGTAACTGGTAAAGGAAATTAATTTTCATGTAAATGATGTGTAAGGGAAGATGGCACATTCCTCATATTCATATGTAAAAATCGAGAAGATAGGTGACAGAGGTGATGAATCCTTTTCTTATTTAACCAAGGCAACACTTACAGGACAGCTGCATGGGCAGTCTAGTCACATGGGAATAAGTCTGTTTACCCTTCTAATCCACCCCTCCCCTGTGTGTCATGGGCGTCAGAATGTGAGAGTGAGTAGAGCATGGCCCTGGCTTCTCCCATTCACTGTAAACTTCAAGGTTGTCTTCTAGTCAGTGATGAATAGAACCTTCTGTGGCTCCTCAGCAGGAATCTGATTTCTCCTGAGGCAGCATGCTGCCACCCACACATTATCTTCACCTTGAGCTGAGGTAACTCTCAGCATTCAAATGAAAATACGGTCACAGAAGCAGAAAACGCAACTTTGGGATCATGAAGTTGCGCACCAAATCTGACTCAAAAAAATGTAGAGTTCATACATAAATCCAAAACGGAGTTCTATGCAGGTTGATATAACGGTATGGGTGATCTGGGGAACTATTTATTAAAATGAGGTGCTGGGATGCTTAGGAATAATACTGGAACTCCAAGCCCTGAGTTCATGGCTGTTAATTAACTGAAGAATTGGCAATCCAGACTAAAGAAAATGATGTCTTTTTTGTTTGTTTGTTTATTTGTTTTTGAGGTAGGGTCTCACTCTAGCCCAGGCTGACCTGGAATTCACTATGGAGTCTCAGGGCGGCCTAGAACTCACGGCGATCCTCCTACCTCTGCCTCTGGAGTGCTGGGATTAAAGCTATACGCCACTACGCCCGGCTTGAAAATGATTTTTAAATCATATTTTATTTTATCATAACAGGTATGTGAGGGAGAGAAAAGGCCCAAGGGTTCGAGGGCTGAGGAGGAAGAGAAGGGAAAGCAGCTGGGGGAAGGAATGTACACCATGTGATCTGGGAACAAATGTGAATGAACATGGACCTTGGATACCAAAAAATAAACATTTAAAAAAAAAGTGAGAAGGGTTTTTGTTTTTTTTTTTTTAAGTGTGCACTTCCAAAGAGATTAATAAGTAAAAATAGTGATTAAAAAGGCGGAAGAAGCAGGGCATGGTGGCGCACACCTTTAATCCCAGCACTCCGGAGGCATAGGTAGGAAGATCACCCTGAGTTCGAGGCCACCCTGTGACTACATAGTGAATTCCAGGTCAGCCTGGGCTAGAGTGAGACCCTATCTTGAAAAACCACACACACACAAAAAAAAAAAAAAAAAAAAAAAAAAAATGCTGAAGAGGGGGCAGAAAGAATGTCAGAGCCACACGTTGGGTAATGATACACAAAGACGTTTCCTCCTACCCATAACTGATGGCTAAGCCCACAGTACACGACCCATGTTCCCCAAGGAGGAGGGTCCCTGCGAAGTGGGGAGGACAGGGAGGAGGCTAATGATGGTACCAACTTGACTGTATTCAGTGAGTACAAAACTAATAAAAAATGTATTTAAAAAAATGTCCGTTCCCACCCTGGCAGCCCTACAGGATGAGAGAGAGAGAACCTTATCTGAAGACTCAGGTGTAGAGTGGTGTGCAGCCCAAAAACTAGAGAAGAGAAGATGCAAAAAACAAAAACAAAAACAATAAAACCAGGTTCTCCATGAGTTCAAGTTAGAGTTCTGGCCCTGAAAGAAAAGGACACACCTGTGTAAGGTGTATAGGCCAATTGGCCTGGGCTCATAGAAAGGATCCAACCCACATGGGGGCAGGATGCATGCTCGAGATAGAGATTTCACTGGGTGAGACAGGCAGGCATTGAGTCCCACAATTGAAGCAAGCAGGGTGAACTGAGATAGGAAGGGCGAGGGTGGGTGTCATAAGTGGGCAGGTCCCTGTCTGGCTACCTAAGAATATATATATAACCTGGCTGCTCACATTACCCCCTCTCATGAGAAAGACCCTCTAACTGCTGGTAGAGGGAAAGGGGGTGATAACATCAGATCTTTACTTCCTGCTGCATGGAGACACCGAAATTAGGTAGTTACAGTCTTTGGGAGGAGAGGGACTATTCTAAAAGCCCAAGACAGAAGCCTATCAGTCAAACATTCCATTGTCTGTGGTTCATGGATTTTTCTGGCCTCGTACAAAAATAGTACACATTAGTAACATCAGTGCTGGAGCCTGTCTCAGAGACAGACAAGTCTAGCACTGTGAGGTAGTGCCATCAGAAGTGGCCAGTGTTCTACTCTCAATGGGTACTCAAGGGGGCCCATGTAGATGGATTGCTGTAAAACCATCTTGAGTGTGAGCTGCCTGTAAGCAGGCAGAGATGAAGTTAAAACAGAAGTTGAGTATACAAGATCCCCAAAATTAACAAAATAACTACAAAGCTTATAGTGGGTATAATCTTTTTCCATCATGAAAATCTGGAGATCTACTCCTAGAACTATTTACTAAGTTTTACGGTAGCATCCAACATGGTCTAAATCTGTTTATGCAGGTTTTGTGAAGCAGATGAGACATTAGCAGAGTTGTAAGGAATGCATACAAAACATTCAACCTTGATAATGGTACAAGAGCCACTTTGGGCTGCCGTGAGGATGTCTACAGCCATGCAATTCTGTAAGATCGCTTTCCTCATCAGTTGAACATCAGAATTAAGAAGAGAGATTCCCTTAGCTGTGTCATTTAAAGCCATTTAGGTATATTTAGTGAGAGTTTTTATGTGCCAGATGCTATCTTCTAATTCAATAGGAGGAATGGAAACTGAGACTAAATGATTGTACTCTTGAAAAACACTCCTAGTCCATCAGTATTTTAAAACTTGTAAATTGACTGGGCACTCAAAAGTTTTTATTTGTCACCTTTGCATCCAGGGAAATCCCAGAATGTACCTTCCAGTCCCTCTTGAGGGTTACCAGGACCAAAGGTTGATACCACAGAGCCATTTGGTGTCCCTAAAGGATGCCTAGCTTACATTTGGCCTCAGGGTCCATTCAGTAGCAAACCATTCTGATAGTTGAAGGGTAATGATGTTCTTGCACAAGCCTGAAGAAACCTATCCTAATGGATATTACTGGGATATTTTGAAAGAGCATTTTAGTTGTTGTTCCCAGCATAAGGGAGCAGTGGTGGTTTGAATAGAATAGATGGCCCCCAATATATTCAGTTGTTTGTTTGTAGTTTGCATCTGCAGCCACCTGGCTGGAGTCAGTGCCATTGTGTGGATCTTAAGGTGTAGTGGTGGGTTTCAGATTTCAATCTAAAGATATGCAAACTGTGCCTAGCTGGAGTTCCTGAAGTGTGCTGTGACTTTTGACCTTTAGGCTTGTACTTATCTCTCTCTGCTTGGTCCTGTGAAGGCAGGCCAGCTTCTTCTGCCATTATGGAACTTCCCCTGGATCTGTAAGCTTCAATAAATATCCCTTCCTCCATAACTGTGCCTGGTCTGGAAGTTCATCTCAGTGAACCTGAATCTGTCTGCTACAGGAGCCTTTTGACTTTGGTCAGAGTCATCCACATATATGGATCCCATAAGTGAAAATAATCATCCTATCTATGATTGCTCTCCCTTATCATGGAGCTAGAACTGTTGGAGAGGGGACCAACATACCTTTTCAGTACCTTGTCAGTCTCTTCTTTTGAGAAACTCTTTCGGTGTCCCTGTTCATTCCTGGTAGATTTGATAAGACACTGAGAAACATTCCATCTAGTAACCTGGGTTAGATAGGAAACTTAGCCCTTTCCTGGTTAACGTATATTTGTAATTGGTTTCAGTCATCTTCTTGGAGAGGAGATATCCACCATGAAAGTCCAGAGGTGTTGGAAGTGGGCAAGAGCCCACAAGCCCAGCAATTAATCTGATTACTATCCTGCGCATTACAGGGTCCACACAAGGAATGACTTTGCAACCCAGTTATAGACATGTAGAATGAAGGCTGAGTAACAGCAAGGATAGAAAGTGAGGCATGCTTTGTGGGGACGGGAAGAGCAGACTTAGCTTTCTGTGTCTTGTTTTAGGCTTTGATGTACTCCTTTGTATTTGGTTCTACTTTTCTCTCGGTCTAAGACCAAGAAGGTAGTCAAAATTCAATCAAAGATGTAATTTTGGAGGTCACTGATGGCTCGCCAAAGAAGACCCCAGGGCCTGGGAGGAGCACTGTGACTTTTCCAGTACTGGTGGTGTCTGTTCAGATGAGTCAGGGCCATGCTGGCCAAGTGGCTTTCCCTCCTTTGGGAAGCCTAGAGGACTTATTTGTCCTTGGTAGTGACTCTCCTATTTCAGACTGTACAGAGACTTTATTTCTGGGTCTCAGTGTCATCCTTGAGCAGGAAGACAGGTGACTTAATAAAGGGCTGGTGATAAAAATGTTAGAAGTGTCCCATCATCACCAGTGGCCTTATGACCAGGGAGCAGGGACCAAGACATTGGCCTTTTTAGTTCCAATGATTCCAATTGGCTTTGGCTTCTACATAGGTCTTTAAAACACTTAGAAAGGAAGTTATACCAACCTTGGAGAGTGGAGACATATAATACATCTGATTAGTGAAACAGATCAAGTTAAATAACAGTATAAAAGTTTAAAGTCATTTTGTCTAACATCTAAATTTAGTTGTCTGTAACAGTGTAGACCATATCTGAAGCATGGAAAGCAGGTATTTCTTATCCTTTCAATACCTAATAGCTATAAATATGGGCAAAATGTGATATGAGTCCTGAAAACAATATTTTTTATCAACAAATTTAACCAATTAATTCGACCTAATGTAGTAGATGGCCGCACATTGCTTAGATGAACCTGCAAACAAGGCACACTTGTGGAAGAAGGAAACCTACATGAAGCTTTGCAGATCCAGAGGAAGTTCCATAATGGCAGAAGAAGCGGGTCAACTTTCACAACCAGTGACTTACCGTCTCAGGATTTTCCAATTCTGCCCCTCCAGCTGGGCTGAATAGCCAGAGGAAACTTCCATCTTAGGCCAATAGCATGCTCCATGGTAGCCCTTGCACAATCCTGGTATATCTAAACATCCTTGGCTCTGCATTGCAAACCACAGTCCATCTTCCAGTGGTTTTGCCAGCATATCAGGGTCTCACACCTGCTTCATGCAGAGTCTTAGCAGCCTTTCACCATGTACACTTCATGTCACTCTCCATTCACTTTTCATGCTTCTGAAACCAATACCAGATGTGTAAAACAGCCATATTCTTAATTCAGGGACAATACAAATCATAACCTTGAAGAGCAGATTCCTACTCCAGCCAACTCTTTTCCAAAAGAGATTGGATATCTATCATAGACTTTCCTCAGGCATTGCTTCTGTTTTTTATTTTTTTAATTGTATAGAAAGTGAGAAAGAAAAAGAGAGGGAGAGAGAGAATTGGCATACCAGGGTTTCAGTCACTTAAATGGAACTCCAGATGTTTGTGCCACCTCCTAATGAACATGTGTGATCTTGAGCATGCTTCACCTTTGTGTGTCTGGCTTACATAGGATCTGGAAAGTCAAACATGGGTCCTTAGGCTTCTCAGGCAAGCACCTTAACTGCTAACCCATATATCCAGGCCCTTTCAATTGCTTAAATGTAAAACAGTTGGGCCATCTTCCTCCCAAGTGCTAATGTGTTTGACACACAATAGCAGCTTCTACAGCCAGTTTTTGTGCCAGTAATTTTAAACTTGCTTGAGTTTTTCCAATTTTAAATTTTTATCTTTCATTTCTATATTTAAGCCAAGCAATTCAGTCCATTCCAAATTTAACTTTGATCAAACTCTCTGGGCCTGTGAAGCAGAACGCAACCATCCCTTATGCCAGTAGCCCAGTTCCAACAAGGTTTTCTTGAGTCTTTCGTTTCACTTAGAAACTTCATAAGCCAAGCCTCCAAATGCAATTCTCTCTGCACTTACCATTTCAAACTCTTCTCAGAGTAGTCTATAATACTTGGTTTACTGCTATGCAAAGCATCCTCAGTAGCTAGCATCAAATTCCTCCAGCACAAAAGTTCCAAAAAAACAAAATTTACATTGTCAGATTTATCATGCATCAGCTCTATCACACTCTTTGGTACTAATTCTGTAACAGTCAGTTTCAATTGCTGGGATGAACTTCCAAACCAGGCACAATTATTGAAGGAAGGAAATTTATGTGAAGCACACAGACTTAGGGGAAGTTCCATAATGGCAGAAGAAGCTGGGTCCCCTTTCACAGGACCAAGCAGAGACAGAGAGAAAACCCAAAAGCCACCACCACCAACACAGGCAAACACACTTCAGGAACTCCAGGAAAAGCTCAAGCACTTTGCATGTCTTTTACTGGAATTACAAATCCACCCCTACTCCTTAGGGTTGGAACCTCAGACCCACCCACAGTGATACCTCCTCCAGCCAGGTGGCTGGAGATCCAAATTACAAGCCTTAATAATACTCCTAAATCTCTTGGGAGACATTCAAATCTGTCACACCTAAAACTTGTAAGTAAAAGACAAGTAGGACAGCATAAAGTCTTGGCACCTGTGTTTATAAACATCTTTACTTAGTCTGGACACATGTGTGGGTACCAATTTCTCAAGGAAAGTTAGAAATAGAAAGGCAGAGCTTGAAATAATTTTTACTCACAGGAAGAACATTGTTTGAGCATGAGGCAATACTCTAAAGCAAGTAGATGTCTTAAGAGTTAATTTACTTATATGAAGTGAACATATGATACCAGAAATGACACAGGTACTTAAACAAAATCTTGATTAAAACTATTTTGTTTACACATTATAGAGCAGAACCTGATGATTGCTGAACTAAAACAGCCAAGCTCTAATACAACCCTTGACAAATCTGTTTTGAAAGGGGAAACACTGTTTAAGAAACAATGTTCTTAGCTTAATCTTGAATGGGAATTAATCTGATGTACATTAGAAATTTTGATTAATATAAAGCATTTTTATGTTTCATCCATGACTCAAAATTTATAATGCTTAGGCTAGCTATCCCAACTTATTTTACCTAGAAGGAGAATAAAAGTTACAATGACTGAAATTAAATCATTTCAATTTAAATGATAAACATAATGATGAACATTTGGTAAAATTAGCAGAAACAAAAAGGAGCTTTTTATAAAACCCCAATGTTGTTAGGTACGAAAACCTTATTTTAGGAAATGAAGTACTAATAAGTTAAACTTTACCTTAAGACTTACTTTCCCCAATTGACAAATAGAAGAACACAGATAATTTAGCTGAGTATCTTAAAGGTAGTTTTTTTTAAACATTTTTTAATTTTTATTTATTTATTTGAGAGTGACAGATAGACAAAGAAGGAGAGAGAGAGAGAGAGAGAGAGAGAGAGAATGGGCGTTCCAGGGTCTCCAGCCACTGCAAATGAACTCCAGATGCATGTGTCACCTTGTGAATCTGGTTTATGTGGGTCCTGGGGAATTGAGCCTCGAATCACGGTCCTTAGGCTTCACAGGCAAGTGCTTAACCACTAAGCAATCTCTCCTGTCCTTAAAGTTTCTTTTCATATCCCTTAACAAATTAATATTAATGGGTTTCTAGACTAAGCTTCTTCAGTAGTTAAAACATTACCACCAAGCAGACATATTTTAGAGTTTATCCATTTATATGTTTTAAGGGATGGCCATTCCCTGTTCTTCCTCCAATATTATTATGAACCCCTGGTGATGTTTATCCTTATTCTGTTTCTCCATGTCCCTTTCTGCACTTTCTACCTCCTTTTGCTTCTTTTTCTGCTTCCATTCCTTGTCTTTTTATTTCCTTTCTTTATCTTTTGACTGACTTCTCAATTATAATAAACAGAAGTTCCAGGTTCTAAACTCTTACTTGGTTCAGCTACTAATTTTTGTAACTTCTTACAAATATCAGGTATTTGCTGAGTTTAAAATTTAACCTTAGGAGCTAGAGAGATGACTTAGCAGTTAAGATACTTGCCTGTGAAGCCTAAGGACCCAGGTTCAATTCCCTAGTGCCATGTAAGTCATATACACAATGTGGAACATACTTTTGGAATTTGTTTGCAGTGGCTAGAGACCCTGGTGTGTCCATTGTCTATCTGCCTCTCTCTTTCTCTCAAATAAATAAAATAGTTTAAAATTTGTCCTTAAGAAAAATTCACTCCTACAAAGTATCTGGAGTTATGTTACTATGCTTTCTAATTGTCTCCTTGAGTCTGTGGAGAAAGGTAGTGGGAAGTTCATGTTCTCCCTGCATTACAGTCAATAGTAGGTATAGCAGACAGCTTCAGGGTTCACTGAGATGAATGTCCAGACCAGGCACAGTTAGGGAAGGAAGAGATTTATTGAAGCTTATAGATCCAAGAGTACTTCCATAATGGCAGAAATTGGCCTGCTCTTACAGGACCAAACACAGAAAGAGAAACTTCAGAAACTCCAGGCACTTTGCATATCTTTAGGCTGGAATTTCAAATCCATCACCATACCTTAGGGCTGGTCTGTAAAATCTGCCCAGTGATACCTCCTCCAGCCACATGGCTGGAAATTGAAGTTGCTTTAATAAACTCCCGAATCTATTTGGGGGGGGGTCGATGGAGAGAATCTATTCAAACTACCATAGTACATTATAATTCAAAGGTTTTATTTTAGCTCTATGAATCCCCTTTAATATACAATGCATAAAATGCTAATGGGTCCATCCCCACTGTTTCGCATCCTCCTTCCCAATTGGGATTATGTGTTATTGCCACATCTGTCCCTGTGGGAACCTTGGTGTCACTGGAGTCAGGGGGTGCAGCATGTGATGTCTAATACCCATTCCCCACTACTACTCCATGGGTTTGTATCCTTTTTTCTTCAATAGAAGTTAAGATCTGACCTAATATTAATGTAACATCTCTCCAGTGCAAGTTATACTGCTTAGTAAATTGGTGGAAGAGTTCATAATAGTGGTCAGGGTCTTTATACTACCCAATTCCCATAGTATCTGCCTTATTTCCTTTACAGAGAAATGTCTATAGATATAAGTGATCCAAATTTCTATGGGCCTCTTGTAGAGGATATAACCCTGGGGGGCACTGGGTATCTTCCTTACTAGCACCTTTGTTCCCTGACAGTTAGATATGTCTGGGTATGGACGTCAAGGGTCATGGAGTGTTAATGAGGGAGATTTTGGATATGACACCTTGGAAGCTCATTGGCTTCAGAGTGAGAATCCTTAAGGTCAATAGTAACCAGGGGTGGTTCTAGGCTAGTGCCAGGTGGCTGGAAATTGAAGTTGCTTTAGTAAACTCCTGAATCTATTTTGGTGGTGGGGCGGGGGGAGAATCTATTCAAACTACCACAGTACACTATAATTCAAAGGTTTTATTTTAGTGGTTAAGGCAGTTGCCTGCAAGGCCAAAGGACCCAGGTTCGAGTCCCCAGGATACACATAAGCCAGATATACAAGGTGGTGCATGTGTCTGGAGTTTGTAAAATAAATACAAAAAAAAAAATTTAATCCTTAAGAAATCCACATTGTATACCACATTTTGGATTTGCGCTAGTACTGGCTAGGAACCACATTTTAATGTTCCAGAGAAAAAGATAAAAGGATTACATGCTAACTCTAAATTTAAGAATAAGAAGGGAGAGTTACAGAAATTTCATGCAGGAAGTAGGGAGAAAGAGTAAAGCACAAGTGACCAGGAACATGGTGAAATACAACTTCTGTTTAAATTCTCCCTTCCATGGGAGCCCGTCGATTCTCTCCCTCCGCTGGAGCTCACCTAGAGGAGGCATTTTAAGCTCCCTGTGTTTCTGCTGTTCTGTCCCCAACCCATGCAAAGTGCAGATGAAAGTGGGGGCAGCCCATCAACCATTTTGTAAGGGAAACTGAACAAAATGTGGCCATTTATGTAAAAATCATTCTCAAATTATTTTGGTGGGACCTTAATCTAAATATGGGGAGCTATTTATTTACAATCAGGTGCTGGGTTGCTTAGGAATAATTCTGGAACCTCAAGCCCTGAGTTTCTGTCTATTAATAAAAGAATTGATACTCCAGACAAAAGAGAATGATTTTAAAACAACTGCATATTATTCAAACATAAGCGGGCTGTGAGGGAGAGAAAAGGACCGAGAGTTCCAGCACCAAGGAGAAAGAGAAGGGACAACAGCTCCGACCAGAGAAAACAGACCAGGTGGTCAGAGAGCCCATGTAAACAAACATGGGCCTGGGAGTCAAAGAAATGGGAGAAGAGTGTTTAAAACAAAAACACGTGGGCTTCCATAGATATTAAAAACTAAAAACAGTAATAACAAAATTTCCTTTCCCACCCTGGCAGTCAGGCTGGCAGGGTAAGAGAGGGAAAATAAGCCCTATTTCTTATTAATAACACCATCCTCATTCAGGAAGAGAAGGAATTACTAGAGACCGTCTTTTGGAAACTTTTTTTGAGAATTACAATAATGTACGCATTTATTAAAAATAAAAAAACTTGTGTGAGCCAGCCATGGTGGCGAATGCCTTTAATCCCAACACTCACGTGGCAGAGGTATGAGGATCACCATGAGTTTGAAGTCACCCTGAGACTACATAGTGAATTCTAGATCAGCCTAGGCTAGAGTTAGGACTCTACCTCAAAAGAAAAGAAAATTAAAAAAAAAAAAACTTGTGTAATGGTTAACCAAGTTATTTAACCACACACTATTTCATTATGACTTTATCACATATGCATTGCCATCCTTACAAAATGATCAACAGTACCTGCAAAACTGTGCTAAAGGCCAGCACCCTCCAACAGACATACACTGTAATACACATGTATAACTGAAAATTTCCCACAGTCAATTTAATAGCATGTTTTATTTAACCTAATATGTTAAAAATATCATTTCAACATGAATTTAATATCAAAATTAGTAACAATGTGTTTAGGAAATCTGGTACTATCTCTTTAAACTTCAGTGTGAATGTCATACATAGAGCACATCACAAATTCTGTCATATGGGACCACTCTGTACTGTGACACGTTAGAGTATAAGTTCTTTGGAAGAAATCATGCTCATTCTTGCAAATATACAATACAATCACTGATTCACAGATTTTCAGATGAACTTAGAGAATTAATTTCAAAGTCAAAACCTTTTTGTGTGTTCCCCCATGCTTTTCCCCTTATAAAGTGAGAAAACTCCTGCCAATAGTCCCATGCCCATGACTAGCCTTTTTCACTAAAATATAGAAGTTACTGCATGTTTTTTTAGTTATTTATTTGAGAGAGAGAGACAGAAATACAAAGAAAGAGAGGAGGGGGGAGAGAATGGGCGCACCAGGGCCTCCAGCCACTGCAAACGACCTCTAGATGCATGTGCCCCCTTGTGCATCTGGCTTATGTGGGTCCTGGGGAGTTGAACCTGGGTCCTTTGGCTTTGCAGGCAAGCGCCTTAACCGCTAAGTCATCTCTCCAGCCCATACTGCATGTTTTTAACATTGTCACTTTACTTTTTAAAATATTCTGCATATTGCATTAATTTTATTATGACATTAATAGCACTAGTTTAGCTCATTGCTTTTGTTATTCAATGTCAGTCATTTATTGTTCCTTCTTTTAATTTCCACAATTAGCTAAGTTCTATTATTCATCATTTCATACTGGGTATTGGTAAGATGAAGAGAAAAACCAAGCATAATTTTGTCTTTCTAATGCTATTCTCTTCTCAGAAGTCCTCAATTTCATCTTCCTTTCATTCTTCTAGAATAACATTTGGCATGTTACATTTCTTGGATGATACAATTAATTGTGGCTATTAATGGCAATTTGACCAGTCTTTTCTTGCTGCCTGTCCATTCAAAAATAATTTTTCAGGCTGAAGAGATGGTTTAGTGGTTAAGGCACTTGCCTGCAAAGCCTAAGGAACTCCTGCACAACTTTCCAGGTCCCACATAAGCCACACACACAGTGACAGAATTGTGCAAGGTTGCACCTGCACACAAGGGGGCACATATATCTGGAGTTTGATTGCAGTGGCTGGAGGCCCTAGTATGGCAGTTTCTGCCTCTTTCTCTCTCTCTCTCTCTCTCACACACACACCCACACACCCATACCCACACATAAAAAGAAAAGGCAGTCAATTGGGCTTGCTTCCCCCCAAAAATAATAATAATTTTGCACTTGGGCCTGGTGTCTCATGCCTGTAATTCTAGCACTTGAAGAGCTGAGAATTGTTCTATTATTTTGTGTTTAAGTCCTTTATGCTTTAATTTGGATATGTTATATTAATCTAACTTTCACTTAAGAAATTTTGTTATTCCATGTCTAGTTTTTCAGTATTATTATTCTTTAATTCTAGAAGGTCACTTTGATATGGTAGGTTTTGTTATCTGGTGATATACACACAGAAACCATCATATATTAACAAAGGATTTTAAATTTTCATTATGAAGTCATGTTATCGGTTGACTTGCTTCTAATACTTATTTTTATTTCAAAAATTGTCTTTCCTCTTTAAAAATTCCAACAAATTATTGTGTACATTGTACTTATTTATAAAAGAACTACACAAATCCAGAGAATTTCATTTTTCACCCAAGATGAGACCTCCTTTCCTCCATTAGGCAGTGTGAAGCAATATGATCTCTATGGAATTCTACTCTATAAAGTGAAATCTACAGGACTGAATCTATGGAGCCTTGAAAGGCTATGAGAATTACTAATGATTTAACAGTTCTTCAGGCTGGGCATGGTGGCACACACCTTTAATCTGAGCACTCAGGAGGCAGAGGTAGGAGGATCACCATGAGTGAATTCCAGGTCAGCCTGGGCTACAGTGAGACCCTACATCAAAACAAAAACAAAAACAAAAACAAAAAAACAGTTCTTCAGAGGCTGGAGAGATGGCTTAGTAGTAAAGGCATTTGCCTGCAAAGCCTAAGTACCTCCGTTTGATTCCCCAAGACCCACATAAGCCAAATGCACAACAGGGCACATATGTCTGGAGTTCATTTGTAGTGGCTGGAGGCCCTGGCATGCCCATTCTCCTCTCTCTCTCTCCCTCTTCCTCTCAAGTAAGTAAATAAATAAATAAAATATCACACACACACACACACACACACACACACACACACACAAACAGTTCTTCAGTTCAGCTTTCAGTCAGACATTTAAACCTTTTCCTCCATCATGTCTTTGTTTTCTGCCAACAAATCAAGGATTTCATTCTTCTTTTTCAGTTTTGGTCTATCTCTTGAAACTGATACAGCTCAAAATTCAACCAACTGCCATGGGGAAAAAGCTGTCGTGTATTGTAGCTCCCTCATGTTTCTCACGTGTCACTGAAGCCCTATGCAACTATTCCTTCCTCTTCCTCCAAGGAGAAAGCCTCCATGTGGACCCCACCTGATGCTGAGAAGAAAATAATTCATGTTAATGCAAAGTCTTCACAGATCATTCAACCCACTGAATCTTTGTTATTTATACAAATTTCTAATATTTCTAATGGTGTAGGTTCTCTTCCATAAAACTGAAGCTTACTGATCTTTTACACCTCTACACCTACTATATCTTATTCAAAGGCAGAGCTAAGGCAATCATATTTTAAATTCTTTAAAATAACATTTAGGTCATGTTATTGTTGAAGTCAAACATTTGTATCCTAACTATCCATTCATTTACTCAACATTTATTCATATCATGTCTATGAAGCAGTTATTTCCTTAATTATTTTGAGGAACCCATCCAGATACAAGAAGATCATAGAACATCAAATAGATAGGACCAAAGAAGAAACTCTCCAAGGCACAACCTAGTAAAAACTGTAAACAATAATAATGACAGAATGCTAAAAGCATCAAGAGAGAAACAACTCACTATATACAAAGAAAATGCCATCTGAATTACTTCAGATTTTTCAATAGAAAGCCCAAAAGCCAGAAGGGCTAGGAATGGAGTACTTCAAAGTCTCAAAAACTATTGCTTCTAGTCCAAACTACTGTGCCCAACCGTATCCCTCAAAATAGATGGAAAAAGAAAAAAATTTCCATGATAAAAGCCAGCTGTGCGATTAAATGAACACAAAGCCAAACCTGCAGGAGTACTCCACACCAAAGAGTCAAACATCCTAACTCAAGAGCCTACAAGGGGAAGAACACAGTAACCAAAACCAGAGCAAGCACAGAAACATGCAAAGCCCAAGAAAGCAGCGGACTCCATGAAGCCTCCAACATGGTCAGATTAAATTGAGCCTCACAAATATAGCCTTAAATAGTAATGGTCTTAACCAGCAGAAGATACAAGTTAACATACTGAATCAGAAAAAAATGGACCCTTCCATCTGCTGTCTTCAAGGATCCCACTTTACAACTAAAGATAGACATCTCTTCAGGGTGAAAAGATGGGAAATGATTTTCCAAGCAAATGGAAATAAGAAATAAGCAAATGTGGCTATTTCAATGTCTGGCAAAATAGACTTCAAACCAAAAGTAATCAAAATGGACAAAGAAGGCCACTTTTTACTCATAAATGGAACAATCCAACAAGAGGACACCATAATAATAAATCTATGTGCATCAAACACAGATGTACCACATTTTTTATAAAGCAAAACTTACTTGACAACAAATCAGAAAAAAACCCCAAAACCATCAAAGTAAAGGACTTCAGTGTGCCACTATCATCAATAGACAGACTATCTAAGCAGAAAATCAATAGGGAAATAATAGATCCTAACAACTATAACAACCTAACAACCATAGATCAACTAGACCTAACAGACACTTACAAAACATCCCACTCCAATTCTACGGAATACATATTCTTCTTATTAGCACACAACCACATTACTTTCTCCAAAATATATCATATATTAGGGCATAAAGCTTGCCTCCATAAATTCATAAAGTTGACATAACTTCTTGCATCATATTGTACCACAATGCTTTAAAGCTAGAAATTAATAACAAGAGAAACAACGGAGATTACACCAGCTCCTGGAGACTGAACTACATGCTATTAAACAATGAATGGGTTGTAGAAGAAATCAAAGACTTCTGAAAAAGCTGACTATAGAGATACCAACAGACCCAGTTATTCCCTTACTGGGCATCTACCCGAAAACCTTCAAACCACACGCTAGAGAGATTTGCTCAACCATGTTTGTAGCGGCTCAATTTGTAATAGCTAAGAGCTGGAATCAACCCAGATGTCCATCACTGGAAGAATGGATAACTAAGATGTGGTATATCTACACAATGGAATTCTATACAGAAGTTACAAAAACTGACACAATGAAATTTGAGGAAAAATGGTTGAACCTGGAACATCATTCTCAGTGAACTTACCCAATCACAGAAAAAAAATCACCACATAGTCTCACTCATCTACAGCACCTAACCTGAATCTACCCAAGATACCTTACATACCCAGCAAACATCTTGTGGACTAGACACTAAGATGGATGGGGAGGGAGGGGAGGGAATTGAAGGGGTGGGAAACACAAATCTAGACCCAAACGGCAATGGTACCATAAAAATTCTACTTCCAAAAAGGCAGACCAAATGGCTGAACCTTCACCAGGCCTTTACAGAGAACACCTGAACCACAAGACACTGGAGAGGGTATGATCAAGACTAACCTTAACCTTCTATATCTTCCCTCCCTTCCTCTCCCTCTCCCTCTCCCCCCCCCTCTCTCTCTCTTCTCTCTAACTCTTGTATATTAGTTATCTTTTTCCTCCTTTTCTTAGTGGGCACTGACCTGTAACTCCCAGTACCAGCATGGGGCTATCATCCACAATGAGCTTTTGATCAGAGAGACCTACAAGGTTTCCTAAAGACAGACAGGTTTCTGTCAGAGTACTTGATGACCCACCAAAGTTTAGTGGTAAGACCCTACTTCTGAAGACACCTTATGTGGTTGACATGCAAAATGGAATGGCATGGCTGGAAGTTGGAAGAGAGTCAGTCCCCAGACAGTCAGCGCGTCTAGTGCCAGAAGGTGCTACATGGGCGACTGGGGGAAAATGACCAATATCTGTCCAAGCAACTCATGGTCTAACCTACTTAGCAGCAAATAACTTGTAGTGATGCCCACACAAGTGCAATAGTGGCACACAGCCATGGTGGGGAACCAACTGCTCTCAATTTGGCTAACTGATCCCCTCAGTCGTATGGGACCCATAGCTGGAACTGGGAAACAAGTCAGAACCATATCCAAACATAAGCCCACTCTCCAATATCAAGTTATCACCAATCGTGGCTACAAGAGGGCCTACACCTATTAAATTCTCTATAAAAAAAGTAAGGGTTATCTCATTTGTCCTGGTGCTAACTTACTCTCCGTTAGAGAATCTGCTTCTCTTTTTCAGATAGATGTAGATCCTAAGGAGAGAGCCACCCCATCATACCTCGAAAGGGCCCAGGCTGAACCTAAGGAAAATTGGCAAAACAAGCAAGGATGCTGTTTTCCTGATGAACCGGATACCAGCACAAGGGGGAAGGAGATCAGCACAGAGAAAAATCAACTCCTACCAAATCAGACAGCCAGAGACCCAGAGGTCCCCAACACCTCATCACTGAAGCAGACCAAAAATGAACCCAACATGGCTCAGGGAAATTTTGCGGAAAAGGTGGTGGAAAAAATGTCAGAGCCACATGTTAGGTCATGATATGCAGAGACATTTATCTTACCCATAACTGTGGGCTAACTCCACAATTCATGACCCATATATCTCAACAAGGAGGGGCCAAGGGGAGGGGGTAGGTCACGGATGAGCCTAATAATGCTACCAAACTGACTGTATTTGCTGAATACAAAACTAATTAATAAAGAAAAAATAAATAAATCTTAAAAAAAGAAAACAAATAAATAATTTTTAAAAATGAAAAGGGAGAGATCACAACAAACATCAATGAAATTGGAAATATAATAAGGACCCATTTCTAAAATCTCTTCTCCACAAAATTGGATAAACTGGAAGAAATGGATGAATTCCTAGACCCATAACACCTGTTAAAACTAAATCCCGAGTGGATGAATCTCCTAAACAAACCCATTACATGCACTGAGATTGAAAATGTAACCTTTTGGCCTTCTATAATCCATTATATTCAGATGTAAGTGCCTTCTAAGAGTCTTCATAATGTTCCTTTGTCTTTTATGACACTTAAAACTTTTTAATCAATTATTAGAGAGAATAAGTGCCTCTTACCTCTGTAAATAAACTCCAGGCACAAGTGCAACATTGTTCATCCAGCCTTATGTGGGTAGTGGGAATTGAACCCATGCCCATAGACTTTGCAAGCAGCACCTTTAACCACTGAGCTCTATCCCCAGCCCATATAGCATTTTTAAAAAACCACATGCCTTGTGATGATGATTGTTTTCACTGTTTCTTTTTAGTAAAGAAGGTAACTTGCCCAAGATTACCCATAAAAAAGACATAAAGATGACCCTTCATTCTTCTCATTATATTAGACTATTATAAAACACCAGTCTTCAGAATAAAAGACATTGAGTCCAGAAGTTAACACATATAGGAAGAAGTGCCCAGCCCTGACAGTTCATCTTGTCCAGCTGTGATCAGCAAAGTGCAGTGTGTGCCACCACTCCTTGATTCTCCATCAGAAACAGAAATAAATGAATTGCTGAACTACAACATGGCCTGTGTTTCTTCTTCATGTAGGTTAGAACATGAAAGAAAGACATGAACACACATACACACACACACACACACACACACACACCACAAAAAACACCTTTCACCCTCCACTCTCAACTGCAGAGCTTTAATAGAAAAATCATGCACACAGAATGTCATATCCTCCTTTGTGCCACCTTCAAATCCCTGCTGTATTGTTTCTTAGTAGACAGAGGCCTCAGAGGTGTAAGAATGCACTAATGGACCCAGGGAGGGATGGGTTGTGATTCTGCTTTAGAAACCATCACCGTGCAGTGGGGAATTGATTGCCAATTTTCTTGTTGCTGCACAGTCTGCATCACAAACCAGAAGCACATAGCAGGAGAACTAAGCCTAACTGCAGCACATAGGACTATTCTATTTCAAAATGCTGAAATATGTCATGGTAACTATTCCCTGCTATCTCTGGTTCTTGTAAATGGTTCTCAGTTTCATATAAATGACACTCATTTATGCATGGTTTTAGAAATAATCTACTTAGGCAATGAAAACATTAATTCAATGCATGCAATGTAAGTACAATGATGATGACAATGAGATAGCAAAAATAGTGACAGAGACTTGTATAAGTCATATGCCAGTGACCATCCAGAGGTCAGGCATCCCTATCACTTGTACCTTACAGAAAAGCAACCTAGCTACAGGAGAAATATAAGGACAGTACCTGCAGTGATCCCAGAGTTAGCTATTTGAGCCATGGGGAAGCAATTAGAAATCCTGTTTATCCACACCATATGCTAATGATCTTTTTCTCATAGAGTATAGCATCTTTTTGCATTAAATAGATTGGATCCTCTTTTGAGAGCAGATCCTTTGTAAGCTCCTTATGATGGTTGTTTGTAAACTTAACTGAATTAAGAAATACTTAGGGCATCCATGAGGAATACTTTTAGGTTTGCCTGTGAGGGCTTAACAGAAGGGCAGGGGATCTACCCTAAATCTGGTCAGTACAAGCCTAGGGCCTGATGTTACAAAATGCACAACAAGGGTGATAAAGACAAAGCCAGGTAAACATCAGAATTCCTTTCTCTGCTCTCTGATCAGATGTGAGCAAGCAAGCTGTTTATATCACCTTCCCTGCATGATGATGGCCTATGCCCTAAAACCATAAGCCAAGTAAACCCTTCTTCCCTTAAGTTGCATCCTGCAAGGTATTTGATCACAGCAATGAGAAGAGCAACTAAATACCTCCCTTAAGGCTGATATAAAGTGACTGTTAGCTCATTGACAATTGATTCTTGAGGAAACCTACAAGAGTAGTTTCAATAGAAGGCAATTTTACCTCTCAGGAGACATTCTACATAATTCAACAATCAGGACACTCGTGACCACCAAAAAACTCTCCAACCCCTAATGTCAATGTGCTTAAGCTCCGCTTTACAGTTACTAAAATGAAGAACACAGAAAACAAAAAGCATGTGACACTGGGGTTTGTGTTATGCAAGTCAACAGACTAAGAACTTGGACTGGGGAGATTGCTCGGCATTTAAATGCACTTCTTGGAAAGTCCTGCTGGCCCAGGTTCCATTCCCCACATACAGCCAGACGCACAAAGTGCTGCATGCACTTGGAGTTCACTTGCAGTGGCAAGAGGCCCTGGTATGTCCAAAGTCTAGCTGTGCTCTCCCTCTCTCCTTGCAAATAAAAAAGTAAAAATATCTTTAAAATACTAAGAACTTTATATACATTATTTCTAATTGTTATAAAGATAACCCTGTCATGTAAATATTATTACCTTTATTTTGTACCTCAAGAAAACATGTGGCTATATACAGCAGATAGACATGTGTTAGATAAATACAAGGTAGATATTAGAATTTAATTAAATATAAATAATCCTAAAAAGTATACCATAATATTTTAATTATCTATTTTTCCAGGATTCAGAAAATGCTATGACAGGTCAAATATTGGAATATTTTTCTCAATAGCTGAGAGACCCCAAAATTTCAATTTCCTTGAGATCATGCTATGGGATCGGAAAGGCAAAAGCTGTGGTGCCAGTAGGAGGAGGAACATGCTTCTCAAGAAGAGAGTTCACACAGTTCTGACAAGTTATTAGACCACCTAACTGGACAAACTAGAGCTAAGACAATGATGGTCAATGACGGACAGGATCACACGGACTGCCTAGGTATATATGTGCACCATTTGCCCTCTATTTAAACATAAATCTCGTGGGCGTGGTGGCACACGCCTTTAATGTTTTTGTTACTTTATGTATTTATTTATTTATTTGAGAGTGACAGACAGAGAGAGGAAGAGGCAGACAGGTAGGAGGTTAGCAGTGAGTTTGAGGCCAACCTGAATTCCAAGTCAGCCCAGGCTAGAGTGAGACCCTACCTGGAAAAAACAAAAATAAAAATAAAACAAATGTCATGTTAGTACCCCAAAAATAGACTTGGGGGGTCTCTAAAACCCCTTTTTCTTTCTTAGAAAAACCAAGAGAGAGAGAGAGAGAAAACAATTGTGCACCATTGCCTCACCTACTGTAATCTAACTCCAGACACTTGTGCCACCTAGTGGGCATGTGCGACCTTGTGCTTGCCTCACCTTTGTGCATCTGGCTTGCATGGGATGTGGAGTGTTGAACATGGGTCCTCAGGCTTTGCAGGCAAATGCCTTAACCACTAAGCCATCTCTCCAGCCCTCTGTAACTCTTTATCTGTTCCTCTTCCTAAACAGTCCACAGTGAGTATATCTCTTTTCTCTGCTTTTCACTATTGTCTCCTTAATAGGCCTATTACATATTGAGAATGGGTGGCCAAGCCTAGCTTGCTAAAACCATCGGGGCCCAGACTCTTGCCCTAACAACTTCAATAACAACAGGACAGCATTTCATTCATTTGAGCCATTGGGACTACATTGATACCAGAAGTGACTGGACCTAGGAAGGACCTGGCTGTACACACTCTTATGTGTGCAGCTCTGTAGAGTTTTGCCAAGTGGCTTTGATACATGACCTCATCTTCAAAATGTAATTTCAAGTAAACAGAACTTTGTTGTACTTTGCATTTGACAAAGCTGAGTCTTTACAATTTTAGGTAAGTTGGGCTTCAATCCCAGATCTTTCTTCTTCCTTCTATTAACTGTATAAGAAAAGCCTTTCTCAAAGCAGTTTCTTATGTTCACCATAAGCGGCCTTCCAGTACATTCCAAACTTTTGAACTGGTGGCACACACAGAAGGTGTTACTGTTTGCCTACTTTGTGTAAATAAACAAGTTTTTCATTATCGTCCTGGGGATTCAGCTGTCTCAAACTTCCCAGGCTGCAAGATCTGAAAGGCCAATAATTTGTGGCACCTGTGTTTCACATTGATGTGTTGTAGACAAAAATTGAGATCTATTTAGCCTCACCTGTGAGTTTTTTGAGATTTCTATTTGCTCCATTGATTACTAAAAGGAAAAAGGCAACACTATTAATAGTAAATCAATGTGGACATGGATTTATATCTAACTCAAATGATTCCTGCCCACCTCAAGTATACTAGCTATACAAACATAATATTTGATTTAATGTAGAAAGATGAATCTGACTACTATTCATAACATTTTTGGATAGATTTAAAGAATAGTGGCCTGTTAAGAGAACGCAGGTGATGAGGATCTTTTACTCAGTATGTTTTCCCTCCTCGTCAAAACAAACTAGAAGGAAAATGTGAATTATAATTCAATCATGCTCTTTGCTAATGCACCATTAATCCCATCCTTACATGCTATTAGAGTTCACTTTACCTAACAAAAACAACATTTGTAATGAAATATGGGCTCAAATTTAGTGTAATGTGTCAGGAAGCACAAATATGAATCTCAGCATAATAGCCTATCAGTATGAGTGAATTTTCCTCTCTGCCTGTATCACTTTTGAACCTTTTTTTTTTCTTTCATTGGATTTTGGTCTCTTAAATTACACTTCCCAATACCTATCACAATCATACCATCATAAATAAGTTTCAAACTCTTTCGGAATTAAGTAATCTCAGTCTCCTCTTAATCTTTTTCTCCAATCTAGAATTTGTATGAAATGTAAACAAACCAAATAATCACATGTATCTTATTTCTTACTCAAATGTGATAATTGTGAACAATTTTTGCAGATTTTTATATTATCATAAAAAATATTTATTTAATTCCTTTCATCAAACATGCTGAAAAAAATTAACCATTATGTAGGGATTCAATATATTAAATGCATTAGTCTACTGAAGTGAGCCTTGTTGGATTATGTTTTGAAGAGTTCTTAGAACATTCAAATATTGTATCTTATCATAGAACATGTTTAATAATGTTTTAGTGGCAAGAAGCTTTTGCCCAATGCTAACACGATTTATTAATTTAGTCTCTGGCAGAAGAATTATTATTCTTATGGAATCCCAGAAAGCAAGATGCCTGATACCTATGAATGAATTATCCAAATTTAGTTCCAATAATTGAAGTATATCATCATATTCTCACCCTTTCAATATCAATACCTGATATTTATATTCTGTGCTTTTATCTTTAGCAGTGGGGAAAAAAAAAAAACTTTGTTATTGGCTGTGGTGGTTTGATTCAGGTGTCCCCCATAAACTTAGGTGTTCTGACTGCTAGGTTCCCAGCTGATAGAGATTTGGGAAATAATACTTCCTGGAGCCACCCCTGTTGGGAGTGGGCTTATGGGTGTTATAGCCAGTTTCCCCTTGCCAGTGCTTGGCACACTCTCCTGTTGCTATTGTCCACCTTTATGTTGGCCAGAGGGTGATGTCCACCTCTACTTATGCCATTGTTTTCCCTGCCATCATGGAGCTTCCCCTCGAGCCTGTAAGCCAAAACAAACCTCTTTTTTTTCCCCACAAGCTGCTCTTGGTTGGGTGATTTCTACCAGCAATGTGAACCTGACTGCTGCAATATTGGCTTTATAATCATTAAATAAGTGCTTAGCTCTATGCAAAATAAATTTTAATCTAAAACCTAGTTTAACTGCAACCTGTATAGAATAACATGCATGTACATGCATATGAGCATACAAATTCCTTCTCCATGCTTCTAAGCAAGTCATTTTTATGAATTGAAAATATATGAAGTCAAAAGTTATTTATAAATCAAGCCAAGTTTGGTGATACATGCCTCTAATACCTTCACTTGGGAAATGGAGGTAAGAAAATCAGCAGTTCAAGGCCACCTTTAGCTACAAAATGAGGACATATCAAGCCAATCTAGACTGCATAGGACCTTACTTCTACTACCAAAAAAAAAAATAAATAAATAAATCATGACTCAGACTGTAAGCCAAAAAAAAAAAAAAATTCTTCCCATCAATCCATCAATTGCTTTAGCCCACAACCAGAAAGTAAGTAATTAATTACGACAGCTTGTCTTTGACTATCAGATTATTAAAACAATGATGCACATGAACTTAAAAATTCTCCACACATTTCAGGTGGGGAAAGGAAAAAAGATGAAGCTTGGTGTCCCCAGAAAAGGAACTTGGCTCAGGGATGACCCTGCAGAGAGGCTGGAGGAGACAGTGGGATAGGCGTGACCAAATCCTCTCATCAGCATATAGAAGATGGTCTTGGAGGAAGTCCCTGATCTCATTGTCTCTCCAGTGTGTTCACATTGAATAAATCTCCTTTTTCTGCCTTTGACTGTTAATTTGGCTTTTTTAATTGAATTATTGCAAACTGGTGGCCAAACGTGGTTTGTGTATTGGTGGATAAGAGGGTTGTAAAGACTTGGGCTCTGACCCTAATAACTCTTGCAACATAATACTTTTTCACTTGCTTACCTTGCTTCATAAAGATGGCAGCAGAAATGTATCTGGGCATGCTCAACTTTCTCCAGAGTGGCTAGAATTTTGTTTTATTTCATTTAATTTTTTAATTTTTTAATTTTTAATTTATTTATTTGAGAGTGACAGAGAGAGAGAGAGAGAAACAGGCAGAGAGTGAGAGAGAGAATGGGTACACCAGGGCCTCCAGCCACTGCAAACGAACTCCAGACGCATGCACCCCCTTGTGCATCTGGCTAACGTGGGTCCTGGGGAATCAAGTCTCGAACCGGGGTCCTTAGGCTTCGCAAGCAAGCGCTTAACTGCTAAGCCATCTCTCCAGCTCTTATTTTATTTTTATTTATTTAGTTTAGAGAGAGATAGGGAAAGACACAGAGAGATAGAGAGAAAGAGAGACAGAGAGAGAATGGATGCTCCAAAGCCTCCAGCTTCTGCAAACAAACTCCAGATGCATGTACCACCTTGTGCATCTCGTTTACGTGGGTCCTGTAGAATCGAACTTAGGTCCTTTGGCTTTGCAGGCAAGTGCCTTAATTGCTAAGCCATCTCTCCAGCCCTAGAATTTTTTTAAAGGACACTTTTAGGTATGCTAATTTGGGAATTAGCCCCTTAAAATACCTATATAGCTTACTAGCTAACAGAAGGAAATAGATTCATTCAAGGGTGGCCCTTGGGGGAATACAGTAGACTTTGTTTTCTTTCCATCTTGGGAGGAGCAGGTGCATCCAGGAGTGCAAAGTGCTTTTATGCGGCACAATGTGACAACAGGTAGGAAATCCTTAAGTTGAGCCAAGACTTTCTAGAGTGCAGTCTCTCTTTCTCCAAGTAGACTCATACCTAGGACTTGACCTCCTGGGCCCAACACATTCATTTTCTTGGCAGACAAACATATTACTTTTCTGCAAGCCAATTCAGAGAGGAGCAGATGTTAGAAATGCCTCTCTTCAGAACAGAATGCCATGCAGAAGGAATGGGTCAGTAAATGATTATGGAAAGGATTGTAAAGGGTAAATGTAACAGTCTCTGGATGTTCTGGATGTCACAAAGTGAATAAAGTTTAAAAAAAAAATAAACTAGAACATTGAATCATATAAATTTTAATTTCAGAATAAAATTATTTAAGGTTCATTTTAAGCAAATTTTATTAACACATATAAGTCCTTTCATCTTTCAAGTACTAAGTAAATATAGGATATCTAGAACCATGGCAAGGACACCTGGGGATGGTATAAGAGGACATCTAAAGTGATCCCTGAAGTGTGGACATGGAAGCATGGATTCATGTATAAGAACAAGAGCACAGACACCTCTTCAGTTTTCAAACAATATCATATTAGGCACGAGCCATAATATATTGGCAATCCACACAATTCAATCTATTCTTTGAGGACACTGTGGTTCCCCTGTGACAGCTAGCATCAATCATAGCTCTACTTCTATAACACTGTTTTTAAAATGTTTAGTAGGAGAAGACTCCACAGAACTCTTTTAATTTGAGAAGCCAGAGAAATAATTTATTTTTTTGAATTTTGGTAATAAGGGTTAAATGATTATCAAATTCTTTCAAAACGTTATAAAGCAAATACAAATTAAAAAGAAGTGTTTTGTCATTGTTGAAAATAAAAGAAGAGGCTATCCACATGTCCACATTCCTTAGAGAATTTCCTTTGTGAAACCCGTAAAATTCTCTCTCTCGTTGAAATATATGTAAATCTTTTTAGAACTTAAATAAGCCTCTTGTGTGCTTTATGAACCAGTGATGTCTCAAGGACCTGGAATTCACTGCTTTGAAGTGCAAACATCAAGGGAGATAGAACCCCTGCCTAGAAGTTTCTTGAGGAGAGTAGGATGATAATTTTAGTAAAATCCTCCCCCAAGTTGCAAAACTACCTTCTGTTATGAAAAGGCAAATTTATTTTTCCTTTGTACACAACCAGGAAACTAACACAGATGGTCATCCCAATTTCAAGGTGCAATTCAGATGAACTATGTGTAATTTAAAGGTGATGTTAATTCTTCTCACTTGAGAACTGGTTTTTGCTTATTCTGAGAACTTAAATGATTTGTCAATGCTGGGCCCTATAAAAGGGTAATATTTCTTTCTATCTTAACAAGGTACTAGAGAATTCCCTGTGAAGCCCATTGTATTTCTGTTTAATGTTTAAAGTGTATAAGAAAATGATCATCTCTCTGTTACCTTTGTACACAGGTTATCACACAAAAACAAAAATGGGAATTACATTTTCTGAATTGGCAAACTTCAGGCAATTGCAACCACTGGCCAATTTAGATTTAACTGAAAAAGAATGGGTTTAGAGTAGTCACATAGTTAGGAACCCAAATCTTGTGCAATAGAGGATAGGGAAGAATAGCTATAGCAGGGATGCATGGACACAAGGACCAGTGAGGACTTGACGGAAAATCCCCATTCCTTTAATATCTATAACATTCATGTGCATGTGGAGGCCACAGAAGAATAGCAGGTGTCCTTCCCTATCACTCATCCATGTGTTTTCCTTGAGTCAGAGTCTCTCACTGAGCATGAAGTTGCTATTTTCAGTCAGACTGGCTGACCAGCAAACTCCCGCAATTCCCAAGTCTCTGCTCCCCATAGAAATGGCGTTACAGATGTACATCGCCTTGCCCACCTAATTACATGGTTGTTGAGGAACCAAACTCAGGGCATAGCAGGTCCTCTCAGGCCCTCAAGCTTGTGTGCCAATCACTCTTACCTGCTGAGTCATCTTCCTAGCCCCAGAAAACGTGATTACTGATCGACTTGATTGCCCATCTCCCACAAATTACAATGGAATCAAAGCATTAGAGATTTTTCTTACTGTGAAGTTTTTTGACTCATGGCCATAAAGTTATACACACAGATGACAAGGAGTGAGTAAAGCAGAGAGGAGCACTTGGAGAGAGAGGAAGCCAAACATGTTTAGGACTTTAGCCAGAATCCAAAGATGAGAAAGAAAGAAGAAAAGGAAAAGCCACAGCTTTGGAGTTAGAGCTCCGAGGATTGGACAGGCTCAGTAGTGAGAACATGGAAGCAGCTGTCCAGGAGAGGGGCTGGAGGGCAGGGAAGAGTACAGTGTCTCATAAAGGGAATAAATATACCTCCCTACTCCTTGGCATGTCTTCAGGTGGGGTGGCCTCTTTCACTTTTTTAATTATTTTATTTATTTATTTGACACACAGACAGAGAGAGAGAGAGACAGAGAGAGAGAGAAAGGGATGGGCACACCAGGGCCTCCTGCTGTTAAAAACTCCAGATGCATGTGCCACTGTGCTTATGGCTTTGCATGGGTACTGGGGAATTGAACCAGTGCCATTAGGCTTTTCAGACAAGCACCTTAACAACTGATCCATCTCTTCAGCCTGGGCATTGGTTTCTTGATCAGGTGAGTAATTGACAGGATCAGTTGGATTAACTCTTGAGGGATAAGACCATAGCCCTGATGACTCCAAGTTCCTCCCTTTCATGAAATGTTTAAAATCCTTTGGAATGGTGATTGTTATGTTTTCCTGATAATGTTACCAGGGAGACTGGAGATGGAGTGCCTCCTTCTTTGGGGTACCAAATGAGCTTTGTAGACTTCCAAATCTGCTAATGTTTTCCAAACTATCATAAAGGGATTATATGATTTGTATCAGCCTTTGAAGTCCCACCCCCTCGAACACTGGGATACTTCAAAGTATCCCCTCCTCACAGAGACCTAGACAACTTGGCTTCTAGAGCCCATACCTTCCACGAGCCAGCACTCATTGGTCAGCTCATTCCATACTACAAAGGCATAAAAGCTTCTGCCACCAGCTTCTCTTTTCATCCTGTCCCTTCTGACCCCAGCTGTGTATATTTCTGTTTTTACCTTTCATGCCTAGGTGCACATCTGTCCTTTCCTCTTTATCTGTTTCTCTATTTCTCCCTCTGTCATTCATCCCCACCCCTCTCTCTCTCTTTGGCTTTTTGAGGTAGGGCTTCACTTTAGCCCTGGATGACCTGGAATTCACCATGTAGTCTCAGGCTGGCCTCAAACTTACCCGGTCCATCTACCTCTGCCTCCCGAGTGCTGGGATTAAAGGCGTGTGCCACCACACCCAGCCTTCTCTCTTTCTCTCTCTCCTTTGTCAGTTTATAGCATGTATGGCTAAAAATGCCCCAGGTTTCTCTCTATTTGCCTCAGCTTTCCCTTGTAGCATACCCCTCATCCAGCCCTCCGGGGACCCAGACCAGCAACACTTAGACCTGAGGGACCTCGCTCTCAAACTCCTCTTGCCCACACTTGCCCTTCTCTGTCCACTGCCACTCACAGCCTCCTGATCTGCAGGCTCTTTCCCTGGGCCCACAGGACCCACCTGAGGCATCCCCCTCTTTTCCTTCCTTTCATATCTTCTTCTTTTTTTTTTTCAAGGTAGGGTTTCACTCTCACCCAGGCTGACCTGGAATTCACTATGTAGTTTCAGGGTGGCCTCGAACTCATGGCGATCCTCCTACCTCTGCCTCCCGAGTGCTGGGATTAAAGGCGTGCACCACCACGCCCGGCTTCCTTTCATATCTTCTTAACGATAGAGCACTGCTCTAAGTTGGGGCTCCTTCCTCTTGCCCCAAAGCTACAGCACTGCCCTAAAATTTGGGGCAAATTAATAAAATACTTTTATTTGCAACATATACCTGACAATTGATATTTTATATCCTCTGTGTCTAAATATTCTATTTGCTATTATTCACAGGTTATGATATTGAAATAGGCAACATTTGCCAAAGTTCAAACATTTATAAAACACAATTTGTTTAAAGACCCAGTTCTTATACCATGTACAGGTTGAAGCAGGGGTATTCTTAAATTCATATTAAATCCATTAACTCATAGTTTTAATGACCTTATTTCTCAGAAATGTCATTGGGATGAGCAAGAGCTCACCAGACTCTGAAGTCAGCCCAGTGAGTTTGTACTTTGGCTTTTTTCCTGTTTAGTACTTTGATTTCACTTGTTTTTATTACTATTAATTATGTACACAGTGTGAACACATCCATCATTAACCTCCTCCTTGTCCTCCCCCCTCCGCAGGGATGCTCCTCATTGGGGAATGTGGGTCATGCATTGTGGGATTATATATCAATTATGGATAAGTGGCAATGTCTCTGTGCATAATGTTCCAACATGTGGCTCTAACAATCTTTCTGCCCCCTCTTTGGCAAATTTCCCTGAGCCCTGATGGATTCGTTTTAGGTCTATTTCAGCGATGAGGTCTTGGGAGCCTCTGTGTCTCTGCATATCTGGTTTGGTAGGAGTTTAGTGTTCTCTGTATCGATCTTCTTCACCTTGTGTTGGTACCAGGTTCATCAAGAAAGCAGCACTCTTGCTCATTTCCCCAATTACTCTTGGTTTCAGTTGGGATGCTGATGAGGTGTGATGGGCTGATTCTCTCCTCAGGATCTGTGTCCTTCTGAAAAAGAGAAGCAAATTCTCCAATGGAGAGTGAAATCAGAACCAGATAAATGGGATAACTATTATTTTAGAGAGAATTTAATAGGTATAGGCCCTCTTGTAGCACACAATTGGTGAGAGTTTGATAATGGAGAGCAGGCTTGTTTTGGATATGATTCTGACTTGTTTCCCAGCTCCAGCTATGGGTTCCATTCCACTGAGCAGATCACTTAGCCAAATTAAAAACAGTTGGTTACCCAGCTTGGCTGTGTACCAAGATTGCACTTGTGTGGGCACCACGTCATGTTGTCTGTGAATACGGCTAACTTAACTTCTTCCTTTCCAATTTGTATCCCTTTTATTTCTTTCTCCTGTCTTATTGCTTGAGCTAGGACTTCCAGTACTATGTTGAAGAACAGAGGTCAGAGTGGACACCCCTGTCTTGTTCCTGATCTCAATGGGAATTCCTTCAGTCTCTCTCCATTAAGTATTATTTGGACTTTAGGAGCTATATAGAGCTTTATTATGTTGAGATATAAACTGCCCATGCCTATTCTCTCCAGTGTTTTGATCATGAAGTGATGTTGTATTTTGTCAAAGGCCTTTTCTGCATCTATCTAAATGATCATGTGTCTTTTGTGTTGAAGCTTATTTATGTGGTGTATTACATTGACAGATTTCCGTATGTTGAACCACTCCTACGTTCCTGGGATGAAGCCTACTTGACCAAGGTAGATAATGTTTTGATGTGTTGTTGAATTCAGTTTGCCTGGATTTTGCTCAGGATCTTTGTGTTTAAGTTCATCAGGGAAATAGGCCTACAGTTTTGTTTTCTTGTGGCATCTCTGCCTGGTTTTGGTATTAGGGTGACAGTAGCTTCATGGAAGGAGTTAGGTAGCTTTCCCTGTACTCTAATTGTGTGGCACAGTTTGAGAAAAATTGGTTTCTGTTCTTCCATGAAGGTTTGGTAGAATTCATCTAAGAAGCCATCTGACCCTGGACTCTTCTTTTGGGGGAGATTTTTGATTACCTTTTCAATCTTGATGGGTGTGATACATTTGTTTAGGAGATTAATCTGCTCTTTGGTAGATGGTATGTGTCCAGGAAGTCATCGATTTCCTTCATGTTATCCAGTTTTGTGGAGTAGAGGTTTTTGAAGTAAGTCCTGATGATTCCCCGAATTTCATTTATGTGTGTTGTGATTTCTCCTTTTTCATTTCGAATTTGGTTAATTTGAAGCATCTCTTTTTTTCACTTGATCAAATTGCTTTTCCAGTGCCTTTAGGTGGATGGTTGGGTTATTGATTTGGGAATCTCTGTCTTTGTTATGAATGTATTTAGTGCTATGAATTTTCCCCTGAGGACTGCTGTTGTTTTGTCCCATAGGTTTTGGTATGATGTGTTCTCATTGTCATTCATTTCTAGAAATTTTGCAATTTCATATTTAATTTCATCCATTAATTATTTATTGTTTAAAAGTGTGTTGTTGAGTTTCCAGGAGGTGATGGGATTCCTGTCTCATCTTTTGTTGTTCATTTCCAGAAATAAAGCATTGTGATCTGATATCATGCAGGAAATTATGTCAATCTTCCAAAATATATGGACGCAAGCCAGGTGTGGTGGCACATGCCTTTAATCCCAGCACTTGGGAGGCAGAGGTAGATGGATCGCCATGAGTTTGAGGCCACCCTGAGACTGCATAGTGAATTCCAGGTCAGCCTGGACTAGAGTGAGACCCTACCTCAAAAAAACCAAATATATATATATATATATATATATATGTATATATATATATATATATATATATATATATATATATATATATATAGGGCAAGCTTCATGACCCCAGTATGTGATCTATTCTAGAGAAGATTCCATAGGCTGCTGAGAATAATATGTAGTCTGTGAATTTTGGGTACAATGTTCTATAGATATCTGTTAGGTCTAATTGATCTATGGTTTTGTTGAGCTCTCTCACTTCCCTGTTAATTTTTCTGTTTGGATGTTCTATGTATTGCTGATAGTGGAGTGAAGTCCCCAACTATGATTGTGTTGGTGGTTATTTCTGTTTTGTTGTCAAGTAGGTTTTGTTTTATGAACTGTGCTGCACCTGTGTTTGGTGCATAAAGATTGATGATTGTGATGTGTTCTTATTGGATTGTTTCCTTGATAAATAAGAAGTGGCCTTCTTTGTCTTTTTTGATTACTTTTCATTTGAAATCTCTTTTTTTTCCCAAAATTGATATAGCTACGCCTGCTTGTTTTTTATTTCCGTTTGCTTGGAATATCATTTTCCACCCTTTCTCCCTGAGGAGGTGTCTGTCTTTAGTGGTAATGGGGGTTACTTGACATCAGATTGAGGGTCTACTTTTCTGATCCACCCTGTTAGCTTATGTCTTTTGATGGGTGAATTAAGGCCATTAATATTTAGGGTAACAACTGTGAGGTTTGATTTAATCCCTACCATATTGTGGTGGTTTATGTGGTTTGGTGTTTTCTTGGACACCATTTGAGGTGCATTCATACAATTATCGGTCCTTTGTTGCTTTTCTGCAAGTTATGCTGTTTTGCTTGGTCAAGGTTGCATAGTTTGTGTCTTCATTTTGGGGTCCTGTTCCTATTGTCTCTTCTATGTTTAGATTAGAGACATCCACTGTGGGTTTTGACAATCTTGTTGGATTTACTTGCATTTGGTATTTCATATTATTCCCCTTGCATTGCGGTCTGCCTATCACAGTGTAGGAGTCTTATTTAATTTAGGAGGAAGCTGTAGTCTACCCTTGAAGTGTTTTCTGTGACTATTTCCTTTTATGTTTGTTTCCACTAGGCTTCTGATGGCAATGGGGCCTGTCTGCTCAGACGGAAGGAACCCATGAGGCTCGGGGGTGGGGGGACCTGATGAAGGGGCTTGTTCCATGATTCAGGTATGGGACTGGTCAGGTGGCCCAAGGGGATAGGGGGTAGGGAGGAATGGGACAAAGCAGACTGGTATTGTGGGTGGGCTAAGGGGGGCCATGGGAATATGTGGTGGTTCTGCAATGTTGGAGGGTGAAGGGATGGGACAGTGGGTCCCTTGGGACCCTGTAGCAGGAGATGGATGGGACTGTAGTGTCCTGTGACAGGGCAGGGTGGGGATATGGGACAGCTGCGGGTCAGGTCACCTGCTGGGGGATGGGCGTGGAGGTCCTCTGTGGTGGGAGAGCCTAGCAAGTGGGGAACCCTAGCTTGCTGGCCTGGGTCTGCGCACAGAGTGGCAGTGGCATGTGGCAGTCCCTGGTGGCAATGGTGGCAGTGAGGGGCGGGGAGAGCACTAGCCTGCTGACCTGGGTCCCTGTATGGAGGTGGGGGGTAGCAGCAAATGGGAGGGTGTTTGCACATGCAGGTCCCCTGGGGCTACGCTGGCCTGGGTCAGTGGGGGGGGGGTAGTGACGAGTGGGACTGTGTACCTCCATGGAGGACGTTGGGGGTAACGGTAGCCTGCTGGCCTGGGTCTGAGCACGGGGCTGGAGGGGTGGAGGAGTCTTGTGTGGAGCTCTGCAGTGGCGGAAACACCTGGGGGGGACGCTAGCCTGCTGGCATAGTTTCCAGCACACGGAGGCAGTGGCACGTGGGATGGCATTTGCATGTGGAGGTCCCCGGGGGTATGCTAGGCTGCTGGCTTGGGTACGTGCATGGGGATGGGGGAAGGCAGCGAGTGACTTGGCGCTCGCAAGCTTGGAGGTGCGCATGAACTATGGTGGTCTTCTGGCCTGGGTCCCCTTGCCTGGTGTTAGGGCAGGAGGAACCTGTGGCTGTGACTATGGCTAGGACGGCTGCTTGAAGGGACTGGGGGACTGGTGGGCTACCCGAGAGCATGGGAATCTGTGGATTTCCTGCTTTGCTCCTTCACGCCCTCCCATTGGAGGTCTAATAGAGTCTATTCACCTTTGAAGACCCAAAGAACGCTAAACGTCTTGCCTTTCCTTCCCCGGGAGGTGCAGCGCAGTTAAGCGGACACCATCTTGACCAGAAGTCTCATTTGGTTTTTAATCTCTATTCTAGAAACTGGTCATGGTTGTTCTCATGCTCTTTTCCCTATTAACCACCCTTTCATTGAGTATGGGCTCCACAGATTTCCAATCATAGATCATGTTATAGTTTCCCCCTAAATAGGGAAGAAGCAAAGGGGGAAAAAGGAATAAAAGAATTAATTTAAAGTTAAAGAATTAATCTCTACTAAAGCTACCTTAGCTAATTTGCTGTTAGCATATTCAGTGTTTGTGACATAACATTAGAACTTCTTTTGGGAAAAAGTTTTGAAACCTATAACTTTAAATAATAGAGATGTGATATCAGGATGAGCTCAGGTAAAATTTCATTTCTATCATTTTTGTTAGATGTGGTTCTATAATTTTGAATATTTTTACTCAAGTTTATTAACAGGCTTTACTGCTCTGTAATATTAAGTTGATGAATAGGTAACTAAGCCCTTTTAGTTATAAAAAGTAAGCATATGGTATAGATAGTGAATGCTTTCTTCAATACAGAAATAATTGGCTATCATATCTTAGAGCTAGGGAAAGGTAGGAAAAATGTATAGGTCATAGCCCACAGTTGGAGATTAGTAAGTGAATAGTTCAAATGTAATTTAAAATGAAAGTAATGACATTTTGAAAATGGGAAAACATTCTTGGATTTTGTTCCAAAAATTTAGGAAAGGAGATTAGGAAAGGCTAGCATAGAAAAATAAGAAGCTTCATATTTGTAGCAGTGAACTTCTCATAGCTGGGACAAGTCATCTGACTAAAAGCAGCTTATGGAAGGAAAGGATTTATTTCAGGCATACAGTTTCCAAGGGAAGGTTCATTGTGGTGGAGGGTGCTGGCTCACTTCTTCATACATCAATGGTAGGGGGAGAGCAAAAAAAGCAAGCTAGTTCTGGAAGGCCCAATAGGTTAGATTTATCACCCCCATGCTCTGTGTCCTGCAGCACACCTCCTCCAGCAAAGGCCCCACAGCGGGGGAGGGGGAACCAAGAAGGAGCTTATTCACAAATATCAGAGGTGCCAGACATAGTGGCGCATGCCTTTAACCCGAGCACTTGGGAGGCAGAGGTAGGAGGATAACCATGAGTTTGAGGCCACCCTGAGACTACATAGTGAATTCCAGGTCAGCCTCAGCTAGAGTGAAACCCTACCTCAAAAAACCAATACATATATATATATATATATATATATATATATATATATATATATAGACATATACATACCTTCAAGGTGAGGCTATGAGGAAAGTCTACTCAAATAACCACAATATTCTTTGGATTTTGAGGATATGAAATACCAGGTGGTACACTGTTAAATATAAAAGGCACTATATCATGGACTATGAGTCTTTGAAGTAGCTGCTAATTGTGTCGTTTCTTATTTAGAGCTTAGCCTTAAACTTGCCATCAGTGTGACTGCACTTCACACAGGTTTCTTCCTGACTCCGTTCCTCTTATCTCTCTTTTCTCAGAGTATTTATTTTAAAAAAACAAAACAGGGCCAGGTGAAAAGATGGCTCAGTGTGCCAATGCACTTGCTACACAAGTGTGGCAACCTGAGTCCTAATCCCCAGAGGACAAACAAAGCTGGATTTAGTGGCACAAATTAGTAACCCCAGTGCATCTAAGGCAAAATGAGAAGAGGATACAGGTAAATCCCTGTAATCTATGGGCCAGCCAGCCTGATGTAAGCAGTTGTGAACAACAAAAGAAGCTGTCTCAAACAAAGTGGAAGTCAAGGACCCATATCCAATGTTGCCCTCTGACTTCCGCACCTGCAGTGGCATGCACATGCCTACAGTCTCACACATATCATACACACACACACAGAGAGAGAGAGAGAGAGAGAGAGAGAGAGAGAGAGAGAGAGAGATTTAAAATATAAAAAAACAGGGCTTGAAATATAGCTCAGTGGAAGAGTGCTTGCCTTGCATATACAAGGCCATCGATTCAATCCCTAGTATAGTAGAAAGAATGTGGGGTGTGTGGGGGGGCACGGGAAGAAGGGAGAGAGGTTGAATTTGACTTGGTGGTGACAGGAATGTAGAAGCAGAAAGATAAGATGACGGGCATAACCCTGCAATATCTGCTAGTACCAACTTTGCTGGGCTCACTCTCCTACCAGGGATGTGTTTCCATTTTCTGTAACACCAGCCAGTAGATTGTATAGACCATTTTCACTCTCAGGTTTCTGTTCCTTTTTTATAGAACAACCTTACCCCCCGCCCCCAGAAGTGCAAAATCAAAGCTATAGATAGCAAATTAGCACACCACAGCTCACAGGTCATTATGTTGTAGGTCATTTGTATGGAAATGTACCAGTTTCACATACTAGTCTTTACTACTACATTTTTACTTAGCAGATCACAGGAATAGGCTTCTGGCTTTAAAATACAGGCTTGGATTTTGGAGATAGCTCTGCAGTTAAGGTTAAGAGCATTTGTAGTTTAAACATGAGGGTCTCTCAGACTGATATCACCAAGTTCAAGTCCCCAGAACCCACATAAAAGAAAAAAAAATGCCTAGAGTGGCTACAGAGGTCTGTAACCTCAGTGGGTGGGTGAAGTGAGGGGTGAAGACTAGAGAATGGCTGTGGCTCCCTAACTGACAGCAGCCCCAGGTTAAGGGAGAGACTCTCATATTGAGGAAAGAAGTACACAAATGAGCAATAACGAAAGGGCACCAGTGCTCTCTGGCTTCTGCACATCTGTGTATACAGCACAGAAATCTGCACACACATGCGTATGCCACACATCGTACATATACTCTGTGTGCATGCACATGCATACGTGCATGCGCATGCATACGTGCATGCACTCACACACACACACACAATTTGTTTTACATATAGGCTTATAATAACTGTGAATAATATTGTAAATAAAATTCAAAAGAAAAACGCCAGGAAAGAACACACACAAAGAAATAGGATGAATTTTCTCTCAGTTATATTTGCTTTATTTCTTCATGTTCGCCCTTCACCTGATTCAGTTTCTAGAGACAAGAAGCGCATCTGCCCTCTTCTCCACAGTTTTGCTTTCTGCAGGGTCCGTGAGGGCACTTATCCAAGGTCTGGAATCAGTCCATGTAAGATCTCCAGGCATAAACAATTTATCACTTTAAACAACTTGTATTGTAGTTTAATTGCTAATATTAATCTCTTATTAGTTTTGATTTATAAATTAAACATTATCATAAGTACATATGTGTGGATGGGAAAAATACATAGTTTGGACCATTCACTGAGGTCTTGGGGCTTATCCTTGGAGATATGAGAGAACTGCTGTGTAGGTGCCAAATGAACTTCAAATTTAAGAGTAAGGGATTCTCATTCTCCAGTACATGTTGCCACATGGCCCTGGACCTCTTTACCCAGAAGTGAGGCTGCTGATAATCCTGATAAGTAACCCCCCCCACACACACACACCCCGACCTCAGGGCAGCTTTAATAAAGACTTTGGAGGCAGAGCAAGGGGACAATAAGCATTTCCTCCTCTGCCCTTCCCACTGCAGCTCTAATCATTTGCTATAACCATGAATCCCCTTTACCAGTTCTTTCAGGGAACAGGCTTCGCAGATAAGATACATGCAGTATTCATCTCTTTCATCAATATCCAGAGTCTATATTTGTTAGTAGACAGTTTCTGACTCAATGAGTGGATCATAATGTCTCTGAATACAAATTAGATCAACATAAAGAAGTCAGTGTCACTGGTGTGAATCTCCGGACAATTGATAATAAGCATCTCAGGAGCTGTGGTGAGAAGGACTCTGAATATAGATACAAATGTGCAAATTAATAGTGAGCAAACACATACACACAGTCACACACTCCATGAAAAGATTATCTGATCATCTAGTAATATGTACTATGAGACCGAAGAGAACTTGCCTGGGTGACATGCATTTACCATCTTGAGAGCAGATGATGAAAAAAACAACATGTTTCAATTATATCGTGTAGTTAGTTTAAAGTCCTCTTACATAACATGAAACATTTGGTAGCAACAGCAACCTTCCTTCCTGCTTTGCAGATGTGTGAAAAAGCTTATAGGATTTCTTATTTTCCAAAGACTATGGCTTATAAGGTTAATAACTTGCTAATCTAGGACTGAAACCTAATTTCTAATAATAACAGAAAAATGCCAAGGTAACTCCTCACCCCCATCACTGCATTCTCTTCTATTACCTGTGGCTACACTCGACTCATGTGCACGTATTCTCAAACAGTATATGAATAGCTACAGTATGAGCATAATTATAGCAGAGAAATAGATAAGCATAAAGTGTAAATGGAACAGTTTTATCAGAATGTATCTGAAAATGTTTCTTGAAAAACCCAGTTGCATCTACAGTTAGTGGTTATACGTTATTAAACAACTGAGTATAAAGTCCTGTATATACAAAATCCCTGGAGGTGATTAAATTTAGTTTAATAATAGAAATGTCCAGATAGTGATTGAAGTGATGGTGAGATGATGCTTGATGTTGCTAGAAAGGTCAAGTTAGCATAAGTAAGCAAATGCCTTTAAAAACTATGTTCCAATATAACGAGTGTGAGAAATAGCTAAAAGGACAAAGCAGGGCACCAAGCTCAGATATAGGAGGGTGATACAAGGCACCACATTTCCAAAATATTATTTGGTTTTCATTATTACCCGTTTTACAGTTTATTGCCTAATCCACATTGTGAGGTGGGGGGCTGGAAATTGATGATCAGCGTAGAATTTGGTGCAAAGATGGTACTGTGCTAAGAATTGGGATCAAGGTATAAGGAAACTGGAAGACTAGTGTTGAGCTATGTTCAGGAAGGCTGAACATAGATGCAGGAAGACTTTTTACTGTCTCCATACTCTCCTGGTTTCTCCACTGACTGGATTATCCATACATCTCATGTTTTTCGTCTAACAATTGGGATAACTGTCAGATCAATAAATCTTTGCAAAGTACTTAGGAAAATTGTAGGCATATGCCAGCCACACGTAATAACAATAGGTATGTTTGTTAAAATGTTTTAAATACAAATAGCCTTTTATAAAGAATTCTCTTAACCTTCCTTAGTGTTCCTGTAAAATCCAGAGGTCTGATATAAGATCAAGGTCCTGCATATTGGAGAAATAACGGAAAACAATTTCTTGAGCTAAATTCTTTCCCATAGACAGGTCTACCATAGGTGTCTTTTTTTCCACCACTAGAGGTTATTTTTGGAAAGTACACAAATATTTTCTGAAGAAAGAGCATATAATGCTACTACGTCTGCTACATCATAGGGGAAGCCCAGAGGTACAACTGATTTATCTCACTCTTGACTAGGATAACACAAGAATAGATTCGAATGCAGCTTGGAGGAAGAGAGAAGAGTCAAAAGTGAAACTACTTTTGGAGGGCAGAAGTGTGTAACTGATGGCTGAGCACACAGTGTCAGACATCTGAGAAAGAACTTGGCAGAATCAAAGACAAATAATAAAGGTCATTCACAAATAACACATTTCAGTTCAGCTAGATCTAGGTCTTCCACAAAGGAGTTTTGTCAGTTTAAGTTTTGATTGAAAAAACTGTAAACAATACATTTTCACCAAAATATTTTATATAGATTAAATTTTACATGAAAGTCATCTTCTTAAAAATGTTAATTTTGTCTACTTACATTGCCAGCATGCTTACTGCAGACACCACATATGAATGTTTTTTAACCACTGACAGGGAAAAATATTAAAAGCCTCTTCTATCCAAAATGATCTGGTCTCTCCTGTCCTCAGGATTTGATGAGTAGTACACAACACTAGTGTTTTATATTCACTTTACACAAGTACAGAGCAGCAGTCCTGCCTCTGGAAATGTGTGTAATGACAATACCATCCTGGTAGAGCACATGACAGTGAAACAAAGCATCTTCAGAGGTTCATGGGAAAATGGACTACATCTAATCTGTGGACAGTGGTCGCAGCAGTTGTTACCTACTCAATGTGGAAATAAGCAGTCCTGGGAGACTTTCAAACCTACACTTGCATGCTCCAAAAAGTACAGCTATGTTCCCATACCTAGTTTCAAATGTCAATGACAAATGCCGTAACTTACCTTATGTATTCGTCGGGTTCTCTAGAGGAATATAACCAACAGAATGTATTGTATTAATGGGGAATTTATTGAATTAGTTTATGGCAATACAACAATAGCAGTTTGCAGGCCTGAGAGTCAAGGAACCCGGTAGCAGCTCAGTCCAGGAGGCTGGGTGTTTCAGCAGTCCTAGTCCAGCACTGAAGGCCTGGAGGCTTCCTGGAGAGACACTGCTCTTCAGTCCACACTGGTCTTCAGTCCGCACTGGGAAGCAGCAAGCAGCACTGGCAGCCAGGTGGGGGAGGGGATACTTTCCTTCCCAGAGCTTCCTTAGATAAAGTCCCCCTCTCCGCAGGGGCTGCCCACTCTGAGGGAAGGGCTCACCCTGGGGGAAGGATTCCTCCTTTAGTTTATTCTCCCTGGAAGCAAACTCAGAGACCCATTTATGAGGAATGTCTGTGGATTCCTGAACAGAGCAAGTTGACACAAAACTTAGCCATCACAACTTATAAAAATCATATATCTGTTTTTTCTCATTCTCTATCCTAATTACATATATCAGGACTTCCCTGAAAGAGGTAACTTTCTCTAGAATCTTTTGAGATATGCTGTGGCAAGACCAATTCATGCACATAATTGTTAATTGCCCAATATTCTACATCATGGCCCATAGCACTTCTAGTTAATGCACTAATTTGACATGTTCCTTTTTATTTATTCTTTTCTATATAGTTCTAGATAAGCCACACAGAGGTCTTTGGGGTAGTTAAAAATTGAGGGTTGAAGTAAAACTTCACAGAGGAATGAGATGTAAAGATAAAGTGAACAAAGAGAACAAACATAGATTTAAGTAAACCTTACATCGTAAAAGTATTTCTTACAATGTCTTAAAAGCATAAGACAAGTGGATCTTTATGTCACTCTGTACAGCACTCAGCACATTGTCAATGCTCAATGTCACCCAGACACAAAAACATCACTTTTAGTAATACCATGGCAGGACATCCAAAGTGCCAAATTTTATCAAACTATTTTTAATGCATCCCAAAATTCCTCAGCTATTCGGCATAGGAGAACATGATAGTTTCTCATCTTATATTCGGGGCCAAAATTCTATTGATGTAACACCCTCATCTTCCATCTCAAGATGATTTTCATTCAGATTTTGGATGATCATAGATGGAGCTTATCCCCATGAGTTTATATTTTAAAGAATCCCTGTCTGAGGAAACTAGAGGAAGATAGAAGGAATAGACAACAAAATATGAGGGACAACAAAGAATGAGAAGTTTCCTCAGTGAAATGGGAACAGGGGAGAAGGGACTAGAAAGAATGAGAACATGATCACATTAAAATAGTTCATATAGTAAAGTTCTTAATTTAAAAAAAAAAACACTTTCTAGAGAAAAGAAGTATCCTCTCTGCAGTTTAGGAGCATAAAAGTGTTTCTGAAGAGCTAGAATAATCCCATTGAGACTAACCTTCAAAGTGAATGCTCATACTCCAGACAGTAATCTCAGAAAGGAAATGTAGTCTGGAATGAGGAACATCAAGATCTAGTTATAGTTGAATAGCACGCCCAAGTTCTGACAGGACTTGTGTGGCAATGAATCCCTTCACACACAGTCTTACAGACATCTTCTGTACACCTTGGAGAAACACCAAAGAACAAAATCCCCAGAGGGTCATGGCACCATTGTTGGCTTTGAGGGGTGCTGCAGGATAACCCTTGGCTGAAGGTGTGCAGGATTCTTCTGTCTCCTGCCCACACTGAATTCCAGCATGTATCTAGCAGGTTTGCTTTTCCCAAGCTTCCTGCAGAAGAAACATGTGTCCTACCCACTGAATACTCATACTGAAAATGTGCTAATTTCCCTCCATTCTGAGAGGCTACTCTCCCTCTCACCTTGGGCTCTTACTCCAGCTTCTTTCAGCTCATGCCAAGCCATGATTCCTCCTTTAATAGTCTTAACATTTTAAATTATTATTATTATTATTATTATTATTACTAACAAATTAGCTCATTTGCTTACATGGCCACCACCAAAATTCCTTGTTTACTCTCCACACAGGTGTTATGTCTGTTGAAGGTTCTATATAGTGGTTATTTCAAGGTTTTAGCTTTTACAACCACTTCAATGGTTTCTTGCTCAATGATACTGACTGCATGATGTTTAGTGAATTATTTTCTTTAGTTAAAAAAGCAACAACATAAATAGGAAAGGTGATATATGGAGTCCAGCACTTTGGAGGTTGAGGTGGGAGGATCTCATTAAATTTGAGTCCAGTCTATAGTGAGTTCTAGCAGTATAGAAGTATTAGTGAGACCTTGTCTGTTAAAAAATAAAATAAAATAAAAAGGGATACCTGGAGGTCATAAACACAGCCACTTTGTAATTGGAATACAATGTTCCAAAATACTCTTCCCCATTCTCTCGTTCTTAAATTCTTTCTGCCTCTTCTTCCACAATGTTCCCTGAACCCATCAACATGTCAGCATGGATGATGGAAGGAGGGAAGAAAAAGATAACAAAATAGAAGAAACTCACCTTGAAGGGAGTTGACGGGGTACAGTTTAGGAGCATAGGGAAGAGGACAAAAGAGAGAGGTAAAAGGAGATTATGATCAAAACACATCATGTACATATATAAAAATTGTCAATAAAAAAAGTTAAAAGAAAGTGAGGCAAAAGGGCCCCAGCTGAAACTAAGAAAAATTGGCCAAACAAGCAAGGGTGCTGTTTTCCTGGTGAACTGGGTACCAGCACAAGGGTGAAGGAGATCGACACAGAGAAACATCAACTCCTACAAAATCAGACAGCCAGAGACCCAGAGGCCCCCAACACCTCATCACTGAAGCAGACCAAAAATGAACCCAACATGGCTCAGGGAAATTTTGCGGAAGAGGGGGTGGAAAGAATGTCAGAGCCACATGTTGGGTCATGATATGCAGAGACATTTAGCTTACCCATAACTGTGGGCTAACTCCACAATGCATGACCCATATACCTCAACAAGGAGGGGCCAAGGGGAGGGGGTAGGTCACGGATGAGCCTAATAATGGTACCAAACTGACTGTATTTGCTGAATACAAAACTAATTAATAAAAAATTAAAAATTATAAAAAAAAAAGAAAGTGAGGGACTGGAGAGATGGTGCTTGCCTGCAAAGCCTAAGGATCTAGGTTCCACTTCCCAGAAACTAAATACTACAGATACACAAGGTGACACATGTGCATAAGATGACACATGCACACACAAGGTGGTGCACATGCCTGGAGTTTGATTGCAGTGCCTAGAGGCCCTGGTGCACCAACTCTCTCTTTTTCTCTGTCTGTGTCTCATAAAAAAGAAAGTGAGGACTGAGTAAATGTCTCAACCATTAAGAGAGCTTCCAACATGGAAGGGCCTGAGAGTCACAGAATTTAAACCTACTTAAAAAGACATACACATCTATAGCAGCAGGGAAGGGTAGAAATTGAATTTCTGGGGCTTGACCAAAAGCAAGTTAAGGGAGAGACCCATCTTAAGCCAATACACAGGTAAGTGGCAGGGAAGGGTACCTGAAGTTATCTGGCTTCTGCGTGCATACACATTACATTTCATCTTTTGGGAAAGAGTTAAAGGAATAAGAGAGGGGCTGGAGGGGCTTAGCAGATAAAGCGCTTGCCTTGCAAAGCCAAGGACCCAAGTTTGATTCCCTAGGACCCCACGTAAGCCAGGTGCACAAGGTGATACATGCATCTGAAGTTCATTTGCAGCAGCTAGATGCTCAGGTGTGCCCATTCTCTCTCTCTCTCTATTTCTCTATCTGCCTCCTTCTATCTCTCTCAAATAACTAAAATTAAAAAATAAGAGCATCAACAAATTTATGAACAAATATAAATCCCACAAACATATCAAGTAGGAAACATGACAGCGACAGCATAGCTGAGTTTACAAGTATATTTAGCCTATCTTCTTGAGCTAGGTCACATGAGAGTCTTGAATCCAAGCACCTTTCCATTGATGTCCTGATGCTTTGATCCCAGTCACATCCAAATGGAAGCAGGATGGTATCCTAGTAGAGGCACGCTACAGTTCTGCCAAGCACTGGCAGGATTTTGAGCCCAACTGTTTCATGAGTTATTACAAAACAGTGCCATGGTCTCTTCCCAGTCTATAAGCTGTCGTGTCTTTCATTAGTATTTAAATTGGTTGTAAATATGTACACCCCATAACATTTCGAGATTCTGTTTTCCTAAATGTCTCAGAGGTGACCAATGGTCAAAGCAGCTGAGATTCAGTGTGCCTGGGAGCCTGGTACTGGGGCTTATGGATCTCACTGAAAGTGCCACTTAACGAAACACATCAGCCCATTCCAAATGTCATCTCCAGCCCTATTGTATTTCAAGTTAAACGCCACGCAAAAACATATCTAAACAGGCTCCATTGCTTGCTGATTTCCAAGGGCATGAGGAAAATGTCACCAATATTAAAGTAAAAACCAGAATCTCCACAATGCCTCTCAAACAAAATGGTGGAAAGCAAGATAAACAATCACCCATCACTGGTAGTGGTCGGTTTATCACTCATTAGGAATAATTAGTGCCTTTCGATCTCCCGTTTTTTTTTTTCTTCAAGAGAGAATCTGTTCATTTCACTGTTTCATAGAATCTTTTTGGTGTGAGACCATTAATGTATTACTTCCTTGAAAATTCAGTGGGGGAGTGTTCACTCTTCTAAAATGTCACCCTTCATAAATAAGTGTAGTGCAAGCCTTCCATCATTGTAATAGTTAAAGGAAGGCAAAGCTGAGCAGTTGAAACAGAAAGAGGAGTCACCTTGACAGTCCTGTACTGGGAACAGCCGCTTAAGGCACCTGAGCTTTCATTGCAAATGAACTCAGTAAGTTCACATTAATTCAACAAACAAAATATATTTAAATAATATTCCACCTTGGAGACAAGTCTAAGAAATGCTTTGTGAATTGTTCGATACTCTATTACAATAAAATATACATACTTCGGAAAATAAAGTGAAAACGTACATCATAGAATCTCTAGGCATTATGCAGATTACTGGTGCCATGCTAGGCTCTTTTACAATAGGATGTATCTACAATAAAAAATAAATGGCATATTTCCTATTGGTGCTTAGTGCATATGCTAGAAGTTCTTAAAAGCCTATGTTTTGTGTTAGGTTTTTATCATTGCCTGAGGTCCACAAATAGGAACTAGAAAACCTGTAAATTAGGCAATCTGATAATTTTTTAGTTATTCCATGTGAAATGAATATTAGGGGGAGAAAGGCCTTAAGAAATTTAGAAAACTAAGCATATTGTCTTTATATACTGATCAGGAGCTATGGAAGATGACTTAGGGGTTAAAAAGCACTTGCTGCACAAGCCAGACAACCAGAATTCAAATCCCCAGAATCCAAATAAAGCCAGGTGCATGCAGTGCACAAGTCTGTGATCCCAGCATGCCTGCAGCAATGGACGCGAAGTCAGGGGAAGGTTAAAGCGCACAGGCCAGCTAGTATAGCTTTCTCTTAGCATCAAAAGACAAGAGAATTCTTGTCTCAAACAAGGTGGAAGGTGAGGATCAACACCTGGAGGTTGTTCTGTGACTTCCCGGCATTCTCCATGGACACCTACATCCATGCATAAATACAACATATTGATCATTTTTTTGGTGAATTAAAATATAATTTCTTTTTCTTTATTAGTCAGTTCTGTATTCAGCAAATACAGTCAGTTTGGTACCATTATTAGGCTCATCCATGACCTACCCCCTCCCCTTGGCCCCTCCTTGTTGAGGTATACGGGTCTTGCATTGTGGAGTTAGCCCACAGTTATGGGTAAGATAAATGTCTCTGCATATCATGACCCAACATGTGACTCTGACATTCTTTCCGCCCCCTCTTCCGCAAAATTTCCCTGAGCCATGTTGGGTTCATTTTTGGTCTGCTCCAGTGATGAGGTGTTGGGGGCCTCTGAGGCTCTGGCTCTCTGATTTGGTAGGTGTTGATTTTTCTCTGTGTTGATCTCCTTCCCCCTTGTGCTGGTACCCGGTTCATGAGGAAAACAGCCCCCTTGCTTGATTCTCCAATTTTTCTTAGTTTCAGCCAGGGCCCTTTTGAGGTATGATGGGGTGGCTCTCTCCTTAGGATCTACATCTATCTGAAAAAGAGAAGCAGATTCTCCAATGGAGAATAAGTTAGCACCAGGACAAATGAGATAACCCTTACTTTTTTTTTTTTAATAGAGAATTTAATACGTGTAGGCCCTCTTGTAGCCCACAATTAATGGTAGCTTGATATTCGAGAGATCCAGATGTAAAATATAATTTTATCAAATTGCCACTTGGCATCATTAACATAGACCCCAGACTCATTTTTGAAAGCTGTTATTATTTTTATATACTCCAGGAAATGGCAGTACTTCATTCTACATGATGTTATTTTTAAAGTATCACTTTAAGGGCTGGAGAGATGGCTTAGTGGTTAAGGCGCTTGCCTGCAAAGCCGAAGGACTGCGGTTTGATTCCTCAGGACCCATGTAAGCCAGATGCACAAGGTGGCGCATGCATCTGGAGTTCGTTTGCAGTGGCTAGAAGCCCTGGCATGCCCATTCTCTCTGTCTCTCTGTCTCTCTGTCTCTCTCTCTCTGCCTCTTTCCCTCTGTCAAATAAATAAATAAAAAGAATGTGTACCTCATAAAAAATAAAATAAAATATTACTTTAAGTCACAAATATAGAAAATATTTTAGAACTCATTGGGGGACAACAATTCCACTTTGATGATTTTAAGAGCAATTAAACGGCCACCTCAAAGTCACAAAATTAGCATCTGTATAGAAAATACTGCATGACTCAAAAAAAAGAGGGCTTTTGCAAAAAAAAAAAAAAAAAACTTTCAGCCTTAATGTTTATTGCCTACTAAACAGATTTTCCCTAAATTTAATAAAATGGAATGTATTCCTGCTTTGAGACATGGACATTTCCTATTCCATTTTCAGTGGCATGATTATTTCATCAAAATTAAATTAAATTTGGAAAAGCATCAAAGTTTAAGTTCAAGAGCCATCAGCTTCCACATGACATCTTTCTGGAAGTGAAATGTAGAGAAAATGTAGAGGCACAGTCATCAAGAATATACCTTTGGTGCCCTACTATGCAAACAGAATTGCTTTCTGGAAAGCTACACACTAATTGCCCAGCTGGGGGTAAATTCAGGGCCCCCAGGCCAACTGGATATGTATATATACCTTTTATGGTGACTCCACATGAGCCAAGGAGCGCTGTCACAGCTGACCCTGTAGCAATGGTTTAATTCACATTCTACTTTCTGGTAACACCTGATATTTCAACTCAGAATTCCTCCCCAACATGTTTCCCAAGGGTTTCTTTTTTTTATCTTGTATTGCAACCTACAGTTTCTCTTCAATATTTTTTAATTTTCTTATCATCATTATTATTAACAACATATTTCCTATGGATACATCATGTGTTGGTACCCTCTTTTTCCTTGTCCCTGCTGCCATTCGTTGGGGACCCTCCTCAGTGGGGCCTCAGGTATTCCTCATGGGGTTACGGTTTATGCATTGTGGGAGCAGTAGTCAGTTATTTTGGGGGGGCAGGGAATGCCTCTGGGCATGATGTCTCTACATGTAGCTCTTATAATCTTTCGCTTCCCTTCTGCAGAATTCACTAACCATGGTAGGTAAGTTTTAAGTCTACTTCAGTGATGAGCTCTTAGGATCCTCTGGATCTCTGCTTTGGTAGGTTTTGAGTGTCCTAACATATACACAGGCACAAATGCTCATGTGTTAAGTAATAGGGATGTTTATGTTTATTATAAACCCTTCCAATAGGACTCACTATTATTTTCCTTTTTGTGAAGCACAGTGAATGCTGAGGTTGACACCATAAGACTCCTATACCACTGAAAATTCAGAATCACCTTCTGGTAGAAAGAAAGATAAGGCTCTTAGATCTGTTTGTGTCCTGTCCATAATTCCAAGATCCCAAACTTTGAGGGCTTATTGACAAGTATATACCAGTGGAGATTTACTTTACAGAACAGAATAACACTGCATAATATAACACAAGTGTGCTTATGAAGATGTTTGAAGAGAATTTGTAAAAACATGAATTTCTTTGAAAAAGTAAGATATATTCCTAGTCCTAATTGTAAAACATACCAGGGCTGCTCCCAGACTGAACTGAGGTCATCACTCCAAGCCAGGACATCCGATTAAAAGGACAATAATGTTGAATAGAACTATTCCTGACTATAGCTTAAGCTTGATTCCAGAAGTTCCATTAACATAAGTCTTGATGTACTTTGCTGAAAGCAAATTCTTAAAGGGCCAGGCTTGACAATTGTCTTCATATTTAAATGACCTTTTAAAGCTATTATAATAAATCTATAAAACAGCTATATGCTTCTATAATATAATGGAGCCAATGGATATCCTGACATTTCTTTCTTCTACATTATCCTTTTTTGCTTCCACAAGCAATGTTATAAATTTGAAGTACAACCACCCTTTTATAGAAAAAGGTATTTAACATAAAAATCAGCCTTCAGCATTGTTTGACCTGAATATTATCAAATTATAAATTCCTTCGTTCTGAGGCAAGCAGCGCTCAGTGTGTCTGATATTCGCTACAATTATCTCATTGCCTCTGCCAGGCTGATGTGCACTGAAAAGCAAATGATAAAATAAGCTACTTGTTAAACTGTCAGAGTAGTCAGTTCAGTTCTGTGTACCATTTGGTTTGCATAAATAAGCTGTTGGTGACTGATTCACTGTCTCTTGTCAGATGACATCCTATCCTTGCACCCGTGGTTCCTGGACAAGTAGCCCCGCTACTGTTTCCAATTGCCTTCTCTCTAGTAGAATCACTAGCAGTCCACCATTGGCTTTATTTGGAACTCTGGGTTAAGGGTTGGGGAGATGAGCACAGTTGGCAGAGTATTTGACAAGGAAGGGTGAAGACCTCAGTTTGGATGCTCAGCATTCACAGGTGTAGCAGTATGCATCTGTAATCCAAGTGCTGGGGAAGCAGACACAGGAGGGTTCCTGGGGCTTCATAGGTAGCTATTCTAATAAAATTGGTGAGCTCCAGGTTCCATGAGCAGCAACGTCTCAAAAAAATAAGTTAGAGTGTGATGGAGGAAGACATCCAATGTTGACCTCCAGCCTCCATAAGTATTCATACACATGTGTACAAGTATAGCCCACCACACAAGTGCCCACATGCATACAAACATCTGTACATACTACATGTGCATGCACACTATACCCAATACACAAAATAATAATAATTTTAGGTTAATATTTAATCCCATGTGAATATGTACTTTTCTCTATATACTAGACTGACAAATAGGAAAACCGGGTCTCCTCAGTTTATTAAAACTCATCTATGTGGTATGATACTAGCATTCACTTTTCTTTCTACTTGTAGAACAGGGATGAAAACTGAGTTAACTCTTCTGACAAAATGCTTAATTGCCTATTTGGGGGGCATAACCCTGAATGTGGGGAAGACTAACCTCTGGAACTTTTCTATCCAGTGGATGTGAAAACTGTGTCTAGGAGCAGAGTATGAGAGATGAGAGAGATAACTCCTGGTACATCATATCATGAGTGGGCTAGCTGCCTCTACCAGCAGCCTCGGGAAAAAGAAAACTGAAGAATTCAGTTTAAGTCATTAGTAAACCTGCTGCATCTGCTGTCCCCACTGCTCTGATGTGATTGCGGCTGTGGGTTCCTCTGCCTACAGTTACTCATTGGAACTTTCATTGAACAGACAATAGTCTTGTAATATGTGAACAAGTAGTGCATTTTGTGAGCAAAGGGTAAGGAACTTTCGACCTTGGATAATCCATAAACATTTGTTAAAGGAAGGGATTTAGGCATATGACCTGCAGGACAATGTGGATACAGAACACACGTACACTCTGTTCACAAGAGCAATAACATCAACCTCACCTGTTGTCTACAACAGTAGGCTCAGTGCTTTTTCTGAATGTATGTTTGCTCTGAGTTAAGATTCCAACTGGGTCTCTGAGGAAATTTGACAAAGAGCCTATCTTAAGATATGCATCTCTAAACATTGCTTGCTCTTTGTGCTATTCAGGACAAAGGTACACCAAGACAGAGGAAACCTGGTCACATTGCTTTAAGCAGGTAGAATACCCAGTTGTATGATTAGTTTCAGGGCAAGTAACAAGTAAGGAATTTAGCATATTATTGTTGTAACAATAATATTATAAAAGTTATTTGTAAGATCCATAAGAATTATTCCCACAGTTCTTTCCCATAGTTTATTTTCATATTTCATTCTTATAGTTCATTCCCACAGTTTGTTCTTACAGTTCATCCCCACACTTAGTGAACTTTCTCTACAGAGTTCAGAAAGAGAACAAATGAGTAAATACCCAAACAATCTGACCAAGGTGTACACACTGAGGCTTGAGAGAGGGCTCAACAGTCAGAGTGCTTGCTGCACATGCATAAGGACCTGAGCTTTCTTTCCAGAACTCACATTAAAGAAAATCTAGTTATGAGTATGTATGCTTATAGCCATAGGAATGAGGGGGCAGAGGTAGCAGAATCAATTAGTTAGCTAGTGTAACTGAAAAGTGGGAAGTCCCAGGTCCCTTGCTTAGGAAAATAAGACAGAAGAGTTATAGAGGAGGACACATGACATCTTCCTCTAGCCTCTGCACACATGCACATGGAGTATACCTGTCTGTACACAAGTATATAGACCTCATGTGTGCACACACACACAACACAACACTACACACACACAAATGGCATAAAATCTTAAGAATATACTATTCATGCCATTTTTCCAGCCTTACATTTGTGATGTTGGTTTATAGTTTCCAGACTTTTTGTTTTCTCAGTTTCCTGAAAATAGATTTTTTTTTTAAAAAAGGAGACAGAATGTAACAGCTAAATTACTAGGATGCCAGAGAAGTCCAGTGCGGGTACCAACAACAGAGTGCTCTTAGAATCTTAATATTTGCAAACCTACTGTACAAACTTACAAGAATGCTTGATTTTCAAATCATTCTACCTATCATCGTGTTTCAGCTGAAATTACTGTTCATATGAATAGCTCTCCAATTGCATCATGGACAGAGGAATAAGCAACGGCTTTAAATAACACAATTCCTGAGCAACAAATCAGATACAATTTGTGTTATATGTCACAACACCCACCATACCACCATGAAGGGCTGACTAACAAAACAACAGGTTACCACAAAGAAATATCTCCTTGCAGAATAGCTGAGAAAAATTCTGAATTGCATTATATAAAGAGATGCCAAGTATATACAAATGATTCTACCTTCTAATATTAGAGTCAACTCTCAAAAGAAAACAAAAATCACATTTCAACTCTTTAACTTATGTTAATCTTTTTGTAAGTATGTTTACCCAGATTAATTTTACTCCAGTGAAAAATTAAAATGTCCATTATCCAAATGTCTTTTTCTTTTGTCCTTTGGCTAACAAGATAAAATATAATTTAAATAAGTATATTGCTTGGAAAACTACTCAATGATATTAATACTGGTGATAATACAACTTACCTACCACAATTTGCTGGGCATGAATTATTTTACTAAATTCTCACAACTATTTAGTTGGATTTTATGACCCTTGTCTTAGAGATAGGAGATTGGGATTTAGGGAGCACAAATGACTTGGACCAAGAAATGCTTGGAATGAGACGGGAAATACAAAAGCTGTGCATAGAACTAGAGAGTGTGTCTTTCTAATCACTGATTCCACGCTCTGATCCACTAAACTAAGCTACCTCTCTTCTCAGATATGTGTTTTTCCACAGGAGGAGACAAACAGGAAATTCAGCAGACCCTTCCCTTCTACAGAGGAGCTAAGATTGTTGAACTTCATTAACTAGATTTTCAATACAAAGAAATTATTAGGAGAGATGACTTCTCTGGCCCAAAGGCTAGTAGATTTTTTTTGATACTGAATATGTTTATTGTATTTTACAGAAGGAAAATTATGTCAGACCGTACTGCATGAAAAGTAAACCATTGCTATTTCTAGTAAGCTGTTTGCAGCAAGACCTTTTAGAATGCAAATACTTCATTATGCAGCATTTTCTTACCAACAGCACAATTGTTCCATATGTTCTTCCTCTAGGTGCCTAATGAGCTCCTACATATGAGAAATGACAAGAGAGTCCATCTGAGGAATGATTCCAGCAACTATGCCATACGGAAACATTGTTTTCAAGCCCCTTGCCATGATTTCCAGACAAAACTGCAAGAAGGCCTGGCAGGAGAAACTAGAAAAGTCGTCATTCCTGGCTTGTACATCTGACTACATCACCTCCTACAACCTCAACGGTGATAATGGTAAACAAAGCAACGTTTCTGTTAGGAACTTTCCACTCCATCCTATCCTGAGCATCTCCTTGCCCCTGAACTTGATTTCATGATTCAGTCATTACAACCTTTACATTCACTACAGTCAGCTCCACATTACTTATAAAGCCCTCTTGTGTCTACAAGGGCTTCATGATTTGATACTTGTGAGGTTTGCTCAGATGGATTTTTGTCTCAATGAAGACATTTCCCAATCTATAGCTCTGTCTTTTCTCCATTCATTTGGAGAGTTCCCTGGTGTCTTTGAAATTAGATGGTAGAAATAGGGAAATGGCAAGAAATGACTCTGCCACCTCTATCCTTAGAGACAACAACTATATGATGACAACTTCTGCATTCCACCCAGAGACATGTACCCACTCATCAACTTCCCAATTCATAATCATTTTTGAGCATATCCTAGGTTGACTGACTGTACACTTGCTTCCCATGTCACTCAGTTGAGACACTCATGCAAGCATCTCTGTACTGGTCAGAAGCCAGCCTCTAGATTGCTCTTTGATGTTCATGACAAACCCTGACAATATCCTATATACTTTTAATGATTTAACTTTTCAAACAGCTGTTGTTTCAGCTCACTTACCTGCTTACCCACACGTTCATTTTCTTTCATTTTCGTCTAATTCTCTTTCTTCTCCATACTCATTCTCCTTCATTTTTTCTCTTCTGTCCAATCACTTTTTGCTTAATGCAAAATGACATATTATATATATATGACACAAAGCGATGTTGTAACATGTGAACACAATGTATAATAATTAATTCAAGCTAGTTAACATACCCATCAACTAAAATACTTATCATTTATAATGAGAAAGGTTAGGAATTATTCTTATTTATTACATGTACAATAAATTATTAAATTATTAATTATGTTCACCACACAGTGGAGTGGAGCTTAAAATAAAGCCTAGTTAATCCTTCTGATCTTGAGCTCTGTGCCTTTTGACTATCATCTCCTGTTGCAGTCCAGGTCTGCATTGCTGGTAGAAATCACCCAACCAAGAGAAGCTCATGGGGAAAAAGAGGTTTACTTTGGCTTACAGGCTCAAGGGGAAGCTCTATGGTGGCAGGGAGAAAAAGTGGCATGAACAGAGAGTGGACATCACCCCCTGGCCAACATAAGGTAGACAATAGCAACAGGAGAGTGTGCCGAACACTGGCATGGGGAAACTGGCTATAACACCCATAAGCCCGGCCCCAATAATACACCACCTCCATGAGGCATTAATTCCCAAATTTCTAACAGCTGGGAACCTAGCATTCAGAACACCTAAATTTATGGGGGACACCTGAATCAAACCACCACATTCTGCCCCTGACCCCCATAAACTGATAACCATACATGATGTAAAATGCAATGTATTCATCTAACTTTAAAAGTCCCCATATTTTTTATCAATCCCAATGATGTTCACACATCCCCACAGTTCAAGATCTTTTAAGTGAACCATAATACCAAAAAATAACCTCAAAAAAACCACAATGGCACAGAATAAACATTCATACTACAAAAGATGGCATTGGGCATAGCAAACAATAGCAGATTTAAAACAACCAGGGCAAACATCAAACTCTGTAGCTTCAAGTCCAACAACTCTGGCCAGCAACAAATCTCCAAGTCTGATCATTCTATCCAGCAAAAAGTCTCTGTAATTCCAATTCTGCCCCTCCAGATAGGCTACTCACAGTCCTGGAAAACTTCATCGGGACCAGCAGCTCCTTAGCAGCCATCTCGTGGTCCTGGCATCTCCACTGGGTCTCCACTGCAATCCATGGTTCATCCTTATGGCTCCATCAGTTCTCCATGCAGGCATTCAGGAAACCTGCTTCACACTGCTGATGGCCATTTCCAAAACACAAGACCATGTTGCAAACTCAATGACCCTCTCTTTCCAGCATTTCCTATACTCCACAATACCAGATAGGGTGCCAATTTGTTAATGCAGGGCAGTGTGTGGTGGGGGATTAAGCAGACCTTGCAGAATAGGACACTACTTGAGCATTCAGGCCCCTTCAAAAGAGTCTACATCCTTCCTGTTGCCCCACTGCAGGTCAGCTGGCACAATCTCAAAGGTTGTAAGCTCTCAATTGCAGCTGAATGGGCAACAATTCACCCAAAGATTTTTCTTTCTGTCCTATATCCCTCTGCTCACACCAGTTCATTTCTATGCAAAGCAACCCTGCTCAACTTCTCAGGACATGGGCATAAGAGCAAGCTTCTCACACAAACTCTAGCCCAGTCCAACCAAAGCTCTTCCTCACCCTCATAAGCCAAATCAGTCTATAGTTCTTACTGCATTTAGGCCTTTCAACTCTGACCAGAATAGTCCATCAAGCTGTACTTATAGCACTGCAAGTCATCTCTTAGGCCAAGGTTTCAAATCCTTCCCCATTCCTCTTGAAAATCAGCTCCAAAAGGTCAAAGGCACACAGTCAGGTGTCTAACAGCAATCCCACTCCTCGGTACCACTTCACTGTTTCAGTCAGGTCCGCATTGCTGGCAGAAATCACCCAACTAAGAGTAGCTTGTGGGGAAAAGAGGTTTATTTTGGCTTACAGGCTCGAGGGGAAGCTCCACGGTGGCAGGTGAAAATGGTGGCATGAACAGAGGGTGGACGTCACCCCCTGGCCAACATAAGGTAGACAATAGCAACAGGAGATTGTGCCAAACACTGGCATGGGGAAACTGGCTATAACACCCATAAGCCTGCCCCTAACCATACACCACCTCCATGAGGCATTAATTCTCAAATCTCCATCAGCTGGGAACCTACCATTCAGAACACCTAAGTTTATGGGGGACACCTAAATGAAACCACCACATCTCCCTCTTCCTATCCTAGCTGCTAGCCTCTACTAGCTGTAACCACAGTTCTACTAGCTGTTTCTGAGTTTGTTTTAGATTCCACCTATGAGTAAGAGCTCTGCCAGGCCTATTTTAACTTAGAATAATGGTCCCAAATTCCATATATTTGCACAAATGACAAAATATCCTTCATGCGTCTGAACAGTATTCCATTACTATATCTATCTATCTATCTATTCTTATTTATTCATCTGTTGGTGGATCATGTTTGATTTCATAATTTGATTATTGCTAATAGTACTGTAATGAAAAAAGAGACCACAATATCTTTTTTTGTTGTTTGTTTGTTTATTTTTCAAGGTAGGGTTTTACTTTAGGTTAGGCTGACCTGGAATGCACTATGTAGTCTCAGGCTATCCTTGAACTCATAGCAATTCTCCTACCTCAACCTCTTGCATGCTGGGATTAAAAGTGTGCATCACGACACCTGGCCTACAATATCTTTTTGATAACAGACTTAAGTCTTTAAGATAAATACTCAGAGACGGAGTAGCTGAGTCACATGTGTATTTATAAGTTTTAAATTACTACAATGGAATATCTGACATAGGTTACTTACAAAGAAGAGGTCAATTTAGCATGTACTTTTGGAACATAGTACCTGTGTTGATCACCTTGGTTCTAGAGAACATCCCTACCATGCCATACCATGCCATACCATACATGGTACAGTTTATAAGTATTCTAAACCATGAGAAGTGAGAGGTAGATGGGGCCAAAGGCAGATGTTATAACAACTCTCTAAGAACTAACAAAGGACCCATTAGAACTGGTTTCCCTGAAATGCCCCAATGACCTAAATACTTCCTACTGGACCAATAGTTCCAGTGCCTCCCAACAATCAGCAGCTTGGGACCAAACCTTCAATCACAGTGAGGACATTCAAGCTAATCATCCCCATAACAATATGGTAATTATATTGTTATTTTTTTGAGGAACTTCCATACATAATTCCATAATAGTCATACCACTTAATATCCCTATGATGTATGAGTTACTTTTATCCATATCCATTCCAATACTTGCTACAGAAAAGTTTATAGTTTTACATTTTACTCTTACATTCATAATCTATCTTGAGTCAATTTTATATACAATGTGAAACTTGAGTAAAGATATGCAGTTGTGGGCTGGAGAGATTGCTCAATGGTTAAGGCACTTGGCTGCAAAGCCTAACAACCCAAGTTTGATCCCTGAGTACCCACGTAAAGAAAGAGGCACAAAGTGCTGGATGTACCTGGAGTTCATTTGCAGTGGCTGGAGGCCCTGGCACACCCATTCTTTCTGTCTGTATCTCTTCTATCTCTCTCTCTCTGCTTGCAAATACATAAATAAATAAATAATAAAAGATGTGCTGCTGTTGTTTACAAATTTGTTGAATGTTTCATTTTTACTATCCAGGATGTTGTGTGGATTCTCAATTACAGTAAGGGATGGGGATTACATTGACCAGTTAAAAACCTTCACTTTCCTTGTTGAAAGAAGGAAGTAGGTTAGATTGAAGTGAAGCAGAAAGACATAGATCAAAATAAGTACTGGGTACTTGCAGTTGTAGAGTGAATACCACCCACTGATGACTGGAAGTGGAAGTAAGAAAGAACACCATGACCAAAGAGAATGCTAAGTTTTCAACATGAGAAACTTGATACATGCTAGTTGTAGTTAAAAAATAGTGGTAATCCAAGGAAGTAACTTTGGGAGTTGAGACAGAGGAATCTTAAGTCCTTTACACATATTCTGATTGAAATGTCAAGCAGAGGTGCAAGTGACTTCCATTCAAGATGGCGTCTGCCTAACCACTCCTCTCCGGGAGGGAGAAAGGGCAAGACTTTTAGGGTTCATTGGGATTTTTAGGGGTTTGAAGATTCTAGTAGACCTCCAATGGGAGGGCGCAGAGTAGCTAACTAAGGAATCCATTGATTCCCATGCTCTCTGGTAGCCCACTAATGCCCAATCCCCTCAAGCAGCCATCCTAGCCACAGTCCCACCAGCAATAAATATAGCCTAAGTGAGCCCAAACCAGCATGCTAGCATAGACCCACAAACGACCCCTGTGTACAGACTGAGGCCAGCAAGCTAACATTTCCCCTGGGGACCTCCATAATATAGTAATGGGAAAAGACCTCCAAAACAAAACCCCAGTAGCTCAGGAACATGAACAATCACTCAACCATTGGGGTCTCATGAAGCTGAAAAGTTTCTTTTTTCTCTCAATTTTTATTAATGTTTTCCATGATTATAAAAACTATCCCATGGTAATACCCTCCCATCCCCCCTTTCCCCTTTGAAATTCCATTCTCCATCATATCCCCTCCCCATCTCAATCAGTCTGTCTTTTATTTTGATGTCATGATCTTTTCCTCCTCTTATGATGGTCTTGTGCAGGTAGTGTCAGGCACTATGGGGTCATGGATATCCAGGCCATTTTATGTCTGGAGGGAGCACGTTGTAAGGAGTCCTGGATAAATGTATATACTATGCTTATCAAACTTCCCAGTAAGCACTTCTCTTAATATTCATACCCTTATATTAATGCTACTCTCACTTTGGGTAGAGAATCTTCTCTTTTCAGATGGCAGTGACCTTGGGACGACTCAGAAGGTATCATGGTGCTGGAAAGAAGTGACTGGAGTACTGAGTAATATCTCGATCACACCTTCCAAGGCTCAGGGTCTAATGCTGAAAAGTTTCTTAACAGACAAACATACAATAAGTAGAGCCAATAGATTATGCCCAGGATAGGAGAAAATTCTTGCTGGCTACACAACTGACAGAGGCCTAATTTCTAGGATCTACAAAGAACTCAAAAATCTAAACAATAAAAAAAAAAAAAATCAACCACTCACAAAATGGGGCAGAGAACTGAACAGGGAGTTCTCAGAGGAAGAAATACAAATGGAAAACACACACTTAAGAAAATGTTCATCATCCCATAGAGTAATTGGGGAAATGAGTAAGAGTGCTACTTTCTTGTTGTACCTGGTATCAGCACAAAGGTGAAGAAGAAAGACAGAGAGAACACTCAACTCCTGCCAAACCAGATATCCAAAGACACAGAGGCTCCCAAGACCTCATTACTTAAGTAGACCTGAAAGGAACACAACGTGGTTCAGGGAAATTCACGGAAAGGGGGCAAAAAGATTGTTAGAGTCAGATGTTGGAACATTATGCACAGAGACATTGCCTCTTACCCATAACTGATGGCTAACCCCACAGTTCAAAACCCACATTCCCCAATGAGGAGGTCCCTTCAGAGGGGGAAGGACAGGGAGGAAGCTAATGTTGTTACCAACATGGCTGTATACACACTGTGTACATAACTAATAATAATAATAAAAAGAAATATCAAGGAGAAATCTCAGTGAAAATATCATGTTGGCTGTTTGAATAATCAGCTTGCTATTGAGGGAAAAAATAGAAGCTTGAGAAGTCATCAGCATAGACAATATTGCTTAGGAAGAAAAGTCAGAAGAAAAAAGAGAAAATCTTAAATTCTTGTTTTAGTTCAAGAAGTATTAATCTAGGTGGATTCCCTAAAAGGAATCAGGTGGCCTTCCTAATCCATCTTAGTAAATCTGTAATTCTATCTAAGTATTTATACACAATATTAATCTGTATTAAAATATTTTAGTATGTTTTATGTAAGGATTTACTAGTGATTTAAATGAGATGATAGCAATAAAATAAGTTAAATCTTGTGTGTGCCTCATCATACCTACAGGAATACAATTTAGTCACATAAAAGACCTCATTTTCTCATGAATAATCTTTGGAGAGTAACCACTATAAAATAAAGCTACCACACACCCAACATTATTAGTTTTTAACTTCAACAATTTTGATTCCAAGAAATCCTTGAAATTCCAATGAATTCTCAGCTTTTGTTTCCTTCTAAAGGGACCCTGTGTGAGTATATTAGTTCTGGATATAGTAAAACGTTTCAACTCTGTTTAGAGTGTTTTAAAGATTATATCTAGGAAGAGATATAAATGGATCCCTGTGGATGAAAAGAAAATTGGCTCAGTGATGACTGAGCAATAACAAATATGAAAAAAATACTTGAAATTCTTGATGTGGCTATAGAGAGAGCTCTGTGAAAAAACAATTTTAGAAAACAAGACATGTAAAATGCTACAATATGGTAAGTATATACAATTTAATATAGGTTTATATAAGTTAGACACTGCATTTCCTTGCTTACTATAGACTTTTATAAATAGTAAGTAAGGCATGTAGAAACTCCTAGTTAAGAGAAATGTCACTAATTTCTCTTAAACACAAATCCAAAATCCCCTATGACAAGATGCTATCATTGCACCGTTAGGTAGTTTGAAAAGGGTTGTAAAAGGCATGGAAAAGATCAATGTACTCTGCAGTTTAGGAAGGCTTAAATTTAATATTCAGCTTTTTTGCAGCCTTGGGATATAGTTGACTCAGTCAGTGTTCCCATTAAATGATTGCATATATTTCTGCATGACTATAGTAATTGAAATCAAGGAAAACAAGGCTCTAGTATTATACTAGGTATACTTTAAATCTAGCACCTTTTCTTTAATTCCTGTCATCCTTCTCTCCACTCTCTCAAAGAAAGTCTCTTCTATATTAAAGAGGAACAATTAAGAGAGGAAATGTGTCTATAAGGAATGGGATTTTCTAAGGCATCCAAGCCTTTATTTCAGAATCAATGAAAGAGTTCACATATAATTGCAACTAATGTTTGAATGATAATCACTGAGGAACCATGGGTAATATAGAAGTTCTGAACACAACGGTCATTAAAATTTCTGAATTCTAAAGGGATGGGAGTATGGTTCAGTAGTAGAAGACTTTCCTAGCATAATTTAGTGCACTAGATTAAAGAAAGGAAGGAAGGAAGGGTGGAAAAGAGAAGAAGAAGGGAGGGAAGGACTGAAGAAAAGAAAATCAGAAAAAGAAGGAAAGAAGGAATGAAGAAAGGAAGGAAGGGACGTCAAATTGCATTTCAGTCCAAGAACTGGTATCTCCTAGTCTCCATAGCTGTGAGTGACACAGAATTTCGTTGACCATAGTGCTAAGACAGCTACAGAGAAGTGGGGCAGCCACATAATTTTAAAGGCATGGAAATATGTCCTACCTTGATAGAGAGTTTATTTCCTCAATAACATGGCATTAGAGTCTAAGATGTAAGAGAAAGAATGTTGAGTGTGATAACATCCCCTGTGCTGTCTTTTTTTTTTCTATTAGTCAGTTCTGTATTCAGCAAATACAGTCAGTTTGGTACCATTATTAGGCTCATCCGTGACCTACCCCCTCCCCTTGGCCCCTCCTTGTTGAGGTATACGGGTCTTGCATTGTGGAGTTAGCCCACAGTTATAGGTAAGCTAAATGTCTCTGCATATCATGACCCAACATGTGACTCTGACATTCTTTCCGCCCCCTCTTCCGCAAAATTTCCCTGAGCCATGTTGGGTTCATTTTTGGTCTGCTTCAGTGATGAGGTGTTGGGGCCTCTGAGGCTCTGGCTCTCTGATTTGGTAGGAGTTGATTTTTCTCTGTGCTGATCTCCTTCCCCCTTGTGCTGGTGTCTAGTTCATCAGGAAAACAGCCCCCTTGCTTGTTTCTCCAATTTTTTTTAGTTTCAGCCGGGGCCCTTTTGAGGTATGATGGGGTGGCTCTCTCCTTAGGATCTACATCTATCTGAAAAAGAGAAGCAGATTCTCCAACGGAGAGTAAGTTAGCACCAGGACAAATGAGATAACCCTTACTTTTTTTTTTTATAGAGAATTTAATAGGTGTAGGCCCTCTTGTAGCCCACAATTGATGGTAGCTTGATATTGGAGAGTGGGCTTATGTTTGGATATGGTTCTGACTTGTTTCCCAGCTGTCTTATCTGTGTCAGTGTTTGAGCCCAACTCTGGTTAGCAGCGCAGGGTACAAGTGATCCACGTATGGTGTTTGTATGTTGTTCATCTCTTGCCATATTTTTAGTCCATAGAAAATATATTCTGGATAAATAAACAATATTGTTCTTCACAGATAGCTCTGCATAAGAATCTGGCCTTTAAGCTGGGTGTGGTGGCGCACGCCTTTAATCCCAGCACTTGGGAGGCAGAGGTAGGAGGATTGCCGTGAGTTCGAGGCCACCCAGAGACTCCATAGTGAATTCCAGGTCAGCCTGGGCTAGAGTGAGACCCTACCTTGAAAAAAAAAAAAAGATTCTGGCCTTTAAAGTTGGCCTTATTTATACACACAAAACCAACTAACCAAGGAGATTATAGGCACTATTTTTGTATTGTCCATATGGTTCGTAGCATTTCCAATGCAGGACTTAAGGGAACTATAATTTTTAACAAATCGGTACTTATGACCAAGAGTTCGCAGCCAGAAGTGGAGGATTTGAATCCACACCATTTACCAGCTGTGTGACTTATGCAAATTACTTTCTTTGCTTGCTTCATTTTCCCTCCCTAGTAAAATATAGATAATGAGGGCTATTCATGAAATTTCTGGGTATTCAATGATAGAAATATGCACACAGCTTAAAAGCATACATGGCATTTCTAAATAAAATTTTGTGAAGTAAATACTTGGTTAAAACAACTTTTAATCTTACCTTTAATTGAGAGTGCTAAATGACTTAGATATGACCTTTTGAAGAAAACCTTATTTATAATTAGAAGTAAGAAGATCAAATACAATAAGATTCTATACTTAGAAGAGTATTAGAGTGTCACATACATACAAGATTTGCTCAATCTCTCTGCATGTTTAAGAGACAAAGTGTCTTTAATTATTACAATATTAAAATGTGTAAGAACCACAGACTAGTGTGACCTTGCTTTAATTAACAATGTACTGCTGAAACTAATAGCTTTCAGTGATAGAAAATGTTACTCAGAACTATGTATATTCTCTGGCTCATTCTAGTAATGACAATCAAATTAGAATACATTTGTCTAGCACTTTTAACATTGAAACAAACTAACCATTCATCTACTCATTGTCACAATGCTCCTGGGGGGGATGGAAGATATATTATTTTTATAACATTATAAAATTATTACTTTGGGGGCTGGAGATGTGATTCAGAAGTTAAAGGCACTTGCTCACAAAGCCTGCTGGCTTGGGTTTAATTCCCAAATATCCATGTAAAGCCAGATGTATAAAGTGGCACATGAATCTGGAATGTGTTTACAGCAGTCAGAGGCCCTGGTGAGCCTAGTCTCATCCTCTGACTCTGTCTCTTTCTTTCTCACTTGTAAATAAAGTTAAAGAATATTACTTTCAATGCTACCACATAATTTGTTTTTATATTTCAAGGATGAAAAAAAAATAACTGAGACCTAAAGAGTTTAATTGGTTTTCTTCCTTAGGGTCATAATTTATTTCCTGCCATACCCTCAAACAATGCCTAAAACACAAGCCAAAACCTTGTGGTACTCTTACTCTATATTCCAAGTACCCGGTCCTCAGAGAGGAAATGAAGCAGGGCTTTTCTGCACAGTTGTATAGCACAGGCACTGCACATCTCCAAATAACGCCAGATTGCAGACAGCTCAATGTCAGTGGTGCTCCCCAGATTCGAGCAGTGCCCAGCCTGCGTGAACAGAGCAGGTAGATATGAAACAACTATTTTTTCCTATCCAAGGGCAGCACACAGCAGTCACATTGACATTATGATTTCCATTTCCTTGTGTGGTTTCACAGAGAAGAAAGAAAAAAAAAGATGAAATCAAACAGAAGTAACTTTAGAGAAAAATCTGTCACTCAGGTTGAAATTTCTCTTACTTGAAATTCATCTTGTCTATATTCAATTGAATATAATGGCATCTGATTGAACTGACTGGGAAAGGAAGTGACAAGTTATATCCGGCTTCAGCCTCTCAAATTTGGTTTATTGTTTAGTGCAGCAACCCCTGAAATTAAACACGTGCGGGAGATTCATCCTAATCTCTGGGTGGAATCCTATTCTGGGTAAACAATGTTCTTACAGTCTTCCCAGTCAGGCTCCAAGGTGGACTAGGTATCCTGCAGAATAGCATTACTTAAGGCTAGGCTAGAGCTTATTTTCTCCCCATTTTTTCTCCTAACTTAGAAATCTGGTAATTGGATTTTAAGCAGCTCCATGTGAAGTAATTATATGTAATCTATTCTGCAGTATTCTTTCTTAGTAAACCTATAAGAGACTATAAGATATCACATACCTTTTTTTTTTTTTTTCTCAACTCCCTCACAGCTCTACTTGAAACTGGTTCCAACAATGAGTCTCTTAAAAGAGAAAATGAGCCACTTTCACTTTCAAAACCTAAATGGGGATCAAGACAAGAAAGGTCTAACGTGTAGCCAGAGGTGAAATAAAAAAGGTCAAATGAGTTTCTCATAAAAAAAAAAAAACTCACCAGAAATGGCGAGCAGAAATCATTAAGCCAACAAAAAAAAAACTTAAGTTTGTTAGTGTTTAGAGATATTGGTGACTTCTATCTGAAGTTGTTCTAATGAAATAGTAAAGTCAAAAATTTAAAACATTAGCTAGATTAGAAGGCCTTGGAAATTCACATTCAAAAGCCACTGAAAATAAACAGAAAAATGGCCAGTTACATACTTGAAATGACTGACAGATACCAATAGATTGTTTGTATACTCAAGAGCAAAGAACTTTTAAATGATAATTGGAGTGTGTTTCCTAATGCTTCAAAATAGGAAGGGCAATGTTTTCCCTGAGCTCCCCAGCAAACACTGACAACAGTGATTAGATCCTATCTTTCTGCCACTTATCCACACGGAAATTACGAGGAGCCATTTACTCCTTCAGATAGTCTAGCTGTGACACTTTTGATGCACAGTATAAGAGACCTAACTACCAGACAGAAAGCAAAAGGAGAAGAAAGTGACATTTGCACTGCAAATCACAATCAGGCTCCACTTGCCCGCCACTTACAGTTGATACTTGGCATTTCCAAGTGGCGAAGAAGCTAGTTAATCATGAGAAGCAAATTCAGTCACTGCTAAATGACCTGATGTGGTAGACAGTAACTCATGCCAAGGTTCACTTAATGAGCAGTGGAACCTGCCTGCAAAGCCCACTCCCCGACACACAACGAGATGACCAAGACGAAAAGGCCTGGACTGCAGAAATTACATAGCTAACAAATATATAAGCAAAAACAAAGGAAAGCACTGGGGGATAGGAGGAGGGCCACTTAAGTCTGGAAGTTCAAGGGGGTTTGTTTGCAGGACAGGGCAGAAACAGACACTGTTTGCCATGTGTTATTTTTAAGCCTCAAATCATTTCATAATCAATAAAAAATTGAAATGGTTTATAGATAATTACCTCACTAGCCACCCCCACACACGTGTGTGTGTACGTGTGTGATTAAATACTATTTATTCTTTGTACTAATATGTCCTTAGCTGTCTGGCTTAAGAAAGACTATTCTAAAGCTATATCATCAATAGTAATCTTGTGATAACATGTTAATGTATTTACTTAATCTTCTAGTGGAGTTATTGATTAGTAAACTTTGATAACTTAAAGTTAAGAGAATTAATAGAATTCTACATCATGGGGGGATGTGTTTGTAGGACCAGTGTGCTTTCTAAGACCTATACACAGGGACTGGAAATGGCAGAACCAGTGTGCAAGCATAGAGCGTCTGACAGAGTATGTTTTTGTCATTGACAAACTTCAAGTAGATGTATATGAAAACACTTTATGGATAAAACCTTTATATATGAAGATAATAAAACTAATTTTCATTATGGCAATTGATTGAAAACTGGCTCCAATTCCTCACCTTCTCTTTATATGAACTTGCATATGCTTCCTTCTCCATCCTTAAAATATAAACTGACCTTGCAACTTGTTCTAGCCAAGGGGATGTGGTCCGTTGTGTGCTGGCTCTGAGTTTGAAGTCTTTATCATCATTCTTTCAGAACCCTGTCTCATATGGTATAACAAGGAGCTGGCCTGCAGGAAGATGAGACATCTGATGACATCCAGCGAGACATCCAGTTGTTATCCTAATACTACTCAAGACCAGCTTACATCCGAGTACACCAAGACCATGAGAAAGTTTAGACAAATGTAGCAGAATTCCCCACCAAGCCATAGCCACCAGCAGACACAAGGAAACCCAGCCAACACCAGCAGAACCTCTCAGGTGACTCTTAGACTTGGAAGCAATAACAAAAGCTTACTGCTGTAGGCAACACACTTGTCACTGCGTAGCGGTGGATAACTGATGCATATGCCACCAAATCACATCTTGATACACTGGGCATGGGCACAAAGACAGAAAACCTCACAGATGAAAACCAATATAATCTCTTAAAACAGAGTATAAACTTCTTGTTTAAATCCTTCTGCAAAGGGGGATGAGGAGTTGGCTCAGTGCCAAACAAGCATGAAAACCTGAGTTGAGTTGATCCCCAGCACCCACAAACAAAGCTCTGGGTTCAGTAAGAGACACTATCTCAAAAAGTAAGGTAGAGAGGGCTGAAGAAATGGCCCAGCCGTTAAGGTACTTGCCTGCAAAGCCAAAGGACCCAGGTTTGATTCCCCAGGACCCACATAAGCCAGATGCACAAAGTGGCACATGTGTTTGAGTTTTCTTGCAGTGGCTGAAGTCCTGGGCATGCCCATTCTCTATCTACTTCTTTCTCTTCCCTGTCACTCTCCAATACATAAGTTATTTTTAATTTAAAAGAAAAACTAAGGTGAAGAGTGATTGAGGAAGACACTCAACATCAAACTCTAGCTGAACACATATGTACATAAAACACACATTGTACCCACATACATAGACACATACTCAAAATTTCCATTGTTGTGATTCCTAATTACTACTATGACCTCCTCTCACCCAAAAAAAGGCTTCCATTTGGAATAGTGTCTTCCTTTTTCATCTTCTTCCCCTTTTCTTCTAATTTACCACCATTTTATTTTTAGATCTTTCCCCAGTATTACCATGCAGCTTTAGTGTTGTATAGAACATTCTGATAATTCTTCCAGCAAACAGATAAAAAAAAAATGTGTTGATTACCTTTCCCAGGAGAGACTTCATGTGAAAGAAGGCAAAGTTACCACTTGAATTTTATTCACTGTATCTCACATGCTTTTGGGCACATATCTGTTTGTTAATATATGGAAATCTCACTATAATATTTCTCCCCACTTTAAAAGCTATTACTCTTCGCTCTAGCTCTTCTCTGGATTCATAAGCATCATCCTAATTGCTCTGTGAAATTTTCTACAGCCTCAGCACACAACTTCATTTACTCCAACAGCACTGAGAATCCTGGCTCTGCAACTTGCTAGGATGTAACTCGGAAACTCCTAACCTTTATGCATCCCAGTGCTTTTACAAAGTGGTAATGCAGTAATATGTATGTTAAGAAAGCTTAAGTTAAAAAAAAAAGTATATGTGAAGGTCTTAGAAGTCATGTCACAGACTATGTACTAAAGAAATCCTAGCCATTGTTTGTAATCCCATTTTTTTCATGTTTATGCACATGTGGTTTGCATGCATGCATATGAGTGTGAAGCCCAGAAAGCAATGTTGAGTAACTTCCTCAACAACTCTCCACCTTATTTATTGACACAGGGTCTCTCACTGAATCCAGAGCTCACCAATTCTAGCTATCCAGTTTGCCCTGGGGATCCTTGTCTCTGCCTCTTGATGTCTGAGATTATGTGCAAGCTGCTGTGCCCACCTGCATTTCTATGGTTGCTAGGATTCTGCATACTGGTCCTCAGGCTTGCATAGCAAGTGGTTTTATCCACGGAACCATTTTCTCAGCACCATTGTTTTTAATCTTGCCCATCCTTCCTCCAAAATTGGTCCAGCTCTTCATTCACATCCTTCCTTTGCCAAGAACGCTCTGCTGGAAAGTAACAGAGTACTTGTCACCAAGTGCTCCACATTCCACCTTATTGACTTTGCAAGTCTTAATGCCAGGAAATATTAAGTTTGTTTGAAGTATTTTCCACTCTCCATGGCCATTCTGAACCCAAGTCCACTTCTTGTCTATTCCACAGATGCATCTCATAGAAGAGTGTCATTTCTCAGTCCCAAGGATCTTGACCTTATTTTGCATTTTCTTTTTAGCTTCATTCATCCTTGTTCATTTAATATGCTCACCTTCATCTACCTCTTCCTCCAGGAAGTTGATCCAACTGATCCCCTCTTTTATCCATTTCTACTTCTATCCTGACTCCTTGCACTCAGCTTCTCCTGTTAGAAAATAATTTCACGTTGTCTGCTGCTTCTCTTGCAGCTTCACAATTTTAGAAAAAAGTAGTTATCTAAATGTAACACCTGTATATCTGCCTCTCCTATTTGGTGCATGGATATATATATCCTTTCATGTCATACATCTTACAGACTATACTCTTTTTTGCCATACATGTCACAGATTAGAGCCTTTCATGTCATACATGTTATAGATTACTTTCTACTAATATTATTTTAAACAAGTAAAGTACAAGCAAAACTGTAATGTCTTTCATAGTTATAGACTCACTGTTTTAATAAGTGTTACCATATAGTAGTACCTGTGTTAAGTCATTAATAAGTACTTACCAAATATTAGGAGCTGTGTTTAGTCTTTAAGTGCTTCATGGGTTGGGTAGATGGCTTAGCCATTAAATGCACTATTTTACAAAGCCTAATTGTCTGGGTTCAATTTCCCACTGTCCACATAAAGGCACATAAACAAAGTGGCATATGCATCTGGAGTTCCTTTTCACTGGCAGGAGGCCATGGAGTGCCCATACTCACTGTCTCTCTTTCAAATAAATAAATAAGAATATTTAAAAATCAAAGAATAAGTTCTTCCTATGTACTAGGAGCTGTGTTGAGTTTTTCAATGTACTATGACCTGTGTTATAGCTTTAATAAGTGTCTACTAGGAAGTAGGGCCTGTCTTCAGGCTTTCATATTTCGTATTTCATATACTCTCATTGTGTCTTCACAATACCTTGTCCATTTCACAATAAGGATGCTGACATTTCATTAGAGTCTCTACCATTTGTCTCTTTGGAATCATAAAGGTATAAATTAACTAAGTGTCATTATCTCAGGCACAGATTGATAATCAACCATGTGCTCATCATTTCTCCAGAGAGTGAACTTTGACTCATGGTCTATGATAGCAAGAATGCTACTATGTTGAAGGTACCCAAAGATCTAACACCATGTTGCTTTTCATTCATCTTGTCCTGATAGAATTTCCATAGAATCTCTCAAATAATATGCATGCATACTCTTTCCTTTATCAGTTATGTTTTTTGTAACATAAAAGTGTAATTGAAGATAAAAAAAATGGGGCTGGAGAGATGCTAAGTGGTTAAGGTGTTTGCCTGCAAAGCCAAAGGACCCCAATTCAATTCCCCAGGTCCCACATAAGCCAGATGCACAAGGTAGTGCATGCATCTGGAGTCATTTGCAGTGGCTTGAGGCCCTAGCACACCCATTCTCTCTCTCTCTCTTTCTCTTTCTGTCTTTCAAATTATTTCACATGCTTTCTCTCCCTCTCTCTCTCTCTCTCAAACAAATAAAAATAAATAATATATATTTTTAAGCATTAAAAATAAAAATAATAGTGAGAAATGAAATGAAATAGAAGGTATTATACATCAATTATTATTTTTTCATAGTTGGGTTGAAGGTTATTTCTCCCAATCCTTTAATGAAAGATCTTTTTTAGCAGGCCTTGTGAGTAAAGGGGATACTAATCTGTTCATGTAAACAAGTTAAGTCACTCTACCCTTAATGCTGAGAGCAATTTCCATGTGAAATTGCACATTCTTCAGAAATCCCTCTGTCTGAGATCCACCCTTGGATCTTGGTAATGGAGAGCAGGCTTGTTTTTGGATATGGTTCTGATTTGTTTCCCAGAACCAGCTATGGGTTCTATTCCACACTGAGTGGATCCATTATCCAAATCAAGAGCAGTTTGTTACCCACCAAGGTTGTGTACCACTATTGCACTCATGTGAGCATCACATCAGATTGTTTGCTGCTGAGTAGCTTACACCATGAGTTGCTTGGACAGATGTTGGTCATTTTCCCCAATTTGGACTTGACTTTTATGCATGGCAAGATGTGTGGACCGAGTTTCTTTTCCTGTATGTGGTTATCCAGTTTTATGCTGTTGGTACGGAACATGGAGTGACCTGGCTTTAATCTGGAAGAGAGTCAGTCCCCAGAAAGTTAACTCATCTAGTGCCATTATGTGCTACATGAATGACATTACCAAGCTCCCACTAATCTTGGGCTGCAAGAGGGCCTGTTACACCTATTAAATTCTCTCTAAAATAATAATGGTTATCCCATTTATCTGGTGCTAACTTCACTCTCTGTTGGAGAACTTGCTTCTCTTTTTCAGATGAACACAAATCTTGAGGAGAGAATCAGCCCATCGCACTTCCCCAGGGCCCCAGCTGAGAGCATAGAGTAATTGGGGAAATGAGCAAGAGTGCTGCTTTCTTGGTGAAGCTGGTACCAGCACAAGGGTGAAGGAGATAGACACAGAGAACAATCAACTCCTACCAAACCAGATATCCAGAGATACAGGGGCTCCCAAGATATCAGCACTGAAGATCTAAATTCCAGCACGGCTCAGGGAAATTTGTGGAAGACGGGCCAGAAAGAATGTCAGAGCCACACATTGGGTCATGATACACAGAGACATTGACTCCTACCCATAACTGATGGCTAAAAATACAATGTATGACCCATATTCCCCAACTAGGAGGGTCCCTGTAGAGGGGGGAGGACAGGGAGGAGTCTAACAATGGTACCAATTTGACTGTATCCACTGAGTACAAATATAATAAAAAAAGATGAAAATCTACAAAAAATTTTTTATAATAGCCACAGTGTTCATTCCCCAAAGCCGTCTATATATAGAACAAAAGAAGAAATTAGGAAGAAGTGAGAGATGGAGAGAAATAGAAGTATGGAGGGAGAAATAAAGGAAGAAAGGAAGGAAGGATGGGAGAAAGGTCTTCAACTAAATGAAAGAGTAATGTTCTAACATGGGTTTTCTATGAGGCTAATGAAAATAGAGGTGCCAGTATGTCTCCCCCAACTTTCAAGTTTCCCTACTCTAGTGTTTAGTATCATTTTAATTCTTCCCATATACTTTAGTTAGACAAAATTAGAAAGAGAGGATAATTGATGAAAATACTACTTGATTTCTTTGACTAAATTTCTATATAAAAAATCATTATATATATATATATATATATATATATATATATATATATATATATATATACTGAGTCACATAAGGACATTGTCATACAACTATATAATGTATTTTGAGCATATGCATCATCTATGAATTGAAAATGATCAAAACTTTAAAAGATCAACCTTCACTTAATCACCTAATTACTGGACTCCTATTGTGTATTATCAAAATTTAAAATTCAATTAAAATATATTATATGACAGAGGATTTACTAAAGGGAGTAAATATCAGGATCAAATTACTTTTTCATGCTATCTCTTCCTACCCACTAAAAGTGGAAGCAAATTTTAAATTATCTACTGTACTTTCTGGTATAGAAACTAAATGTTTCCTTGCATAAATGCAACAAAATGTATGAAAATAATGATGGAAAGATTGCTTAGTGGTTAAAGCACATGCCTGTGAAACCAAGGGACCCAGGTTTGATTCCCCAGTACCCTAATAAGCCAGATACACAAGGCAGTACATATGTCTGGAGTTCATTTGCACTGGCTAGAGGCTGTGGTGCACGAGTTCTTTCCCTCTCTCTCTCTCTCTCTCTCTCTCTTTCTCTCATTCTTTCTCTCCCTCCCTCCCTCCCCCTTTCCCTCTTTCTCTTTCTCTCTCTCAAATAAATAAATATTTTTTAAATATAGGAAAATAGTTATATGATACATTCCAAAAGACAGAAACTAAAAAGAATTATGACAAATTGGTAATACTGTACTCTCTCTGATCTAACCCATGTTCCAATATCTTACAATGGCAGGGTACCAACTGAATTAAAAAAAAAAAGAGCACACACAGTTCATATGAAAACTGAAAATAGTATGAACAAATTCTGTTTTGAGTCTATAGTATTGTACCAACGTCAATTTTCTTGTTTAAGAGTGTTTTGTGATTGTGAAAAGTGTAATCACTAGGGGAAGATGAAAAAAGTATAAACAGAAACCCTCTGTGGTATTTTCTGCAGCTTCTTCTATGTTTTTAAAGGTAAGCTCCTAACAGTTTTCATAATAACATGAATTTTGCATTTGTGTTCACAGTTGATATTCCACCAAGTTTCATAAGTGCAATGTGTCTACTTCATTGTTTCCTGCAAAGCAGCAAATTAGATGTTGGAATCTTATGTAAATGGAAAGATTTCCCACACATTTTATTAAAAAAGGATGCAAAAATTTATGTCAGTTTCTTTTTGGATTCAGAGTCTTACTAGTAAGTAACTGAAGCCAAGCAAACAGATTCTCCAGAGTGGGAAAGAGACTCCATTTTATATCCCAATTTTATTCACATTTTTCTGAATAGACACAACATTAACCTACTGAGAATAATCTAGTTAGTATATTTGAAATTCCATTTATTTTTCTATGGATATGCATGTATAACACTTTTATATAATACAGAATTTCCAGTATTGTTTTAAAGGACATAGTTTTAAAAATGAGAAACATAATCTATAATTTCAAACAAACTAATTTCATAATTTCCAAAACAATATAGTTTTCCTCTTGTTCCAAGAAATTAATTGTATTGGAATTGATGCAAAATCTCTACTACAATGGCTGCTTATGACTTTGTGTACTTTTGAGCCATTGCAAAACCCACTCAGAACCATCCAGTTAGTATGATTACATAACATGGAGGTGAAAAGTCTTTTCATTCCACATACTTATGGGGTAGTAAGCACTATTTCACTATTAAAAGTACATTTTTCAAATTTAATTTTTAGCAGATTTTATGCTTTTAGTTGTTCTTCACAATAAAGAGTCTGGGTTAAGGTATAAGTCTTTGAATATTGTTGTAGACTAATGGGGACAAATTCCCTAGGACATGTGAGCTTCCATTATGGAAACCAAACATGTGGCTAACTGGCCATGCCAGTGAGTATCAATGTACAAAGTGTCTTCAAACTTTTACTAACATAATGGGATTCCTGTAAGGACAAAATTAGATGCATCTTCAGATTATTCTAAAATAAGTAAAAACCAAGAAATCCTCCCATTACATTTGTTCAAACTACAAGTTTGTACAATATTACTATAGAGTGGCTATGTAATGCTCATTCTTCTCTCCCTCCACACCACAAGTGAAACAAGGAAAATGTAGTATAAAATTATACATTCTGTAACAACTTAGAAAGAGTAAATAAATGTTTAAGGCCTTTAAATATTTATAAGATGTTCCTGTAGAACCCAAAATATTTAATGTTAAAATGGCTATGAAAATGTGGACAAAATACTGGACTAAGAAACTGAATGGAACAACTGTAAGCAAATATTTATATCTTTGTGATCAAGGAAAATGAACAATTTATTCTATCAACATACCAAACAAACAAATATATAAGCATTCAAACAGTCACTGGGATCGAGCAAGAGACAATCTTTTAAAATGAGACAAAAAGGATAGTTTAAAAAAATACTAGAATTCTAAGTGAACAAAGCTCAAGAGAAGAAATCAAAAGTCACATGCAGCCCTGGCAATATTTGGGGAATTAAAAGTTACCTACTGACTTGACCACTCACTGTCGGTTTCTATGAATGAAAAAAGCAGTAAGAAGTATGAAAAATAAAGAAAAATTCCACTTAAAATAAAAAAAAACCTGAAAGGGAAGGTTGACCAGCGGTACAAAGTGCTATATAATGAAAATGTTAATCCGATTCTAACTACTATCTATTTAACTGACAGAGCTGCAGTCATGGGTTAGCCTTGGGGAAACATGTCAGCCTGTCTATACATTCTTACATGATTGTTGTATTCAGATTATTATTACTTGCCAACAATAGTTTTATCAATGGATATATATTCCCATTCCTTTCACAAAATCAACTATAAGATGGTAAATTGTGTAGACTTTCAGAGATCCCAGGTTAGGATAACAATAAAACTGCCTCAGTCTACACCATGCCAGAGGAGAAGTTCACAAAGGAAAGGTCATCAAAGCTGTGTACAGTCCTACTTAGACAATGAAGAAAGGACCCAGTAACACATCCATGACAGAAGGACAGTGCACTTGGGAGACAGCTTTCTGGAATGAGAAAAGCAGTCACAGCTCCATCCAGGAACCCGATAGGTGACAGTCTCTGATGTCACCCTAGAAACAGCAACTCCATACCAGCCCTGTGAGAGCAACATCAGTTTCCCTCAGCAGCGTTGCCCTTGGGCACAGTTCAAGTCTGACGATGTCTTTAGGACATCGAAGTTTATGTCCGACATCTCAAAAGTCTTGGTTTGAAGAAGCTGGTAGCAAGCCATGGAATCCCTTGGAAATAGACAGGAGGGTCTTTTCTGAGAGGTATAAAAATCTTCAAGATCACCTCAGGAATCAAGTTTCTAGGCATATGTTCAATGTACCCAGTCTTGAGGATCACTTGAGTTGTCCTTGGTTAATGGGTTACCTGCATAGAAAGCAGACAATATCATCAGCACTTCATACTAGAACAATGTTACGACTGAACCCAAAGAGCAGATAATTAACGGGCAGCTCTACAACTTGCTCTACCAAACATACTGCTGTATTTGAAAGTACTATCATGTTCTTGTGTTTCCACTTATCAAAACAGATTTTTTGTGTTCTTTCCATTTCATAATATTTGTAGCCCCTCTTTCATAATGATTCCAATGACTCCAGCCATAACCAGAGTAATCATTTCTGAGAGTAGTACCTTTCTCCGACAGAAAGTGACTCTGGGAACCCACTCATTGGCAGGCTTGATAGGTGTAACCCAAAGATCAAATACATCACACCAGGGCTCAGTTAAGCTGGAATATAATCCAACCATATACCCAGACTTTGAGGCCTGGCTCTATAAAATCATTCTTTAGGTACAAAAATGAGCTATAAAAATGAAGGGTCTATTTTAATTTTCTATATTTATAAAAAGAATCATCTGTTCTTAAGAACAAAAAATATTTAGGGAGACAAGGAAGGAAGAAGCTATGCAATGATTTACCAAGTTTCAGGGTGCCAGACATTCTTATAAATTTGATTGAATCCATACACTAATAATGCTATTAGAAGCATTACAAAGTTTCACAGTAAATTTTCATACCTTCTAATAGCCATACAACTATATACAGGAATAATAGTGTCAACTACATGCATTACTTACATTTACACAGATAGTCAGAGAAAGAAAGAGAGAAAGGAAATGAATTAATGAACTTCTAATTATAGACTCATAATTTTTTTTAATATTTTTTGTTTATTTATTTATTTGAGAGCGACAGAGAGAAGGAGGCAGAGAGAGAGAGGGAGAGAGAATGGGCATGCCAGAGCTTCCAGCCTCTGTAAACGAACTCCAGATGTGTACGCCCCCTTGTGCATCTAGCTAACATGGGTCCTGGGGAATTGAGCCTCGAACTGGGGTCCCTAGGCTTCACAGGCAAGCGCTTATCCGCTAAGCCGTCTCTCCAGCCCTAGACTCATCTTAAACAGGGTACTTTTTCTTTTTTAAAAATATTTTTTGTTCATTTTTATTTATTTATTTGAGAGAGAAAGAGAGAGAGAGAGAGAATGGGCACACCAGGGCCTCTAGCCACTGCAAACGAACTCCAGACATGTGATCCCCTTTGTGCATCTGGCTAACATGGGTCCTGGGGAATCGAGCCTTGAACTGGGGTCCTTAGGCTTCATATGCAAGCACTTAACCACTAAGCCTATCTCTCCAGCCCTCTTTTTTTCTTTATTAGTTTTGTACTCAGTGAATACAGTCAAGTTGGTACCATTGTTAGCCTCCTCCCTGTCCTCCCCCTTCCACAGGCACCCTAAGCAGGGTATTTTTAGAGAATAACCTATAAGATCTTCTCTAGCAATGTTTATAACAAAACATGAAGCTTTTAAAGTAACGTGAATGCTTTAGTTTTATTTTATTAAGTTACATAATTCCTGATACTTTGATAACCTTTTTGTATGCTTGTTGTGTTTTGTTGTTTTCTCATCAACTACGGAAAATGGAAATATTAAAGTAAATTATGAATTAACTCTAGATTTTGCTCTGCCATGGCTGATCTCAACTTATACTACAAAATGAGAAGTAAAATTCAAAAGTGTTTTGAGAACATGAGGGCGGTGACATTGCTCCTGTTTGTAGTAAACTGGCATTCTACAAAAAGGACTTTTCCAAGTGTCACACCTGCATAGAAAAATTAGATCAGCAGATACAAGAACATTCTGGCAAATCACAGAGCTTCTTGGAGCATGAAGTATCTCAGGAAGGACTCCAATCTTATTATCAACTTGTCTGCCCTTGAGTCATCACTGCAAAAAAGTTCTGTGAAGGACTCCTGGGCAGAGTCCATGGAAGAAGGAAAAGGGAAAGAAAATATTGTTTTCTATAGATTCTATGTCATATATATCTGATAGGGATAGTTGACTACTATAAGAAATATAGAACCATTTTAGAATAAAACATATCCATAAGCTTTATTAAAACAATCTTTTGTTCCCATTAGCTCGGTAAGGATCATCTTCTATTTTCAGAAATTTTTATCACAGAAGGAAAATTTATGAATCATAATATGGGAACCATACTTCTAAAACTTGTGCTGAAATAATAGGAAGAGTGGGAGGAAAGGTAGAAAATGTGGAGAAAGAACAAATGGTTTAGCCTCAGTTGGGACTCAGAATGGGCACTGGAACAACATGGTAGAACTGAACTGGAGGAACATGTCACAGCGAGTGTATGAAACCAGAGTGTGTCCTCATTCCCATTATGCCCCAGTTCTAAGTCATCTACTAATAACATTGATGGATGTAATCTTGTTGATGTAGATAAAGCTGAGGAGAGATTCTCCAAACTATTTGTGTATTAAAATTGTATTCATGTTATTCTGAAAATATCCACGTTTTCAGAACAATATCAAAGCTAGTTAACAAAGCCAAGTTTCTCTATTCTGTAGGGAATGCATATGATAGATGACTGATGATAGATAGATAGATAGATAGATAGATAGATAGATAGATAGATACATATAAACACATATAAATATATAATCCATACACAAGAATATGAGACTATCCTAAGTGAACATTCATATAATGTTTCTTTTGGACAAAACAATTGTTAGAAAAAATTTAAGTATGAGTATAAAAAGTAATTACCTAAACAAACAAGAAGCAGTTGTCTAAATAAACATGGACTAAAGCAACTCTCTCTCACACACTAGAACTTTATTCTATATTCCTAGATGAATCTTTTCATGAGCTTCAAATTAGGGAAAAAAATCAACTCTTGCCGGGCGTGGTGGCGCACGCCTTTAATCCCAGCACTCGGGAGGCAGAGGTAGGAGGATCGCCGTGAGTTCGAGGCCACCCTGAGAATGCAGAGTGAATTCCAGGTCAGCCTAAGCTAGAGTGAGACCCTACCTTGAAAAACCAAAAAATAAAATTTAAAAAAAAAATCAACTCTAATAGGTTGAAAGTGGATAATATGTTTCAGATTTGATCTTTTTAACTATTTGATTGTGACTAAAGGATACATTTGTGGTTGCAAAAGTAAATATAATCTTAATCTATAAAATAATCTCATATTTTCAAAACTTAAATGCTACTCTTTTTGCTCAAGTTGCATTCTTAGAAGATTCCTATCTAGCTCCTAAGGAGGATCTTCAGTTAAGTTTTCACAAAAACCTTTGGGCTTCGATGAAGTCAGCTTTACAGGGTAGGAAATAGCAGTTGCCGCCATAAATGTATAGGGTCTTCTTGATCTGGGGGCTACAGGTACACAGTGCACCAAGGATAGAATTGGTCCTGTGATCCCTATGATCATTGTAATTATGTCTTGAGCTTCAAATGCTACAATTACCACCTCAGTTAATTTGCCTTTGTAAGGGCCAGAATTTGTACAACTGTTCTTGTCACTCTTGTTCGTGTGTGCTGCATACCAACCACTTTGGGGTCATGCAACTGTTGGAATGTGAACTCACGCAAAATGCAGGCATAGCAATAACAATAATAGCTTCCCCAGTCCCAAGCACAAAGCTTTGCTGATAATGGCCCACCAGGATAAAGAAGCTAATTTTCTAGCATTAAGCAAAAAGTACTACTTCTATAAACCAGAAACATCCACTAATACCAGTTCAACAAATCTACTTTAGAATGCTGATTAAATTTCTCCAAAATTCATCTGAAAATCATGTCAAATATGTTTAACAATTTAAACTAAGAAAACAAAACCAAGCAAACAGCCTATAAAATATTAGTTCTGTTTCAAATTAATGATGTCAATTATTTTATACTGCTGCATTTTATATTCTGAGCACTGTAAAATGTCATCTATCATAAAATGAAAGTAATCTATAATACTAGAAGGAAATTCAAGAATCTATTCTTTCCCAAAGTATACAGGTAATCTTGTAAAACTATTAAAATAATATATTCATAAAGACTGAAGTTCCTTTTCTCTATGGTTCAAGTTCTGCTGACTAGATAATAAGCAGAACATATTATGCAGAGAGCCATAAGACAAATTGCATGAGCTGTGTGGGCATATGGCCAGGGTTCAAATCCCTGTCTTATCACTTTCTAAAACTATGGGACTGAATAATATTAATTATTTACATTGTGTGAACTTCAGTCTCCCCATGTGTGAGGATGGTATTGTTGCCTTGCCCCATACACCTGCTATTATAATTCAATCAAATATTACTTGCAAACAGAATATCCCTCTTGTATAGTCATTAATACTTGCAGGCAGTATTCATGGTAATTCACAAGCATGATAAAAAAAGTAGGACACTATTATGATTTCTTTAAAAAAACATTTTTATTAATTTATTTAAAAGGAGATAGAGGGAGGAATGGGTGTACCAGGGCCTTTTTCCACTGAAAACAAATTCCAGATGCATGTGCCACATTGTGTATCTGGCTTCTTGTAGGTTTTGGGGAATCAAACATAAGCCCTCAGGCTTTGCAAGTAAGTGCCATTAACTGCTGAGCCATCTCTCCAGCCCATTTTCTTGTTTATCTATAAATATTGACTGAAGTAAAGTTAATTTTCTGTTTCTTATAGTAATTCATCTTGCAAATCTTTCTTCTCATAATACTGATAACAATAAAGGTCATATGTCAATAATGTGACACTGTTGGCTGGCTTTGGGTGATAGGGGGTCTTTTCAAACAATTTGATATAAACCAATGGTTAAGAGGTTGATCCCTGGCATCAAACTGCTCAAAATCAATGGATACTTCTGCTGATGATACTGCATGACCGCAGTTAAGCTGGGTTCTAGAATATCCATACCATAGGTGTGTGAGCTCAGAGGTAAAGACCAACTGCTAAAGATAGTGGTGGGCACTTAGTACTGCTGGAAACAGGATCACCATACATATGTAACTACACACACACACACACTCTTAATAGTGTTAGACACATGATATATATATATATATATATATATATATATATATATATATATATATATACCTATGTCTATACACACACACACTTAAGGCATCAGAATTCACTCACTGCATTCTTAATATTTCCCTTAGTTCTAAGTGTATATAACTCATCTTCTCAAATTCATGATTCTCTTCCTTCTAACACTTTTCCTATGTTTTCCATCGTCCAACTTCTTTGAATCTTTTCATGTAGGATAAATATTTATGGAATCAGCATTGTACTTTATCCAGAAATAAAAATTAATGTGGTGTGATTGTGCAAAACAAAATGTGGATATGAATTTTTCTATTTTTATTGATACAGTTATTCTGATATTGCTTTTTAATTGAGCTCTATCCATACCTCAAATTAGCTTTGAATCTCAGCTCAATTTGTAGTCTATATAGATTTGTTAAATCACTATCACAGCTCCACTGCACTGATGTGAATCGTCTATTAGCCTAATTTATAAAATATCATATTCTATTCTCTAATCTGGTCATTAAAATCTTTTTATGAGGAACTGTTGAACAACGTTTATACCCCTGTGTATATGATATGATCACACAGACCATAATAGAAGAGACAGAGCATCATGAGCCCTGCAGTCAGTCTCATTTATTTTTTCAACAAAAATAGAGTTAAATTTTTCCTAAAATACCCATATTGTTAGAGAAACATTTATTTTGTCTAATGAACATTCTTTCCTTAAGCAGGTAGACGGCTCGGACTGAGACAATATTTCCTAGAGGAGGCACCACATTTTAATGTGCTTTGTGTCCAATCTTCATAATATAGCTGCTTAGTGACATCACAAATAGACACCATTTCCAGCTAGCATTCCAAAAAATTTAGCCTACTCAATAAATGTAAAAGGAAAGATAGAATAGTCTCATAATCTTAAGGGCTGATTTGAATGAACTTTTCCTTTCTTGGAATATAAGTGCTGCTCGCTGCAAATGTATTTTTTATGTAGCTCATGCAAGTACATGAATTAAGCTGTAGCTTCGCACTTTGTGTACTAAATGTACAATTAAGGCGTCATTACTCCACAGTAACAGGTTTTATCATTTAAGCTAGAGAAAAACTGCCATTAAGTTGTTCATAACTGTACATGAACACACTTATCCTATCTTCAAACACCTCACACAATAAGGAATTACAAAATTAACAACACCTGTTCATCTAGCATATCCATGTACAAACAAGCTGACCAGCTAGCTTTCAGGAGTAGTTGAGGTATTGTAGGCAAAGACATATGAACCAACTTCATCAATATTCTCTTCTCTACAAAATGAATCCCACATTGTACTTTCAGAGTGATGGAGATGATCTTTGTAGCTCTGAAAATAACTGACTTTTCATACCACAGCTCACTTTCCAAAGACCTTTTGGGGCTAGATATGTCAACATTTATTAACACTGCACATATTAAAGGCCATGTGTAGATACTCCAGCATGGGTCAGCAAGTCTGCCAAATGATCTTGAACTATCTTTAGCTCATCTTTCCAATTAATTCCTTCATTTCAAACAACAAAGAGCATTTCTGGAGCTAACCACTCATGTCAAGGTATAAAGTCAATGTGAACACCAAAGTGGAAAGAGAAGGTGGGAAGAGTCTTTGGACCTGGTATGCAATCTTCTGTCTTTATAGAAGAGAATCATACTCACTAGAAATGACTGATATGAACCAGCCTTTTCTTCTCTCAGGATATCAGAATTTTGTCTCAGTGTGGCTATATGCTAGTTTTAGAAATTTGGTTAAGTCATCTAAAAATCTCTGCATATCTGGAGTTCTTATCTGCCAAACTTGTCACGTGCACTGAGGTTCTTTATAATTCCCTTATCAATCCAATTTACCTTAAGCAATACTTCTAAATGGGATAAATTTTTTTTTCTGACCACTCTAAATTAAGCAGTGGTATCCCACTGGGTAGACTTCCTTCTTCCTAAAAATATATAATCATTATATTAGCATGCAGAACGAGTAAGCTCTTTCATAATGACACATCTGTCAATGGCTCTTAGCTCCCCATGCTGCACAAGTGAAGCTCTCAACCAAAAAGCGAGTCTGAACCAAGGAACCTGCACTATTGATTGGAATGCTGAAAACTGTACATTGTACCTGCTACGAGCTGTCCTGTGAGACTCATCAAGCAGATGACATGTGTGTACTGCACATCCATCATACAGGAGCAGACCACTGAGCCTCTGGGTGGCATTCACTGTTAGCAAACACACTACTCTTTGCTTTGTCTTTGGGTAGTTAATAAGTTCCTTAAGGAATTTTCAGAATTTGTTAGGACAAGACTTCTTTCTTCCTTCCATGGTCCTCCAGCTCACACACTTTCTCTTTGTTCCCAATGGGATACCACGCGCGCGCGCACACACACACACACACACACACACACATGCACACTCTAATGGTAAAGGCAACTGCAACCAATTTCAGGTTAAGGATAAATCTCTTGGAAAACTTTAAAACCTTACTAAGGGGGTGAAGAGATAAGTTAGTGCTTAAGGCACTTGCCTGTGAAGCCTAAGGACCCATGTTCAATTCCCCAGTACCCACAGAAGCCAGATGCACAAGGTGGCACATGCAACTGGAGTACATTTGCAGTGGCTGGAGACCATGGTGTATCCATTCTCTCTCTCTCTTTCCCCCTCATTCTCTCTCTCTCTCTCAAATAAATAAATAAAAATATTATTTTTAAAAAACCTTACTAAGATAAGAACATAATCATTTCAAATCCCTAATCTGTGTTGATTTTTGAAATATGAATTACATATACTAGGATTCAAAATTTTAGAGACCCAAGACTTTTTTTAAACTCAATTGGAATGTATTTCACCTCCTAGCTATGATATTACTTTGATTTTTTAAGACTCATCTCTCATTTCTAAAGGAATAATTTCAATTGATAGCTATATATCCACTTTCTCCAGCAAAGCTTTACTTTAAAAGTTTAATTCTGGTGAAAATACATATTCCTCTAGAAATTCAGATTCATTGCATATGATATATAGCAGATGTATACTGTAAAAATTGTGCTTAAAATGAGTTTGAGATGAATAGAATTTGGAAAAAAAGAGGGCTGAAAGTTTAAGGAATTTTTCTAGTAGTTTAGGATTACTAACACATAATCATAACTTCCTAATTGATTTGAGTTACAAATGCTAATAGCTCTTCCTAAAAACCTTTCGTTGAGACACCTGTCTGCACCAATGAGCTGGTGCCGTCATTTTTAAAGGATTTACTGTCACTTGTAGGACAAATACAGCACCAGCACTTTTTGAAAACATGGCAGAAATAGCACATTTCCTCTCTATCCCTACCTTCTTCCACACAATTAAATTCATTGATTAACTTAATGTGTGAAAGGACTGTGAAATTATTTATATTAAAAAAATGGGGCTGGAGAGATGGCTTAGCGGTTAAGCACTTGCCTGTGAAGCCTAAGGACCCTGGTTCGAGGCTCAATTCCCCAGGACCCACGTTAGCCAGATGCACAAGGGGGCGCACGCATCTGGAGTTCGTTTACAGAGGCTGGAAGCTCTGGCGCGCCCATTCTCTCTCTTTCTCTCTGCCTCCTTCTCTCTGTTGCTCTCAAGTAAATAAATAAACAAACAAAAAAAAATTTTAAAAAAATGTCCTAGCCGGGTATGGTTGTGCATGCTTTTTAATCTCAGCACTTGGGAGGCAGAGGTAGAAGGATCGCTGTGAGTTCAAGGCCACCCTAAAATTACATAGTGAATTCTAGGTCAGCCTGGGTTAGAGTAGGACCCTACCTCAAAACAACAAACAAACAAAATATTTCTGTACATTGTTAACCTAAAATCCATTCCCTGAAAGACGGAGCAACACGGACAATGATGTTTAACATACAGGGTGTTGTGATCTCCATCCCCCATCTCCCAGCTAGAAATTCTCTGAGAGTTTGTCATTATAAAACCACAATTCAGGAATATCAAATTTCTAAAGATGGTCAAAATATAAGTCTTTAAGTCTATCTATTCATAATAGTTAATGCACGGGTGTGACATGACATCTAGCGCTGTGCAATTCCAAGGCATACAGAACGGACCACTGGGTAAGCATTCAGTCTGGATTTGGCTTATGGAGATGAAGTGAAAGCTGGGTGGCTTAGTGACTTTTCATGCTAATTTATAAAGAGGCTGGTAGAAAACTGACAGATGTCTAGTAATACACCAGGGTTTTCTTTCTTTTGAGCAGTGCTGGGGATTGAACTCAGGGCCTCACATATATTAAACAAGCACTTGACCTCTGACTTACATCCTTAACCAGGTTTTTTTTTTTTTTTTTTAACAAAGACAGAGAGAGAGAGAGAATAGATGTGCCAGGGCCTCTAGTCACTGTAAACAAATTCCAGACATATGTACCACCTTATGCATCTGGCTTACGTCACGAGACCTGGAGAATCAGACCTGGGTCCTTAGACTTTGTAGGCAACAGCCTTAACCACTAAGCCATCTCTCCAACCCCCAACTAGGCTTTTTATATTCCTTATCTCCTATGGTTGAGCATGCAACATTACAGAGCTGTAGCAGGTAATTATATATGTAGGGTTCACCAATCACAACATACTGACTTTTTGTGGACACACTATCCAACATATGGGCCTCAAGAATACTCAAAGAAGATATTCTCTCCACATTTTTATAACAAATTAATTTATTGCTTTATTTATTAACCACCAAATCATTCTTTGCACTTGGGTCTTTAAAACTGTACCAAGTTCATTGTTTCCTTTGAATGCTAACAGTAACTTCAACAAAGAGTAGGTCACAGTTAATCCTGTTAACATGGCGTACACACCTGCTGCTCTGTGAGAAATAAACCGAGACAGGAGCTCATTTCTGGAGTTGTTTTGAATCTTTACTTCTCAAGGAAACTTCTGCCCCTTCCTTAGAATTCGACCAACACTAGGATTCGCACAACTGCGCTAATGTGGAGCCAGAATAATTTTGAATGTGGAAAATCAAAAATTGTCATCAGGTACAGCAGAGACTTTCTACTTCTCCATTCCAACTTGAAGAGTTTTACACGTTTGCCTAAGGAACAAACACACGTCAGGTACTCTACTGTTCAACAGATTATCACAGGAAGCAAATGTGAGAAAGGGGACACTTTTCATAATCATAGAGAAACAGTAGGACAGTAACTTCTTTGACTTCCAGCAAATAGTTCTATACTGCCTTTAGAAGATTACAGATGTTCAGTGTTTTAAATCTCAGAGTCACACATATACGTAGGTGGACGTAATTACACAGCATTTGCAAACAGGTAAAATAAGGGTAGTAAGCTTTTCCTATATTTTGGGAAACATTCTGCACAAACCAAAGAAAATATTTAACTAACTTCAAGCAAGAAAGAACACAGAAAAAATATAACATAGAAGTATCCATGATTTATAAAATTAATATTATATAGCAATATTTAAAGGCTAAACATTGAAAATTACAGTCTTAACCTTTTCTGGGCTGTCTGAATATGCATGCATGTAGTAATTTATGACTTGTGTGAACTTGAATCATGCACCCTTTAGGGGAAATAGAGGGAATAAAGTCATTTAACCAACTTTTAAGTTTCACCACCCATGGACATTCACTTTTAAAGTCAATATTGCTATTCTCGACTCTATCAATTCTGTAATCTTCATTATCACTCTGAATGCTATACAATGCCATTTATCAGCTGGAATTAATAAATTTTTGAGAGGTTTCTTTTTACATTCTTTCCCAAAGTACTCCAGTTATGTCAAACATACTATTTGAATTTCAAATATTTGAATAGAAATTTGAAAAACAAAACATGAGTAATAATAATACCAGGTAAATCTTACAGAAGAGAAGCTAGCAATCAGGATCAAATAACAGAAGGGTTTTCATAGACTGCTTTAGTAAAGTAAAACACTGACTACTTGAATTTGAGAGGTCACTACAGTTAAAACTAATCACAAAGAGAAGACTGAATCACAATAGAAATAGCAATTAAACAGATCTCTTTGTCCCCGTCATTGCTAACTTTGATCCCTTCCTACCAAACCAGAAAATGTAACTTAAAGTCATAGTCTAAGGAAGGGCTGAATTTCTGTGTCCTGGTTACCCATTAAGACTAGCTGATTTTACACACATAGATTAGAGTCAAGATAGTCAGGAAGTAGATCAGTTCCATGACCTGTTGAGAGCAGCAGTGGCTGAAGACAAAGAGGGAAACTCAGGGAAGTCTGGAAGAGCCTCCTGTCCTTCAGAAGAAGCAGGTCACAGATGGAAAAATCATACCAACTATGTATTTCCAATGTTCCATTTTCTTTGTTTTATTCAAAACCATGTAGTCTTTTAGGGAATATTAATTCTATGTAGCCCCATTGAAAAGTGTATCTTTCTTCCATAGATCATGATCTCTAATCAGCTTCTAGTCAACTTTCTAATCTGCTCCCTACTCTGCCCCATTGTCAGTATCTTCATCAAGACTTGGGTTTGTGCACCTGGGATCACTTTCTGATTTGTCTTGTCCCTCCTCCTCCACTTTTCCATCGTTACTTAAAAAGCTAAACCTTAAAAAAAAAATAGCTAAACCTATAATAGTGTCTTATTACAGAAAAACCCCAAGTTTATTGTTCGTGATATGTAAAGCCCTTCACGATTACAGTCAATCCACCCAGTTTGTCTTTCTTTGTTCTAAAAGCTTCCACAAAATCATAGATGCTCAAATACATGGTCATGCCTCACTACTTAATTCCTTAACCTTGAATTGCCCCACTACATATCCTAACTTTATGTATGTTTAGCTTTGCCTGAATTGTGCATGCTTCAGTACTCAAAAAGAAATATTATAATTTCATGATTTGTCAAGTCAGAACATTGTCCATATTTCTATTCTAAGATATATTTCATTGCATTTTATTATTAACCTTTTGATTTCTCTCATTAAAGTATGAGCTATTATAAAAGAAAAACATTAGCATACTTTTTTTTTCTTTCCTTGGGACCAAGCAGCATTTCAGATACATAAATGATGCCTAATATCTATGAACTAAAATATTAAAACCAAAGGTGTATGGATATGTATATGGATGAATAAATGACCAAAGGAAGGAATGAATGTTTATAAAAAGAAAAATGATGAACACTTTTAGAAGCAGGAAACAGAACTGTTTGGATTCTCTACAAGTTGAAAAGATAATGTTAGGTGACCCAAAAGGTTAGTTCCTCCATTTTTAATTTTTCTAGGATTATTCCCATGATTCTTTATCTTTAGAATTTGAAATTACAGATATTTATGGGTCCTGACATTCGACTTCACATTTGTACCTCAGCTATTTAAATGTATTCTCCTTTGGAAAAGGCCTGATTTTTGAGACTAAATTAATTCATGAAAATAATAATGTAAAAAGATAATAGCAATCTGTGATGTTTTAATTGGTATTAGACCAGCCACTTGAGATGTGGAAAGTATTCACATGGATACATCAAGGTTCTTACTAGCATATTTATTACAGTTAATATTATAGCTGTGAATTATCCACTTTAAGAAATACTCTAGAGTAATTTTCATATTGCTGCTTTACACTGTCAGTCATTTTTTTCTCATGAAATATTTCATGGTGACAATTACCCTACACTTAGGAATAGGAATTGCATGCTCACTTGACATCAGATATTGTCATGCAATTCAAATGTTATCAAATTCTTTATATTAAACAAATAGTAAAAGCCATCCTTCCATATTATTGTATATGCAACCCCACCCAAATACACACAGAGAATATATACCCTTTATTTACATTTCAGGATATTTGTCTGCTCTACCTCAACATTTCCCCCTAAAATATTTAAAGGTGAAGAGCAATTTATCTGTTCTGAGTAAAAATACTGTGGATTTCCTGGTCTGCATGAGCTTGTCAGTCTGTTTCCACGAGACCTGAAGATATTCTGTCATAGAAGACAACTCATTCTTACAAAACCCTCATAATTATCCTGAATAACCCCTTCCAACTGTTATCTACTGATATTACTGTTACCCATCTTATTTACTACCATCATGTTTACAGTAGAGGAAACTGGAGCTTAGACAAAAAATTAAGTGAAATTTCTCACATTTGCCTGCAAGGAATAAGTCATAAACTTGAATCTCTATTTTGACATTCAAACCCGATTGACTTCCACCAACCCATGCTCTCACCTCAAGCCAACTTTAGGAGGTAAAATGACTCACAGGCACCCTGTGTGGGCTGTGCTGCCTCTGACTCCCTCTTGCAGTACTATGCTGGAGTTTCCAACCACAAGGAAGACAGACTGTTCAGGGCTCCCTTCTTAGTGACTCAGGCCTCCTATGGCAATCCCCTGAGGTATACAAGGTAACCTGTGAGATTTCGCTCTGTCAGGCACGACACCCTCTTACACTGATAACTGCTTCTCGGGGCTAACTGACTTCCCAAAGTGCTTTAATCTCATTTGATCTTCATACTTCCCTTATATTCTGACTCTTTACTTTCTCTGTAGTTTTCAAGTGCCTGAACATCCAATTTATAAGTTCTTTGGTCTTCTTTTTGGGGACATGAGAAAGAAAGTTTTGAAGATTTTACCTTACTAAAAAAGAAAATCAATTAGGTGGTTTCAACTTTTCTGATATACTTGGTGTTGACTGGTTATCCATACAATTCTGTAGCATTCCAGGTTTATTTTTGGCAGTCTTCCACCTTCATAGTGTCTCTGCATTTCAATCAAGTTGAGACTAATTGCAATGCTAAAAACAAGTAATATCGCTGCTATGTATAATTAAGATGACTATATTTTATATATTTTCCAGTTTTCCTGAGACAATCCTGATGGATACCTGCTTTCTTTAGTGCCAATTGTGTTTATCCTGAAAATATTCCCCCATTATGGACAGTGAGTTATATCATCACTGACATAGACAATTCCTCTTGCCATAGGGACCTGAGTTCTAGCAAATAGCTCTTAATTATGATGTCTTTCAAGCTATGAGTGAATGACTGTCTAAGAATTTTGGCCATTATGATAGGTCCAAAAGAAGCCTTCCTTTTGAAACGTAAAATATTTCAGATACTGAATTACATAGTTTCTAATAAATGTTTAAGGTTAGAATTAAGAAAGAGTTTCCAGATATAGCATCATGCTGAATCTTTCAACATTTCTATCATAAAGATGAGGCATAGGGAATAAAGTATGAAAGCTAGTGTTGTCATCCAGGTCACTCTAAGAGTCACATTCAAGTGGTGACATACACTATTAAATTTGAGAAATGATTTACTATAAAAGAAGGGTCAAATAGGCTTCTTACAAAGTCTAGGCCTATTTTAAAGCCCTGTGATATTGGAATTTTATGTTATCTAATATTCTTCTAAATTTCTCAACTAGTTCCTAAAAGTTTCTTCTATTATGTTTTTAAATTTTGTATTATGATGAAAACCACATAGGGACTTCAATATCCTCCTTTTTACCATGAATAAATAAAAGTTGGGTAAGTTGCAATGTTTAAAGCTGAATGTTTATTTACTGGCAGTGCTGATGTCAACAATGATGAACAGGGATTTTCAGCAGGCAGTCAGCATAATGCCATTGTTAAGAGTGCTGGATAAAGAATATCTAATCATGGGGTTATCCTGATCTGGCCATTTACTAACTTTGTGTACCTGATATTAATTGTGTGTTTCTATTTCTGTGTACTACAAAATATTTCATTTCGTAACCTATAAGTAGAAGTAACCCCTACCTCATGCATTGCTGGGAAAAACAAAAGCAATTATGCTTCCAGGAGGAAGAAAGTAAACACCCAAATACTTTCAAGCATTATTTTGAAATCAATCTTTTTAAAATAATACATTTATCTCTTTAGGATTATGGCCATTATCATTTCTGTTACCAAGTATGAAATCTAATTAGGTAATACTGCATTGAGCACGGATGCATTACCAGCCTTTTGATACTATTATTGTCCTTTACAGAACTACACATTTTCTGCACAATTCATGGAGCCAACCCTGTTTCACTTTCAAAAGCAGAACTAGAATCAGGATAAATTACAAGCCATGCTACGCATATAATTTCCAAAGCTTTTTTTTAACATTCTTAAGAGCAAAAATTCACATGTAACCACATTTTTTTTAAATGTGCTACAGTTTAAAAAAAAAAAAACTTGCTTGGTTTTATTTGTTATTCCATAAATAGGAATTATTAGCCTCAGCTAATTGCTAAATATCTATAAACACTCTGCATCAGTTTCCTTAGTGTTTCTGTGATTTAGTGGGAGCATTAATGTTGCATTAGTAATAGCAGAATGGGCAAGGGTGGCTTGGCATTCGATAAAACAACTCTTTATGGCCACAAAAACCACTCCAAACTAGTTTGCTCTTATAGTGCCACAGGCACAAAAAATATCCATAAAATTTAAGATTAAAATAAAACGCAGATATAGGAAAAACCTAGCACACAAAGTGTCACACTCCTCTGTCTCCAGTTAGCAAAACTGATTAATCATAAAAAGATATTTTTTGTGATCCTGTTTTAGAATTATATCTAGAAATATCAGTGGAGTAAAGGCCAACAATTGCAAGGGTCAGAACAACAACAACAACAAAAGTTCATTCACTCTGTAGCCCCATTAAGTCCTCAAGAGAGAGATATGAAAAAGCAGCAGTCACTAGCTCTAAAGAGGAAAACAGTGTTTATGCTCTGGAAGCATACATCTGGGCAGACAAACTTTACAATTAATTAGTACAACAGCTCCCTCCTGGCCCACCACTAGTAACTGGAATCACACAGATGTGTGTCCATTACAAACCCTGGAAACTACTTACTTCAGCTCTAAGGTAAATTTCTGTGGCTATTCCAAAAGGAAGTGGGTGCAGTCAGAGTCATCTTTCATTGAATCTGTGCTTCCTCCTTGAGAGCCTTGTTTAAATACAAATGAAGGTAATAGGGGTATATTCAAATATTGTGTCTACATCATTCTATACTTAAGACTGACTACAGTAGAATAATAATGTTCATACTTGAGTTATGAGAAAACTGTCCTATTTTATTTTATTAGCCTTTTAACAACTTGCTTGATTTATGTATTTCACTTCAGAAGCACATAAATCCAAATTAAGGCTAGGGACTATTTTAAGTGATTTACAATTCTTCACTAATTAAATTCATACAAGGAATCTATGTGATGGGTACATTACTGTCCCAGCTCACAGATGAGAAGGATGTGGGGAGGAGGACAAACATGTAAATTTCCCAAGGTTAAGAGCTAACAAACTGCTCAGGATGAAACCCGGGTAATCTGACTCAAGAAACTAGGTCCATAAACATTACAACATCCTTGAAGATTCTCTTGGCAGAGCTTACCAGCCATCTGGTACCTCTCTGAGGTAAATGAGCTCATACGATGGATAGACACAGAGCTAGAAGGTCCTAAAGAAAAGTATCCACTGTAAATTTCTAAAGCAAGGGTAATAGAATTCTTGGAGCCATTTTAGAGTTGTTAGCAATTCCAGGGATTTTTTCCCCATTCAAAAAGTCCTAACTTAATGTAAGTATTGCTCTTTTCTCAGACAAGGAATAAGACTTCCTAGTTTATTTTCAGTTGCATATAGTGCCATAATGGCAGTTTTAGTCTAAACTCATAAACATATCTCCTTTCAGGTACAGATAATTTGAAATAAATTTTTACATCATTTTTTTTTGCCTCAGATATGTTTTCAGAGATATCCTTTTATGAACTAATCTTACAGAAACAATGAAAAGTATGTGGTCTTCACCTATTGGGGAGTAATAAGTTAAAACTTCCACTGTACATACATTGCTGGAATGGCCTGAATCCAGAACACCTACCCCAGGACTGGTAAGGTTGTGGAGCACCAAGAACAGCCATTCATTGTTGTTGGTGAAGCAGACTGGTACCACTTCTCTGGGAAGTAGTGCAGCAGTTTCCCACACAAGTAAATGTATTCTTGCCATATGACCTAATAATTCTTGTCTTGGTAGTTGCCACCAAATACTTAAAACTAGAGATAGGGAAATTTCTCACAGTTAAGGGCACAAGCATGAGGGCCTGGGAAAGCCTGAGTCTTCCTGAGTTCAATTCCACAGGACCCACATAAAGAGCTGTAGTTGGCCACCCATGTCTATGACCCCTGACCTGTGGGAGCATACACCATAGAATTTCTGGGGCAATTAAAAACCTGTAGTTCTGTACTTACAGAGATATTTTTCTCAAGAAAACATACAGATGAGTGACAGAGGAGGACATAGATATCTTATCTTGACTGTGCATGTGAATCTGTAAAAACTCATGCATACACCATGCAATGCACACACATAGCACACAACACCACACATATTACACATGAAAAAAGAAAAGTTTGAAACTATGCCCCCACATAGACCTGTACAAGGATGCTTATAGAAGCTTTACTTGTATTTATAAAACCTCAGAAGAGATAATAGTGGTTCATGCAGAAAATGGGCTAGTAGTCAGACTAAAGAGAAAAGACCTGTCAAGCCATTAAAGGATATGATGTAAGCTTAAATGCATATATTTACAGAAGGAAACACATTTTGAATATCTATATATTATGCAATCCAAAATATATGATACTGGGGGAAAGTCAAGCTAAGGAAATGACAAGATCAGAGGCCATCAGGTCCTAGGGAAGAAGGAAAAATGAGTAAAGCACTGAGGATTGTAGGGTGGTGGAAATGGCCCTGTGTGATATTTCAGTAAAGGATACATGTCATTATATATTTCTCTGAACTTAGTCTCCTGTAAAAGAATGGCATACACTTTTGAACATGAATGAGGGGCAAGTGTGTTGCTTCAGGAATGATTGCATAATTAATAGTGTAATACACTCCTGATTTTGCCATTCTTTCTACCATGTAACCAACAATGTGCCTGATTATGTCTGCCCTTCAACCTTGGTTATGGAATAAAGAACACTTATCACCAATACCAAAAGATAGCTATAATGATGCTGAGGAAGAAAAAGATTTGGTTGCTTAAAGCAAAGAGATCTGAAGGTTGTTTTCTTGCTTTTCCTGTTTATCCTAATCTATCCCATTAGGTCACCACTGAGAACATCTCCTAAGCAAGGCTTTGTCTTACTCATGCATGTATCCCCAGAGCTTAGCACAGAGCTAAGGGAGGCTTTCAAAAATATTCTAGTTAAGGTCTGAGTTCGTTCTGCAGACACTGTGTGGGCAGGTGCAGCGGCCTGGAGTGAGTAGGCCAGACCCAATTCTGGGTACCTCACTGCTCTCCAGTCTGATTTCCTTGTGCTGACAGTGTGTGGTCAGGCACAGTGGCCTGCAGTGAGTAGGCTGGGCCCATTTCCAGGCTCCTCCCAGCTCTCTGGTCTAGGTTCCTTGCACAGATAGTGTGTGGGCAGGCACAGCAGCCTGGAGTAAGTAGGCTGGACCCATTTTCAGGCTCCTGCAAGCTCCTGGGTCTGGTTCCTTGCTCAGACAGTGTGTGAGCAGGTCACAGAGATCTGGACTGAGTAGGCCTGGCCCCTGTATCTGGGCTCCTCCCACCTCCTCAGCTGGGGTTGCCTCCTGCACTGGTCTGCGTCCTGGAGGGCATGAAGTAGGCCAGATCACTGTTCCCTGTGTTCCCTTGCTCCTCCCAGTCACCTGGTCCTGGTAGGTCCCATTGTGCCTTGGTTGGGGAGGCCTGGTCCCTAAGTGAGCTGTTGAATCAGGCCTTTTACTCTGGTATCCTGACTGGCCATCAAGTATCAACATCCCTGTTCACCTGAGTCAGAGGGTAAGAGGGTAAACGGGCCAAAGGACAAAAGCTTGCTTTTCTCCTCAATAAAATAAACAGCCTTTCTAAAATGGTCAGACAACAATGCACAAAAGCTAACCAAAGTCAGAAAACTAAGAGATATCCACCAACAACAGAAACTTATTCCCAAAATAAAAATACAACAACCTTATGTTGAGACCTTAAAAGAAAAAAAAAATTCACTGAACTTGAAGCAACCTATCAAAGAACCAACCATCATATCAATGAAAATGAACAGAATCATCTCCTAGAGTGTTCAGCTTTTGAAAGTATGCTTAACTTGATGGAAGAAAATGTTAGAACCCTCCAAAGAGATATGAATAAATTGAAGGTAAGTCAAGAAATGGAAGACCTCAACAACTGGTTGATTAAGCTTAATGAAGACTTGATCAAATGCAAGAGTGAACTATAGGAAGCATCAAGAAAATCAGAACTCAAATTGAAATCGTTCCTCAAAAAAGAGATAGACACAAAGCAAAATAACACAACAGAAACCAAAAATCAAATAGAAATTATACAAACGTCTCTAGAAGCCCTCACCAACACAGTTACTCATGTGGGACAGAACCTCTGACCTGGAAGATAAGACAGAAGAAATAGAACAGGAGGCCAAAAATGTTGCTAAGTTCAAAAAAATCAAGTGTACAGAATACAAGGGAAATGCATGAAACCCTAAAATGACCACATATCCAGACCATAGGTATAACAGAAGGTGAGGAAATCCAGACCAGAGTCGTAGAAAACATAGTCAACAAAATTATTGAAGAAAAATTCCCAAATCTTGCAAAAGAGAGGCCCATCTAGATACAAGAAGTCCACAGAACATCAAACAGGGAGGACCAAAGAAGAAACTCTCCAAGACACATTATAGTTAAAACTCTTAACAACAAAAACAAACAGAGAGTATTAAAAGCAGCAAGAGAGAAGCAATTCACAAAATAGAAAGGCAATCCTATCAGAATTACATCAGATTTTTTAATGGAAACCCTGAAAGCCAGAAGGGCCTAGAATGGAACACTTCAAAGTCTGAAAAACTATGGCTTCCAACCCAAGCTACTTAACTCAGCAAAAATATCCCACATAAAAGAAGGTAAAAGAAAAACTTTCCATGAAAAAAGTCAAATATATGATTATATGAACACAAAGCAAAACCTACAGAGAATACTTGAGGGAATACTCCACACAGAACAGTCAAACAACCAATCTGAAGAGCCAACAAGAAGATCACAATAACCAAACTAAACCAGGATCAAAATAGTACATAACACAAGAAAGGACCAAACCCCACAAAACACCTCATCATGGCAGGGATTAATTCAAACCTCACAGTAATAACCTTAAATATTAATGGTCTTAACTCATCCATCAAAAGACACAGGTTATCAGGATGAATCAAAAATCTGAACCCTTCTATCTGTTGTCGTCAAAAAACCCCCACCATACCACTAATGATAGGCACCTTCTCAGGTTGAAAGTTGGGAAAATGATATTCCAAGCAAATGGAAATAAAATCAAGCAGGTATTCCTATATTAATATCTGATAAAATAGACTTCAAACCAAAAGTAATCAAAAAAAACAAAAAAAAACAAAAAAACAAAGAAGGCCACTTCTTACTCATCAAGGGAATAATCCAACATGAGCACATTACAATCATAAATATATATGCACCAAACACAGGACCACCACAGTTTATAAAACAAAATATACTTGATAATAAAACAGAAACAAGCACCAACACCATCATAGTCAGAGAATTCAATAGTCAACTGTCATCAATAGACAGATCATCCAAGCAGAAAATAAACAGGGAAATAATAGAGTTTGACAACATCATAGAGAAACTAGACCTAAAAGATATCTACAGAACTTTCTACCCCAACTCTACAGAATACAAATTCTTCTCAGCAGCCCACAGAACTTTCTCCAAAACTGACCATATATTAGGCCATAAAGTATGCCTTCATAAAGTCAGGCAAATTGAAATAACTTCCTGCATCATGTCAGATCACATTGTTTTAAAGCTAGAAATTAACAACAATTAACAATTAACATCAAGAGCTCCACCAGCTCCTGGAGACTAAACAACATACTTTGAAACAATGAATGGGTTATGGAAGAAATCAAAAAAGAAATCGTAAAATCGCTAGAAATGAATGATAATGAAAACGTTACCTACCAAAACTTACGTGATTCAGTAAATGCAGTCATGAGGGGAAAATCCATAGCCCTAAATGCCTTCATTACAAAAATGGAAAGATCCCAAATCAATAACCTGACTATCCACCTATCAGCACTGGAAAAACAAGAAGAATCCAACCCAAAGAGCTCCAGACATAAAGAAATAATCAACATTAGAGCAGAAATGAATGAATTAGAAACTAAGATAACATTTTTAACAAATCAATGAAACGAAGAGCTGGTTCTTTGAAAAAACAAACAAGATTGATAAACCCCTGGTCAAACTGATCAAGCAAAAAAAAGAGAAGTCTCAAATTAACAAAATGAGAAATGAAAAAGGAGAGATCACAAGACATGTCAATGAACTTGGAAGAATCCTCAGGGCATACTTTCAAAACCTCTACTCCACAAAATTAAATAATCTGGAAGATATGGATGAATTCCTAGACACATACCACCTACCCAAACTAAACTCAGAGCAGATTAATTTCCTAAACAAACCTATCACATTCCTGGAGATTGAAAAAGTAATCAAAAACCTTCCCAAAAAGAAAAGTCCAAGACCAGATGGCTTCTCAGTTGAATTCTATCAAACCTTCATAGAAAACCGAAAACAATTTTTCTAAAACTATTCAACATAATTGGAGACCAGGGAATCCTACCTGGCTCCTTTTATCAAGCTAGCATCACCCTAATACCAAAACCAGACAGAGATGCAACAAGGAAAGAAGACTATAGGCCTATATCCTTAATGAACTTAGATGCAAAGATCCTGAACAAAATCCTTGCAAACTGAATTCAACAACACATCAAAACCATGTCCACCTTGATCAAGTAGGCTTCAGCCCAGGGATGGTTTAACACATGAAAATCAGTCAACATAGGACACCACATATAAACTTAACCATAAGAATGACATGATCTTCTCAATTGATGCAGATAAGGCCTTTGACAAAATACAACACCACTTCATGATCAAAACACTGAAGAGTAGGCATGTAGGGTTTATATTTCCACACAATAAAGGCTATATATAAAGTTCCTAAATCCCAAATAATACTTAATGGTGAAAAACACAAGGAGTTGCCACTGAGATTGAGAACAGGAAAGGGGTGCCCACTCTTACCATTGCACTTCCACATAGTGCTACTATAAGTACTAGCCCAAGCAATAAAAGAGGAGAAAGAAATAAAAGGGACTAAAATTGGAAAGGAAGAAGTCAAGTTAGCTCTATTTGGAGATGCCATGATCCTATATATAAGTGACATAAAAATCTCCATCTCAAAACTTCTAAAGGTGATAAACTCCATCAGCAAAGTGGCATGATACAAAATCAATGCACATAAATCAGTAGCTTTTCTATATGCAAAGGAAAAAAATACAGAGAATGAAATACTTGAGGCTTTCCCATTTTCAATAGCAACAAAAAATTATATACCTTGGAATAACACTAACAAAGGAAAGAAACTGAGGAGGACTTGAGAAGATGAAAAGATATCCCATGCTCCTGGATAGGTAGAATTAATTTTGTGAAAATGGCAATATTACCAAAAGCAACATATAGATTTAATTCAATACCAATAAAAAAATACCAGGATCATACTTCACTGAGATTGAAAAAATGATTGCAAAATTTATATGGAATGGCAGAAGGCTTCAGATATCCAAACATATCCTCAGAAAAGAAACACCTCTTGTGGTATCACTATATCTGATCTAAACCTATATTACAAAGCCATAGTGACAAAAACAGCATGGTACTGGAATAAAAACAGAAACATAGACAAATGGAACAGAATTGAAGACCCAGACCTTAGAGCAATCACTGCAGCTGCTTGATCTTTGACAAGGTTGCCAATAATGCAGACTGGAGAAAAGAGCATCTTCAACAAATGGTGCTGGACAAATTGGATGACCATATGTAGAAAAATGAAACTAGACCCACTCATTTTGCCATACACAAAAATCAAGTCCAAATGGATTAAAGACTTCAATATAAAACCTGAAACTCTTCAACCATTGGAAGAAAAAAAATAGGAGACACTCTTCAAGATATAGGACTGGGGAAAGACTACCTGCCCCAGCAGCAAAGGAAACTAAACAAGCACTCAGCCAATGGGAGCTCATAAAACTAAAAAAGCTTCTGCACAGACAAACATACCACAAACAGAGCCAACAGGTTACCCACTGAATGGGAGAAAATCTTTGTCAGCTACTCAACTGACAGAAGCCTAACATCTAGAATCTACAAAGAACTCAAAAAAGTAAACAGTAAAAATTAAACAACCCACTCCAAAAGTGAGGTAGAAAACTAAATAGGGAGTTCTCAGAGGAAGAATTACAAGTGGCTCACACACACTTTAAAAAATGCTCAACATCCCTAACCATTAGGGACATGCAAATTAAAAAAACTGTGTGATTCCACCTAACTCCAATAAGGATAGCAAACATTCAAAAATCAAATGAAAAAAAAAATGTTGGTGAGGCAGTGAAGAAATAGGAACACACATTCACTGTTGATGGAACGTAAGCTGGTACAACTACTGTGGAAATCAATATGGAGAGTCCTGAAAAGGATGAATATAGAGTTACAAACAGACCGTGTTATTACCTTACTGGGCATTTACCCTAAAACTGCACATCTCATTTCAGAGATATTTGCTCAACCATGTTTATAGCTGCTCAATTCATAATAGCTAAAACCTGGAATCAACCCAGGTGACCATCATTGGATGAATGGATAACCAAGACGTGGTATATCTACATGATGGAATTCTACTCTAGAGTAAAAAATAAAAAGACACATTGAAATTTGTGAAAAAAAAAAATGGTTGAATTTGGAATAGATCATTCTTAGTGAATTCACACAAACACAGAAAGACAACTGTCACATGACCTTACTCATCTGCAGTTCCTAACCTGGATCATCCGAAGTTGCTGACATACCTGAATGGCATCTTCAGGCTAGGGCTTGGGGAAAAGGGAAAAGGTGGAGCGGGGACCCAATCTGAACCCAAATTGGACTGGTACCATAGAATCCTGTATCTTGGAAGTCAGATTAAAAGGTGGAGCCCTCAAGAGGACCTTAGAGGGAGTACCTGAATTGAAGGGCCCTGGAAAGAGGGAGACAATACCTAAATTTCTCCTGTTTCTCTTTCTCCTTTTTTTCTTTTTTCTTTTCCCTTGTCACTGGCCTGTGTTTCCCTGTTTCAGGATGTGGTCTACATCCAAAATGAGCTATCGATCAGAGAGGCCTACTAGATCTCAAAAACAAACAAGACAAACTTCTATGAGACCACTTGATTACCTGCCAGAGGTTAGTGGTTAGACCCTACTGCTGAGGACACCAAATACAACTGGCACAGACAATGGAGAGACCTGGCTGGAATCCAGAGGAGAGCCAGTCCCCAGACAATTAGCCCATCTATTGCTGGAAATCTCTACATGAGCTACTGGGACAAAGTAGCCAACATCTGTCCAAGCAACTCAAAGTCTAAGCGATTCAGAAGCGTACAATCTGATGTGATGCTCACACAAGTGCAATAGTGGCACACAGTGACAGTGGGTAACAAGCTGTGCTTGGATTAGATAACAGATCCACTCAGTGGAAATGAAAGCATATCTAGAACTGGAAAACAAGTCAGAATCATATCCATATAATGATTCTGCTTTCCACTGTCAAGCTCCCACTTACCTTAGACTATAAGAGTGTCTAAACCCTTTTAATTATCTCTAAATTAATAAGGGTTATCCCATTTAACCACTGCTGCCTTAATTCTTCATTGGAGAATCTGCTTCTCTTTTTCAGCTGGGAACTGGACCTGAGGAGATAAACGAGCCAGTGCACTCCAGGCTCCAACCCCAGCTAAACTACAGAGGAATTGGGGAAATGAGCAAGAGTCCTGCTTTCTTAGTAAATCTGATATCATTACAAAGGTGATGGAGAAAGATGCTGAGGATACCCAACACCTACCAAACCAGAGATCCAGAGGCTCCTAAGAGCCCCTCACTGAAGTAGACTTAAAATGCTCCCACCATGGTTCAGGAAATTTTGTGAAATAGGGGCAGAAAGATTGTTAGAGCCACAGTTGGGACATTTTACACAGAGACATTGCCTCCCCACCCCCAAACGCATGGCCCATAATTCCCATGGGGTTGACCTGCATCCCCAAGGAGGAAGGCCTCTTCTGAAAAAGGGCAGGGAGGAGAGAAAGGGTGGTACCAACATGTGTTGTTTACAATAAATTATTTCCATATTTAATAAAAAATTCTAGTCAGTGAAAGAACATGTCCTTAATTTCTGTCAGAAAAGCCTCAAAATAAAGCATTATACCAAAGTCCTAGGAGACAGAGTCTACAAACAGCATTGTAAAATTCTAGAATTCACAGAAAAGTCTTACTTAAAATAACTAAAAACTGATTCAAAAGGTCTTTTTTTATGAGTGCCTATAATGGTGTCACTGTACTATAATTATGGATGCATTTTGTAAAAACCTTGCCATACACAAAATGAATAGTTGGCAGTTGAAAATCCACCTGAAAATATTGTTTAATTTATTATATTGCATTTCTAGTCTTCTTACAGTCTCACATTAGCATTCACCTGAGTAAAACCCTGTGTAGTTATGACTGACTCAAGAGGATCTTGCTATAATGATACTTAAGACTTTATACCTTGTGTTCATCAAAGGGTAAAACATGCTTTCCAAGGAACAGGTATAATGGGTGGATCTTGATGAAAGATAGCCCTCCACCAAAGCTTCTAGCACCTTACAGAAAGCTTTCTAGAAACAGTTGCTACCCTTTTGTGTAGCTGTTAACTGTGAAAATGTCTTGACTCAACTGGTAGATTTAGTTCTTTGACTCTTATAACTACAAATGAAAGATTATCTACATACAGACATTAAAAACTATTTGAGCATTTACAACAAAGCTAAGAGTATAAATTAAGCCAGGCGTAGTGGCGCACACCTTTAATCCCAGCACTCGGGAGGCAGAGGTAGGAGGATCGCCGTGAGTTCGAGGCCCCCCTGAGACTCCATAGTGAATTCCAGGTCAGCCTGGACTAGCATGAGACCTTGCCTCGAAAAACCAAAAAAAAAAAGTATAAATTAAATAATCCTTAGCATTTGAAAAATATATGATGGTCAAGGGAAGTGGAAATGTTCTAAGGAAACTGTATGGAAAACACAGTTTCATGACACCTAAATATTTTCCATTTAGTATTGTTACAGTATCATCAGTAGTGCCATCTTGATCTTTACCCTTTTGAATACTGTGGGTTTGGTGGTATATGTGTGCATTTTCAAGACAGGTCATCATTGTTCACCTGGGCTTTCAATTCATTGTATGATGCCCACACTCATCTGTAGGGACAAGCTGTTTTATACAAAGTCTACCACTTTAAACTAGAGTAGTTTGATCAAATACTTGGTTGCTGCACTCTAGCCAAGTTGACCCAAATAATTAGCCATCGTATTTGACTTTCTGCATATGCAACTTCTCTACTTCACTGCCTTGTGAATTAAAAAGAACTTCAGATAACTGAGCACCAACTACAATATTTTTTGAGCTTCTTTATACTGAAGTTTGAAAGACCTCCTCCTTCAATGTATCCATTCCTATAAAAACCGGTGAGGAGCTAGTTTCCATATGCACTGTGAATAGCAACTCATTTACCTTTGTGGTTTTGGTTTTTGGGTCTCCTAATTTGTAGTAGACAAAAATATAAATGCACTTCCCTGAAGAATCAAGTAAAGTCCATCCAAAGCAAAAAGTGTGCAACAATAATGGCACATAAACTATGAGGGTAATAAGCTCTGATTGGACATGAGGCCTGCTCAGTGGGAAGCAATCCATGCTGGGGCACTGAGAACCAAGATAAAAGCCTTTGCTTGCAAGCTCATAGATCCTTGAGTGAAGCTTCCTCTGTTCTTTGGAGAGGTTATACCCAACAAAAAATCTTCTAGATGTACATGTTTATTCCCTTTTAAAAATATTTTATTTTTATTTATTTGAGAGAGAGAGAAAGATGCAGAGAGAGAAACAGAATAGATGCACCAGGGCCTCCAGCCACTGTAGATGAACTCCTGATGCATGCACTAGCTTGTGCCTCTGGCTCATGTGAGTCCTGGGTAATCAATCCTGGGTCCTTTTGGCTTTATGGGCATGTGCCTTAACTGCTAGGCCATCTCTCTTGCCTACCTAATGCTGCTCTTAGTCTTGGTTAGAGAACCTGCTTGTGCAAATACTGGGGAAGCAAAAGACCCATCAAAGTGACAAGAAAAGAAAGCAGAATGCCCAGCCCTGGACCGGTAATCATACCCAGCAAGGCTCAGGAAACATTACAGAGGAGTAGAGGGTTAAATATGAGTGTTGTTCTCAGTGCTAGCCTGACAACCTCCTACATGGAGATGGTGGTAGGCACTGTAGTGACTCCAACTATTCAAAGCAAAAAATAAGCAGCTTTCAAGCTCTCAACAGTAAAGCAGACTTGTAACATGTCCTTTAAGGCTCAGGAAACATTGTGGAAAGGATGTGAGAGTCACAGGGTGAGAAGGTATGCTGTGAGGCATTTTCTTCCCCATAGGAACAGACTGGTACATCCATGACTCCACAGTGATTACTAATACTCCACTGGAGAATACCCTCAGTGGAATGGGTATGGGGAAGAGGGGACAACAATGGTAACCTGATGGGAATACAACCAACTTCTGTAGGTTCAAATATTAAACTTTGCAAAAAAAGTCATTTCACAAAGACATGAATAAACATATGTCCACAAGACTCATCAGAGGTGATTTACATCTAACTGAATAAATAGAGTGATAATATTAATATCCCAGCCTGCTTTCGGCCATTTTCCCCAGCAGTACTCAGGAAGAGATACATATATTACATAAGCATTCATCATGAGATACAGTTGACTGACATTTGTAGAGATAAGGCACAAAGAAATAGGAAGGCGATACCGGGTTTATATCATTGCAAAGCAACTCCTAGTGAAAATGCTGGGTGAAATTGAAAATTAAAACTTGTCCAGTGTTGGAGTCAATCTCAGTTGTCAACTTGACAAGATATGGCATCATGTTGGAGACAAATCTCTGGGCACTGGTGTGAATTTTCTAGATTAGGTTAACTAAAGTGGGCAAACCCACCCTAACTTCCAGACCAAATAAAAAGGAGGAAGCGAGCTGAGCACTAGCATTTTTTGTCTGCTTCCTGACTGAAGGCAGTGTGAGCAGCTGTTGCATGCTCCTGCCGCCGTACCTCCCCCACCATGATGGATGGCATCCCTTTGGACCGTGATCTTAAATAAATACTTCCTCCCTTAAATTGCTTTTGTCACAGCAACAACAAAGGAAACTAACTAATGCGGGTGTCCCTCAACAATGTTTCATTCTCTCAGTATTTTCATTAATCTCAGGAAGGATGGAACTCTTAGTGAAACCTTATTGGTGTTACTGAAAATAGCTATATCATGACCTCCAGGTTTTGCTAGTCCATATATATCAATATATTTCTTTCATATTATGCATATTTTCCCCTGCAATATGTGGTGCAGTGTCATCAAATAGGTCCTCCTTAGACCATTAAGTAGGTGAAAAATGAATTTGACAAATGTTATCACTAAAACTTTTATCATCAACTTTTTTATAAGTGAATTTCCTTATACCTCACCTATGCAAATCCTAAATAGTTATGTCTTTTTTATATATGCAGAGGCACTTTAAACAAGGTCACTTTATTTGTGAAACATAATCTCAAAGAAGGCTTTACTGTCCAGACATTCAGTAATCTTAGGAATTAATCATATGTTGTAATTGAAGCTTCGAGTTGAGATTTCTAATCATGATATCTGTCCAGATTCCCTTTGTTAGCCAATGTGTCTTTTGAGAATATTCATTTTTATATCTCTTAAGATAAATGAAAGTATTTAGCATATGAATTCTAGGAACAGGATGGTCCTATGTACTCTCCCCATAATTAGTCTTTTCATGTATAGGGGGTTTTAAAGAAGAGAGGTAAAGCAGATTCCAGTCAATTACATGCAAGTATCTTTTGGAAATGAATCTTTCTCTTTCTTTCTCTTCTCCATCTCCAGAATGAAGGAGAGAAAAAGAGAGGAAATGTAAGGGTAAAGTATCTTTGTAAACAGAAAAGAATCAGCAATAAAAGTAAAGATAAAATTGCCAACAGTAAGCAGAACCTCAACAAAGCAACCCTTTATTGACTTTGGACTAATCTCATCATAAATCATGGGAAGTCAACATCACTGCTTAATAGAAGCAAAGTGCTGAACCTTCGGAGTGAAAATATTTCAACAGCTAAATCATGCTCATCTCTAATAAGTTCAATATTAAACATTATCACAAATGCAATGCCTTGACTTAGTAAAAAGATTTTGTTGCTTTGTTTTAATTTGCCAATTTAAATTGTATATCTTAGATCATATGCAAGATTTTTCTGTGACCAGTATACATTGATTCAAGATTGCCTAAGTATTACAGAAGCTTAAAATATTACACATATATGTAAGAAAGAAGTAAAAGGAGAGGTACTTAGTTTATAAAATATGAAAAGTTGGGTCACAGTAGCAACTCCTCCAATTAAACTGAAAATAAATGTTATCACCATAACATAACCCTTCTTAAATTCAAGAATAATAGTATAATGTCATTCCAGGGACATTTATTTTAGTATTTTGTCTCCTTAGTCAACTAGTGAGTAAACACAAATGCTATATTCTGTAGTTTCAATGTTGAAGTGATTTGGGTTCTGCCATTGCATTTTACAATAAAAGAACAACAAATCAAACATGCTAATGAAATAGTATGTTGCCCACCCTAAGTTATATTACAATGTGTTAACAATCACAATTAAACCTAAGATTAAAGCACACTATTCAGAGTAACATTCAGAAATCAACACATGATTCAAACATTATAGAACACCTAATATGATGGGAACTTCAAAGTGCTTGTCTGTTGCCCATTCTTCATTGTAATTATGAAAATATAAGCTACATTTGAGAAATATAGTTCTGATGATAAATTATTTAGCCTTTGCATTAATTTCTAATGACTCTCTTAAAAAGGACGAGGCAGACACTCTTGGTCCTATTAAGTTACTGTTAACGAAGTAAGCTGCTCTTATTAAAGCACCAGGTGTAAAATATTACCTTTGACTAATGTTGCTTCTAGGACACCTAGCAGGTTTTCTGCCTACCTCAAACTCAGTATCTAATTGAGGAAAAATTTATCTTCAATATGCTAATTCACTTCTGTCCATACGCCTTTATTAAAAACTCAATATTATTATACTGATTTTATGGTTCTTTAAGTGTTTTGCTTCTAATTACCATATTATTTGAAATTTTAGGTCTTGTTTCATATGAATTATATTCATTCAATGTCTGCATTTCTCATTGTTACAATAGAAATTTTCATCTATTCTTCAGAAATATCAAATCAAGTTATTATATTTCCCATTAAGTTAAATGACTTAGAATTAGTGGATATTAATGCAAAACAGACAATATGCTTTGAGCACAGCTCTCTCCATCCCATATAATGGCAATACCTTCATTCTACGTGGTCGCGACAGAAACTTAAGTCAGTGTGACACAGTGTGGCCTTAAATTCAAGCACTTGCTCCATTTTAGCCACAGGCACCATGGCCTCCCTTGGATGCGGTTTTCTCCTGAACATCTCCCATCTCAGGAACATGGTACTTGTTCTTACCGACTGGAAAACATCCTCCCAATAGACATGTGGCTGCTCTGCTCACCTCCTTAACACCGTCAATCAAACATTTAAATTGGGCCAGCACTCATCTCCCATCCATGTTTCATTTTTCTCTGTGACTGAACATAATCTAGTGTACTATTTGTTCTACTTCATTTTTTTTTTTTTTTTGTCTCTTCTCTAATGGGCAGGATCCCAATGATGCAAAGAAGCACTAATTTAAGTACTGCTATGGGGGAAGGGTTTTACAGGTATCATTAAGGTTGCTAATCACCTGACATTCAAAGAGAGAGAGAGAGAGATTCTGTGTTAATCTTGATTAGCCTTGCTCCTCCCCTAATCACGAGTCAGTCAGAGAGACGCAGCAAAAAAGGAAGATAGGAACCATGGGGTGAAGGTGAGGACAGAGATGTTCAGACTGCGCAAGGACTCACCAAGCCAAAACTTTCCGAGACAGAGGTGGAAAGTGAGTAGAAAAGCAGACATCCTAAGACAGAGAAGGAGGCTCCAGTGACAGACTCCATGGTCGGATGTTCCCAGGAACCAAATTCTGACAATAATTTGGATGAGCTCCGGAGGAGTTCCCTCCCAGGCCTCCTAGAAGGAACAGCTGTTCTGTTGTGAAAAGGTGTCGCATTCCCATTGATTTAGCCTCATGCGACCCAGGCCAGTGAGCCTACTGATCTACAACATGTCTCCATCTCTGATTTGCAGATTATAACTGGATGATAAATTAGTTCACTCAAATTGTGATGGTTTGCCACAGCAGAAATAGAAATTGAAAACACCCTAGCAGAAGATAGACCACATAAGGGCTAGAATTGTGATCCTTGTTGTTTTGTTTATTCTTAGTGTCTGTGCACAGAACTCAGAATAGCACCTGAAAATAATGATGTTTTAAATAATGGATTTATTTCACATATACGTTGTTCACCATTAAATCAGTATTTAAAAATTCTGCCCAGCATAGTGGTACATGCTTTTAATCCCAGCAGAGAGACTGAGGTAGGAGGATTGCTATGAGTTTATGGCCAACCTGGCGCTACAGAGAAAGTATAAGGTCAACCTGGGCTAAATTGAGACCATAACTCAAAAAAATAATAAACAAATGAAAATTCTATGAAGTTTGTACTCAAAACATACTGGAAAAAATTAACAGTAAAATGTGAGAAGTGAATAGACTTGAACATTCCTTATTCAGCAGTTTGTACAAATCTCATGGAGCAGACCCAGGAAGCAATCAAATACCATTTCCTATAATAGTAATTTTTTTTAAGATACAGGATGCAAGTGATAAGATCAAGTCATGATGGTGATATTGGGAGGAAAGAGGGAAAGGAAGAGAGAGCCAGACTAGAAGGGGAGGAGAGAAGAATGGAGAAAAGTAAGAAAGAAATAAGAAGGAAATAAAACCAAAATATCAGAGTGCAACTTTAATTTTAGTGTGGCATTCACAAGGGTGTATGTTGTGTCACTGGTCACAGCAGAAGATGGAATTCTTACTGTAGGGGCCATAAATATAATTTACAAACCACAGTCTAAAGGTCATTACACTGTGTGCTATGGACCAAAGTGCAATTTAGGGCCTGACTGGTAGTGAGATGAAGACAAATGAATGGGGATGACCTGATAAGAGAGGCTGGTCAAGAAAGAACTACAGGACTCTAAACCTGCGCTTAAACTTGCGAGGCAATAGTGAGTACTGGGGTTGAAGAATTCACACAAATTGCACCACCTCATAATAAGGAAATAAACGTTTCTCCTCTTGTTTCGTTCTTCCTTCACCTTGTGTCTGGAATAGTACCTCTGGCCCCTTTCAGACACAGAAACAGAGCAATTACTGAGCACTAATATAAAATCCAGTGGACAACTTGAGCCTTTAATTGGCAAAGCATCACAGATGTTATTTCTTTCCTCCCTCATAGGGAAAAAATTCAAAACGTCACTTACACATCTTTCAAGATTAGCCAGGTATTTATGTTATACTAATTTAGCTGAGAAGGAGGTTAGAAATGTTCTTGGAACATGAAGCCAGAAAATAAATGTTGCTTATGAGATCTTGAAATAAAATCTAGCTCAATTTTTTTTTTTTTGTCAATAATAAAGCTACTGTAAGGACTCCTTTATTCTGCTATTTTAACAAGTTTAGTCTTGACTTATCTGCCATTGATTCCAATGTTTATTGCCAATGGGCTATAGATAAAGAAAGCAATACTGAGACATACAATGTTCATTCCCCTCACTCAAGTACATGCTCCTTGTGGGCAAAGATTACACCATACCTCTCTAGGCAGTCCATATTGTCTATTGTAGTCAAGTAAATCAAGTGATACCAGCAAGACAGTAAGTAGTCAAGAGCTAAATAAATGCTATTTGCTTTTACGTGCTAATATAATCTCATGCCCAGGGACTCTTAGCACCTGTTTCCTTTCATTGAGTCACACAAGAAAGTCATGCCCTTAAAATCAATTTCATTTAAAGGTACATCCAAAAAGTACAGTGTTCTTATCTATTTAAGACATTTATGTAAATGAATAAGTATAAAATTCATTCCAATTAATTAAAAATTCTTAAGTGTCAGAAAAATCAATAGATCTAGCATTCATGATTTACAAAAGATATTCTTTCTAATGGCAATATGATGTAATGAATAAAGCAAATTGATGTTCATTCTTCCTTAGGTATGAATCAGACATAACATGTGTGGTTTGGAGCACAGGGCCCATAACAACAAACATGGGCTGGAAATCCTAAAGCAGAACACAACTTCCTTAGCTCTTCTATAGAGAAATAATATCAAAGTAGTAAAAGAAATAAACTACAGTCAGATTTTTACTGATGATTCCAATAACGTTGGAGATTTTTTTTGTAATATCTTACAAGCTCTGCAGCACCTTTTGCCCTGCTACTTTTGTGTTGCATAATTACCATATAATTATGTGCTCTTTCACACGGGAAAGACTATTCTTTTCTTAATGACTCTAAAACAGTTCTTCATTTATCATTGAAAGTGAGTTAGAAATAAAAGGGATACATGACTTTCCCTTCCTTTTTTAACCTAGAAAATCTTAAAATTAATGCAGGTAATATTATGCATGTCATAGGTAGTTATGAATTTTCCACCTTTAGCATGAGAAACTGTGTTTGGGAAACAGATGTTGTACCTTCTATTCTCTTCAGGCTAAATGGGTTTTGAGGGAGAAAAACTTAATGTTGTCAAAAGGGCTGCCTAGTCCTTGCCTCCTCCTTCCTTTTTTTTTTTTTTTTTTTTTTTTTAAAGAAAATGGGATAGAAAGAAACAGCTTCCTGAATCTGGTACAAAGACAAAAGGAGGCTGTAATTCACATTCATGGTAAGTACAATATAGGGTTCAAATTAGCCCTAAGGAAGCTTGCACAGCCCCTGACTTATAGTCAGTTATGGGAGGGTCTTCTCTCTACTGAGCCTGTGCATGCTTTGTTACTGGTTTGGGCTGACTGCTTTCCCTTCACCCCTATCATTAGGTTTACTGGAGCATTCTAGGTTGGATATGGACAATTATAGGGAGAGTTACATTATTGTAAATTTTAATGATTTCTTAGCCATTTTGCTTGCCATGATAATCCCATATGACCAACATAACTTGCTTAAGAAATACAAATAGAGGCTGGAGAGATGGCTTAGCAGTAAAGGCACTTGCCTGCGAAGCCTAAGGACCCAGGTTCAATTCCCCTGGACCCATGTAAGTCAGATACACAAGGTAGCACATGTGTCTGGAGTTCATCTGCAGTGGCCAGGAGGCCCTGGAATGCCAATTCTCTCTCTCTCTCTCTCTAATAAATAAATACAAATTAAATTAATTTTTTTAAAAAAAGAAACACAAATAGCTTTTAGCTGAGAGTAGCACTTGAGTTATTTTGTAACCTATTCCTTTTTTAAAATATATTTTATTTATTTATTTATTTGAGAGAGAGAGAGAGAGAGAGAGAGAGAAAGAGTGAGAGAGAGAATGGGCATGCCAGGGCCTCCAGCCACTGCAAACAACCTCCAGATGCATGTACCACCTTGTGCATCTGGCTTATGTGGGTCCTGGGGAATCAAACTGGGATCCTTTGGCTTTGTAGGCAAATGCCTTAACCGCTAAGCCATCTTCTCTAGCCCATTTTGTAACCTATTCCTGCATAATTTCTAGGCTTCTTTTTTTGAGGCTGAGATCTGTCAAGTCTAGGTTGGAATTTGGGTGTTTTTTTTTTTTTTTTCTTTTTGGACTCTTGCAACCATGGCTATCTTCTTACTAGAAAAGTGGGCAATGATACCAATGAAGAAGGATTCAGACTTCATCTTAACACCATTACTACTTAATCATAGTAGAAATTACCTCTGCCCAACACTGCCCCCATGGACAAAGTCATATAGTGCCCTTAGGTATTTCAAGAATGTTTCTTATCTCTAACACTATATACCATTTCAGTGGGGATGGCTAAGCAGTAATAACTTCACTACTTTAGAAACTTTGATTTTATGTGCAATATTTTACCATATTGTTGGGTTATTTTTCTTTTTAGATTTTACTTTTATTTATTTATTAGTTAGAAAGAGAGAGAGGGAGGGAGAAAGACAGAGAGAGTGAGAATGGGTGCACCAGGGCCTCTAGCCAATGCAAACAAACTCCAGACACATGTTTTCCCTTGTGCATCTGGCTAACGTGGGACTAGAGAAGCAAGCCAGGGTCCTTAGGCTTTGCAGGTATGTGCCTTAACCGCTAAGCCATCTCTCCAGCCCTACCATATTGTTTTCTGAGTCTGGCTAAGGTTCATATTTTCACCAGCCATGGTTTCCACTGGTTGAAAATGTATAAATATGTCCAGTAGACTGTCTCACAAAGGACAACAAAAGGACAATGATAATGCTCCTTGATTGGATGGAGGAAACTGCTTCTTTCAGGTAGTTGTATCTGCTCATACGTGAGAATCATAGACTCAGAATCATCAGATGTAATTTAATCCAAATGCGTACTGTTATATTAATTTGAGACAGAGGATAGGAAGCTCCGCTCCCTTTGGTACTAGGCAAGTATTAAACACTGTTAAAATACTGTTAAAGTCACTGTCAGTGTTAATGGTAAGTTCTTTGAGTTCTTATTAGAAAGCCTATTTCTGATGCTCATTTTCCTTTAAGCAAAGATCATGGGAGATGGGACCATCTGACTCCCTAATTGGCAGCTGTTGGATTCTTTCTTGCTGCCCTGGCTGCCTTAAGGCAAAGGACTGTCAGTCAGTGGTCAGTCACATTACCCTTATACCAGCCTCTGCTATCTGGAATAATCCCCAGATGCTTTAAGAAAACCACATGACGATCATAGATAATTGCCCTTGTCCTGAAGACACAACCTTATCCAGGGTGGTTTGAAACAATTTCTATAGTACTTTTTGCTATCACAAGATTGCATGAAATGTGGATGATTATGCCACCATATCATCTCAACTAGCAGGACAGTACTTCCCCTGGTATTCTATCAGAGAACCAATGTGACTGGTGCTAAAAGATAACACTACAAATGGTACCAAACACAAGCCTCAGTGGCTAAGATTAGCATGAAAATGCAAGGCTGTGATTGGTCCAAATCTTCCCTCTTGGCCTATATATAAGTAGGCAGCTCAGACTTAGTGGGAAGACACCCTCTTGTGCTATCTCCCTGGTGTTATACTATCAGGCTTAATGAAAGACTTCTCCTATCAGAGCATGGTGGTACATGCCTTCAATCCCAGCACTCAGGAGGCAGAGGTAGGTAGATTTCTCTGAGTTCAAGGCCACCCTGAGACTACATAGTGAATTCCAGGTCAGCCTAGGCTAAAGTGAGACCCTACCTCAAAAACCCAAAAGAACAAAATAAAAAAGACTTCTCTTGAGTGGACTTTTCTTGTCTGCTTTCAGTAGTGCAGGCTTCGTGAGTAACCTGGAGGAAGCAGCAGCAGACACACAGGAGCATGCAGTGCTGGTGTAAGCTGAGCTGTGGAAGGGGCAGGCAGTGAGCTATCTCAAAGCTGGGGAAGCCATTGGAGAGTTTGAGATCAACCAGGGCAGGAAGAAAGGAAGGACAGAGGGAGGGAGGGAGAGAGAGAGAGGAAAGAAGGAGGGAAAGCTGAGACTAAAGAAGGATGTGCTTTAAGGAGTAGGTGGAAAGAGCTTGTAAGTTCTGTTCAAAGAGAACTGTTCCAAAGACCTGGAAGTCTTCAAGGCCAACAGTTTCAGAAGCCAGGCTGAGAGCTATAAACTGGCCTCTGCTGAAGGCTGAAGAATCTTTACACCTAGGCCTGCCTGGAAGCTAGAATAGCAGCCACAACGAAGGGCTGAGCACCAGGACTTCTTAGGCCCACACCAGAGCTCAAATTTACAGGCAATCTTGGGCCTTTTGCTCACCTTGCACTGTGTCCTATCTCAGCTTGCTACTACTCAACTTTGAGGAAAGGATCTACCCACAATTTCCACCAAGGTAGAATGAAAGGACCCACAACCAAATGATTGGTGACACACCTATTCTTTAGGGAAGAACATGAAATAAAATTAGAAAATGACATCTGGCGTCATTTTAATTTTGGACTACTGAGAACATGGCCAAAAGGAAGTGAAATACTATCTTTAAACAGTTTTTGAGAATTTAGATAGCACCATCTTGACCTTTTTCATTTTAAAGATCCAGAAATTTAAAGACATTCTTAAAGGTCTGCCTCATATACCAAAAAAAAAAAAAGAAAGAAAGAAAGAAAGAAAAAAACTATGCAAAACTTTTTTTATCACTATCACTTAAGAGTAAATTAAATCATAAACTTAAGTACAAAGCACAGGTTAAGAGACCAGCTTTGTGAATGGGGCTATGTGGGTTGAATCTTGGTTTCCCAATTAATTAGAATTATGGCCTTGACAAGTCACTGAAGTTTGGGAAATCCTAATTTATACAACTGTAAAAAGGAGATAAAATATTATCTTCTTCACTGGGCCATGAGAAGGATTAAATGCTGTTGTACATTTAATTGGTTCAGTGTATAGCATATGGTTATATATCTAATAAACATCAGCTCTCCCTTGACCAGCAATGTCACGAAAGGATAGAATGGTTGTAAGGGTTCCCTTTCATTTCCACTTGTTTCAGACTCTCACTTCTCTAGTGAATTCCCATCAGTTTTATTTTGGTCTGAGAATCACATTAGGGAAAAATAATTTCATGGTATAACTACCCTTCAATGAAATTTTATAACAAAAAAATGTTTATAACAAATCAGTATAAACTATATCTTTTGCTAACTTATTGATGAATGCAATTATTTTTAGCAATTGATCACACACTCAATAGATTTTGGAAAGATATGTCAACATTTTATCAACAAATTAGAGTCAAGAATAATTGGTAAACCAGAAAAGTATACTTTGATTTGTGCTATTTGAAACATGGTCACTTGTGTATGTCAGATGTCAATGCATGAAGACATTACTTGACAGACTGGAAAATGTTGGGATGACATAATAAAATAATATCTTTAACACGTGCACACATGCTTTTTAAAAAACTGCCATTTTAAGCAATATTGTAAAATAACTAGTTTCTAGCTTGATGTTCCTGTTTATAAAACACCTTTCTTAATTATCCAATTATCACCAATAGTCTGCTTTCTCAGAGCAAGTGGAAAAAGATAAAACTTTCATTTATTAACTATTCAGTAAAAGGAATTCAAATTCAGAATATCCATGTAGCTAATGAAGAAATAAAAGAATGAACTAATTTTTCATTCCTTAACTCCCAGAGGTAACTCACTGCAAAGCTGAAATACACACTGCCTGAGGGGTATTATTTTTGTGTTGATCCTGAGATTCTGGAAGACCTCTCCATAGCTATTACATAATGATTAAAAAACTAGTTAGTAAGCTGGGCATGGTGACGCACGCCTTTAATCCCAACACTCGGGAGGCAGAGGTAGGAGGATCACCATGAGTTTGAGGCCACCCTGAGACTACATAGTGAATTCCAGGTCAGCCTGGACCAGAGTGAGACCCTACCTCAAAAACCAATAAAAAAAAAAAAAACTAGTTAATGACACAGAATCAAGAAGATCAAAATAATTACTCTCATAAGACAGAAAGAACCTCCACTGGAAATTGTTATGGAGTCACATAAACTAAATCTTTTTTTCCAAAAACTATTCAGATTACTATATAACATAAGGATAAGACTTAGGGTCACCCATCTAGCATTTAGCATGCATCCTTTGGGGGATTTCATGTTATTGGCAGTATTTCATGAAAAAACAGTGTTCAATAATTAGAAAACATGGCAGTTGATGGAAAACTATAGATGTTATTCTGAAACAAAAATGTGCTATGAAGAAATGAATTAAGGGAAAATGGTAAAAATGCTATGCAAAACTGTACCCTCTTATTCTAAAACACCACTTAAAGACTCCAGAGCACATTCTCTACTGATTGAACATCTGCCTGCCCCAGCTGGCTGTCCACTCACCCGAGTTGTTTTCACTTTATTCCCAGAAGAACAGCTCCATCCTTTCCGGTCTGGAAGAACTTTACATTCCTCTCCCTCCAAACATGGCTGCATATGACACCACCATTTCTGTTCCACTATGGAGGCTACAAGGAAAACATCAGCTTAATGTTTTCTATTTGGAACTGTCCACTGAAAGAGGAACAAAAGTCACTGAACTAGCTAAAAGATTTTTCACAATGAGAATTTCTTTTATTTAAACCTTTATTTTTCTGTGATATGAACAAAGAACTAGAGAACTAAAATACTAATCACTTTTTGGGTCTGTGATAAAGCAGTGACTATAACCACACAGTTGAAGATTTTCTCAAGTGAAAATAGAAACTTCATGAGAACTAAATACATTGGGTAAAAACTATATGAATGTATGTGCACTGATTTATACATAAATTTGTAACAAACTGTACTCAGTTTAGAATGAATATTTTTAAACCAATGTAATACCTTCTATGAGTGGGCCAAAAATCAGGAAAAATTCAGTACAGTTGATACATTTTTCTCCTTTTGTTCATGATAAACAGTAATATCATCATGAGGATTATACCACTCACCAAATTATTGATGGTTACAACTAATATCCCCCTTATTGTGTGAACTCTCAAAGAATTTGCATGCATCTTCCCAAAAGTAGGTTTATGTGAATTCTATCTGTAAAGAGACATTCATTTGGGTATGTGTTGATTTTTTCTCTCTCATTCTTAAGAACTATGTTGAAGAACCTATATTATTAAACTAGCTATTTTCATCCTCTCTTTCTAAATTTATTTATATATACACCTCTCCCTTGACCATCTACGAGGAAATTTATATTATAATATCAAAATAAGAACATTCATTTAATGGAACCTCATTACAATGCCCCTTGTAATAAGACTGCAAAAGGTCTTATAACTCCAGATACAGGATTTATATCACAATGTGTCCCCAATATTTCGTTTCTGCCATATGATTGACAATGTGGACCCCTAGCATGGGCTCCAGTTGGTAGCATTATAGTGGGGTTCCAGTCCTGATTCTGTTACCACGGTGAGCAATGGAAGAAGTCGCACCATCCACACAAGATGGAGCAGCGCGTGTGGTGCCTGCCACCTGCCCAGGGAAGCAGGAGCACTTGACAGTTTGTGAGCGTTCTTCTATCTTGTTCTTATTGCAGCATCTGTGGAGTGCCACCACCTCGCAAGTTCCCGTTTTAACATGGTGAGCTGTGCAAACAAAGCGAGAAACAAAACAACTTTGAGAAAGCTTTGGACACTTCTTTTCCTGTTTTTAATTAGAACTACATTAAATATATCTCTATAAGGGATCCACCATGCATGAAACTAGAAATACAATCGTGTTAACTCCATAATGTACATTTGGTTTCCTTTCTAATTGTGGTGATACCATTTTTGTCAGTAAATGTTCCCTGAAGCAGGAATAATGAGTGGCTACATGAGGAGGAGCTGTTGAAACAGCCTGAGCCGTAGGGGCAGGACAAGGTACCATCCAAAACATATTTATTTGCATATTTCACACCTTGTTGTTTAATGTGTTAGGCACAGGAAAGTGACGCTGTGGATGTGGTGCCTGGAAGCGGGCTGGGGCTAGCCCCATACTCAGCAAGTAGGTATTGGTAAAAATGACACTCTTCTTGAGGGGACACAGTGAAAAGCAGGCAGAGGACACCCTTTCAGGACAGGACACAGGAGGCATAGCATAAGCACCACATCCTCAGGATTCGATGCTCAGGTTTCCTGGTCCTGAACTATTTGGAACAAGTCTTAAAAATGCCACTGTTTCTCTATAAGCCCCATCCAGTCTGAGGATTCACACTCATTTGTCTTGTCTTTCCACTTTGCCCGAGGGGACTAATACCACCACATGGCAACAAGTGCCGTCCAACATGGGTGGATTACATCTGGCAGCCAGCCACCTGGGAACCCTGTCTCATAAGCTGTCAGGCTCCCATGCCATTTTTCGAACCTCAGAATAAGATGATTGAACTTGAAAAGTTTAGACCGGGGAACATATTTTGATAGGGCTCTAGCTGGTCTTCATTGCCGTTGCTTTCTCCCCACATTTCTTCTTCAAAATATTCATACTACTGTGAAATGCAAGGCATGAGTTTCATCTCCTAAAATTAAAAGCAGCTCAAAATTAAATGTTTGCTAAAAGATTATGCTTTCAGAAAATTTTAAGAATGAGAGTAATATAAACTTAGACATTTAGAGGGCTAGGGAGATTGCTCAGTGGTTAAGCACTCTTGCTCAGAAGGCTGCTGGTCCAAGTTTCAATTTCCAGGACCATTGTGAAGCCCGATGCTAAGTGGCACATGCATCTGTGATCCCAATGCACCTACAATGTTGGGACACAGAGCCAGGAGAATCAAGAATCTTATGAACCAGTACCCTCAGTGGCAAAAACTGTCTCAATCAAGGTGGAAGGAGAGGAAAAATATCCTGAACTTGTCCTCAGACTTCCACATGTGTTCCATGCACACACAACCATGTACACACATACATACTTCATATATATCACACATGCATATATACATATACATATAATAAAAGTACAAATTTAATTAGAAAGGTGGGAAATCTGATGTAATTTATAGTTATATGATCATTGAGACCCCTTCTAATGGGATCAGCACATGATGCATTGATATCAACTTTCAGATGAAAGGCATTATACTATGCAGTTAACTCGGGTAAGCGTAGCTTGCTTACATGTTTTTAAGAGAGAGCAAATCATCTCTCATCCTAGTTTTATCCCTGCATGTGAGATCAAGAAACTCAAAGATGATGTACAACTCTGGTACAAAATCCTCAACTCTCAAAACGCAAGTTCCATTTCCAAAGCCACAAATATTTTTATGCCACTACAGATAGAAAAGGGAATGTTCTCAGTGTTTGATTCAAGCATGTATCCACCTCTGTAAGAGCTAAAATAATATGAGAACCAGATTTGTGAAACCTATCTCACATTGTAAATGAATGAATATCACACAAGGTGTATTGCTCTGAGTACTGGGGATGCAACAATGAGTAAGAGTGACACAGTCTAGCCCTGTCCACATAGAACGTGTATTCCTGTGGAAAAAAACAAATGAGAAGCACCCAAGTTAATTACTTATCAAACAAATGTTAGATTTTAACCCCTTTAAGGAAATCCAGGAGAGTGGGGTTGTAGGGTAACAGTGCATGGAAAGAATCCATATCTACCTTTGAAAGTTTCAGGAAACGTTTGGAAGTTACCTGAATGGTGAGCTGACTTATGAGGGTAAATAATCCATTATGAAGTTCTAAGGAAGGAAAAGTAAACACATAAAAGGAAAAGCAAATAGAAAACTCCAAAACAAGGAAAAGCGAGGAGTGCTCCATGGGCAAGATGGCCCGAGAGGCTGCAGTGTAGGTGAACAATGGAGAGATGAAGGGAAATACATCAGAAATGTAGGCAGCTCATGTAGTATCTGGTAAAGAGACTGGGTATTGTTCTCCTTATGAGGGAAAGTTTTGCATGGGAATGACATCCTCAGTTCATGACTTAGCAGGATCCTCAGTCTGCTTATTAGTGACTGAAATGAAGAAGGCAGGCGTGAAAATGAATGGTAAAGTACTTATAGGAATGTAGACAATATAAGATGATGAAAACCAGATGAGTGACTGTAGTGATGTTAGTTTGCAGCAGCAAGAGGCCTATGCATGAGCGTGCACGCGCGCGCGCACACACACACACACACACACACACACAAAGATACACTTTTTATTTAAAGTTTGATATTTATGTAAGATGCCCAAGTGAAGATGTCAATAAGAGAAACATTTAGCAAATGAAGCTTAGAGAAAAGATTTAAGCTAAAGATAAATACTTCAGAGCCCTAAACCTATAGGTGGTATGTTAGCCAGAAACTAAACAATGTAGACATGGAAATATTATCCATAGAGATGAGGAAAAGGATGAGATTAGTCCCAAATCTAGTTGTGGAATAAAGAAGACAGCAAGAAGGCTGACAAGGAATGGCAAACAAGGAAAAGGAACAGCATAGGAAATGAAGGAACAAAAGAACAAGGAGTAAAACACACCAGAAGAATAGATTGATCAGGTATGTCAAATGCTGGATGACCAACTAAAAGCAAAGAAGTAATTGTCCATTAAGAAAGTAATATACCCTGAATAGCCAAGGCAATCTTGAGCAAAGGGAATAAATCTTTGACTAAGACATCAAGAACACACAGTAGGGAAAGGGCAATCTCCTCAGTAAACGCTGTGGTGACACCTACATACCCAGAAGGAGAAAAATAGGCCCTTATATCACATTGCACATGAAAATCAACACAAAATGAATTAAAGATTTATATGGAGGACTAAGAGTGTAAAACTATTAGAGGAAAACACAAAGGACAAGTTCCATTACATTGGTCTAAGCAATGAATTTTTAAAGATATAACGTCTATAGCACAGGCAACAAATGAAACAAAGATAGGTAAAAATGACTACATAAAACTGAATAAATCTGTGTATCCAGAGAAAAGCAAATGTAATGGGAGAAAGTTTTCAAAAATTGTAAGTCTGATTAAAGGTTAATATCCATAATATATAAGGAACCTGAACAATTCAATAGCAAAAAATATGCATAAAATTAAAACAGCCCAGTTTAAAAATGGACAAAGGACATGAATATATATACTCCCAAGAGAGGACACAGAAATAACCAACAGGAATGTGGAAAATGTTCAATATATATAATCATCAATGAAATGCACATCAAAACCACAATGAGCTGGGCATGGTGGCGCACGCCTTTAATCCCAGCACTCGGGAGGCAGAGGTAGGAGGATCAGCGTGAGTTCAAGGCCACCCTGAGACTCCATAATGAATTCCAGGTCAGCCTGGGCTACAGTGAGACCCTACCATGAAAAAACCAAAAAACAAAACAATAAAAAATAAAAAACCACAATGAGTTGTCACCTCACTCCATGTAGGCATGCATGTATTATCAAAGATGACAGGAGAAAACTGTTGGTAACAAAGAGAAGAAAAGGGAACTCTTCTTCACTGTTGCAGGGGATGTAAGTGGTTCCAACCATCATGCAGGTACCACAAAGAGATAAAAATTGAACCTCATACGATCTGGCAACCCCACTACAGGCATACGTTCAAATGAAGTCAGTGTGCTGAAAAGAAATCTATACTCCAATATTCACTGGGGCTTTAGTCACAAAAATCAAGAAATAGAATTAAGCCAAGAGCTGGAGGATAAAAGTCATCAACAGGCTTACTCAACTATGGATCCACACTGCCTACTATACATCTGATTAGTCAGGCATTCGTTGCCACCAGCTAATAGTTGCACTACTAATGTGGGGGTAACCAATTGCTCTTTAATTAGATCTGAGACCCATTCTGTGGAAGGGGATTCATCCCCAGCACTGAAAAACTAGTCTAAAACCTATGGCTGTGAAGTTCATCAACCCTAGGGGGAAACCACTACCATGGGTACAATAAAAAGATATATTGTATTCATCAAGTCTTCTGTAATTTTATATTATATTTATGCATATGGATTAGTTCTGCTCTAACTTTTTATCAGAAAAGCTTTTCTTCAGATAACAGTGACTATTGGGGAGACTTAAAACTCACAAAAACTCTTCAAATTAATGAGGATATGTGATGGCTGAGCACTAAGTCTAAATGAGACCTCTGCATCATGTCCTTAAAGGCTCAGGGAATATTGTGGAAGAGGGGGTTAAAAATATAAGAGCCAGATGATAGGGAGGGAAAATCTTTCTGATTCCATGTCAATCACTTCATGACCTCAAAGCAACTGCCTTTAACTCCACAATATTAATCTCATCAACATTTTGACATGGATAATGGACAAACAAGTTCAAGGCTGGAGAGACTGCTCAGAGGTTAAGAGTATTTTTTATGCTATCACAAGGGCCTAAGTCAGCCTGAGAGACTACTTGGGCTCAATTCCCAGGACACACATGAACAGCTGGGAATGGTCACACACATCTGTAAGAAGCAAAAACTGTGGGAAGCAGAGACTGAAGAATAATTGGGACCTATTAAAAAACAGCAACAACAAAAAGCTCCAGTATCAATAAGACACCCTGGCTCAGGTAAGAATGGGTGAAAGGTTGATGGAAAGGGATACTAGACATTCCTCTCCAGCCACTGGAGGCAGGCACACCCCACTCAGGCAAGCACACATGGGTGTCACATGGACACATACATATGCAGACAAAACACATCCTCAACCCCCCCCACACACACAGAGGTTATCAAAATAGAACAGGTACTACTCATATGGAAGAGGGAGTTAAGTGGAACAGAGGAGAAGGTAGGGGAATGAAACAAGATATTGAAAGGAGTGTATGATTAAATTACATTATTCCCAAAAATGTAAGTCGTCAAATAAATTTTAAAAATAAAAAAATGAAGATAATCTTAAGAAGGAAGCAGAATGCAGATACCATGAGCGGTATTAGTAGGACATAGGTACACAATCCATTTGAACAAGACTAAAGATGGAAGAAATATGCACAGAAGAGAGCAAGGGTATATGGATTGAGTCATGAGAAGATATTGTAACATCCGATTTCATCTATTCTCTTTATGAAATAAGAGCTATTTTGAAAATAAGAAAAGAGAGCATGAAGCAGATATGTATGAGGGAGAAAATGTTACTTTGCTGGTAAGAAGCAAGAGGGCTGTCTGGCAGGGACACAGTAGGGTGAGCTTATAGAGCAGGGTGGGGCATGATGCCTCTGTGATGAAGTTATTTGGGATGCTTGGATTTTGATACTAATTTAGGAAAACAGATATTGAGAGGTGTTGAGATTACTTCTGTGGTTTTATTTTTAACAGAAGGCATGGGGAGATGATGTGGGCTTCTTTGGACAGTAACACCGGTAGCTGGATCACAGAACACAGCCGGCTTGAGAGTGACTAACAGCGGCTGAGCTCTATGATTTCCCACAGTGTTATTCAAAAGCAGAGATACACTGAGGCTCCCCTGACCTATCATTTCATCACAAAGGACATTTTACCATTTTCACCACTAGGATGCTTTAGTATATTCTAGAAAATAAGAAAAAAAGTGAAAATTTCACATTTTCCCTTTGGTCATCAACATTCATTTTTATACTGCTTGACAAGAAAAAGCATGTAACAAAAAGAGCTGTCATAGTCATTTATACTGTTTAGAAAACATTCCTGACTCACCCTCTTTGTGATACAGGTAGGTCTGTACAACTCCATCCCAAGTGTTCTAGATGTGTGATCTGACATGGCTTGTCTAACAAAGTAAGAACTAAAGTCATGTGAGGCCCATCTGAGCAGAAGTAAGGCTCTTAGTTCCTTGGAAGCTTTAAGAGTTAGCATGTAATTCACTATATTTTTCCAGTCACAGTAAGCAATTATGTTCTTGATAGTGGGGGCTATATTACCCTGAATCCCTAGGAAAGGAGATATAGAATGGTTTCAACCAATCACAATGCATAAATATGAAGTAAACTGATGCTATTATAAGTCTCGAAACTAGGACCTAATTAACAGCCAAAAAGTAGCTTGTATCAAGTAGTACATATTAGGACTGTCTCCTGCTCCCAGATTATGATGTATGCTTCCATTCATGTTGGTTGTAAGATAAGTTAATGAAGTCTGGTCATTGTAGCTTATTTGAACCACTGTAGAATAAAGACTAAAAATTACTAACTTTTAAGATAGATGCTATAAAATTTCAGGAGGTATAACAAATTCTATAAATCAAAGAGGAATAATTCTCTTGGATACAGTTGGCATGTCAGGATTTTGGTGAAAAAACTTCTTTCTTTTGGGATAGGAAGGAGGCAAAATGATGGCCAAAGAGCACAGTGAGAGAAGAAGACATGATAGCTGTACCAGGGAGGAAGAAAAGCATGCCTCCTTGGACACTCAGTGTTAGGAGGTTAATGATGAAAGCGACCAGATCAAGTGACAGTCTGATGGACATAGGACTTTTATGCTCTTCCCTTTGTCTACACTGCCTATGAGTAAATGTGAACATACAAGTGCTGAGTTTACTGGTGAGAAATGGGATTTGGAAAATATTCCTTGCTTTCTGTTCTTTATATACTGAAGATATAAAATTTATTGCAGAGATGAAAAATAATACTTCTAAACAGAATATATGATAGGTAATAGAGATGGCTACCTGGATAATAGATAGCTATAGATAACAGATAGATACATAAATAGAAAGATAGATGATGCTGAAATAGATAATACATGCATACATGATATAAAATCTTACATTCAAAGAATTTGAAGGCATGAGTAATAAAAATATCATGGTTTATATATGCTTCTAGATATGCCATAAAAGTGGGATATATCAAAAAAGAGAAACAAATCTAGATTTCAGTTTGCTTTAATATAGCATTTTTTGCAAATGTATAGCTTTCTTATTTGCCTATTATGCATCTTAACTTCTTATTATGGTAACCAAATTCTTGTAGACATGACTTATTTTTCATGTAAATGGCTCAGTATGTGGTATGTGTGTAATAAATAGTAAATAAGCAATTTAAGATTGTAAAACTAATTCCTGCGGTTTTCCTTTAAAAGGTTAATGAGATCATAGTAAATTCAAGCTAGAATTCTCTATATAGACTCAGACAAAGCTTATGATAAATGAATCTAATCAAATACCAGGGCTTCCCAAATTAACAGAATAGGCTTCACAGAAGACCAGTTAGCATCATGTTAAAATGATGCAAGGCCCCCTGGAGAAGACTTAAATGAAAAAGAACAAACAATTTTCCTCATGTCACAATTCCCAACACTTCTCTCTCTCTCTCTCTCTCTCTCTCTCTCTCTCACACACACACACACACACACACACACACACACACACACACAACTTTTTGCTATTTTTCTCTCCATTGACATGATGCTTAAGAGTTAGCCTGTGTCCCTGTGTCCTCTTACATGTCTGTAAATTGACAATATAGATATACAGGTTTCATTGAGTTCTTAAATAATATGAAGTCTTAACTGCAATTGATGCTTTCCAAAATTTTGATACTATGCAGCATTTCAACAGTAGGTCCATTGACCAACCCTACAAGGACCCTGGAAGCACGGCCTTGAAAGATTTCCTCTTGATTCATGGATTAAGATCTCTAAACATTTTGTGAAGCTATAACTGGTATATTTAGGCAGAGTGATCCATAAGACATCCTACCAAAAGCTGCATGTTCTATAACACTGAAAGTACTTTTCTAGAGGAAAATTCCAAATTAAATTTCATATGGCTTGAATGTATATAGATTTTTTAACTCATATGTGATTAGTAATATTAAATGACTAATATAGGCTCAATGTGGCACATTAGATTTATTAACTGTGAACTAATAGTAAACACAATGTTAATCAAAATGAGGTGATGATGTTCAGTTATAATTATGGAGATTAGATTTAATAATTATGAGCAAAAGTATGTATATCATATTCTATACACAAAAACAATTTATACATCATGGAAACAATTTGTGGAATGATAGTAATTACCAATACCTTTGAATATTTACTGTCATAGTTTCACATTATCATTATAACAGTCATTGAGGATAAAATTATTATCCCAAATTCACAGAATAAGGAAATTTGGCAGATAAGTATCAAGTAAGTTGCCCAAGGTAAGACAGCTAGTAAGAGAATCCACACATTCTGCTTATAGAAACATGATTTCTGTTTGTTTGTTTGTTTTTGGGTTTTGAGGTAGGGTCTCACTCCAGTCCATGCTGACCTGGAATTCACTATGTAGTCTCAAGGTGGCCTCGAACTCATGGCAATCCTCCTACCTCTGCCTCCCGAGTACTGGGATTAAAGGTATGTGCCACCATGCCTGGCTAGAAACGACATTTTAACAAGCATCTTATGCTGCCTTTTCTTTAGAAATCTAAACACATACCACAGACTAAACTTCCCCATGATATGGAAGAATGCAGTAAGTGTATCCCTGTGCACATAGGCCATGCTTCGTAACCTCAGAAGGACATAGGATCTGAAACTGAAATGCCCAAGTTCAAACCCAACTTGACCTATACTCTTATAACTAATAAACCAGTTCAATTACTTTGCAAATAATTGCTCTGCTCATTTCTAAAATGACTCCATCAGCCCTAATGAACACTGGATGAGATAACTCATGTGAAACTCCCTTAAAATTGCATACTATTACTCAGATGTTAATTATATTTATTTTCACTATGTGGAGAGAGAAAGACAGAGAGAGGAAGAGAGAGAGAGTGGTACATAAGCAGCAAAGACATACAGAAAGTTGTCTACATTTTATTGGAGTTCTAATTCCATGTTTCAAAACTCTATATACACTCAATTGTGTTGACAAAAGATGCAAGTAAGGAATTCAATCTGACACTCAGCTACAAAAGAGGATAAATTTAGCCTCACTTCATGAATTTGTTCCTATTTGGTTTCCTCTCCATTAGATTTCAGTTCATATTTATATTCTGATTTGTCTCATTGATTCTGAAATTTTGTTTGTCTTCATATACTCCTATTTAATAGTCTTACCCAGTTGACTAGCTTCCCGGAGAGTCTGTATTATACCTTCCAAGCAGAAATAAAGCATCACCTACATGCACCAATTGGCACCTGAAATACAAGCTAGTTAGTGGATGTAGGTTGTTGTAAATCACTTTGAATGGGAGAAATGTGCTGAAACAAAAACTTTGTGAGAGAGCCAATTTCTCACTTTTATTCATTAGAGTGGGAAAATAAGGCATATTTTAGACTTTCATGCTAAAGCATCTAATTAAAAGAAATGGTCATTTAAATAGCTGAATGAAGTTTCTGGTTCTGACAGTTTATAGCATCAGGATGATTAGATTAGGGAAGAAATAGCCAAATGACAACAGCTTTTCTATGACTCCTGCTTTTTAAACTAGTTTCACTTGTTAAATATGCAAGGAAATGAAAGAAAATTTGAGGGTAAAGTGACACTGTAAGATAATAACCCTTACACTTCTATGTAACACTATGATGTCTGTTTAGAAAAAAAAAAATCTCAACTAGAGAATCCACCCATCTCTTTTCACAGAAAGAGAGAATAAGAGAGAGTGTGAATATCAACAGGAATAGAGGAAGTTCCATTCCTGCAAGACTTTTTAGGCTTGTGCCCTTTAGCTGAATCACAAACATTTATCTCCTGTGTCCACATTTTAAATAAAAATTGATGTCAAGAAAGGTGAACCTAAAAGAATAGTGCTCCTTTTATAAATGGTTCAGCAACTCAAGCTTGTGAGGGCTACTCTGAAAAGAGGAACAGGACCAATCAGAACCATCTCTCTGGAAATTTGAACATAAACCACAGAATTATCCTGTGGAAATGGACATGTGAGTCAAAGGGTCATCTGGCCTCCAGAATCAAGTAACACTGGGGTCAGGGGAGTGGGGATTGTGCACAGTGATAAAAGATGAGGGATGAGATGACTCAGAGTTGCCAGAGAGAGAACCAAGGACCAGAGCAAGGAGAGGTAGGGGACAAAGGAGCGCATAGTGCCTATAGCTAAGTGTCAACCTTACCTCAGGGCTTGAACTCAGAGCCCTGCACATGCCAGGCAAGTGCTTCATCACTATGCTGTACCCCAACCCTATATGCATTTTAAGTATCTTCCTTTTCCTTCCTACTAAAATTTTAGACCCAAATATGTGATTTTCATCTCTGAGTTCCCATCTTGAGGCACAGCATGAGGTTCAGAATAGAAAACAATTGTGCTTGATGAATAGTAATAACGAGTATGATTTACTACAAAGGTTCTCCAAAAAGAGGAAAACCAGTAAATTTAATACTTTTTCAAGTTTAGGCTTAGATAAACTTACTGGAAATGGATTAAATACATGTTTGTGCTCACAATGTGTACATGTGTGTGCGTGTGTGCATGTGTGTATGCATGTACGCCACTTTATTTGTGCTAGGAGATCCACGTGGGTTTCAAGGGGTCAGATACAGTTAGTAAGCCCTGGATTGAGAGGACAGAATCTCTGTCTTCTGTAGTTGGCACTATCACAGGCTAACTATTTAATCTCTGGCAAATTTGTTAATATCTCTAAGGTCACACTTTTTCCTCTGTGTGATAATGAAGGTGCATATCTGGTGCTAGGATGCTTACTGTCATGTTGTAAACAAGAAGTTGTGAGATCAGCTCAAAGCATTTGTGTGCCATAGGAGAATGTATCCATGTTATTAATGCAAGCTTCCTCAGCAGAACAACTGTGTGGTATTGGAATCTCACCCTGGAGTATCTTGCTTTGGTTCCCAATTTGATCAGGACAATTCTTTAAGAAAAACTTTACTTAGCTAGACTTCTGTTTTCTCAAAATCTGAAGTATTTCTGCATTTATTTTCAGTTCTAAAATGTACTATGTACTGTCCTATGTACAAATCTAGGTGGATATTGGTACCAATGGCATTTAATTTTAGGAAGTGATTATTCTCTGAAACAAGGATGACCTTCTATTCTCTACCGTTTGGCAAGTTCATAACTTCATATACTTTTGAACACTAAGAGGTTTTCTACACATAAAATATTCTTAGGTATCATCAAGCTACTATGAGCAGAAGGAACCGGTGTGTGTGAGAATGACCATTCTTGCTTTCCAATTACAATAAAATCTTTCCTAACATGTGGAAGATTTGCTTTGTTCTTAGTGGTTGACATGCAAAGCAAATTTCGGCTCGCCTTCCTCCACACTTCAGCAGCTTCAATAAGGGACAGCCAAGTTGTGACTATCACTCTAGATCAAAAGGACAGAAATCCTGGGCTGGGGAAATGGCTTAGCAGTTAAGGTGTTTGCCTGTGAAGCCTAAGCACCCTAGTTCAATTTCCCAGGACCCACATAAGCCAGATGTACAAGGAGGCACATGTGTCTGGAGTTTGTTTGCAGTGGCTAGAGGCCCTGGCATGCCCATTCTCTCTATCTGACTCTTTCTCTCTCTCTCTTAAATAAATAAATAAAAATATTTAAAAAGATAAGAAACCCTTAGATTATTTTAAAAGTCTATGTGCAGCTTTAAGTTTTTTGTAAGAAAAATACTAGTTGCTCTTTAGAAATTTCATTCTGTGCTCTTCATTTACTAAGTAAGGATTTTATACTGTTATATCAATTTCATTTGCTGTTATCAATGCCTTCTGTGAATGTCCTCTTTACAAAGGACTTTGGAATTCATTTATAATATGAACTTCAAATTAGAAAAGAGTCACATGTGGATCACTTATTGGCAAGTCTGAAAATCCTGTGGCCTTGTTTACATAGCAATGCTAATGATGAGTTGATAGCCAACTTACTCCCATGTTAAAGTTTCACTCAATACCAGGTAAGTGCCACTCAATGTGGAAATACCTGGTTGTATAAAGTCAAGGGAAAATGGATCTTCATTTTCATGGAGTTTGCAAGATATAAAAGGTAAGAACTAAGAGCACAAAATGTAAAATAAATAACCAACCAAACTGCAGAAGGAGTTAATCAGCCAAAGTTGATTAAAATTGGATTTTTTTTTTTTTGTTCAGCAAACAGTATTGTCAAGAAAATAAAAACATAAGCTACAGACTGGGATAAAATACTTGCCAAAAACAGATCAGATAAGGACTCTCATCCAAAATATACAAGGAATTCTTAAAACTCATGAAAAGAATATAAGAAGCTTACATTAAATTTGGGCCACAGACCTTAGCAGACACCTCAACAAAGCAGATACACAAATAACAAATAGACTTATAAAAATATTCCACACCATAAGTCCATAATTCTACACATATGGGGTGCTGTTGTTATTTTGGGCTTATTTATTTTGATTTTGTGTTGTTTTTGTTCTATGTACTGGAGAATGAACCTAGTGCATCACACATGCCAGGCGAGCACTCTACCACTGAGCAATGACTAATAACCAGAAAATGACAACTCAAAATTCTGGCTAGTATATATAGTAACAGAAATACTCATAATTGTTGGTAGGAATATAAAATAATACAGCCACTATGCAAAAAAATTTGGTTACTTACAAAATTAAATGCACTGTTATCACATGATTCAATGATTAATCTCTTGTGTTTACCTGAAGGAATCAAAAAACTGTCTTTGTAAAAATCTCCATGTATATATATTGCAGCTTTATCCAAAATTACAAAGACCAAGAAGCATCCAAGATGCCCTTCAATAGGTGACTGGATAAACTGTGGTATATCCAGACAATGAAGTTTTATTCAATGCTAAAAATAAATGAACTATGATGTTATTAAAAGACATGGAGGAAACTTAAGTGCCCATTACAAAATGAAAGAGGCTGATCTGAAATGGCCACATACTATATAATCCAGCCCATGTGTCATTCTGTAAAAGGTAAAACTATGGAAAGAGTAAAGTATTCAATGGCTACAAAGGATTGAAGGGAGTAAGGACAAATAGTCAAGAGTCAGGACTGAGGAACAGTAATCATACCCCTTAAGATACCCTCAGAGTGAATAAATGCACTATAAATTTAGGTGAGTCTAGACTCACCTAATGCACAAAACTACGTGTAATCCCTATGTCAGCAAATGACCTTGGATTTGCAAGATGCTTCAAAGCTGGTCAGGTTACATCAGCAACATGACCTCATTTTTCCTCCCGTTGTAATATAATGGTCTCTAAGCTCTTTGCTGGGTCTAAGTACCTACTGTCTTGTGTGCACATGTAATAAGAGTCTAGAGAGAGCCAGATGAACAAGATAGCACATGTGTCTGGAGTTCATTTGCAGTGGCTAGAGTCCCTGGTGCACCCATTCTCTCTCTCTCTCTCCCCCTGTCTCTCCCCTCCCTCATTCCCCCATGCCCCTCCCTTCTTCTCTCTCTCTGCAATAAATACACAAACAACAATAAAAGAGTCTAGAGAGGTGAATATTTATGCTTTGTTTATAGTGCATAATTGGCAACAGTAGTTGTACTATTTAGAATCCTACATTGATAGTTTAATATAACCCTTTCTTAAGGATAAGCTGTCTCCCAAACATCTCTAACTTTTCATTATTTATCATGGCCAGGAGTAAAAGTACCTGAGGTGTGGTGAAGGTATATGTTTTGTTGAGATAAAAAAAAAAGGGAGGGAGAAAGAGAGAGAGAGAGAGAGAGAGAGAGAGAGAGACATATAGTGAAAGGGACGGTAAGCAGGCACTGACCAAGCAGCATCAAATTATTTTTTCTGAAAAGATCCCTTGTGTTAGGTTGCTCTTTGGGTAATTTGTCAGTTGTCCTGACAGTGAAGGGATATGTATCATAGCAATGACTCCTGTGAGCAGGAGAAGCCACTATTATCCAGCAGTTTGTTTAAAAAAAAAAATCAAAGGTAGAGCTGCCACTGGTGGGAAGCAGGAGAGAAGAGGAAATCAGACAGGTATTGGTGTGACATTAAACAAGTTACTTACATATGAGCTTCAGTCTCCTCATCCGTGGAGCAAGAATATAAGCATGCTTCACAATTTTATTGGGAATATTAGCTACGATAAATTGGGTAAAGGTCTTAGCACTGTGTCCAACATGCAAGAAGAGCTCAGTAGGCGTTGGCCATCTTCATCACCTACATCATCATTTTCATCAGCAGCAGCACCAGCAGCACCATAATCATCACCACCACCAAAGAGCAGAAACATTTTTATAAGCTGTGTGAGAACAGTGTTTAGAACAAGTAGCATAATAGGTGCCAGTGATTCTAAGTGCAATAAATACAGAAGTTTGCTTCCCATCTTCCAGTGAGTATGGTTTGTAAGTAGTTTCATAATTGTGAACAGATTCTAGGAAAAACTACTAGGAGTCTAGTTCCAGTTCAACCACTTACTTTCTGGACAATCTTTGGCAAGATACTCAACCCATTTGTGGTTCCATTTTCGCTTATGTATAAAAAGAAAAGAGCCTAGTGCCTTCCTCATGGAATTACTATTAGAATATCATTAAATAATACATACAATGCAGTTACAATGAGGGCTGGCAGCTGTAAATATTCTGTGAATGTTTGTTGTTGATAGAAATGATATTTCTCTTAATACCTTTTGAGAAATAGGCAACAACATTGGTGAGAGAAAAGGTGGAACTGGTGGAAACTTCTGCTCCTGGTTATAGTAGAATGCTCTTAAATCTAGGAGCCCATTTTCTAAGGTCAGATAGATTTGAACTGGAATCTTCACCTATTGCACATGAGCTTTTTCAAGGTCTCAGAGGACTCAGTCATAAAATGGAAATCACAGTATGTACTTCATAACATAGTGGGTTTGAGATGGTATCCTGAATACCGTGTATTTGAATACTTATACTCTGTGGGATTTTGTAAAAGCTCATTCTAAAAGTTAATTGAATTTAAAATTCATTCATAGACCATTGCTCTTCACTGTCTATAGCCTCAGGGGCAAGAGAGCTGCTAAGAAAATCTGTCAAACTATGCTGCCACCAAATCCCACTGTCAAGGACTGGCACCATGAGATCAAACCAGGCAGTGCTGCTGACAAGGCCTCTCCCCAAGGACTCTTGATGAGGCCTCATGACTCCTTGTGACAGCAACACTGTTGCACCCTTGCCTACCCTTTCAGATACCACATTATGTCTCACTCTCCCCTCATTCAGCTCTCGTTCTTAACTCCCTCTCCCACTTATGCATAACTTCAACCATCCACTCATTTACTGTTGATTAAGTGCTTGCTAGGCCCAGGAAAGACAAATTCCCCACTCTCATGGAGAAAACAGATATTGAATATGTCGTGACAAGCTTGGCAAGCAGAACAGAAGACTGGATTTGAACCACTTGACCCTCTCATTTATCACCTGTGCTCTTGGGCATATTATGCAACTGTTTGAGTTTAGTTTCCTCTTTTGGGAAATGTGGATACAAAAGTCCACTTTTAACTAGAAGAATAACCCTCCTCTATCACCATCAGGCCTGCACCAACTTCAGACTGTCTGATCTATAGCAAAAAGGAAAATAAATCACTTTACCAGTCATCCTTAACTTAAACAGACCATTAGGAAAGGATACTAATCTTAAACATGTGAATTGCTAAAAATGGAAAAAAAAAAGTTACTTTTTCAAAGGACTGGTCCTATCTTGCTATAAATAAAGGTCACTAGGACATCCCTGAATTTTGAAAATATAAGCAATAAGTCCCAGGGGTAAGAACCCATGCTTATTATCATTGTCATGTAAAGCTCTGTGCTATGAACAAGTAACTTTGCATAGAATACTGTATTTAAAATCATTTCCTCTTAAATTATGTTTAAATAATTGAGTACTTTTTTTCTTTCATCTTAGAGATATCAATGAGAAAGAGAGAGAAAAGAAAGAGAGGATAAAGAGAGGGGATATGAGATATTTTACATCTGTAATTGCCCATAAGGATATACTCTCACTATACACTGGTGAAAGGTCTTCAGAAGAGATCCGAACTTGGAGTAACATAGCTAGCAGCCATTTCATTTATCAACTATATAACGGTTCATTGGAGAGTAAAAAGGCATACTACTAATGGTTATTTGTAAAAACAGGTGTTAAATTGAGCTGTTTGGATAAAAACTTAACAAAATTCACCATAGCCACTGCTCAACCTGCCCTGCTCTGATACAGAATGCCCTGACTAATTCCAAACTAAATACACAAGCTTTTAAACATATGTATCTGTGAACTAATGCCCCATGAACTCCACTGTTATGGGTGAAAAGATAAATCCTAGGAAAGACTGAAATCAACTAGTAGGGAACAGATTGCCTTAGTGGGTGAGAGTTTTTATATAATTAAAAATCAGTGCTATCCTCCTCGTTTGAAAAGTCTGGACAGGTTCCATTGGGCAGAGCTTGAGGCCTGCCCAGAAAGATCACAGGATGCTCCTTCCTCTCACTTGTAGGTGGTGTCTATGATGTGGGGCTGTGCTTTTCCTTTATTGTGTGATGTGGCATATTATTCCCCATTATTATAGCATCCTTACTAAGGGGGAAAGGGCAGTCTGAGTACACATTTGTTTGGGGCAAAACTTTCTAACCAGAGGAGCAAATACTATTAGACTTGGAAGTATGTGTGCTAATGTGAAATAAAGAGAGCTACAATACGAACACACATGGTAGTGAACAAGCCTATAATCCCAGCAATCAGAAGACTGGGATAGAGGATATTAAACTTAAGGTTTGCCTGGAATGAATAAGGAGAACTTGTCAGAGATGTAGGGAGGAAAAAAAGGGGAAGGAAGAAAAAGAAAGATAAGTCACTCTTTTAGTCTCTGTGAGAGAGTTGGCTAACTTTGATAAGCACCAGTTAACAAACACACAATGTGGTAGCCTAATAGTACCGATCATCTTTGCCACTGACCTCTAGTACTCTTCTAGTGTCATCCATGTATTTAAAAATCCCCCTGCCTCTTATTTCTGTGAAGCTGGGTTCAGTTTCTTCCTTCTGGTTTCCTCTTTACTGCAGCAGTCTGGAATAGTCTGCTTCACTATTTTAACAAGTATCTGGTGCAACATTTCTTTGGCAGGGGTGAGCTGCAGATATCTGCTTAGACAGCTCTAAACAGCATCAGGTATAAATCAAATTTTCTTAGATAGGGCAACTATGATTTCAGAAGCTCCTGAGAGCCTCGGTCATTTCCACCATCCAAAAACAATCTCCACCTAGCTTGTGGGAGAAAATAAAATTTTTCTAACAAAAAATGAGCCTCTTGTACAATCAGAGATAAAAGGCTGGTTGAGGTAATGCTTCAGTGTGAAGGCATTTCGGTGGTATGTAATCAGTCCATCAATAGGTATAAATGGGTCATTATCAGATCCCATCCTGTTTGGATTGGTGAGCAAAAAGCGTGAGAAAAATAGAAAGACAAGGGCAGAGTCTGTGGAAGAGGGGGGGGGAAGGTAGAAAAATGAGGGTAATGACAAATTTCACAGGATTTATAGCCTGCTTAGAGTCTGCCTCATCTACCTCCAACTGGGTTAGGATAAAAAGAAGTTGTAGGCTGGGGTATTTTTGTCATGCAGCTGCAAACTCAGGCAGCCACACTTGGCTTGATTAATGGAGATGTTCAGGTTTATTTTGTTAAACATGACTTACTTCTGGCAAAGTAACTTAGACTTTAACATATCAATGTACTTGAAATCTGACATTGTTTTCAACTTTTACTACTAAGATATGCATTAAATTTGTGTATGTGTCATAGGGTTGGGCAAAGAAGAAGACTATCATTCCTGTCATAACAGATATTATTATCATTATTGTTATTATCACTACTGTTATTTTATTCTGAAGCAGTCTCTGTATAGCTCAAGATGCCTCAAATTGGTGATCCTCCTGTTTTGGACTCCCTACTGCTGGATAATAGGCATGCACCAACCTGCCCAGCTCATATAGATATGACCTTAAAAATAGTACACAGTGGCATGAATGTTAGTAGTAAATAACAAATATGTCTTAATGTTGCTAGGCAGTATTTTAGCAAAGATTATGTAGCACAATGATGAACATTTACAAAAACTAATAAATTTTAGCACTCCTCATCACCAATAAAATAATTACCCTAAAACAATAGTAATTATAATTAAAACTCAAGAACAGTAATTTTTACTTTTCTTTAAGGAAAATTAATGATAGAAGAGGTAACAATATAAATGTCGGAGATTTCATGTCAGTCACCATTGAAGAAGTTCTTCCCTGTGTTTGGAATGTTTTTCTTGTACCTCATGGTCTGGGGATCCCCGGTGGGAAACAATGGGAATTGGGAGCAGAGGAAGTTAGTGTGCTCTATGGCATATAAACGGCTGCTTGAACCATGTATATGTTCATGGAAATATGTGAACCTAAAGACATGAGCTTGAATTCTGGGCTGGAGACATAATTGTGCGAAGATTTTCTTAATCCTTTTCTTAGTCAGAATTTCAATTCCACTGTAACTCAGGGATTATGTAGAAAACTCTTTAACTGTAATTTACATCCTATGTAATAGTCATGAGCTTAAATGGGCAAATATATATTTTTCCTGTTTAGTTAGAATATGTATCAGAGGCTTAAAAGCAATTCCCCTAGAAACATTCCAAAGAGCCTTTACCCCCTGAATCTTGAGAAGTGCAACTAATATTTGTGAATTTATTAGTTAGCCACTAATTAGGTAGGTAGGTAGGTAGGTGGTTAGTTATTTGGTTGTTTGTTTGGTTTGTTTTCTGAGGAGTTTCCAAATTTTAATCCTAAATGTTGAAGAAAATATTTATTATTGAAGAATTTATGCTGATATTTCACAATTTACTTTTCCACATACTTTTACATCAAAGGGTCAAGAAGTTGTTTGAAAACTTCTTACAGAAGCTACTGCATACCAATCATTAACTACTTGATGGATAGCCCCAGGCAAGAGAGTTTGAAGTGCTTGAAGCCTACAGTTCAATCTGAAATATGAAATCAAAGCCACAAAAGCAGTATAAGGAGTTTAAAAATTAGCATTTATTTTGTATATAATTGTTGAAAAGCACTTCCCTGTTTGAGATAAAACAACCTCATGTGAATTGGATTTGACTTCATATGTCTATACAAACCACAAGTCAGATTCATAAATCTGGTAATAAAATTAAGAGCTTTGGACAACTCCTCCTTTTGTCCTATTGCTGTACTTAAGTAGTTATTGAACTTTATAGTAATAATTGCCTTTCTATGCTAACATAGGAATATCCTGAATGTAGTAACTGTCATAGGGTATGGTCTAAATTAGAGGACTAAGACCATACCATTTTCTTAGAAGTAAGTTCATTTCTTATTATTGACTCGGAGCAGGTGTTTTAAGACAAGGAGGAGAGCAAGGAACCAGGAGAACAGGTGGTAGATTACAGTACTGCCAGCCTAGAAGTGACAGAATGAGATGGTATATTAGAAGGGGAGGGGCTCCAGATGTAAGCAAGTAAGGGAAATGATAGATAAATACAGAGACAGAAAGAGAGAATGAGAGAGGCACATGCATAGGAAAAGGCAGAGAGATCACATGGAGAGATATGAGGTAAGAGACCATGCACTTTACTTCAGGAAAGAGGAGCAGAAAGAAAAAAGAAGTATCTTGAACTTTATGCCCATGCCCCTGAAAAGGAGCAACTTGGCCAGGAGAAGAGGAGTATTGTGGATGTGTGAGCTGGTGCTAAGAGAAGGAACCAGATTGGCTAGATCCCCTGTTGAGTATTGGCCTGGTGGTAAGGGAAAGAGGGGGATGGGTAGAGCTCTCTAAGCTAACAATACCAAGTAGGCATTAAATAAATACTAAGAAATATGCCAGTGAGGCAGGCAAGCAAAAGGACTAACACAGGTATCCAAGACCCTGCTTTACTTGGGCAGTAAACATGCCCCTTTCCTCTCCTATCAATGCACTTGAGAAACTTGTTGTCAACCTTGGACCCCACCTCCCCTAAACTATACATACACTCCACTCCTAACAATGTAGTTTCTCCTCCCCTTAGCAACCATTATTTATGATCAGTTCCTATTCAGATATCTTCTCAGACCCAGAATCAGAATGGGAGGGAACCATCCATCCTGGTGTGGTTCGGGTGCATGCACAGTTAAGACCCTGTATTCACCAAGTGAATTGTGTGCCATCATATGACTATGCAGAACTGAGCATAGTATATAAATTATGATTAAAATAAGATGCATGATGGGAAGGAACATAAGCAATACAGAACATGTTATATAACTTAAACCTGTCAATCAAACTAGCAGACAACCGAAACTATGCCCCCCAGCAATGGGTCAGTCCTCCCCTAAAAATTCTATAAAATGCTCAGATCACTTCCTGGGAACCTTGAGTACTTTCCACTCAACTGGCCCACTGCCCTTCTTAGTAGCGTATTTCACACTCTTACTATCATTTTGCTCTTAATACATTTTCTTGCTGCTTCACTACCCACATGTTCCATTTTTCAATGCTTTGAGTATGACACCAGTAACCTGAAAACACCCACACAGACATCATGTAGGAAATATTCTTTGCTTCCTATTCCAGACATGAAATCACCAACCTCACTAATAGAAAAAGATCAGAAAAGGAAAACTGGCAACAGGATCTACATATCAATAAAGAAATGAGTATATATTTTAAATTATTTTAATTTATACTCATTGAAATCCACAGATTCAATAACTCAGCTACAGCAGAATGCATAGAATGCAGTGCCCTATATTTACATTTTATTTAAAAATGAAATTCTGTTACATAGAAGGGGAAATGCTTATTCTTTAAATAATTAGATACCACTATTCCATTTCAAGTCTTTACTTCTTAAATCCAGAGAAAATGAACAGGTGGTGATTTTCATTTAAGTAATGAGTAGGGTCCCTTTGGAGGGGTGAGCAGAGATGAGGGAAAAGATGGTACCAACATGTATTGTTTACATACTGAGTATGTCCATAACTAATAAAAAATAAAATATATTTTTTAAATCTGGTAAAAGAGAAAAAAATGATTACTAATATAAGATTACATCTTAGGGACTTAGAAGTCTGCCTTCTACCTTAAATCATCTGAAGTTAGAGAAAATAGGAATGGTCTGAAAAATTAGTTCCTCAACAAAATAGTGACTCAGTACCTGAACCAGCAAGAACTGACAAGCACTTTAAGACAAGGGATATAAAAATGCCCCTCCCCAGGAAGGTGTGAAGCCTGATCAATCTCTGACCCATGTAGTGTCATTTTGATGCTTTAAGAAATTAACTGTAATATAAGATGCAGCATGAAAATGAAATGAAAGTATCATGCCATACAAACATTAAGCAAAAAAACTAGAATATTAGTTACTGTCTCATTGTTCTGATTAATACCTGGCCAAAAGAAACTGAAGAAAAAGAAGGGCTTATTTTTAGCTTCTGTTTTGAGGGGATAGAGTCCAATAGAGTGGGAAAGACATGAAGGGACAGCTCATCACATTTCAGACAGGAAGCAGAGAGCGAACAGGTAGGAGGGTGGGGTTATAAAACCTCAAGACTTGCCCCTGGAGGTACATTCCCTAAGTAATACTCCTCCACCTCCTAAAGGTTCCACAAACTTCCCAAACAATGCTATTAGCTATGAACCAGATGTGCAAATACATCAGCTTATGGGAGACATTTTACATTCAAACCATAACACAGTTTCAGACCAAAGTTTTGTTTCACTGAAAAGAATATTAACAGCTATAAAAAGAACAATAAAGATAAGGAGGCTCATATCAAGTAGAAATAGCAACCTTAAACATTAATCTAATGAAGCATTAAAAGAAGGGTAAAATTGCAAGGAGAGATAAAGATCATTGATAATCAGAGATTAAACAGTTCTCTCTTAATAATGGATAGAAAAAATCAGCGAAGACAAAAAAAAATGTATATCATACTGTCAACAAGACTGACCTAGTTAAAATTTAGAGACAATATTGCTGAATGACAGAAGAAAAAGTATTGTTTTAGTGCACATAAACACCAGAGTAGAACAGATTTGGGGCTACTTCTAAAAAATTTATGGTGAAAGAGGCTATGGTGGTTTGAATCAGATGTCCCCCACAAACTCACGTGTTTTTTTTTTGTTTGTTTGTTGTTTGTTTGTTTTATTTATTTATTTGAGAGCGACAGACAGAGTGAGAAAGAGGCAGAGAGAGAGAGACACAGAGAGAATGGGTGCGCCAGGGCCTCCAGCCACTGCAAACGAACTCCAGATGCCTGCGCCCCCTTGTGCATCTGGCTAACGTGGGTACTGGGGAGTTGAGCCTCGAACTGTGGTCCTTAGGCTTCACAGGCAAGCGCTTAACCGCTAAGCCATCTCTCCAGCCCCAACTCATGTGTTTTGAATGCTTGATTTCCAGGTGATGGAAGTTTGGGAGGTGAAGACTTGCTGGAGGAGGTATCTTGTTAGGGGAAGGCTTAGGGTGTTATAACAAGTCCATTTTTTCTAGTTAGGCTCAATATCCTGTTGCTGTTTCCATTTGCTGTGGCAGATGTGATGTCCAGCCACTGCTCATGTCATACTTCCCCTGACATAATGGAGCTTCCCCTTGAGATTATAAGCCAAAAGAAATCCTTTCCTCCAATAACTATTTTTGGACAGGTGCTTTATCACAGCAATGAGAGGGTAACTGCAACAGAAGCTATCAAAGAAAAAACCAAAACTTGCTTTTAAATGAAATTGTAAGTGAAAATTGAAATATAGTTGATTAAACCTGGTGGGATTCAAGGATTCATTTAACACTACGAACATGAATTATATATAAAGCAGGATCCCAAACCAATGACCTAAGCTTTCATCCTGAATAACTATAAAAAGAATGCAAAATTTAAAAAAGAATGTAAAATTTAATGTAAACTTAAAAGAGTAGAAATAATAAAATCAGAATTAAATATCGTTTAGTGAGAAAATAGAAAAAATATGTATTGACAAACCCAAAGCTGATTCATTTAGATATTCAACAAAGGTTATAAGCTTCTGGCCCAAGGCGCCAGAACCAAATATAAGGAGAACAAAATTATCCACAAGAAGGACAATTTAAATAATTTAGACAACATGGCAAACTACCAAACTACCAAAGCTCACTCAAGAAGGACTGACCCACTCAAATTGACAATGTTATGTAAGAAACTGAATTGTGAGCTGATCTCCTCACAAAGAAAACTCCAGGCAGAAGGGGTTGCTTCTCTTGTTTATTCCACAAAGCATCTAAAGAAGAAATCATATCAGTTCCACTGAAACCCTTTCCAAAATATGAAAAGATTTGCTTAGTTATCTGCTTATTCTGTTCAAAATTTCAAAAAAAAAAAAAACAAAAGAAAGGACAATATGTCAGGATGATTATGAGTCATGAAGTTGGGCTGTTTCTTGAGGATGCATTACAAAGTAATCAAACACAGTCATAAACAAAAATGAAATGATATTGACAAGTAGAGGACAAGTATATGACAAATACAACATGTATTCATGATAAATTTCTAAGCAAGCTAGGAGTAGAAGACAAATTACTAAACGTGATAAAACACCTTTGAAAAAACTACAACTATGATAGACTGAATACACATTTCCTAAAGTTAGGAGCAAGAAAATAATGTCCATTTTGCCACTTTAATATCTGGCTGAATGTTACAATTCACTCAGTCTAGCAAGGTCAAGAAATGAATGCATCATGACTAGATAGGAAAAAGTATTTGCTGGCCATACAGTCACATATGCAGAAAATCCTATGGAATCTAAAATTAAAATCATAGAACTCAATGAGTAGGATACTTTCAGGAAATAATATTATATACAAAAATAAATTGTGTAACATGGGAAATGTATAACTATAGATGAGTATAGCAATGCAATGTCCAGAAACAGACACAGGAATCAGTCTATACATTTATGAACATGCATAAAGAATTTCCAAAATTAGAAAGACTCATAAACCAAGTGTTGGTAAAAAGATGAAAAAGACATAGAACTGAAAGTCTCATATTCTCTTAATGAAAATATAAAACAATCACATTTCAATGTAGTTTAGCGATTTCTTAAAACACTGTATGTGCCAGTTATTCTACTGAATATTTTTCCAATAGAAATGAAAATATGGGACTGGAGAGATGGATCAGTGGTTAAAGGTGCTTGATTACAAAGCCTGCTGGTAGACATGCACAAAGTGGCCCATGTATCTGGAATTAATTCACAACATCAAGAGACCCTGGTATATCCGTATTCATATTCATATTCATCCTCTCTCTCTCTCACACACACATACACAAATACTCTGCTTGTAAATAAATATATATAATTATTTTAAAAAGAAATTAAAATATGTCAAGACAAAGAATACTAGACAAGTATGTATAGCAGATAGATTTGTGTATATCAAAATAATTATATGATATACCACTATAACTCAATAGAAAGGGATGTAACAGTGTCATAGCAATGACATGGGCACTTGTGAAATAATTATAGTAAGTGAAAAAGCCATATTTTAAAATGTAAATAAAATATTATTCCTTTTATGTAAAATTCTAGAAAAATATAAAATAAGCTATAATTACAGAAAAGCAACTGACTACTGGTTGTCTCAGGATTGTGTAATAGGGTGAGGTAAGGAGGGGCAGAAAGGGGTGAGATTTAAAATTTTTTAAATGAGGAAGGGAATTAGAGTTTTTTACTCTATCTAAGAAAGAAATTTCTTAAATAAAAAGAAATGAGATTTATGTGTATATATATATATATATATATGTATATATATATATATATATATATTCTTAAATTTAGCACTGAACAATTTTTCAAAGCATCTTATGCATGGCTTATCAGAAATGGCATACAGACTTTGTGAACCTGAATATAGTGATTGCTCAGTTAACATGATACCAATGCAGAAGCATATGTAACAACTAGAAGGAAATATCGGAGGATACCCTCCATCACCCTTTTCTCAAGCAACTGTTACAAACTCTCTTAATCAGACTACTAGTTGCAAAGAGAGAGAGAGAGTTGTAAATTCCCAAGAGTGATTCTTGGTGTTTACTACACAGGTGTTAGCTAGATATATTGGAAAGCTGATTACCCATCTAGTCAGATTGAATGTAGCATGGTGAGCAGAGTACACACAGCATCACACACCAGTGGCCTCTCTGGTAAGCCACGCTATGGGGCATGGCTCACTGCAGAGTACCACATGAAAACTAATCCATCCATTAGCCTGCTGCCAGCCACGAGTGACTGCTACCTGTGAAGGAGACTTTTACTCTTTGGCAGGGGAGCGGGGAGGGTCAAGGAAAATGAAAACATGAACATTCTCTGGGGAGCTATGCACTAGTGACCCAGTGAAATTAAGTTCCAAATAGTCCCAGGGCACTGCCATGAACTCTGCTGGATAGCAGCATTGATTCCCAGCTTCTGACTTGGGGAATAGCTCAAATGGATAACATAGTAAACTGGACCGTGGCTTACACTCAGCTAGGCACAAGTCTGAAAGATGCTAAAACAAAACCACAGATGGAGTCATCCATGTTGAAATGAGGATCTCTCCAGTTTTCAACCATTTGACTGCAGCTTCCTAGGGTAGCAGGTACTCATCTTGTTCAATCAGTGCTTTGGCCTTGGGGAATCATGTTTCTTTTAATAGGTAATCTCAACTTTCACAAGTCAGGACTCTTCCAAGGCTACCAAGACAGATTAAACCTTTACTGCCATTGCCGCAATTAAAGTTGCTTCAATGTGTCTACAGACTTTCTCCTACAGCAATGTTTTGTCATTTAACTTTTTGACTCTCAACTGCAGCCAGAAATATATTATATGTATCAGTAGCCAGTATCTGTATATTCAGATATGATTTCCAAACTCATAACTCAGTCTGTCCGAATGGAACATTAACAAGGCATCAATCACACATAATCATAAAGCTACTACACGAAAGCCAATTGGCTAAGTTATCACAAAACAATCCTCACCATGAGCAATGCACACATGCTTTATTCTGCTGTGTTCCTTTTTCATGTGCTTAAATATTGAGCACAAACTGCTAAATTGTCTCATGATCAGCAACTGCATCATGACCTGCACTTTGAAGAACCTTGCCCTTGGCCATGTTGTTTATTTTTTTTATTTTTATTTATTTATTATATAGTGATATATATATAGAGAGAGAATGGGCGCATCAGGGCCTTCTGCCACTGCAAACGAACTCCAAGTTCATGCACCACCTTGTGCAGCTGGCTTATGTGGGTCCTGGGGAATCGAGCCTCAAACCAGGGTCATTAGGCTTCACAGGCAAGCACTTAACCGCTAAACCATCTCTCCAGCCCTGTTGTTTATGTTTTTTGGTGGCAAATGATACATACTATAAAATTTATCATTTCTATCATTTCATATGTATAGTTCATTGGCAAAAATTGCACTTGTGTTGTCAAGCAATCATTATCAATGTCCAGCCACAGAACATTTTTCAACTTCCCTCACTAAAACTCTGTACCCATTAAAAAATAATTACCATCTCTTCTCCCCTCAGTCGCCAGTCACTACTATTCTACTGTCTGTCTCTATGAATTTCACTATCCTATATACCTCACATGAGTGGAATCATAAAATATTTGTTTTTCCATGAATATTTCACTTGTCATCACATCCTTAAGTTTCATGTGGTTTTGAACATGTTTCAATTTTTTCCTTAAGCTGAATAGAATTTCAGAATATATATATATTGTGCTTTATTTTAACACATGTTTCTATTAGCTAGTATATGTATAAAGTGAAGAGATTTGCATAAATAGCATAGCATCAACATCAAAATGAAAAGATCTGGCCTAGAGAGATGGCTTGCAGTTAAGGTGCTTACTTGCAAAGCCTAAGGATCTATGTTCAGTTCCACAGTATCCATGTACAGCCAGATGCACAAGGTAGCACATGCATCTGGAGTTCATTTGCAGTGGCTAGAGGCCCTAGCATGTTCATTCTCTCTCTAATAAATATATATACATTAAAAAAAACATAAAGTTCTGTCATACTTGTTGGGTCATACTTTCTTGGGTCTTCATAAATATATTAAATATAAGGAAACCTACCAGACTTAATAAGATATGTAAAATGTTTGATTTAATGTTATCTAAGAAAACTGATTATACAATCTTTCAGGAGAAAAAGAGCCAACAATTTTTTTGAGACATAACCTATCTAAGTTTCCAGGCTGGCCTTTAACTCAAAATCCTTCTGCCTCAAAAACCTGAGTAGTTGGCTTTGTAGGCAATGTGACACAATGCTCAATTACAAACAATTTTTATTTTTCATTTTTTCTCATATAGACTAAGTTCTAATAGCATAAACTAACAAGCTGTACATTGATAATAATTTCTATCAAAGCAATGTGATAGAAAACATCTTTCTGTATCCACAAACTGCATTGAAGCTATAATAACATGCATCTAATGTACAAATGCAATCACTACTTATGTGAGTAAAATGTACCTTCCATTTTTAAACTCATGTGATAAACAATAATATTTCCTGGATGGAAAACAGTATTACACAATGTTTATGATTGCCACATCATATCTTTCTCTTTTCCTTCTTAAAAAAAAAAAAAAACAAATAGTAGGGCTGAAGAGATGGCTTAGTGTTTTAGGTGCTTATCTACAAAGCCTAAGGATCCATGTTAGACACTTCAGATCCCATGTAAGCCAGATGCACAAAGGTGAGGCAAGCACAAATTTTCACATGCCCACTAGGTGGTGCAAGAATCTGGAGCTCAATTTCGATAGCCGAAGCCCTAGAGCACCAGTTCTCTCTCTCTCTCCCTCTCCCTCTCCCACTCTTCCTCTCTCCCTCTCTCTCTCTCTCCCTCCTGGGCACACCAAGGCCTCTCACCATCGCAAACAATCTCCAAACACCTGTGCTACTTTGTGCAAGTGGATTTACATGGGTACTGGGAAACTGAATCCAGGCCATCAGTCTTTACAAGCAAATGCTTTTAAATGCTGAGCCATCTCTCCAGCCCCTAATAGTAAGTTCTTATAGTTCACTATTAAGCAGTGTATTATGTTTTCTTGGGAGGGAATGTTTTTGTTGTTTGTTGTTGTTTTCTGGTTTGGGGGCTTTTTGTTTTTGTTCTTTGCTTTTTGTTTGTTTGTTTGTTTTTGTTTGTTTGTTTTTCGAGGTAGGGTCTCAATCTAGCCCAGACTGACCTGGAGTTCACTATGCAGTCTTAGAGTGTCCTCAAACTCATGGTGATCCTCTTACCTCTGTCTCCCAAGTAAGCATATTGGGTTTTTTTTGTTGCTGTTGTTTTTTAATTTTTGGGAAGAAATTCTATAATCAGTGTGCTCAAATGTTTAAACTTTGTCATGAAGTGGGTTGATCCTGTACTGGGGCCATATTTTGACTTTTTGTCAGGTATTTTGTTCCAACAATGATAAAGATAACTAATACAGCAATGAAACCAGCACCTTCTCAGGGTTAGTCCCACTTTCAACGTAAAGCCTACCCTTACTCTAAGAAAAACTTTCACAAAATGCATTAAAGTCCCCCATGTACAAGAGGTAAGTTAAGGATCCAGAAAGGTCAACACACATGACCTTAGCATTTTAATTAGGGAGACTTTCACAGGTATGACTAAAATACCTAACAGAGACAACGTGGACAGGAAAGGTTTGCTTAGTTCATCATTTCAGAGAGTTCAGCCCATGTTTGTTTTATCTCATGTACTTACAGAGAATATCATGCTGGTAGGAACATGTGTCCTAAAGGAGCTGCTGCCGATTTTGTGTCTGAGAAAGCAGCAAGAACAGGGGAAAGGGAGAAAAAAAGAAGAGGAAGACAGAGAGAAAGAGAGAGAGACAGAAAGAGAGAGAGAGAGAGACCTAGAGATAATAAATCCCATAATGCCTACCCTCAGCAACTTCCATCAGCCAGACCCCCTCTCCCAAAGCTCCCACAGCTTCCCAACATATCACAACTGGGAACTAAGCATTCAAAACATGAAGTGACTATGCATGTTATAGATAAAAATATTATCTAAATACAATTTCATCATATGCAACATCAGTTATATTTCCATTGATATTTGTACATAAATATAATGCTAAAATTTTACTCAATTTTCTATAACATATCCACAGTTTTGATTTATTTAATTTTTTGTTAATATCTAAAATATGCATCATGATTAATGCTTTTATGGCTACTGAATGAGTCCTCAAAATATTGGCTATTATGAACATTAAGGGAACAAAAATATGGAACATATTTGAAATAATCAGAGCAATGACAGTAATTCTGAATTATATATAATTTCCTATGTTGCCAGTAAAATTTTACCCTTCTTACAATATTCCTCTTTTAATATTCATAATAATCCAGCAAAAATTTATTCATTAATTTCACTATTTCAGCCAAAATACTAAGGCAAGAAATAATATTGAGTTCTGTGCATGTATTCAAAGTTTCCTAATCCAAATTCTCATCTTCAACTGAAAATAGAGTTGCATCTGAAACCTAGCTGCCATCTAGATCAAGACAGTAATATAATGACTCTCCATGCTTTAAATGTAAAAGATTATGAATCACATTTCTCTTTTAGGTTTCAATATTTAACAAGCAACTGACACAAGTGTCCAATGCACAAATAATACTGCTTTATCTAAGATATTATGTCTATCTCCACATACATCTGACATTAATTATAAACATGCATAAGTCTATCTGCCAAATCCCTTCTGGTTGATGCTGGCTTCCACCACTCCAAATTCAGGGACATTTGAATTATCTCAGCAGATGCTCTGTTTTTTTTGGGGGGGGGGCGGTTGTTTGTTTATTTTGGCTTTTCAGTTTTTTCAAGGTAAGGTCTCACTCTAGCCAAGGCTGACCTGGATTTCACTATGTAGTCTCAGGGTGGCCTCGAACTCACAGCAATCCTCCTACCTCAGCCTCCCAAGTGCTGGGATTAAAGGCATGTGCCAACACACCTGGCAGATATTTTGTTTTTGATCTTCATGACAAGATAAGATGATACCTCAACTGAGTCCTTCTTACAGGTATATGCTAATGCCACCCATGAAGTGGATTAGGTGAAGTTTTGAGCCAGGAACTTCATTGTATACCAACTAACTATAATATAGATATAAATCTATAGAAATATATATATATAAACAAACTGGGCCAAGGATGCAGATTCTAGTTAAATTTCTATATAACATGCTTCTAAAGAATTCCGTGGAAGTTTTGTTCCTTAAAGTGCTTAAAGATCAATGTTATGAAACCTTGCAATTAATTTCTAAGTCCCATTCTTCTAAGGGCTCTGTACACATCCTTACTTAAAGTTGGTATAAATTTTGTTTAGAGCCCCTCCTGTTATTACTCTATTTATCAGATGAAGAATTAAGGCACATAGAAATTAAGCAAATTACCTAGGATTATGCAGCATGTAACTGAAGAACCCCATCACAGTAATAAAACTTCACAATGGTACCATATTTGAAAACTTACCCAAATCAGTCACACTTCATCCTCTCATGAAAACAGAGGACAAGCCTCACTATGGACATGCACGTGTGCAAGCAACCTTGAAAACATAACTAGTGAGTAACATGGATGCTCATGGTTTTCCTTGTACAAAGTTAACAATTCTGTTTCCATCTTTTCATGAGTATATACAATATTTATGATCAATATACCATTTTATGGTCAAAATTTTATTTCAAAGATGACTTAGTAATTTAATTTAAAATGAATAGTGTTTGATGTAATAAAATGAACAGAATATAACTGCATTGTAGAAAGATCAATCAAATGCTATTCAAAGGCTCAAACTTCAATTGATTAGTATTATAAAGTACCAAGGTCCTATATTTACTAATTTTGTGTAAAATAAAATAAATTAAAGCATATCTTATAATTTTTTCCAAATAAAATGCTTTTGGAAATATTCCTTGTCATCTCTGAAATGGCAAACACAGTTTAATACTTAATGACACAGTGGAGAGAATCATGATAACATCATGTGTATATTTAGTAGTTCTTTGGTACAGGGTATGTCCCTCAAGGGGCCCAAGGCAACCCTTGGGATTTCTAGAAGCAATGCATATCATTAGAGGTGGGTATCTATATTTGGTGCAATAATGTAGAAATAGTGACTTGGTTAATTTTATCTTCTAAAAGTATATAAATATCAATAAGCAGAACTGAAAAGATCTTAATATGATAGTGATCTAGTCATCCTTTCTAAACCTGGGATGGGATTTTGCCCCTAATTGTAATTTTTAAATTTATTTTTATTACATATGGGCATACTTAGTATGTAAACAACACATGTTGGTACCATCCTTTCCATCATTCCTGCTCCTTTTCCAAAGAAGCCCTCTTCATTGGGGATGCAGGTCAACCTCACGGGGATTGTGGATCATGCATTGTGGGGGCAGCAGTCAGTTATAGGGGAGAGGCAATGTCTCTGTGCACAATGTACCAACTTGTGGGTCTAACAATTATGTGACTCAGAAATACATGGCGGTAACTACAAAGACATTTCAGCTATGGTATCTGCAATTAAAACACATAGGAAAAAGGGTAGAAGGTGATAGATTACTGATTATTATTGAGTCGAAGTGAAAGAGATGGTGAAGAAAATGACTATTTAATTCATTTTACCCAGATTTTGTTGTGTTTTCACATGAAACATGTGATTTTTAATTTTTTTCCTTTTAGTTTTACATAAATGTAGAGTATTAAGGAAAATAGTATATAGTTGTGGGTAGTGTATCCATCTGGCATAGGGAATAGTAACTTCATGTAATTACACATGAGAGATGTTAAAGCTCTGGACAAGTTGATGAGAAAAACAGTGTATGAAGGCATGGAGATAGAAAGGGAAGGTGAGAATTGGATCAGTATCTTTTAAAAAATATTTCATTTATTTATTTGAGAGAGAGAAAGAGGCAGATATATACAGAAAATGGACACTCCAGGGTCTCTAGACACTGCAAACAAATGGACTCCAGACACATGTTCCACCTTGTGTATCTGGCTTTACATGAGTACTAGGAAATCAAACCTGGGTCCTCAGGCTTTGAAAGCAAGCACTTTAACTGCTGAGCCCAAGTTTCAGTGCTTTTAAAAGCTGTTAGGTGAGGCATAGGAGTTGAAATTTCCAAGATGAAACAACATTGGAAAATTTGGTCTAGAAAGAATAATGCCAAATGGGTTTCAGGAGGGAAAGAATGAAATTAGGGCTGGAGAAGTTATTAGGTGCATTTTTCCATAACTATATACATGTTAGTAGTTGGCAGAGAAATGACTTAAAGCACCTTGTCAATTACAATCATTTGCTAGTGAACAACAACAAAAAAATTAGCAAACTACTGAGAAGAGAACAAACACATAACCTTACTGTTCTTTCAATTAGTAAGTGCTTATGTGCATGGCACAAGGATATTCAAGAACTATGGGAAATAAGAATATGTAAGGGATATGAACCATGAAATAAACATATTAAAAATATAAAGTAGAAAACATAAAGTGTATATAAAAGTAACTGCAGTAGAATATGGTTAAAAGTCTGTGATACTATAAAATTATGAGAATCTAGTTGAGAGCACATACTTGGTAGAAAATACTACTTAGTTTGTCCCTTCTTGAATGCATAGACTCCAATAGGCAAAGGCAGAAAAAAATATGCAAGTGAACACATAAACTTCTATAAGCAAGGGCATGAAATGGGGCCAGAGAGATTGCCCAGTGGTTACATGTGCTTCCTGTGCAAGCATGAGGGTCTGAGAGGCCTGAAACTGCCTGAGTTCAAATCTCCAGAACCCATATAAACAACTGGGTATGACCATGTGTCCCTCCAATGTCAATCCCACAAAGGGGAGCAAAGACCAGGGACTCAACCAGGCATGAAAAATGGCAAGTTCTGAAAGTATCATTAAGAGACTCTGACTCAAAATAAGAACCAGTGGAAGAGCTATGCTGCAGCACACCCAACATTCAGCTTCAGCCACAGGTGAGCATCCCACCCCCCGCCGACTGCAGGCTAGTGAATGAGGTTCTGGAAGGTCACATACACCTACACACACCACACACATCACACACAAACATACAAACACACACACACGCATACAACCGAGCTTGAAATAGATGAACAATGAATTAGAAAGACAAGTTGGGACTGACTCAGAATGTATCTTGAATATCAACTTGCTTCTGATATTATTAAGCAGATAACAGAAGCCTGTCAGAGCCCCATATGAGGTGGACAGATATAATGTCTGAGTGCAGGTTAAACTGGAGCAGGAAATGTGGAGGGCCTAATCTTTTCCTTTCCTATTTGTATAAAGATTGTTTTGTATTTTAATAAACATCTGCTTAATTCAGAAAATACAATAAGTAAAAGAAAAAAAGAGAAACAATCTCCAATGTTGTTTGATTTCATCTCCTCTCATTTTCTCTTGATGAGGTTAGCATAAAAATTATTATTTGCTTTTTAACATTTTTATTCCTTTTGTGGTTGCATAGTATTGCATCTGTTGGTTAGATCACAAGTAAATATTCACTTATTATAAAATTAGATTGTATTCATTATTTATTGTAAATGGTTAATTTTATGAACAACATAATCTCATTGCTTGAAGTTGTATATCTTTCATTATAAGAAAGCTGAGGCTTGTCCAGTGCTTTTATATCTTCCTAAGATGAAATACCTAGTCAGTTATGTGCTTCTTATACAATTATTTTTCACTAGTCATAAGATTGCTATATACAATAAGGACATTATTTTTGTATCACATATATTGAAAACCATATCCTAATTTTCCCTATACATATAAGTAAATTTTGCCATAGAAAACTCAACTAAACAAACCTACAAATTCTACTTTATAATTTTTTTTCATTTAGGCAGCATTTTCTCAATAGCAACAGTAAAGTAAAAAATATTAGGCTATAAGTGATGTCAGGGGAAGATATTGAGTAAAGGAAAGGTGGAGGGAAGTCTAATCAAAATCTAAGAGGATATAAATAAATAATATGGAAACCTACTTTTTTGGACAATGCAACACTGAGAAGCCATAGATTGTTACTAAAAAGTTTACAGTGCCAAGGATGGGATACCTTACTGTGAGTTGTTGGCCAGGGAGGTCTCTGATGCCCCCCAAAATTACAGGCTATTGCCAAGGTCCTTGGTTTCCCACCAGGAATAGATGGTAAGACCCTATTGCTGAAGACTCCACATACTTGGGCTGTAAGGCCACTGAGAAATCCTGCTGGAGCTGAGCTGAAAATCTCCTCCATGTAGACCAGCTGACAAAAATCTGGGAAAAGCTATGCTGCATGAAGTTGAATGTCAGAGAGAAATTACCAGTGAAGACAATCAACAGTGAACACTGCAAGCCTTAAATTTGGCCAGCCAGGCCAAATTAGCCAACAGGTACAATACTGGCATGTCTGTTATGAGAAAATCCAACCACTCTCTAATTGGACTGGATGCCCACTCTATGGGATGGGATACATCCCTGAAACTGAAAACCTATAAGAGGAGTAAGCATGAGCCCTAGGGGTGTAACATCTGCTGGTGTCTGGCTAAATGTATATACTATGCTCACCAAACTGCCTAGTAAGCACTTATCTTAATGTTCATATCCATATATTAATGCTACTCTCACTTAGTTAGAGAAGATTCTCTTTTCAGATGGCAATGACCTTGGGATGACTCAGAAGGCACCATGGTGCTGAGAAGAAGTGACAGAGGAGTGCTCAACACTGAAATATCTCTATCACACCTTACAAAGCTCAGGGTCCACTGTGGAAGAGGTGGCAGAAAGAATGTAAGAACCAAAGGAAGTATAGGACTCCTTACAACATGCTCCTTCAGACACAAAATGGCCTGGATATCCATGACCTCATAGTTCCTGACACAACCTACACAAGATCATCATAATAGGAAGAAAAGATCATGACATTAAAATAAAAGAGAGACTGATTGAGAGGGGGGATATGTGATGGAGAGTGGAGTTTCAAGGGGAAAGTGGGGGGAGGGGGAGGAGGCAAGGAATTACAAGGGATATTATTTACAATTATTGAAATTGACAATAAAAGGTAAAATTAATAAAAAATGTTAGTCTAAAATTTTTACCAGTATTTTGATTAAATATTTATATATTTCTAACTCTCCGCCTCTAAGCTAGAAGAATATCTCTGCTTATTTCCCTCTCAATACATACGTGTGTGTGCATGCGCGCGCACACACACACACACACACACACACACACACACATACAGACAGACACACCCCAGATGTATATTTGGGCTAAATTATCAATGTAGCTCAGCAACATCAATTAATACTATGAGGTACAGTCTACAGTGCCTGGGTTTAATCCTGGTTGAATTATTGGTTTGTAACTTTGTTAAAAGTCATTTGCTTCTTTACCTAAATCATAAGATAATAAATGTACCTATCATATAGTAATGGACTAAATGATGTACAATCAGATAATAATTCCTCTATAGGACTTATTTTTATTATTATTGAAGTAGCAATTAAATTTACAGTAAAATCTAGGCTTTCTGACTAAGTATTAGAGCATATTAATATATTAACAGATAATAGATATTCAAGCTTCATAAGGAAGCTTAGAAAAGACTACAGACAATAAGTAAATGATTAGCAAAATAATTACAAAATATGCCCATTCATGTGCAGGAAATGATAGCAGCACTATGACTGAATGTGAAAGGGCTTGACTAAGTGAAGTAGGGCAAGAGTTACCTAGGTGAAGAGTTTGAGAAAAAACATATGTGATAAAGGGACCCAGAGATTATAAGCCAAAGGTGAGGAAATATATAGAAATAGTTAATAACCATAAAAGAAACTAAGTGAAGTAGTATGGTGAGCAAGTTAGAGAATTATGGAACATGAATTAGAAAGGTGACAGGAATCCCATGATGCAGGACCACATGCAACCAAATAAAGAGCTTAGACTGACTTTAAATTGAATGCAAAGGAGTCAGGTGGTTATTACAAGTCAAGATCTAATTCAGGTACTAAGCAAGACACATAATTAAAAGTATGGTGGATAGAGTAATACCATTCTCTCCCTCATGAAGATGGCCAAAATCACAGAACCTATGATTTATGATTATATCATATTACATACCTGTAGTAGACAGTCCAACAATGCTGGGATGAGCATCCAACCAGCTACAGTTTTATGAGAAGGGAATTATTTCAGCTTACATATCCAGGGAAAGTTCCATCAATAGTGGAATAAACTGGCTCTCATTCATAAATTAATTCAAGTAGAGAGAGAAACCACCATCAAACAGCAAACACTAAAAGTAATAAGCAAAACCTAACAGCAAGCAGGATCCCCAGAGCTCACACAAACATGTCTGCATACCTTTCAGTTGGAATTCAGATCTGCCCTAGTGGCATGCCCTCCTTAGCAGGAGTCTGCTTGCTAGTGGCTGAAATTGCAAAATCAATTTTAATAAAACGCCTCAGTCTATGAGGAACATACATTCAAACTACCACATTCTGCCCCTGGACTCCATAGAATCATGATCATTTCACACTTCAAACTGCATTCAGTCCAACTTCAAAAGGTCTTCATATGCTTTGCCAACTTTAAGACTGTTTCAAACTGCCAAGTGTCATCTGTGATTCAAGACTGTCTCTTAACTGTGAGTTCTGTAAAATCTAAACAAGTTACACACTTCCAAAACATAATGACACACTGTAAACATTTCCATTGCAAAAAAAAAAATGCTAAAAAGTGGAGACTAGACCAATGTAAAGTGATAAATTCAACAAATATCTGCAATTCTGGTCCAACATCCATAAATAGTGATGACAGTCTCTGTGTTTCCAATTTTCATCCCTTTAGATGGGCTGAGTATCCAACAGCACTCCATGGTAGCCCCTTCACAGTCCTAGTATATCCAAAACATCTTCTGGATCCACTGCAAACCAGGTCCATCTTCCAGTGTTCTCAATGTTCCTCTATCAGGGACATCATACCCTACTCCATATGCTACATCTCAACGGCAGATCATGGAACTGTACGTACCTCATGACCCACTTCCATGCATTTTTCATGTTTTCAAATTCAATGCCATGTGTGTAAAGACACAGCCATATTGTTAACTTAGGCAGGAAATAAATTGTGACATTGAAGAGCAGATTTTTTTTTTACTTTGAAGTGTTTGCATTATTACCATTCAGTCTTTCCTGGCTCAGCATCCTTTCCATTATGTCAATGGGAAGTAGCAGAGGCGTCCTGAATGGTGACAATCTCCTTAACAATAGCAACTTTAGCAACCAGTCTCAGGGCCAGTAACCTTAACTTGCTTGAATTTTTTCTAACTTTAAGTCTTATATCTTTCAGTTCTATGTCTTCTGCCAATCACATTAAGTCCATTATGTTCAAATTCAACCTTGATCAAACTCTCATCATGGGCAGCAGAACACAGCCAGCCTTTATGGCAGCATTCCAGTTCCAACAAAGTTCTCTGCAGCCTCTCATTCCCATTATAAAATTAATAAGAAAAGCTTCCAAACACAACTTTCTCTTTATTTACCATTTTCAAACTCTTGCCAAAATAGTCCATAGATTTTGGCTTACCATACTGTGAACCTTCTGCATTCACAAGTCCCATGTCCATACATGTTTCTCCTCAAGTACACAAGTTCCAAAGCTCCAAAATCCATATGGTCAGAGTCATCTTGGTAATACAACCCTATTTCTCAGTACCAAATTTATTATTGTTGTTTTTTTTTATTTTATTTTATTTTATTTTATTTGCAAGCAGAGAGACAAGAGGGACAGGCAGAGAGAGAAAATGGGCATGCCAGGACCTCAGGCCACTGCAAATGAACTCCAGATGCATGTGTCACTATGTATATCTGGCTTTATGTGCATACTAGGGAATCAAACTCAGGTTCTCAGCCTTTGCAGGTAAGCACCTTAACCACTGAGCAATCACTCCAGCCCCTTAGTACACAATTTCTGTTGTAGTCAGCTCCATGTTGCTGGCATTAACATCCAAACCAGACACAATTTATGGAAGGAATGGGTTTACTTCAAGCTTACAGATCCACAGGAAATGTTCATCAGTGGCAGGAGAAGCTGCTTCCATATATCCAAACAGAGAGAAAAACTAAAGCAAGTAGAACACAACACCAGTACACAACAAAAAAGCATCAAACAGGAATAGGCATAAAGCAGCAGAGACCCTAACAGAACTCAGACTATATGCATATCTTAGGGCCAGAAATCAGATATGCCCCCAAACATATCTTAGGACTAGACTCTGGGCTCCATCCCAGTGATACCTCCTCCAGCCTAGTGGCTGGAGATCCAAATTACAAGCTTTAATAAAATGCCTGACTCTATGGAGGACATACATTCTAACTACCACAGGGGTCATCAGTATTTAGGTGGCAGTTGAAGTTATGAGGCTACATAAAATTTCCCTTGCATATACTGAAGTTTGAGTGTGTGTGTGTGTGTGTGTGTGTTTCTGTGATCTGGGTATACAGTGGTGAACATGTAAGTACACCCATCTTACCATGGAGAATTCATTCTAGTATAAAATTGGGGCTGGAGAGATGGCTTAGTGGTTAAGCGCTTGCCTGTGAAGCCTAAGGACCCTGGTTCGAGGCTCGATTCCCGAGGACCCATGTTAGCCAGATGCACAAGGGGGCACACACATCTGGAGTTCATTTGCAATGGCTGGAGGCCCTGGCGTGCCCATCCTCTCTCTCTATCTGCCTCTTTCCCTGTCTGTCGCTCTCAAATAAATAAATAAAAATGAAAAAAAATTAGATAATGCACCAAATAAATAAGCAAAAATACAGAAATAATAAGTATTATTACCATGAACACATATTGTTCATAAGACTATGTTTGTCTCTGGACTACCTCAAAGACCAATTTGGAAATTCTTTACCAGGAACTGACAAGATATATTAGGGTTTAAGGAAGAGTGCCATCTCTATATTGAAAGTCAGAGAGGCTTTTATTTGTGAGGCAGCTAAGCTGAGACTGAATGACAAGTCCTAGTTAGTGCTGGATTTATTACCTTTCTCCTATCTTACTGAACACATGGAGGACAAAAATATGGCCAGTTTTCATATGCACAAGGTCTGGCCCTGATATAGCTATTGTTCTGATAAATACTGTAATATGTATGTCTTAAAAAATTTATGAGCAAATGATAAGTATTTACTCCCTACCAGGTTTGGGAAACAAAAGAAACAAAGATTTCATTGTTGGTTTGTTTTCTGTTTCTTTTTTTTTCCAGTAGCCCAGAATCTGTTTGAGAAAATTCTATATAAACATGGTGACTAAGATGGAAATATATGAAGTAGTATGATGATAAAGTTATATTCTACAGTGACTGAAAGGTGGACTTCTATTAACAACATGAGATTGTGAGCCTCATTTTGCACATAATACAGTAGAGGATCTTGGTAAACAATTCAACATCTGAGCTGCAAGTTCCTATTTTTCAAATGGAATTAACCATGCCTTTGTATCCTACCTGTATGTGCCAAGGCCTAGTAAGTCATCAAATAATTAGTACTAATAATAAATATAAAAATGATATGTGAAGACAATAGATTCTAGTTATCAGAAGAATATTTTAAGAGCCTAAATGGCCAAAATTTTTCATTAAGATGAATAATATATGATGAAGAACTTCTATTAGATGCTTTTGACTTAATACCATAATCAATCCCTAACAAGACATTTTTCTCTACAAGTCATATTTTATTTTTTATTATTCCAAAAGTCATCTTAAAGTTAGCGCATGAAAGATGTTTTCAGTGTTAAGTGGCAACTAGGCACACCCTGGGTCTTTCAGCCCTGAAGGCATAACCCTGCAGTTCTGATGTAGATTTACACAGCACAAGACAACCAGAAAAAGGCCATAATGGGAGCTAGAGAAATGGCTTGATGATTAAAAATACCTGCTACTTAAGCATTAGGGCATCTCAGACTGGAGTAGACCAATTTCACCTCCCCAGAAACCAAATAAAAAGTTGGGTGTGACCACACATATCTGTAATCCTAGTATTGTTGGAACTTGATGATGGACAGCAGCTCCAGGTTGAAGGAGAAACCCCATCTCAAGAAAATACACAGATAAGTGATCAGACAATACCTGGTTATTCTCCTCTGGCCTCAGCACACGCTGGGATGGAGCATCTGCACTCACACAAGCATACTCCACACATCCCACACCACACACACACACACACACACACAGCCAAAGGGAATTATTTTAACCAAAAGCAATTCTAATGACATATAAAAATACCAAAAATAAACCTAAATCATCCAGCCCATAATGATGTATGGACTCAGTCCTATAGTCTCGTCAACAAACTTCTACCCTCCTTTAGGCATTTTTTCCACAAGTACTCTAAACTTCATTCTCAGAAACTTTAAATCACAGTGGTGGCTCTAGGGAGTCCTGGCTATTCAGTTACCTTCACTCCTTGCTTCCTTCCATCATCTTTCAGGAACACCCAAGGCTACCAACAAACTAAAGCAGAGCCTCCCAGGTGTCCAACATCAGCTGTGTTATTCCTCCTTATATTTCAGCAGTGGGATGCCTGCCATCCTCCCAAGAATGATGTCCATGTCGTCCTCCATTGGGACGTTCAGGCAATCATCTCACATCACTTTTCTAAAGCCTCAACTTTCTCCTTGCCTTTTTCCATCTTCATTAAGTCTCCAGCTCTTTCTGCCTGTTTACACTACCACACTTGTGCTTGCCTTTAGCAAACAGAATCCATTACACTTCATTCCCTGAAAAATATCCATTCTTCAAATATATATATATATATATATAATTTCACCTGTGCTTAGTAGATAAAAGTGCAAAAATAACTGTTCACTTCAAGTAAGTGACAAAATTTCTGTGGGCCTCTGACTTTTCATCAGGACAACAGGGACAGGATGAACTAATTATAGTGTATGCCAAATGTGTGTTAAGTACTGGGACACTTTTTTCAAATGCTATTGTAGATGATAGACATATCAAGCAAAATCTTCCTATGGAGCACCACTCCAGAGCTCACCTGCTTGAAATATCACTACCTGTCTTGACAGTGGCCCCTGTGAAGCTTCTAGCTCACAAGACCCCAGGGATCACATGGTAATGTTTGAACTATGTAATGAGTAAGTTCGATTTCAGCCCTGGTGTCCAAAGATTCTATTAAAGGCAGTTATGTGGTGAAAACAGCTATGTGAGAATTTTGTTTTAAAGAAATGTTCCATAAGACGTACTTAAGTTTCATCTAATTTTCCCCAATAATAATCACTTTTACCAGTAAAAACATAGACTAAGAGAGTACAACTTGAGCTTACTTAACAAAGTTAAGTGCTCTATAGGCCAGAATGGAACTGAGACCCAGCCTCTTCTAGTAGACTGACCCTGTACACTGTCTCTAAACCAGGTGATTCATGATTCCTGACCTAGCTCTCACCCAGCCAATATTACCGCTGAATTAGATTCGCTTATATGATTTATTATAAAAGTATTGGGCATATGTGAAACATAGTAGAGACATACTACTGAAAAATAAAATAGTTTAAACATGTTTTCATAAAGCACTAAGAAATGATTTCTACTTAAAGAAAAGGAAGCCATCACTGAAAAAATTTATAATGATAAACATCTATGAAACCCAACATGGCTTTTGGCTTTTTAGAACTTTGTTATATGAACATATTGCATATTAGTCATATTCCCATTGGGTTATACTTTCACACTTTGTGCTTTCTCCCACCAACATTCCACTGAGGGTCTTCCTCAGGAGGGTTATTGAAAACCCAATACTTTTAAATGAACTAGAAATCTCAAAACTGTTATTTCCAAAAATCCATTTTTAGTTTCTCTTTCACCTGATATCATCAGTGCTATAGCCTATGATGGGTTTCTCGTGTTTATAAAACTTCCCAAGGATCAGATGTGAAGTCAAACAAATTAAATATTTTCCTTTACAATCAGCTAAATTCCATGTTCTTAGAATGTCTGCTATGAAAATCTAAATATCCTGGATAACTCTAGAGACAGTATTGGTTGTCGGAAGCATGCTAGATAGACATCTGAACTCAAAACCTTGTCAGAGACTGCACTGCCATTCCTTGAGTATTGGCATGTATCTTTTTTTTTGGGGGGGGGAGGGTACCAAAGCTCTTAGTTTGAAAGAATGGTAAAAATTAAAGAAATTAAGCGCTGTTTTGGTACAAGTTTTAGAAAAGGTAAAGGCAGCCCCAACGTGCATGCACTGCCTTGGTGACCAGGGGAGTCACTCCACAGCTTTGGAGAAGTCAGGTTAGCTCTCATCACTGTCAAAGAGATACTCCTCCAGGCCGGATTCAGGGGCTCCCATCTTGCGCGTGTTGGTTACATGATCACCCAGTTCTTTGATGGATTTCACCTGCTCAATTCAGGCAATGAGTGTCCATGAAGTCACACAAGTGGGGGTCACTTTTTTCAGTGGCCAATTTATGCAGTTCCGGTAGTGATGGATTCGCACATTTTTCCCAGCGTGCGGCACCCTCCACTGCGCTCAGCGCGCGGTCTGGGTTCTTGGTGCCCTGCGGGAAGATCCTGCCGCCTCGCTGGTTCTGTAGCTTCATCCCTTTCTCAGCGTGCTCCCTCTCGGGAGATTGGCCAAGAAAATATTTGGCAAAGTTCCTCAAAGCCACACTATCACCGTCGAAGTAGTAAGACATGGACAGAGAGACGGAGGAGGTTGACGGCAGGTAGCTCCTGCGAGGGGGCGCGGTGGCACGGCGGCCGGCCTCGGGACCAGCGGGGCCCAGTCGCCGGGCAGAGGCCTCGGGGTCGGGCGAGGCTGCGGCGAGGCGGCGGGAAGGGCTCCGCGGCGGCTCCGGGCTCCGTTCAAGCACTATTGAGGCAGAAAACCTTGGCGACTCTCGTGTAGAACGTCTCTTGGCATGGATCTTTATTCAGAGTCTGTGTTGCTCTTTCCTTCTGGCAGATGTTCAGAGGTGAATTATGCAATTACGAATCCAAAGTTCCACTTCATCCAGATGCCTAATTTGCTAACTATTCACTTGTCGAAAACACATGTTTACTATCTATTACATAATGACTACAGCTCAGAGCAGCTTCTGGTTTCCATTTCGTGAGCTGCTGCTGAAGATCTGACAACTGTCCCGGAAGGCATTTTCGGTGCCCGTTCGCATGCAATTTCATTAAATTTCATAAATTTAACAACATCTGTTGAGAGCAAGAAAACTTACACCAAAAAGTTTTAGCTCCAAAATCAACCTTGGGTAAGCCGGGCGTGGCAGCGCACCCCTTTAATCCCAGCACTCGGGAGGCAGAGGTAGGAGGATCGCCATGAGTTCAAGGACACCCTGAGACTCCATAGTGAATTCCAGGTCAGCAGCAACAACAAAAAAGCTTGGGTAAATTCATAATAACATTTAATTTATTCAGTAAATTTTGTATTAAAAGTTTAACTGATCTTTAAAAGAGCCACTATCTTACTTAGGACAAATGGGAAAATGTTTTCTTAAGACTTAATAGTTATTGTTCAGTTTCTAAAGAAAATTTCATCTGCATTAGTTTCTCCTATCCCCAAAGCTGGCAACACCCCTCATGATGTCACAGCTCCCACTCACTGGGGTGAGTGATGACATGATCGTAGCATACCACTTTATTTACACTAGCAGGCAGAGTTTAGAAAGTGGGGCTATGGCTACCGAATTCCAACACTTTTATAATATTATGTTCCAACCCTAAATCTACCTCTGTAAATCCAAAACTATAGAAATATAAGCTGAGGTTACCTGTATCATCCAGATTCGTTTCCAGTTGGTTTTTACTCTAATAAGAGTAACCATGTGTGTTCTCTACCCATCCATTTTTCTACAGGAATTCCACATATTTAAAATTATGTCTTTCAGCTTATCAGCATAAGGAATACAAAAAAGAGAGAGGAAGAAAGAAGCAAGATAGACAGGGAAGAAGGGAAGGATGGGAGAGAAAGCACAAAGAAAGAAAGAAAGAAATAATGCACTTGCTGGGTATTTGATGACTCTGCATAACAGAATGGGAAAATGAAATGAAAGAACTCTAAAAACAATCATGAATTCTGGTCAAGCTTCTTTCCCTAGATAATCACAAGCCACCAGATGTCTTAGAGTACCACATGTAAATTAAAGGCATGTGACTAGATGGCCTGTAATCCTAGTGCTCAAATTATATTTTATATAAATGGACATTTATATGGAAATTCTTTATGTAATCCATGGATGTATGTATATACTAACCTTCAGGAGAATATTTTGAACCTCTCTTCTTTTTACTGCCTATACAAACTAGGTTAGTCATTCAATGATGAGCTGAGCTCCTTTTCTTATCTACAGAATTGGCAGGGAATAAGGCAGATGCACACCAACACATAGAATTAAATCTGCCTTTCCAATATAAGATGAACTGATCATATATATGGTGAGCATGTCTGCTAATGCACTATTTAACTTACTGTAGTTACAAGGTAAGATGGCCACATCTTCATATTGATGATAAAGTGTTGATGATACAGGTAATACCTTAAAAAATCCTAAGATTTATTATAGGAAGTGGTTAGGAAATAAAATGAAAGCCAAAACACACTACAGTTAAATAAAAGGTCTTTCTAGAATGTAAGTTGGAGTTCTCACCTTTAGATGGAATACTGAATGCTACCTCTTAATAAACTGGTTTGTAAGGAAAATGAAGAGACATAGAAAGGAAGAAAGGGAAGTAGAGGTTGGGAATTAGAACACAGGCAGAAAGAAGAGGAGAATGGATGGAGGGAGGGAAAAACTCTTAAAAAGTGTTTTAAAAATGTTTGAGAAACTTCCTTTGTAACTCATATTAACTCATAAATTTGCAAGTAAGAACTCTAATAAGAACATATTTATCTACATGCTTAAAATTCCACAAGTACCTTTCCAATGTTCTTAGAATACTGTATGAGACTCCTGCCTATCCTGTTTTATTCCCCCCAGACAAGGAAATACTTCAAATTAAGGATCAAGTCTTGACTTCTGCCTTAAGCTTAGTATAGTAGCTAGAATGTAATATATACTAAGCTGCAGCACTATGTAAGTAGATAAATAAATGATACACCAGGGAGTAGATACTGAGAACTGAAAAACAGTGAGGACAATGGCCAAGGTTTATTCTCATGATGCTTCATGTTCTTATGACTGATACATACATCTGTGTCCTCTGTAGAACCATATCTAACATGTAAGAAATACATAGTTGTTATTATTAATTTCCTATAAATAATCTAGTGACTACCATATGTATAAAAAGATGTCATTGTATAGAACAATATTCAATTTTATCTTTCATGCTCCTCAATGAGCATATTATCATATACCTTTTAATGCTATTATACTAATTTTAAATATTTTATAAAAATGTTCCTGAATCTGCTCTTTGGATCAAAGTCAATGTTGGTAAACTATACTTAATGAATTTTAGGGGAGGTAACTTTGCTAAGAGCTCAAAGTTGCAAAGGAAGCTACCACTACAGTTTCAGTTTTGGACCACTGACCCATACTCTGAGTATTTCTGTTTACAAATGAGTAAATATACAGTTGTAAGACAGGACCTCCCAGGATTTGCTGACCAAAGGCATCAGTACTGATGTCACTTCTCTTTAAGTATCTTTGTATGAACTCAGATGGTTTAAGTACTTGCAACAACCAGAAAATAAGTAAAGATTGGATTCCTTCGCTGTTTATGTATCAGTGGGAATTCAGGCAGGTAATTTATTGAAAAGTAGAGTGAGCTCAGAGACTAATGATTCCTGCAGACTCAAAGTTGAATCTATGCATGTACAAAAAAAGTGGTTATCTGCCAAAGACATTGCAGCAAGACTTTAGATGCATCTCCCTGATGTTCACAGCCTTGAAGAAACCCATGATTGGCTTCTATCCATTGGAAGACAGCAAAAGGATAGAGATGTCATTTTGTGCATACAAGATTCTTGCTAACAACAAGACTCAAGAGTCTCTCCTCTTTTCCTACTGTGGAGAAGCCAGCTGCCATGCAGCGAGTGCAAGCCAACACCATGTTTAGCCCCTCACTGTTAAAAAAAAAACGAATTCTGCCAGTCACCTAGTGAGCGTGGAAACAAATACTTACCCAGTGAGCCTCTGATGAGATGGCAGGTCCTGCCAACATGTGGACTGAAACAAGACAAGACGAGAAGCAGCTAAGCCAGCTATGCCATGCCAGGATATATGACCCACAGAAGCATGAGAGGCTGTGCTGATGAAATGTGCAGTAAGAGAATATAAATAAAGCTGTCAGGGCAATCTTGGTCTTTTCCTGTGTTTTGTACAGGACATTTACTAGTGCCACATACTTGGGTAACAAAGCTTACTGAACCATTTTTATCAAAACACCATGAATAGAAATATTTTATTTCCAAAAATAACATTTATTCTCTCAGAAAAGTGAAATAAAGCACACATTATGAAATAAATGAGTAATTTATACTCAAATAACAAAATTTTCTTTGCCTATCCATATCTAAGGTCTAATAATACTGACAGTAATGTTTTCAATCAAATATTTAAAGAAATTTTGTTGTTTTGGAAACTGTAAAAATGGTGCTCTGAGGGACACAGATATAAAAGACTGCTTTCCTGAGAGAAATTACAACTTTTTTACACTAAGCTTTGAGACTGCATTGTCAATTTTAAAAAGTTTAAATTGTTCAATGATACTGTATGTCTTGAAGGATCACAGCTTCAGAAGAGAAGAAACAAATGCATTATATCAAAATAAGTTTTCAAATATGAACACACACACACTATCATATAGTGTGCTATTATATATATATATATATATATATATATATATATATATATATATATATAATCAGCACCTTTGTATATAGTTCAAGACCCTAGCCCATGGAATAGAAATAGTGACACACACTGTTAAGGTGCACCTTCCCACCTTAACTAACCTAATCAAGGTATTCCTCCCCACAGACATACATACAGGCTAACCCAATCCCCCACAGATGATTCCAGGTCCCGTCAGTCTGACAATAGAAACCATCACACCACATAAACATAAGGTCCTGAATTTGGATCTCCAAAACCCATGTGTTACAGGCAGCTTCAGATTGCTGGGATGAACATCGAAACCAGACATAGTTTAGGGGAGGAATGGATTTATTTCAGGCTTACAGATCCAAAAAGTTCTATCAGTGGTGGAAAGAAGCTGGCTCCCATTTATAAATCCAAGCACCAAGACAAACAACCAGCAGCCAGAAAACACCTAAAAAGCAGAAAGCACAAACCGGCAGCAAGCAGGACCCCAGAGCTCACACTTCTCTCCACACCTTTGGGCTGGAATGCAGATCTGTTCTGTTCCCAGTGGACTCCAGGATCCACCCCCAGTGACACCTCCTCCAGCCAGGAAGCTGGAGATCCAAGTTAGAAGCTTTAAAAAAACACCTGTGTCTATGGGGGACATGCATTCAAGCTACCACATTCATGCCTCTAATCTCCGAGATTGAGAGACAGACACAGACAGACACCGGGGCAAACTGAATAGCTACCCTAGTCTAGCAGATTAGCAAGGCGACATGTACATTTTAAAATACTGAACCAGGCTGGAATGAAAAGATGGATCCAGGTGGAGGAGAAAGACACTGGATGTCCTCAGAGAATGAGTTGGACAGCTGATTCTATGACACCAACCATATGAAAAATCTCAAGCCTCACACCTGGGCCGAGGGCATAGAGCATCAGTAACAGCACCAGGAGATATGACAGGGCTGATAGGATAGTGGGGAAAACTTGGACCAAAAGGGCTGGTGAGATGGGAACATTAAGGAAAAGGATAAAGAGAATGAAATTAAGGAGTAGTGGTAATGACAAGACTTCTACTACTGCACTTGCATACGCATAAAGAAGTAAGTTGGTAGAAGGAACATGGAGATCGTGACTTCCTGCCACACTTTCTCAAGGAAGCAAAGCAATAAGGACCATGAATGGCAATATTAGGAAAATTAAAGAGAAATTCTCTCTAATGGTTTTCAAGTGTGACGCTGTCTTTCTACAAGTCAAAAGGGAGCTCTGGCTCTGAGTATTTTCAATATGTGAAAAGAAATGTTTAACTAACCAGACTCCATAGAAACATATAAAGCAAAATCTTAAACATAATTTTGTTCTGTTGATATAACATGCCCCTTGGAACATAGTAACTACATTTTCTTTCAAAGAAAATTAAAGGGGAAAGACCTTCTGCACTGATTTTGAATATTGTGTGCATGAGTCATTGGATTGTAAAAATGTAATATATGCAGATCTACAGTGAGGAGCAGACTCAATGAAAGTTAGAAAAAAAATCACATATCCATATATATCTTTGGGTACTTTTCTAACATGCTTTCAATTTCTCAATACAGCACCCTGAGTTGAAGCTATGACAGCTACATTCAAGATTATAACACCTATGTTTCAGCTATGTAAAGCAAATTATTTCTTGTTGATGAGTGTTAGGTCCTGACAAGCAGATAATATCATGCCCACTACTCCTATAATTTATGTTTTGTTTTAGGAGTTTTTTCTGTTTTCTATAGTTTTTATTTTTAGAAGACATGTTCAGTCTGACAATAACTAAATTCTATCCTTTCCTCATATCTTCCATAGTATTTGAGATGATTCTACGCAGAGAATATATTTACAACATATGTAGTCAACACATGTATATGGGTATAAATTCAGAATTGTGCAAGAAAAAATATGGGTGATAAATAGCTAGTAAAGTGATTTACTGATAAATCTCCAAAAGAAATATGACATTGAGAAATAATGACACAATGTTTTAAAATAAAAGAAAATTAGAATATAGTTTTAAACTTGGAATTTACTTTATTAAAAATAAAAATATTAATTCTGCCATAAAGGAAATAATCTGTGGGTATTTGATATATCTGTAGAAGCCATGTGACTTTTTGATCCAGTGCATATTAATGTCCCAGTGACCAGAGCATTGCACTTTAAATGCAAAATGTTACCCTCAGCTTGGACTCACAGCCAGATGCATTATGTATAAAGCAGCCTGTGTTAATGTCTTTATTTATTCATAATATCTCTGTTTCTCTCTTTCACATATTATTAACATTTTCTACTCTGTTGGATTTTTCTTAGGTCTTATATGCTTAATGGAATGGCAGAAGAGAAATTCTGGAGGCAACTTTCTTGAGCTGACACAGTACCCTATAAGCCAAGACTGTGAGTTGTCCTATAACACCCATGCTCTCCTTCTTTTATAGAATGGAGCACGTTAAAAATCTTGGCTTCAGATAAGATCACTAAAAAGAATCAAAGCCCAGTCCTCTGCAGCTTCATGCAACAATGCTGCTCAAGTTTGGTTCAAATGATGCCAAAAGAAGTGTTATGATTTAGATAGGACATGACAGCTCCCCCGCCCCCCACCAAAAGGCTAGGGCCTGATTCCCAGTGCAGTAGTGTTCAGAGGTAGGGTTTGGGGCATGATTGTTTTATAAGGATGTTAACTTAATCAGAGGGTTAAACATTTGATTGGTTCATAGTATAATGGCATTACTTGATAGTGGTGGAAAGGAGGCTGGGAAGAATAGGTTACTGGGGGCATGTGTTGGAAAAGATATACCTTATCTCCAACCTGTTCTACCCTGTTCTCTCTCTCTCTCTGCTTCCTGGCTGCCATGTGATGGACAGCCTCTACTGTACACTCCCACTACAGGACAATATACCTCTCCTCTGGCCCAATGTAATAGATCTAGACAACTTCCAACTAAAAACCATAAGCAAAAGTAAATTTTACTTATTCTAGACTGTTTGTCTCCAGTGCTTATCAATGACATAAAGACTAACACAAGAAGAATTTTTTATAAGTTCCAAGTTTCATCTGGAAATAGCTTGCCTGCTCCTTCCTCGTTTTATGTCTCCAATGTAAGACATCAGATCAAAGAAGTTTAAGAAAGAGAAATTTTCATGTTTGATGAAACATTTTGTAGTAGAGTGCCAATATTACTTCTGAATTTTATGATTAAAAATAACTTTATATTCTGTTTAAAGCAACATTATTATAGATCATATCATGGTTTTGAGTTAAAATTCTTGAGATTACAAATGACTCATTCACATTACTAAGAAAACAGTATCTACCTGTCATTACTTATTCTTACACATATTTTTGTTTTCTTCCCTTCAAATTAATAGCTAGTTTTAGAGAGTGGTTATATGTAAAAAGTCTCAAGCTGGCTGAAGTTATATATACATTTAATTTGGCATTCACTGAAGTATATTGAAATTAATGGGAAGTAGAATTATGCATAAAGGGAAAAATGTCAAAAAAAGTTTGAAAAACACCTAAAATTCATTCCTTTCTTGAAGAATCACAGGTAATATTAGCATATCAAAATATAAATAATCCTAAAATAAAGGAAAATGTATAACTCTTTACTTCCTAGTACTGCATGATAGATATATTCTAAGCCCAAAATATGTTTTAAATACTTTTATTTATTGATTTGCATGGCCAAAATATGTTTTTAATATTTTTACTTAGTTATTAGCATATATGTAACACAAACAAACACAGAAAACAAATGCCAGATGAATGCACCACTCTTTTTAGTCTGCCTTTACATGGGTACTGAGGAACTGAAATCCAGACCAGTAGGTTTTTCAAGTTAGCACCATTAATCACTGAGCCATCTCCTCAGCCCCCAAAATATATTAAGATACTTTACAACCATTGTTGAGTGAAACAATCTCTGAAGCATTTGTAATCACCTGATAATTCATAAATCTTTCCTATCTGTGGTAGTTTGAATAGATGGCCCCCAATATATTCAGTGTTTTAATAGTTTGTAGTTTGCATCTGCAGCCACCTGGCTGGAGGCAATGTCACTGGGAAGATCTTAATCTAAAGATATGCAGAGTGTGCCTAGCTGGAGTTCCTGAAGTGTGCTGTGCTGTGTGGCTTTTGGCTTGTGCTTTTCTCTGCCTGTGTTTGGTCCTGTGAAAGCAGACCAGCTTCTTCTGCCATTATGGAACTTCCCCTGGGCCCATAAGCTTCAATCAATATCCCTTCCTCCATACCTGTGCCTGGTCTGGAGGTTCCACTCAGCGAACGTGAAGCTGTCTGCTATGCTATCTGTTCAGAAAATGGTTCTTCAATCTTTGCTGAGATATTGTGCAATAGCAGAGAACTCACTACTGTAAAAGATAACTCATTTTCCCCACTTCTCAATTTTGGAAATAAAAGTAATAATTAAGATGTGACCACTTCAACCATTTCCCTTCATGTTCATGTGTCACCATGTATTAAGGAATATTTACCAGTTAAATGATATATGAAAACTCAGTGGTCTCACTGGAAAAAATCTGTACCTAACTTACCTAATTCTTTTGGTAACTTTCATCACTCCTTCACTAATTCATTTCAGTGTGGTAAGTATTGAATATGTTAGAAAGTAAGAAAAACAGTGAGTAAATTCCATCTTATCTCAACTGTCTGGTAACAGCAAATATCCCTGAAATAAACTCAATTATTTTCTGATGACAAAAAATGACCACCTTCATGAACTGTAGTATTATTAGAAATGAAAGGATCATAAAATGAGTTATATGTCTAAAATCATAACTAAAACATGCATCTAGTTCTTCTCCAGATTTAACATCCTAATCAGTAACTGTTACACCAAGCTGTGATAATAAATTCACATGTGTATGACCATATTGGTATTCCATTAGTCAATAAAGTGCTCATTAATATAGTACAACATGTTACAGTTCTTAAAAGATAATACAAATCTTTCAAAGTGATAGAATTCACAGAGAAACCAACATCAATCCATAAGTGTTCACAGTCAATACTATTGGCATAGTAACTGCAGTGGCCAATAAAGTGAAAAATTATTCTATTAAGATTACCAAAATTTGAAAAACATACTCAAATGAATTTTGACCATTTTTGGTACATATAGTGTGTGTATGTGTGCATGTGGCATGTGCACATGTGTGTGCAAATAAATGTGTCCTGTATGCATGCATGTGGAGGCCAGGGCAGGACGTCAAGTGTGCTCCACAGTCACGCTTCTTCCTTCTTTCCCTGAGATAGTCTGTCTTTGAATCTGGAGCTCACCATTTTTTTCAGGTTAGAATAGCTGACAAGCAAGCAGCATCGTGAGCAATGGGATTTCAGTCATGTCAGGTTAGTGTTTTATTTATTTATTTAGTTAGTTAGTTAGTTAGTTAGTTAGTTAGTTAACATGGGTACTGGTAGTACAACAACTCAGATCTTGGAAAAGGAAGGGTGGTAGGAGGGGATTATGATCATGTTATATTATCTATATGTATGGAAATTGTCAATAAGTTTTTTAAAGACTCAAATCTTTATACTTGCACATCAAGTACTGTGAGACTGGCTGTCATCTCCTTAGCCCCTTGGCCAATTTTTAAATCAAATTATCTCTACCAAATTGTTCATGAGCTAATAGTTTTCAGTCAGATAATTTTTTGTCCTTCCTCGAATCAAACAAATATGTAGATCTGGAGAACTATTTTAACACCTCATTCAAAAAATTTAACTAATAAAAATTATTTCAATCAATCCCTTAGACCTTTGTTACAGAAGCATTCAGCACTGAATTTCAGAAGTTTAATTAAAGAGAATTAGCAGCAATTCCACTGAGCTCTGATTAATGTATAAACTTTTGAGTAGCCATCTGAGGAGTCCACATGGACAGTAGATTTTGAATACCAAAATATTCCTGAATACATTAATAATGTTCCTATTTCTTTTCCCAATTACAATTTCAAATTAAGTTTATTTAAATTGATTGTCACATTAATAAGACATCTGTGAGTGGTACTTAATTCTAGTCAAAAATGAAAACGTCTCAAGACATATCTGACTTTTGAGATGGCTCTTGGTCACCTCTATTCTTATAGGAAGATGAGCATTTAGTGGCGCTGAAATGGTGTTTGGCCCCTGCCTTGTTATTAAACTCAAGCCTATTATTGATTTTAGGTTCAGACATAACCTTGATAAGTATATGTAAAAGCTATTTCTGCACATCTTTTCTTCTTTTTGTTTCTGTTTTTTTAAGGAAGGGTCTTGTTCTAGCCCTGCCTAACCTGGAAATCAATATGTAGTCTCAGGCTAGCCTTGAATTCCTAGCAATCCACCTACCTCTGCCTCCCAAATGCTAGGATTAAAGGCATGTGCCACCATGCCCAGCTTAAAATCTATTTCTGGTATCATTAAAATTGTGTAAAACTAGGGCTGGAGAGATGGCTTAGCAGTTAAGGCTCTTGTCTGAAAAGCCAAAGGACCTACATTCAATTCCCCTGGACTTATATAAGCCAGATGCACAAGGTAGTGCATGCATCTGTAGTCCATTTGCAACAGCCGGAGGCCCTGGTGTGCCCATTCTCTCTATCTTCTCTTTCTCTCCCCATCCCCCATTGTCAAATAAAGAAAAATAATTTTTAAAAATTGTGTATAACCAATGATCATATAATTGGTAGATGATCACTATTTCTAGTCCCAACTTGAACCAGATAAAAGACCACAAGTCATTTGGACTGTTAATTTGTGAACTTGAAGGGCATATACTACCAATGCACTTTAAAAAAATAAATAAATAAAAATAAAAACTTTTTTAAGATTTTTATTTTGTTTTATTTATTTTCAAGCAGACAGAGGGAGATACAGAGAGGAGACAGACAGAGAGAGAATGGGTGCACCAGGGCCGCTAGCCACTGCAAACAAACTATAGACACATGCACCCCCTTGTGCATCTGGCTAACATGGGTACTAGGGAATCGAACCTGGGTCCTTTGGCTTTGCAGGCAAGCCCCTTAACTGCTTAGCCATCTCTCCATCCCCCAGTGCACTTTTTGTTTTGGCTTTTTGAGGTAGGGTTTCACTCCAGTCCAGGCTGACCTGGAATTCACTGTGTAGTATCAGGGTGGCCTTGAACTCACGATGATCCTCCTACCTCTGCCTTCCGAGTGTTGGGATTAAAGGTGTGTGCCACTACGCCAGGCTCCAATGCACATTTTATATTAAGTAATTCTTTCAGTCACTAGCACAAAATTATTTTTCTGGGAGTATAATCCCACAGTAATATTCAATAATTATAATTATTAATTTGAGGTCAAAATATCAAAAATAGGGAAATGCATATTTATAATAAATATTGGGAAAATTATAGTAGCGATATAACTAGGAAAGATAAATATAGTGGTTCTCCTTTTCTATAGTAGTATATTTTCCAAGACCTTTAGTAGATGTCTGACACTGCAATCGTACCAAACCCTAGATGTATTACAAGATGAAACCCAGCTGCAGCTCTAGGACCAATGAAAGAAGGAACAAGCCCAATGGCTGTTTTACTTGTTTGTGGTGGCAGCTTCTTCCTTAGCCGATAGAGACTCTCAGTGATTTTTATATTTTTTAGTGCAAACCTTTTCCTGAATCTATGTACCTCTTCCTTACCTTAGTTAAATGGCTTTATGTCACACCTTTCAAGGATCACTTCTGAGTCTTCATTTTCTGATATGACATGCTTGCTGACATTAGTCAGAATTTAGTAACACTGGGACAAATGTGTTCTTGGTTCACTCAAGTATGTATTCAAATGTATAAGAATTTTATACCTAAGTCAATAATGTATTTATGGCAATTAAATTAAATAATTAAAGTTTGTTTTTAGTTGATATTCTATTATTTTCCCATTTAATTCTTTTACAATCCTCAATAGCCTTTTTTTCCATTTGCATGTCACATGATTCCATTTTCCTTGCCTCCTTCCTTGATACCTCTTTTTCCACTCTCACGGTCCCCTTTCTAGTTTCATAACCTATACCCACCTTACACCCACATACCTATAAACATTAAAGGCTAGGATCTACATGTGAGAGACCTGTATGTAGTATTTGTCTTTGTAGGTTTAGGTCACCTCACTTAATATAATAGCTTCTAAGTACCATCCATAAAACAGAAGGATTCTTTATGTCGCTAAGAATGACCCAGTAGACAGGTAATAATTGATTATTCAAAAGAAACAAAAAATAATCTAAAGAAAAGACAACCTTGATTTGGTGGCAGAGGACACTGCCAAGTGCAAATTTAGAGGATGTCTTCCACAAGGACATCACCTGGTCATCTCCTCAAAGAAGTTAGAAGACAAAATATAAAGGTAAAAGTACTGTGATAGGCTTGGGCTGTAAATTCATATTCTCTTCTGATAACTTTTATTTTTCCAAAAAGATGTAAACAAAGTCAACAACTGAAAGTCATGAGGTAAGAAGATAAACATTCAGACAAGAAAAAAGCAAAAAGAAATATAAATAGCAGTGCATTAACCAGGGCAGAGAACTGCATGTTCCTGCACAGTGGAATCACCTAGTCAGTCATGACTTGCTATGTGTAGCCATAGGCTACACCATGACCTTATGAAGTTAGAACTAAGGCGTGGTAACTGTTTAAGAGATACCCATGAAATTCATTTTTCCTTTGTTTGGGAATTTTTTGTTTCTTTGTTTTTGAGACAGTCTCATGCATCCCAGGCTACCCTCAAATTTGCTATGTAGCCAAAGGTGATCTTGAACTTTTGATTTTCCTGCCTCAACCTTCTGAGTGCTAATTACAGGTATGTATTAATACTCCAGATTTTATGAGGCACTGGAATCAAACCTAAAGCTGTGTGCACACTAGTCAACCACTCTACTAACTGATTAACATCTCCAGCCCCTGAAAGTCTTAATTGTAAGCAACTATACAAAGGATAGGGCACCATGGTTCTACTCAGCCCTGGTTCAGAAATATTCAAATTTATGTATCTGATTTTCAGGGCTAAACAGATAATCTTAGTTTCTCTTCAATCTTCTAGGAAAGTCAAATATCTCTGTGATAGTGCTCAAGATCCTTTAAAGAACGGCCTCAAGCTAACTTTTAAATTTATCTTCATGCATAGAATTCTCTTGCCCAGAAAGACAGGCCACTCACAACTCCAAATATAACACAGATCTCTATAACCCTTTGTATTTCATGCTGTTTTCCTTCAACTATATCCTCAACCTCAATGATTCCAAATCTGAATGTGCATCAGAATAATTGAGGGAGATTTAAAGTATGCCTGATAAATTCCTACCAATAGATCTGGGACAAAGACCTAGAGATTCTTTAATTTTAGCAAATTTCCCACATAATTCTTATACAATCAATCTTGGACTCTAAACTCACTCAAATACTTCATGAGCTGGGGAATATCTTTTTACATCATCTCTTATCCCTACAATTCACTACTGCTTCTTTTCATGGCACATTTTAGCTATAATACTGTTTATACCACATACAAACACATATTTAAATGCATTTAAACCCATTAGGTCACATAATGCTCACATGCACCACGAAACAATTCTTAGAGATGGTGTCGGCTCTAATCTCCCACACTGTCCTCCAGGGCCAGCTGTAGACACGTGTCCAGGTTATAATGATCTTTTGCTTCTTGCCACCCAGGAGACAGAGAAGCCGCATGAACAAGAAATAAAGATCAATAACATCAGGCTGTCTGGTTCTGCAGCTTGCTACTGGATCCTTACCTGTGTATCAGCTCTTATTTCTGCTATGTATAACTCTACTGATTTGCAGTGCTGACCTTAGCCTGATCCAGTGACTTTGGCCCCTACAGAGGGAAACTGCCAGACTGACAGCGCCCTCAGGCCAGTCTGAAGCTTCTTCAACAAAGGCCCGCTGCAAGTTGTATGTCTCCTTACAGCTGTGTACTGACCTTCTGAACACAACTTTGTACAGTGTTTCACTAAGGGGTCAGTGCATGCTTTCCCAAATCTCATCTTGCAAAAGATGTCAACTCATGGGGAAATGTCCCAATTAGATAACTTCAAACAGTGGGAAAAGCCCTACAGATAAAAATAAGGGGGGAAAAAATCTATAAAATATAGTCTGCTTTAAAATCCTATCAAGTTGATTTTTATCATTTGTCTAGATTCTTATTATTTCTAGATTAAGTGTCATCCATTTCTCATTATTATCCTCTATTCAATAAAACTGATGATGTCACAGCAATTATTCTTTACATCTAATGATGTAACTTATTTTTCAAAGTTCTAGTGACTTCAAGCTAAATTCTTGGAATATTATGTTCTTGTCATTTTCTTAATTTTCCCTGTGTGATTCTCTGTAGGCGACTATGACCCTCTGCCATTGTTTGTTGTCTACCCTACTATGAATTGACCATTTCCTGCTCTTCTAACTAAATGTGAATCCATTTCCTCACATTGCTTCAGGAACACATCAGGACAACCTTACACTTTCCTTTCTTCTTCTGACTATATTTTATACACATAAAACTGATAGATGTAAAAATAAAGAATATGCAAAATGATTACTACTAATACTCTGTCTTTGTTTTCAAGTTCAAAATATGTAAATAAAATAAATGTCATAAATTTGAGATTATGTTATATGGTTTTTACCATAACTAAAAATTTAATATTAAAATTTAAAACTTTCTATGCTCTTTGAAAAGATTGTTAATATTTCAGAAAAATCAATGATTTTAATGGATATATAACAGTTCACCAGATGATTAATTTATTTTATACCAATGAATAATGGCTTTTGTGATTACAAATAATATTTCAATAAACCATTATATAGCTATTTTTAAGCTCATAAAGAACTTGGAATCAACAGCCTTTAGTATAGATCTGTTCACTCAATCATCTGTGGATGGGCACATAAGTTGATTAACATTTCAATTATTGTGAATAGTGCTACAATAAACATGTGAATGAAGGTGTCTCTTTGGAATGCTGATTTCATTTCCATTGGAAAATATACATCCATGGTATATATCCCCTATACCCAGATGTGAGATAGATGGATCATAAGGTAGTTTTTAAAGAACCTCCATAGTATTCTCTTTAAAAAAAAACACTAAAAACTGCTCTGAGTGTAAAATAATAATGACTAGAGGCTGGCAAGAATGAGGATGAAGAATGTGATAAGGAAAGGTTACAGACTGAGTACCAAAGTATAGTAAGAATAAGTTATTCTATAACTTGTTCTATAAGTTAGAAGAATAAGTTCTGTTGTACTACACAATGGGTAACTAAAATTCAACGTAACTTATTGTATATGATACAAAGATCTAGAACACAAGAGAATGAAGTCTCCAAATGTAAAGAAATAAAACAGAAAAATGCTAGTTTTCCTATATGCCAATTTGATCTGCGCATGCTACATGCATGCATTAAAATATTCTGTGGTGGGCTGGAGGGATAGCTTGGAGGTTAAGGCATTTGCCTGCAAAGCCTAAGGACCTAGGTTCAATTCCCCAGGACCCAAGTTAGCCAGATGCACAAGGGGGTAAACGCATCTGGAGTTTGTTTGCAGTGGCTGGAGGCCCTGACGTGCCCATTCTCTCCCTCTCTTCCTCTCACACTCTCTCTGTCTCTCTCTCTCTCTCTCTCTTAATATGGTGATCAAAAATAAAAAGTACATGTATATATGACATATGTCTGATTTTTTTCCAATAAAGATTTTTAGAAGTAAAAATATTACCAAATGAAAGATTATAAACATCCTGTACCTTTCATTCAACAAAATCTGCTTAACATCTACTTTGAGTCAGAGTTGGTTATAAGTCCAGGAAATATAACCATAGATAGATACAGACCCATCCACAATGGCCTTCAGATCAGCAAGGGAAGTTGTCATTGCACACTTATATTTACCTTCTTGAAATAGTGGCAAACATAATTGAAATTCCCTTAATTAACTCCTGAGACAATGCTAGATTAACTGATACTCTCCATTACTACTTATAAATATTTTCCCAAAATAGCATATATCCCTGCTTAATCGGCTACTTGCTCCTACTGGTTAAATTGTCAACTTACCAAGAAATCTATTCCAAACATATTCATATCAGTTGCCAGTGTTAGTATAGGTATATTACTGAATTGACTATTATAAAAATGTATGGTATTTAACTAGGAAATGCTTGGTTAAGAATCACCAAAGATGTTTTACTCCAGTAAGGATTGTAATAATTAAAAATCTAACAATGGGCTGGAGGGATGGCTTAGAGGTTAAGGCGCTTGCCTGCAAAGCCTAAGGACACAGGTTCAATTCCCCAGGACACACATTAGCCAGATGCACAAGGGGGCACACGTGTCTAGAGTTCGTTTGCAATGGCTGGAGGCCCTGGCATGCCCATTCTCTCTCTCTCTCTCTCCCTCTCCCTCTTTCTCTGCCAAGTAAATAAAGAAAGAAAGAAAATATATTTTAAAATCCAACAACAACAAATGTTGGCAAGGATGTGGGGAAAGAGGAACCCTCATCAACTGCTGGTAGGAATATAAACTTGTACAACCTCTACGGAATTCAGTTTGGAGATTCCTGAAAAGGATAACTATAGAGCTACCAACAGACCCAGTTGTTCCCTTACTGGACATTTATCTTAAATGCTCCATGCATCAGTACAGAAATATTTGCTCAGCTATGTTTATAGATGCTCAATTCATAATATCTAAGAACTGGAATCAACCGAGGAACCCATCGTTGGATGAATGGATAAGAAAGTTTGGTATATTTACACAATGAAATTCTACTCAGTGTTTGGAAAAATGATACAATGAAACTTGTAGAAAAATAGACAGACTTGGATCAGATGATACTCAGCGAACTCACCCATTCACAGAAAGACATATGCCACATGGTCTCACTTACCTGTGGTTCCTAATCTGGACCAGTTTGAGTTGCTGGCATATATGAATGGCAACTCAAAGCCCAAACAATAGGAATAGCAGGGTTTGGGGGGGAATGGAAGAGGAGAATAGGGAAGAACAAATACAAGACTAAATCCAAAATAAACTGGTACCATACAAACCTTTATCCTTGGAGACAGATTAAAAGATACAGCTCTCAACAGGAGTAAGTGGGGAGCACCTGAAAAGAAGGGTCCTGGAGAGTAGGCGATAAACCCTATGCTTAATTTTTTTTTTTTTTTTTTTTTTTTTTTTTTTTTTTTTTTTTTTTTTTTGGTCTCTGGCCTGTAACTCCCAGTTCCATAAATCAGTTGCTACCTACAACGAGCTGTTGCTCAGAGAGACCTACAAGGTCCCCAAAACAAGACAGGTTTCTGTCAAAGCACTTGATTACCTACTGAGGTCAAAGGTAAGACCCTATTGCTGAAGACACCATATGCTGTCAACACAGATCATGGAGAGATCTGGCTGGAATCCAGAAGAGAGCCAGTCCCCAGACAGCTAACCCATCTAGTGCTGGAAAGTGCTACATAAGCTGCTGGGGGAAAGTGGCCAACAACAGTGGGAACAACCAGAGATCTAAGCTACTCAGAAGCAACACGCTGACAAGATGTACACAGCAGTGCAATAGTAGCACACAGCCTTGGTGGGTAACCAATAGCTTCCTGATTGGCTAAGAGATCCACTCAGTGTAAAGGAACCCATATCTGGAATTAGGAACCATATCAAAATTCTATGGAGACAAAAGTTATGCTCTCCAGTGTCAAGCTCTCACTAGTCTTTGGCTAAAAGAGGGGTTACATACATGAAATTCTCCCTAAATTAATAATGCTTATCTCATTTAAACTATACTGGCTTCACTCTCCATTGGAGAATCTGTTCATGTTTTTCAGAAGGTAGTGAGACTGGAGGAGATAAAACTACCCCTCGCACTTCAGCCAAGCCACAGCTGAAACCACAGAGGAATTGGGGTGATGCAAGAGATGCTTTTATGCTGAAACTGATAATCAGCTCCAGGGTGAAACAGACAGACCCTGAGGACACTCAACACCTACCAAAGCAGAGACCCAGAGGCTCCTAAGAGCTCACCACCGAAGTAGACTTAAAAGTCACCCATCACTGCTCAGGGAATTTGCATAAGGGGAGGTGGAAAGATTGTAAGTGCCACAGTTTGAGATATCATGCCCAGAGACATTCCCTCCTCCCCCCCAAAATAACTGACTGCTGCGCCCATAATGCATAACCCTGCAACCCCACTGAGGAGGGTCCCCAGCAGAATGGGGGCAGGGCCAAGGGAAAAGAGGGTACCAACATATGATGTATCCATACAATATATGTTGTTAATAATAATAGTAATAATGATAATAAAGACAAATAAGAGTCACCAAAGACAAATAAATAACTGAGGAGTTAGGTGAGTCTAAAGTGTCAAAGATCAGAGAAAATGCCAACTGCAAGATTCCTCACTCAGTTTGTCTTCAAAGTGTCTGAGGCTCTTAGGTTCTTCCCAACCTGAATATTCAGATAATACATTTATGACAACAGTTTATGCAAGAAAGATAAGAGAAACCTCTATTAGCCGAGTCTTTCTTTTTTTTAAAAAAATATTTTATTCATTTTTATTTATTTGAGAGTCACAGACAGAGAGAAAGAGGCAGAGAAAGAGAGAGAAGGGGCACGCCAGGGCCTCCAGCCACTGCAAACGAACTCCAGACGCATGCGCCCCCTTGTGCATCTGGCTAACATGGGTCCTGGGGAATTGAGCCTCGAACTGGGGTCCTTAGGCTTCACAGGCAAGCACTTAACCACTAAGCCATCTCTCCAGCCCAGCAGAGTCTTTCTTAAACAAAAGGTCTTCCTCCTTATAAGGTGAGTGAATAAATATATTTTAGCAAACTTTAAATTTTAGTTTCCTCCTTAAGCCACCTGTTTGACTGGTCCCAATGACATTGAACAAATTATTCCCTCATAAAACTAAAGCTCTGGTAAAATAATAGTAATCTGCTTCTTCAAAAGTGAGCGCCAATTCCATTCCTCAAAAGTTTTTCATGACCTTCCCTATCCATAGAATTCTGACTCGGTTCTCAGTGTCATATATGAATTCCCTCCCACTGAGTGGGCCTCATATTCAGACAGCAGTTGATTACCTCCTGCCCCGTGTGTCGCTATTGCACAGGTGTCTGCATCTTTCCAGGTTGGCTAATTTTGTTTCTTATAGAATCCCTTGCTTGTTTATACTGTGGGTGACCATTATCCCAGAAGCATCTCACATAGCACTTTCTAGCATTCTAAGAGCTAGCCATCAGGGAACTGGCTTCCATCTTCTCATTTCTAGAGTGATCTCTCACCATCCTGTTTTTTAAATGACTGTGCTTATCCCTTTGGATCCATGCTGCTCTCACTCTTGGTCATAGAATCTGCTTTTTACAGATGACAGTAGATAATGGGGAGAACTAAGGTCCATCACTACAACAAGAAAAGATAGCTGACTGGCTATAAGATGAGTCATGTCTATATCACATGTACCAAGATCAAGAGACATTACAAAAGAAGTGCTGATTTAAACACAAGTGCTGAGCTGGAGAGATGGCTCAACAATTAAGGTACTTGCCTGTAAAGCCTAAGGACCCTAGCTCAATTCCCCAGTATCCACATAAAGTCAGATGCCCAAGGTGGCTCATGTGTCTGGAGTTTGTTTACAGTGGCTAGAGATCCTAGCATGCCCATAATCAATGAATCGATCTCTCTCTCTCTCTCTCTCTCTCTCTCTCTCTCTCTCTCTCTCAATAAATAAAATATATTAAAAACTCACCAGAGAAGAAATTCAAAAGAATCAAAGAACTCAACATTAAAGGAGACTTATAACACGACTACCAAGGCTCAGGGAACATTGTGGACAATGGAGAAGGAAAGATTGTAAAAGCCACAGAGTAGAAAGGAGTACACTGAGGCGTTACCCTCCCACCCCGCACAGAAACTGATTGGTTCATTCATGACTCCATAGTGACTGCTCTGAGGAGGGGCTGGAGGAGAGGAGACATGAGTATAAACCAATGGGAGAATTATCAAGATGCAATATGTTCATACAGTAAAGTCACAATTAATAAAAAAACTAAAAAGTATTTCGGGTGCCCTTTGACAATAAATTATCACTTAGTATTAATAATCTTCACCAATTTGGTATAGATAGATAGAGGTAGATAGAGGAAGAGAGAAATGTGTAGATGCATATTCTGATATATATCACTGTTATGCACTTTCTGAAACTAAACAGTAAAATGGAACCAATGTTTCAATGTCTATAGTTCTGTTGAGAATATATATGCCTTCCATTGAGAATTTCCTGATAACATAAAGGTACTTGTGGGAATTCTTTCTCATTGATTTGTAAAAGATCTTTAATGTATTTAGGATAGCACTCTATCATTATGTTATAAATACTTTTGAATCCTCTTTCTTCTGTTCTTATTTTAACTGTCATATTTTGTAACTAATCAAAGATTCTAATTTTTACAGAGTAAACTCCATCATTTATCTCTAAACTGATCTATTTTAAACTTACCTATTTTATCTGTTTTAAGATTGACATAACCAACACATTTGATGGGGATTACAATGAATTAATTGCCACAGAATTTATTGATTTTTCCTTAAAATAATTGTAATTTATTTTTACTTTCTTATTCTTTTCTTGTGATCTCCTGTGCATTTGTAGAAATCATAGATCTTTGGTACAACTTCTTGGAAGAAATCACTTATTTCTAGACTTGTTCCTTCTCAGCTTTTTATCATTTCTACTCTCCAAGAATTAAAAAAAAAAGAGGATTTTTGTCATGTCATAGTGCTCAATCTATAGGTGTCACATTGATTATTTAAATAAATTACAAGCATTTCTGATATATAATGTCTGAGCAACATTATTTAAATATGTACGGCATGCCCTTTGTGGAGATATTGCTTATTTTGAAGGAAATTCACTAATATTCCTTTAAATAAAACCAATTAAGATCTTTGAATGTCTTCTCAAACGTATCACTTGTATGTCTGAAATATTATGTGTAAATTTTGTGACTGAGTCCAAGAATTCATGCATATTTCAGTGATTAGCAATCAGATATCTACTCTTTGTAAGATTCAGTGCTAATTACTGAAAGCAACATAGAACAAGACAGGCATGATTGCCGCATTCCTGAAAATCACATTCTAGTGGGGGAGAGAGATAGCAAACAAATATACCAATAAAAAAGCAATTATAATTTTAATAAGTGTTATGAATAAGTGAAAAGCACTACAAGAGCTCGTAATTAAGGTTATTTGAGGAAATTATGTTAGCACTGAGCACTGAAGGATGGGAAATAATGAGCGAATAGACAATTTGAGTTGGCCACGTAGCTCACAGAACTCAGAGAAGCTGGTGATGCAACCACAAGGGCTGGTTAATGTGGGAGTGGGAATGTGAACCAAGGTGAGTCATTCAGAGGAAGAAAGGGGAGAAAATCAATACTTCCTTAGTAATAGAACAGACAGACACCTGTCACAAAGAGGTTCAGTGCATCCCAGTGGCTCTAGTCTCTGCGTGTAGAAGAAGCCGCAGGAGATGAAGTTTATATGAGAGAGGCATAAGATGAGAATCAACTACACAAAGGGACCCTAAGCACAACTTAAGCTCCTGCTGCAGTTGTTCCTTATGGCTGGATCACTCCTGCTCTTAATTCAGTTATGTGAAATACTACAGCATGCTCTCCATAAATCCTCATTCCCATTGCTCTAACTTTTAAGCCAAGCCATGCTGATTCACATAAGCAAGTAAAAAAGTACAGTCACACTCCAGACAGAGAAGAGAACATGTGCCAAGGCTTAAACCAGACAGAAAACATTGATAGAATCCTTTAAAATATGCAGAGACATATTCTCAGATGAGTCCAGTCAGGCAGGGAGAGCTGGGATCATGTGGACCCTTAGAGGTATGTGTAGGATTTGGGATTTATCCTAAGAGAAATTTTCACATTGATCCTACTAAAGCAGGAAGAAAAGCAAGCAAACAAACCAGCACAAAGGCAATTTAATCATTAAAAAATGTGCATGTGCTCTTCCCAGGCATTTGTTAATAGCCTCAGCAAGCATGTTTGAATACCTATTGTATGCCAAATGCTGTAGGCACTTATCTACACATTGGGCAGGAGAAAGGGTAGCCACTTGATTTTCTAGAATGCATATTGAAAAGATAATATTTTCAATAATTTTGGAATATCACATTTATAAAAATTACAATAAAAATGAAAACAATAATTCTCAACTGGGCAACTTTTGCTCCCAAATACCTCAGGGCAATCTGTTGATGACCTAAATACATTTTTTGGTTATCATGGTTGGGATGGGGCTAATGGAATCCAGAGAGATCAGGAAAGCTGCTAAAATCATGCAATGCACATAACAATCCTTATAGAAGAGAATGATCCAGCCCTTGGCATTAGTAGTGCTAAGGTCGATAAATCTGCCTCAGAGGATACATGGAGATGTGAAGGTTATGGGATGTGCTTGGAAAATTAGAGAGAAGGAATGACCTCAGGTTTACTCCTCTTGGGTGCTGGAGTGGTCTATGTCCTTGGGACAATGGAGAAAGGAAATCCCTTACTCTGTAGAAATTCTAGTTAGGAAGATAGGGAAGTAAGTTATCCCCAGAGCAGCTCTGTAATGCTGAGACACAGATGAGCATGTTTTCCTGTGAGAGAATGAAAATGGAATATTTATCCCAGTCTACAAGCATATGGCCACCCCTCTTCCCACTTTCCAGGACTGAGTTCTTAGTCCCTACCTAAGAAAGTCTAAGAGAGCACTTAGAAACAACATCAAAAGACTAGGGAAGAATGAGGCAATAAAAGCTAACACAGATTTTTTTTTTTTTTTTTTTTTTTTTGGCAGAAGGAGCCTTCAATGCAAAGATATAGAGCCAGAAGAACATCCAGAATGCCCATGGTGCTCTGGTTCTCAAGATGTCTGAGGCAGACAGCCTTGGCAGAAGCTAGAGACTGGGCTGGTGACACAAGTCCTACCTGTCCAAAGCTGACCTGTAATGCTTCAGTAGTCAAGTTAACAGAACACAGAGTTGTGACTTGGTATATCACGAGGTGGGAACAGTGGCATTTTTAGGTTAATTCTGACTTAATATGCTTCAAGTCTATTTTTATATGTGTGCCTACAGTGCCTCGGTTCTGCATTTCTCTGTGGTTGGATATTTATACTTAGAGTGTGATAAATCAGTGATAATGTTATTTGGCATGTTTCACAACCAGTCAGTTTGACTGACATGGAGAGTCAATGTAGCATATTTTAAAGTTACTTTGTTATAAGGTTTATTATATATTAAGCATCAGCCTTCATTGTTTCTTGACAAACCCTCCTTTAACTTTACGTGCATGCTGATGTTTCCTGATACACTCTTCATCCCAGGGGTAAACAATAAGCTGTAGAGCATTGCAGAATGTATGTCTCAACTAGGGAGTGAGTTGAGAGATGACAGAACAAATAAATTAGCCTCAAATTATCAGGTGCAGGAGGTGCTGGAGGGATGGCTTAGTGGTGAAGGTGCTTGCCTGCAAAGCCAAAGGACCCAGGTTCAATTCTCCAGGACCCACATAAACCAGATGCACAAGGTTGTACATGCATCTGGAGTTCATTTCCAGCAGCTGGAGGCCCTAGCGTGCCCATTCTCTCTCTCTCTCAAATAAATAAATAAAAATTTAAAAATATCACATGTAGAGCAATAGAACTGGATGCCAGATGCCAGGGATCATCTGTGTTTCTGGAGTAACTCTTTTTTTGTTGAGGCAAGCACAACGGACTGCCTTTTTTATGAGGCAGAGAGAGAGAATTGGTGTGCCAGGGCCTCCAGCCACTACAATTAATTTCCAGACATGGCCATGCACTTGTCCACATGTGCAACCTTGCATGCTTGTGTCATTGCGTGTCTGGTTTACATGGGACCAAGAGAGTCGAACATGAGTCCCTAGGCTTTGCAAGCAAGTGCCTTAATGGTTAAGCCATCTCTCCAGTCACCTAGGGTAACTCAATGCAGCTTATTGTCTTCAGTACCTTTTACACTGCAGAGAACATGCAGGCTTTATTCCTTCTATAAAGATCTGTCACTCTTTGAAATATTCATCATTTCTATTCCAACCAAAGTTCACAATGATACTGATATATTCTAGAAGGTCAAAGGGAAACAATGATTTGTTTCTTTTCTAGAAGGTTTCAATTTAGTTTCTCTTCTAAAAATATCATACTAAGAAAGTGGGAAAGTGAGGATGGTAGTAGACAGTTGAGCATTTGGAAAACTGTTACAAGCTCAATGGCAAAATCAGGAAGATGAGGCTAACAGTCCAAAGGCAAATTTATACAGGGACCTAAGACTATAAGACAAAGCCAAGTAAGTGACAGGATGAAAGAATTAAAGCCCAATTATAAGAAACCTAATATTGGCACAAAGACTCATAAAATTAATTCAACAAGATCTAGGAGGGTCCCTGCTTCACACACTGAGCTTCTCTACCTATATTTCCTGCGGGAGCAATAGCCAAAACTGACTGAGACCTGGCAACTCTCCACTGCATGGGTAGGGGAGTCCCAATGTAAATGTGGCCCAGGAGCTCTATTCTGCTATGGGCACAGGGAGGGCTGACTTTAGAAGGACAGGTGTAATATTGTCACATCAAGATCTCTCTCCAGTTGCTGGAGAGATGGATTAGCAGTTAAGGTGCTTGCTTGTGAAGCATAAGGACTCACATTCATAAGCCAGTTGTACAAGTTCGTGCATGTTTCTGGAGTACATTTATAGTAGCTGGAGGTCCTGGCATGCCCATTCTCAATCTCTATCTCTTTCCATCTCTCTCTCTGTCTCTCTCTCTTAAATAAATATTTCTTTTTTAAAAAAAAAGATCTCTCTCCATATGTTCCAACTGTGATTAGAAGTCAAAATGGGCCTTTTCCCCCAAAGAAACTTGCTAAGAACATGTATCACAGCAGTATGTAAACAGATTATCTAAATTGGCCAAGAAAGAAAACAGAGGTAGAAGGCCAGATAGAGAGCAGGTCAAGTCATGATATGACTTCCTGCCCTCTCAACTTGAAAACTGACCAGTTCCAGAAAAACAACTTAGAAAAGTAGCAGCGATTTTACAAGCTGTCTTCCTAAGGAAGCATTTTCATTTTGTTTTGTTTTGCTTTTTCATGATTCAAAGGTATACAGAAAATAGATACACATAACACTATATCTTAACCTCCTACATAGGTTTTGCACTTGCACATAGGGACGAAAGGAGAAAACAAAAATGTGGTCTAGTTTGCATAGTGAAGTGTTTCTGCCACTGTGGGAACATACTCCTTATTTGGGAGACCAATTGGCCTGTCTTACATGCAGCTGAGTGACTTCCTTCTAAAGCAGCTGCTATTTCAGTACTCCAGGTTCCAGAGTTTTTTTTTTTTTTTTTTTTTTTAATTTGAACTCTGTTGTTCTTGAAAATGTCAAGTACAAATTCTCTGGAACGTCTGACATTTTAAATTCCCAAACAATTGACTGAGTAAATCCGTATGTGGAATAAGAAGCCAAATTAAAAACCTGGGTTTATTCAGCCTTGTGAGATTTTCTTATAATGAGCCATTTAAAAAGTTTTCTTATCAATGTCCAGTGGACTCTATGAAAAGCTTCATGGAAATAAAACTGAGACATATATAGCCTGAACCAGGAAAATTCAAATAATATTCAATCTTTAAAAAAAAATGGGCTGGAGAGATGGCTTAGTGGTTAAGGCACTTGCCTGCAAAGCCCAAGGTCCCATGTTTGACTCTTCTGGTCCCACATAAGCCAGATACACAAAGTGACACAAGAGCACAAGGTCACACAGGCACACAAGGTGGTACACACATCTAGAGGTTGACTGCAGTGGCTGCAGTCCCTCTTGCCTCACTCTCGCTCTCACATTAAAAAAAAAACTCAAAAATATAAGGAACCATAATTATTTTTGACACTTAAATTTCATCAAAGATGAAAAATGCAAAACATACTCCATAACACACGGGCGAAACCAAAGTGCCAGTCAGTGTGAGAGTAGACATTTTTCCCCTTGAAATGCTTTACACAAGTCATATTTTTATTTGAGCCACAGTTACTGAGTAGGGCAATCAAATTCTCTCTCCACAAAATCTTCATCTAATGAAACACACAAGTCTCAGATTTACTGTGTGGCTGTAAATGTAACTGCACAAACTTGAGAACAGATGGGTGGCTGCATTCATGGAGAAGCAGAGCTGGACTGAGGAGCACAGAAGGAACCAGACATACAGAGGACACTGAAGGGGAAGAGTGTGGAGAGAGACTAGTGAAATGGCCGCCTTACATCACAGAATGTGTTCCCTAGGCTTCTAGGCAGAGGAACTGAGACAAACTTCAGAACAAATTTACCTCACTAACAGCTCATGGGGAAAAAGAGAGCAATCATGAAAGGCTATTTCAGACAGTTCTTTCTGTCTAAAACTAAAAATCCAAGGCCCCTGAGTCAGATAAAGAAATTATTTTCCTGTTAGCTGAAGTACTTTGCTGCACTCTGTTCCTAAAACAAAGTTGGCATACTATTTGGGAAGCAGTGGGATTCTAGATATTAGAAAAATTATATATAAGGGAAAGGAGAAAAATGGGGTTGACCAAACAATTGCAGAAAAAGCAACAGAAAATTTTCAGAACACTACATTGATCTTTCATTCTGCCTTGGATAGTCCCTACGCAGAGTGATCTTTAATACATAGAGGTAAATCTTCATGTGATCCTAAAAAGTCTGCTTTGATGATTAATTGAAAAAAAAAAGATGTGAATATGAAGTCCAAAGAAGAGAATTCTAAAAGAGAAGACCAGTGTCTGAAAAAACTTAGTTTCATTAGATAGAAAGAACAGTCATATGAGGGTGTGCTATCTATTTTTCCATCCAAAATGGTTATACACCAGTTTGGAGGTAGACAGATCTACAGACATATTAATAAAGAAATACATGTATAAATTTGAAAATGTGCCCAAAAACTTCAAAAAGATTCAAATAATTTGATCTATAAAACATGTAACCAGTAAACCACTGAAGTAGAAATCATGATAAGGCTTCTAAGGGGAAATCTGATTAGGAGTGTTGTAGAAGGAAGTCATCTATGGTTTAGAGTCTGAACACATGCCCTTCAAGTATTTTTCAGTCCTGAAACTCTAGGTCAATATGGCTCCCAGAGAAGAGAAATTTTGGCATGTTATGAAAATAATAAACACCTGGTTTATAAGAGTTAGTTCTAAAAATGGCTAATAATTTATGCACAAGTATAAATTGTTTGGGGCAGGTGATATTTTAAAGGATGGCAGTCTTAAAGTTATTCTGTATTTTCATTATTCACTTAATTATTTCTGCCCGAGAATAGCAAAGAACTCCAATTTAAGAGGTTTCTGTTTATTGGCCAATAAAGAAATTCTTAAGCCATAGCCCTAAAACCTTGACACTAAGAGGCACACATCTCCACTTTGAGAAAAGATTTAGATCTTTCAGGGTGGTGTCTAAAATCTGTTTTCAGACATTTTTAGCAACACTAAAATCTAGTCAAGTATAGTTTCAATAGTTTAATATTCTGAATGAAACCATTTGCCAAAATAGAAGGAAAACTTTGTCTTATTGCTATTACAGTGGGTTGCAAGCAAGCCAGATTGTCTACATATTCTCAAATGTTTATTTTTTCTTCTTTGGGATATGGAAATTCATATCAACCTGGATTAAGTTATTTAGGTTAAAATGGATCATTTTTTATAGGTATTAGGTTTTAAAGCTCATTACATCCTAAGACTTCCACAATCTAATTTGAAATAAAAGAAAACAGAAACATGATGTGATAAAACATGGTATGATAAAACAAAATGTCCCCTTGCTTCTATAAAATATCACAACACAGTTACAAAAGGTCTTGTACATGGGATAAGAAGCATAACTTACAAACAATTATCCACCATGTGAGAACTCATCATTGGTTCATGGAAGCTCATCTTTTTTTTGGGGGGGGGGTTCTCCCCTACATGGTATAATATTTCCTTCTTTAATAATACTTCCAAAGCCTTCCTACCTGGTAGCATCCCAACACTTAAAAGCAGAAGCACACTTTGTCCTTACGTGTTGATTTAAAACAAACCCTCTCTAAAGTTTGACAGAATGCACCATGTCGAATTTGTGGTAGCTCCACAGTAACATCTAAGCCACAGGGAACTAAGTGTGATGAAATGATCTCCTTGACAGGGTGACAGCTATGGATTTCTGGGAGGAAATGTAGCAGAAAATGAACAAAGGTATTTCATAAAAAGAAGGAAGTCAAATATAGGCTAATAGTCTAACTGCTTAAATTCACTTAAATGCAGCCTGTAGGACAAAAAGTAAGGCCTTTGGAAACTCTGAATATGTTCAGGAACTTAGTCATCCTAGATTCTGGTTCCCCACACCCCAAGCCTGAGACTTCTCACTGTCTGTGCTGTCAGGACCCATGACACAGAAGCCCGAAACACCAACTGCCTCAGGGAGCTTCGTGGGACCCAGAAGATCCATGAGTAAACTTTGACTTGTTAACAAGAGCACGATCTTTAAACAGAAGCTGTGCTTAGAATGACTTGGTGTAGCAGACAGCTTCAGGTTCACTGAGATGAACTTCCAGACCAGGCACAGTTATGGAGGAAGGGATATTTATTGAACCTTACAGATCTAGGGGAAGTTCCATAATGGCAAAAGGAGCTGGCCTGCCTTCACAGGACCAAACAGAGAGAGAGAGAGAGAGAGAGAAGCACAAGCCTAAAAGCCAAAAGCCAAAAGCCACAGCACACTTCAGGAACTCCAGCTAGGCACACTTTGCATATCTTTAGATTGAAATCTGAAACCCACCACCACACCATAAGATCCACCCAGAGACACTGCCTCCAGCCAGGTGGCTAAAGATGCAAACTACAAACAAATAAACAACTGCATATATTGGGGGCCATCTATTCTATTCAAACCACCACAGTTGGTATTGGGTTTTAAGAGAAGTTCATATTTGAAACAGTAAAAAAAAAAAAAAAAAAAAAATTAAGCTTCCAAAAGCTGTATGACGACAGATGGCTATGAGACAAAGATGATCCATTTATCCATTTGTCAAAGGGTCTACCTCAGTATGTACAGCCACACATTTGAAAGTTCCCCAGTATGTCCAGAAGCATAAGCAATCACTAGATGACCCTCAATAAAGTCAGTAGGACTTTGGCAATAGCAGTCATGTAAACAATCCGCAAGATAAGTTTCTACAAGAACATAAATTGTTCAACATAAGTGATTAGATTTCTATTCAAAATAATGCCTGGGAAAGATGAGTGGACATCACCCTAACATTTCATCAAATATAGCATTTTTATTAATGAAACAGTTTCTTAAAAGTTTACAATCTTGCAAGGAACCCTGTACTAGTATAAAATGCAACCAAAATCTCCAAACAGAATCAAGAAACTTTCAGGGCTGGAGAGATGTCGCAGCAGTTAAGGCACTTGCCTACAAAGCCTAACAACTTAAGTTCGATTCCCCAGTACCCACGTAAATCCAGATGCACAAAGAGGCGCATGTGTCTAGAGTTTATTTGCAGTGGCTGGAGACCTGGCATGTCCACTCTTTCTGTCTGTCTCTCTTCTCTCTATCTCTCTCTGCTTACAAATAAATAAACAAAAATATTTTAAAACAAGAAAACTTCCATGAACAACAATTTTTAAGTATTTCCACAATTGACTGTGGGTATTATCTGTGCTTATGTAACTTACATATTTTGTCAATTATAATAAAAACTTTATGTGGAGGTTTGAATGTAAAAAATGCCCCTGGGCTCATGTGTTTCTTAGATTTGGCCCCAACTGGGAGTAATTTGGGAAAGTTGTAGAACTTTGGGAGTTAGAGCCTTGCAGGAGAAGATGTATCACTGGCGGCAGGCCTTGAAACTGTATAGTCCAGCCCACTGCCAGTGCTAATCCAGCTTACTCTTACTGGTACCCCCCAGCAATGTGCTAACATGCCATGATGCCCTGGCTATCTGCTTTACCATACTGTCCTCACCATGATGAAGCTTCCCCTTGAACTTGCAAGCCAAAATAAACCCTTTCCTTCCATACACTGCTTCTGGTTGGATGTTTTGTCCCAACAATGAGAAGTTAACTGCTGCACCTGATTTTAAAAACTGTAATTGTACCCCAAAAAGCAATTGCCAGTTCAAAGAAAGCTCTGAAAATTACATTTTGTGGCAGTATTTAATTTCTTCCATACAAATATAAAGAGATTTCAAGAATTTTAAAGTTAGGGTGGAAAAAGCTCTGCGATTTGGAAATCTAAGATGTTACTCCAGCAAAAGTGAAAACACAATCCTAATTTTCAGAATTATTTCATCAAACAAGTGATTTTTGTGATCATAGCTTACAGTCATCCTTTCCTCCTTACTTCCCATACAAATTTCTCGTTCTTAAAGATGCCTTCCAAACACCTACACTTTCCTCGCATGTGAGACATTTACTCATCCATACCAGCTATCTCTTGCTTACACTGACCCACTCAGGCAGACACATATGTATGTACTTTCGAATTATTTTACATTTTTACAACATTAAACTGGATTTTATTATTTCTTCTGTTATTATCATATATATGGGCACACACATTATTGTTTTAGGAATCAATAAGATTTTATTAAATTCTCATTGTGCTCATAATTTGATTAGACAAATTTGTTTTTTTTCTTTAGTTGATGAGTGCTTTGAGAAACAGTGATCTACTCATTCTTATGGCAATTAAATACCATCTGTCAGATGATAGTCAACCTCTATTTGTTGAGTGAATGAATGAATGTATGCATGAATAACTAAGTTACTGGAGAAAATATTTGTAGGGAAAGAATCCAATGAGAATTTTATATTAACTCATAAAGTATTGATATTCAATATTTGACATGAAAATATACATTGAGAAATCCAGTATCTGGAAAATGTATGAGTTATGTTACAATGTCATTATAACTGACCTATAGCAATGAATTCTCTTCTATTAAAATTAACTCTTTGCTAAGAGTTCACCTAAAACAAAGTTTAAGAGTATATAAAAATTTAAAGCTTACTTCACCTATATTTGACCTGACAGTCCTCAGGGCAGGAGCATTTTAGAGGAATATATGTCACAGTGATTCATTAGTCTTGAAGTAGCATTATCTCTGATAGGAAAGGGAATTTTACCAAAGTAACATCTGCTTCAGATAAGATGTTTGCACACATGCTATAACTATTATAAAAGCCCAATAACTTATTAAATTGCATGTCAACCTATTTTCTCCCTGAATCCTCTCTTAGCGCCATTGCCACTTTTATCCACAGTTGATTTTCATTTCTTTTTATAACTCCAATGCAGTTGCTTTGAAATCAAGAAAAGTTTTTCAATTGGTTTCTCAACATTAACCTTTCAGTAAGCTAGTTACAACTTGAAAATACATCATGAAACAGCTTGTTTTTTTTTTTTCTCCTGCTGACAGGTGATGCTCAGTTTCCTCAAAATACTCCCACAGATACACATTTGCAAAAGCAGATGAGTTTCATGTATGGGCAAAGAATAGAGGTGCTGATCATTACACCATATTCAAAACAGGAAAAAAAGAACTGGGTCTGTTGGCACATGCCTGTAATACCAGCACTTGGGAAGTTGAGGTAGAAGGATCAGGAGTTCAAGGTCATCCTCAGCAACAATATGGAATTCACTGCCTGGCAGGGCTATAGGAGACTTTGTTTTAAACACAGTAAGGCAATGTTTCCAACATGACTCATGTTTAATTTCCCAATAAATTATTTTTAAAACTATCAATATTTATGAGTAAATTGTAAATATATCTATAACTAAAACAATAGCTTATACTTTATGTTACATTCAAAGAATTGTTATATGACTAACAATTTTCACCTCTACACTAACATAGTGTGAGAAAGTGAATAACAATTATTTCCTATTATCTTACAGATAAAGAAACTAAACTGGTAAAACATATATGGTCCTTTCTAGGGCAGTCAGATCATACCCTAAATCCTCCTGACTCAAACTTTCTTCTTTCAGCATTCTGACCAGATATATTTCTTAAGCACAATTTCAAATTAGCTTTTCAGTCTGTTTATCTTATAAGTGAAGTTTTCCATACTCATCATAACAGGAATTTTGGAGTTCCTCGTCAATATACCAACATATTCCAATGGACCAATAAATGTAGTGGTATTCCTGGATTCTTATCTTATGATCTCAAAAAATTGAAGTCCACAGACCAGAAGGTAAGGTTTACAGATACTTTATTAGATTAAGAGAAGGAAGTACAGGTAGTTCCTGTCTTGTGGAAGATGGAAGTTAGAGGTGGGAAAGCTTGTCCTGTGACCCAAATGAGGTTGGCAAAGTGGAGACTGCAAAGGCAGGATCAAACACATATCTGCTTTTTACTTTTGGGGCCCAGTCACCCTAAACTGCCTCAATAATGAACTTATATACATGTTCATCATGAGTGAGCATGTAAGCAATTGTCTGACTTGCTAACTTAATATCCATCCCTGTGTCCTGATTACTAATGTTAATAGCATTCAAATGTGAGGACTAGATCTATGTTACTAAATAACTTCCTCTTAAACAGACCCTCAATACCCTATGTAAAAGTAAAAATCATAAAAGATATTTAAAATATTTTCCAACAGTCTAACAACTTGGAATATTGAATATTAACTGGTATGGTTTAGTGACTTGATAATAAAGGTATTCTCAACTGCACACTCCTGGCAAGAAGTACACACCTGTTCAAAAGTGGCTCACAGCCTTTGCAAGTAACCAACTGTTCTTGGATTGGATTTGTGGCTTGCATAGTGGGACAGAACTCATACCTGGTACTGGGAAGCAAGTTGGAATACTATGGCTAGGAAACTCATAGAATCTCTTTCACTGCTTTTTGGCTAAGAAGAATGGGTATACACATCAAAAATTCTCTCAAATAACTATGAAGCAGATGTTACTTTGGTAAAATTCCCTTTCCTAACAGAGATAATGCTACTTCGAGACTAATGAAACACTGAGACATCTCTATAATGCTCCTGCTCTGAGGACTATTAGGTCAAATATAGCTGAAGTAAGCTTTAAATTTTTATAAACTTTTAAACTTTGTTTTAGGTGAACTCTTAGCAAAAAGATAATATTAGTTGAACAGAATTCATTTTTGCAGCTCACTCATATGGACATGCCAATAACCACACTAAGGACACTAAGGAGGGCCCTCCATAGAATTAGGTCAGCAGAGATAGGACATAAAAGTATAACCTTAAAAAAAGTCAGGCATGTCCAGTGTGGGAAAGTACTATATGAGTTATTAGAAGAAAGTGGCCAACAATGGTCTGAGCAATCAGAGGTCTAAGCTACTCAGAAGCAAACAGGATACACACACCAGTGCAATAGTGAAACACAGCCTCGGTTGGTAAGCAATAGCTTTCTGATTGGCTGAGATCTGCTCAGTGTAAAGGAATCCACATCTGGAATTAGGAACCAGATCAGAATCCTATAGAGACAAAGATTATGTTCTCCATTGCTGAGCTCTCACTAGTCTTTGGCTAAAAGAGGGGTTACATACATCAAATTCTCCCTAAATTAACAATGCTTATCCCATTTAAACTATGCTGACTTCACTCTCCATTGGAGAATCTGTTCTTTTTCAGAGGTAGTGAGACCAGAGGATAAACTTCCCCTCACACTTCAGCCAAGTCATAGCTGAAACCATAGAGGAATGGGGGAGACGAGCAAGAGTGCTGCTTCCATGCTGAACCTGATAATCAGCACCAGGGTGAAGGAGACAGACCCTGAGGATACCCAATACCTACCAAAGTAGAGATTCAGAGGCTCCTAAGAGCTCATCACTGAAGTGCACTTAAAACTCACCCACCACGGCTCAGGGAATTTTGCAGAAGAGAGGAGGGAAAGATTATAAGAGCCACAGGTTGAGACATCATGCCCAGAGGCATTCCCTGCCTCCCCCCAAAATAACTGACTGCTGGTTCCACAACACATAAACTACAACCCCATAGGGAATACCTACAACCCCATTGAGGAATGTCCCCAATGGAATGGGGGCAGGGACGAGGGAAAAGAGGGTACCAGCTCATGATGTGTCCATATTAAATCTGTTGTTAATAATAATAATAATTAAAATCATTAAAAACTTTTTGCTTTCAAAAAAAAAAGTCAGGCATGGTGGCACATGCCTTTAATCCCAGCAATTGGGAGGAAGAGGTAGGAGGATCACTGTGAGTTTGAGGCCAGCCAGGGACTAAAGAGTGAGTTCAAGGTCAGCCTGGGCTAAAGAAAGACCTTATATAAAACAAAAAGAGAGAGAGAGAGAGAGAAAGAGAGAAGAAAGAAAAAAAGAAAAAGAAGGAAAGAAAGAAGAAAGGAAGAAGGAAAGAAAGGAAGAAAGAAACAAAGAAACAAAGAAACAAAATAAGGAAGGAAAGAAGAAATTTCCAAGACCCAGAACAAATGTCTTGTGTGACCAAATGAATATTTCTGCACTTTTTGTAGCCCATCACCTTCTGTTTTAACATTGCACCTGTGAAAAACACATGGAAGGAATAAATTATAAGGTTGTTCCCAGAAAAATTTTCCACATGAATTCTTTGAAATGAAAATTGTTGATCTAATATGTTACACTAGTCCTCTACAACATTGAAGTCTGTTATATCTATATGCTATTAGGACTTCTATAAGTGATGCTTAATGACAGTCAAGGATAGTACTATATGATTAAGCAGGTATCATAGCAACAAGAACTGACTAACTCCAGGTCATTCATTTTTGTCCAAGATCATACCAGCCTCTGAAAAGGGGTGAAAATTGGTTTGTAAGAGGTGAAGAATCCTATTATCTTTAGCTTTAAATCACAGATATACCTGCACCACATAAACAGACATTATATTTGTTGTTTTAAAGTTTCAGTGGAAGAAAAGATCAACGGGGGAGGTGTCTAAACTGAGTTTTCAAAAAACAAGAGTAAAAACACACTGCTCTAAGTAAGCAAGTTCTTTTTAAAAAATTATTTTATTTATTTATTTATTAGAAAGAGGGTGGGAGAGAGAAAGAGAGAGAGAGAATGGGCATATCAGGGCATCTAGCCACTGCAAACAAACTCCAGATTCATATGCCACCTTGGACGTCTGGCTTAAGTAGATCCAGGGGAATTGAACCTGGGTCCTTTGGCATCACAGGCAAGCACCTTAACCACCAAGATATCTCTTCAGCCTAAGTGTGCAAGACTTTACAAAACAGACTCCAGGTCAAATCACTGAAGAACTCTCTTTCTTTAATTCTTGCTAGGTAATGAAGACACAATATTAAATTAAGTTTTAGGTAAAACTTGGTTTTTTTTATGCCAATCAGTCAGGAATAATCTGAAATACACTGGCTTCAGATAGAGAAAATCTCAAAGAAGAGAACTTTAGAGACAAGCCACTAGTAATTGATTTCAGTCTATATTTACTTAGTTGGTCTGCCCTGGCTGACTTCCCTTGACACTTCTGTTGCTGGTCCTCGGATACTACTGCTCTTAGGCCTTACCACAGGACCCTGCATTATTAATGCGCTAAGTAGATACATAAAGAATAGAATATATTCTGTTAAACTCATGGTATTGTGGACACAATACACCCTCTTAGATGAAAACACCCTAAACACTGTTCTTCATGAGTCAAGGATTTGACTTAGGGTCATATCAGAGGGGGAAATGGAAAATGCAATGTGTAAGGAATGGGATGATCCCTCTGGGCAATGTACCATGACCTTCCTGTATCTCTTTCTTTCTAAATATCTTTGTGATTACATAGCATAGAATGTTTCTTGCCTCAGTTCCGCCTATCGGACCTATGTAACATTGTGACTTCTTGTAATAGCCCCCCGCCCTTTGTTTAACAGTATGTAAGTTTGTGATTTAACTCCCATCCTGTTTTTACTATAAATATCATGTGATTATTTCCAATAAGACTCGGGTGTCTTATTAAATCTTGTAACTGGGGTCTCTAGCTTCCTGGCTAGAGGAGGTGTCACTGGAGGTAGATCCTGGGGTCCAGCCCAAAGGTGTGTCTGGGGGCGGACCTGAATTCCAGGAATGCAGAGAGGCTTGATCTCTGGAGGTCCTGCTTGTTGCATGTTCATGCTTGCTGCTTTTTTGGTGCTTGTTCGCTGTTTGGTTTGTTTTTTCTCTCTGTTTGGATTGTGAATGGGAGCGAGCTTCTCTTTCTATTGATAGAACTTCCCCTGGATCTTTAAGCCTGAAATAAATCCATTCTTCCCATAAAACTGTGTTTGGTTAGATGCTCATCCCAGAACTATGACTGTTTACTATATCTACCAAGTCAGTGAGATTCATTCTCCTTATGGTATGCCTGTTCACTTTTGCTAATGTTTTTAAAACCCTTGAACCATTTGCTATAAACATACATGAGGGAAGAACTACAGTGAATAAATATTCCTGCCATAACCCAAATAAAATATGCATAAGGAGGCACACTAGATATAATAATTATTTTTATTTGTTTTAACTTTGAATATCTGGAAGTCCTCTAACATTCTGCTTTCTCATACTTTCCTAAAACTATACATTCACAATTTAAAAATGAACTCAAGTCCCTAAAAGTGGGGTTAAAGAATAAAAACACATTTTAAATGTAATTTTAGGTTGTTCTATAAAGGCAACAAAAGGGCTAGAGAGATAGATAGTGGTTAAGCTACTTGCCTGTGAAGCCTAAGAACACATGTTTGAATCTCCGGGGCCCACATAGCCAGATTCACAGCAATGCAAGCATGCAAGTTCACACATACATCCAAGGGGGCATATGTGTCTGGAATTCATTTTCAGTGACTGAAGGTCCTGGCGTGCCCATTTTTTCTTTTTTTTCCTTTTTTTTCTTCTTTTTATTTTTGGTTATTTTTATTTATTTGAGAGCGACAGACAGAGAAAGAGGCAGATAGAGAGGGAGAATGGGCATGTCAGGGCCTCCAGCCGCTGCAAACGAACTCCAGACGTGTGTGCCCCCTTGTGCATCTGGCTAACGTGGGTCCTGGGGAATGGAGCCTTGAACTGGAGTCCTTAGGCTTCACAGGCAAGCGCTTAACCACTAAGTCATCTCTCCAGCCCCCATTTTTTTCTTTCTGCCCCTTTCTCTCCCTCAAAATAAATAATAAAAAAAATTTTAAAAAACAAAAAGGCAACAAATAAATGAATACCAGAACCATTGAGAATCTGAGTTCAGTCCCTACCACACATGTAAAAATAAAAAATAGGTGTGGCCAGGCATGCTAGCAAACCTAGCACTGAGGTGGCCAGACACAAGTGCATTGCTTGAACTCACTGGTCAGCCAGTCTGACCAAAACACAGCAGTAAAAGACGCTCAAGGAAGTAAAGTGGAAAGCTACAAATTTCTAAAAAATAAAATAAAATAAGAAAATTCAAAGGTGCCTGATACCATTATGTATTTCTCAAACTCTTTTGTAACTTCTGTTCAAAATTTTGAGGACACAAATCCAAACTTCACATTTATCATATTTAAAAGAAGTGGCTATATCATATTTTTTTCTGTTAAATATAGGTAAGAATAGGACATACCAAGCATGAAATACATGGATCTCCCCTCAGGGGGCTTGTAGATGAGTGTTAAATATCAGCATTGACAAATAATAATACAAATAATCAGTCACAATTGTGATATGAGCTTGAAAGGGTACAAGTTGCAAAGTGACTACAGAACACGAAAACTTTCAAAGAAATAAGACAGGCTTTCTAGGGAGATAACAGATACCAGTGTAGACCTGAAGTTAGACAAATGCATGATAAAATATAAAAAGTATAAAGAGGAAAATGTAACAAAAGGAGCAATGGTGCATTAAATAAATTGCTCAAAAAAGTATCCCTGCATCATTTTAACTGAAAGGAATGGTGCCTAAAGGAGGAAACTTGAAAAAGTCATGCAGTGCTTAACACCCATGTCACAAGCTTGGAAGTTTATCTTAAGGGTTCAAAGTAGAAAAGCAAATTTATCAAACACTTGTTTTAAAATATACTTTAGTAAGTGCATGGTGAATGAACTAGAGCTATGTAGTGTGGGATAAGAAGAGAGTTTACAATAGGTCAGAGAAGATAAAGGCCATGGAGATTGATAGCAATAGAGTTGAAAGATAATAAGGAATTACAAGTAATTGGATTTTAAATCCTTGATTGGATATGGGTAGAGACAGCAAGAAAGAGGGCACTAATTAATTATTACAAAACTCTAATGAACTGGGGACAAGAGTGAGTGTGAGCCACGGGTTTGGAAGCAGGATGTTCAGAAGTTTTGGGGTGCTGATATATATATTTTTTTAAATAGCAAAACCAAAAGCACTATTTGTAGTAGTTACTTTCTTCTTGTTCCTGTGACAAAACACCCAACCAAAGAAGCTGATGGGAGGAAAGGGCTGATTTTAGTGTGCATTCTCAAGAGCATGTTCCACCCTAGCGTAGGACAGCAGAGGCTGGGCATCACATATTGCCACAGCAGCTGGCAGACAGTTACACGAGTGAGCTAGGCATGGCAAGTGGCCTTGCACTGTAACACCGCAAGGCTGGTTCCAAGCAAGACAGCTCCTCCAGCAAGACTGCCCCTCCCAAAGGCCTCACTAGCTGGGTACTGAGTATGAGGCTTAGTCACAAACCATGAGGTTACGGAGGGCACTTCACGTTCACACTACCACACTAATGCTGTTATGATTTAAGGAGAGTAAATTTAAAATGCATTTAAGTAAGCAGCAAGGATATCAAAGTGTCAGAATGGAAAGTACTGTCTGGGCTTAGTTTGTCTTGACAATAAGCTGATGACATTATTGATTTCTCTCCTTTGACTTCCCTCCAGAGCTGCTCTCTGACTCAGCTAAGAAAATTCACTTCAGGCAAAAAAAAAAAAAAAAAGTTATGGTGTGTGCTTCTGCCCTTAAGAGCTAGAAGTAGGTCTGACTAGTGTTAGAAAACATAACATTCTGAGCATGCTCTTCCTTTTGACCACGTTTCTGCTGGGTTTCCAGTGCCTATCCTGCTATGCCATTGCCTTACCCATTTGTTGACCCATGGCTAGTCTGTTTCACACAGGTGCTCACCAACTGACTTTCCTAGAAGTCGTTAAAACTTCAAGAAGGTGGAGGCCACCTTAGCACATTAGCATTCTATAGATACACTTTGGAATATGATCATGATTTAACATGCATATATGTATTTCATTCATTAAGACATTTACCTATTTATTTTATTATTAAGAGTCAAAAGATTATCGAAGGAAATGCTTTTGTTTTCATTCTGGTTTATGTGTTCTGGTGGATGCTTTAGAACTATCCAAACAAAAATTACAACGAAAAGTAAAAGTTAAGGCAAGCTATAAAGCATGCCTAATTTGTGTTTCCCACCCCTTTGATGCCCTCCCCTCCCTCCCCTTCCATCCTAGTGTCTAGTCTAGGAGGTGCTTGCTGGGTATGTAAGGTATCTTGGGTAGATTCAGCTTAGGTGCTATAGATGAGTGAGACTATGTGGCGATTTTTTTTTTCTGTGATTGGGTAAGTTCACTGAGAATGATCTGTTCCAGGTTCAACCATTTTTCCTCAATTTTCATTGTGTCATTTTTTCTTACTGCTGTATAGAATTCCATTGTGTGGATATACCACATCTTAGTTATCCATTCTTCTAGTGATGGACATCTGGGTTGATTCCAGCTCTTAGCTATTACGAATTGAGCCGCTATAAACATGGTTGAGCAAATCTCTTTAGCCTGTGGTTTGAAGGTTTTAGGGTAGATGCCCAGTAAGGGAATAACTGGGTCTGTTGGTATCTCTATACTCAGCTTTTTCAGAAGTCTCCATATTGCTTTCCAAAGTGGTTGTACCATCCTACATTCCCACCAACAGTGGATGAGTGTTCCTACTTCTCCACATCCTCGCCAGCATTTATTTTTATTTGATTTTTTGATGTTTGCTATCCTTATTGGGGTAAGGTGGAATCTCATAGTTGTTTTAATTTGCATTTCTCTGATGATTAGAGATGATGAACATTTTCTTAAGTGTATGTTTGCCATTTCTATTTCTTCCTCTGTGAACTGCCTGTTCAGCTCTTTGCCCCATTTTGTCAGTGGGGTGTTTGACTTCTTACTGTTTAGATTTTTGAGTTCTTTGTAGATTCTAGAGATTAGGCCTCTATCAGTTGGATAACCCACAAATATTTTATCCCATTCTGTGGGTGATCTATTGGCTTTGCTTATTGTATCCTTGTCTGTAAAGAAACTCTTCAGCTTCATGTGATCCCATTGGTTGAGTGACGGTTTAAGTTCATGAGCTACTGGGGTTTTGTTCAGGAAGTCTGTTTCCATTCCTATATCATGGAAAGTACTTCCTAAATGTTCTTCCAGTAGTATTCGAGTTTCTGGTCTTATATTGAGATCTTTGATCCATTGGACTTGAGTGTAGTGCATGGTGAAATGTGTGGGTCAAGTTTCAGTTTCCTGCATATGGTTATCCAGTTTGTCCAGCACCATTTGTTTAAAAAATGTATAAAAAAGATAAACATGAAAAGCATATACACAAATGCAGGTAAAAATGAGAAAGAGGTTACTAGATACAGAGAATAAAAATGATGACCTAATTAGATAGTAAAGTTCCTATTCTGGGGAGGGGGGCAGCTAAAAAAGATAAGAACATTAAAGACAAAATTCAAGTAAAGACTTCTTAGAAAACCTGAACAAAACCTTGAAAGGATTCACTCAGTAATTAAAGGAGTGGAAACCTAAATAGATATTGGCCATTTAAAAATAATTTAAAGAGTAAATAAATCATCTCAAAAGTGCTCATATTACCCTCCTCTCTCTCCTAAAAACTGATTCTCTACAGCTAGTATAGGGATAAGCCCACAATAAAACTCAGACTGTTTGGATCCCTGAAACTGGGCTCCAAGGCCTATGCTAATAGACTGAGTATGTAAAACCAAAATGGCAAACTGTTAATCATTCATAAAGCACGCTCATAAAACCACAAGAAAAACAATATCACATAAGAAAAGCAATGGGAAAAACATGGGAGGGTAATTAATAAAAATATTAATTATAAGTAAATCAGTAAAAGGGCTATCATTACTAATAATAGGAACAATAAATTAAAACAGCATGAAGTTGGCCAAGATTTAATAGGATGATAAAACTCTGTGTTGACAAATGTTTGTGAAAAAAAGATACTCTCATTACCCACTGATGGGAATGTAAGCTGAAATGTTTTTATACTGACAACTTATCAAAATATAAACACTGTATCATGTATTAATATGTGCATATTTTATGAGTCTAGTATCATTTGATTATACTAGTGTTTATTTATATATTTTAAATACCTTAGAATCAACAGAAGAAAATACAATTAATATCATTGTCAAGATATAATAGCATTTAAATTTTTAAATCATTTTGGCCTAATAATTCCCTCATTAAAACAAAGCTTACATAAGCATCCATAGGATAGATCAATCGTGTACATTAGTACTCAGTGAAACATTATTATTACTAAGGAAAATTTAATATTTATTTATTTATTTATTTGAGAAAGAGAAAGGCAGAGAGAAAGAAAGAGAGAATGGAATGGGCGTGCCAGGGCCTCCAGCCACTGCAAATGAACTCCAGATGCATGTGCCCCCTTCTGCATCTGGCTTATGTGGGTCTTGGATAATCAAACAGGGATCCTTTGGTTTTGTAGGCAAATGCCTTAAGCACTAATCCATCTCTCCAGCCCTACTAAGGAAATTTTAAATAGCTCAAATAATACTTTAGGGTGGTTAAATAAATATTATCAGAGAAACATGAAGAAATGCTCATAATGATAAGTGAGAACAAATCTATGGAAACTATATGAGCAATAGTTGATAACTAATCATAGTACATGCGTACTATGTGGTTTTAAATTTTTCTGTATGGTTTATTTCTCCACTTTTTCCACATTTTCTCATTATATCTTAAATCCTGAATTACATGATTACTTTAAATAACTTCAAATTTGAAAAGTATGTAAACTGAGAAATGTACAATATGACTTAGTTTTAAAAGTTACATAAGGTTCTCAGAGAAATCAATAAAACCATTAACCTGAGGGTTGGGACCATAGCTCATGGGTAGAGCACTTGCTTAGCATGAGTTGAGGGATTGGGTTTCACCCCCATACTGACAAAAAAAAAAGAAAGAAAGAAAAAGAACAAAAAAAGAAAACATTATTAAACTGTCAAAAGAATTGATCAATAATCCAAAATAATATAAAATGTAAATTACTTAAAAGCTAACCTTTATCCATTCGTACTCAAAAGCATGAATTAAATGAATAATAAGAGAGAATATGTAGAGTTTTTATAAAAAAAATTTAGCAACCAATTTTTTTGTTTTGTTTTGTTTTTGTTTTTTCGAGGTAGGGGTCTCACTCTAACTCAGGCTGACCTGGAATTCACTATGTATTCTCAGGGTGGCCTTGAACTCGGGGGCGATCCTACTACCTCTGCCTACTGAGTGCTGGGATTAAAGGCGTGCCCCACCACGCCCAGCTACAACCAATATTCTTTTTTGTTGTTGTTGTTTGTTTTTTTTTGTTTTTCGAGGTAGGGTTTCGCTGTAGCTCAGGCTGACCTGGAATTCACTATGTAGTCTCAGGGTGTCCTTGAACTCAAGGCAGTCCTCCTACCTCTGCCTCCCAAGTGCTGGGATTAAAGGCGTGCACCACCACGCCCTGCTAACAACCAATATTCTTAATGATGAAATCAGAAGTCATTTAATTCTCAAGAATTTATTCTTATATTTCCTTCCTGTATTGAAAAAGGTTAAGAGTTTTGATAGCATGTTTTCCAGAGTCTCTTGCTGTCCAGTTTCAGGTAGATTTTGCCTGTGGGAGTACAGCAGCTGTTAGGACATGCTTCCGTCCCCCAGAACACAGCTGCCCGGTGGCCTCCAGTGGCTCTACCTGAGGATCCACAGGGGGATTCCTGTCGGGTCACCCATTCTCCTGGCTGAGAGACTGACAGGTACAGAAATATGCCACTCTGCCTGCCCATGGTGGGACTCTAATTTTTCTCCCTCTAGTGTCAACCTTTACTAGGGATTCTCAGTTGGCGTGCGTAAAACTCCTCAAACCTATGTTCAGGTTTGAGTGTCTTCCTCCTAAACCGTCCTCCTTCCCTCCCTTCGCACGTACCAGGCCATCGTTGTGGTCTCTAGGCCTGTCCCTCTCACCCCTCCACCCTGTCCTTTGTACACTGGCCGCGCCTTGAACTCTGTCTCAGAAGCTGTTTCTTGGACCAATGGCGAAGGCATCTATTCTTCTGAATTCCACCCAGGGAGGACAGCAGAACTGAGCGCTGTGGGCAGTAACCAGCCCTCCAGGGGGCTTAAACAGCCCCCCCAGCACCTCAGATCTGGGCTCGACTTCTCTCCTCTAGAAAACACTTCCCTGAATCCTCTCCAGTGACTCTGCAGCTTACATATTTCTGTCACCCTGAAATTTTGTCTTTTGTCACTATAATATCATTTGTAATTAAATATTTATTTCTGTCATTATCTGACATAGAGCATCCATGTTTTTCTTCCCAATTATTTGATGAGCATGACTAGGGCACCAGTTATGTCCATTGTGCTCACTTTCATGTAACCAGAACTTGACTTAAAACTCACACTTAAAAAAAAAAAAACAACTCAATGCTTAATAGATAGTGTACTTTTTGTCTCTTGAATATCTCAGTGAATGGATGAATAAGTCATTAAAGTAACCAAGAAACAAATGAAGAGCTGATTTTAAATTTCTAATGGCTGTTCTGTCACACATAGATCACAATCCTTATTATATTTTGCTTGTGTTTGAAAAAAATCCATTCTATCAAAAGTTTTAACTTGGATAGTGATTTTCTTATATTACAATGACGGTAGTGCATATTTAATATAAGTTAATCAAACTAGCTTATGGGTGTTTCTTTTTGTTATATAACTACTACCTGTATCACTTTCAGGAAAAAAAGAAATAGAGATGTTTTTCCAAACTAAACACTTAGTGATGACTCATTCTCTTTAGATTTCCTTTAGATGTGGTGGATACAGGAAGAAAAGACAAAAAAAAAAACATATTAGTTTTCGAAGATTAATGACTATATTTTTTCTTTGGGGAACTTGGTGTCCTAAACTAAAATGTTTCCTCTTTGATCCCCAATATCTGAAGCTGAACCTAATGTAATTGCTTCCAAGGGGGAAACACTGCTTATGTTTTCTGACTGGCTGTCACAATGCTCTGAGTTAATCCCTTCCGAAATGCCCAGCTCAATATAATTGTAAGAATCCGGGCAGCATCTTTGTGAGGTAGTGAGAGCAGTAAACTTATTTGTCTGTGTGTGAGGGGCTGTTAATTCCCAAAGCACAGAAAATTTTATTAAGAAGATGACAACCTTTTCTGATTTTTGGATGTTTTTTTTTTGTTTTGTTTTCTGGTTATTTTGTTTTGCTTTGTTTTTCTTTTTTGAAATTATATGCTGTGGATTAGTAGAGTGTCCCTATGTCATATTAAGAAATGAGATTGACACAATTCTCCATTTAGTTCCTCTTGAGAGCCATGGTATTCTTGCACTGGTATTTTGGTGGAGCTATTTATGTAGTTAGTTCTTTCATCTTCCAATTTGCCTGTTCTGAAATGGCCTGTTCACCACCCTCTTCACACAGGCTCTGTTTTATGCACAACACTCTCCTTGTGATTTCTCATTATTTCCAAGCTCTCTTGAAGGCATCTATACTTATTGATGTTCTGCCTGGAACATTCTTCTCCTCCTTGATATTCCCCTGGTAGAAATGTAAGGTTCTACCCCAAAGGCTTATTTAAAATTGTAATTCCTCCCTACCCTTTCCTCTCCTCCTTCTTTCCTTGCACATTTTTCAGGGCATTTATACCATAACGTATACCATTTTATTTCTTTTTCTTTTTATTATATGTTTTCCCACTTCACAGATAAAAGTTCATAAAGATAAAGATTTTTGTCTTGTTTATGTACTACTATATTTTTAGTCCTGATGCGGGCACTCAAAATCATTGAGTAAGCTAGCAGCTTTTCCATGGAAACTATCCAATCTACAATAGTCCTACGAAGTATATAGACTATGGAGTCTAGGAGTACTTGCTCACAGACAGGAGATGCATTCCCCAGGGGAAACAGCTCCACTAAGTAAATGCTTCCACTTCTCCTAGAGCAGACCAGGATTCTCATACTTATGGAGTGACAAAAGCATGGGGGTTAAATATGTTTTAGACAAATGATGCTGGAAAGATGCTGTGCTCTGGAGGAATATGTGAAGCACTCTGGAGACCTGAAAGAATATCATAGGTACTAGGATGGTCCATTGGCACATCCCATGGTATTCCCAAGGGCAGCCGAATAAAGATGAACATTATGATCACCAGGGCTCAGGACTCTCAGAACATCAGGCCTGGCTGGGCTAGGTGTGATAGAGAATGTATGTCAGTGTGGCCTGGGCACTGCATTGTTGTGGGAGTCAACCACAACACCTCAAGTATGTTTATTTAGAGCTGTTGACCAACCTAAACCTTGAGTCACCTTGGTCTGGACATGATGACCCTATATGAGAAGCACATGGGTCCAGGGACTACAAGCAAGAAACTGTGGTGATACGGTGTCGACCCTCTACCCACTGGGGACTTTTCCTCCACTTGCTCCAGGTGTTAGCTTATTCTAGTTCCCAGCCTCCTTTTCCTTTGGGGATTGACCATCTTTAAAATGTAGCCATTGTTCCAAGGAGGCTACTCCTTATCATGGAGAATAGACTAGTAGCCAAAGACAGAAGGACAGAAATACCTGCCCACCTAGCCTCAAGCAAGGGCAGTATTTGTAAAGTGGCTATAGACTGATTCTCCAGCAGACTCTGCTATGCCCTCATCTCCTCCTCTGGGTCACATCGCTTGCTCTCCTTCTCCTAGAACATTGTTTAATAAATCACACAAATAAGAATTCCTGACATAGTTTCACTTCTAAGAAAACCTACCAGAGAGACAGTTGGCATCTGTAAAACATCTTGGAGGAATGCATCCTAATCATGGGCCTAAAAAGTCTCTCAAATATGATTTCATAACATTAGCTTAGAAGAAAAGGAAAGTAATCCCAAAACTCTATAGAATAAATACGATAAGTGACAGCCATTAGGACTAGAATATGAATTTTATAAAATAAATGAGAAAACATATATAATATAATATAAACATGTAAAATTGCAAACAAGAGTAAATAAAAAAGGTTGGGCATGGTGACACATGCCTTTAATCCCAGCACTTGGGAAGGCAGAGGTAGGAGGATGGCTATAAATTCAAGGCCAGACTAAGCCTACAGAGTGAGTGCCAGGTCAGCCTGGGCCAGAGTGAGACCCTGCCTTGAAAAGCACAAACAAACAAAATAAAAAAGAGTGAGTGAAAGTGGCATCAAATGCAAGCAAGTTATCAGGAATAAAAGGAATTGTTAATGGTATGTAATAAATTAAACTAAATATGAGGATTAAAGAAAAGATCAGATATAAGGGAACATTACTGTTCTGGAAAGATCTGAATAAATATTCTTAAATGCAACACAGAAAGACTTTAAAGGTGGAAGATATAAAATAAAGACACAGAGCATTGTTTAAAAAAAAAAAAAGACTGGCATACATAGCACACCTAACCAGAATTTTAGCTTAGCAGCAGAAGAGACAGAACATCTAAAATACTTTGATGTTCATGGGTAACACCAGTCTAAAGACTGAAAACATCACAAAAACTCCAAATACTTACCAAGGTTTTATACATCAGAAACTTATTTATGATTCATTGTCTTATAATAAATAATAAGTGAATGGGCCTAACTTTCCTAGGCCTTATCAGGTCAAATGTCCTGCATAAATGGTGGAACGCTGCATTGGAAAATGACAGATAATTAGAGATGCTTCCTATATATGCAAGAGGAAACAGATATTTATCTCTTATGCCAAAAAGAAAAAAAGTCTTTTGCTGCCTTAAGCCTGAATGGAAAGGAGTTTACTTTGTCCCCTAGCCGCTTGGGGTGTCTACCCCAAGGCCTAATACACTTCAGATGTCTTCAAAGTTTTGGCTTCCTACCTAGGCAAGAATACCAGTCTTTCTAGTATACTAAGAGCTTAATCCAGGGCCATAATGCAGTTGTAACCATTTAGACCTTTTACGGAGATAAGGAGTATTCCATTACCCGTTTGAACCAAAGTAATTAGCTGTACAAATGACTCCAGATATAATCCTGTGTCAGGTGACTTCTCAGGCACCTGTGTCCTTCTATGGGAAACTGAAAGCCAGAGAAGGCTTAATTCCCTGCCACAAAATATGGGCACATAATAAACAGTACTTCAGTGTTTGCTGTGTCAATAAAAGTACAGTCAATTAATGAAACAATAAAGATGATAGCAAAAAGCTATAAAGCACAAAATGTTATAAATAAAAGAATCAACAAAGGAACAATTGGTCCTTTGAAAAACTAATAAAATTAACCAACATCTGAACAGAATACTCAAAACAAGAGGAGTGAGAAATACCCCAGCTAAGAGGAGACACAAAGAGAGTTGAAAAGAAAATGCTTTGAATAACTTTATTAATGCTCTTGCAGTGAAAAGCCATTTGCCATTATTTTGTAAAATTGAACCCATGCATTCTCTGTGATCCAACAATTTTGCTCCTAGTAATGGTGCCCCAAGAAAACCTTGCCTGTGCGCATACAGACAGAAGTATAAGAATGTTCCTAGAATCTTTGCTTAGAAGAACAAAACAGATCACTGAGTTTCCATGTACAATAGAAAGAACACTATGTTTGTAGTGACTTCATAAAATAATGGCTCAACAAAAAAATTCATATATTATCACTACATACAATACATTATAGCAAATCTTACAAACATTGGAAAAATAGGAAAATTGCAACATAAATATAATGGAAAACTATTTATGTAAACTCAAGGACTAGTGAGAGTACAGAGTTCTGGCTTGAACATGAAACATTCCATGTGTGTTTCCAGCTGGTGGCACTGTTTGAGAAGGTTGGGCAACTTTTAAAAGGTGGAGCCTTGCTGAAGGAAGTGGGTCACTGTGGGTGGGCCTTGAGGTTTTATAGTCCAACCACACTTCCTGCTTACCCTCTGCGTCCTGCCTGAATGATGTGAGGATCTGTCTTTCTACTCCTGCCCTTTTGTACTCAACACTGTAAGCCAAAAAGAAGCCCTTCTCTTCCTTAAGTTGCTATTGGTCAGTTACTTGCTCATAGCAACAAAAAATGTACATTAATACTTAGGAAAAAATGTCATTTAGCGATGAATAGCCATACTTACATGGAGAAGTAATTATAAAAGCAAAGAAATTATAATTAAAATACCAAGAACAATGGTTATCCTATTATAATTAATTAGAATGTAGGGAGAGCAATGTAAATAGCATGAAAAATACTATTATTCTCTATTGACTGATGAACAGACTAGTGCTCATTTTTATGTTACCCTTACTATTATGTATGAGAAATCTGAAATCACTCAAAAAAAAACACAAAATGAATAAGTAAGGAGGGAAATAAGAGAGGGAGTTGGTGAAAATGAGAAATATTCTATAAAATGTTTATCCAACATTGTGGAAGAGGAGATAGAAAGAACCATCAGGTGGGAAGGAGTATTCTGAGGCATTGTCCCCCACAAAGACTGACTGGTGCATTCAAGACCCCAGAGTAAACATCAATAACCCCACTGAAGAGGCCTTCAGTGCAATGAGGTGGGGGAGAGAGAACATAAGAGTATAATCCAGTGGCTGGAGAGGTGAGTTAGTGGCTAAGACACCTGTATGTGAAGCCCAGGGACCCAGGTTTGATTCCCCAGGACCCACATAAGCCAGATGCACATGGTGGCACTTTTGTTTTCAGTGACTGGAGGCCCTGGTATGCCCATTCTCTCTCTCTCTCTGTCTCTCTCTCTCTCTCTCCCCCTCCCTCCTCTATCTTAAATAAATAAATAAGAGTATAACACAATTGGGATATGACCAACAAGCAGTATGTTCATACTGTAAAGTTCACAATCAATAAAAAAACTCATCTAAAATACCCATCACAGAATAGAAATGGGACATCAAACCCAGTTCAAATGCTTTCTTCTATAATGTAATTAATTTGGCAGTTAAATTTTTCTAACCTAATATATAACATTTTATATTCAGAATGTATTTTCTTATCAAGTAGTAAGAAGAGATCTTAGTTTGGTAGTTAACATAAGACACAACACGACATACAACTCTGAAAGGCTGTTTTAACCATGCATGGCATGAAGTATATATCCTGAGAAATCTTTGTGAGTGAATCTTGTTTGGACCCCATTGCTTGGCTTTTGTAATGAGAAAACATCATTAACAAGGACATTTGCTGTGCTGGCCTGATTCCCACCATTCCTCTGTTTCTCTCACTCTTTTATAGGTTGGGAGTGGATACTGGGGGATAGTAGGGATGGAGTATGTTTTCTAAACCTAAGACAGGGCATGGCTTACACTGTTTGCAGCTATGAAAAGTAAGTATTTAAAGAACACTACTTTGACCTTAGGCCAATTTGGAGCTAAGGGAAACCACCTCAACATCTTTTTCATTATACCCTATTTATTAAAGAGAATTTAAAGTTTGATTTACAGATCAGTGTACTTTATTAAAGAAAACAGTGTCAGTTTACACACATACATATCTGTAGGTCGAAAAAATGGGAGGATAGGGCTGGAGACATGGCTTAGCAGTTAACATGCTTGCCTGTGAAGCCTAAGGACACATATTTGACTCTACAGGTCCCACATAGGCCAGACACACAAGGAGCCACAAGCACGCAAGGTGGCACATGCACACAAGGTAGCACAAGTCTGGAGTTCAATTACAGTGACTGGAGGCCCTAGCATACCAATTCTCTCTCTCTTTCTCTCATCCTCACTCTCAATCTCTTGCATAAAGTAAGAAGGCCAGTCTGTTGGGTTTGCCTCAAAAAAATTGGGACAATAAAGCATGAGCAAACTCTCCACAAAATGTTGTTTCACATGAAATCTCTTTTTGGTCTTAAATATAAGAGAAGAGATTTGTTTTACAGGAATCAATCCCTCATTTCATATCTTTATTCTCCCTGGTGTTCAAAGAAATGTTTCCTCTAATGCTAACTAAGACCATATGTGTAATTTAGTGTTTTAAAATTCAAAGAAGTTAATTCCCCCCTTCATCTCAAAATAGAACAAGAAAGTAAATTGTTGGTCTCTAGACTTTAGAATGGACTGAGAATTGAATAATAAAACCATATTTCACAGGAAATTCTAAATTGACTTCTCATGTTATAAATACTTGATTATGGTAGGTACAATATAGAAATAGCCCCATTTCAACTCATTTGGAAAAGTCAGTTACTCACTATGCTGAGTCTAATGACCAGGAAGGAGAATGGAAAGGACATAATTTTGAGCTGTCAGCACATACACATAGAACAAATAGTCTCAGTCTATTCTGTGGCAGAACTAAACCTGAATAGCCTGGTAGAAATAGTGCCCAAACGATAGTGGAAGAGGGATGCTAGCAAAAGAAACAGACAGAAGTGAGGAGGAAATGTTACATATTCTGTGGGACATATTACTAAAACATATATCATGAAGAATATTTCTTTATGAAGGTGAATGTAATCTGGAATTCATCTTTATTATATGCCAACTCAACATTTTCACATCACTGTCTTCAAAGTGGAGGAAAGACACCATTAAGACTTTATATTATTTTAGCAGTATTTGCAGAAATGGCAATAACTGTAGAAATATGTTTCTCTTGCAACTCTTTGTATTTTACTTAAAGAGAGTTCCTGGGGTGTGGGGGGGGGGAGAACTTGTACCTAGTAAAATTTAACAGACCAGTGAAGACAGAATTGGCAGTCTGTGTTCAAAGGAATAATCATACACAGAACAACAAATAAATGAGAAGTATTTACCTTTGTGATGGTTTGCACTGGACACAACTTTCCCCCACAAGGTTACAATAAATATTATTATCAGCAGCTTTCCTTTTGTCGCTTTCTGTAAGGATCTCTTACTCATCCTGCAAGGAAACAAAATTATCATAAAAATCAAAAGCATATAAAATAGTGCTTTTCCATTATAATTTTGTACCACATTTAAGCCTTCCATTACACCTTGTCACATTTACCTGCTGAAAATTATATTTCCTGAATTTAAAATGATGCTCATTATATATGAACTATATTTAGTTCTGCTGTTGCTATTGTCTGAGACTTGGTCTCACCATATAGCCCAGGTTGATTTCAAACACACTGCCTCAGATTCCCCAATGCTGGTGTTTTAGGCTTGAGTCACCATGCTCAACTTTACATAAACTATGAATAAGGGAAGGAAAAGTTTTTCAAGCAAGGCATCTTCATATGAGTCAAGAATCAAGCAAAATTCTGCTTCAGTCAGTCTTTATTCATTAATAATAACCTAATTCAGTTTTAAAATAGGTTCATTTCCTTGTTCAAGTAAGCACAGATGGAACTTATAAAAATTTAAGAGGGCTGGAGGAAATGGCACCGTGGTTAAAGACACTTACTAGCAAAACTTGAAGGCCAGAGTTCAATTCCCCAGGACCCACATAAATCCAGATGCACAAATACAAAGTGGTGTATTTATCTGGTGTTCATTTTCAATGGCAGAAGGTCCTGGCATGCCCATTCTCTCATTCATTTTCTCACTGTCTCTTCCATTTTCTCTCCCTCTCAAATAAATAACTAAATATTTTTTTAAAAAGTAAAGGCACAGCTATGGAAGAGACTCAAAATTCATTAAACTGCAGACAATCAACGACTAGTGTTCAACGCTAAATGAGCCATCCATATGGTCCTCTTCACCGCTCAGAGAACAATGTGCAAGAGGAGGCAGAAAGAATCTGAGTGCTGGAGGACGGGGAGGGAGTGCTCTGGAATATTCTCACCCCTGCATGATATGACCAACGCAATCATGACTTGAGTGACTTTGTAAACTGCACAAGACCCGCTCAATACTGGGCTCATTTACATTCCATCATGGATGCGGCAAGAGGGCATGAAGTCCCCAGCCTCTCTGAGTTTTTGACAGTTAATGGTGGCTGGTGGAAGTGGGAGGCATTCATTGCAATGATATTACCACTGGTGGGACCCATATACTCTGACAAATAATCTCCTACCCATACAAATTTAGGAAACCCTAATTAAACTTAGTGGGTCACACCCTCACACAAGAATAAAAAGAAAGATTTTTAAAAAGAGAGAATGGCCTGGAGAGATGGCTTAGCAGTTAAAGCACTTCCTGCAAAGCCTAAGGACTCATGTTCCATTCTCCAAGTCCCACATAAGCCAGATGCACAATGTGATGCAAGCGCACAAGGTCGCACATACGCACAAGATGGTACATGCATCTGGAGTTCCAGTATAGTGGCTGGAGGCCCTGGCTCACCAACACTCTTTCTCTCTCTCCCTGTCATTTAAAAAAAGGGGGGGCTGGAGAGATTGCTTAGCAGTTAAGGCATCTGCCTGCAAAGCCAAAGGACCTCAATTCAATTCTCCACGATCTATCTAAGCCAGATGCACAAGGTGGTCATGCGTCTGAAGTTTGTTTGCAGTAGCTGGAGGCCCTGGCTTGCCCATTCTCTCCTCTTCTCTCTCTCTCTCTCTCTCTCTCTCTCTCTCTCTCTCTGTGTGTGTGTGTGTGTGTGTGTATGTCTGTCTGTCTGTCTGCCTGCCTGCCTGCCTGCCTCCCTCTCTCTATCTGAAATAAATAAATAAAAATTAAAAATAATTAATTAATTAATTAAAAGAGGGACTATATGGGAAGAAGAGATTCATCAGAAAGAAGGCAGAGAAAGGGGTCAGGAGAAGGTAATAAGAGGGGATTATGATCAAAATACATATTATACATGTATAAAAGTAGTCAATGAATAAAGCAGAAAAATTTAAGATACAGTCATTTGAATAATCTTTAAATAAAAACTTTACAAAGATTCTTCTTCACTGCCAAGTCAAATGTTTCAGATGAACAGTTTAGATAAAATTGCTTAGATAAATTTCTGCACAGAACAAAATCACTTCAAATTTATTAGTATTTGTATTTTAAAATACATCTAGTGACATATCTTCTTTATTGTAGGCTAATCTTGTCAATCTAATATGCACCACTGCACTACTGGAGACACAGATTATGAGAATTCACCTTAATGTATTTTATCAAAAGTAGTAAAAAATGAAAAATACCAAATTAACCTTTTCAAGTACAGCCCGTAAAATTTAGAAAAGGAAAGGAAAAAAAAATGTAGCAAAATAATAGCTCCCTACCTGTGGTAGTTCGAATGTATGCTCTCCATAGAATCAGGTATTTTATTAAAGTTTGTAACTTGAGTCTCCAGCTGGCTGGATGGAGGAAGTGTATTTGGGGGCCACAGGTACAAGGAGATGCAAACTCACAAGGTCGCACATGCTCACAAGACAGTACATGCGTCTGGAGTTTGATTACAATGGCTAGAGGCCCTAGCTCACCAACAAACTTTCTTTCTCTCTCTCTCTCTCCCTCCCTCCCTCTCTCTCTCTCATAAAAAATTAAAAAAGCCCTTTCCTCAAAAGGGCCCTGGCTGAAACTAAGAACAATTGGTAAAACAAGCAAGGGTGCTATTTACTTGGTGAACCGGGTACAAGCACAAGGGTGAAGGAGATCAACACAGAAAAATCAACTCCTACCAAATCAGAGACCCAGAGGCCCCCAACACCTCATCACTGAAGCAGGCCAAAAATGAACCCAACATGGCTCAGGGAAATTTTGCAGAAGAGGGGGCAGAAAGAACGCCAGAGCCACATGTTGGGTCATGATATGCAGACATTTATCTTACCCATAACTGTGGGCTAACTCCAGAATGCATGACCCATATACTTCAACAAGGAAGGGCCAAGGGGAGGGGATAGGTAATGGATGAGCCTAATAATGGTACCAACTTGAATGTATTCACTGAATACAAAATTTATTAATAAAGAAAATAAAAATAAAAAATAAAAAATAAAAATAAAAAAGCCTAAAGGTATACAAGCCTAGTGGTACAGAGAGGTTTGAGCTCTAGGGATTTCTGTTTGCTTATGTGTTTCCTACCTTTTGATGTTTGCTGGCTGGTAGTAGTCTCTCTCTCTCTCTCTCTCTCTCTCTCTCTCTCTCTCTCTCTCTCTCTCTGTCTCTTTCTTCTTGCACTTATGAATGGGAACCAGCTTCTTCTGACATTGATGAATCCCTGGAACTGTAAGCTTGAAATAAATGCCTTCCTCTCTTAACTGTGTCTGCTTGGATATTTGTCCTAGCAATGTGAAACTGTCTACAACACCAGCTATAATAAAAGATCAGCACCTGGCACAGTATTCTTTTGTTCTCCAGAACCAGTTTGTTCTCTAGAACAAAAGGTCTATCCCCATTTTATAGATGATGAAACGTGGAAGTTTTCTTGAGGTCACATCTAATGATAGAGTAAAAGTCCAAATCCCAATTGATATAATTCTGAAATCCTTACATAATCTAGTACCTTGGTAAGGGGAAAGGAAAACTAATATGGAATAGATTCAAGGTACATGCATTTATGAGGGAACTAAAATACATGTCTGCCCAGAGCCTTTCAGACTTAGAGTCTACATTAAATTCTATTTTTTTTTTTTTGACCTAGAGATCTTGTCTTCCCTAATTCTAGAATAACTTCCTGGGTCCTTCACAGCTAAATTACCTTTTCCTCATAGCCTTTACCTCTAAAACATTGTGTCTCTAAAACCATGACCCAGTGGTAACAATTGATGCTAAGTGTATAATTCAGAGATGCCTTCTATATGGATAAATGCATGTAAAATAGCTTGATATTATATATCAATATATATTATGATATTAATGTAATAAATAACATTAACATTTCTTAGCTTGAGACAGTATATACATTAATGCAGATACTGCAGAAGCAGGTTTATATGATTGAAAATATCAGTTTGTAGGTCTGGGGTTTGTGTCCAGGCTCTTTTTTAAAATTTTTTTTTTAGGTAGGATCTCACTCTTACCCAGGCTGAACTGTAATTCACTATGTAGTCTCAGGGTGGCCTCGAACTCACAGTGATCCTCCTACCTCTGCCTCAAGTGCTAGGATTAAAGGCATGTGCCACCATGCCCGGCTCAAGTCGAGGCTCTTTTGATTTCTGATTATATCACCTTTACACAATTTTACTTTCTACTCTAGCGTTGGTTTCTCCTGTAAGTTCTTAATCTTCTATTTCAGTTTCTTCTACTGAAATATAAGATAATATACATGAGATGACTGCGCACTAGTTACCGCGAACTGGAAGTGTCCTGTGATGCTGAGACTATCTAGTCATTTGGTCATGTTTGGTTGTTGAGTCTAGGGAGGTTGGTCCTATTCATGACATGAGCAAAGGAAGTTTTAGGTGTGACACTGGCTACAAACTTTGTATGTCTTGTGGCATGTCAAAGATAATATAAAAGAGAAAAAAAACAAAAAAAAAAAAGATAATGTAAAAGAGGATAGTGTTTGAGCTTTTTTGAATTTTTATTCATTCATTTATTTATTTATTTGAAAGAGAGGGAGAAAGATACAAAGAGAGGGAGAGAGAAAAGAAGAGAGAGAATGGGCACACCAGGGCCTCCAGCCACTGCAAACAAACTCCAGATGCATGTGCAACCTTGTGCACCTGGCTTATGTGGGTCCTGGGGGATTGAACCTGGGTCCTTTGGCTTTGCAGGCAAGTGCCTTAACTGCTAAACCATCTCTCCAGCTCTGAGCTTTTAAATTAGAATTTAGGTTAAAAGTCAAGTTTCTTGATCATTGGATTATGACTCTTAACAAATTCCTTAATACTTTGTTATTTTCTTTATCAGTAAACCAAGATGATGATGACACCAACCTCATAGTGCTGTTGGTATGAATGCTAAATGAAAGAGTCCATGTAAAGTTTGATAATTCACAACAGATGATAAGTGTTCAGTATATGCTAACCACTAGTTGGTCATTAATTAGACTATATCTTTATGTGGGTTCTCTAATGTAACAATTCCATGCAATATTAATAGAGTGTTAGTAAAAATCAAAGGCAAGGACTATATTTGTAAAATTCTCAGTTTTGTAAATATGAGCAGATCTTTTAAGAAACATATTATCACATGTGCCTTCTCAGAATCACTTTCCAGATATCTTTCGCACAGAGTAGCACAGGATCCTTGCATCCTCAAAAGCCTTTAAAGAAATATGGTGCTATAACAGTAATCTTATTTAATATTCTTTCTCAATAAAGTAAGTATATGCTTCAAATATCCCATCCTATTGCTTTTGTTTCCTCTCTGCTCCCTTACTCTTAGATGGGTTGTTAAATTCTCCTATTTTTTTTAAACTTTTCAAAATGTGCCTCTCATTCTGCAGAATGCCACGACAGTATCACACAGCTTACCATGTAACAGAATGAAAAACAAAACTCATCTGACACGAAGAGCTGCTCAGCATAATTCTTGATAATAGCTTTGCTGGGGAAAATGTCTCTGTCACAATGTCAATGGCCCATCAGCTTTTTTCCCCAAACAATTGTATACCCAGCAAATAGGATGACGTAGGAGACAGCTTTCCAGGCTGATAACTACACAAATGCAAGTGGAAACACCCACAAACTCACTGAGCTGCCAAAGTAAAGGAAGAAAGGAGAATGCAGGTCAACACTTGGAAGTCTGTAACAAGACTATTTTCTCCCTGTCAGACCGGCCCCAGCCCTGTCCACTCAGACAGTATTTCCTTCTGAATATCTTTTCCATTTACATCTCTTACATCTGTCCTTAACACTGATACTACAATTCAGGCCACCAAAATATCTCGCTGGCCACAGCATGCTAACCAGAGTGTCACCCTCTGAAAGAATACATCTAGTTAGTCAAAAAAAGAAAAAAAGAATTGCAGTATTCAAATATTTGCAGTGTCTGATGAATATGATTGGTAATACAATGAATGCTCTATGCTGCAACAAGATAAGCAACTATGATGAGATACCATTGCTTAAAAGTTTCTTATGATTTTCCTCTATCTTCAGAGACAAATTCCATGGTGCTTAGTAGAGTAGACTCTTCTGTCTAATCTTACGGCCTTTCTGCTCATCTGTCTATGCACACATAGCCTAAATTTAACTCAACAAATTTTCTCAATGGTCTCCAGCTAAATCTCACTTTTATGTTACTAGAAACCTATCAGCCATTCATACCAATTCACTCCACCCCTCAGAATAGCTAACTTCTATTCATTGGTCGTGCATGGTTACAATTCCTCTTATGTGATTTTTTCAAAACAATGTTAATTCTCCTTTATGCACAATGGCCACTCACTATAATGCATGACAATCCATTTACTGATCTCCACCCACTAAAGAGAGAGAATGCCCACATATTTGTATGGATGGAAGATCCCATCCAATTTTTAGCTTAATGACTGATAAATGAATATGTGTTGAATGTTTGTGGCACCTTGAAAATAAATACGTTATGTAATTGTTTCCATAAAGAAGAAGAAAGTTTGCATTGTTTATTAGCATTTCTTAGGAGAAGAAAGACAGAAAGAAAGTGAGGAGAAGTAGGGCAAGAGAGGACATAATAAAAAGGAGAAAGGAATATTCAATTTTGAAGTTTTTCTCTTTTTAAATAAAGATTAACATAAACAGAAGTGAAATATATGGAGTAATTAAGGATTCCTGATAAAGAGGAAATATCAAAAAGGGAAAATATGGAGTGTCACATTTCTTTTCAACTTTGATTGGTGGCACAGGAGGAGGAATTCTTCTTACTTGATTTTCTAACAACCAAATTGCAAGTTAAAATTTGCTATCACAAAGACTCTACTGCTGAAGACACTACATGCTTCAGATGCAGGACACTGAGAAATAAAGCTAGAGCCGAGCTGGAAGCCTCCTCCCTGTCAATTAGCTATCATAGTGATAGAAAGTGCTAAGCAGTGTGCTGAGGGAGAAAACTCATCAGCTGTCATAGCCAGCAGTGGATCTTGCAAGCAACACAACTGGCCAGCCAGGTAGGATGTGTCATAGCACAACAGCGGCATGCATTTTTGTGGGCTAACCAACTGCTCTCTTATTGGATTTGAGACCTGCTCCATGGGAGGAAATTCATGTCCGATTCCTGGTCCAAAGCCTCTCTCTAGGAAGGCGAGAAGCCTTAGTGGGGAAGCCTGCTATAATTGTGTGCATAAATGGATGTAGTGTGTCAGCAAATTGCCTTCTAAATATTTATGTTCATGCCAATATATCAATGCTGCTCTCGCTTTTGGTTAGAGAAGCTTTTCTTTTTGGATGCTAGTAACTACTACTGAAACCTAAAACTTGTCAAAGTGCTGAGAAAAAGTGACACTTGGTCATTCCATACTAAATGAGACATCTTAGGCCTATGGACCATTTCAGAAGAGGTTGCAGAAAGAATGTAAGGGCCAAAGGGTGGGGAAGACTGCTTTGGAATTCTGTCCTCCAAGAACAAAGCAGCAGTTGCATTCTTGACCTAATAGTGGCTTGTCAGTACCTGCACAAATTCTGCATAATATTGGGCCCATCAACCTCCTGCTATGGATAATGGAGGAGTGCAAAATATGACATGAAAATAGAAGGGAGGGGCTGGAGAGATGGCTTAGCAGTTAAATGCTTGCCTGTTAAGCCTAAGGACCCTGGCTCACAGCTCAATTCCCCAGGACCCACGTTAGCCAGATGCACAAGGGGGCTCAAGTGTCTGGAGTTTGTTTGCAGTGGCTGGAGGCCCTGGCACACCCATTCTCTCTCTCTCTACCTCTTTCTCTGTCTGTTACACTCAAATAAATAAATAAAAATAAAAATAAATAGAAGAGAGAATAGTTGGAAAGAAGAGGCTTGGTGGAGGGAGTATGGAAGAGGGCAGTGGGTGGGGATTATGATCACAGCGCATTGTGTATATATATGGAGGTTTAAAAAAATCTACCACAAACTAGAATTGTCACATTCATCTATAAAAAAGCAAGACTTCAGGGAATTTTCCATCCACAAAAACCAAGTGAAAAGAAACTGAAGGCTAATGGATAAATACGTACAGAAGATGAAACCTTGAAATTGCACCTCAAGCAGCAACAGCTGGCAAGAAACACAAGGGAAGCAGGATAATTGAGAAGCAGCAACCTTGGCATTGGATGTTGAAGTGAAAAGTTGTCAAAGTAGAGAACTGACAATTAAATCTCCAACTTTCTCCCACTCTTCCTTTCTGTGTTTTCAGTTATATTCGTTGAGGTTCAAACTTCTGGGTTTTTTTTTTTTTTTTTTTTTTTGAAGCTCTCCCACTCATTCCAGTGTAAAAAATACATGTAATTATAATCAATCAGAAATTTTAAACCTGTTATGCTAAGAGAAATTGCAATTCTTCATACAAGCAGAAAATAAATTTAACTGGTCCACAGAAGAGAAAGGGGGAAAATGAAGGGAAAGAAACTTGTTATAAAAAAAAAATAAGATGGGGCTGAAAAGATGACTTAGCTGCTATGGCACTTGACTGCAAGGCAAAGGATCCAGGTTCAATTCCCCAGGAAGATGCACAAGGTGGTGCATGCATCTGGTATCTGGAATTCGTTTGCAGTGGCTGGAGGCCTTGGTATGCCCATTCATTCAATCTTTCCTTCTCTTTCACTCTCTCCTTGCCTCTTTCTCAAACAAATAAATAAATAAAAATGTTTTTAAAAGATGTAGTACAGGACCAAGTGCCCAGCCCCCTCTTGGCTGAAGACATTTTTATAGCAGTAAAAGTCATATACAAAAATCAGTATACAAAAAGATCTACTTCAGTCTTTTCTCTATTCTTCAAACACTGCTATAGACTTTAGAAAACTAGGCCAGTATGAAAATTAACTATTTTTATTTTTACTTATTTATTGTTATTATTAGCAAGATACTTTGTATGGATGCATCATGTGTTGGTACCCTCATCCTTGCCCCCTTCCACTGGGAACCCTCCTCAGTGGGGGTACAGGTAAACCCTATGGGGTTGTGGGTTATGCCTTGTGGGAGCAGCTTCCATGCTGAATGTGATAATCAGCACCAGCATGGAGACAGACCCTGAGGATACTCAACACTTGCTAAAGCAGAGAACATTGACTTTTAATATAGAATGCTTCAATGAATAAAGCTCATGTCCTGTCTCATCCTACAGACCAGAATGTTCTTTACAACATGTAGATGGAATTATATATTATGCTACCACACTTTGCTTAAAATTCTAAAATTTACCTACTCACTGGAAGGAGAGTAAAATCTAAATCTCGTTCTGAAGAAGAAAGTCCCATTGCCTCACCCTCTCTAAGCCCAAGCACCACCTCTGACCCTCATTCCCTCATTGGCTTTCCCTCTCTTCTAAACCAGAATTTGCTCTAAATGTTGCTCCTCCCCCCTGAAGTGTCCTCTGTCATTTTGTAGTGATCTGCTTTACATGATCACCTCAGCCAAGGTCACATCCTGGCTTCCCTGGCCTCTGGAGTCCAGAAGACCACTTGCAGGCTGTCTCTACCAAGATCCTGTACGATCTTCTCTTCTACCACATCTGAAGTTACCCCATGCATTTCCCTAGTCCTTTGTTTACATGTGCATTTTCTTCTTCTTGTTAAAATTTAACTTCCTAGTGGGCAGAAATCCTGTCCATGAGTCACTGTTAAAACACATACAACATAACCTGGATTTTATATTTCAAGTGATTTTTAGTGAAGAAATAGATGTGAATTGTTTTATAATCAGAATAAAAGAGATGGGTCTTTTTAATGAAGAAGTTACATCCTTTAATTTAAGATTAAATTTCTGCACTATATAGCAACCAGAAATGGTGGTGACAAGAACAGTGTATGTGTTGAAGGGGTAACAGAAGATGAAGCAAGAAGATTAAATGGGAGAGGAAGTGATGGAAACAGGTGAGATGCTCTTTCAAGAAACATATATATATTATATTAAGGTAGTGAATCAGTATCGAGATGGCAGATAAGATACATGATAGCTAGAGGAAAGACAGAAGATAGATAAGTAGATAGATGATAGATGGATAGATAGATGATAGACAAGATTACATGAATATAGATGGATGTTAAACACAAAGATGTGTCTATGTTGTATGCATGAACACAGGTCTCACACTAAGCCCAGCGCTCACCCATTTGGTTACACTAGCTAGCCATCCAGCCTTGAGTATCCTATCACTGCCTCGCCAGGGCTGGTATTGCAGGCATGTACCACCATGTCCACCTTGTACATAGGTACTGTGTAACAAATTTATGAAATAATTGTCAACTCTACCAATTACACTATGTTGTATTTCATATCATCCAGAAGTGAAATGGTCAACTTTAATCACATGTCTAGTAATCTTTATAGTTCATTCCATATCATATATACAATATCACTATATTATATTATCCTTTGAATGTGTGTGTTGTATGCATGTTTATATGTGCTTGAATATATGTGGACATACATATGTTAGGGAAGCACATGTGACTGGTGTGTGTGGAGGCAAGAGTATAATGTTAGGTGTTTATCTCGATTGTTGTTCACCTTATTTTTTGTGTGTGGTAGGGTCTTGAATTAAACCTGGAGTTCACCAATTAAGCTAGACCAGCTAACCAGTAAGCCCCAAAGTTTATCCTGTCTCTACCTCCCTAGTGCTGGCATGACAGGCACACACCATCATACCCAATTTTTACATGGGTGCTGGAGATCCAAACTCAGATCTTCAATGCTTGTATGGCAATCACTTCACCCACTGAGCCAGCTCTCCAGCCCCCAAAGTATAGTATTTTCAACCACAGCACAAAGCACACTATTTGAGCCAGAATCTCCCTATAAAGAACTGAATTTCTTATGAATTATTACCAGAAGTTCATAAAGTTGCATTTTCACATATCATTCAAACAATTAACATAATTAGATCATATTTTCTTAAGTAATTTTTAAAGCAAAGGCTTTGGAAACTAAGTAGGTTTCTCAATACTTTATGAATTAAAACAGTTGTTTTAAATGCTCATAAGACTTGATTTGTATGTATTATGTATAATGTATTATGATGAATCCACCTTTTATACTTTCATCCACTTCTCCACAATACTGCAATCTTGTTGGGCACAAGAATATTAGAACAGGATTTATTTATACCTAGCAATGTATAGACAAATTGTTGGATTTCAGCAATGCCTTTGCCACCTACCAGTTGAAATGATATGGAAGAAATGTATTATCATTTAAATGATTTCTTCAGAAACATACAATATTCTAAGACTCCAGGCTCTAATACTCAAACCAGGAAAAAAAATGCTATAAGGCAGCAATAAAGTCTTCTAAGATTTATGAGAGCACCAGAGGGATTCCTGAAATGATCAAGGCTGGACTACATTACTGTATATTTGTTATTACAAGTAAGCGACTTGCGCTCCTTTTCTATCCATAAAATGGGAATGGCATCTATTTTCTCAAAGAGAAATATCATTATAACAAATAATAAATCATGTGACATTTGAACTTAAAGGAAGGTACATAAAAGGTTACTTTTCTTCAAAGGTCCTTCCCTCAGAGATTAAGTTTATAAGCCAGAAAAACTTATCCAAATGTTATCCTGGGCCCTAAGTCATGGTAGTTAAATGAATTTGTCAAATTTGCTTAACAACTGTGAGCCTTATACCCACATATTGAATGCAGGAATATTGTTATGTATTGGTATTGGTAAAGGGTAAACACAATGCAACTTAGAGTATCTAACAAACAGCCATGCATAGACCTTTCTATTTTATTCTAGGTCATCCATATTATTGTCTCAAACACAATGTCCTTGCTAAGAATGAGCTAGAAATAAAAGTCCTAGCAAAGAAATCTTAAAAGCATGCATGTTTTAATCATAGGTGAGGACTTAAGCTATCTCATAGGACTTGATCCTAAATCTATAATACTAAGGACAGAATGTAAAGTATGACTAAAAATGGAAGCAAGATTGATCCAGTAAATTCTTTGATAGATTTGAAATGTGAACAGATACTGGGACTTCAGAGAATAAATATTAAATCTATAAATATATAATATTTAGGATCCTTGAATCTATAAAATCTGTTCTTGGTGGTGCACACCTTTAATCCCAGCCCTTGGGAGGCAGAGGTAGGAGGATTGCCGTGAGTTCGAGGCCACCCTGAGACTCCATAGTGAATTCCAGGTCAGCCTGGACTAGAGCAAGACCCTACCTCGAAAAACAAAAACAAAAAAAATCTGTTCATTAAAGAGGAATTACATAGAACACAGAATGCTTACTGAAGTTAGTAATGTTACTATGTGTGTGCTTACAGTTTTATACTTAGAATTAACTGGTTCATTCAACTTATCATTGAACCCTAGTGCTAATGTTTTTAACCAAATTCTTCATGTATTAACACCTGTACATGAAATATTAGAATCTGAAGGAATAATCTGAGGATAGGCAATAAATGATAAAGGCAGATGTTGGATCCAGATCTGCTGAAAACAGGTTCAATTCTCCTCTTAAAAGTGATTGGCCCAGGCATGGTAGTTCACACCTTTAACCCTAGCATTCAGAAGTAGGAGCACTATGTGTTTTAGGCCAGCCTGGTTGACATAGTAAGTTCTAGGTCAGAATGGGATACAGTGAGACCCTGCCTCAAATAAATGTGGTTGGACAATGTACCACACATCCTAATGAATTCTAAGCACAGGATGCCATATCACTATATTAGACAAGTATAACTAAGGAAAAGACTGAAATGAAGTCCTTGTTTTTTGTTATGAAAAATTTGTCAAAAGGAAACCACCTTATTTCTGTGATACTGAATAAGTAAATACTATGTGGTATCCCATTTTTGTGTCCTATGCAGCTATAAAACAATAAAGCATTAAAAGGTATACCATTCATCATTTATACAGACTCCATGGTATAGTGAGCTGTAAGGTAATGCTTTTGGAGCTAGGTGCTTTGCTTCTTCAAGACACCAGTCTGATGACATCAGCTAGATCAAATGGACCATCTCCCTCATAAATGGCAACCTCACGTCTGACTGTCAGTTAAGACATGAAGGTTTTCTACTTGTATTATCCAACATGCTATAGAAATGTTCTTTGATTTCACAGGGCTGAAATTTTTAACTTTTATGATATTTGGATCATGGTATCTACCTCATTGAGCTGGTAAGATGTCAAATAGGTTAATTTAGGTAACTCATCACAATAGTAATATACAGTAAGGAATTTATAATGTTAGCTATGGTGCAATCAGTTAAGATGTTTCTGTGACAAACTCCTTTATTCAATAAGAAATAATCAGCTTATTAATTTCCTCACCTATTGATTAGGGACAACAAGGTATCAAGAAGACACCATTAGGGACTGAGGAGATGTCTCTGTGGGTGGTAAGTGTATTTTCCCCACACTCATAAGACCCTGAGAAGGCCTGATTTTCCCAGTGTTTGATTCTCTGGCACCCATGTCAAAATTTGAAAGGTGGACACAGCCATGCATACTCCTAACCCCAGTCTTGTGGGAAACAGAGACTGAACAATGGCTGGGGTTCACTGGTCAGCCTATCTGATCAAAGTGTGGAAGAGTGATAGAGGAAGACACACCTGTATGTTCTCCTCCTGCCTACACATTGGCATGCAACACGCACACACACACCATACTGCCCTAACACGCTACAGAAAAGACACCATTTCAATGAGTGTCCTTTATTTATGATAAGATATTTTATTCCTTTCCCAATAGCTGAAAGTAGTTTATAAACAGGGTACTTATCAGATTTCTAATCTGTCTTTGCGCATCTCTATTAACTCTAAACTACAACACATCTCTGCTTTTCTGTTTTATATTCAGTGCCCTAAACTTCACACTTGTTCATTGATTTAAAAAAAAAATGAACTATTGTTTCCACAATGCATATTTGTTGTTTTTAATAGCAATTTTTAATAAAAGATAGGATAACTATTTTGAATGTCCAAAAAATGTGACAAAGCCATCAGAAAATTTGAATCTATGTAAGAAAAAATTTTAAATGTATAACAAATATTTATTACAATTAACCCTAATTTATATGATTCAATAAAATTATATACTTACTACCAAAATGTTGACAGTGTTTTAGAAGGAGGGATATGTAATTGACACAACACAACCTCTTCTCATATTTGATCTCCTATGCTACAAGAACTTCAGGCAAAGGGGCCAACATTAGAAGAATTGAGATTCATCATCCCTCCACATTCATAAACAAATAATACCACATAACAGTATTATTAAAAGATACTTTTGGGGGCTGGAGAGATGGCTTAATGGTTAAGCGCTTGCCTGTGAAGCCTAAGGACCCCGGTTCGAGGCTCAATTCCCCAGGACCCACGTTAGCCAAATGCACAAGGGGGTGCATGCATCTGGAGTTTGTTTACAGAGGCTGGAAGCTCTGGCGTGCCCGTTCTCTCTCTCTCTCTCTCTCTCTCTCTCTCTCTCTCTCTCTCTCTGCCTCCTTCTCTCTGTCACTCTCAAATAAATAAATAAACAAACAAAAAACTTTAAAAAAAAAGATACTGTTGGGACATAGGAAGATATTATTTGGATGTATATAACACACAAAACATCAACTCCTAAATGATATTGATGTGTTGAAATTTCACAGCAGTTAGTGTGGCATCACTAAATCCAACAAGGAAAACAAATTCCTCCAACTGTATGTACCAATGAATAGCTGATGAAATCAAAGGTCTATCATTTAATTTTGTAATAATTTTGTGAAAAGTAGAATCAGTCTTCATATAAAATTTGAGTTCTATATAGAGTTCAAAACAAAATATTTTCCTTATTTTTCATATAAAACATTTATAGTTGTTAAAGCAAAAAAGCGCTATAGTAATGAAATAAGTTCCAGTTGACCTCCATGCTAGGGCCACCAGGATTGGTTACGTACTGTTATTCCTATTTTCTAGTGTACTAATTCTCTTGGGAAATGAAGTCACAGATGAAATTTACTTTCCCTCATTCCTTCATACACAGAAACAAAAGCATGAGTGAAATTATGCTTTAAAAATAATGTTTAAGGGTTATTTACTGGGTTCAAGATTGTGGTCCACAAAAGCACACTTATTTGAACTGTGGCTAAAGCTTTGAATATGAAGACTGCTTCTAATTGTTCATTCTTTCATCATGACCAATATCCATCAAACACTATTTAGTTAACAGCCCACTCTCAAGTCAGAAAAAAAAAAAAAGCACCACTTTTTTTTTTTACCAGTAAACCAGTTAATACATGGATCCATTCTCAATACAGAAGCTTCTCAGAGATAAGTAACTATAGCTGTATAATGTGAAAATCTCCCCTAGTAGATCCATCCAGGGAAAGCACTAACACTTCCCAACCTTACATCCAAAAGTAATGGAATCCAATATACTGTGTGTGACGGTTAAGTTTGTGTCAACTTGATCTGTTTAGGAATCCACAGATATTCCTCATAAGTGGGTCTCTGGGGTTACTTCCAGGAAGGATTAACTAAAGGAGGATTCCTTCCCCCAGGGTGAGCCCTTCCCCCAGTGGGTGGCCCCTCTGGGAGGGGAGGCTTGATCAAAAGAAGCTCTGAGAAGAAAGGTATCCTCCTCCCCTCCCACCTGGCTGCGGTGCTGCTTGCTGCTGGCTGGTTGCTGCTTTCCAGTGGGGACCAAAGACCAGCATGGACTGAAGAGCAGCATCTCTCCAAAACACCTCCAGGCCTTCAGTGCCCGATTGGGACTGCTGAGGCATCCAGCCTCTTGGACTGAACAGCTACCAGTTTCCTTGACTCTCAGGCCTGTGTTTTTAATTTGCTTGAGGTTTTCCAGCTTAAAAATTTTAAGTCTCTCAGTCAAATTATCTTTACCCAAGCACAGAAGCTTCTCAGAGATAAGCAACTACAGCTGTATAACGTGAAAATCTCCCCTAATAGATCCATCCAGAGAAAGCACTAACACTTCTCAACCTTACATCCAAAAGTAAAGTAACGGAATCCAATATACCGTGGAAAAGATAGTGGCGGCTATGTGTGTTAAAAGACATGCCATTCTGGCTAAAAAAAAAAAAAAAAAAAACAAACAGAAAGACATTCAAGAACAGCCTGTTTAACCAAGTTCACCAGAGATTCCCTTTCACTATTAGTAATAGTTTAAACAAAAATTTCGAATAAAAATTATACCAGCATCAAACCCCAGCACAGCAGTTCTCCACAATGCACAACGAAGGAGAGACAAGGAGGCAGGCACCTGCATACACTTATGACTGAATTTTAGACATACTCCTTATATATGTTGAGATATTTGCATATAACCCCATATATGTTAATGAAATGTCCTTGAGAGAAGAGTGGGACAGTCATGAGCCACCACTTTCTGACATGGCTGTGGAGGGTGCATGGGGATCCCTTGGTTGGCCACAAGTGTTCTTCGGCAACAGGCAGTCACACTCTAGCACTGTCACCAAGTGGTTAAATGTGCAATCTTGAGAAATTTTCCCGATGCTGAGATTTATTACATTGTGAAATTATGTCTCAAGGTGATGGTGAAAGCTCAGTGTATTTCAGAGAAATGCCCCCAAAGAATAGCCTGAGCAGAGGGAAGTCCTACATATCAGCACAAAGAAAGTATTGGTCCAAACTATTTGTCATCTTATATTTTGCTGAAAGTCTACTAACCTTATTTCATCCAAATCTATGTCCTCTTACTTGAATTGCTGGGACAAGGATTCCAGATGCATCAAGTAAAACATTATGTAAAAAAAAAAAAAAATGGTGACAGTACTCCTACAATTCAGCAAAACTTAATTTCAAAATGGGCAAAACGGCAAATTTATATTGTGTCCATCTTACCACAATAAATATAAAGGAAGCAAAGATTATACAGCAAGTGCGATAGTAGAACTGCTCTGCTCACTGACCATACGATAAAGCCTGTATTATGTTCTTTATGGCACTTAACCATGTTTGAAATAAAATCTATTTACTTTTAAAATATTCTTATTGATTTATTTGAGAGAAACACAGAGACAGAGAGAGTGAGTATGGGCACACCAGGGCCTCCTGCCACTGCAAACAAACTCCAGACTCATGTGCCACTTTGGGCATTGGCTTTACATGGGTACTGGGAAATTCGACTGAAGCCTTCAAGTTATTCAAGAATGCCTTTAACCAGAGAGATATCTCTCCAGCACCCCCTCGCACATTTACTTTTAATATTCTCTCCCTTTAGTAAAATTAAAACTGCCTGAGAGCAGAAAACTCAGCCTTCTATTTTACTTCTTTGTTTGAACAATTTCTAGTACTTATCATAGAGTATTTAAAAGTGAAAGTGTCTGTGAAATATATGGATTTATAAATGGAAGAAGCACTATATATACCCTTTTAATTTTGAGTTTGGCTACCCTGAAAGAACACATATTTCCCCATATTTGATTATATTTAATGTCTCTACTGCTTGTAGGCAGTACAATATTTTCAACTGTTATTTATATCATATATAATCCTGTGTCTGTAAACAGATTCTAAGCTCCTTGAGAAACCATATGCTAGAGCTCTATTTCCTGACAAAGTATCTTACCCTTGCCTAGTGCCATATGGCATACTAAGCACTTTCATACCCATGATCACATTTGACACACACAACCATGAGGCTGGCAGTTTCACTCATCCCATTTGCAGAGATGAGGAACCAGGCTTACATAAGTGAAATAACTTGCACAAGGTCAAAGTGAGTGAGTGTCAGTCAAACCCAGATCTAACTCCCAGCCCAAAGCTCTTTACATATATGTGTGTGTGTGTGTGTGTGTGTGTGTGTGTGTGTGTGTGTGTGTATAATTTATTTATTTCAGAGACAGAGGCAGGAAGAGAGAAAGAAGGGGCATTCCAGGACCTCCAGACATTACAAATGAACTCCAGATGCATGTGGCCCCTTGTGCATCTGGCTTAAATGGGTCCTGGGGAACCTGGGTCCTTTGGCTTTGCAGGCAAGCATCTTAGCCACTAAACCATCTCTCCAGCCCCCAAAGCTCTTTTCACCAAAAATGTGATAATTAAAACAATGATTCCAATGTCATGTCTTCCAAACTGTAACACTGAAGCTTTTAAAATAATTCCTACTGATAACCTTCTCTAGAGAGATGAAGATAGATACTGAAGACACTCAAAATGTATCAAAACAGAAACCCAGAAGTTGCTGAGAGTTTAACACTAAAGTAGACATAACACACTCATTAAGGCTCAGGGAACATTGCAGAGGAGTGGGCAAAAGACTGTAGGAGCCACAGGTGGGAAGGAGTAACCTGGGGCATTGCTCCCACCACACTGTGATTAACTGATGCATTCGTAACCCATATAAGCCCATGGTAAATACCAGTAACCTCAATGTGAAGGGCCCTCAATGGAAAGGGAGAAGGGGACATAACAGGATAATATGAGGAAAATTGGACCAGCACTTGATTTGGCAAGATAATAAAGTTCCTAATTAATTAAAAAAAAACTCCAACTAGCTTGTGGAGAGCAGACACCTGTAGATACTGCTGAAGAGGTAGAGACATGAGGATCAGGAGTTCGAACTAAGCCTGGGCTACAGATTACAAAAAAATCCTACTAATTTAAACTAGGCTTATGATAAAAGATACACTTACAGTGTTGCAAGGATATAAATATAACTAAATATTTGTCAATATAATACTATACAGAGTGAAGATTCTTTAGATATATATGATGAAGCCAGAAGGAGACAGGCAGGTGAAGCAAACGACATGAGAGTCCAAACCAAATCACATCAGCAGGTTCAAAGAGGAGCCTGAAGCTGCCACACTTTAGATTTTTAAGTGTTTTAGGTTAATCTTACTTTTGCACATACTATGTGCCAACTATAGTCTGTGGGAAGACAGTGGCCTCAGATCTAAGCCATCATATACCTAAGTTGTATTGCTGACAGAGCTTTTAAATCATAAACTGTCTAAACCATGGTTTGGACAAGGAAAGAAAAAGTAAAAGCCAAGGAGAGCTCATCTAAATACAAAAATGACCTTAGGGCCAGATAGTTTTCTTAGTGGTGAAGGCACTTGTCTGCAAAGCCTAAGGACCTAGGTTTGATTCCCCAGAATCCAAGTAAGCCAGATGCACAAGGTGGTACATGCTTCTGGAGTTTGTTTGCAGTGGCTAGGGGCCATGGAGAGTCCATTATCTCTCTCTCTCTCTCTCTCTTTCTCTCTCTCTCTCTCCCAAATATATATGTATGTATGTATGTGTGTGTGTGTGTATATATATATATATATATATATATATATATATATATATATATGTATATATATAAAATTTTAATGGACATTAGGGCTGGAGAGATAGCTTAGCAGTTAAGTCATTATCATGAAAAGCTGAAGGACCCAGGTTTGGTTCCCAAAGAGTCAGGTAAGCCAGATACACAAGGTAGTGCATGCATCTGGAGTTCATTTGCAATGACTGGAGGCCTTGAGGTACCTGTTCTCTACCCTCCCTATTCTCTTACTCTCTCTTCTCTCTCTCTCTCTCTCAAATAAATAAATTAAAGTAAAATATTTTTTACAAAGACCTTAAATACTTTGTTATTTTCCCTGTGCTGCCTCTTTACACCAAGGAAAATTGTGCTGAGATTTATGAACTTCAGATGAGCGCTGTTAAATTAAATAACAGTAAGGAAGCATATGAGAAAGTCCTTCAAACTGAAGATAGTGTTATAACTTAAGGCAGATTGTACTCCACGAGAGATTCTAGAGGCTAAAGAAAGAGCAGTGACTATTACAAAGGCAAAGTCAGATATATTTCCTATCTTTCAGTAGGGGCCACGTAAAGGGTACAGTTGAGAACGAAGGACAGAAAAGGACCGACTGGAAAATAGACATATTGAACTACAGTAGCAATCACAACATCTGCACTTTGGATGCAGGCTGGAAAACACTGGAGGAAAACAATAAAGCAGGATGTATAAAAATACCAAAGAAGTCAGCTGGCTCTTTTCAGCTGATAAGAACAAAAACTACCAAGTACAAGAGGCTATTCAGAAGCCTGTGGTCAAGTTTAAAGCCTTTTATAGCTTATGGTTCAGATAAGCTGGGAAATGGAGGCAAAAATAATGCGAAGAAAATAAAATGGATACACGTAGCTGTTCTGCTGTTGTAAAGCTTAAAGAACAATGAAAACCACCTCAAATTCAGACTCTTCCACCAAGCTCTGTGCCAGGACTTTCCTCCTTGGCCAGCACCAACATTAGTGTCAGTATGTACACGTTCCACCCATTACATGACTGCACGAAAGGACCGCAGCGCTGACAGAAAGAGCCCCAGAGTCCAGACAGAGTTGGTTGCCTAGTTAGGTTTATTTCTCTGAACCTCAGTTGATCATTTCTTTAAAAAGTGAAAAGCATAGTATTTGCTGTAATTACCCCAGAGGACTGTTTTCAAGATCAAGGGTTATATTCTAATTCTAGTAATATATTCATCATTCAGTGACAATACAGCCACACTGACCTTCAACAAATATCATTAAACATCTACTGTTTCTCTAAACTGGTCATACACACACACAATCTCCATGACAATGAGGGTGAGGTCCCTGCACACATGGAGTATATGTTCTAATTAAAGTTGTCAGTTTTTTTTAATGTTTTATTTTATCTTTATAAAAGGAAGTTATCAGTTCTTAATTTGAAGTTTCATGGTAGCATAGTAAACAAAATAAAGATCTTTGGCTAAGAGTTTGTGGTAATATGTTACTTGTTTTCCATTAATTTCCATAGAGAAAGGAATATAATGGTATGCTATTTTAATTAAATTTAGAAAGGGACTAAAATTACCTAGTCAAAAAGTATTTGTTGGGCTGGAGAGATGGTTAGCTCATTAAGGCACTTGCCTGTGAAGCCTAAGGGCCCCAATTTAGTTCCCCAGCACCCACATAAACCAGATGCACAGCATGGCATATACGTCTTTAGTTCATTTGCAGAAGCTAGAAGACTTGGTGTGTCCATTCTCTCTCTCTCTCTCTCTCTCTCTCTCTCTCTCTCTCTCTCTCTCTCCCTCCCTCTCCCTCCCTCTTCCTCTCCCTCTCACACATACACATAAATAAATTGAATATTTTTAAAGTATTTATTTACTATACATGTGTCACTGGACATAGCAATTATTAAATAGTAACCACATACCATTTTTATTTTACTTACTTATTTTAAAGATTTTTATTGACCACTTCCATACACACACACACAACTGATCATGATCCCTTCCCACCACCGTCCTTTGTCCTCTCTCTCCCATGTCCCCTCACCTAAAATCCTTCTTCTTTCCAACTAGCCCCTCTTCTACTTTGATGTTCTACTTGTTTTTTTTGAGGGGGTGGGGTTGGATTTTGCCCTCCTCCATCCTCTGACAACATGCTGATGGGATCAATATTATGCAGGTCTTGTATAGGCAATAATAGCTACTGACCACATACATTTGTTATCAGGAAAGTTTATAGAAAATGCAGCTTCTTACTCAAAATTTGACTTGAGGAAATACCATGTATTTACTCAAAACAGCTATTATTAAGTGCATATTTTAACTTGTTTATTGATAGCTTCATGTATGTACCTAATGTATTTTGATCATAATCCCCTCCAATTAACTTCTTTTGTCCCTGTCACCCTTACCCTGAGCCCATTCTTTCCAACTAGTCCTTCTTCTATTTTAATGGCTTTATTTACCCTCCTCCATTATCTGTGAGGTAATGTTGATGGACCCAACATGCCTTGGGCAGATAATGACTGTTGCTGTGAGGTCATGAATGTGAAACCATTTTGAGTCTGGAAAAGAGCATTCCAAAGTACTCTTCTTCATCCCTTGGCTCTTAAATTCTTTCCACTTCCTCTTCTAAATGTTCTCTGAGTTTTACAGGGTATAACAGAGTGCTGAGCATTCAGCAGTCACTTATTCTCAGCAGTAAGTGCATATTTTTTTTTTTTTTTGAGGCAAGCCTAGCAGACTGGCCTTTTTAATGTGAGATAGTGGGAGAGTGAGAATGATAGAACTGGTACACCAGGGCCTCCACCCACTGCAATCAAACTCCTGACATGTGTGCCACATAGTGGGCATGTGTGACCTTGCGCTTGCCTCACCTTTGTAGGTCTGCCTAATGTAGGATCTGAAGAGTCAAACATGGGTCCTTAGGCTTTGCAGGCAAGTACCTCAAGCACTAAACTCCAGCCCAGTAAGTGAATGTTTTTTTTTTTTTTTTTTGCAAAGCCCTATGACAGACATTGTCAGGGGTACCCAGTGGGCAAGCTTTAGTCTCTTCCTTACTTCAAAAGACTTATGACAAAGGAACATATGGTTTGTAAGATCATATAAGTAAAAGGATGCTATATTGAATATTAAATAAAAGATTATAGTGGTGAGGAAAAGAGAGTGAGAAACACCTATAAAGTCAAATGCTACATTCACAAAACTTTGGCAAATACAGCAAAGCACCACACCAGAGTCAAAATTCCACCTTTCATTCTCATTATGTCTTCACCCAAGTGCAGCAATTTTTTAACCAATTTTCTATTTATAAAATAAAGAAATCATTACCAACCTCTGTCCTTCTCAGATACTTTGGAAACTCAGAATATAAGAAATGTATCAGAATATCAGAAACATTGTGGTACTGATAGTCACATTAATTTATATATATGAAGCCTCCACATATCTCTTTTTTTATTTTTATTTTTGTTTATTTTTATTTATTTATTTGAGAGTGACAGAGAGAGAAAGAGGGAGATAGAGAGAGACAGAGAATGGGCACGCCAGGGCTTCCAGCCACTGCAAACGAACTCCAGACGTGTGCGCCCCCTCGTGCATCTGGCTAACGTGGGTCCTGGGGAATCAAGCCTCGAACCAGGGTCCTTAGGCTTCACAGGCAAGCGCTTAACCACTAAGCCATCTCTCCAGCCCTCCACATTTCTCTTGACACCTAGGAGGTCTGGAATAAATACTGAACCTGTGATTGAAGGGGGGAATGTGTGGACCAACCCCCGAAGTGTGGGTCAGACAATAATAGGCAGGAGTGAGGAGAGACGTGTCAGGTAAACAGCTCTGGGGAAAACAAGGAAATGCACCGTGCAAGCGGTGTGCCATGTGCTTTCATCTGGCTCCGCTCCGTGAAACGGAGTCAGAAGAGGCAAACTTGGAGAGATGGATCAACCCAGCACACTAAGGATGCTGAGGGCAATATGAAAGTGCTTGTCCTTAACGCACTAGGTGTCAGTAAGGCACTGAGGAACCATGATTAAGGAGTTAACAAGCACAAGACCTCAGCTTCAATGTACAAACCTATATACATCCTTTCAGCATAAGACTAGTAAACACTCCAAAGAAGACAAGCCAACAAGCTTTTTGTATAATGTGTTTGCCACCAGCTCATGCCAACATTTCTATTTCTAATTAACATAGGAGACATTCTTTGCAGATTTTTAGCTTCAACTATTTAAGTTCTCATTCAGTAGGAGCCTGGTAGATGTCCTTTAATAGTAAACGCATTGTATTTTTCAATCTTTATTTTTCATCAAACTGTCTCAAAACTTTCAGAAGCTAAATGGAAAGATTTTTACCAAGTAAGTACCAAGTTACATTTTTCATAAAGTTTTTCATTCATGAATCAATATAGGATAGCATATAAGCACAAAAGAAAATGAGGCAAAAACATGTGATGTAAAGCTAAGTGTGGTGGCTCATGCCTGTAATTCCAGGACTTGGATGAAGCAGGAGATTGCCCTGTTTGAGGCTAGCCTGGGCTACAGAGTGAGACCCTTTCAGAAAATAACAGAAACAACAACACAGTAATCCTTTAATTATCATGCAGTCTGTTTGTAACAATAACAAGAGCAATGTAGAATTTGAATGAAAGAAAAACAAGCTCAAAGAAAATTAGTAAAGCTAAGTAAAAGAGAATCAAGTCTGGCATTGTACTACCTTTTTGAGTTATCTGTTTCTTCCCAATAAGAAAATTTAACCACCAAATTTCTTTAGTGAAAAGTAAAACAATACATACTAAGTTTCTCTGATTGTAGGACGTGTGAAAAATTATAGTTTCTAGTGTTTATGAATGTCTTTTAAGTGGACAGACTGTTTTCATAGTTATAATACAGCACAATAAAGTATTTTTCACCTGTATTATAAAATTAACGGATATGAGTTTATGAGCTTATATGACTTGCCTCCTGGGCATAACCCACATCCAGACATCCTTATCACAAATTCCCTGTTCCTCCTCCATTACCACACTAAGGCAACATTAGTAGGCATATTATAAACCAGCTGAGACCAAATGGGAAAAGCTCCTGGCTGCCCCAGTATTTGCTATTCTGAACAACACGATGCCAAGGCACGGGGCCGCTCTGTTCCTTTTTTTTATTCCTATCTCATAGTCTACACCTTCTGTACTGAGAATTGTATAAAAATAATCAAGTTCACAGAACCCTTGCCACCATCTGCTGATACTGCACTTTACAAAGCTCAAATGTGGATGACAATACAATTAACTGTTAATCTGGTTGGGGACATTATCCAATTTGTGACCTGTCTAGGGAACATGTGAACTCAAACTCTGTTCACCTTTGCTGGTCTCCTGACTCTGTATTCTTCTTCTTTTTTCCCCTGCAGGTGTGAAGACTAAAATCTGACCGCTACATTCTATACCATTTAGTTTAGTGACTTCGCTCGCCATGGATATCATTCTGTGTCTTTACAGGTTAAATTCCCACTAATTTTGAAGGATAATAGACTAACTGATTCTCTTCTCTTTTTTTTTATTCAGATTATTTTTTATTCTTGCGTTCATGAGGTCTTCACAAAATACAGCCAGAAAGGAACTTACTACGTACAACTAAAACAGTGCACCTAAATCTAGAAATACCCCCCATGTTGTGACAAATCATAAGTAGGCCTCTCCCTAACAGGGAAGAAAGTGCTGTTGAAAGGTTGGGACCTGCCTCCTCCTTTGCTAGGATCACACCTTCTACTTGCCAGGTTCACTGTTAGCGCATGAGTGGAGAGATCCAAAGGGATCTGTTCTGGTATCACAGGGCCCACTTCACATTTTCCAGGCTGGCTTGCATGCAGTGCCGCAGTTCCGGAAACTAAGCTTCTGCCATGTTCCCAGGTGCGACTCGTCTTGGCAACCTGTGAAGGACCTCGCTGTGTTTTTGCCACACCCTAGGGTACCGATGCTGAAACTTTGTCCTTTTCTTTGCTACTGCTTGACTATCTCCAACACTGATTGCCCACATGGAAATCTCCTGTCATCCACAAGCTGCATCTCTCTTTTCTTGTCACCTAGATGCCATACTTTTATTACCAGAATCAATTCTCCACGTCTGATCTGTGCCTGATCTTACACTGGGCTCTCATAGTGCCAAGGAGTACTTCTCTCTGTCCTTACCCATTACCAATGTCAATTGCTCAGGGGTTACAGTATAATTGAAAGAAATGTATGTTTTAAGAAATTGGTTCAGGAATTTTCATATCTTGTAATTCTTAGCTGTTGTAGGAACTTCAAATTTATAAGAATGAAATGGTGTGATGCACAAATTGGCAAGCTTTGCAGCTAGAATTATGAACTCCTGGTTTGACAGCAGCATTATAATGGCCACATTAACAAGTGGACAACTCAGGAGACGTGCCTCCTGGATTCAAGCTCTGCCTCTGACATTTCCCAGCTTTGAGCCATTAGAAACAGCTAGCAAATGTCTCGATATGTTTAGCTATGAGGAGCTATCTTGAAGGGCTATGGGAGGTCAGTATGTTGTAATATAAAGTTCTCAGAGTAGAACTAGACTTAAATGCTCAGGTGACCAACAAATAATAAAGGTCACAGAAAAGAGCAAATAAAAATGACAAATCTACCATTAGTTCTTCCAAAAAGACTTCTCTGACCACTCCCCAAGAAGCTGACCTCTCTACTGTTCCCACATATCTGGAACTGTTCCCATGATGAACTATTCAGCAAGAGACCCAGAGCACCAGGTCCTCTTTATTATTTTTCATTATTTATTTTTTTTTTGTTTTTTGTTTATTTGAGGTAGGGTCTCACTCTAGCCCAGGCTGACCTGGAATTCACTATGTAGATTCAGTGTGGCCTCAAACTCATGGCAATCCTCCTACCTCTGCCTCCCGAGTGCTGGGACTAAAGGTGTGTGCCACCATGCCTGGCATCAGGTCTTCTTTAGCAATATTACCTGTGGGAAATTTTTCTATCTGTTAAGCACAGAAAAAAAAAAAAAGGTGCATGCTTTATAATCTGGTTAGCCTCATTATTAAATTATACAGACAATGCATTTAGATTGATGCCTGACATATTGAAAACCTGTAATGTTAGCTAAGTGCTGTTAGCCGTGTTCACACTGTAGTCAGGGAGAGTACATGAAACCAAGAAGTCCCTCAGCAAATAGCATCAGGAGGCAACTGTGCTTCTCACCAATGGGGAATTTTTCAGGATTTCTGGCACCAGTCAGCCCTCGTCACATTTAAAGTAAATTCAAATCTTAACGGCAGCCTGAAGAAGAGCACGCCACATGGGACATAACGCAGAGCGCTAGGGGCAGAAAGAAGCGATCAGGACCCCACACTCCCACAAAGAGGGAAAACAGACAAGGCAAAGATAACAAGGACCGAGAACTCATGTTTTGTAAAGCTTTTAAAGGATGCAGTTTTGTAAAAAAAATTCGGTGAGAGATTTCATTTAAAATGATCAAGTGGGCCGGGCGTGGTGGTGCATGCCTTCAATCCCAGCACTTGGGAGGTAGAGGTAGGAGGATCGCCATGAGTTCAAGGCCACCCTGAGACTACATAGTGAATTCCAGGTCAGCCTGAGCTAGAGCGAGACCCTGCCTCAAAATATCCAAAAAATAAAAATAAAAATAAAAAGTAAATAAAATGATCAAGTGGATAAAAAGATTCATAAGAAAAACAAGGGGCCCCAAGCAAGGATGCAACCCAATGCACAATGGTAAGAAGAAAGTATTATCCGGAGACAAACAGGGTTAGAAGAACCTAAAAGAATAATTCTTTTTATTATTACACAGGTGAGTCCACATTCTTAGTAAGTTCTGGAAACGAATGCCTGAATTCCACTCTATACCATTTGTAGTGATATATAAGCAGTGATATAATAAATTACAGAGTATATTCCTTATTCTGGACTCTAGATTCACTTATTTTTTAACAAATGCTTTTCTGACCCTTTCCCTCCCCAGTCCAGTGGAGGTTGAATTGCCTTAGGAGCATCAGAGACAGTAGAGCCAACGGTTTGCACAGCATGCTTGATCGTTAACTAGCTGTGTGACCTTGAGCATTACCTGGTCTTTGCTAATGCTGGACTCTGTCCAATGGGGAAAGCACAACTGAGTTAGCTAAAATAAGGTGGCATTTAGGATGGTGCATATCACATGAAGAGTATGTTGCACATTCTGTTGTCTCATTAAGTACCAAATTATAAGACGTTATTTATCGTTGCTGTTTTTTTGCATCTGAATTACATGGACTCTGTGGACTATTACAATCAAGATTCTGGGGCTGGGGCTCAGTGGATAAAGTGCTTGCCACAAAGCATGAGTACCCATGTTAAGATCCCTATACCCCATGCAAAAGCTGTATGCAGTGGTGGGCTTCTGTCATACAAAAATGCCTGTGGAAAGATGTACAGAGACATGGATTTTCCCAGAAGCTTACAAACCAGCAAGTCTGGCAAACAGAACGGTGAGCAATGAAACAGAGACCCTACTTCAAACAAGGTGGATCATGAGGACTGACACTCAAAAGTCATCCTATGACCTCCACACATGCTATGCCATGCAAGCACTCAGACTCACATACCACAAACACACACACACACATACACATGCACAGAAAAACCTGTGAAGTAGAGGAAATATTATCAAAAGAGGGCAAACAACATCTCTCTTAGGATATTCTCTCCCTTGAATGAAGAGTTTAAGCTAATCTTTACGCAAGTAAGACCTTGTTTCACAAGCAAGATCTGTGTCCTGCCTTGATCCCTATGGTTCAGTCCTAACAACTACACTTAACACATTCAGATTCTCTGAATTTAGTTTATATTATTATCTGGTTTTACAAGGAAGGAGTTGCTTGAGGCCCTGACTCATTCCTTTGATCTCTGTGCATCCTTCATTGAATGGAGGTCCAGGTACAAGTTGGCCTCAAAAAAATAACTGATAATTAATCAACAGATGAATTTCAAATGGAAAAAAAAAAACGTTCGTAAACTTAGGGACGCTTGCTTAAAGCTCACCAACAAAACAAAATTACTAAATTCATTGGACCAGGTAATACCAGAAGGTTGAGGCAGAAGGATTAAAGTACAAGGTCACCCTGGGCTACACAGTGAGTTTGAGGCCATACTGTGATACATGAGAGCCTATCTCAAAAGCAAACCTAAAAACATTAGTAGTATTTTACTGTGTTCTTACTAGTTTATAGCTGAAGGCATTGGTAGTGCTATTTAAAGTGAGTTGTGCTGCTATTACATTAGAAATCTTGAAGTAAGGGCTGGAGAGATAGCTTAGCAGTTAAAGCACATGCCTACAAAGCCAAAGGACTTAGGTTCAATTCCCCAGTACACACATAAAGCCAGATGCACAAGGTGGCACATGTGTTTAGAGTTCATTTGCAGTGGCTAGAGTCTATCTGCTTCTCTCTCTCTCTCTCTCTCTCTCTCTCTCTCTCTCTCTGTCTCTCTCTCTTTTCCTCCCTCTGTATTTCAAATAAATGAATGAATAAATAAATAAATAAAATACTTAGAAATCTTGAAGTGACTTAACCAAATGTTGCTACCATATCCTTCTATCACATGGAGGAAAAAGATGCTCTGTTTGTCCAAGTGTTCTGAGACTCTTTTGTGGCCTCTGCCCTGTGCTGCCTACAACAGAGAAAAAGTTATCTGCTCCCCTATCAACCACTGATTTTTTTCCATCACCAAATGAGAGGCTCCAAAGGCCTTCAATGACTAGGATAAATGACTCCATATCTTTCATTCTATTAAAGTAGATATTGTATATGCCTACACCACCAAATCCAAGATGAACACCAGAAAAAGCCTGCGAGATGAAGATTCTCACTTATAAATGGTACCACAACTTATCCTATTTCTTACTGTTCTATGAATATTACATTAGTCAGTACAAGTATTTGTTTCTTAGGCAGGGATACACAGCTTTTGCTTAGTGTCAGCTTCCCAGTGTAAGCTGGTGATTTAGAGGGATATCTTCCCAAGATAAGGTCACTTTGTGGAATTCCCACCTGTATGACCCCAGTGTGTTTGCATAAATATAAATTTGCTCTATGACATTCTTGTCATGTTTGCCCAGTGAGCAAGTAATTTGCCACTCTCATTACTCCAGGTACAAGGTACCCTGTGAAAAATCAATCTTCTCTCTGCTTCATACATCACAGCTTCCCCCCAGTCATCCAGTGCACTGTGACTCTGAAATGAAGCTGTGTGACAAAGACAGGTCTATTTCAGCAGGCCACATTATCCAAAGGGGCTAATGAATGTTACACCTCACTGGGAACCCCATCCTGGGGCAGGGGAAACGTCTATGCACAGAGCAACAACACTGTCTTGTACAAAGCACTTCCTGTACTGGAGGGTGGGAGGGAGGTCTTCATAGTAGAACAAACAAGTAGCTCTAGGCTGTGCGGTACACAGTTTTTCAGACATATTAATCTACCACCTCTTCAGGCCACAAATCATTTTTTTCTACCTCTTGACAAGCTGAATGTTGACTTTGAAAGACAATCCATGTAAGAGCCCAGACTGTCTGTAATATGTCAGGCTTCTCCCCAGGGACAGACCAGCTCCACCAGCAGATGAAAACACTTTCTGTGCTGTGACTGGTGCTGATGACTGTTTTAGCTCCAGTGTGCCCACCTCAACATCAGAGCATAAATGCCAGCAGGGGAAAAAATAAAAAAAACAGTGGAAACACATTCATCCTGCCTCTATTTCAAATCTAGAAAAAGGTAGCTGCTAGAATTTTCAAGCTATCTTGTGACACAAATCTATTTTTTAAAAAAATCCAGGGCTGGAGACATTGCTCAGTGGTCAAGGTGCTTGCGTACAAAGCCTAAGAACCCGAGTTCAGGTCCCCAGGACCAATGTAAAGCCAGATGCACAAAGTGGCTCAGGTGTGTGAAGTTCATTTGCAGTGGCTGGAGACTCTGGTGCACCCATTCTCTCTCTGTCTCTCTCTCTCGCACGTGCGCGCTCGCACCCACTCACTCTCGCTCTCACATACACACACACATATATAATATTTTAAAAATCCACTAATTCAATTGTCAGCCAACGTTTAATGCATTCTTTCTATGTTCTATTATGGTATCTTAGAATAATGTAATCAAGAGAAGAAACAAACTCCCTCCCCCTATGGAATTTGTGATCCTGGAGAAAGAAAGCAAATGAATACCTATATTAAAATTTAAGTGATGTTAACTGTTGTTAAAATAAGTAAAAAATCGTGAGCTAGAAAGTTATGGAGGGGTCAGGGGTTAAAGCAACATGATATGTGATTATGAAGAGGATTTAGACAGGAATTTGCTGTGCAAAAGTAAAATTTAAAAAGTTGTGAAAACATACTATGAGAAAAAAAGGGGGGCTGGAGAGATGGCTTAGCGGTTAAGCGCTTACCTGTGAAGCCTAAGGACCCAGGTTCAAGGCTCGATTCCCCAGGACCCACATTAGCCAGATACACAAGGGGGCACACGTGTCTGGAGTTCGTTTGCAGTGGCTGGAGGCCCTGGCTCACCCATTCTCTCTCCCTCTCTCTCCCTATCTCTCTCTCTCTGCCTCTTTCTCTGTCTGTCACTCTCAAATAAATAAAAAAAAAAAAAAAGAAGAAGAATGCTAAAAGAGAAATAGTGAAATGGATAAAAGGCATTATGGCTAGAGGAATAAGCATGCATCAGAGAGTAATACTGTAAAGAGACTAAAGCTTTATTAGCTTCAATGAAAAGAAAAAAAAGTTAGGTTTATTTTAACTGCAATGTGAAGCCACTAGAAAGTAGAAGTGGAAGAAGATACAAAATAATAGGGCAATTCACATATTCTGATTCACACTGACCACAGTAAAAAATGATGTTGTGCCAGGCATGATGGCACACACCTTTTAAGACCAGCACTCAGGAGGCAGAGGGAGGAGGATCACCATGTGTTCAAAGTTAGCCTGGAACTACAGAATGAGTTCCAGGTCAGCCTGGGGTAGTTAGAGTAAAACCCTACCTTAATAAGAGAGAGAGAGAGAGAGAATCAAAGGGGATTTTTGGATTAGAAGCAAAGTTCATTGTCCAGGCAAGTTATGATGATAGTTTCACCTTTGGAAGTATCAGTGGAGAAAAGTCAACATAATTGTGATACATTTTAGATAGATATTTAGAGCACAGGACTCATTCAAACATTGGCAAAAGGCTACGAAAGGGGAGAGACATCAAGGAAACAGTCCAGACCTTGTACTTAAGGAATTGAAAGAATATCCATGTCATTAGTAGGATGAAGCTTAGATGGAAATGATTACTTCTCCTTTGGACATACTACACTTGAGAAGATAGATGCCCAACATGTTCTGAAGCTGAAAGCACAAACCTGGTCTTAAGGAAAGAAGAACACACAGAGTGCATTCTACACTGAGTATCCCCCGTAGGAGCCCACCCAGGATAGAGGTGCCAGATGAACCAGGGAAATATGAATTTCCAACTCAGTAATAATGCTTGCATACAGTATGTCCAAAAAGCTAGATGGAACAAAAAAGGAGTGGTGTGTGTGTGTATGTGTGTGTGTGTGTCCTCTGTATGTGTATGTGTTTGCTTGCACACATATGTGTGGTATACCAATATAAATCATGGAACATACTACACACAAAAAAAAATCTCAAATCCAAATTTAATTGGGAATACTCTGCTTTCACATGCTGCTACCCTAGATAACCCTCCTCACAGACCACAAGTCAAGAAGGCACCCAAACCAAGGAATGCCCAGATTAAGCAGCAGAGCAGAGGAAGAGGAACAAGCAAAGAAGACTGAGGAAGATGCAGACAGATGAGTATAGTATACAGGCTCTGAAGGAAAAATGGTATCTCAAGATGGAGATACCAAGCCCAGGGTCTGACTGCTGCTTAGGGGTAAAGTGTGGTGAACTCAAACGAGGATCCACAACATCAGGCACGATGGAAACATGCCTTGGTGCTGGAAAACAACAGCTGCAGTGAAGTGGGAAATAGAGCCCTCATGGGAGTGGAATAAAGACATGTAGAAATGCAGACATGAACTAGGAATTTCCATTGTGCTACACTAGAAAGGAAGAGTGAAGATAATGTGGCAGCTATGGAGGGATACAGTACTGGGGTGACAGAAAAAGGTGACAGAGAGGAGAAATATAAGGACCAAAGCCTTTGAGATATGAACAGGTTGAGACAATGAAATAATTGTTCCATTTTACCAGACAAAAAAATGGCAAACGTTGTTGTAGTATATGTTGGTTCTAAATCTTGTCAATAATTTCATAAGCACACACAAAATATCCCACTAATATTCAAATATTTTCCTGTTTTAGTGTGTAAAACCTGTCCAGCTATTATCCACTCATGTAATCAAATACAGGCACATTCCAAATTAGTTGTTTCAAGCACTCTGATACCTAAATATATGATTGCTACATAATTATTTAGGAAAAAATATTCATATTTTAGTCAATGTTCTCATGGTTTTCTCTATTTTTCATAAACATGGGAAGTATAACATAGTCTCTAGAATGTTACAAGACCGAAAATGAGATTCTTTTACATAGGAACCAGAAATTCCTAAATAGTACTCCAACTGTACCATGGAATCGTTCATTAAATGGAATAGTTTTGTTTAAAAAAAAACTGAAAGGGCTGGAAAGGTGGCTTAGTGCTTAAGGTGCTTGCTTGCAAAGCCTAAGGACCTAGGTTCAATTCCCCAGAATCCACATAAGCCAGATGCACATGCATCTGGAGTTCTTTTGCACTGGCTAGAGGCCCTGGCATGCCCATCTCTCCCTTATAAATAAATAAAAATATCTTAATTTTTTTTCAAAAAAACCTGAAAGCAAACATGACTGAGTGTTGCTGTGGGAATCAGCCTTTGGACCTGCTAATCTTTGCCTTTGCTGCATGAATGTGAATATTTGCATTGGGTCTACTGCAAAATGAAAATCAAGCACTGAGATATAATGTAGTTCTGTCGTAGGGAGACAAGGCTGTATTCTGGAAGCACAGAGAGAAACTGGACAAGACATTTTTTAACAATACATAAAGAGTATTTCTCTAAGTATCAGGCAGTCATCTGCTGATTACCTGATGAAATTTGTCAAAAAAATACAATTTTTTGGCTCTAACGCTTTAGGTTCTTGTCAACAATACAAAGATAGCATAGTAAAGAAAATTTTCTGATCTTTTAGAATAATTAACTATGTCTACATGGTTCATGTTACTTCAACCCAGCATTCATGTTAAAAATAGCCTTGAATTCTTTTCAATACTTGAAGGAAATTGTCTTCTACACATATCCTAAATTTGAGCTAAAATTCATACTACCTTTATCCATATCCTGTATTTGAAGTCAAATTGATACTATCTTTAGAACTTACAAGGTATGGATACAGAAAAAAATAATCCCTACTATTAAACTAATCTGTCAGTAACACTAACCAGATTAAACAAACATCTTTCTCAGTATGATTATTGCAATTTAAATTTTCCTATCTACTTACAGTATCTTTTCATTTATCATGGCTTTCCTACCTAAACAGGAGGATCATGAACAAGATTGGCCTTATATGCCTTTCAGGATATGGTACCTAACAAGAATATATAAGGATGGATAGATGCTGGATGGATGGAGAATGGATGAATGGATGGATAGGCAAATGTAGTGAGCAGGGACGACAAAGCTATACTATGTATTTTGGTGGTAAAGAGAGAATCACAAATACACTCATCAGGCGAGAAAAAAAGACACAGACAAAAATTTCAACTTCTTGCCACCCACACTCCTTAAGGCCAGAATTCAGTCACAGAAACCTTAACCCCATTTTTGAAACCAGCCCTTCTACATCTTTTTTCAAGAATACATTTTCCACCCTCCAACCTATTCAACTCATTCACTCAAAAAGTTTTTTAAAAGATTTTAAAATTACTTTAATGATATGTCAGATTAGATTTATGGCCAGATACTCAGCACTTCCTTAAAAGTCCAAAAGCAAACCCATATGCAAGGGAGAAGAGAGTTAGAGAGGAGTCCACAAAGGCCAATATTACCAAGAACACTCCCACACTTACTTGTAAACAACCATAACAGTCTGGATTTTTAACATTCACACCTATGAATGATAAACTGGTACAATCCTTTCAGATATGAATGTTTTAGAAACTGGAACTGTTCTGGTCTCCTGTGTAATTCCAGCACTGTCACACAGAAGGAACTCAATACAGGTATGAACTACATCAATGAGCAAGCAAGACTGCAGAAGTACTTGTCCAGGTACCATGACAGGAACTAGAATTCAACCCAGTCACATAATGTCCTAACTCAATGTATCAGAGAACGGGTTGTGCATACATTCTTCAAGGGTTTAGTTTTAAGTAGGGACTATCTCTCCAACTCAAAAAAAAAAAAAATCTTTGGAATAAGTATTATGTAGCCAAAAGTCTACCCAACAATGATATAAAGAAGAGAGAGAGAGAACAACATAAAGAGAAGAGTTTAAAAATTAATGAAGTTACTGGCAAGCTTACTAGAATGAGGCACACGATGGATGAGAGGAGGAGATACTTGGCAGGCAAGTGGAGGGACAGTATACAGAGGGTGGAAGGCTCATAGAGAGTTACGACAGGGATAAGGGAAGTTAGAAAAGGGATTGCACAAACTAATGACAGCATAAATCAGTACCATATAAGCCTTTCTCATGGTTAGATAATTAAAAAATATAATTCTTAATAAGAGAGGGTAGAGAATTGCCCAGGCAGAGAAGTCCCCTGTAGGGGGTGGAGAAATCAAACCCTAATACCATAGTCCTGGTAAATGCCAGTGCCAGAATTGGGTTAGCCCCTACAAAAAGCTGTTGGTCAGGGAGGTCCATGAGTTCCCCCAAATCCTATTGCCAAAAGCACTTGACTACCCTCCAGAGATAAAGGTCAGACCCCATTGATGATGACACCACAGAAATATAAGAGAACGTGCTAGAACTGAGAGAGAAGCCAGCATCCTGCTGGCTAGCCCTCATAGGGCTGGAAAGTACTATTCAAGCTGCTGGGGAGATAATGGTCACCAATAGTGTGACCAAGCATGGTATATTGCAAATTACAAAATCAACCAGCTGAGCAAGATGTACACACCTGTACAACAGTGGCATAAAAGATGTGTAGGTAATCAACTGCTCTCTGATTGAATATGGTCCTGCTTAGTAGGAGGGAATTCAGGGTATAACCTGGTACTGAGAACCAAGTCCAAATCCTATGGATAGGAAGGTCACAGACTCTAGAGAGAAGTTTCTATTGTTCTTTGGTTAAGAAGAGACTGAATGCCCATCAAAAAGACTTTGAGGGGCTGTACAGATTGTATAGTCATTAAGGCACTCTCCTGCAAAGCCTAAGAACCCAGGTTCAGCTCCCTAGAACCTTTGTAAGCCAGATATAATGTGACTCATGCTCACAAGATGGCACATGCGTCTAGAGTTCAAATGCAGTGGCTAGAGGCCCTGGCATGCCAATTCTCTCTCTCTTTCTCTCTCTGTCACTCTCTCTCTTGCACTCTATTTCATAAAAATAATTTTTAAAAGTCTTTGAAAGGGCTGTACTTATTCTCTTTGATCCATGCTGTTCTCACTCTTGGTTGGAGATTCTGCTTTTTACAGATAGCAACAAGTACTAGGGAGAACCAAGATCCATCAGTACAACAAGAAAAGAGAGCTAATGGCCTAGCATGAGATCAGTCATCTATATCACATCTTCCAGGACCCAGGAGACATTACAGAGGAAGTGGCAACTTAAACATTAGTGCTACTCTCATTACCAACCTGACAATCACCTCCAGGGAGATGGCGGTAGATATTGAGGAAACACCAAACCATCAAAGCAGAAATTCAGATGCAGAGAGCTCAACAGTAAAGGAGACTTAGATCTAACAAGGATTAGATAACATTACAGAAGAGGGAGGATATTGTAAGAGCCACAGGGTGAGAAAAAATATCTTTAGGTATTGTCCGCCCCACAGAGACTGACTGGCACATTCATGCCTCCACAGTGAATACGAATAACCCTACTGAGGCCCTTAGTGGAATGAGAGTAGAGGAGAGGAGATATAAGACTATGACCCAATGGGAATATGATCAATATGTAATATGTTCACATTGTAAAAGTCATAATTTAAAAATAATAAGAATATTGAGAAGTGAATAGTATGATTCCCAAAATCTACATCCATAGATGGTCAAAGAAGAGCCAGTTCTTTATTTTCCTTTGCATTTCTTTCCCTTTTGTGGATATTTATTTAAAGCCCTAAGCATAGCCAGAGCTGAATATGAACTATACTCAGAGACTAATGACTCTAAGGTCGAGAGTTAATAAAATACTGGAATGAAAAAATAACAAAAGCAATCAAAAGCAAAAGCCCAGCCAAGATCTAATCATATTATACTTCCATGAATGCAAAAAATATTATGAAATATTTAATAATCTTCTGAACTCCACTTTTTTTATATACCCAGGGATTCCACAGACTTGTATACTATTATCTCTTCAGTTAATACACAGCCCTTGACACGTACTTGGATTCACAGTCACATCATCATGTCAAAACGCAAGGCTACTTCAAGTACCTGATGTCTTTCCTTTACAATCTTTGTGCTTGGTTTTGGGTTATCCAGCTTTCCATATGCTTGTTGAAATCAGTACTCCAGTACTATTTGCCTACACATTATATATGAGCCTTCGGGAACATGATTTATTTGATTTTTTAATTCTTATCTTGCTAGTACTTTTAAAACTGAATGAAGGAAAAAAAACAGAAAAGGCTCCAGAGGGCACAGAACATGTCATGTTGTCAACTGAGATGTTAATATGCATTCTGATTTCTAAAAGACCTCAGGACCTGCATTAAGCTTTTAAATAGAAATGTAACTATCTTGTCAGAAAATGGATAACTATAGACTTATCTGATAACATGGTAACCCCAGTGGAAAAAAATATCTTTATTGTCAGTAAAGATGATCCCAGCAATTACTGACTTCATAAGATATTAATCTTGTAAACTAGCTAACATAGGTAGTTAGGAAGCCTAATAATAATAAAAGAAATATGAAGTACCACCTATTAACCTATTACATTATATCATATTATATTATATTATATTAATTATATATTATTAACCTATTATATCACTAATTTAGCAACAAAAACATCACCACTGTTCTTGAGGATATTTTGTGCTGTGCCAGCCAGTCTCCTGGTTCTGCTCATCTGAAAGTACTTATTAGTCTTCCCTTTAAAAAAAAAACATAGCCTCAGTGAGCATGTGTCCATACATGCACATGTATTACTTCAATTTGCATTGAGCTATAAAACTATGGTGTCAATTGTACACAATCTCCTGAAATTTACTCCTGGTAGCTGAACATTACATTTCAACAGTGCATTTGTATTGTTGCGCTCAACTGCAACTTATTTTACAGTTGTATAATTTTTTTTAGTGAACTTAACAAGGCATAGAAGCACATTTCATGTCAATAGACAGTTGTGTTGTCTCCTATTCTATGTTAGTCTAAATAATACAACCTAGAACTGTTTGTATCCATATGCCTTAATTCCATGTATAAGAATTCTTTTGCATTTGTACATGAAGAATATTATCATAGTGAAGGCATGTGTCCAACTTTACAAGGTGATTCTGACTGCTCCCCAAAGTACATGTCTTAGGATACATCCTCAGCAACAGTAGTGTATTAGTTTCTATTGCTCCATAGATTCCTCACTTGTCTTATCACTGTGGCAAAATCCCTAACAGAAGCAATTTAAGGGAGGAGAGAGATAAACTGGCTCAGGACTTTAGTCCATCTTAGCAAAGAAGGCATGGCAGAGCTTGAGGTGGCCAGAGCATGTGGTAGATGATCTTCACATCTTGTTGGACCAGGTAGAACAGTGACCAAGGCCAGAAGAAAGCTCGACCATACCCTTCAAATGCCTGCTCCAGGAATGACCTCCTCTAGTCATGCCTCCTACCCTATCTCTCCGACCTCTCAAATCAATGCCACCAGCTACGGACCAAGTGCTCAAACACATAAGCATGTGATAGGACATTTCATGTTTAAACTAGAACACCCTGCCTATTACCAACATATGCTATAAAAAGGCTTTTAACTTTCTAGCATTCTAGTGAGTATAAAGTGGTATTTATTTACTTTTGGTCTTACTTTGCATTATTATGATAGTCACTGGCAATCAGTGGTGTTTTTTTTAATGATGTTTGTTTTTTAACTCTATGACTTTGGTTAATATTGATTACTTTCTGAACAATACATTTTTAAGTAAGCAATCAGTATCATTCCAGAGCTTTCAATACCAAGGTATGAAGAGTATGCATAGTACCATGGTATTAAGAGTATATGTTTTTCGCTAACTTGGCCAACTATGTGATTTTTGAGTTCCTACTCAAATTTCTTTAAAAAAAAATTTCAGTCTCTTTCCAGCAACATTTTAAAAATGCTTTCCTAATAGAGTCAGTCCCCAGACAGTTAGCATGTCTAGTGCCAGAAAGTGCTACATGAGCAACTAGGGGAAAATGACCAATATCTGTCCAAGCAACAAATGGTCTAACCTACTTGGCAACAAACAACCTGACATGATGCTCACACAAGTGCAATAGTGGCACGTAGCCATGGTGGGAAACCAACTGCTCTCAATTTGACTACCTGATCTGCTCAGTGGAATGGAACCCATATCTGGAGCTGGGAAACAAGTCAGAACCATATCCAAAAATGAGCCCACTCTCCATTAAACTCTCTCTAAAAAATAATGGTTATCACATTTATTTGCTGCTAACTTTACTCTCTGTTGGAGAATCTGCTTCTCTTTTTCAGATAGGATCTTTTGCTGATTCTGAGGAGAGAATTACCTCACCATATCTCAAAAGGACCCCAGCTGAAACTAAGAATAACTGGGGAAACATGCAAGAATGCTGTTTTCTTGGTGAACCTGGAACCAGCACAATGGAGAAGGAGATAGACACAGAGAACAATCAACCCCTACCTAACTAGATATCCAGAGACACAGAGGCTCCCAAGATCTCAATACTGAAGCAGACCTAAAATGAACCCAACATGGCTCAAGGAGATTTGCGGAAGAGGGGGCAGAAAGAATGTCAGAGCCACATGTTGGGTCATGATACACAGAGACATTTCCTCCTACTCAAAACTAAAGGCTATTCCCACAAAGAATGACCCAGATACCCCAACAAGGAGGGTCCCTGTGGAGGGGGGAGGACAGGGAGGAGGCTAACAATGGTACCAACTTGACTGTATTCACTGAGTACAAAATTTAAAAAATTAAATAAAATACTATGATTAAAAATGATATTTTATACCCCCCAGCATCAATTTTTCATTAGAAATGAAGCTCCCTATACCTCATCTTCTTAACTTTCATAAACTATAGAAATTATTACATCAGAGGTTCATTTGTAAATGTCAATAAAATCTTTTTGGGTTTTTTTTTTTTGAGGTGGGGTCTCACTCTAGCCCAGGCTGACCTGGAATTCATTATGGAGTTTCAGGGTGGCCTTGAACTCACGGCGATCCTCCTACCTCTGCCTCCCGAGTGCTGGGATTAAAGGCGTGCGCCACCACGCCCAGCTCAATAAAATTTTGAACTGCAAAAAAAATGCATTCCTACATGAGTTTACTTCACTACTATCTTTCCCAACAGTGTTTTAAACATTTTTCCAAGTATAATTGCTCTAATACTGCCAAACCTATTTTGCTTTTCAAGTTTAAATTCATCACTTGTGTGTGTATGTGTGTGTGTGAGAGAGAGAGAGAGAGAGAGAGAAGAGAGAGAGAGAGAGAGAGAGAAACTTGATAGTATGGAATTTGTGACTCTCCTTATTCTACCTCCTGAATGCTAGATGCTATGATTACAGGCCTGCGATCTTACCTCTGTATCTGCTTTCAAAATTGCTTTTAAATATAGTGTTTAACTCTATACCAATATTTGTAGTTGAAAACAAACAGCCTTATAATCATTTGCTAACTATGCTAAAACAAATATATAAAGTCAAACAACATGAAAAGATACATAAACTACATAATCAATGCAAAAACTTTTCTTTAATAGGCAATCTGAAAAAAAGTATTTGGCCTGAGCTGGAGGGATGTCTTAGCGGTTAAGGCTTTTGTCTACAAAGCCAAAGGACCCTGGTTCAATTCCCCAGGATCCACATCAGCGATATGTACAAGGGGGTGTACACATCTGCAGTTTGTTTGCAATGGCTAGAAGCCCTGGTGTGCCCATTCTCTCTCTCTCTCCCTCTCTCTCTCTCTCTCTCTCTCTCTCTCTCTCTCTCTCTCGCCTCTGTCAAATAAATAAATAAATATAAAATATTTTTTAAAGTACTTAGCCTGTGGAAATTGTTGTTTTTTTTTTCAGAGAAGATCTGAAGAAATAAAATAGGAGTTAAAGTTGTACTGAAGGCACTGTACTGAGCTAACATCTAGCTTTCTCTTATCATCAGTCTCATATTGCACTAGGAATCAGTTATAGTGTCTGCTAATGACAATAGTAAGGCAAACAAACATACCAATTTAATAAAATAACTGATTAAAGTCCCTAACCTTAGGTAACATCTTCCTTGAATATCTGATTATCTAGGCACCATATTTTACTGGTTGCAGATGATGAAGATAGCAAATTATGTTCTATCAAATATAGTTTTCCCAGGTGTCGTCATGCATATCATTAATCTTGGCACTCAGGAGGCTGAGGTAGAAGGATCACCATGAGTTTGAAACTACTCTGGACTACAATAAGACCCTGCCTCAAAAAAGTCATCAAATATGGTTTCATAACCTTTACAGCTCATATGTGTGGCTATAGCTATAAAGCTTTGGATGGGGCTTCTGTCTGCACCAGTTAACTTTTAACATCACACCATTGGCTTAAGCATGGAACATCAACATTGAAGAACATGTGTTATTAGGTATCCAGCATAGTAATAACTTAAGCAGTCTACAAAATTAAGCAAGCTATGAGTTATAACTAAACTATCGAACCTAAGTAATAGATATGATTTCATTAATGGCTCTCCATTTACAAATGACCAGTTGCCAATACTTTTAACATCACCAATGTCATTACCATGACGACCAATGCTATCCAATTCTGAGCTGAAGAGGACATTCCTACCAGTACTCAGATTACTGAAAAGCATAGAAACTGCCACCTGTGTAGGGTTAATGTCACTGTTTCATCTTCTTGGCTTCTCTTTAATATAAACACAGTTAAGAATGCCCTTCTTTTTCAACACATTTGTTTCTGCTAGGCACCAGACACCCTTGCCCTGTCGGCTCTCTCCCTGCTTTGCTTGCCCTTATTCTCTGGGCCCTTTGCTGCTATTTGCTGTTCCGATGATTTCCAAATGCTTATTGCAATGCCTCAGGCTTTCTTAAAGGATCTTTGACTACAATTTCTCCTACATAATCTCATCTAGTCCCAAGGAATTAATATTATCTCCCCGCTGCTCATTTCTAACACTTTTATCCAATCTTAACATCTTACCTGAGCCTGACTTGCATACTCCACTGAAAATTAAGCATTCCCAGTTAGTTGGGTAGTAGCCATCTCAAACTTCATATGTCCCACCTGCAGCAATACATTTCTATCCTTTTTCTCTGCCCACTATTCCTCTCCCATTCTTTATTGCACCACCATCCAATGAAGTAAAAAATGTACAGATAATTTGTGAGTCCTCCCCTTCCTTACCCTCATTTCCAACATTTCAGCCCTTCCCAGGCTAAACACCTTAAGCATGTGTTAATCTATGCATATGTCTATCCCCTTTTCTTGTCATACTGTGGCCTTCCCTACTCTCCTGTACATCTACCCTCCACCACCGTATCACTATAACAACATGGAGAAACACAATTTTCTTCTTTACATACAAACTTCATCACCTCAGTTAAAATTCTCCAGTGTACAACTCCTTTACTGCTATGCAGAATAAAATTCTGACGCCTTGCTGTGGCCAGGTAGATGGTTGGTGACGTGTCCTGGTTCCACTCCTCCCATTTGCTCATTATCCTTCTCTCTTCCACACATTTCCTGTGTAAAAATGCCAAACTTCAAATTCTTTGCGCTACTCATTCTCCATAGCACTATTCAAGCTTGGCCTCTTTGGAGAGGCTCCACTGCCTTCTGGCTGTAGTTTAGTGCCCAGTTCACTTCCGCCACAAGGAATATTACTATCATTGACCATTCACTTTTGTATCTGTTTATACATTTTCTGACTCCTGCCATCAGTCTCTAAGTTTCAGATGAGAAACTTTTCTGTCTTTTTTCCACTGTGTTCCAGAGTACAGGTTCTCCAACAGTGACTGCCTTAGAATAAGCACTCAAATATTTATTAAAGAAATAAATTTTTAAAAGCTTTCTCTCCAAATAACAACCACAAAACAAGACTCTGAGTTCTTTTTATTTTCATGTCAAGTGTAATAATCTTGGGGAAATTGCTTGATTTGTGCATTACCCTTTCATCCTAAAAAAAATGTCATTTAAAATTTCTTCAGTTTTACTATATGTCATCTGCTCTCTCTGTAAGCCAATTGCAATTGCACCATGAAGTCAAAGGTTCACTTTTATTTTTACTTCCAAGGAAATCAAAGAGCTGCCTCTGTGCAAATGTTAGTCATAATTTACACTCATTAAATTATCTGCCATTTCAGACAATGGAATGATAATAGTATAAATGATCCTAGAAAAATGCCTGCTTTTTTCAAGTTTTGCTATTCTTTTCAAGGTCTATCACTGAAATTACTAATGATTTCTGTATCTTCTCAGATCTATGTACTGTGGACAATGAAACCTGAGGTAATTTCATAGCAATTATTAGTAGAAATATCAAACTACCCTTCTGCATCAACTATACTAGTGATCTAATGATAAATGATAAATATGATTTGCATCAATATACTCTGTCAGTGTGGCAATCTTATAATGTTGGAGTATACACTAGGGCCCCTGGCTTTGCAGATCCAGATTCGATTCCCCAGAACCCATGTAAGCCAGATGCACAGGGTGGCACATGCATCTGGAGTTTGAATTTGAAAAGCCTCTGAGCAAAAAGGAAAGAACAGGGTGGAGAGACTCCTGGGCTGGTGGGAGAGAGCAGCAGACAGTGGGGTGCTGTCGCAGACCCAGATGCCCCATCCACGCTGACCAACCTCTGGGCCAGCAGGAGAGCACAGTAGTTCAGGGAACAGTGACCTGCCCATGCAGACTGACCTGGGTGCAAGGACAGAGAACACAGGTGTCCAGAGCACAGATACATTTTTCCAGTCTTTCTTTCTTCCACCTTTTTCCTCTCTCTTCTTTTTCTTTGGTCGTTATTAGTTTACTTGTTGATTGGCTTGTTAAGTGCACATTTGTACTCTATTTTTCTTTTTGGATAGTTTCTTATGCTTTGTGGAATCCATTTTTGTTACTTTTCATGACATTTTAGTAAATTAATGTGTCTTCCCATATGGTCTTTTTTTTTCTTTTTTTTTTTGCAGAGGTAAGATTTACTGTGTCATTTTAAGGTGAGAAGATATGCTTTTTATTGTTATTAGTAGTAGTACTTGAAACTTAATATGGACACATCATGTGTTGGTACCATCATTCCCCTCCTTCCTGCCCACTCCACTACAGGAACTCCTCTATGAGATTGCTAGTAACCATCATGGGGTTGTGGGTTATGAGTTGTGAGATCAGCAGCCAGTCAATGTCTGTATGGGAGGGGAGGAATGCCTCCCTCCCACCCTGTGGCTCTTACAATCTTCCTTCCCCCTCTTCCACAAAATTCCCTGAGGCTTGCTGGGTATCTTTTAAGTCTACTTTAGTGTTAAGATTTCTGCACTTATGGATTTCAGCTTTGGTACTTTTTGAGTATCCTCAGGGTCTATCACATTCTTTTTTAAAAAATATTTTATTTATTCATTTGTAAGGAGAGAGAAAGAGAGAGAGTGGGCATGCCAGGTCCTCCGGCTGCTACAAACAAACTCCAGATGCATGTGTCACATTGTGCATCTGGCTTTATGTGAATACTGGGGAATCAAAGCCAGGTCATTAAGGTTTGTAGGCAAGCACTATAACTGCTGAGCCATCTCTCCAGCCTCTATCACATTCTTTACAATGACTTTCACCCTTGAACAATATTTACCCACTATGTATTAAACTACAACTCACCAGATTATGACTTTATGACTGTCCCTCCCTTTTCTAACCCTGAAAAAACTTTCTACTCTACATTCCTTCTACCGAACTCTACCACTAGCTCTTCCCTTCAACTATTAATCTTCCATGGGCACTTGCATTAACAATCTAGACAGTGGGCTGGAGAGATGGCTTAGTGGTTAAGGCACTTGCCTGTGAAGCCTAAGGACCCATGTTCGACTCTCCAGATCCCATGTAAGCCAGATGCACAAAGGTGAGGCAAGCGCAAGTTTTCACATGCTCACTAGGTGGTGTAAGCATCTGGTTTTCCACTCTGGTGGCTGAGGCCCTTGCTCGCCAATTATCTCTCTCAAAAAAATTTTTTAATCTAGACAGATATCAAACAAATATAATTTAAGCAACTTAAAAAAAACTAAAACAAGAAGTTAACTCCAAAGCCAGAAGACACCTAGAATCACAAATATCAATGCAGAAATTAGTGAAATAGAGACTAAAAGAACAATACACTGGATCAATCAATTGGTTATTTGAAAAAGTTAACAAGCTTGACAAAAAAGGAGTTGACACAAATGACCCCAATGAAATCCTGGAGGTCATTAGGGAATACTACGACAACTTATATCCCCAAAAGCTGGAAAACCTAGATAAAATGGCTAATTCTATGAATGCAAATGACCTGCAAAAATTAAAGACAGATAGTATAAATAATTTAAATAGACACATAACAAAGAAACTGAGTCAGTAATTTAAAATCTTCCTACCAAAAAAAAAAAAAAACACCTCTGGACCATATGGATTTGCTGCTCAATTCTATCAAAGTTTTAAGGAAGAGCCGGGTATGGTGGCACACATCTTTAATCCCAGCACTCAGGAGGCAGAGTTAGGAGAATTGGAATCAGTTGGAGGTCACCCTGAGAGTACATAGTGAATTCCAGGTTAGCCTGGGCTAGAGTGAGACTCTACCTTGAAAAAACAAAAAAAAAAAAAAAAGTTTTAAGGAAGATCTAAAACCAACCTTTCTCAAACTGTCCCACAAAACAGAGGGAAGGGATACTAGCAAAATCACTCTATGATGCCAGTATTATTCTGATACCAAACCTGGATAAAGATAGGAAAACTACAAAGCAATTTTCCCGGTGAACATAGTTACAAAAAATCCTTAAAAAAAAAACTTACAAACCAAATTCCAAACACAATCTTAAGAGGATTACACATCATGACCAAATTGGTTTTATCCCAGGGATACAAGGTTGGTTCAACATATATAAATCAATAAATATAATTCATAATATAAGTAAACTTAAGGACAGAAATTATATAATCATCTCAAAGGATGGATCAGAAATATTTGATAAAGTACAGCATATCCTCATGATGAAAATTTTGGAGAAATTAGGAACAGATAGAACATGCCTCAAAATAATAAAAGCCATGTATAATAAATCAACATCATACTCACTGGAAAAAAATTAAAACCATTTCCTCTAAAGTCTGGAATAAGACAAATGTGCCCACTATCTCCTCTCTTATTCAATATAGTGCTGAAAGTCTAAAAGCAGTAAGACAAGAGAAAGATATCAGATGAATAAATATAGAAAAGAAGAAATAAAACTATCCCAATTTGTAGATGACATGATTCTATTACTTAAGGGATCCTAAAGACTCTCCAATAAAACTCTTAGATTTAATAAATACCTTTAGCAAAGTTGAATGATACAAAATCAACATAGAGATACTCTAGTTTCTCTTCAGATCAAATAAATCTTTCATCTTTTACTTTAAAAAAAATCAACATAGAGAACTCAATAGTATATATGTCATACATGTCAACAATGAGCGTGTATTGAAAGAACAGCCTATTCACAGTAGCTCCCTAAAATAAAGTACCTAGGAATAAACATCCCCAAGTACATATAAGACCTCTATAAAGAAAAGTTTATGACACTTACAAAAGAGAAGAGAAATGAAAGAAAGTAGCTGATATTTGAGAGACTTTCCATGCTTTTGATTTGGCAGAATGAATATTGTGAAAATGGCTATATAATCAAAGAAATCTACAGAATCAAAGCAATTGCTATTAAGGTTCCAATGACATTTTTCTCCAGACTATAAAAAAAATCTTTCAATTCATACAGAAACATAAAATATCATACACAACCGAGACAATCCTAAGCAGAAAGAACATGGTGAGCACTACCACAATTCCTTACTTAAAAATGTACTGTAGAGTCATTATGGCAAAAATTGTATGGTACTAGCACATAACCAGACACTAGACCAATGCAGTAGAATACAGGACCCATAAGCAAACCTGTGCAATTTCTGTCACCTAGCTTTCAACAAAGCCATAAAAGACACACTGGGGATAAAAGACAGCCTTTCAACAGATGGTGTTCACAAAGTTGGAAATCCACCTGCAAAAGAATAAACTGAGATCCATGGCTCTCCTCCTGCACAAAGATCAATTCAAAATAGACCAAAAACTTTCTATTAAAACCAAAAATGCTGATAGTACTAGAAGAAAACATAGGAAACTTACTAGAAGTTATTGGTACGAGTTAAGATCTGAAAAGGACTCCCTTAGCCCAGGAAATAGCCCTAAGAATCAACAAATGACACTACATGAAATCAATTTTTTTTCTACACAGCAAAGCAAAACTACAGTGAAATTCCATCTTATCCCAGTCAGAGGGGACATAATCAAAAAAAAAAAAATGGCAACAAATATTGGTGCAGATGTTGGGAAGGGGTACCCTACTTACTGTTAGTGGTAATGGAAAGTGGTACAGCCACTCTGGGTGTCAGTCTGGTGATTCCTCAAGAAACATCAAGAGAACTGCTATATTCTTCAGCTCTACTCTTTTGGGTACATACCCTAGGGACTCTGAGGGAGCATACTACAGAGATACCAATACATGTATGTTTATGGCTGCATTCTTCGTAATAGCTAAGAAATGGACCCAGCTCAAACATCCATTAACAGATGAGTAAATAAAATATAGCATATATACACAACGAAATTTTATTAATTCATGAAGATAAAGGAAATCTTGACATTTTCAGGGAAGTGGATACAATCATAGATCATTACGTAAAACAAAATAAGCCTAACTCAAAGGGACAAATAGTACTTTTTTCTCTAATATGTGCCCACTAGGTGTGTGTGTGTGTGTGTGTGTGTGTGTGTGTGTGTGTGTGTGTGTGTTGACAGTAGAAAAGTAGAAAAGGGATTGTGATATAGTACATGAGAGCAGAAAGGGGTCTTTTGGAGGGGAAGAAGGTGACCAGCAAGAAGATGATGGAAGATCGGGAAAAAGGTAGAGTTGGATGAATAAGAATACAGTAAAATTATATACATATATGAAAATACCATGCAAAACTCATTACTTTGTGTTCTAACTTAAATTTTTAAAATATATAATTTTTAAATTAATGATACCAGAAACAAAAGTGGTGCTTACTAATTTTCAGTATCCTTAAAGGTTTACTAAATAAGTCTTTCACTGGCCTCAACTCTGGTTCAACAAAAAGTACAAATATGCACTGTGTTGACTTTGATTATTGGCCATGATATTTCTAACAAGATATCTGCAGATAATTGTCATTAAAGTATAGATGCTGAAAAGCAATTAGAAGACAATGTACAGTCAGTGCTCTTTGGAGATCCAAGATATTCCTACAATTTTCTCCAACTATTTTATGATATTTACTGGATACGTCTAGGAATATGTCAAAATAGCATTATTCAGCTTTACATCCAACTAGTGTATCTAATTCAGTAGTGCACAAGACATCAAGAACAATATTGCTCCTGGCACATGCTGGCGTTGTAGGGACTCTCCCTGCTTCAGATTTTCCAACACCATAAATTGAGAAAAAAATAGCCCAATTTCTGTCTCAGGGACCGATATGGGGCAAAGGTACAGTTTGCAGAAAGAAGAAAGTGGTGCATAGAACAGCTACAGCTAATGACCAAAAACTCCAGATTCTCTACAAAAACTGTCCGTAAATAACGCAGCTGGTACTGAAGAGGTAGACATGATCAAAGATGATAGAACAGTTACTCATTTCAACAATCCCAAAGGCCAAGCACCCCTCTCTGCTAATACTTTTGCAACTACTTTGGCAGAAGCCAAACCAATTATAGACATGCTTCCTGGAATATTGTCAGCTTGGGGCTGGCAGCTTAACAAGCCTTGGAAAGTTCGATGAACAGTTCCCATGGCAAGTGTTGGATAGCAAAGCACCAAAACCAGAAGACATTGAGGAAGGGGATGGTGAAGTTCCAGATCTGGTAGAAAATTTTGATGAAGCACTGAAGAATGAAGCTAACTAAAATCTTCCTGTGGTTTCAGAAGCTGTCATGGCCCAGATTTAATCATCAGCTATGTGTTCCCAAACTTTTAAGACACAGAGACCATCCACTGTTGTATAATAATAATGCTGTTTATTGGGCATTTCTCAGTCATTTGATTTTGCATTTTACATTTCCTCCCAGAATCAAACTTTTAGTTAAACTATGAAGTATTGCTGTTTGATGGTATTGTGGATTCTGATTCTTTTTTGTTGTTGTTTTGGGGAAGGAGTATTTTTTATTATTATTAGTTATGTACACAGGGTGTATACAGCCATGTTGGTACCATCGTTAGCCTCCCTGTCCTCCTCATTCCAAAGGGACCCTCTTCATTGGGGAATGTGGGTTATGCATTGTGGGATTAGCCATAGTTATGGAGAAGAGGCAATGTCTCTGTGCATAATGTCCCAAGATGTGGTTCTAACAATCTTTCCACCCCCAATCCACGAATTTCCATGAGCCATGATGGGTTCATTTTAACGTCTACTTCAGTAATGAGGTCTTGGGAGCCTCTGTGTCTCTGGATATCAGGTTCGGTAGTAGTTGAGTGTTCTCTGTGTCTATCTCCTTCACCCTTGTGCTGGTACCAGGTTCACCAAGAAAGCAGCACTCTCATTTATTTCCCCAATTACTACATGGTTTCAGTTGGAGCCCTGGTGAGGTGCAATGGGTTAATTCTCTCCTTAGGATCTGCATCCATCTGAAAAAGAGAAGCAAATTCTCAAACAGAGATAAAAGGGATAGCCATTATTATTTTAGAGAGAATTTAATAGGTGTAGTCCCTCTTGTAGCCCATGATTGGTGGGAACTTGATAATGGAGAGCACGCTCATTTTTTGGATATAGTTTTGACTTGTTTCCCAGAACCAGCTAAAGGTTCCATTCCGCTGAGTGGATCCATTAGTCAAATGAAGGGTAGCTGGCTACCCACCATGGCTGTGTGCCACTATAGCACTTGTGTTAGCATCACATCAGGTTGTTTGCTGCTGAGTAGCTTAGACCACATGTTGCTTGGACAGATGTTGGTCATTTTCCCCCAGTCACTCATGTAGTACCTTCTGGCACTAGACAAACTAAGTGTCTGGGGACTGACTTTCTTCCACATTCCAGCCAGGTCACTCCATGTTCCATACCAACAGCATATGGTGTCTTTGGCAGTAGGGTCTTACCACTAACCTCTGGTGGGTCATCAAGTACTTTCACAGAAATCTGTCTTCTTTTGGAAAACCTTGTAGATCTCTTGATCAACAACTCATTGTGGATGTTAACTGTATGCTGGTACTGGGAGTTACAGGCCAGTGCCAAGGAAAAGAAGGAAGAAAAAGATAGGTAATATAAAAGAGAAAGAGAAGAGAGGGAAGAGGGAAAGAGAGAGAAACAGAAGATTAAGCCTAGTCTTCATCATACCCTCTCCAGGGCCCTGTGGTTCAGGTGTTCCTTCTAAGGACCTGATGAACTTTCAACCATTTATTCTGTCTTTGAGGTTGTAGAATTTTATGGTACCACTGCCATTCGGGTACAGTTTTGTGTCACCCCATCCTTGTCCTCCCCTCCCACCCCAACCTCACTATTGTCCAGTCCCTGAGATGCTTATTAGATATGTCAGCATCTCAGGCAGATTCAGGTTAGGAGCCACAGATGAGTGAGACCATATGAAGATTATCTTTCTGTGACTGGGTGAGTTTGCTGAGAATGACCTGTTCCAAGTTCAAGCACTTTTCTTCAAATTTCATTGTGTCATTTTTTCCTCACTGCTGTGTAGAATTCCATCATGTAGATATACCACATCTTGGTTATCCATTCTTCTAATGATTCCAGCTCTTAGCTATTATAAATTGTGCAGCTATAAACATGGTTGAGAAAATCTCTCTGAATTGAAATGTGGAGTTTTTAGAGTAAATCCCCAGGAAGGGAATGACTGGCTCTGTTGATCAAACTTTTTAGGAGTCTCCATTTTGCTTTCCATAGTGGTTGTACCATCTTACATTCCCACCAACAGTGAGTGAGGGTTCCTATTTCTCCACATACTCACCAGCATTTCTTTTCATTTGATTTTTTTAATGTTTGCCATCCTTATTGGAGTAAGGAGGAATCTCATAGTTGTTTTAAGTTGCATTACCCTGGTGATAAGGGATGATGAACATTTTCTTATGTGTGTGTTTACAATTTATATTTCTTTCTCTGAGAACTCCCTGTTCACTTCTCTGCCCCATTTTGGGAGTGTGTTGTTTGATTTTTTTATTGTTTAGGTTTTGGAGTTCTTTGTAGATTCTAGAACTTACACCTCTATCAATTGGATAGCCAGCAAAAATTTTCTCCCATTCTGTGGGTAATCTATTGGCTCTACTTATTGTATGTTTGTCTGTGAGAAACTTTTCAGCTTCATGAGATCCCAATGGTTGACTGATTGTTTAAGTTCCTGAGCTACTGGGGTTTTGTTAAGGAAGTCTTTTCCCATTCCTATATCATGAAAAGTTCCTTCTATTTTTTCTTCCAGCAGTAGCAGAGTTTCTAGTCTTATATTGAGGTCTTTGATCCATTTGTACTTGACTTTTGTGCATCGAGGTATGTGTGGATCAAGTTTCATTTTCCTGCATATGGTTATCCAGTTTGTCCAGCACCATTTGTTGAAGATGCTGTCTTTTTCCAGCCTACATTGTTAGGGCCTTTGTTGATTATAAAGTAGCTGTAGTTACTTGACCCAAAGTCCAGGTTCTCAATTCTGTTCCATTGGTCTATAATCCTGTTTTTATTCCAGTAACATGTTGCTTTTATTACTATGGCTTTGTAATACAGCTTTAGATCAGGTATGGTGATGCCTCCAGAGGTGTCTCTTTTGCTGAGTATATGCTTGGATATCTGAGGCCTTCTGCCATTCCATATGAATTTTGAGATCATTTTTTCTGTCTCTTTTCTTCCCTGGGAGGTGAGGTGAGGTTAGGCAAATGCCATCTAGGCCAGAATTCTGGAATGTGCATTTTTGATGTATGATTGTATATGTGTGGAGCTGGGTATGTGTGTATATGGTGGAAATCAAATTGGAAAACAGCTCTATTCATTCTCTTCCTTCCCCCCAGTAGAAATAAAACAAATCTTTACATCTGACCAAAAAAAAAAAAAATCAAGACCATTATATAAGTATCTTGTGATTATCTTTAAAAGGCAGTTTAGTTTCTGGTAAAGTAAAAAATTATACTACTGTTCAAAATTCCAAGCTATTGCCAAGCCCTCTCATAAAAAAATGTGCTAAGTATTTGAAATGATGAGTTGTGCCACAGAGATAGAGCAGCTCACTGTCTGCTCCTTGGAGACTACAGTTCAATAAGCTAAAATTGCTATGGACAGCATCAAGATTCTGATTTCAAGAGTTATGAATAACTACAATGAAGGTCCAAATTAAAAACAATAAAAGAATCCTTACCTTAATCTCTCAAAACTAAGATGTTTTAGCAATATTTCATTAATATCAATGAAGATGGTGAAATTTCAAATAATGAATTCACATAATACACTATTCTAAATGAGTGTATACAATTAACATCTCCAGATAATCTTAATATCATCAGAAATGTTGTATAAATTAAAAACCATGGGGATCTTAAGGACAAATGTCTTCACATTGAATTATCCAAAACAAGATTTTGATCTGAAGAAAAGCTCTTATTCCTAACAGTTGTAAAGGTGAGCCAGTATTCCTTTTCCATATGTAAAGGAAATTAGCCTTTTACTATTAATAGAAAACAAATATTCATTTTGTGACTCTCTTAATAAAATGTCTTAACAATGCACTAGGCACAGTGACACACTTCAAACAGAAGGCCCCAAACTCTCATTTTTAATACTTAGCAATTTATCCATGGAGAACACCTGAATGTGATAATCATCATGTTAACATGCACCTTTGCTACTGTTTATGCCCCCTTAGACAAAGAGTATATGGCCTAATTCAGAATAAATTAAATCACTCTGCTGTCCACCAAGCACAAGAAGAAAATATGTAACTATTCTAAAAATTGAGAGTTAGCTTGAAAGTTTGGAAAAGGAACACATATTCTACAATGTAGCAAAATATTGCTCTTAGAAAATTATGAAGATGACATCAAAACCCTATGAAAGAAATGTGGATTGCAGGACAATTCCAGAAAACACAAAGAATATAGGTTTTAAAAATGTCAAGCCCAGGGCTGGAGAGATGGCTTAGTGGTTAAGCACTTGCCTGTGAAGCCGAAGGACCCTGGTTCAAGGCTCGATTCACCAGGACCCACGTTAGCCAGATGCACAAGGGGGCATACGCATCTGGAGTTCGTTTACAGTGGCTGGAGGCCCTGGCGTGCCCATTCTCTCTCTCTCTTTGCCTCTTTCTCTCTCTGTCTGTCACTCTCAAATAAATAAATAAAAAGAAACAAAAAATATTTTAAAAAAAATTTCAAGCCCAGAAATTTGTGCTTTTAACATGTCTTAGAGCCATACATTCTGACTACCAAAATAGGATGCCAAATTATGATACAATGAACACCCAGTAGTCAGTACTCAACTTATCCATACAAGGTATATTCCAAAAACCCAGATGATTCCTAAAACTGAAAATACTCCAATAGGCTATGATGTGCCCTCTATAATCCTAACTGATCATTTAGTTTAATTTATAAATTAGGCCCAGAGAGAAATTTAAAACAAAAATAATAAAATAAAGACATTCTAACAATATAATGTAATAAAAGTTATATGAATGTGTTGTCAGTCAAAAGACCTTCCTGCATTGTGGATCTTAGAGACATTAACATATGATTTGTTTCTTTCATTACTAAGTCAAGGATAATCACCTCTTCCCATAAAGGAAAGATTTTAGAGGTTCTCCTTGGCACATCTGAGTAGCCAGCCAGCATGACCAGTATTGAACATTGGCATCATAAGCAAATAAGTAAGTAATAAGGTAAAGTCAATAGAGTTTATTTGAGACAACCAATGATTGTCCAACAGCCAATATATGACAAATTTGAGAGCAGTGCATATAGCGTGGGTATGGTGGAAATAGGCGCAATCACATTTGGGGTACAATGGAGTAGGAAGGTATAAAATTTCATTATGATATTCAGAATAGCATGCAATTTGAGCCATACCGGGCATATTTACAGAACTGCTAGTTTAATATATTCAGACTATAATTGCCCATGAGTGACTGGGACCATGGAAAGTAAAACCTTGTATTGAGGGGAGAGGTGACTGTCATTAGAGACCATGAATTTATACAATTCGTACAAACCTCTTCCTGTAGCAGCATAAACATATTCACATCCATATTTACACATTATCACTTGTTTTTCCCCATTCATATATTTGACTGTATGATCAGACTGCTGTACTCTTAGCAAAAAAATCCAAACTGATTTTAACTTGTCTCCAAAGTCCATCTATTCTTTGATCTGAAGTGTAATCTTTAATCCCGGAATGATTCAACAGTGCAATTTCAGGAAGCAAGTTCTGCGTGAAGGAGCCTGCACGTCACTGTCAGAGAGTTACAAGAGATGACAGTTTGTAATCCCATGGACACTGTGAACGATGTTCACATATCAGGAAATCTGGAGAGAAAGACATCCAGGGCCCTGCACAGAATGAGTAGTCAGTCACAAATTCGTAAACTATAACAAGCATTTTGACCTTGAAGTCATAACATTTTCAAGGCTCCATTTTCTTACTTATAAAATGGATGTGAACTATCACAGTGTGAGCAAAGTCATCCAAGTTCAGAGTGTCCTAATAGCGCCTAGGACATGAGGACAGTAAGGCACAGACTCATTTCCAGTCTCAAAGATGCCCAGCAAGGTGCTTTATTCTAAGGACTCTGTGCCCAGAAGGAGAAACCTAGATTAGGAAACACACATGTGGGAGTCATAGGTATGTGGGAGACAGTTAAGGCTGAGAGGTAAGATCACATTAACCAGGAAGAGTTCGTGTTAGCATAGGTGTACAAGATACATCCCAATATTTAAAAATATTTTTAAAATGTCAGAGGCTGAGGAGATGGCTCTGCTGGTATATAATCATAAAGACCTTAGTTTGTATTGCTAGAATCCATTTAAAAGCCAGACGTGGCACACAATTATAATCCTAGTGCTGGAGAGATGGAGACAGCAGAATCTCTCGGACTTGCTAACTAGCCAGTCTAGCCCAACTGGTGAGCTATAGGTTCAGAGAGACACCGTATCTCAAAACCTGAGATGGAGAGTAACTGAGGAAGCACCCCATATCAACATCTGGCCTTCTCAGGAGTGTGCGCACACACAGGCATTTACACACACACACACACACACACACACACACACACACACTACATGCCAAAATACTTCCGAACAATTTTATGGTTTATATATCAGTTAAAATGTAAATTTAAAGAGAAAGAAAAGAGAAGTACCAAAGATAAGCACATGATAATTGGCAGGACAGGTGTGACAGGCACAGTAGGGCTAGTCACATGGCAGGGAACTTTTAATAGTGTCATATGCAGTAACAAATTTTAAAAAGATAGAAAGCCACTCAGTAAATGTGTATAGAATAGTGAGAAGGAATTTAGGATGGTCGTACCTAAAGGCCCCTAGTTTTTCCACAAATGAAGAGGAATCACAACCAAAGTATAACATTTGTGAGCATCAAAATTTGGAATAAGTAATTATTGAAGGAGATGAGAAAAATGAAGGGACCAAGTAAATTATCAATGATCAGGTATAGATGTGCACACTCATGCGTGTGTGTGTGTGCGTGTGTGTGTTATGATGTAAGTGGTAAAGAAAAATTAAGAATTACATTTTCAAGCTAGAAACCTGACTGAACCCTCGCCTCCACTTTTTTGCTCACACTTTTGTCTGAAGACTTGTCCTTCCCAGATAGATGCTGCAGACTGCACCAACACTGTCCTTCCCACCACTAGAATTGCTGGTACCCACTGTGGGGCAGCAGGAGAGAAAACAACGGGCACACATCCTGACTTACAGCTTTTATTGTGCACATCCATACTAATGATAACATGACCCTGGGGCATCCTCTCTGTACAGCTGTGTCCTGCTTACAATGTGTTACCTAGGTATTATAACTGACTCCCCTAAAATGGTGTCCTACCCATTTCTTCATGGTTTCTTATTGCTGAAGAATTTTCTACAAATGCCCCCCAGTTAAGTAGCCCCAAAACCTGTCTATAAAAATACAAACCCACCAGAACTCAAGGGCTGGAGAAATGTGGAGCATTGGTAACATACCAGCATAATAAATTTGAGTTCTCTGCTCCGAGTGACATTTGGTTTGCTCACTGACTCAAATCCAAATTTCTGCAACAGTGAGGCTGGGGGTTATGCTGCTGTACCCACATTCTGTCTTTCAACTTCTCAAGACACAAGATATACATTAACAGATCATCCATAGGATCTAGAGGTATAATCTACAGTGGAAAGCATTATTATCCTACTTTATAAATTGATAACACAGTGTGAATATTAAGAGCTTAATTTAAATGATTGAAATCAGTCATTTCATACCAACTTCAACAAAAGTACAAAGCTAACTGAGTACAACCAATGAGCGCCAGGTGATGAAACAGAACGGACTCTCTTCTAGCCTCTCAAGTCAAAGAATACCACGCTCCCAAGAGGTTGATTCTGAGACCAAATATACTCCACAAACACCTGTTTGGTGGACCTTGACAGTGGAAGAGGCCCCATCTCCAAGGAGTGCTCGATAAACTATAGACATAAGGGGCTGGAGAGATGGCTTAGCAGTTAAGCACTTTCCTGTGAAGCCTAAGGACTCCGGTTCAAGGCTCAATTCCCCAGGATCCACGTTAGCCAGATGCACAAGGAGGCACATGCGTCTGGAGTTCCTTTGTAGTGGCTGGAAGCCCTGGCACACCCATTCTCTCTCTCTCTATTTGCCTCTTTCTCTGTCTGTCACTCTCAAATAAGTAAATAAAAATAAACAAAAAATATACAGACATAAGAAATATTCAAGTATAATAAGTCCTTGAATGCCAGTTTTCCCGCAGCAGCCTCATTCTAGTGTGTGAGAACAGACCCAATATGGGAAGAGACTAAAGAGAGGGCAGACAGTTTTAAGACTGCACTGCCGGCATTTATTGGGGATTTACTGACAGAGAATGAGCCCTATGCAGTCAGTAGTAAGACCAGTTGGATCCCTGCAGTTTGGGTTCAAAAGAGGGGCTTATGCATGGCTTAGTACAAAAGTGACTTTATCTGAGCTGGAATGTAGTTGATTTACCTTAAGCTCATATCAGAGTCAGGTACATCCTTGGATCCAGGGTCAGATGAATAGCTCTACGTGTACTACATGTACTGCAATGGTTTTGTCTATTTATAGTTTCCTGAGAAACTATGTAAGAAAAATCAGCTGCAGTCATCCTGGTACAATTAATGATCAAGTTACTAATCAAGATGGCTACACTCATGTCAAGATGAATCCACACAACAGTCAAGACAAGAGAGAAACTGGCCCCAGATGACAGCAAAATTCTTACCAAACTCATGCTATAGACTGAAATTACTTAAAGAAGAAAGAATATTCAAGGTGGGAAGTACAACCAAGGCAGGAAATGGTGCTGGGTGAAAGGTCAGGACGCCATGCCGCAAACCACCCAATCCTGCGGTAAGCACTCAGCACCCGCTTTGCCATCAGGGCTGAAACACAGCCAGTGCAGCTCTGAACCATCTGTGTTCCCTCTAAGCCCAGCACTGCCAGTGATTTGAGCAATTCTATTTTAGGAGACATTTGTTTCATAGATCAGATGTTTGACTGTTTCTTTGTCTTTTGGATTTGCAATATTGGGACAAGCATTTGCCTATTTGTTCCCTACATTCCTGAAGAGTGACATCATGGCAGATGATTATAGGTTTCATATTTTATTCTCACTATTGTCAGAAGAAAATAACAATATTCAATTTACCTTACACTTTCTGGGCCAATTATTTATGATTGTATTGGGAAACTTCTACGGGTTTAGATTTTAAAACAACCATTGTTAAAAAAAAAAAAAAAAAAACATTTATCGTAATTCACACTTTTATAGTGAACCAGCAACAGGAGGAGTGGTCCCTGACTCTTTGATTGTTACTGTCCCCTTTCCTTCACCTCTCGAGATGCAGACTTGGCAACATGTTAAGCAAATAGGGAATAAGACTAGAACAATCCTCTGAAAATTTCAGTCAACAGCCCTACCATTCCTTTTATGTGTACTATTCCTGAGTCTAGCAAGTTTCATGACCCACACCAAGCTAACATGTATTTAATCCTTTAGTTTTTTGAGTTAAATTATGACATTTTTGCACCCACAAATTTTAAGTTAGTTTTGTCTTGGCTGCCAAATTAAATGCTAAAAAGAACTTATTGCCATGATGAGGCACACATTCTAAAGACAACCTCAAATCTTTAGAAAGCCCACATTCAGTCAGATGTGCTCGATGAACCAGGCAACTTGTCCAAGATTATTGTCTGGGGCACAGCAAGAACAAAACCAGGGTCACTGATAGAAGTGGAAAATAAGCCTCTGGTCTAGACCAAAAGTCACAGCAGAATTAGGGGTCAAACCAGGTTAAATAAGAACTTGAGAAGGTGAAACAACAACAGGAAGCAGGGAGCAGAAGCAAGGTACTGAGCTATCATGTCCCAAACATCCTAGACAAAGAAAGGTTGTGAAGACAGAGGAGAACCAGACCAAGAGCAGCCAGAAGTCTGTGCTTCATCCTGGGTTAGCAGCTCCCACCCAGACTTTATGAAGGGTGAAGTTCTTTAAAAGTTTATGCAACCCTCCCACAGGACTTGACGATACTGACTGTTACAAATGATAACATGACTATGCACTGAGCACTGGGCATGCTTTACCTCATTTAAGCCTCAAAATAACAGCAAGGGAATGTAATCACTCATTTTACACATGAAAAAAAAAATCCAAGGTTCAGAAAAGTTAAGTGACTTCCTGAAGGTCACCCAGCTAGTAAAACTCAGAGCTTAAATTCATGGTGTTCATTTCTCTATAGCCTGATACTTACCTGCAGCACCACGTATGCAGTTCTCACCTTGCTACAAGCCGTGTTTCTCATTGGAATACTTGAATTGTGACTAGTAGCACATGCCAAAATTATATCTTATAGATATTTAGCTAAATGAACATTTTGAAAATGAACCTATTTCTTTAACAGTTTATAAAGCCAGTTAGAATATATATTAGAAAATAAATATGTATATGTGTGTATATGCATATATGTAGCTCATATTATATTTCCTCTAATCATTACTAGTCTATTCTGTAAACCCAGTTATTGCTGACAAGTCCTTTTTGTTAAGAAAAAGCATAGAAATCATACGTAGTTTGACAAGGGAAACAATGGAGAAAAAAGAAAAAAGCCAACCAAATGCCCTACCATTGCCGCTGCCCTGTCTCACTGCTGTCACTCTGCATTCAGGTGTGGGAAACAATGTTTCTCTTATTCTCCCTCATTAGAGCTAAAAACACACTTGTCTCTTTAAAAATACTTTTTCAGTAATTGTGAGGAACCAGAAGTAAATCAAATAAAATTAAATGAAAGATTAAACAAACCTGATTAGAAATCCAAGACTTCAATTTTGACCTTAGTTAATCTGTGTAAGAGCTTTAAATTTCATCCTGTCTGAAACAGGAAACAGCCTTATCTCTCGGTTTGGATTACAGAGTTAGAAACTTCTAGAATCTATGCTAGTCCTAGAAATAAGAGAAGATGGTCTTGTGCAGTCCCATAAGAAAGGGAGTAAATGCGGTCCACAGGTGGTTAAAGTCTACCTAATGGCATCAAATGTTCAATAGTGAAAGGTACTCTGTACTGATTCTGGAGAAGGTAAATCAGAGTGTTTTTCCCCAGTTTGCGGCTGTCAGTTCTAGTCCACTGAAGTAAAGGCCAAGTTGAAGAAGAATATCAGGGGACAGACAGGAAATAATGCAAATGACCAATGTACAGGACTTCATGAAGCAGAACACTATGATACAGCAAAACCATCAGCCAACTCAAGAGACAACCAACAGACTGGGAGACAAGCTTCACCAGCTAGATCTCTGACAGAGGATTAATATAAAGAATAATTTGGGGGGCGGGGGTTGGAGGTAGGGTTTCACTCTAGCCCAGACTAACCTGGAATTCACTCGGTATTCTCAGGGTGGCCTCGAACTCATGGCCATCCACCTACCTCTGTCTCCCAAGTGCTGGGATGAAAGATGTTCACTACCATGCCCAGCTAACCATCATTTTTTAAAAACTCAAAAAATATAAGCAATATTAAAACAAACAGCCCAATAAAAAATGAGCCATGGAACTGAGCAGACAGTTCTCAAAAGAAGAAACAGCCAGACATGGTAACACACACCTTTTTATCCCAGCACTCAGGAGGCAGGGGTAAGAAAATTGCTGTGAGTTAGAGGCCACCCTGAGACTACATAGTGAATTCCAGGTCAGCCTGGGCTAGAGAGAGAACCCCACCTTGAAAAACATAAACAAAAAAAGATAGAGAGAGAGAGGGGAGGAGGAGGAGAGGGAGAAGAAGAATAAGTATAGCCAGCCATATTCTGGCACATGCTTTTAATCCCAGCACTTGGAAGGCTCAGGTATGAGAACAACTGTAAGTTTGAGGCCAGCCTGGAGCAAAGTGAGTTCCAGGCCAGCTGGGCTGAAGTGATGGAGTGAGACCCTGCCTCTCAAAAAGGAGAAGGAATAATACAAAAATAAAAAATGACCAAAAAATATCATTAAAATGGTCAACATTTCTAGCTAACATAGAAATGCAAATTAAGGGCTGGAGTGATAGCTTAGTAGCTAAGATGTTTGCCTGTGAAGCCTGAAGACCCAGGTTTGATTCCCCAGGACCCATGCAAGCCAGATGCACAAGGTGATGCATGTATATGGAGTTCATTTGTGGTGGCTGGAGGCCCTGGCATAGTCATTCTCTTTATTTTCCTCTCTCTCTCTCTCTCTCTCTCTCTCTCTCTCTCTCTCTTTCATAAGAATACTTAAAAGAAATGCAAATTAAAACTAAGATTCCATCTTGGTCAAGTCAGAATGGCAATCATTTAAAACTCAAATGAAAACAAATGCTGACAAGGGTATTGGGAAAAGGAAGCCTCATTTACTGTTAGTGGAAGTGTAAATATATACACCCACTATGAAAATCAGTGTGGAGGTTCCTTAGAAAGTTAAAAATATATCTATGACCCATCTATACCACTCCTGGACTGTATACTGTACTATGGAGACACCTACTCATCCACATTTATTGTTCTATTCACAGTAACTAAAAATCAAATCAACTTACATGCCCATGAACCAGTGAATGGGATATGAAGATGTAGTACATATACCCAATGGAATTTTACTCAGCTGCAAAACAATGAAATTAGCAGGAAAATGGATGGACCTGGAAAAATAGTTTACTAAGTGAGGCAACCCAGGCACAGGAAGGAAAATACCACATATTCTTTTTCATATACAGATCCTAGCATAGAGTTTTTAGATTTGTATATGATGAAATAATTATCTAGCCAAGAAGCTAGAAAGAGGATGGGCTTAAAAGGAAGGGATAAAAGATATGTAAAGAGAGAGAGAGAGAGAATAATACTAGGGATGGCAGGATCTAAGGAGATCGGGGAGAAAACGAATTGAAGAGTAAACTGGGGTAGATTTAACCAAAACCAAAGTTAGTATGAATAAACCAGATGGAAACCAATTTTTTGTTAGGTAATTAAAAATAAGTTTTAAATCATAGGTTTCATAGGAAAATCCCAGTGCCACAGTGGGAAATTTTCTACTGAGTTGTTGGTCAGAGAGGTCAATGAGCCCCTGAAACAATACAGGTGCTTGTGTTGTTATGCCACACAATTGCTTCCAAAGATTCACATATAAATATTAATTCCTCTTGCTAATGATTTCTGTTCTTCCCCAGAACTAGAATGTAACATCCGATTGCTGAAGACACCATGCAAGTTGGTTACTAGACACGGAGAAATCCAGTTGGTACTGAGTTGGCTCCTCCCTGCTGGCTAGATGCCATCGTGCTAGAAAGTTCTTTGCAGAGTGCTGGGAAAGAAAAATCATCAACAGTCTTTACCACCAGTGAAGCCTGAAGGCTATGCAACTGAAAAGCCAGGGAAGATAAGCCCACTGGTGCAATAGTGGCACAACTGTTATGGGAGTAACCAACTGCTCTCCGCTTGGATTCATGAATTCCCAGCAGCTGTCATTACTTGTCCAATACTGGGCCCATCAACATCTTGCCATTGATGATGAAGGATGGCAAAAACAAAATAAAGTCATCAAAATAGAAGAAGGTCTGGTTCAAGGGTTCAGTAGAGGGAACATGGTTTAGTGGGGACTAGAGAGTGAGATGGGAGGGTACTATGATCAAAATGAATTTTATACATATATAAACATTATCAATAAAAACATTCTTTAAAAAAAAACAGATGGTGGATAACATGCTAAAAAAGAGCACTGAATAAAAAATGGTCCTAATTACTACACACAGCGTGCTTGCTGTAGGACCCAATAAAGCTGTAGCATTGCTTAACATTTATAATATGCTATTATATTCTTCTAATTTCTCGATATATTTTATGGATATATGTTTATTATTACTCACAGTAACCCCTGAAGCCAACTCTAATTGAACAGATTTTGTAAACACACAGGAAACCTGGGATAAATTGTCATGAAAAAATTACTCAAGGCTGCATCACTAAACATGGCGCTGTAGCAGCTTGCCCAGGATCGTGGCCTCAGTCTGTGAGTCACCTCTCTCTCTCTCTCTTTCTTAGATGGAAGCCAGGAGAATGTGAATCACAGGAAGCAAGGGCATGGGGATCATGTATCTGTAACATTCTGTGTATCTCTAACATCCCTAATTAATATTTGTTGTGCAGCTTTCTTTCTGGGTCATTTAATTTGTAAGGAAATAAATAGTGTCAGCAGTAACAGAAACAGGTTCCCTTCACAAAAGAAAGCAACAGTCTGGTCTAAGAAGAGAGTATGTCTCAAAGGTATTGATGCTCAGTCTGAAAAAAAAAAAAAGTTAAAGACAGTCAAAAGAAAAATATTCTGGGTTCTATATATCCCTTTAACAGGTCATACAAGTGCATAAGAGGACCTTGGTTTTATTCTATCTAAATAAGGTGACAAGAGGAATTAATATTTATATGTGAATCTTTGGAAGCAATTGTGTGGCATAACAACACAAGCACCTGACTGAACAAGACCCCCCTGGCCCTGCTGTCACCACCATGACTGACCTGAAACAGGACAGAAACAGTTCTGGTCTTTCAATCTCATCACAGTACTAACACATTGGAATTCTTTAATTGAAATATCTAATCACTTTATCTACTTGAAATGATTAGAATAATGTAGAATAATGTCATTTAGGGATCAGGTCTGTCTTTATTATAGGCCAAAGGAATGATGAAACACCAAGAAATTCATTTTAATCACTCCTTTATCTCCCCATACCTGTCCAAGATAGCTTAAGAGCAAAGATTCATGGGAAGATCTTCAGACAGTATGAAAGAATAGTTTTTAACAGTTCAATTGTGAAGGCATTGTGGACATGAATTTCCATTTGATGCTTAGAGTTCCTCACAAATCAACAATACAGAGGAGAACGAGCATGGTTTGCTTTCATCACACTGCCCCCTGCAGCCTGCTCAGAGGTGCTCAAGCCTGAGAGTTTGGGCAGTAATCTTGAGTGTCCATAAATCTGGAAGAGCAGACATAGAACCACAGTTATTTGGTTTCATACACCCCATGGAAATGATTAGTACATCAGTAAGCAAATCCTATCGGAGATATTAGACAATGGAGAATTTTCTTTAATAGATAGTTTCTAAACGTCTTCATGGGTAGAGTATAAGATGATATGACCTCAATCTGTGTAATTTTTTCATGTGAATGCTATAATTTGATCACATTCCCTCCCCAATCTCTCTATTCCACTGAGCATCCTCCTCTTTCCAAATTGTCCTCCTTCTGTTTTGATGTTTCATTCTTTTTGTCCTCATCTGCCCTCTGTGTCAAAATACTAATAGACACAGATTTTGTCAGTCTTGTGGTAGGAATGATATATACGGTGAGGTCATGAAGGCATCAGTTAGTCCATGTCTAGAGGACAGGGCCCCAAAACATTCACCCTGTGGCTCTAACACTGTCTCCATCCACTCTTCCACAGTGTTTCCTGACCTTGAGGGACTTGAAAAAAAATGTGCTTATTTAGCCTTGAGCACTCAACTATCACTCAGATTTACATTATAAAATTATGACATATCATTCATTTATTCAGCACTCATTTTACTGTGGTTAGAATTAAGGAAAAATTAGGCAAACAAGAATTTGGTTCTCTAAACCACTTTCTTTATACTTAAATATATAGGCCTTAAGAAATCTTATTTTAATTGTACATGAAAGTTGAGAGGTAATAGAGAGAAAAATTTAAGCAGAGATAAAGTGGGAGACGAGTGAGAGAAGGAGGGGATAGGAGGATGAATCAAACTAATGATATGTGAATATTCCAGACAAAAATTTCCTACTTGGTAAGACAATTGAAAAAAAAAATTAAACAGACTTTGAATAAAATTTCCCTACATGGGTGAATAAAGATTCTTATAGAAGCCATAGTTTATTAATCATTAATTCCAATGCCAAGGATGAAATACTTCCAAATGAGTTGTGTATAAGGGAGGCTACATGGATCACTAAAACAATATAGGCTCTTGCCATTGATCTTTGTTTCCTGCCAAAGCTAGATTGACAGTTCCTATTGTTGAAGACACCATATGCTTCAGCTGCAGAACATGGCAAAACTAATCTGGAACTGAGCTGGAAGCTTCCTCCTTGCCAGGTAGCATTTTTGTACCAGAAGATGTAGCATAAGCTGCTGGGGGAGAAAGATATCAACATTCCTACCCAGCTATTGACCCTAGGTCTTCCATAACCAACTTGCCAGGCAAGATGTGTGCACTGGCACAATAGTGGCAAGAATTTTATGGGAGTAACCAACTGCTTTCTTATCAGATTTGAGGTCCAATTCACAGGTGAGATTTTGTGCTTGGTACTGTAAACCTGGCCAAAAACCTAAGAACAGAGACATAAGCCCTAGCAGGGAACCTACTACTGTGGTTATGGAAAATGGACAGCATGTCAAACTTCCTTCTCAATATCTATATTTGTTTCACAGGTAAGTACGGCTTGAAGCTTTGATCACAGAAGTTTCTTACTACAGTGGGCAGTGGTTAATACAGAGATGCATGACTGAAAAATTTGCTGAGAATAAGTGAAAACTGTGTGAAAATCTTCAAACAGAACATCTTAACCACACTCTCCAAGGCTCAGAGGACCTCACTGAAGAGAGGCGAAAACAATAGAAGAGCAAGAGGATTGGGAGAAGTGATGTGAAACACTGCCTCCTAGATAGGAAATGGCCATTACACTTATGAATTCATAGAAGCTGCGGTTTTCCACACAAGACTAAGCCTGTCAATACTTCACCATTGATGGGGGAAGGATACATGAGACCCTATAGCTACTAGAGTAACTAATGGCAGCTAATGGATGCAGGGAAAGGAGAATCAGGTTCATCAGTGGTGTAGCCACTGATACGTTGCCCATTCTATGATAAATAACTTTTTCCATGATCATGCATGTCACTCTGATGCAATGGGTAAGAAAATAGGACATGAAGGAAAGATATGATTAATGGAGAAGAAACATGTTACTAGCAGTGAGAAAGAGATGATAGAGGATAATTTGGAGGGGGCATAAGATCAACATATATTATATACATACAATAAAAATACAAGTTATTAAAAATGAAAGAAAAACTTGTGTATGTAATATGAGAAAAAAAATGGGCCAAAATATAGGTGTGGTTCGAAACTAGTTGTACAATACTATTGTCTAGACTAATACAGCTTAAAGCTTGAAATGAATCATATATATAAGGCCCATCCATTCAATCCTCACAATAAAATTCCTATATATTCCAGAAATCATCTCATGGAGAAAAATGTACCATGGGTAATCTATTAAGACAACGCCATTTCCAAGTAGATTCTTATTTTAGGGCATGTGTTTTAATGTAGTTTATCTGGAAAGAAGAGCCAATGGGATAAATAGAGATATAAAAGAAGTTATTTATCATAGGTAGCAGCCCATACAATTGTAGAAGGCTCTTCTTGGGATACCACAGCCAAAGAAGAAGCATAGCCACTCACTTTCCACCTTTTTGTTCTACTGCACCATTAGCAGATTAGATAATACTCATCCATGTTGGTGAGGGTGGATTTTTTTAAACATTTTATTGACAACATCCATACATATATACAATACACCATGATCATTGTCCCCTTCCAGAGGGAGGATCTTTAATGCATCTGCTAATTTAACTGCTAACATCTTCAGAATTTAAAAATAAAAGAAAGAAATAGGGCTGAAGAGATGGCTTAGCAATTAAGACACTTGTATAAAAAGCCTAAGGAGCCATGTTCCATTCTCCAGGACCCACATAAGCCAGACACACAAGGTGATGCAAGCACACAAGGTCACATATGTGCACAAGGTGACGCACACATCTAGAGTTCAGTTGCAGTGGCTGGAGGCCCTACCATGCCAATGTTCTCTCTCTCTCATAAAAAATTGCAACAATAAATCAATCAATCCATAAAAAACAGCCTTATAAGATAGACCCATAGATATTTTTATCAGTTAGCTGGTTATTCCTTAGACTGGTAAAGTTGATGCATAAAATTAACCATCACAACATGTAGATTACATCAGTCTCTATCCAAAATAACATTAGCTGTCAACATTGCTCTTCATTGCCCACCAAAACTAGATGGTAAGTCATAATTGCTGAATACACCACACACTTTGGTTTCAGGATGTAAAGAAACCATACTGGAACTGAGCTGAAATCTTCCTCCCTTCCAGCTAGCTTTCTTCATGCCAGAAGTCATCAACAGTCCTACCCAGCTATGGACCATGTATACGTCACAAATGACCTGCAAAGGCAAGATGTACACACTGGTACAATAAGTCATGGAAGTTATGGAAGTAGCCAATTGCTCTCCAATTATATTTCAGGTCCATTCTAAAGAAGAGAAATCATACCTAGAACTGTAAATCTGACCAAAAACATGTGGCTAGGAACATAGGGCCTAAGGTGGAAACAACATTGTGGTTATGCTAAACAGACAGCCTGTCAAATTGCCTTCTAAATATCTGTTTGATTGGTACTGTTTGCATGTTAGATCATATAAGTTTCTTTATGCAAAGGGCAGAAATTAATGCAGATATGCAGAGCTTGCAAAGTTACCAAGAATAGTGTGCACTCAGCCCTTAAACATGATGACTAAACCACCTCTCCAAAGCTCAAGGAACCTTGTGGAAGAAGGGGGAGAAAGAATATAAGAGCAGGAAGGTAGGAAGGAGAGGTTCAGAAAGCTGTCATCTGGACACTACATGGATATTACACTCATGAACTCACAGTGGATGTAGTTAGCTGCACAAGACTGAGTCTGATAATATTTCATTATGGAACGGGACAGGTTCATAATATCCCACACCTTCCAGAGTGGTAACTGATGATTACTAGGAGAAAAGAAGTTATATCCTGCACATCCATGATCGTGTAGGCAACCCTAATTAAATTCAGTGGATTCAAAAAACAGGCATGACAGTAGTATGGGAACTCAATCGTAAATAGAAGAGCTTTAAGAGGAAGAAACAGAGAATGAGAGAGGGTAATTGGGGGAAAGTGGAATAAAAATATGTAATATACATTGAATAAAGTGTTAAAAATGAAAAAAACAATAATAATGATAATGATTTTTTGAATACTAGCTGGCAGTGGCCATTGCATGCTCATTATTCTAATCTATCTCCAAGGGATTTCAGCCTTTCTTATGAAGGAGTATGAAATCCTCTGTCACTGAGGCCACTCTCTTCTGAGTAGGTCTCAGGTTCATCCATGTTCCTCTTAGCATATGATATCTACATGTAAATGTAATGAAGGAATAATATGCATTATAATATTTAAAATAGGCATAGGGCTGTGCTAGGTCATATTATATCCTCAGCTCTAGAAATGCCAACTGTAAATTTAGCAAGTAAATTAACCTTTCTAACTCTGTGTTTCTGTATTGAAACTTCCACACAAAAAAGAACAGAATTCATCAATTTCATCAAATATTGATGGCAAGGATTAAATGTGGTAGAATCTGTATCAGACAAGGTGTCATATCTGATGCATAGCATAAATTAAATAAATGGTTGCTGCTATTATATTATTAATATCCTCAATATATAACTCTAATCTTACTAGTCCAAAGTAAGGTATATATGTTGAGTCATCTTTGGAGTTGTTATGTTTATTTGGAGACTTTCTTTTGCTTTTTTTTCCTTTGAACTTTTGATTACAAGACCATCCTTTTTTTTTTTTTTAAGTCTCTAGTTTCTTAAGTTTAGTGACTTACCTACACATGGATTTCTATATCCTTCTGCTTTTATTTAGGAAAAAATATGAGTGGAGTACCTAAACCATGTGACTCAATAAATCTGAAATAAGCTATTTTTGGAGTAGGGATATAGATCAATTGGTAGAGTGCTTGCCTCACATGCACAAGCCCTAACTTAAATCCTCAGCAACCATAAACCAAGAATGGTGGTGCATGCCTACAATCCCAGCACTTGGAGAGTAAAGGCAGGAGAATCAAAAGTTCAAAGTCACCCTTGGCTAGAAGGTAGCCTAGGCTACATTAGATTCTGTCTCAATTTAAAAAAAAAAAAAGACTAACCGGTACACATTCCAAATTCATTTAACATGCTCTCCATTTCTGCCTGAAAAATAAGGAAGGATATACTTAAGTTTATGCTTCCTTATAGAAATTATATACAGATGCTGCATGGAAATGTGCTCTTAATAGCTACATTAACTATGTTAAGTTCACTCACATCATTGTCATTCATGTCTAATTAACCTAAATGCCCAACTGGGATCAGTTAGAACTTGCACAAGGCAAAATGAGTGAGTCATGTGGGTCTGGTCTCAGATCCCCAGTCCTGCCATCTGCATATACAAGGCTAAAAGAGGGAAGTGACAATACAGGTTCAAGATTCAAAGGGTCAACTGTAAGACAGCCTTGAGCACCACCTAAACAGCAAGGTCTAAAGTCATTGTACATATGAAATCTTTGCTCAAAAGGAATAAAACAGTAAAAAGTTAAAAGGAATGCTTTTCTTTTGTCAGAAACACCTTTAAATACCTTTTGGAATAGTTGCATATTTTCCTTTCATAAAACACTCAAACTACCCATTAACACAATCTTTCTAATCATTGAATTTTATATTTCATTATATATTATACAATTCACTTTACATTTTCTTACTTCATTATATATTATATTGGAAAATTTCAAGTATATAATGTTCAAATGGTTCATTTATTTCATTTGATCATTAGGGCTAAATCTATAGTAAGAGTAGGAAGAGGGAAATTAAGTAATGAACAATAGCTTATTACTCAACCCAAAACAGTAAGGTCTATCTCAATTGCTTAATTTAGGAAAGTATATTTTTGCCTCACTTATCAGTATAACATTCTCAATTTTCCACTCCACTTTCTTGATGTTGATATGAGCTAAAATACTAAGTCTCATTAATTCATTACCAATATGCAATTACTGTATGCAAAATTTAAAAATAATGTAATGATTGCAATGAAGTTTTGAGCTGCTTATAGCATTACCAAGCATTAAAATTAAAATATCCCTAGCATCAATATAATATATAACCAATGGGATCAATCAGCACTAGCTTAGAAGTTAAATTGAGCAGTAAATGTGAAGAAATATTCATTAGTTCAATTGACAATTGAATACATTATAATAAGTATACTATTGCTATATACAAGAATGTATCACCCCAAAATATGCCACTTTGACATAAGTATAATTTTGAGCTGGATATAATAGAGAATTAACACATACAGAAAGAAGTGTTATCAGAGCTGCCGTCTCTAACTAAAAGCAAAAACTTCTGAGAAATGAAAAACTGCCATAAACTCCCTCCCCAAGGGAACTTCTAAGACCATGAAAAAGATGAAAAGTTGCTGTCAATCTGGGTCAGCAAACAAACCTTACTAAAATAACCCTTATCTTCCATTAGTTTACTCTATATATTTATCTTACCACAGTACTGTCCCTAAAAGCCTAAACCTTTTCTCTTTCCTTGCCACTTGTCTGCAGATTTATTGCTTATTGTTCAGGTGAAATATAGGCTCAAATTCTAGCCACCTCTTTAAGTTACTCATCACCGAGTTCCTTGTATAAATATGTGTGCTGCATGTGTTAATAGAGTCTGTTGTTTCTCTTGTTGATCTACCCTCTATCAATTTACTTTCTGAGATTCCACCTAGAAAACCTACAAAGATAGAGGGAAAGAATTCCTCCACTACACTATATAAAATAGCAAAACATTCCAATAATAAAATAGTTTAATATCAAGTAGACATATATCAACATTAGAAATTAGAATTAGAAATTAAGTGAAATTAAGGTACAATTAAACAATAAGTAGAGTGTTCACAGAGAAACCATTATTGAAAATTCACATAACTGAAGGAGATGATGGAGAAGTCAGGTGAATATTCAGGTTAAAAATTACCTTTTTAAGTGCCAGTGCACAAAGGGAGGGTGCAGTGTGACTGTTAGGTTCAGAAGCCAGTGTGGCTACAACAGAGGAAACAAAGGCAGTAGGATGCCATACCAGAATGACAATGATAGGCCAAATCATCACAGGGCTTATTTACCACTGTAAGGAGTTAGCATTTACTCTGAGGGGCAAAGAGAAGCACAGGAGGACCAGAGCACAAGAATGACAAAGTCAGTGACGAGTTTCAACTTAAGCACTCTGGATCCTTGTTTTCAATATACTATGTGGGAGCAGAAGAAAGGACAGGTAAATTCGAAGACTGTAGATTAACCTGGGCCAGCAATAGTATTGGGTTAGGTGAAAAGTGACCAGATAATAGATATTGTTTTAAATAATAATAATTTTCAATAATTTGCTAAAGAAGACATACTGATAGTTTAGATGTAGACATAAGAAACACAAGATTCAAAGATGATTCCTATGTATCTGGGATCTGAGCAATGAAAGAATAGAATTAAAAATGGCAATACAAGCCACTGTTCCATGTGCTATAGGAGAGGATGGAAGACAGATACTGGTGGATGGTAAGTGTGTGGTGTAAATCTTCAGAAGTTCTCTACAGACCCATCTGCTTTTTCCATAGAGCAGGAAGCAGGGCCATGAACAAGAAGTGAGGGGGAGGAAGAGATATTAGACTCTGAAAAAGGAGAAATGGTGAAATCAACATACAAGAGTGGAAAAATAACTAGTGAGGACAAGGTCATTGCAAAAGAAGCATGAAGGCCCATTTGAAGAGTATGTATAGTCACAAACTTAAAGTGAAATCAGTCAACCTGTTTATCTCAAGATGTCATTAGCTACACAAGTACAGACCAAGAGGAACTAGATATAAAGAAGCCTGTGCTCTTCCAAGCAAGTATGAAGATGCAAGTGACTCATATACACATACAAAGCAGTGAATATAATAATTGACTATTCAATTTCTATTATATAAGGAAGGTTGAAAGAGCCCCATCAAAATTCCAATTATACTATTCACAGAAGAACTTTTAAAATTTTTTTAAATTCATATGGTAGTAAAAAAGCAAAGCATTTCTGAATAAAAAGAGTGATGCTGGAGGTATCACAGTTAATGACTCAAATTATAGTAAATAGCACAAAAACAGATACACAGATGAACAGTAAAACCAGACAAAATTGAAATGAACCCATGCACTTACAGCCACCTGATTTTCAACAAAGGTACCAAAAAACACATTGAATAAAAGGCAGTCTCTTTACCAAACATTACTGGAAAAACACTGAATTTCATTTGCCAAAGACTGAAACTAGATCTGTTTCTCTCACCTTGTACAAAAGTCAATTCAAATGTAATTAAAGACTATAATACAAGACTTGAAACTACTGGAGAAAAACTTTCTCATTAAGATTCCAGTAGCCCAGTAAATAGTCCCCCAAGTTAACAAATTAGAATGTATATATTTTTTTAAATTTAGAAACAGAGTTTCATTGGATGAATGGATAATGAAGTTGTGGTACATATACGCAATGGAATTCTACTCAGTAATAAGAAAAAAAAAGATATAACAAAATTTGTAGGAAAATGGATGGACTTAAAACAGATCAGACTCAGTGAACACACACAATCACAGGAAAACAAATGCCATACATTCTCACCCATATGTAGTTCCTAACCTGGATCTGCTTCAGTTGCTGGCATACTAGACAGACAACCTGAGGCCTAGACAATAGGGATGGAAGGGTTTGGGGGGGGGGGTAGGGAAGAGTAGCAGGGATAAACACAAAACTAAACCCAAAATGAAATGATACTATAGAAACCTTTCTTAATGAAGTTAGACTAAAGGATTTAAACCTCAACAGAAGTATAGTGGGAGTGCCCAAAAAAGAAGGGCAGTGGAGAGGGTGGAATGAAGTCTAACCTTAAAAAAAAATTGGTTTTGATCTTTACTTCACAGTACCACAAATAGGTGCTACCCACATTGAGTTGTTGATTGGACAGAACTACGAGGTCCCCCAAAACAAGATAGGCTTCTGCCAAAGCACTTGATTGCCTGCTTGAGACAAAAGGTAAGACCCTGTTGCCGAAGACGTCATATGCTGCCAATACAGAACACAGAGTGATCTGGCTGGAATCCAGAAGAGAGCCATTCCCCAGACAGTTAGCCCATCTAGTGCTGGAAAGTGCTACATGAGCTACTGGGGGAAAGTGGCCAACAATGATGTGAGCAAGCAGATGGTCTAAGCTACTCAGAAAAAAAAACAGCCTGACAAGATGTACACACCAGTGTAATGGTGGCACACAGCCTCGGTGGGTAACTGATGGCTTTCTGATTGGCTTAGAGATCTGCTCGGTGGCCAGATGCTGAGGATACTCAACACATACCAAAGCAAAATCCAGAGGCTCCTAAGAACTCATCACTGAAGTAGACTTAAAACACACCAACCAAGGCTCAGAGAATTTTGTGGAAGAAGGAGTGGAAAGATTGTAAGAGTCACAGGTTGGGATATCATGGCCAGAGACATTGTCACCATGGGGAATAGCAGCAACCCCACTGAGGAGAGCCTCCTGCAGAATAGGGGCAGGGAGGTGGAAAAAGATGGCACCAACACATGATATATTCATACAAAATATATTCTGGATAATCAAAGAGAATAATATGTTAATCAAAGTCTTACCATGTTCCAAAAAAGATGAGCAAATAAGAGACAGCCTACAGAATGAGAAAAAAATCTGTGTCAGCAATTTACCTGATAGGGGGTTAGTACCCAGACTATAAAGAGAACTCAAGAAAGCTAAACACCTAAGCAGCAAATAATCCAATCAATAAATGGGCAAATAAACTAAACAGACAATTCTCAAAGGAAACATAAGTTCCTAATAAATATTTTTAAAATGCTCAACATCATTAGCTATCAAGAAAAGGAAAATCAAAATTATATTGCAATTTCATCTCACCTCCCTCTATCATAAAGCCTATCATGAAGAAAACAAAAGCAAGAGATTGCAAGAGTATGGGATAAAAGTTACTTTAAATACTGTTGGTGGTTGGAATGTAAGTTAGCTCACTCTATGGAAGTGGCTGTGGTGGTTCCTAAGAAAATATAAAAAATTTACAACTACTTTATAATCCAGTTATGACTACATTTGGACATATACCCAAAGGAATATAAATCAGGTAATTATAGAGATCCTTGCATACCCATGTTTGTTACTGCTCTTTTTACAATAGCCAAGTTGTAGAATCATCCTAGGTGCTCATCAATAGATGAATTGATAAAGAAAATAGTTTTACTTAGCCATAAAAATGAATGAAATAATTTCATTTTTGGGAAAATGGATGGAGCTGGAGATCATCATGTTAGCAAAATAAGACAGACTCATAAAGACAAATGTCAGGTTTTTTCTCATATGTCAAATCTTAAACACACACTCATGCACTCACAGACACAAAAAAGTATTATTAGGGAAGAAGAAAGCAGGAGGGATGGGGGCATTTTTAAAGAAAGGCTTAGAGAAAAAAAAGACACTAAAATGGTAGGACTAATGAACTAGAGAGGGGTTCAAGGCCTCATGATGGATATGAAAAATATCAGCATAAGAGCAATTAAATTAAAAGATCATATAAGAACTTAGTTGAAATTGAACTTACATGTGTACTACAGTCATTGGTGATGTAAGGTGATGTAAGGTCAGAGCATGACTATGGGAATCAGTAGATGGGGCAGGAAGCAGGACAAGAGTATGAAAGAAAGGAACTCAGGGGACTGAACTCAGGTTATTAGGCAGATTATGTATGTACATGTTAAAATTGCTACCCATTAATATAGGAATAAAAATGTACAATGAAAGAAGATGAATCATCACAAGATGTGAAAGGACAATTCAAGAATCAGTTGATAGAAAACATTGAGAAGTAGAGGGTGAAGTATTCTGATATGAGAGGCAATCCTCGGGAGAGAATGCTGTAAACGTGGCCATAGTAACAGGAACCCATCCCCATGTGTAGCCTTAATGGTAGGACACTAGAAGAGAACCCTCGCTGGAAATTCCTTCCAGGGAGGCAAGATCAATTAGTTTCCCACTGCTACAAGAAGTGAAGAATATGTTCAGAGAAAATGTTGTGGCTGTATGGAGAGTGGATTATAAAGGACCCTAAAATGCCAGAGAAAAGGATTTTGGAGATGAGGTTTTAAAAAAGGGGGGAGGAAGACAGAATAGGGGGTACACAAACATAATGGAAATTAAAATGTGGGAGGAGCCTGTAGTTTTTCATGAAAACTAAGTTGAAAAGAATAAAGGACAATTAAACCCAGTCCTGATGAGCCCACAATACACTGCAAAGTATAGGAGAGTTTTTGGGAAAATGGAAAAGGAATCATCAGAGCTCACTTTCCCCCTCAGTTGCATCAGGAAACTAGAACAATGAGTTCTAATTCCATAGTACAGATCCCTCCTGAAAATGTCCTTATGACTTGGGTGAGAATGTAATAGAGGTGTGGTCTCAGCTCAAATGTTGTTGGAGCACAGGCCTGTCTTTAAATGTTAAACCCCTTTTTGGTTTTAAGAAGAAACAAGAGGTGTATTATTTTCGAAAATCAAAGTGGTGATGGCAACAATGAAAAGAACAATGGATTTGGAAACAGAATATTTGAGTGTAAATCTCAAGTATCATAATGTATAACCAAACCAGTTGTTTCCACAGTCTTCTTCACCCATTGTCCATTGACCAACATAGCCCTGAAGACATTTGTGGTCACACAAGTTGTCCCTAAGCACCTCCCTCATTGCTAGCATATTCTTCTGGGAGATTTACAGTGACTAAGAGGCGTGATTGATAACTCCAGTTTGTCATCATGGAACACAGATTGCAAGGGCTGTAGGGAAAGAAGGCCAAAGGAAGAACAGGATGGAAAATTCAGCATCACAAGTTAAATGAGACCACATCTGCAGAGGAAGGTCACTAAGCCCAAATTATTCTCCAGACCATTTTCACCTGCAGGGAGTAACAATATATCCTTACCACAGAAGCACAGAAAAGCAACATGGACCTCTTCATGCTCTATTGATGCCAAAATGATCCAAAAGACCTTTGAAAAAAAGCATTCGTCTCTTTCTTATTAAGTAGAAACTCTGTATGGACAAACCACGTGTAGGTACCATTCCCCCCCTCCCTTCTGCCATTCCTCTGAGGGCCCTCCTCAGTGGGTTGCTGGTATTCCCCATGGGGCTGGGGGTTATGAATTGTGAGAGCAGCAGTCAGTCATTGTGGTTGGGGACAATGTCTCTAGATACTTAAAGGATCCATCTGGACGAGAGGGGAGGAAAAGCAAAATACAGAAATTTTGAATCCACTGATGCAAAATAGATACATATTTTAAGCCATATGTGACTGTATAAACCTTACTGGAAAGATAAGCCTTATTTCCCAAGCAAAAATAAAGGCTTTAGAACTAAACTAAGTTTAGATAAGGAAGCCAAACATTCATATCCCTGACTACAAAGAAGCTACTTAAATAATGGTTTAAAACATTTAGCACAATGCCTTAGCGGTTAAGGTGCTTGCCTGCAAAGCCTAAAAACTCATGTTCAAATCACCAGGTCCCACGTAGCCAGATGCATAGTGCTGCAAGCACGCAATGCCTCACATGTGCCACAACGGGGTGTGCACACATCTGGAGTTTGTTCACAGCAGGCTGAAGGTCCTGGCATGCCCATTCTCTCTCTCTCTCTCTCTCTCTCTCTCTCTCTCTCTCTCTCTCTCTCTCTTTCTCTCCCCCTCTCTCAAAAATAAAAAAACAAATAAAAAATAAATCTTTAAAAAACACGTAGCGCACACTTAGTACACTATCTGGTAGGCTTTTGCTTAGATGTTATCATATTCCTCTTCTCAGTGACCCCATGAGTACAGTATTATTTGTTCTTCTTTACAGATAAGAAAGCTCATACAGGGCTTAACAGTTAGGACATTTGCCTGCAAGGCTTAAGGGCCCAAGTTCGATTCCCCAGTACTCATGTAAGCCAGAGCATAAAGTGGTGCAAGCATCCAGAGTTAATTTGTGGTAGCTATAAGCCTTGGCACAATCTCTCCCCTACCACCTCTCTCTCAAATAAATAAATAAATATTTTCTTAAAAAAAAAAAGAGAAAGAAAGCTCATATCTACTCAAGGGGAAAAAGTAGTATTTGAACCACTGAATACAATGCCCCTGGGTCTAATCCTGATGCTCTATGAGCCTCAAGTATTATAAACTATTTGTACATTCAGTTGTTTAGGGCAACAGTTAAGAATGTTAGATTCAGTGAATATGTGAAACAGACTCACTTCTCCACCAGAGTTAAGTTCCTCAAAATTTTGGAGCATATTTTCAGATTTTTGGGTTTCTTCTAACAAAACTTTGCCTGAGGAAGAGAGTAAGTAATTCCCATGAATAGCAATGTCTGCCATCCAATCTGTCAGAAGCCATGAGGCACAATGACTCACATGGGACCAACACTTCCTTTGATAGCCTTGTTGTTAAATCCTAAGAGGATCCATAGCAGAAGTAATTTGGTGTCCTCATCTCTATAAATACAGAGAGAAGCTGTCTCCCAGTGAAGCCTGATAATAGTTGGTTTCATAAAATAAATGACTATCCAAACAGATGAGAGATCATTTATTTATTCTTACTACATGTCAAAACAGCTAAGGAAATTCAGCAACTTCTTGTTCCTCATACCACCCTCAGTCTAAATGTTATCATAAATAATTACAGCATCTCGTGAGGTATTCTGCATTCTGTAATTAAAGTGTATTATCATTTTTTTTCAATTTTAGGATTACTGGAAACTGATCCATTCTGTACATGTTGTCTTCCAGCACTGATAATTAATCCCTGCTGTGAGCACACCAGCATTAATCCTCATGCTGTCTGAGTATATTTAGACTGGAAATCTCAGCTACCCTAGTCCATCTCACACATGAAAATAATTTTATATGCAAATAGTATAACAATGTAATAAAAAGGGCACAATGTCTGATCATATGCTGTGTGAGCTCTTAGCACCGTCCAGCTGCTGTGAAATTGGATACCTCTTAATGCCTTCCTGTAATAAGCAGAGTCTATGAGAGTGATGAATGAAGAAGCCACAGCCTACCATGTAATTTTTGTTACAGCTTACCTGTGGTCTTTTGTGAAACTCTACACAATGCACAAAACCTTGGCTCTGCTCTGCTTCTCCCAGTAGTTTCAACAACTGAAAGGAAATAAGCTCTTTTAGTCTCCTGCTTGGAAGGTACAGTTTAACTCCAGCTCCCTCTGTCCCTGGTGGTCATTGTCATTTTGTAACATTACAGAGGCTTCTGTTTTAAAATGCACAGTGGGTTTATATAGAAACTTTATCAGTGGAATTATCTTCTTTTGGAAATCTCCTGGAGCATGAAAAGTAATATGCAACAGACCAATTGTTGTACCTGTTATGTGCCAAGAAATTTCTACACATAATCAAAATTTTGTGTGCAGAGGTCTTGCCTGCCTACAAAACATTGTGTTAGGAGATAACTCTGCTTCATTAATGTGTACATGCCTTATAAATTAACTCTTCTACCTCATACCTTTCTTACCTGAAGTACATCAAATAACATTATAACTCACACACTTCCTAGCTAATTTCCTATTCAAATAATTTTCTGCATTATTATAATGTGTATTATCATTATGTATAAGTGAAAAGCACCAGAAGTAGTATTTTAAAGAGAGCATATAGTTTGTATTGTGTCCTTTTAGAGAAAGGACCTCTAAGGGCCATCACAAATGTGGGCTCCTGATTCAGCAGATTTGTCCCAATTACAACAGGAGATGAGGTCCTGTGCTGTACATTACTTTCCCGCTTTCTTTCCCAAGGCTGGGATAACAAGTAGCTACAGAGACAAAAGGTGAAAAATAGATGGTGAGCCCAGCAAGATGGGAATGATGTCATCTATACCCCTAACTCTTGTAATGTCCCAGAAAAAAAAAAAGCACATTTTTTTCTACTCAATAAGTCTGTGACTTTCTTAACCCAAATGGCTCTATAAACCTTTACAAAACTGCCTTATTTCTGGCAAAGTTGATGCCTTCATCTATTAGGAGAATACACTGGAAAAAATTCTGTGTGGTTGATTCTTGGCTGTTTCATACAATCACCATGCCCAGTGTTAGACAATTATTACCTTCCCTGAGTTGCAAGCTGCTGTCTCCTGCAACAATGAGGTAATGAAAGTCAAGAGGCATTAAAGGCAACCAGGAATGAAAGTATAACAGTGAGCTTCCCAAAATGAGATCATATAAAGTTCCCCAAGCCATGGCCACTGTTGACAAGTAGGGTCTATTAAGAGCAAGGTAAAAGTAGTCCTTAGGCTAGCCCAAGAAGGGACATTTGTATGCTAACCCAAATTTATCCCATTTCTAAATATATCTCTGACCCTTCATTGAATCAAGGAAACAACAAACAATTCACAGTCAAACAGACCAGTCAAATCTCAGTTGATTCTCATATACTCTTAAAAAAAGCATCCTTAACAGCTCCAGCTGTAGTTTCCAGCTTTACATGATAAGTAACATCTACCTTACCAATTCTCCTGAAGATTAAGTAAGATAATGTCTACATCACTACTGGTACAGAACTTTAACCAAGAGTCTTAAAAGTTTCCTATTTAATTAATAGACAATTGTCTAAAATAATTTACTACAAGCAGCTATTATAACAGTAGTAGATGTAATAAGAACAAGCCTTTTATTGAATGCTTTATAGTGCACTTAGTATTTCTAAAGCTCTTTCCAAACCCACAATACGCATGTCATTTAAAGTTATTTAAGCAGAAAAGGATACCTGGCATGTCCTATAACAACAAGGATACAAATGAACAGGTGAGGTTCCATCCTTCACTTTGCATAAGGGTTTTAGCAAACAAACTAACATGTCATTTGACATCCTTCATTTACATAGTGTACATCCTCTTTATATATTCTAGTATATAATATGTCCTGTTTATGTAACATGCATGAAGCCAAACAGTAAGAGATCTTTGAAGTGCAAGTCCTTAAATCCTGATACACATAGCATAAGGTTCTCAGATAAATGCTATTTTCCAGAAGTCTCTTAATCAAAAGCCTGTGAACCAACTTGATATGATACAATACCTATCAGAGAGTGGGGAAGGCCAGCACCTCTAGTCTGCCTGCTACTTCCTCAGGAGAAGGGCTGATAATGACCCAGGCCCAAACCTCACATCCGGAAGAACACAGAATCACAAATGAAGAACAAAGCAAAACTCTCCCCAGATGCCATGACTCAGAAGACAGGAAGCTCTGTGGGAAAGCAGAGGATACTTGATCTAGTATCAATGCTGAGTGCAAACACCACCTATAATTACATTCAGTACCTCAGAAGGCAATCAAATTGTTGTATGAGTACAAGACCCTTCCTCCACTTCTATATCTGCAAACGTGGATAGGATATAATCTAGAATATAAGATAAGACGATGCCCAGGGCCATCAAACATACACCAATGAGATACTTGCTTAGAAAAACGATGCTTCAGTTAGGGAAGATCAACTGACCTCAACTTTCACTGCTATTTCTCCAGTTTGTGGCACTTTATAGAAATTGTTTTCTGCATCTAAGTGGCTGTGTTCAGAAAACTGAGGCAGAGAGAACATTTCTCTGGAGAACATATTCCACACTCACTCCCTGCATTGATCACAGCAAATTCAATGGGTAATTTTAGGAAGAAATAAGAAGTACCTAGGTTGGATCAAAAACAAGATCCCCGGAGCTGGAGAGATGGCTTAGCAGTTAAGTGCTTGCCTGTGAAGCCTAAGAAACCCAGTTCGAGGCTCAATTCTCCAGTACCCAAGTAAGCCAGATGCACAAGGTGGTTCATGCATCTGGGGTTTGTTTGCAGTGGCTATAGGCCCTGATGCATCCATCTCTCTCTCTCCTCTCTCTCTCTCTCTCTCTCTCTCTCTCTCTCTCTCTCTCTCTCTCTGTAATAAATAAAATAAAAATAAGCCAAAAAATTTTTTTAATTTTTTTGTTCATTTTTATTTATTTATTTGAGAGTGACAGAGAGAGAGAGAGAGAGGCAGATAGAGAGAGAGAGAGAATGGGCACGCCAGGGCTTCCAGCCACTGCAAACGAACTCCAGATGCGTGTGCCCCCTTGTGCATCTGGCTAATGTGGGTCCTGGGGAATCGAGCCTTGAACCGGGGTCTTTAGGCTTCACAGGCAAGTGCTTAACCACTAAGCCATCTCTCCAGCCTGACCAAAAAAAATTTTAAAAAACAAGGTCCTCCATTCTTTAACAGAATATAGTTTAACAGTCACTCTCCTACTGTATCTACACATGATTCTACTTAAATGGTTAGCACTCCTTAGTAAGTACACTTAATGTATACAGTAAGAACATCTACACATTTCAAATCAGGTAAGAGTTATAAGAAACTGGGCATAGCTGGCTAAATTCATAAACATTAACCAAACTTGGCGTGGATATATTAAACAACTAGTTATTAGCTAAAACACATCTTCAGTTGAATGAAGATGAGAAACAGAACTGCACCATGCCATATGCAACGTGCCAGCTTTTACTGATATATCTATCCCCACACTGAGAAAATGCTAAATGAGTTTATTTTTAGAATGTCTGGTTCTGACAGCATGATCCAGAAATAATTATTCAATAGTGTTTGCCAAGAAACTCAAGTACCAAAGTGATAAGAAATATTGTAAGCTATCTTTCCCAGAAATGCAATCTGTTTCTCATTGGTAGGAATTCATCATAGGCCACTGCATATATCACAATTCTTCAGAAAACTTTACCATGCTCTAATTCATCAAAAACCACCAGACTAATATGCCATATAATCTTGCTCTTTTTTTAAGAGAGAGAGAGAGAGAGAGAGAGAGAGAGAATTGGCTTGCCAGAGCCTCAGCCACTGCACTCAAATTCCAGATGCTTTTGCCACCTGGTGGGCATGTGTGACCTTGTGCTTGCCTCACCTTTGTGCATCTGGCTTACATGGGAAGTAGAGAGAGATCAAACATGGGTCCTCTCCAGCCCTGCCAAAATAACCTTTCAATTAAGGATATAATTCATCTAGGCTATTTATAAGTTCATAAAATCCTTAATAATTCCAAGATATGGTATACCACACCAAATTCAAAGTCCATCCAATGTAACAGAAATGCTAATTGTTGCCATATATTTGCTTTCATTACACATTTAGACCGACTAACAGAAATTTTAAGAAACAATGTAAATTCCTCAGTGTACTTATTACATGGAGATAGAGGTCAAAAATTGGTAGGCATTCCTCAAAAACAAAAATATGAAGCAAAGTAAAAGTATCATCTTTAAAAGATTAATATTGGGCTGGAGAGATGGCTTAGCAGTTAAGCGCTTGCCTGTCAAGCCTAAGGACCCCAGTTCGAGGCTCGATTCTGCAGGACCCACGTTAGCCAGATGCACAAGGGGCGCACACGTCTGGAGGTCCTTTGCAATGGCTAGAGGCCCTGGCGTGCCCATTCTCTATCTATTCATCTGCCTCTTTCTCTCTCTCTCTCTGTCGCTCTCAAATGAATAAATAAATAAAATTTAATTAAAAAAAGAAGATTAATATTGTCTGGCATGGTGGCGCACGCCTTTTATCCCAGGGTTTATCCCTGAGGTGGCAGAGGTAGGAGGATCACCACGAGTTTGAGGCCACCCTGAGACTACATAGTGAATTCCAGGTCAGCCTGAACTACAGTGAGATCATTACCTTGAAAAAAAAAAAAAAAAAAAACACAGAAGTTTTTAGAATGTAGAGCCCAGCAGTCTCATTCCTAAATAGTGGTGTAATCCTGGGCAACATGAGATTTTGAATTCCTATCTATGAAACAGGGAAAAGTCATAGACTTGTTATGTGACACGTGAGATCACTTATGATACACATAAAAGTATGCAATGCTATTATCAAGGCCATTTTTACTTTTTTTATTTTTTGTTTATTTTTTATTTATTTATTTGAGAGTGACAGACAGAGAGGAGAAGGAAGAGGAGGAGGAGAGAGAAAAAGAAAGAGAATGGGCACGCCAGGGCTTCCAGCCACTACAAGCTGCATCTGGCTAACGTGGGTCCTGGGGAATCGAGCCTCGAACCGGGGTCCTTAGGCTTCACAGGCAAGCACTTAACTGCTAAGCCATCTCTCCAGCCCAATCAAGGCCATTTTTATATTAGGGGAGGGAACAAAGAAATATATTGGGTAGCGGCCTCTCTTCCTTGTGTAATGTTTTCCTCATCCACTTAAAGAGGAGGAGGCAAAATGTTGTCTGCAGTAGGATCCAAAGGAAATAGTGAATTATTTTTAATTTATTTAAAATTTTAACTTCACATTGTATTCTGTTATTTTAAAACTTCTACTTGTCTTGAGCAGTGTGGACATACAAATCTGTTTTTACACATAATTCTGTAAAATTTAAATATACATGATATATTTCTGATGAAAATTTGTGTTCTGAATTAGGTAGGATGGAACAATAGACTACCACTGAATTTTGAAGATTCAATACAGAGAAAATACTTAAAATATGTCATTAATAATATTTATATTGATTTTGTGTTACACTTTATCTTCCTTGTGAAGTTGAAAAATTCTCCACTGAGCAATCATAAAGCCAGGCACCATCTGTATATTAAACATATTAGATCAATAAAATAGATCATTAAATTGATTTGACCTGTTACTTTTTTATTTTAATGTGACTACTAAAACATTTTAAATTATGTAGTAGTTTATATTATATTTTATTGGAATATGTTGGTCTATTGGATTAATAAGTAGGCAAAATTAAGTTTAACCAAAATTCAAACCCTTGTCACATATCACATCACAAGCTTCTTGACAGCTGAAAAATAAAGATCAATAAAAATAAAGCTGAAAAACAAAAACATAAAAATAATGATTTGCATTAACCTGTCCCTGCTCTGCTGGCTTGTTAGGGAGCCTTACCCTAGATCTCCAAGCCAATTTCCACTCAACATTTTAAATTTCTGCTCCAATAGAATATGCCCTAAGAAAGTCAAGTCTCTGACCCCTGAAAAAATCAAGATGCTCTCATTTCCTTGTCTGTGGTACATAAACAATGGCACTAGTTCACTGTGCTTTGTGAGACAGAACTTTGAAGCAAGGCTGTGTCATTCATTTCAGCATCCCAAGAGTTTAGAGCAGGTACATGGTCAATGCTTTCTGAATAAAGTGTTAGCAGACTATGAGGACAGCACAGACACAAGGACATACACAAGGACGTTTTAAGTGACATCTCCATTTATACAATGGCCAGACTTATATAAGCCTCAAGTATCTGCAAAGCAACCACATAATCTAAAAGGAGAAAGAAAACAGAAATGTTGTAAGAATTGCTGAGTACCTACTATTTGCCAGAAAATACTCAGTCAAGGTTCTTGCCCTTAGTCCACACAAGAACCTTGTAAATAAATATTGAGTGCTATTATCGGCCAAACATTGTTGTAAGCACCATACATAACTTTACTTTTTCATCTTCAGAACTTCATAGCATCAGTTCTAATATTACACAAAGCAAAGAGATAAAGTACTAGACACAAGATTACATAGCTGATTGGTGTCCAAGTCAAGATTAAAATCCAGGGAGTCCCTGATATTTAAGATCTGAAGTAGGCACACACTTAATGCAAAAGACTTTTATAAATGTTTACAAATCTCAATACCAAGAAAAATTGATACAGGCAAATGCAGTTCTTCACAGAAGTATAGAGACAAATGATACATATATCACCTGCTATTGTATTTCTTTTTCAGGTAGTCGGAGACCCCTGGAGAGCTTGCAACTACAGGAAAGATGATCAGAGATGTGAGAAGTCAGTTTAAAGACAGACTAATATTTGTATTTGTTCCCTTCATAATCAGGAGGAACAAAGTTATATTGCTTAATGATGCATATGTATGCAGTAAAAAAATAAAAAAAGCAAGCTAGTAATTGTCATAAATGACAGGATAATGATTTCCCCTTGGGGAAACAAGAATGGTAATTATGTAAGCCACAGGGTGGCTGTTAATGATCTATTTACTGACGTAGGTGGCAAGCATTTATTTGAGAGTTTGCATTATATTCTTAAAGTTCATATATGTGCGTGCAAAAATAATAACAGTAGCACCTCGCTATCTTTAGAGCATTTTTCTAGAGAACAAAGTGAGGACGGTTAGGTAATAATTTCTTCCCATAGGTGAAAGTAGCTCATCACTCCTATCTTACCTTAAGTATCATTGCTCCTGCCAAGTCTTTTGACCTCTGCTGCTTAGATTTCTTCCCCACCAGTTCGTTTAGCAATTTGACAGCAAATTTCATGTATCAACTTAATTGGCCCCTGCACTCCTGCTGCCTGACGCCTGAAACCGGGCATTGCTCCTTTCCTGTGATTAGAGTCAAACTGAAACCTGGTCCTTCCTGAATCTCGAGACTTCAGGCTTTAAAAGGAGAATTTATACCACCAGCTCCCTTGACTCCTAAATTTTCAGCTTCAGATTAAGACTAAATCACCAAGATTTCTGGGTCTGGGGCAGATCCTAGGTCTTCTGGGTGGCCATTATCAAGGGAGACCATTATTTATAGTACACTCATAACTTGTTATCTTCTCTCTTCCTCTGATAGTAGCCATCCTATGGAGCATGGCATCTTGTTATTTTCATTTATATTTCTCATCTTATTATGATATTTAGAATGTTTTCACATGCTAATTGCCATTTAGAAAATTGTCTATTCTAGTCCTTGGTCCATTTTTGTTTGGTCATTTAATTTTTTTTAAGTTGTAAGAATTCTTATGTAGTCTAGATATTAATGTTTTATGATATATATGATAGTTTTTTATAATAATGATAACTTTGTTGTTTATGCCTGGTGTTTCCACCACTATTGGGAGAGCCACAAAGTTCACGTCTGTTTACTCTTTTCCATATACCGAGCACCTATCACACTGTATATGGTAGGAAGCCAGTCTATAGAACCTGTGAAACAAAGAATAAATAAATAGTAGACAGCTATCAGAGTAAACAATGAGCTATGAACCAGTTCTCAACCAACTAACCTCTGTGTAAGCCTTCCTACAAAAGGCAGGATCTTCACAGACTAGACAAATGGGCTTCTTACTGCTATATCATTTGGCATACATTGTCATCTGTCTGGCCCTAGACTGAACTTTACAGAGCAGAACTGTAAATTAGATGCTAAAAGCTTGAATAAAGAAAACAAGCTAAGAAAGGAATCCTGCTAAATGGCTCCCTGAGAGGTGAGATGTAACAAAAAGGAAAAAAATGTCTGTGCGCCATTGCAAACTGGAAAGATCTGGGGCAGGAAAAGTGAGCCTTACACTTCTGGCTGTACTCCACGGGCTTCACAGAGCACAGCAGGACCAACGATGTCCACAAAGCCATCTTACCATGATGAGACTAAATCATGTATTTCTTATAGGCAAACACATTATCTAATTATGAAATTTGCTATGCTCCCCCATAACCTTTCAGCTGGACCCCTTCTTCTTTCCAAATAGTCCCTCTTCTATTTGATGTCTTTTTTTTTTCTCATCATCCATGATGACATGATGATGGACCCAATATTATGCAGATAATGGCAGCCAGAAAGAATGCAATTTTGAAAGTTTTAAAACATGTTGACTATGATAATAATCTTGTTTTATAAAAGAGAAATTTCAATAGCACAGAAAATTCTCTTGCCCAGAAAACCTCCTGTACTTGAAAGTCAAAATAAATAAAGGGACCATATATATAAACAAATACTATGTCTCTACTTAGACAGTGAACTGTTGGATATGAAGTGAAAATCAAGTACAGAGAAGAGGGGAAAGGTCATAGTCATGCAAGAAAGCTTTGGAAAATCCACCAAAAACAAATGCTGCTGAGAGGAAGGACATAAAGGCATAAGAAAAAATAAATAAAAGTGGTGTCACAAAGAAAATTCAGTTTATCTTTTTTATTTTTTCCTTCCTCAGATGACACTGAGGAATATAGCACAAACTTCAAAACAAGCCAAGAAATCAATACATAAACTTAAAATGGGGCATAATTTCATCCGCCAGTTCTGGAAATCCATCAATAATGTCACTTTAACGTTCTTGGAAAAGTGATTTGGAGTGACATTGCATCCCTTTGGGCATATATGAAGTAAGGACACCCAGTGAATAAGACTGAGACCCACAGAATCATGGTGGCCATATGTAACTATGACAAAGCTTATTATAACTTAATTCTGGCTAATGAGATAATCTGTCCAGATTGCCCCTGTATAATACCTCTAACTATATGGACAGTATATATGCAAGAAGGATAGGAAATTAAAACTAGCAAAAAATAAAAGTAATATATGAAATCACCCTTGTAAAAAAAATTGTAGTAAATTCAACTACTAATGCATCAGCACAAAGGTTCCATCTATGAAGTAAGTCAACATTTATAAGGTGTGATTATTAAGGACTATGGATATAGGTAGAGTGCTTGCCAAGCATCACAAGACCCTGGATTTAATTCCTACCCCTGCATTAATCAAAAATAATGTTACATGGCTATAATGAAATCTTAGTACTTAGATGCAGAGGATCAGAAATTCAAGGTCATGCTCAGTTACATAGTGAATTTGAGGAAAGTTTAAGTTGCATAAGACCTTGGGAAGAAAGAAAGGAAAAAGAAAGAAAGAAGGAAGGAAGGAAAGGGCAGAGGGAGGGGAAGAAAAGAGGGAAGGGAAGAAGGGAAAGGAAAGGAAAGAACAGAAAATAAAAAACAGAGGCAGACAAAAAGGGAACAAGGAAGGTTGGCTTTAAAGCCTTTTTAAAATGTGACAATATATATTTTTATCAAAACACTGCCTACTTTACTGTGTATTTTTCTAAAATCCAAGTAGACAACAAAGCCTTGCAATCCCTCTACATGTCCTATTTCCATATCAAAATCTTGAGGATTTTATAAGATGATAAAAAAAAGCCAGATCCCTGTTCCCTGGGGCTTCTCCCAGTTTCCTGGTCCCAGTAGGTACCCCTGGTGCTGGCCTGGGGCTGCTTGGAACCTGCCAGCTTGCTGCAGAATCAGGCCCTTTGCTCCACCTTTCTGATCAAAGTGCCCCGGGCTCCCAGAGAGTGCACACTAGAGGGTGCTATGCAGAGTGAGTAGGCCAGATGCCTGTTGCCTTGCTCTTCCCAGTTTCCTGGTCCCCGTAGGTCCCCTGTGCTTGGCTTGGAGAGGCCTGACCCCTGTGTGAGGGCTGTGGAAACAGGCCTTTAGCTCTGGTATCCTGACTGGCCCCTGGGTACTGACATCACTATTCCCCTGAGTCAGAGGGAGCATGGGCCACTGCATAAGACCTCTGGCTCTCCAGCTTCCTGGTGCCTGACTCCCCAGCCCATGATTCCCATGTGCTGAAGAGTATGTGCAACTGGAGGGAGTAGTCCAGAGCTCCCAGTTCCACAGGTACCTTTGATGCACCTGCAATCTCCAAAATCTGTGCATCTGTGGTTATAGTCCCATCATACACCAATATACCAATCAGTTCGCATTTAAAACAGAAAACCCTCTGAACATCCTCCAAAGACAAAATCTTGCTTCCTCATCAATACAATAAACGGTCTCCTCAAGATGGGTAGACCACAATGCCAAAAAAGCCAACAAAAGTCAGAAAATTGAGAGATCTCCACCAAGGATGCCTAGCCCCACATGGAAGCCTCCAGTGAAATCATGGAGGAATCAACAGAAAATCAATCTCAAAATGAAAACACAACAACCAATGTGACCCTGATCAAAAGAATTGCTGAACTGGAAGCAAACCATCAAAAAACCAACAATCATATCAATGAAATTAAATAGAATAATCTTTTAGAGGGCTCAGAGTTTAGAGTAGGCTTAACTTGATTGAAGATAATATTACAACCCACAAAAGAGATATGAATGAACTGAAGGTGAGTCAAGAAATGGAAGAATCTCAATAACTGATTGATTAAGCTTAATGAAGATATGATCAAATAAGAAAGAATTCCAGAAAGCAGCAAGAAAATCAGAACTCTAACTGAAATCATACATTTAAAAAGAGATAGACACCATGCAAAATAACAAAACAGAAAAGAAAAATCAATAAAGCTTATGAAAAATCTCTCTAGAACCCCTCACTAACAGAGTCAATCATGTGGAAGACAGAAGCTCTGACCTGGAAGACATGAGATAAGAACTTAATCAGGAGGCCAAAAACCTTGGTAAGTTCAAAAAATCAAGTGAACAGAATACGAGGGAATGACCAAACATCCAGATCATGGGTATGCCAGAAGAGGAAATCCCGGCCAGAGGCATAGAGAACATATTCAACAAAAATAAAGAAAGTTTTCCCAATTTCTCAAAAGAGAGGCCCATCCAGATACAAGAAGCCCACAGAACATGAAACAGACAGGACCATAGAAGAAACTCTCCAAGGTACATCATAGTTAAAACTCTTAACAAAGAAAATAAAGGCAGAGTGCTAAAAGCAGCAAGAGAGAAACAATTCATTAAATACAAAGGAAATCTCCATCAGAATTACCTCAGATTTATCAATGGAAACACTGAAAGCCAGAACAGCCTGAAATCCTTCAAAAACTGAAAAACTATGGCTTTCAACCCAAATTACTCTACCCAGCAAAAGTATCCCTCATAAAATAGATGGTGAAAGGAAATTTTTCCATGAAAAAAATCAACTCTATGATTATGAACACAAAGCCAAACCTACAAAGAATACTTCAGGGAATACTCCACACAGAAGAGTCAAACAACCAATCTCAAGACCCAATAAGAAGATCACAATAACCAAAACTAGACCAGGCTCAAAGAAATACAAAACACAAGAGAGCACCAAATTCCATAAAGTACTTCATCATGGCAGGGATTAATTGGAACCATAAATATTAATGGTTTTAATTCACCCATCAAAAGACATAAGGTATCAGAGTAGATGGAAAAAAAATCTGCTGTCTTCAAGAAACCCACCTCACCACTAAAGATAGACACATCCTCAGGGTGAAAGGATAGAAAATGATATTGCAAGCAAATGGAAATTTAAAAAAAAAAACAAGCAGGCAATGCTATATTGATATCTGATAAAATAGACTTCAAACTAAAAGTAATCAGAAGGGACAAAAAAGGCCACTTCTTACTCATCAACGGAATGATCCAACATGAAAACACTGCACTCATAAATCTATATGCACCAAATACAGGTGTACTATAGTTTATAAAACAAAACCTACCTAACAACAAAACAGAAATAAACACCAACACCACCATAGTTGGAGACTTCAGTACTCCACTATCATCAATAGACAGATATCCAAGCAGAAAATCAATAGGCAAATAATAGAGCTCAACAATACCATAGAGTACGTAGATCTAATGGACATCTACAGAACTTTCCACCCCAACTCTACAGAATATACATTCTTCTTAGCAGCCCACAGAACCTTTTCCAAAATAGTCCATATATTAGGCCATAAAGCATGCCTCCATAAAGTCAGGAAAATTGAAGTAACTTCCTGCATCATATCAGATCACAATGCTTTAAAGCTAGAAATCAACAACAAAAAAAAACAGATCAAGAACTCCACCAGCTACTTGAAACTAAACAACACACTTTTAAACAATGAATGAGTCATGGAAGAAATCAAAAGAGAAATTGTAAAATTCCTAGAATTGAATGACAATGAAAACACAACCTACCCAAATTTAGGGGACACAATGAAGGTAGTCTTAAGGGGAAGTTTCATAGCACTATGCTTTCATTAACAAAGACAGAGAGATCCCAAATTAATAACCTAACTGTCCACCTGAAATCACTTGAAAAACAAGAATAATCCAACCCAAGGAATTCCAGACAGAAAGAAATAATCAAGATGAGAGCAGAAAATAGTGAGTTAGAAACAAAGAAAACAATTTAAAAATCAAAGAAATGAAGAGCTATTTATTTGAGAAAATAAAATAGATTGATAAACCCCTGGCCAATTTGCTCAAGCAAAAAAAAAAAAAAAAGTCTCAAATTAACAAAATCAGAAATGGGAAAGGAGAGGTCACAACAGACATCAATGAAACTGGAAGAATTATCAGAGCACACTTCCAAAATCTCTACTCCACAAAACTGGATAATCTGGAAGAAATGGATGAATTCCTAGACACATGCCACCCACCAAAAGTAAACTCCAAGCAGATTAATCTCCTAAACAAACCTATCATATCCATAGAGATTGAAAAACCTTCCCAAAAAGAAAAGTCCAGGACCTGATGGCTTCTCACCCGAATTCTATCAAACCTTCACTGAAGAACTGAAACCAATTTTTCTCAAACTGTTTCACATAATCAGAAACCAGGGAATCCTCCTCAATTCCTTTTATGAAGCTAGCATCACCCTAATATCAAAACCAGACAGAGATGCAACAAGAAAAGAAAACTATAGGCCTATGTCCCTGATGAATTTATATGCAAAGATCCTGAACAAAAAGCATTATCCAACTTGATCAAGTAGGCTTCATCCCAAGGATGAAGGGATGGTTCAACATACAGAATCGGTCAAATGTAATACACCACGTAAATAAACTTAACCATAAGAACCACAGGATCATCTCAATTGGTGCAGAGAAGGCCTTTGACAAAATACAACACCACTTCATGATCAAAACATTGGAAAGAATAGGCATGAATAGTTTATATCTCAACACAATAATGGCTATATATAAAGCAGCCAAAGCCCAAATCATAGTTAACGGGAAAGACCCAAGGAGTTCCCATTGAGATCAGGAACAAGACAAGGGTGCCCACTCTCACCACTGCTCTTCAACATAGTACTAGAAGTACTAGCTTAAGCAATAAGACAGGAGAAAGAAATAAAAGGGATTCAAATTGGAAAGGAAGAAGTCAAGTTAGCCTATTTGCAGATGACATGATCCTATACATAAGTGTCCTGAAAGTCTCCATCTCAAAATGTCTAAAGGTGAATAATTCCTTCAGTAAAGTGGTGGGATACAAAATCAATGCACAAAAGTCAGTAGTCTTTCTACATGCAAAGGACAAATATACAGAGAAAGAAATCAGTGAGGCTATCCCATTTTTGATAGCAACAATAAATAAATAAATAAATACCTTGGAATCACATGAACCAAGGATGTGAAAGACCTACATAATGAAACCATTTAACAAAAGAACTCAAGAAAGAAATCAAGGAGGACTTGAGAAGATGGAAAGACTTCCCATGCTCCTGGACAGGCAGAATATATATGAAAATGAAAATTCTACCTAAAGCAATATACAGATTTAATGCAATACCAATAAAAATATCAGCATCATTCTTCACAGAGACTGAAAAAATGATCTCAAAATTCATATGGAATGGCAGTAGGCCTCGGATATCCAAACATATTCTCAGCAAAGAAAAACACCTCTGGAGGTATCACCATGCCCAATCTAAAGCTATATTACACAGCCATAGTAACACAATCAGCATGGTACTGTCATAAGAACAAAAACATAGACCAATGGAACAAAATTGAAGACTTAGTCCTTAGGTCAAGTAACTACATCCACTTGATCATTGACAAAGGAGCCAATAATGTTGACTGGCAAAAAGATAGCATCTTCAACAAATGAGGTTGGACAAATTAGATGACCATACATAGAAAAATGAAAATAGACTCACTCATCTCTCTATACCCAAAAATCAAGTCGAAATGGATTAAAAATCTCAATATAAGTCCTGAAACTCTTCTTCTTCTGGAAGAAAAAATAGGAAACACTCTCCATGATATAGGAGTAGGGAGAGACTTCCTAAACAAAACCCTAGTACCCCAGGAAATTAAACAATCACTCAACCAATGGGATCTCATGAAGCTAAAAAGCTTTTGCACAAACACACCGTTAGCAGAGCCAATAGATTAACCACCAAATGGGAGAAAATCTTCACTAGCTATACCACTGACAGAAGCCTAATATCTAGAATATACAAAAAACTCAAAAACTAAACAATAAAAAAAATCAAACAACCCACTCCAAAATTGGGGCACAGAACTGAATAGAGAGTTCTCAGAGGAAGAATTACACATGGCTAAAATACACATAAGTAAGTGTTCGACATCCCTAACCATTAGGGATACAAATTAAAACAACCATGAGAATCCACCTTAATCCACTAAGGATGGCAATCATTAAAAAAAAAATCTAACAACAACAAATGTTGGTGAGGATGTGGGGAAAGAGGACCCCTCATCCACTGTTGGTGGGGATGTAAACTTGTACAACCACTATGGAAATGAATTTGGAGATTCCTGAAAGGATAAACATAGAGCCACAGAAAGACCCAGTTATTCCCTTACTGGGCATTTATTCTAAATGCTTCATGCATCAATACAGAGACATTTGCTCAGCTATGTTTATAGCCGCTCAATTCATTATAACTAAGAACTGGAATCAACTCAGATGCCCATCATTGCATGTATGGATAATGAAGTTGTGGTACATTTACATGATGGAATTCTACTCAGCAATAAGAAAAAATGATACAATGAAATTAGTAGAAAAATGGACAGACTTGGAACAGATCATACTCAATAAACACACAATCACAGAAAGACAAACGCCACATGTTGTCACTTATCTGTAGTTCCTAACTTGGACCTGCTCAAATTGTTGTCATACCTGATAGGCTACTACAGGCCCAGACAATAGGGATGGAAGAGTTTTGAGGGGAGGAGAGGGGAAGGGAGGGGGAAACAAACACAAAATTAAATCCAAAATGAGCTGACACCATAAAAAAGCTTTATTATTGAAGGCAGCCTAAAAGATATAACCCTCAAAAGGAGTAGTGGGAGAGCATCTGAAAAGTAGGGCTCTGGTGAGGTTGGGATGAAGCCTAACCTTAAAGAAAAAAAAAAAAAAATCAGCCTCTGATCTGTCCCAGTACCAGAGATTAGCTGCTACCCACATTGAGCTGTTGATCGGAAAGACATATGAGGTCCCCAAATCAAGACATGTTTCTGTCAAAGAATTTGATTACTTGCCTGAGGCAAAATCTAATACCCTATTGCTGAAGACACCATATGCTGCTGACACGGAGCACTGAGAGACCTAGCTGGAATTCAGAAGAAAGCCATCCCCCAGACAGCCTGTCTAGTGCTGGAAAGCACTACATGACTTACTGGGGGAAAATGGACAAAACAATAGTCTGAGCAGCCACGGGTCTAAGCTACTCAGAAGCAAACACCCTGACAGGATGTAAATGCCAGTGCAGCAGTGACACACTGCCTCCTTGGGTAACCAATAGCTTTCTGATTGGCTAAAAGATCTGCTCAGTGTAAAGGAATCCTTATCTGGAATTGGGAACTGGATCAGAATCCTATGGAGACAAAGATTATGTTCTCCAATGTCAAGCTCTAACTAGTCTTTGCCTAAGAGAGGGATTACATACACCAAATTCTCCCTAGATTAATAATGCTGGTTCCCACTAAAACTATGCTGACTTCACTCTCCATTGGAGAATCTGTTCTTTTGCAGAAAGAAGCTGGACCAGAGGAGATAAATTACTCTTCACACTTCAGCCAAGCCACAGCTCACTCCACAGAGGAAAGGGGAGGTGAGCAAGTGTGCTGCTTGCATGCTGTTCATTATAATCAGCACCTGAGGACACTCACCACCTACCAAAGTACAGATCCAGAGGCTCCTAAAGCTCATCACTGAAGTAGACTTGAAACTCACCTATCAAGGCTCAGAGAATTTTGTGGAAGAGGGGACAGAAAGATTATAAGAGCCACAGGTTGACATATCATGCCCAGAGTATTCCCTCCCCCAAAAGATAACTGACTACTGCTCCCAGAACCCCATGGGGAATACCTGCAACCCTACTGAGGAGCATCCCCAATGGAAGGGGGCAGGGATGAGAGTAACAACACATAATGTATCCATACAAAACATCTTGTTAATAATAATAATAATAAACATTAAAAATCTTTTGCTTGGGAAAGATATTCCCACTTTGAGTAAATCTGTACAGTCTACCCTTCAGATTTTATTTTAGAAATAAACATTGAATCACAGGACTAAGTAATTGTTGAAATTACATGATTTTAATTTTGCTACTGTTTTGCTTCAGTGTCTGGAAGAAGGATTAAAACCAATAACAAGAAAAGGCACATCATAAATTACAGTTCACACAAGTACTCCCCGCTTGCATTTGTCTCATTTAAGACTAAAAAATAAGCTTGACTGGGCATGGTAGCACATGCCTTTAATCCCAACACTAGGGAGGCAGAGGTAGGAGGATCACCATGAGTTCAAGGCCACCCTAAGAATACATAGTCAATTCCACGTCAGCCTGGACTAGAGTGAGACCCTATCCCGAAAAAAAAAAAAAAGAAAAAGAAAAAGCTTGACATAACAAAAAGATAGCAATACTGTTTTACAAATAATCAATTAAAATTTAGCTAACACTATAACCATTGTTAATAAAAGCTAGATTCTGTGCATGGTCGGATGGAGGACAAAGGAAATTGTGAAATTTGCCTGAAATAAGATGCTGGGACTTCCTCTGCTGTGCATCTTGAAGGTGAACAGGTCCTAAACATTAAAGTACCTTCCATTCCCAGCCCACCCCACCTCACCCCAAAAGTTTAGAAGTATCAGTCATTGTTTATCACCCTCACTTTATGTGGTAGTTTGAATGTTAAATGTCCCCTCCCCCATAGTCTCATGTGTTTTGAATACTTGGTTCCCAGCTGGTAGCAATTTTGGGGGTGGAGCCTTTCTGGAGGAGGTGTGTTGCTGGAGACAGCCTGAGGGGTGTTACAACCCAGCCTCCCTCTTGCCACAGATAAGCTCACTGTTGCTGATTTCTGCCAGCTGCTGTGGCAAGACGTGCTGCCCTGCCTCTGCTCTAGCGTCCTTTTCTGGATGTGAAGCTACTCCTCCAGAGCATGAGCCAAAATAAAACCTTTCCTTCCATCAGTGAGAAGGTAACTAATGTACTTTACAAAGAAAAACACCAAGACCCAGAGAGCTTAAACAATTCACCCAAGGTCACACAATCAATATTAACCATGCCCTACCTACACTGTGCCATATAATAAACTGTCTTATTTTGGTCATTTGTCACCATTCACAAACTAGATAGTCGTTCAGTGAGTCTCCTACTTCAAAATGTCACACAATCTTTGGAACACAGAAAAAAAAAAATATATATATATATATATATATGTATATATATGTATATATATATGTATGTATGTATATGTATACTCCTGGTTTCAAAGTTTCAGGATTGCATCTAAAGTTATATTTCTGCCAAATAATGAAAAGGTTCACCTCTTTTGGAATTAAATATTCTTAATATGTAAAGTTTCAGTCCAGAATTTCTGTAAGCTGTGTTATTTGCCACATTTTAAAAATTAAATATAGCTGAACGAAAATATTCATAAGAAAAATGCAAAATATTTTAAGCATTACTTATTAAAAGTCTATGTGTATCATATACTTTCTCATTGCTTGGACAAAATACAGCCTAGGGAAGAAAACAGTTTATTTCAGCTTATACTTCCAAGTTACAATCTATCATAGTGGGGAAGCCATGGCAGCAGGAGCTTGAAGTAGAGCTGGTCACATTCAGCCCACAGTAGAGAAGCAGAGAACAATGGAATGCTCTTCCTTTCTTTTCAATCCAATATCCAGGTCCACGGAAAAATGATAACCAAAGATAAAGTGGGGCTTCCCACCTTAATTAGCGTAATCAAGATAAACCCTCCCAGGCATGCCCAGACACTAACCTAGTCTAGGTGATTCTAAAGCCTGTCAAACTGACAATCAATATATCCTGTCACGCTCAGTAAATGCTATCATCTATTCAAGCAACAAGTGACAGGAAGGAAGACAGATGGAGCCATGGTAGATATGTGTGTTACCCATTTTCTGCCAAAGACCCTCCAAGGTAAAAATGTTCAACCAATTAATCAATATAGCATTATATAATTACATTTTTCTATCATATAATAAGGAAGAAGCTATTAGCATTTCAACTAAAATAGGACTATAAAATTAAATTATCAAATATTAAGGTTTTATATCAATTTTCCATACTGTACATTTTTCACTGCTCTTTCAGAGTTTTTAGATTTTTATCTCATGTTCTGATGGTCAAGGTTTTGATTAAATCAAGTTAACATATTCCTCCCTAGATTTCCAGAAGCTAAATACTTACCTTTCTGAGATAAACACAGATTCAAAAACTAATGAGAATTAACCAAATAAAAACGGAAAGATTTAGAGCACAACATAGTATTGCAATCCACTATATTCCCAAAAGTGAAATTTTTGTCTCCCTATATATAAACTTCATGTGTCTATATCACCTTCTTCCAGTTTGTTAATCTTTAGCACTTTCTTTATTCTCTTAAAATTGTGTACCAAAAGCCATAGAAACTTTATTATATGAGGGCTGGAGAAATGGCTCAGTGGTTAAGGCAACTGCCTGGGAAGCCTAAGGACCCATGCACCACTCTCCAGATCTCACTTTAGGCAGATGCACAAAGGTGAAGCAAGCACAAGGCCACATGTGCCCACCAGGTGGTGCAAGCATCTGGAGTTTGATTACAGTAGCTGAGGCCTTGGTGCACTAATTCCCTCTCTCTCTCTCTCTCTCTCTCTCTCTCCAAAAAAGAGTAAATTTATGATATAAGTTTAAAAGGAAGCATTTGTAAGTTTCAGAATCACACATTCTTACTGAGAAAATGTGTGATTATTATATATATATACACGTATGTATGTATGTATGTATGTATGTATATATATATATGGGTTGTGTGTGTGGCCATGAAAAGGTGCAAAGATCTGTCTTTGCACTCAAAACTTTTTAGAACACTTCTCCTCTTTAAATCTGCCATGCTATTGTGGGTAGCACAAAGAATTATCTTTCAGGAGTATCTTTGCTGGAGTCGTGTGATTTTAAAGTAAAATTGTTAATGTGATACAAGTTACTACTGGATATATGTGATGTGTGGATCTATTACATAATGTCCACTTAATTTGCTGGCCAAGCCTTAAGCTCCCACTATACTTAAAAACTATTAATACCCATGACTTCTAATTTCAGTAACTGAACAGTATTTCTTAGGGAGAAATAACACAAAAAATATAAGTAAAAAAGATTATCCATGTTTTCAAGGAATGTGTAAGTAAAATAGTTTAAGAGTCCCAAGAGAAGGAAAGAACATATCCAATAAGGGACATAGGAGAGGGTTAGCTCCATATAGACACTGAAGGATACGAACCTGGAAAGGTGGATATAGGGGGACAGAAAAACTTCTCTTCTAAATACACACTATAAACAAGAGGAGAGAGGATTTCTATGCATTGGAATAACTGAGTATGTTGGGAAGGAAGAGGCTGAGAGAGAGTAGTTTGGCAGTACTGAGAGACTACTAAAAGACAAGCCAGATTTTTATTTGATTTAATAGATAATAAAGATGCCACAAAAATGTCCCCAAGGCAAGACAGTGAATGACTCTTCCCTCTCCCCCTCATGTTTATCATGTCCTCCATAAAGAAATAAGGCTTCTGAGGAGCAATGAAGATTCAGCCAGTCAGCACCTGAGAATCTATCACCTCAGCCTGAGAGCACTGAGAAGGCATTGCTTACACTTTCTGAAGGGGAAAAAAGTGACACGTTCAAGAAAGAAGATAGAAAGGAAGAATGGGAGGGAGGGAAGGAGGTAGAGAGGAAGGAGAAAACACCTTTGAGTCACCACCATCTATCTACGTACTCTATATTTTTATTTAGTCATTTTGTATTGTTTGAGACAGATACTCACTTTATAGACCAGGACGGCCTCAAATCTTCTTGGCTCTTACTCCGTAGTGCTGGGATTAAGCGTGTGCTATCGTGCCTAGTTCCTACTCTGTGTTTCTTTCTGCACGTATATGTGGAATATTCCTGTGTGTGTGAGTATAAGTGCATGTGGAGATCAGAAGTTAATGTCACATGTCATCCTCAATTTCTTTCCACCTTAATTTTTGAGACACTGTCTCCCACTGAGCCCAAGCCTCACTAGTTTTGCTCATCAAGCTAGCCAGCAAGCCCTGGGGCTCCTCTGCATCCACCTTGCCAGCAATGGGATAACAGGCACACCTCACCATGCCCAACTTTTATGTGGGTGCCGTGCATCCAAACTCAGGTGGTTGTGCTTACAAGGCAAGCATTTTACCTAGTGAGCCATCCATCCAACCCCTCCTGCTTCTTAATGTGGCTATTTAATTTGGATGCTAGGTGCTTATAATAACAAATAAATTTAAAAGATGCTAAGCCACTGCAAAATAGGTACAAGTTAGCACTACATTTCACATCAAGAGAATGACTAGCCAAAAAAGTGTGTGATTTCAGTGAAGCTACACTGGAGGATAAGATTACATGAGATGCAACTATGATTCAGCTTTCTCTGAAACTAATAACTACTGTCAACCATTAAATGAGAAATCCATATTATTGTTTTATGAGATAAAGAGTGAGACAGACAGAAAGAATTGACACAGCAGGGCCTCCAGCCACTGCAATCAAACTCAAGACACATGCACCAACTTGTGTATATGTGTGACCTAGCACTTGTGTTACCTTGTGCATCTGGCTTACATGGGATCTTGAGAGTAAAACAAGAGTCCTTACGCTTTTCAGGCAAGCACCTTAACCACTAAGCAACCTCTATAGCCCAAGAAATCCATATTTCTGATTGCCTGTGTTATATTTATTTGTTTCATTTTTATGGGCTTTTCTCACATGCAGAACAGCACATGATTTTTACATCATTCTTGGCTTTAACAAGAAAGACAGTTATTAGCACACCTTAATTGTATGAATTATTCTTCACTGACAGCCTCTATACACATACACAATGTATCTTCATACCAACCCCTTCTACCACTCTCATTTGTCCTTCTCTTCTACCCTCTCCATTGAACCCCTCTTCTTTCTTCTTAACAAAGATTCACATGATTTCGATCCAGTCGGAAGAGCCTGCCTCAGCATCTTTCTCAGTGTAGGAGCACCTCATCCACCAAATAGTAGGATATGGTTGGAAAACCAGATCTACAGAAATCCATGTGTCACATGGACACAGAAGTCAGAGCAAAGTGTGGCAAGACCAGGTTCAGAGAAAGGACATTTTACTGATAATGTCACTACCCTCCTAAAGCATTTTTTGAAAAGCATTTTAAAGGAAGGTATACTTCCCTAATTTAAATCTTGCCATTTCCTGGATTTACTTAGAAAAAAAAAAGAAATAATAGTTTAGAAACAAGCTTTAAAAAGATGATCAAGCCATGGTGGGGAACCAACTGCTCTCAATTTGGCTAACTGATCCCCTCACTGGTATGGGACCCATAGCTGGAGCTGGGAAACAAGTCAGAACCAGATCCAAACATAAGCCCACTCTCCAATATCAAGCTACCATCAATTGTGGGCTACAAGAGGGCCTACACCTATTAAATTCTCTATTAAAAAAAAAAAGTAAGGGTTATCTCATTTGTTCTGGTGCTAACTTATTCTCCGTTGGAGAATCTGCTTCTCTTTTTCAGATAGATGTAGATCCTAAGGAGAGTGCCACCCCATCATACCTCAAAAGGGCCCCGGCTGAAACTAAGAAAAATTGGAGAAACAAGCAAGGGGGCTGTTTTCCTGATGAACCGGATACCAGCACAAGGGGGAAGGAGATCAGCACAGAGAAAAATCAACTCCTACCAAATCAGAGAGCCAGAGCCTCAGAGGCCCCCAACACCTCATCACTGAAGCAGACCAAAAATGAACCCAACATGGCTCAGGGAAATTTTGCAGAAGAGGGGGCGGAAAGAATGTCAGAGTCACATGTTGGGTCATGATATGCAGAGACACTTAGCTTACCCATAACTGTGGGCTAACTCCACAATGCATGACCCGTATACCTCAACAAGGAGGGGACAAGGGGAGGGGGTAGGTCATGGATGAGCCTAATAATGGTACCAAACTGACTGTATATGCTGAATACAGAACTGACTAATAAAGAAAAAAGAGAAAAAAAAGATGATCAAGTTAAAATATGGACTTAAACAACTGCAAAGCTACTAATAGGAATGAATACTGTAGTTTTTCTAAACATACACTCAAGATTTTTTAAAGGCATTTTTTTCTTTTAATTTTAAGGGTATGAACACTATTATGATGTGTTTGGACTTTGTAATATATAAATTTAAGCTCAAGTATGTTACTTAGAAAACAAGAATCATCTTACTCAAAGTATGGGTTGGACCATCCTCAATGTTTTTCATGTTTGTATAAAGAGCCAAGTGAAAAAAATAATCACCATTTGGTATGAATGCAATACACTACTGGGGTGGACCCAAGAGACAAGGCAATATGACTTTAGTACACAGAGCAGATATAGTATGTAATGAGCTCCTTCATGGAATTTCATCCAAATAGCACTTATTGGTGTGTACTACTTGCCACAGTGTTTAGTGCAACCCGAGTTTACTACAGAAAGAGAAAGTCCTGTGCATGAATAACATTAAGCAACCTTATTACTTGAAAGTAGAGCAGACAAAATCATCTCTAGCTATTATATACTATCAGATATTTTGACTCAGCAATTTTTCCCCTGGACACATTCTATTTCAGGGTTCATTGACCTGCAAAACACCATTACACCACAGAAATGATTTGCTAGCCTTGTCTTCAATTATTTAATAACTTAGATGCTTACCAGGTATTAAGGCAATATAATCCTTCTTGAACACACATATATTACTAGCCCATAAAAGAATATATTAGGGCTGGAGAGATGGCTTAGTGGTTAAGCGCTTGCCTGTGAAGCCTAAGGACCCTGGTTTGAGGCTCAGTTCTCCAGGACCCACATTAGCTAGATGCACAAGGGGGTGCACACGTCTGGAGTTCGTTTGCAGTGGCTGGAGGCCCTGGCGCCATTCTTTCTATCTATCTATCTATCTATCTATCTATCTATCTATCTATCTGCCTCTTTCTCTGTCTGTTGCTCTCAAATAAATAAATAAAAGTGAACAAAAAAATTTTTTAAAAGAATATATTAAAGATGTTAATGTAAACAGACTGTAGTATCTGGAAAATAATATTAGTTAAATTAATAAAAATGAGTCTTAAGTTCACATACTACTAGAGAGGTAAAATAAGTTATATATGATAAATGGGTTATCTGTTACTTAACATATAATTTACAGATGTTAACATAGTTTGGAGAACACACAATGTATGTAGTTTAAATTGAATACTACAGCAAAATATTATCTAGTGTTTGCCTTCAAACAATTGAGGTTTCTAGAAAAAAAAAAAAGCTTAATAGAAATGTTATATACCAAACTAATCATGACTTTCAAATCTGTATAAGACTCCTGTAGTCAACAGAAACAATAAGTTTTTCTTAAAGGAATTACAAATTTGAAAATCAATAGATATCAACTGGTAAGCTAGGCAAGATCTGCCTACTAGTGTAATAGTGGCATGACTGGCATGGGATAACCAACTGCTATTTGCTGATTGGATTTGAAGCCCATTCCACCAAAGGAAAATCAATGCTTCATACTGGAAACCTAATCAAAACGCTATGATCAAGAAGGTCATAAGCCCTAGGGTTGGGGGACGGAGCTACTTCTGTTTTTGGTTAAATATAGATAGATAGATAGATAGATAGATAGATAGATAGATAGATAGATAGATGATAGATAGATAGATACATTCTCTAAATATTTATGTTTATGCCAATATATTAATGCTGCTCTCATATGTAGTTAGAGAATCTTCTCATTTCAGAATGGTGGTGACTACTGGGGAAATTAAAACTCATTAAAGTGTTGAGAAGAAGTGATAATTGAGTGTTTAGCACCACATAATACATCTCTATCACACCCTCCAAGACTCAAGAACCACTGCAGAAGAGGTTGCAGAAAAAATGTAAGAGCTAAAGGATGAGGAGGAACGGCTTGGAACACTGTCTTCCAGACTAAAAGTGGCTGGTAAATTCATGACCTCACAGCAGCTGTCGTGACCTGCACAATATTGGGCCCATCACCATGTTGTCATGGGTATGGAGGAGGGAAAAAAAAAAAGGGCATCAAAATAGAACAGGGGCTATTTGGAAAACGAAAGGTTCAATAAAGAGGGTAGAGGTGGAGGACAAAGGAGGGTGGTGGAAGGGGATTTGGATCAGGGTACATTGTGTATATGTACAGAGACTGTCAGTGAAGAATAGATTTTTTAAATGAAGATAAAAGAAGTTTTTTAATCCACGGATCTCATAATTTTTTTTTAATTTACAATGAGATGTAGGTCTCAGGCTGGACCTCTAAGTAGAGGAAGACATGGTTCAACAATGAGAAAAACACATATAAGGATTCATCTTACAATTTGCCTGGGGCAAGAAAACTTAAAATGTTCCAAATTTTATGATACTGTTTTATTGAATTTACAATTTAAATAACTCAATACTCTATGTGAAGTTTTCAAATTTGTCTCAATTGTAATTCTTTGTAGGATTGGAGCATGGAATTTATGTGGGAACATTAACATGGTGATCAGAGTTAAATTCTTAGTATCCTACTAACATGAATACTATATAGTTCAATATAAAAATACTTTTGTTCTATATTTGCTAAAAATTTTGGGGCATTATATATTAGGGTCAAAAGTTCCTATTCAGCTTAGTTTTGTTTCAGTTGATGCTTTTGCAATTAATTCTCAAGTAACATGTTTCTTTATTGGCTTTGTACATGCAAACTCACACATACAAATATTTCTTAAATTGAAACAAATACAAATCCTTATCTTTTATAAGTAAATGATTTAAATGCTAAAGTACAATAATATATCTCATTTAGTTTTATCTCTTCCCCTCTAATCTCAAAATCCCAAAGAGAGAGAAAACAGTTATATCAGTTTAGTGAGTCCTCACCTAGATATATTAATAATTAAGAAGGTTGCAAAATGACTACATTTTCAGTATTCACAATAATATCTGAAAACACAGTTAATCTGGTTTTTATGTTTTAAGAATCTGAAGTTTTGATTCACAGAAAACTAAATAAGTTTTCCTGTTTTCATTTCTTTTTTCAATTTGAGAGTAGTTAGAAGAATTTTGCTATTTTATTTTGTGGGGATTTTTTTTCTTCAGAAAAACAGGTGTAATGATTATGTTCTCCTGAGACTATATTAGCACATTTAACTATGAAGTTCACAGGCAGCTATTGCAATTCTTTTCTAGGCAGATGGTGAAAGTGATTTTGAAAGAGGAATAAGGAATTTTCAAGAACCATTTCAGAACACTATGAGATCTGTTCTTTCCCCAGTGGGTGTGTCAACCCCTGATGAACACTAATGGAGTCACAGAACAGCATCTCCAGTGCATTTGCCTTTAATTACTTGACAGTTATCCAGATTTGGTGAAATTACTCTAACATTATCCAACAAAGCATTATGTGTTTGCAGTAACTTTCTTCAAATCACTTTACAACCATTAGCTAATTAAAGCTTCACAGTACTCCTACAAAATATGTATGTAGGTATAAAGTTTCACAAGTTTCATTTTACTGAGTTCCCAGATATATCACTGACAGAGACAGAAGTTAAATGTAAGGCTTAAAGTCATAAAGTTTTATCTTCCGTGTCAACATTTGAGCCTTGAATGGAAGTGGTTGCCTGGTAGGATGAGGTGACCTTTGGTATGACAGTTACATTACAGTGAGTTGCTTCTCCATTGCCCATGCTTTTTTTTTTCCTTCATAGCTAATAGAAACCTAGTTCTGTTCATAGTGACTATCACTAAAGAGAAACATAATTCTAGCCGGGTGTGGTGGCGCATGCCTTTAATCCCAGCACTTGGGAGGCAGAGGTATGAGAATCACCATGAGTTCGAGGCCAACCTGAGACTCTGAGACTGCGTAGTTAATTCCACATCAGCCAAAGCCAGAATGAGACCATACCTCGGCCAAAAATAAAGAGAGAGAGAGAGAGAGAGAGAGAGAGAGAGAGAGAAATGTAATTGTGATTCTTGTTAACACAGTATGGAAGAGGTGATTCATGACTATGTGACTATGTCAGTATAAGAGAAAAATTGGGCTCAATTCTGAATGCAACAAAGACATCTGGGAATTTATAGGTGAGGAACAGGGGGGCGGGGATCAGTAAATGAAAACCCAGTCAGAGGAGACACCAAGGATAAATACATGGTGTCTTGTAAATGTATCTACCAGGATTCTAGTTACAAGGAAACCAAAGACATGTAGCAAAGGTGAGAGATGAGGAATGTGATCAGATATCTACAGTGATCATGTCATAACTAACTTAGCAGGATTCTTTGCTAAGATTGTCTGGAAAAGCCAAAACTAGTGCAAAGCAAAACCTGGTTGAGGACAGGACTCCGAGGAGGACAATTAAAGCCTTTGCCACTATGTGGTTGGCCAAAGGTCTGAATCTCCCTTGCAGCTGGGTGTTCCATATTGCATGGTTTCCTGACACGTATGAAATAGCAATGTATTGGGAAAGCTTTCACTTTTGGAACATAGACATTATCTCTTCTTCACTTTCTTCCAGATGAGATACAACACTATTGTGAGCACCTGCCAAAGAAAGTGGAAAGAAACTAAAGGCTTCAGAACAATAATGAAAGCAGGGAGCTGTTGATGTAATCCTGGCCTGCTACTCACACACTTTTTGTCATGTGGGGGTAAACTAAGCCACCATAGTTGTTTCCTATATCTTACAGTAAAAGAAAGATTGCCTGAGGTCTTCACAGTTACATGACTCTCTTATTATCATAAAGTCCTAAAGACAATATTATCGTATGCTTTGTAAGAAAGTTTCAAAAATTCTGGGGAAATTAAATCTTTAAAGTGAGCCATGGAAACATTTTCCTTCAGCATCCATGCAATGCTTCTTTGATAACAGGACATGCAGAGGAGAAATTTGGTATATAAGGAATGCTATTAAAAACAAACTCAGCAGGAGTTCACATAATCTATGTACCCAAGTGGAACAGTAGAATACTCAATTAAATGAGATTTAAAGTAATCTATCATTAAAATAAAATTATAACATTCTGAGCAATCACATAAGCATTTTAATTCTGCAGTTTTCTGAGCTGAGTGTTTCTACCTGGGTAGCAGGGCAGCGGGTTCATAGGAATAACGTCTACCATGAAGTCTAGCTGAGCTGCAAGACCTCTTCTGTTAACCCAATATTACCAGCAGGTATTATCACTTTCTATAACTGCAATGAGGTAAAAATAAATAAATAAATAAATAAGTAAATAAATAAATAAAGAGGAGCCTGATTTAAATACAGATCTTTTATCTGTGTATATTAATTGTATAAAATAAATGATTTCATTATGATGTCTCATTATGCTGATTATAGCCAACCCTCTACTACTGTTTGTTGCTCTCCTCTCTTTCCCCTTCTCTCCCTCTTCCCATTTCCTTCTACATCCCTAACATTTCCCCTTTGAGCTTCATGTCTATTTTTCTCCTCCAACTTTCCACATATGAGAGAAAACACAATATTTATCTTTTTCAATCTGGCTTATTTCGTTTAACAGAATGTCTTCCAGATGCACCCACTGTGCTGCAGGAAACAATTTCTGTCTTGATTCAAGCTGAGTAAAGCATCCATTGTGTATAGGCACCACCTTTTCTTCATCTCTCCATCTATTGACAAGCACCTAGGGTTATTCCAGAATGTGGCTACTGCAAATACTGCAGTGACGAGCATGGGCATATTGCTATCTCTGTAGTAAAATGACTGATTCTTTGGAGTATATACCCAGGAGTGGTATGACTGGAGCATATGAAAGTACTATTTTTAATTTTGTGAAGGACTTCTATACTAATCTCCACAATGGCCGTATTAACTTTCACTTAAATGAATAACTAAATCAATAAGGGATTCATAAGGGCTTCAGTTTTGAGGGGCATAACATTTAATTTGTTACAGAAAACAACAGTATGCCCAGGATGTTCATGCATACCCATAATACCAGCACTTGGGAGGCTAAGGCAGAAGGGTCACCAGTTCAAGGTCAGCCTGAATGTATTTAAAAAATGTCTGAAAACAATGATATGCTTTTAAATTATTTCTTGTACAAATAAAGGCTAATCAGTTAACCCTTCAGTGCTATTTCTCTTACTCATAGTTCAAAAACAGCTTCTTTAATTTATTAACCCTCCTAATATAAATCACAAATGCAGACACACATAAGTACATAAAAGTACACAGAATTTGTTGGAGGATTATCTTTTTCCCTAGTTCTCTTTTTATTTGGCTTCTCACATTACCTGATACTATACCATATCCTCACATCTCCAACTAAAGCAGCATCCCAGCCTCAATCCTCAACAAACCTGCATTAGCAAGCTGGTATATATGCTCTCAGAGTCTTTTCATGTAATCCTACAAATAACAGCTAAATGTGCACCAAAATCTATGCACAGAAATTGCTTTTCATTATTTATTTTAAATGAATGAAACTATTAAAAACTTTTTCTGACACAATCAACAATCTTTTCTCTGTGTCCTTAACAATAATTTTATGTTGCTTTTCTTTCATTTTCTGTCCTTGTGATGTTATGCATTCATACACTTCTCTCTATGTAAATTGCAGCATACTTTCATGTTCCTTGACCATTTATATTTGCTATTCTGAGAATTGTGGTTTCACATTCACCAATTTTGCATTTTACATGCATTAGTTGTACAATGGGTTTCATCATGAAATCTCCACACAAGTATTTTGATTACATTCACCCCTTTTTCTCTTTTTTGTTATCCCTCCCTCTCCTCTTCCACATCCCAAACAATCCCCACTTTACTTTCCTATTTTCCTCCTAGATTCCAAATATGAGAGAATATATGTGATAATTGCCTTTGTGAAACTGGCTTGTTTCACCCATCATGATTTTCACTCATACCTACTTGCTACAAATGACATAATTTCATTCTTCTTTAGAGTGGAGTAAAACCTCATTGCGTAGGGAAGCCAGGGAATTCGTGGGTTGCACATCACACTTTCTTCATTCAACTGTTGATGGGTATGTAGGCTGGTTCCACATTTAGCAAGTTTGAATAGTGTAGAGATAAATGTACCATGCACTTATCTCTGTAGTACCCTGGCTTTGGTTCTTTGGGTATATATCCAGAAGTGGTATGAGTACTTTTGACTGTGGTTTCTTCTAGTAGTGTCAAAATTTTAGATTCTAAATTAAAGTCTGATTTCTGTACAAGGTGAGAAATAGAAATTTATTGGTAGTTATCCACGAGTATATATATCCAGTTTCCCATCAATACTTATGAAATAAAAAGTTTTTATTCTGTTGAGAATATTTATGTCAAGTAGTCAGTGTATTTTCCCATTTTTCTTGGATTATTTGTCTTGGTCTTGCCAATTTTCTTGATATTACCCATCATTATTAAATATATTTTCCATAGCTCTTGGGCATTTATCAATTTTTGTAGGTATAGACTTCCATGTATATGTTTTATGATTTTAAGTGGTTGAAACAATATTTCTGTTTTTGCTTTATGAGTAGTGGATTACCTGACTTGGTTAAGGGTATGTTCTTACCCACTATATTTTTGAGTCATTTGTACATTTTATTTTTACTTTTTTATTGTCATTTGGCTAGATTTTATTTTTAACATGTTATCAACTGAAGATATTTTTATTTGTGTCTAGAAGAAATTGAAGCCCCTATACTTGTCAGTATTTATTCCTTATGTTAAGTATATTCATTAGTCTCTATTTTCTTCCATCCAGCCATGTTCTTATAATACTTAATTATAAGTGCCTTGGAGTATATTGTGATTCCTGACATTTAAATACCTTTTTGGTTTTTCATCTTTTTCAAACTGTTATTGGTTGTTCTCTGATATTTATTCTTGCATATGAACTATGAGGTAATTTTATCTAATTAAAAATTTACCAGTTGGAACTCTCATTGAAATGGCTGAAAATACATATGTAAGTTTTGGAGAGGTTGAATTTCTCTATTGCCTTCAACATCCAAAAACAAGATCTGCCAATCCTTTTGTTCATATTTAGTTCTATGGTTTAATTAGACATCATTATTTTTTAATAGTATCTGCTATTCTTTGGGTTAAATTTATTTCTGAACATTTAATAGTGCTATCAGTATGATGGTATAAATGGCAGCATTTGTAGGGATTTCTTGCTAGAATAAAGACTATTACTTTTGTTTATGAAATTCATATCTGACCAACTCATTAATTCTGCTAGTTATTTTTGTTCATTGGAATATATAACTTAACAATGCCTTATTGAATGGGAACAAAGAAGTGGAGCAAAGATACGATCACAAGAATTGCCTATAAAATTAAATTAGGTACATGACCTTATAAACTTTTATGCCCTGTAGAAAGACAGAAATACAGAATGTCTTCTTTTTTGTTTATTTCTTTATTTTTCAGTGTAGAGTCTTGCTCTAGTTCAGGCTGACCAGAAATTCACTATGTAGTCTGAGACTGGCCTCGAACTCACGGTGATCCTCCTAACTCTTCCTCCCAAGTGCTGGGATTAAAGATATGCGCCACCATCCCCAGCCCTAGAATATCTTCTTGAGAGAGGTAAGAAGTTTAAAAATTCTAACAAAAGTGTTATGACTCACTTGTTGGTCAAAGAATGGTATGGGTGATTTCTATGCTACAATTTGATTTAATTTTTAATTTCATATTTTAAATTTACATTTATACTTCATGTTTAAGAAACTAATTTCCTTATCATTCACAACTTTTAAAACTTTAGTGATGGATTGTTTTGAGGAGAGCGAGAGAGAATGGCACTCCAGGACCTCTTGCCACAACAAACAAACTCCAGATACATATGCCACTTTGTGATTCTGGATTTACATGGATGCTGGGGAATTGAATTTGGGCCAGCAGGTTTTGCTAGCAAGTGTTGTCAGCTGCTCAGCCATCTTCCCAGACCCTCTTTCACCATTTTAAGTCCATAGGTAATTCAGAGTAACTAAAGTATGTATAATAGTTAATATCATGATCCTATCTTCAAAGTCCTACTCCAGAAAGTATCTCTGTGCTCAGAACTCCTCTCTGTGGACCACATTAATTCTATATGCATCTCTACTGAGTGACATTGAGACACCACAAAAGATTTCTGCCCCATGACACTGTTTGCTCTTTAAGGAAACAAACTATACACTTTTTCGTTATACGTGTTCATACTCTGTAGCTCAAGCTATACTGAACTCACTATGCGGACCAAGCTGTCCTTGAATTCATGGTAATTCACCTGCCTCAGTTTCCAGAATGTTGGAATTATAGGTGTTAGTCACAATGCCTGGCATAGAACAAACTCTACCTAGCTATCATTGTATGTGAATAGAATTGTATATCAATATAATACAACCCATGACTAGGTCTATTTTATGGCTAAGCTACTGTATCATTTTGTTATCTACTAAGTTTATATTCACTAATTTTAGTTTTTAAAATACCTTGTGAGAACTGCTTTATGATTATTCTCATTTCTCAGCTAATGAAGTATACTAAGCAACTCATAGACTGAGTCCATAAGGACTATGCTTGGTCTTTTGATTCCTCTCTTCATATTGTCACTGGTGTCACCCACATTTCTGTAATCTACATCCTCCACATGGTAGAAATACTTTTGTTTGGCTAGTTATCAATCCAGTCTCTCAACCAGTCTCACTACCTTTCTACAGATTTGTGTTCATTATCCTCATATGCATTTTTTAATTAAGCAATTTAGTCCTATTTATCCTCCTCCAAAAATTAAACCTTTCAATTTCAAACTTGCTTTGGTCCTAGCATAGATATTTATATTACTTGTCCATGATGAGTATAGACAACCTGATAGAAATAGATAGCATAGAGAAAGTTCTTTATTGTATTTGCTGTCAGCTTTGGCTTATAATTTTGACTTGGATATATACTGTCTGTTCAAGGTTCATGTTACTTAAAAACAGTTGGGTTAGGAAGATGGCTCAGTGGATAAAATCATGTGCCACAAGGCTTAAGAGGGCTTGATGCTACCTGAGTTTCATTCCCCCAGGACCCAGAAAAAAACAGATGTGCATGGCCATATACCTATGTCACTTTAAACCTGTGGCAAGCAGATTCCATAGAATCAATGAGGCTCATGAAAACAACACCTCCGTATTCAAAGAAACACTCTGTCTCAAGGAAATATACGGATGAATGGTAGAGGAAGGATACTCAGTGTTCTCCTCTGGCCTCCATGGGCATGGGAGTAGATCTGCACAGACATGCTCATACTCCACGCGTACATACATTCGCCACCATCACCACCACCACCACAAACACTACACATGAGGAAAAGAAAAATAACTGTGGTCAATTTTGCTAGAAATTATACATATGGTTTCCAATCTAAAATTAAATTGTCATTTTTATCTGGGAACTTCTGCTTTAATATGTCTCATAATCTATAGTGTATTTTATAAGTTTAACATCAAGAATGCAGCTCATGAACATCTTCTTTTACAGATTAAGAAGCCCAAGGAGGATAAGGACGTCATCCAAGGGCACAAAAGGACAGGCTGCAGAGCGGGAACTCACATCAGCTCTTGCATCACAGTCTACGGAACTGAGCTTTGACTCCTTCTCCACACGATAGGATAAAATCTCAGGTCTTCCTGTGTGTTCGGCCATTTTGTTTCTTTGTTTTAAAATAATATACTGGTAGCTTTCATTGTTTCAGTCTTTCCTGGACCATCAACACTTTACTAGGACAATTTCCCAAATTTATATCGCTTACTACCCAAAACAGGGTAATCTAGTGCTTTCCCCCAAAACTGGAGATAAAACACAATTTAAAAAAAATTAATCTATTTTTATTTACCTGGAGAGAGACAGATAGATAGAGAGAGTGTGTGCATGTACTCCAGGGCCTCTTGCCACTGCAAACAAACTTCAGACACTTTGGGTATCTGGCTTTACTTGGGTACTGGAGAATTGAACCAGGTCGTCAGGCTTTGCAAACAAGCACTTTTACTGCTGAGCCATCTCCCCAGCTCAAATTCACCACTTTTAATGTCAGAATACTTAATCCTCCTAATTTGTGAAAATCTTAGAAATATACTATTGCTTGCTTTTAACTAAAATTATTAAGTCAAACTTTTCTCATACTAAACATTTTAATTAGCAATTTTTTATACCTCATATTGATTTATATTAAGCTCAACCCAATACTACATTTACTCTTCATGTCATACTCTATGTTGCTTCACAAATGTGCTTCATTGTTCACATAGAACTCACCAGAATTCCTGTTTGTCCTCACACACAAGAAGTAAGTAAAGTATCTGCTTCATAGCTTTAATCAAAAGCACAGTCCGAGTACAAGAAGTTACTTCCCTGGAAGAAATCTTTTGTGCATATAAAGCTGTATCTGGTCATTTTTTCCTATCATGCTGTTCAATTCACTCTTTATTCCTTATACTAAAAGTATATAATTATATAGCCAACACAATAATTCTGAAAGATGCAGTCACAAATGGAGAAGGACAGGAGCCATTAGAGTTTAATTGTTGATTTTTTTTTGTTTTTATTCTTCTTAGTTATTATGTGTACTTTATAGTTGATTTCATAATTTTTACACTTCTTCACAAAAAGCCTCTAAGTCATTAACATTATTTCTTAAGGCCCAGTGAAATAAAGTTGGAAAAGAGCCCAGCTCAACGACACCCAAGGAAAATAAATGTGCATTTCCGGGCTGAAGAGATGGCTTAGCAGTTAGGGCACTTGCCTGCCAAGCCTAAGAAGCCATGTTAGACTCTTCAGAACCCACATAAGCCAGATGCATAAGGTGACACAAGCACACAAAGTCGCACATGCGCACAAGGTGGCACACACGTCTGGAATTCAATTACAGTGGTTGGAGGCCCTAGGGCACCAATCCTCTCTCTCTCTCTCTCTCTCTCTCTCTTGCTCTCAGTCTCTCATTTAAAAAAAAAAAGGCAGGTCTCTTGGGCTTGCCTCAAAAAAAGTACATTTCATGATGTAATCCTCTCACAAGGGAGCTTGGAGAATAACCTATGTTTGTTTGTTTTCACTTTCACCTATACTAACACTACTTCATTTTTCTTACTTTTGAATGAGTTATTTCAAACTATAACTTTTTAGCATTAGAATAGATTTTAGGAATTAATTTCAAATTCCACAGTTTGTCCAGTCAATGAAACAGTCACTTCTCTATATGTATCTTTCTACATGTATTGCTTGTGCATTGTCAAATAAGTTTACATATAAGCAGCAGATCTATAGAATATATAGAAATTTAATATCACTTACTTTTGACTTTTGCAAAATCATATATTTATATGTATAATACATATATTACAATTGAATTTTAAAATTGCTCCAAGTTAAAAATGAGAAGAACTAAGTGACAGCTTCACAGGCGGTCTTGATCTTTTCTTGTAGTCAGGCTTCAGAGTGAATAGGACGTTTGAGTGTGTTGTTTTCTATCTGCATATGCTATTGTGTTAAGTATTCACAGAAACATTTGTGTTTTTCTGCAACAATGTAATAATGAATCAATCAAGATAAGCTAATTAATTACCTGCTAAATATAAACACTGTGCTATGCCTAGTGGGATCACAGAAGAAACTAAGGAATTGATTTATTCACAAGAAGTGACACAAACTGGGAAGAATCATCCTGGCTCCACAAAGCTCCCATACCAAAGGAAGACCAAAGCCTTCTCATGCAAAAATGTAAATGTACAGGGTAAGTTAAAGAAACAATTGTAGCCATTTGTGGTGGTTTGAATCTAAGTATCCCCATGGCCTCAGATATCTTTGATTAAGATTAGGCTTCCTACTTAGTCTTCAGCAGGCAGAGCCCTGGTGAGGGAGGGTGTCACTAGGGGTTGATCTTGAGTACAGGCCCTGTAGGTGTGTCCTGAGTCAGCTTGTGCTTGCTGGTGCTGGTGTTTGTCCCTCTGCTGTGGATACCTGATGAAGCAAGCCATCTTCATCTTCATGATAAAGCATCCCTCGGAATCTATAAGTCTAAAATAAACCCTTTCCTCCTATAAGCTGCTTCTGGTCAGGTATTTGTCCCAGCAATGAATGAGAAAGCAAATGAAACACCATTCTAGTAAAATGATTTTATTCCAAAGAACAATACTACACTCTTATTGCTTAGTCTATCGGTTTGAATGACACATGTCAGCACACCACATGCATTCCATCTAAAGTCCTGTCAGGCCAGCACTGTTCTTTCAATCTATAATAATGTAAAAAAAATTGAAGTAAAGCTTGAACCAATTCTGTGAACCATTCAAAGTTATGTTCATAGAAGCATCCCTCTTTGGAATAGCAAATATTTCACTTCAGAACTTGAACATCAATCAAGAATAATGACGGAGGGAGTGAAAATATATCAGAAGAAAGCAAGCCAATAAGCACTTACTGTCAGGATTTATGAAGTCCCTGCTTCTGTGTGGAGTGTTACAAATGGGCAAAAAAGATAAAGATGATCTCACCATTGGCATCCAAAATGAAGACTATTATAGTAAGTCCAGACATGATAGATGCACAAGCAATAAACCCTATACACATGTCTACTTCACAGACTTCTCTAATCCTAGTCCTGACCTGGTAATATCATGGTAGTCAATCTTTGCTTAGTAAGATCTTCATAGTGATTCAATAGGATATTTATCATTTGACAGATAGCACCACCTCATACTATCATTTAATGTCTTTGTCCTTGTTCACATCTCACATTAACCACTATTTTAGGTGGCTGTAGGGATGTTCAGATATTTAAGAATGCTTTTAAAAATTAAACTTCATGTATACTAAGCCTTTTGCATACATATCTTCTATAACCCTCCAACATTTCCATTAAAACTATGTGTATTCTTAGTCTTCCCTTTCTTTAGCTTCTCACTAGTACTCTATGTACAAGTTACAGCACAATAACCCCCTCACTTTATGTGACTTCAGAAGATACATTCAATCTACTTGCTCTTTTTAATCCACGAGACAACATGAGACCACCCAGAACTTGATCTCAGAACCAGTGCTTTAAGGCCCACATGCAGCATTTGTGCTTATTTGAATATTTAGGTTTGTTTGGCTTATGTATTTTTCTGAACCACTATGATACGTAATTACAATATACACAATTGTGACCATTTTTTGATAGCTTTCTGTGTTCCAGTCACTTTGCTAATCATTTTTCACATATTATTTTAGTTAATCATTAAAATAATGATATTCCATTGTGACAGTATAAGAATTATTATTCCAACCAGTTACATTAACAGAGAATGAATTTGCCCTACAGTTCTTATCTTTAAGACCTCTCACTTTATTAAAAATAACATACTAAATCAAGAACGCAATCAGAGTGTTGGCTTTAAAGACATATAAAACTGGCCAACTTCTAATTTTATTTTCAAAAAAATGTATGGTTTGAAAATTGCCTTGAGTAAGCTCACTAGCCACTTTGAACCCCATTAATGAAATAATGTAATTGTGAGGTTTAAGTGAAATTTTGCATATGAAGTATAAATTAAGTGACTGTCAAGTATAAAACTCTTAGTATTATTTCTTTTTCCTTCTAAATAAATTAAAAGTTTGTTAAGCCAGGAATCATTTTTATGATATTGGGGTACTATAACATTTCTAGCATTCCGAGTACAACTGTGTTATTGTAATCAGTAAATGCAATACTACTGAGCAATATACATTGGAATTATTAAGGAAAAATATATTCATATACTAGCCAAACTGAAGCTAAAAATTCTTAAAGAGAATAATCTTTAATTAGCTCACCTGTAATTTCTGTACTCAGAAGCAGAGGCAGGAGGACTGTTGCAAGCTGAAGATCAGCCTAGGCTACATATCCAACCACTATGTCAAACCCTGGGCTACATTTTTGTTTTACAGATTGTGTTAAGAGAAAAGTGTATGAGTCAGGTGTTCATAAGTATTTCAGGTAGAAGACCTACTGGGTACCGAGTAAAACAAGGAACGAAGCCATGCACCTGATCCCAGTGAATTCCTAGTCTGTAAGGGAAATATGTGTAACATAATGTAGTAAACAGATGTTTGGGATCTAGAAATAATGATATAATAACACAAAGGGAGGAGACTGCACAGATCTTGAGAATGAAAGAGCTCCATATACATTTAAGCTGACCTTGAAGAAAAGGACAAATTCCCAAACAATGTAAGAGCAAATTGTGAGAACAAAGACACAGATGTGTAAAAAAGTAGGTTGTTAAATATTCTGAGAATTTCAAGAGATCCAGTTTTTCTAAAGAAAGGGACAAATAAATATAGTTGGCCAGAAAAAGTATCAAAAAGAGTTTGAACTTTTAAAGACCTTGATAGTCATGAAACAAAGTACACATTCAAAGGACTGTGGACTCTACTACATATATGATATATATATATATATATATATATATATATATATATATAAATATTTATATATATATATTTCCAGGTAAGTTCTCACTCTGGTCCAGGCTGACCTGGAATTAACTATGTAGTCTCAGGGTGGCCTCAAATTCACGACGCACCTCCTACCTCTGCCTCCCAAGTGCTGGGATTAAAGGCGTGCACCACCACACCCGGCTACCTTGAAGATGTTTTTACCATACAATTTTGACCTAGTTGTGCTCCAAATTCCAATGCCCCATACCTGAAATAAAAATCTGTCGGTTAGCCAATGAAAATGGAGACTATTGGTAGATTTTATCAAATGACTGACAGTACAATATGTAAACACTATATAAAAAAATAGAACTGACCATATCTAAAGCTTTAGATGCCGAAATATGTTAACAATTAAAAGCTTACTGAAACTGCCAGATGTGGTGGTGCACGCCTTTAATCCCAGCACTCGGGAGGCAGAGATAGAAGGATCACCATGAGTTCTAGGCCACCCTGAGACTCCATAGTGAATTCCAGGTCAGCCTGGGCTAGAGTGAGACCCTACCTCGAAAAACAAAACAAAAAAAAACAAAAAAAACAAAAAAAAAAAAAAACTCTTTTTAAGTAAATGACCTGTTAAGAACATGAACTAAATAACAGCCAGGAGGAAGGAGTCACTTAGAAGCAGTAAAGAAGAAGAAACAAGCTGTTCATTAGACTTTAACTCATGCAAGGTCAACATGAATGCCCAGGCCAGGAAGGTCACACTGGAAATGGAGAAGGAAAATTCAAAAAGGGAACAAAAATGTCCTTAGAGAGTCATAACATATATAGAAAAAAAAACTGGCAGGCTAGTGAGAATGTTGTCTGACATATCTACATTTCACTCTTGGAATTGTAAAGAGCAGAGAGTAATCTACAATGTCTAGTTCTATATGAATCAGGTCACTGTGTATGCTAGACAGGGCATAACTGAAATTAGAAAGAAATGGAAAGGAACTGTGAGTAGACAGGAAGCAAAGCTGAATATGAATTGAATGAAAGTCAGAGACACACAGAGGATGAATACAGAACACTCATTTGAGAGGCACATGGGAAAGGGTAGTCAGGGAAGAACTAGAAAGAAAGGGGTTTCAAATGATTGAAATCAAGATAGGAAGAGTAAAAGTAGCAAATGGGTCAATATTCTTGAATCTACTCAGTCTTATTGCTCCCAAACAGCCCAGTTAACAATGAAATTTCCATTTGACACTAAGGGAGACTCCTGGGCAAAGGCTTCAGTGCAAACTTCAAGTTAGATGGGAGATGTGTCCAACTGGTAAGGACAGATCTCCCAAAGCCTCCATTCCAAAATCTTCCCATTTGAAATTCACAGAGAATTCTGCATTCAGTTGTCTTTGCCAAACTGAACTGATGTGAATTGTAGGAGGGTAATTAGAATCGGAAAACTCCACCGAGATAGAAATAGAGAAAGAAGTGAAGAGAAAAGAAAATCACTGAAAGAATTATAAACTAATGGAATCACTTGCTAAAAAGAACAAGTAATTTTTACCTTAGAACAAAGATTATTTGCCAAAACTGAGTGACTTGGAAGAGACAGCTGAATACCAGGATAAGAATCCAACGAGAAAGTTACAAGTACCTGAGGGAAAGTGGGAGGCAACCACTGAACAGGTCCATTGCAACAGATCTCAGACCCAGGATTAGGAGCACAGGACCTGCTTGCATGAAAAACAGAAGACTCAGGTTGTGTAACTCATGCTTTACAAATGATTTTCCACTTAATAATCACCCTATTCAAATGTTGGTACCACTTACTGTAGAACCAGTTGAGATTTAAAAAAAAAAAATTCCTGAAAATTGTGAAGAGAACAGCTCATTTTTTCCCTTTCAACAATGTAACTAAATGCTCATTTTCATATACAAATCAAGGTTAAATTATAGACACTGCCAGAAGAGGTCACTTGGGTCCATTTCTGCTACCTAAGAGAATTACTATAAAATTAAATTAAAAGCACACTACAACAATGCTGCCAGAGCTCCGAGGTTCTCTGTTACTTTCATGCGAACAAGTGAGGGGAACAAACTTTTCACATTTCATTTTGAGTCTGTGTAGCACAGGTTGGCCAAAATCTCAGGATCCTCCAAGTCGGCCTTCCAAGTGGAGGTAGAGGTACACACTCCTAAACCCAGTTTAGAAGATTTTTGTATCTTAGTTCATCAAGTCCATTTCCTAAGTTCTCATTTCCTGTAAAAGAGCTACATTATTCTATATTTTTAAGTTAGCATACAAAGTAATGGGCTTCACAAGGGCACTTTGATATATGTGTATCCATGATATTTTGGTCTTACTCATTTGCACATTCTGCCTTTACCCACTTCCCTGCCCCCTCTTGTGCTGGTCACCATCCTCCCTTCACATAGTCCTCCCTGCTTGCACATGTGTCCCTGAATATGTTAATATAGATTCCTTCAGATATGTCCCTAGGAGCTGCAGAGCTGGTCAAGTGGTGGTTCTCTCCCAGTTTTTTGAGGAACCTCCATGCTGACTTCTATAATGGCTGTACCAGTTTACACCAGCACTGTATAAGTGCTTCCTGTTCCCCACATCCTTGCTAGTATTCATCGTCTTTTTTTTTTTTTAAGATGGTAGCCATTTTGTCTGGGATGAGATTTTTATCCCAAAACAGTTTTAATTTGCATTCTTCTGATAACTAAAGATATTGCACACTTTACCAAATTTTGTCAAAGTTTTCACTATAAAGATTTTTCAGGTCCTTGGTTAAGTTTGTCCCTAGGTATTTTCAAGGTTTTTTTTTTTTAATTATATGTTAACACATTGGGTCCCAAATTTGTCTTTACAGTAAAATCATATAGAATCCTTTAAAAACTTCAAATTCCTAGCCACTAGCCAAAGTAATTAAATTACAATCTTCTGGGATGAGAAAAAGACCTCATTATCTTACGTTCGCACAGGTAAAGCCAATGTGCAGATTTGAAGCCACCATGTAAATACTGAAACCTTTAAAGGAAACCTCTTTAGGCTTTGAAGGTAGTGGTTTTCAAATTCTCCTGTGCATAAGAACCACCTAAGGAATTCAAAAAAATCCCCAGGCCACAGTCAAACCTCAGGCCAATTAAATTACAATCTTGAGGGAGGTTGAGAGTCTATCATTATTGTTCTTTTTATTGATGTTTTTATCATTATTATTTCTTTATGCTCCAAATATACTGCCAAGTTTTAGAACTAGGGCATTATACTGGAGGAGAATTTGTAATACTAATTAAAACCATTAGATATCTGGGAAAAGAATTTCATTGACACAATAAAAATTCTTTTAAAAGTCTCCAAAAAAAGAGAACAGAACAAGAAAGTGTATTATGTTATGTAAAGAGGATGATACTCTAGCAAGTAGACCAGCTATTATGTTAACTACAATGTTGAAAATTGGAACAGAGACAGAAAGAAAAACTAAAACAAAGGGAAGAAAGGAAGTATAATCTATTATCTTTTAAAGATATATAATTAATAAAATATGCCTCTCTCCTATCCACTACACTTAGCAAATGTAATTTTTAGAGAATTTGAAAAGAATGTTAGTGGTAGTAAAAGTTTCCAAGTCCTCAAATTTGTAGAATAAGTGAATGGATTTTTTCAAAGCAAGAAAGTACTGCCTCTTACCTCTCACTCCCATTCTAATCAGTAGTTTCTGGCTACTCTTTGGTCCTTTTGAAAATTAGTTTAGTACAAACAAAATGTATATGATGCTTGAAATGCAGCAGCAGAAGAGATGACTTCATGATATAACTTTTATGTGTATATTTAATCTTCACTTTTATGTAAATATATTTCAGTGGAAGTTTTAAGCATCATTTAAAACAGGTTTTATAAAGTACAATTAGATTGGAAGAGAAATTAAGTATGCAATTTACACTGCTGTAACTGCAGTGCCATTGAGGAGCAACAGATCTTTTATACCACTAAACTCACAGCATAATGCACCCCAGGCTTCACAGCACACGGGATTATAGATCTGCCTAGTAAAGTGCCTAGTAAACAGATCCAGTTATTATCAGCTCCTCTAAGTTCGCAACTATGCATGAACTACCAACTGACAGTGTGTGTGTAACACAAAAGTGGCAGCAAGCATCCACATAGCCAATAATGTGGTGGAAGATTTAGTGGGTTTAATAAATGCCAGCCCCTGAATCAAAGCTGGATGAGCCAACCACTTATTTTGTTATGTATAATCCAGATGTGGAATATACTACTTTGATGGGTACCTACATAGTGAAATGACTGTTATAGTCTAGCCAATTAATACATCTATCACTTCATAGTTACCTTTTTTTTACAAGAGAATACACAACTAAACCTGAAATTTTCCAGTGTACAATATAAAATACAGTACGTATGCTGCATATTGGACCTCTAGACATATCCACTCTATAGATGCAACTTTAACCCTCTGACGTTCATCTCTCTATGTGGGTCATTCCACTTCCAACTCTGGTGATCACCTTTCTACTCTAAATGCATTTGAAACTTTTTAGGTTACACATCTAAGGGAGCTCCTGCAGTACTTTCCTTCGCATGTCTCTCTTATTCCGTTAGTTATAGCCTACACAGTCATTCATGTCAGAAGTGGATCCCTTATTGAAAGGCTGAATAATATCCCATTAGATAGATGATAGATACATGGATAGACAGGTGATAGATACAGGTATAGATATATATAGATACACAAAATGCATATGTATCTGTATGCATGTATAGATGACAATAATGATGATGATGATAGATAGATGATAATAAAGATAGATAGATAGATATGTTTCCTTTTTAAAGTATTTTCTTTTATTTATTTGAGAGACAAAAAGATGCAGAGAGAGAAGGAGAGAGAGAATGGGCATGCCAGGGACTCTAGCCATTGCAAATGAACTCCAAACTCATGAGCCACCTTGTGCATCTGGCTTACAAGAGTAGTAGGAAATCAAACCTGGGTCCTTATGCTTTGTAGGCAAGTGCCTTAACCAGTAAGCTATCTCTCCAGCCCCAGGTATGTTTCTTTATGTACAGGTCATCCAGTGATGTGCACTTGGGTTTCTCCCATTTGCGGGCTGTTGTGAGTAACGCTTTAATGAAGATGGTACACACAGCTACTCGCACAGAGCTAGGCATAATCCAACTATGCATGGCCTCATGCTAAGACAATGGCAAAGTGCACAAACTTTATGTTATAAGACAAATAAATTCAATTCTAGAAAACTAATATACAGCATGATGACTAGAGTTAGTAAAAATGTAGTGCTTGCTTCGGAAGCAATATACTAAAATTGGAACAATACAGAGAAGATTAGCATGGCCCCTGCGCAAGGATGACACGCAAATTTGTGAAGCACTCCATATTTTTTTTAAAAATGCATTTCACAACTAACATAAGTCAATAGGGAAAGTCAATGCTATGTGAAGTGTAAATTATGTAAATAATTTACAAATGCTATGTGAAGTGTAAATTATGTAAATAATTTCGATCTTGAATCATTTACCAATGCCCACAATCAAAACATCACACTGTTAATCTGTAAATACATGTAATTTTATTTGCCACTCAAATAGCAATAAAGCAGGGGGAAATAATCTCAACAAATGATGTCATTGGGGAACATTTTTTTGTCTTATGGCTGCCAGATATTTTTCTATTTGGGAATTTTAATATATTAACATATAGTAATTTGATCATGTTCCATAGATTATTCTCTTTTGTCCCCTCACCCCCATTGTCTGAGGATCTCCCTCACATAACTTTTTAATTCCAGGTTTAGACTGAGCCATCATAGGACTCATTAGTTACCCAATCCAAATGTGAAATACTCTTTCCCCAACAACCAGCATCATTATAAGACATATCCATAATCACCACTGCAGCCTAAAGTCTTCTCCTGCATTAAATATATTTAGTCTTGGCTGATAAACAACGTGCTGAGATTTGGGGTGGGACATAGTTCACAATTCATCTATAATTTTAAAAATAAAGATCATAAAACCATCGTAACGTGGACCACTCTAGCAAGTAAAAAGAAGCATACACAAATCATCCAGACAAACTTTTATTTTAGCTTTGGTGAACAATGCCTAATATAACCCAAACACTACAGAAAAACTAAGATAATTAGAAAAAATCGTTCCTTCTAAACACAAAACATTTTGCAACTTTGAATATGAATCTGCATTATAAACTACCTACACTTTAATGTCAAATGAAAGACACAAGTACACTTTCTACTCTAGCTTCACTAAATGGTTGATGTGATTGGCATGACACTTCTCCTCTTAGTAATATCTTTGGATAGACATAATATCTCATCTCCATTTTTTAAAATGCTCCCAAATGTGTTAAGCAAGCACTTTTTTTTTTTTTGTTTATTTTGATTTATTTATTTGAGAGTGACAGACAGAGAGAGAAGGAGGCAGAGAGAGAGAGAGAATGGGCGCGCCAGGGCTTCCAGCCACTGTAAACGAACTCCAGACGCGTGCGCCCCCTTGTGCATCTGGCTAACGTGGGTCCTGGGGAGTTGAGCCTCGAACCGGGGTCCTTAGGCTTCACAGGCAAGCGCTTAATCGCTAAGCCATCTCTCCAGCCCAAGCAAGCACTTTTAAGATTGTCTCATACTCTAATAGATGCTCTGTGCTTATCCCATCCATACCAGAAATACTATAATGAACTCCAAAAAAGATGTTTTTGTGAAAAATTAAAAAAATTAAAAAGATCAAAGCAGGCGTGGTGGCACATGCCTTTAATACCAGCACTTGGGAGGCAGAGATAGGAGGAATAATACCATGAGTTCAAGGCCAATCTGAGATTACACAGTGAATTGCAGATCAGCCTGGCCTAGAGGGAGACCCTACCTCAAATAAAAAATATATATATATATGGCTGGGCTGGAGGGATGACTTAGCAGTTAAGGCATTTGCCTGCGAAGCCAAAGGACCCAGGTTCAATTCCCTAGGACCAATGTTAGCCAGATGCACAAGGGGGCGCATGTGTCTGGAGTTTCTCTGTCAAATAAAATATATTTAAAAAAAAAAAAAAAAGATAGCTACCTTACTGTGAGACTATCCCTGTTCCCTGTTCAGACTTGTCTACAAGTGATCCAAGAACATAGGACTTCCATTGATAAACCACGTACAAGGCAGGTGCTACTCTCAGCAAGCTCTCCTATCAGATGCTTCCTCAGTTTAGAAACTCATTTTTTTACCCTATGCCTGGCCTATGCAAAAAAGGAAAAAAATTACATGCCTGTGTCTCCTAGCTGGTAAATGGATGATAAAATTGTCACTTTCCAGGCATGGTGGCGCATGCCTTTAATTTCCGTAGTTAGGAGGGAGAGGTAGGAGGCTCACCATGAGTTTGAGGCCAGCCTGAGACTACATAGTGAATTCCAGGTCAGCCTGGACTAGAACAAGGCCCTACCTCAAAAAAAAAAAAAAAAAAGGAAAAAGCCAGGCATGGTGGAGCACACCTTTAATCCCAACACTCAAGAAGCAGAGGTAGGAGGATCGCCATGAGTTTGAGGCCACCCTAAGACTACATAGTGCATTCCAGGTCAGCGTGGACTAGAGTGAGAACCTACCTTGAAAAACCAAAAAAAAGGTTAAAAAAATTGTCACTTTTGTAATATGCAGATTTCTCATGGCTGTTTTCCCTTCATTCCACAAACAAGCCTTTGCAGTTGCCTGCAGCACGAGACCATTCTTTCATGGAACTCACGCCACAAGAGAGATCAATGCAAATGAGCCATTTCTGTGCATACCAGTCTCTCAGTTGACTCTCACATATCATAGCAGTGCCTTCTTTCTTCCAATCATGTCTGATACATAATGGGTGTTGGAAGGAGATAGGGAAAACAAAAAGTGTTCCTTGGGTTGTTTTTCCACTAAGGATTCTTTTTATAAATGTGAAAACATCCCTGCAATATTGTCCAAAAGAAGAAACAGCATTTGCCAAACAATAAGCATTGGAAAACTGGGTGATGGTCAACTCAGTTATTTAAGTTCTCTGTGCTATGTTTTCACATGTGAAAATAAACATATTACCACTCTTAATAGGAGATTTGTAGATTGAGTGGTATAATTGTATAATGCACATCTCACCTGAGTAAATGTCCAAAACTTAATGCACTTTTAAAGCAAAATATAAAGATTTCCTAAAAGCCTACCATCCTCTGTAATATCTAAGAAATTGGCAAATATATCATCCTAGCCAGCATTTACCACATATACCAAATCCAGCATTCCAGAATATATACCTACTAATGTCATGTACTGTGTGACAAATACTCTGAGGGACTTAATAATTTCTAAAATGTGTTTAAAACTTTTTTTAAAAAAGAGAGCACAATTCTTATATGGGAAGTGTAAGAAGGATTAGAATGTGCTGTGATGGGAACAAGGAAATGCCCCACAGGTCTGAAGACACATCCCACATGGATTTCCTTCTGCTCAGTGTCTCTCAAAGTTGAGAAGTCTTGAATTCACCTGTGGAACACCTGAATCATTTGGATAAGCTGTTTAAAAATACATAAACTGACATTTGACGGGAATCCTCTGCCAGTCACGAAGTCCCACCAGTGATTGTATATGTAAGTAGTTCATGCACCAGACTTGAAGTCTGGAGCTGAGCAGGAGCTAGCCCTGTTCACTCTGGCCAATCTGTCTACATGTTCATTTCCTTCTCAAACTAAGCAAACATACAGGTAATCAAACTTCCTCAATGAACACTTGAATCCACCTCCCAATCAGAGAACCAAGAGCCCAATTCTCAACTAACCAGAAAAGTGCATGGAATTCATTGTCTCTGTAGAATGTACTTTGCTTCTTCAGTCCTAAATGCTAGGTTGTCATCTGAAGCCCAATGATATTTGGCATTGTTTTTAAGCTAACTAAACTTATCCTCCTTTGCTATCCAATGAATTGCCATTAAAACGAATGCTTGCTCAAACTCCCCCAAATACCACAGTTGCTTTATAATTGTACAGTACATTGTTTAATTGCCTGCTACTGCATAGCACTTACTACATAATTAGGTAAACAGTAATTATCCTTGAGGAAGAATTAACTAAGTGGAACCAGTGCACAGTAGAGTGAACCTCAGCCTTACTAGATAAACATAGTAAGGAAATTTTGAACAAAGGCTTTGGAATTAAGCCACTGAAGAACATCTTACTGGCCATAAGTTTTAGTTGATTTCACACAAACAAGAAAGGAAAAAATAGACAACACTTAATGAAGTCCTGGTCCATCTACCACATCATGTGGAACTTAAAATGATGGGATAAGTCCACCCTTTAAATGGAAACATAAATCAACTAGGCTGGAGAGATGTCTCAGAGGTGGACTATGCTTCCTTCTTCCTGCACAAGCATGAAGGCTTGAAACCATCCAAGTTTGAATCTCTGGATCCCACATAAAGAGCTGGGCTTGGCCTGGCCACACATGCTTGCTACACCAGTCCTACAAAGGGGAGCAGAAACCAGGGACTGTCTGAAGCTCTTTCTCTCTCTCTCTCTCTCTCTCTCTCTCTCTCTCTCTCTCTCACTCACACACACACACACACACACACACACACACAAGCAGCAAGCTCTGGTATGAGTAAGAGACTACAGTTCAAATAAGAATGAGCAAAAATGGGGGGGGGCTGGAGAGATGGCTTAGAGGTTAAGGCACCTGCCTGCAAAGCCAAAAGGACCTCGGTTCAATTACCCAGGACCTACATAAGCCAGATGCACAAGGGGGCTCATGCATCTGGAGTTTGTTTGCATTGGCTGGCACGCCCATTCTTTCTCTCCCTCTCTCTTTCTCTTTCTCAAATAAATAAATGAAAATAAAGTTAAAAAAATTTTTAAGAGGTTGGAGAGATGGCTTAGCACTTAAGGCACTTGCCTGCAAAGCCAACGGTCACAGGTTCAATTCCCTAGTACACACACAAAAAGTGAGTGACATATGCATCTGGCATTCGTTTGCAGTGACTGTAGGCCTTGGCGCACCCATTTGTTCTCTCTCTCTTCCTCTCTCTCTCTCTCTCTCTCTCTCTCCAATAAATAAATAAAATATTTTTAATGAGCAAAAAAATGGAGGGAGACACAGATGTTCTTCTCTAGCCATTACAGGCAAGCATCCCCCAACTGCAGGCATGGGGTGGCACAAGGGTTCATACATATGTATACACCACACACACATACACAAACACAAAACAAAATCAAGTGAGTCTATAGAGCCGGAGTATAGGCAGAATATGAAAGCAGGAAGCTAAAGTATATTCTATCAGTTCACTGAAGTACTGCCCATAAACTGCCCTAAAATGAAGAATATGTTGTGAGAACTGGAAAAGAAAGAGGAATTGATAAGGAAGCCATTAAAAATTCAGAAGAAAAGAGTAAATGAGAGGAAAGAAACTAAAAATAAATTTTTAAAAATAAGCTCAAAGAGAAAAATACTATTGCCATCAAGTAAGAGCACAATGTCACTGGCCACCCTGAGGCACCTCCGTCACTATGGTGATGCTGCCTAGAGGAGTGGTTAGGGCAGACACAGTGAGTCAGACAGGAAGAGAAGTCACCCAAAGGACACCTATAAAGAAGTCAAAAGGCAGTGTTCATTCCCTGCCCCATGTCCACAGGTACTCTTTACAATGCTGTTAACTGCCACACTGACTAAAAGCACTATCATAAGTGCTTATTTAGAAAATAACTTGTTATTTTATTTTCATAAATTATCTTTAAAATGTATGTCATGCACACAAATTATTCTGAATAACTTCCACATTCTCTTCTTCCATAAGAATGTATCCCTGGAAAGACAATATAAAAGAATCTGTACAGCTTATTTGATCTAAGGAACAGACTCATCTGTGACTTTCTTTCTCTTTTGAACCCCAAGTATAGAGAAATTAGTTCTTATTCCTCTGCTCATAATACATGGTCATCATTATAAAGTCTCTGTCTTGCTTTAGTTTAATTTCTAATTTATTCATAATCTTCTCTTGTTCCATAGGCCTCATTTCTTACATTACTTGCTATATATTCTTAAATACTGAGAGAGAGAGAGAGAGAGAGAGAGAGAGAGACAGAGAGAGAGAATGGCCATGCCAGCACCTCCAGTCTCTGCAAACAAACTCCAGACACCTGTGCCACCTTGTGCATCAGGCTTACTTGAGTGTTGGGAAGTGAATTCCAGGTCAGCCTGAGCTAGAGCAAAACCTACCTCGGGAAAAATGAAAAAAAAAGAAAAAGTTATGACCCAAAGCTTTTCATATATCTAAGAGTTCTTTAAATTGTTTTCCTATTCCATGGATCCAAATTCTACCCATATGAAGTTTAAAAACAAAAATGAAGAATAAGAAAAGCTTACTCTAGAAAGCACAAGTCAACAGCTGGGATGTAATTTAGGTTGAGTAGGAGATAATATACACTACAGTTTAAAAGGCTCAGACTTCTAAAAGGAATAGACTACTGGGAAGCTAAAAAAAAAAAAAAAGCTATGCTATGCTAGAATATAGTGCTTTTGCTAAGAAACATTCCAGTTTCCTTTATAATCAGCTATTCTCCCATAAATCTACCCTCTGGCTTATTCTGAGACCCAAAATGATACCTCTGGGGCTAACAACAAGAAGTTCCCATTCAGGTTAAAGCTTATTCTCAGCCCAAGATACATGCCACAGTTATGAGCAAAACAAGAACTGGAAAGGGCTAGAATTCTAGGACCTGTCAGAGCTTATAATCAGCAACCTAGAAACCAACCTTCAGCCCATACATTATGAATAGGAAGCCAACCACACTCTGCTCAGAGACTGAAAGTACAGGTTAAAAACCCTACTAACAGGGCTGGAGAGGTGGCGTAGCAGCTAAGGCATTTGCCTGCAAAGCCTAAGGACTCATACTGAACTCTCCAAGTCCCACAGAAGCCACATGCACAGTGACGCCAGCACACAAGGTCACACATGCACACAAGGGGGCGCATGTGTCTGGAGTTCCATTGCAGTAGCTGGAAGCCCTGGTGTGCGAATTCTCTCTGTCTCTCTCTCTCTCTCTCTCTTTCACACACACACACACACACACACACACACACACACGCACACACACGCGCGCATGCGCCAGTCCATTGAGCTTGCCTCAAAAAAAAAAAAAATTAAAAAAACACTACTACCAGATGAGGCTAATGGTCATACATCCTGATGCTAACACTCTATCACCCCAGGCTTCCTCAACTCAACTCTGCCTGCATCTATTACTGTTACTATAATATGGCCACACCGTGGGTGCCAAAATCTCTTGCTATTCACACTGTCCTGAATTCTCCAAGCTTTTTGAATCCACATGGCTCATTCTCTCCTTTCCTTTCTGGCCTTGCTCAAGGGTCAATTAAGCAGAAAAATCTCACTCATCTATTACTTTGCGGAGCACCAGGTCCCACATATGCACAGAGAGAGAGAGGGGAACCATCTATTTCTATTTTTAACTTTTCTCTATTTCTTACAAAGCACTTATTTTATTTACTTCCCCACTAGAATACAGACACCATAATAACAGCAAAGAATTTTGTCTATTTTACAAATTATGCTATCCTCAGCTCCTACAATAGTGCCTGGAACAAAAAAAAATGTACTAAAATATTTATGTAATAACCTTATTTAGAATATTGTTGAATCTGATGGTGCTATAACAAACAAGAGCACTCCGTCTCTGCCCTCGTGGAGATCACGCCTATGTAAAGAAAAAGAAAAGCAGCTCACAGAACTTGCTGAACTCAGAGGTTCACTCTGTCACAGACAACAGTCTGAAAAAGTTGAGGTTTGACTATGTAGCCACAGATAAGAGGAAAAAAAAAAAAAAAAACATCAGCAGTGAGGCTGAGAAAAGAGAACTCTGAAGGCTGAATTACTGACTTGCCTTTTGCCATCTTGGATCTTGAAAGGCTTTGTGGGCTTTGTAGAGCCTCATTCAGATGAGTGGTCACAAATGAGGAAGCAGCCACGAGGACTGCTCACAGGCTTGTGTTATTCTAAAGGGCATTTTTCAATTATTCTCTGTATGTGGGATAGCATTTACATTTTAAATAAGTTATCATGATAACAATTTGATCAATGTGCATATATTTACACATGTACATAACCACATGAACAGTTTAACAGTGGGCACAGCAACTGACAACTGGAAATGTCGGGAGGGGGGGGTTATGTAACTTGACCTTATTAAGCTGCGATGGATGGTTATTTTCTCAGAGAACAGAGGACGGCATCTACGGCCTTATTAGAATTGAGGTGGTGTTCTGTCAGCAAGCAAGTCAGAAACAAAGCTCTGTCCATAAGCACTCGAATGGGAATAAACATCCTATTTTGTATTGTCCACCAGACCCTGCTTGGCTGAACTTGAAGGAAGTGAAAGGTACTGAAGCTTTAAACATGGTCCTGGAGTCTAATTGAGAGAGAGGCTGAGGGCGAAGGCTGCTTTGAATGTGAAGTGGGCTGATCATGCAATTTACTCTCTAGAAGCCCTATTTCATTGCTGTTGATGGACAATGCTGTCTGACAGCAGAGAAGCCAGTCAGGTAGACTTTGTCCCTGCCTTGAGAGCGAGGGACTCATACTCAAGACCGGAAGGAATACTGGCTTATTTTCAGTTAGGCAATATAGTTAAATACAGATGAAGAGAGGAGAACAGACAGGATTTGCAAATAATTTCAATGCAAGTTTATTCTGTCCAAATTAGGCTTTAGCACTTGGGACCCATTAAAGGCCTTGTCTTAGGCTTTAGAAGGAAGAGAAAGCTGTATTTGTTTATTGCATAGAGTATATTGATATAGAGCACACTGGATTCTTATAGCAATGTTATATTATTTACATGTCATGTTTTAAAATATTTTATTTTTATTTATTTGTTCATTTGACAGAGAAAGAGGAAGAGAGAAAGAGAGAGAGAATGGGTGTGCTATGGCCTCCAACCACTGCAAACGAACTCCAGACACGTGCATCCCCTTGTACATCTGGTTAACGTGGGTACTGGGGAATCGAAAAAACCGGGTCCTTTGGCTTTGCAGACAAATGCCTTAACCACTAAGTCATCCCTCCAACCAATTAGATATTATTTTTAAAGAGTCAGTAGAAATGATCTCTGGCAAGTAGAAGTCAAATAAAATACCCTCTGTTCCAAGACACAGTTATAGCATACTGGACTGGAAATATTTTTTTAAATTACATAAAAGAAAATCCGCTATCAGCTCCTTCCCCTTCAGTTTTCTGGTTTTGACTCCCCTAACTTTGTAATAACATGTTTCATTGCTATTTTCGTATGAGAGTAAAGAATCTTATTTCCATAAATTATGATTTTCTGAACTACCAAACAAGACTTTTTCTTTTGAAGATTAATAAATTCTGTTATATGTAAAATGATTCCAACTACTATATTTAGATGTAAATTTTGGGTTTGTAGGCATCCTTGCAATGTTTTGTCATTGAATGGGGCATGCATTGGTTATCGCAGCACTGAAGCACTCTGTAGTCACCAGCCTTCTTACCTAACAGCCCACATGCAGCACCCCTAATTCCCTTCTCCTCACAATACCAAATAGCCTCCCCTGGTGATGGCTAAATAGATAGAATGTACTAAGGGCTCTGCCCTATACACTCTTTTGTATCACATATGGTATATTTCCTACTTAAATGTGTGACGCAAAATATGCCCGACCCAGAAAGACAACTAGTTCCTCATGTTTTCTATAACATGAAGGATCTGCATTTAAACTTACATTGTTGTGTATGTGTGGAAATGTGAGTATGTGTGCATGAGATTAAAAAGGGACTTTGTAAGGGGAAAAGGAGATCTTAGGGAATAAGAGGAAGGAAAAGAGAGAATAATGAATATATGTGACATAAAAGCAGAAGTGGACACTACTGGGGGGATGAGGGCAAGTAGTGATGGATAGGGACAAATAAGATCAAAGTGTAATGACATATATCATAAAATTTCTATAATGTAGCTCAATACTTTGAATGCTAACCTTAAATTTTTCATTTAAAAGGAGTGACAGAATCTAGTTAAATGGTCACATTTCTAAAAAATTATCTATCACATAATAATTAGGTCTGACAAACTCCATCTACCTCTTCAACACAAAACTGACCCTGCAATCCTGATGGGATTATTTACATCAAATAAAAATAAAAGGTACTTGTGGCGGTTTGAATGTGAACTGACCCCATGAGGCTCGTGAGTTTGTGACTAAGTCTCACACTTGATCACAGCTGGCAGATAGAGCCTTCCTGGAGGAGGTGTGTCACTGGGGGTGGACCTTGCGATTTATTAATCTAGCCCTACTGGGTGTTGGCTAGCTAGTTCACTCTTTCATTGCTTTCAGTCATATTGACCCCCAACAGCCCTTCACCCCTTATAATGATAAAATTTCTCCTCAAAAGTATAAGCCTGAAATTAAGCCACTCCTCCCATAAGCTGCTTCTAGTTAAGTGTTCTGTCCCAACAACAATAACTGCAAATAGTACTATATGACGTTAATTTGTTTTGATTTTATTTTTGAAGCATGGTATCACTATAGCCCAGGCTGGCCTGGAACTCACTCTGTGCCCAGGCTGGATCTGAACTCATGGTGAACCTCCTACCTCACCTTCTCAAGTACTGAGATTGAAGGCATTCACCACCGTGCCCTATATTGTTTCAAATTGTTTCCTATATTGTTTCAAAATGGACATGTGTGAGTGTACACCTTAACATGTTCAAAAGCTAAAATAATTCAAATTTTGAATAACTGCACATCAATACATTATATAAATAGGCTTTGATGGAACCAGAGAGGAGAACAGGCCTAGTAGGTAAGAGGCTAACCGCTGTCCATCATTTGAATGTGAATATCTTAGTCAATAAAATGACCTCTAGCCAGGTATGGTGGTACAAGACTTTAACCCCATCACTTGGGAGGTAGAGGTAGGAAGATAGCTGTGAGTTTGAGGCCACAGTGAGACTACATAATAAAAAAAAAAAATAGAACACTCCAGCTGGAACCATTTAGGAGAATTATTTAAAATAAAACAACTGGGCTGGAGATACTGCTTAGTGGTTGTGGCAGACAGCTTCAGGTTCGCTGAGATGAACTTCTAGACCAGGCATAGTTATGGAGGAAGGTATATTTATTGAAGCTTACAGATCCAGAAGTTCCATAATGGCAGAAGAAGCTGCCCTGCTTTCACAGATCCAAGCAAAGAGAGAAAAGCCCCAAGCCAAAATCCACATATCACACTTTAGGAATTCTAGGTGGAACTCAGTCACATTGTACATCTTTAGATTGAAATCTCAAATCGACCACCACATCATAGGGCTGGACCCTAAATTCTGCCCAGTGACACCTCTTCCAGCTAAGTTGTTGCAGATCCAAACTACAAATAAAATACCAAATATATTGGGGTCCATCTATTCAAACTACCACAGTGGTTAAGAGATTTGCCTGTGAAGTCTAAAGTCCCAGGTTCAATTCCCCAGTACCCACATAAGCCAGATGCACAAGGTGGTGCATGCATTTGGAGTTCATTTGCAGTGGCTAGAAGCCCTGGTGTGCCCATTCTCTGCATCTCTTGCTCTCTTTCTTTCTCTCTCTCTCTCTCTCTGCCTTTTTATCTCTGTCTCTCTTTCAAATGAATAGATAAAATATTTAAGAATTTTTAAAAACAGGTTATTTCTTTTTATCTTACATAGCTGAATTACCTACTCTAAATAGAAATTAATTAAAATCAACATTTTCCTATAATTTTAAGTATCTACCATCATATGTTGAGAGAAAGCATCTTTCTTTTTTCTTTCAAACTCCAAAGCAAAAAACAGAAAAACGTGTGTAGCACAGTCTTGCGCACACAATGTGTCAGCAGCTCCACACTCATAGAGGATAATGTGCTTCCTCACAGCACCGTCTTTATGGGTAGCTGAGTTAGAAACACAATAAGGACAAAAGCCTCATTACGTTCTGTTGGGTGGATGTTGTATCTCTGCATCTCTGTCTGATTCTCAAGCCAGTAATCCATCAAGGTTCATGGAAAAGAAATGAATAGTTTTGGTCAGTTCATCAGTGAACAAATGTACCAACGTACTTCTCTGGGTCCAGGTGTCATTACTGCACATCCTGGACATCATGTTCAATTGGTGTTTTACCCTGTTCAAAATGAAGATCATCTTTGTAAGAAGCTACCAGAAAATATACCTTGCCATCTCCTAAAGTTCCAAGCACAGGCACCCTTCTTGAACAAGGGCTGACCTACTGGATATTGTACTTCTTTTTTTTTTCCATGGTAGGGTTTCACTCTAGCCCAGGCTGACCTGGAATATTCACTATGTAGTTCTCAGGGTGGCCTTGAACTCTCAGCAATCCTCCTACCTCTGCCTCCTGAGCGCTAACATTAAAGGCATGCGCCACCACGCCCGGCAAGATACTGTACTTCTGAGAATATGATGAAATCTAAATCAAAAGTAGGCTAATCTAAATGTTTTCCTTCACCTAAAGTAGGATGGCAGAACTGGTAAATAAAATAATAACATAACATCTTACAAAGGGTCTCTTTCGTGGAAGTGAATAGACAGGGACACAGCCCCACAACGTACCTTGTTCTGAAAGCTCAGGAGGAAAGCCTGCTGTTCTTGTAAATTGCCCAAGTTAAATTGAGGCTCTGGACAAATGTTTGTTGAAGCAAATTAAAATCAATGACTTTCCCTAAGGCTTAAGTCACATAAATCATCACCACAATGAATCTGTGTTCAGTCTGGATTCTTGAATGGAGGATGAATCGAACTTCTGACAGACTCAGTGCAGTGCAGCCAGGAGGACGTTTTGTCCTGGCAGGGCTCACACTGTAAGAGGATTCCAGAGGGTACCAATGGTCCAATGCTGAACTCCACACAGCACTCAGCACCTTCCTTCAGAGGCTGAGCTCAGTAGGAGGATCTCTTTCTCATTGGGTAGGTTTTTGGACAAAGTCCTTTTCCTCATTCAATATATGTCCTCTTCACTCACCAAAAAGACTTGATGCCATAGATAGTGAAACTGACTAAATGCATTCTAAAATGCTCCAAGATTTAAAATCAGAATACTTTTATAATATAGCATGTAAAACAGATATATTAAAATATTAAGATAGATCAAAAATCATTTAGGAAGTAACACAATCAAAAGAAGTATGTGAACTCATATGGAAAGGCAAGTTCTGTTGGTGATAAATCATGGAAGAGTTTTTCAAATGATTCTTGGTATAAGGACACCTGAAGAAGTCCATTTATTCAACAACTGTTTATTGAAAGCAACTACTGTGTTCACTACAATTTTTCTTAATAAATATTCCTTGGATGGCTATTTCTTAACCTCTAAACAAAGCTAAGGACACATACTTACTACTACATGTATGTATGTATAGATGTACGTATGTCTGACGTTTCAGCTAAACGTCATAATCTGCTGGTGTAATCAAGCCCAGTGGAGGGCAGAGGCTGGTGAATCTCATTGAATATCTTTCTCTTAAACTACTGTTGCAAACACACTTCAGCAGGAGGCTGCCTGTCCAAACCACAGCTCTACTGAGAAATGTGGGATGCAGGATTCTAGGTCCTTAATTGATGTCAGACAAACAGAGTAAACATTTTATTTTCACACATAGAAATACAACTTCATCCTTGTTTCAATAGAAACAATCCTGCCTGATATATGAGCAGGCTGCAGGGATGCCAGTGAACAGAACCTTTTTTTTTCCCACAAATGTGAATGTGTTTTCAACTGCTCAAATGCCTTTTACATAGAAAAAGACATAGGTGGTTTTAAACCAGAAAGAAATTTTAAGGAATGCATTTTTCAACTGCCCACTGCATTGGTTACAGTGCTTTAAGATGATAAATTTCAAGGAGCCCTGCATCTTGTTGCTGCCCCATCAAGATGAGTCCGGGTGCAAATGGTCCTCAGGCTTGCACTCACAGGTGCAGCATGGCAGTGTGGAATACTAGCGATGCCTGTTTCCCATTGCCATAATGTGGAGGAACACCTAATGACACATACAGGAGGACAAGGGTAACATGTGTATCACAAAATAATAAACAGCTATCCTTCCTCCCAAACAAGACATACTGGTGTTAGAACCTCCTGTGACCCTCCCCCCGCCACACACACACACAGCAAAACACTGACAATTGTATATGACTTTGACAAATGTCCATCACTTTCCGGTAATTTGAGAAATCACTTGTAGCTGACAAGAAATATAAAAGTATGTGCTCCCCACAATATAGCTCCTTTCCAAAACCCTCAGCACTACCATTGCCGACACCTTCCTCATCCAGAAGGACTCTTTGCTGCCTTCCTTGTATAGGGCAGGGTCAGAGGGAGGGAGGCAGAAACCATATACAACCTGTGTTAGGAGAGGGAAGTATGAAGCTGACATTTCTTTGCCTACCCACAGAACAGGAATAGTTAGAGTGGCATCTGGCAGGCATCTAATCTTCTGAAGCAAATATATAGAAGTATTCCAGATAGGATGTCAGAAAACATATTGGCCTCATAGCCTGTTAAAAAGTGGATAAGAGAGATGCAGAGGAAAGATACCAATTATTTAGGTTAGAGTGTGCCCAAGTCGGAGCAACTAGCATGCCTTAGATATGTAGTCACCCTCAGTCCTTGAATGATTTCAGTAATTGGGAATCATCCCTTGTTCATCCATTTCACCTCCAAAGCAGCACTCCTTGCAGCTCAGTCTATATTAGCAATCTGCCGAGACATTAATTGAATATTGACCGAAAGAAATGTCTACTACCTGTAAAATCAGTACTGCTCTCCAACCGAAACTCAGTTCTAAAATCGAGATACACCAAGTAAGAAATTCCATCTCACACTGATTATATTCTAACTGGTAGTACATAGAAGATAAAGCATTTTATTTAAAAATAAGGACTAAAAAAAAATCAAGACAACTGCAGTGTAATGAAAAAAACCCTAGACTTGCAGGAAAAAGTTCCAGCTTTCTATGAGGTTCCATGGTATGATGTTTAGCACTCTGAACTCTGAAGGAGTTTCAGGTTTCTATTTATGCTTTGTTCTTCAAAACTCTGGCTATGACTATGAGCACTTTACTCATTTACTCTATTCAACTATTAATTTAAGTGTCTACTCTGAGATAAGCACTGTATCAGTTTATATCAGTCTCTAATTTTTCATTTGTTCAAAGGGCAATGTTTATATTTATTCTAACCCAAGCTGTTGTGCACATTAAATGGAATTGTTTACATGGTAATGCTTACCAATCAATGAAGAAACACTATGTAATTATGAAGCAGTTATTACCAAAAACATCCCAACAGCTGAATTCTGCGCTTGATTGTCACAGAGGAGGGAGGTAGAGATTTCTATGTATATGACATGTAAATTATACACAGATAAGTATACTATATATGAAGTTTAACAAATAAAATATAATTTTTAGAACAGAAATAGAATGTTTAGGCTATGGAAATAGTGACCATTTTGAAGTCTCTAGACTCAAGGATGTAACTCAGTTGTTAGGGTGCTTGCCTAGCATGAACAAGGCCTTGGGTTTGATTCCCAACCCCACATAAACTGGATCCAGGGGTGTATGCCTTTAATCCCAGAGCATGGGAGATAAAGGCAAGCAGATCAGGAGTTCAAGGTTATTCTCTGCTACATAATGAGTTCAAAGCCATCATGGATATATGATGAACTATGAAGAAGAAAGAAAAGAGAAGGAGAAAGAGGAGAGGAAGGAAGGGAAGGAGGGAGGGAAAGAAAAGATAAGAAGAACAATACATGGAGTTGAAAGTGATTTACCATTTAGTGGACAGTAAACTAATAGCTGTCCTAGAACAAGGTGCTTTGTGCTCTATTACAGAGCCACATTGTCTGAGTTCTATAACAACTCTACAGCATGTAGCTGTTATCAAGGAAAAGTTACTCAATCATTGTGCCTCAGTTTCCTCCCTCATAAGATATGGTCAATTATAGTATTTACTTTCTAGAATTGTAAGGATTAAATAAGCTAGCATATTCAAAGTAAGTTTTACATGCAGCATTGTAAGTCTACCTCAGGATGAGCTATTTACAAGGCAGACTTTTCTCTCTTTTCTACTTATGAACATTATCAAATGCAGTGATATTTATAAATCAATTCAGTAAATATTACTATAAGTACATATTTTACATAAACAACACAAGACTACTTCATGTTGCCTACCCAATAATCAAAGTCATCCTCTGGCTGTTAAAATCCTAAGCTAACACCTACTATCAAACTTTTCTCACAACACCTTACATGAATTCTTCAGTTCAATTAATTCCTTCTCCTATCTGCCCTTTCCATTAGCACAATCATACCTTATATCACCTTCATTTTCCTATCTTCCTTTCTTCTTTCTTTTTATAACAAAGTTCCTTAAAAGTGTTGTGTGTTTAAACTGTGTTTGCTTTTCCCATGTAAAGCCAGATGCACAAGAAATCCAAGTATCTGGAGTTTGTTTGCAGCAGCTGGAGGCCCTGCCCCACTCATTTTCTCTTTCTTCTCTCTCTCTTTCTGCTTGCAAATAAATAAGTAACATATGTTTAAAAACATTTTTTTAAGTCACCAATGGGGCTGGAGAGATGGCTTAGCAGTTAAGGTGTTTGCCTGCAAAGCCTAAGAACTCATGTTTGACTCTTCAGATCCCATGTAAGCCAAACAACAAGGTAACGCAAGCACACAAGGTCACACATGCACACAGGATGATGCACACGTCTGAAGTTCTCTTACAATGGCTGAGGCCCTGGCACACCAGTTCTCTCTCTCTTGCTCTCACTCTCATTTTAGCTCTTGTCCTCGCTGTCTTGCATAAAAAAGACAGTCTGTTGGGCTTGTTTCAAAAAAAAAAAAAAAAAAAAAAAAACAGTCACCAATGATCTCACCATTACCTAACCACATGTCACTTCTCAGGGCTCATCCTACACCTCTGTTCAGCAGACCATCCTTAAACCACTTTCTTCTTTTGAAAGAGGAAGTGATCTCCAGAACACTGCTCCTTCAATGCTACATCACTTCTCAGTCTTCTTTGTTGATTCATTCTCATTTTCTTGACCTAGATTCCTCAGATATCTAGTCTCTCTCTTTCTTTTTCTCTCTCTCTTTTTTTTCCTCTCTCTCTCTCTCATCAAATTTATTATAGTATTTGTTTGCAGACATAAGAGACTACAGAAGCAATACAATAGGAGAAATCTAGACTATATTGTATTGTCAGGTCTTGCTAATTATGGAGATTGAAACAATACTGCAAGTCAGAAATATGACTTATCATGAACTTTTGTAAACTTGGAGATTACTTATCACAGGGAGTGATTCCAAGAAAACAAACAAAGAAGGTTGCTTGGTCTCAGTGATAAAAACTACAGTCAGGAACAGGGGTCTATAGGAACTCCCTGTGGAGTTTCCTGTTTCCAGCAAGCTGGAACCTTTGTTGTCTACTTCTGGTCTTACACTGTAACAAACTAGTGTTAGGACACTTCAGAGTCCTGTCTGTGAACTGAGATCACCAAGATGGAAGACTGGGGATGCTACTTACTAACAAGCAGAAAAAACAGACTTGGATTCAGCCAAGATGTTTGTTTAGTATGTTTTTAACCTTCTGTCCTCTTCATATTAGATCGTTGAAACACTAGATTGCTGTGGATACCATAAGTGCTAGTCACTTGGAAATGAAGTAATGTGTTCCTCTGGATCTTATTTTTCCCAATTTGGGACCTTTGAAAGACACTGTGAATTTGAATTTGCTATTTTGATGTGTTATTATTGATGGACGTTTGACCCCTCAGAATTTGCTATTGATGTGCAGTGATAGAGAACTGACCTTTCAAAACTGGTCTCCTGCCAGCCAAGGTTGTCTGGTGTGATGGTGTAATCTGCCATAGGAAGGTAAAATATTTCATTAGTCCGTTCTGTTGACAGAGTCACATTGTGCAATTTAATTTCAGTGAGTCATTAAATGGAGCCTATTATCAGAGGTTTCAAAAACAATTTGCATTTCGATGCCTCCATAGAAATGCTTTCACACCACTGATTACGTTTTTCCTATTGTTTGATAGGTTCTAATGACTACTTTAGTGTTGTCAGAACTGCTGTTTTTTTTCTTAGTAATATAATGGACTTTATCTTGCTTAGCCTCAGTTGAAATTGCCTTACCAAGTTGATATGACTTTCTTGTTAATATTATGGCCAATAATATTTTGGTTATTATTTTGATTAATGAATAAAATTCTTATATAGTATTATTTTCTGCTATTCTTTTAAAATTAGCTAGAGGTAGAAACATCTGCAAATTCAAATTCATCTTTTCACATCACTTTTATCTCCTTAAATCCAAATTTACATTCAACTCCAATTATTTAGTTTTATTTAGCAGTAATAAAAAATCTCAAAATTAATATGTCCTGCACAACTCTTGATTATTTCTCTTCATGCCTGCCAGAACCACCATCTTCCTAATTTCAGTAAAGGGAAGTCCATTCAGAATTACTTTTCCACATACCCCTCTTCCTCTCAAACTCTACCCTCAGGTCATCAAGGAGTAAGTACCTCCTTCTTGGAATTTAGTCGCTGCCCATCCAGACATCATGGCATCCATCACTACGTAACCCAAAGCAACCCTTCACTTCTTATTTAATGTTTTTCCCTCTTCTCCATATGGTTTAATCCCACAGAAGGTTAAGGCTCATGGAGTAAGCCACTGCTCTTCTCAAAATAAGAGTTACCCTTTCCACTAATAATCAAGCCCCAAGGCCTTCACCACAGGCTGCAGGGGCCCTCCCTGTTGGAGGTCACTGACTCTGTGACCTCATCCATCAATCCACCCTACTTACCCAACCTCATTTTCTTCTACATCCATGTGGTTTCTCCTTTGCTTCCAACATACATCCTTCCACAGATGCATGAGATTACAGACTTAAGTGCTTAAAAGGTATATGTCTCCGAGCTGTGAACAATGCCTAGTGATTTCATATATTCACAAGAATGGACTGACTAAATGAACAATGAATTTCAACCCCTATTGCTTCATAATAATAGTACCTACACAATGAGGGTCCAGCTCAATGCCTACATTGTATTAAACTTTCATGGAGACTGTGAAAATAGGAAGTATTATCCCTATTATGTAAATGAGAAAGGTGGAGCAACAGAAGGTTATACCTCATGTCCCAGATCAAACACTGGAAAGTAGAAACTGGGGTTCTCACTAGAGTCAGTGCTCCTTGCATCAGGCCTCGCTGAACGCGTCATACTCACTAAAAACCTACAGTCACTTATGCTCCCTACACCGGCTGGTGTTCTTACATGTCTGAAGTGTCCTCCTTCTGAGTCTGAATCTCAGGTTTCTACTGCAAATCAGTTCTTCTCTTAACAATTCCCATGGCTGACACCCTACTGGTCCATATAAATTATTCTTGGTGTCAGCATCGTCATTCTCCGGAATCAAGCTCTTGAATCTGTGAAGTGCCACAATCCCAAGTGCAGCTGATTTTCCAGCATTCCAATCTATAAGTGTGTGTTAGTGTAATCTGTTCAAGCACACACTTCAGGACATTAGCTTAAGTTATCTCATTTAAATATCTTTCGACTTCATATATTTATCACCAAGACTATCCTTAACAAGAGGTAAATGACATGACGTATTAAGCTAAAATAGAGATGTAAAAGAACACAAAGAACTTGAGTACGAAAGCTACATAGCTCATTGTTGCCATTCAGAAATTCCTTGCTCTTATCATTTTTAATATCATAGTACTTTTTGACAAAAAGTACCATATCCTCTTTGTTTTCCATTCCTTTATACTCCTAGCTTTCTTCCTGTTTTCATAGGGACTTCTCTCTTATCTCAACTTTAAATGTTGGTTTAGGACTGGCTCATCTTCTCATTTCATGGCTGTGTATCCTGAACAAATTCATGTCTCTGTATCTCTAGCAAAGAGATTATAGTAACATGGGCTTAACAGCTATGAGAACACAAGGTTAGTTCACAATTCAGTTAAGTCAAAAAATAAATTAATAAGTGCTTATCACTATGGTTAACACCAGATTTCTAACTTGGAAGCTCTGCAATACAGTGACAGATGACATAAGTGGGTGAACTTGCGTGTGTGTGCTTATGTACGCATTTAAGCTAGAAGTCAATGTCAGATGACTTCAATAAGTCTCTACCTTATTTGTTGAGTCAGTGTTTCTCAATGAACCCATAACTCACCTATTTGGCTAGTCTACTTAGCCAGCTTGTCCCAGGAATACTCCTGTCTCCACCTCCCAAGCACAGGGGTTCCAGGCACACCCCAAACATGCTGGCATCTATGTAGGTGCTGGGAATCTGAACTCAAGTCCTCACACTGGTACAGCAAGTGCTTTACCCTCTGAGCCATCTCCCCGAACTCCGACAAGGGCTTTCTTTGAAATCTTCTGTGATTTGATATACATCCACATGAAAAATGTGAAATTTTTCAATCTTCTGTGCCATGTTTCTCTGCTGCTTTGTAAACATGGAAGTCTCTTCCACATATAGTCATGTGCAAGTCACACATTTGACAGAAACAGTCTTGCTGACTGAACAGCAGCACCCTGCCCTACAGGGAATCATTTTCAAACTAGCCACTATCTTTGTCAGCTTCTTTAGGCTGCATGACGTCACAAATAAGTGATGCATTTTTAACCTCAATTTTCTGTCATTGCCATGGTATAGCTAATCCCTTCCCCACTATTCGTCATTCTGCTGCTATTATGTGATATTTTTAAGAGTGAGGATTGTAGTTCTTGGATAGTGCTTCAGCAAACAGCTGTATGCAGGTGTCACCTACAGGTGGCTGACCACCACTGTCTACTAGAGTTTCATCTGCAGCCACATATGATATTGCAGAATTGCTCAACCATCCCTGCAAACTTACAGCAGGCAGGAGTTATACTTGGTATAAATCTGAGTTCTGTAACTGATAACACATAAATACTCCACTCTTCTCGGTCTCCAGTGTATTGTACACCACTCTTCAATGTTTGCACAGTAAAACTGAGGCGCAGTTACACACAGCCATAAACAAATGAAATAATGTACCTTAGACAGCTTTTACTCTCTTTCTTATTCTCTTTTCCAAGCACTCTAGTCCCATGGCCACTTCCTCAAATACACTACAAGAGTGAGGGCTCTAATGGGCTTTACCTTGGGGAAAGAAGAGCTAGGTCCCAGCACTTTCCATAGTCTGTTTCTCTATTCATATGACCTTGTCAGGAGGAACCAAGTATCCTGAACTGGAAACATGACAATTAAATAAGTCAGCCATGTGTTCTGCTTAGGTCTGCATACTTGCCAAGCTAATTCATTCATTCTCTCATAAACTATTAGCCATTAACTATACTCTAGGCTCTCGTCTAGGTTCTAGAAATATAGCAGTGAGCATAAAATATATACAGTTCAAGGGTTATTTTCCCAGTAAAACAAAATAATTAACAAGAAAATATGTAATGTGCCAGGTAATGATATTTTCTATTAAAAAAATCATAAGGGCTAGGATATGTATCTGTGGATAAAAATGTGCTTGCCAAACACAAAGAACTGAGTTTGGGTAGCCAGCACAGACATGAAAGCTATGGCTGCCCACACCAATAATCTTGGAACTGGGGAGGCAAAGACAGGCTGATTCCTGAAACTTGCTGGCTGGCTAGTCTAGCTGAATTAGTGACTCTGGGTTCAGCAAAATACACTGTCTCATCAATAAAATGGAAAGTGATTAATAGAGGCTCCTACTGTCAATATTTGACTTCCATGCACATACATACATGCACATACATGCACACACACCACACACACACACTTGCAAAAATAGGGTTAAATAACAAGAAAGAATCCTTAAAAGGGTGATATTTCAGCAAAGACTTAGAAGAAGTAATTCATGAGAGTATGGGGTGGGGTGGGGGCATCATGTCAGACAAAGGGAACTGCAAGGTCAGAGCCCACTGGAGCTTGCCATAGCTGGGGAAGGGCAAACCTGCAGGCCTTACTGGGGATAAACGCGAACAGAGAGCACAGGAAGGAGACAACGTGGCTCTTACAGGCCAAGGTATGAAAGCCAAATCCGATTTGGAAAACAAAAGGAAGGAATTGGGACATTTGAAAAGAAGTATATCATAATTAAGTTTACATTTCTACAAGGTCCTTCTTGTTGCCATATGTCAAAAGTCACTGTTGGAAGAGCAAAACCTGAAGCAGGGGTAACCATGGGAAACATTAGTGGAGACAGGATGGAAGAAGAAACATGTAAATGAATAAGCCAAGAAAATAAAAACTGAACATGTCACTACTGCTCGTGTGGTTCTCACATAAACATTGGGACAAAAAGCTGTTCTCTTCTACACAAGAGAATTTTTAATGACTTTAAAATAAAAATATAAGCCTATATTGGGGTGTTAAAAGGCTTCATTCTACTTACTAAGAAAAATGAAGTCTTATTTTTAAGCATCTACTTTAAGAGAAGATCTTACATCAGTCCACCCAGAGTCACAATCAACAGGAAATCAGAGATCAGATTTAATTTGTACAAATTGGAGGAAAACTGGATATATATCTGTAGAAGGATGAAAATAGATTCTTCTCTTTCTCCGTGCACAAGAATTAAGTCCAAATGGATTAAGGACCTTAACATCAGACCTGAAACTCTGAAACTGCTAGAGGAAAAAGTAGGGGAAACCCTTCAACATATTGGTCTTGGCAAAGACTTTCTGAATACAACCCCAATTGCTCAGGCAATAAAACCACAGATTAACCACTGGGACCTCATGAAAATACAAAGATTTTGCACTGCAAAGGACACGGTGAAGAAAGCAAAGAGGCAACCTACAGAATGGGAAAAAATCTTCACCAGCTATATATCTGATAAAGGATTAATATCTAAGATATACAAAGAACTCAAGAAGTTAAATAATAAGGAATCAAACAAATTGGAGGGGCAGGAGAGAGTAAGAAAATTCTAAACTTATTCTTCTAAAGATTAAAAAAATTAAAGTAGCCAGGCATGGTGGTGCATACCTTTAATCCTAGCACTTGAGAGGCAAAGAGAGGAGGATCACCATAAGTTCAAGGGTAGCCTGAGACTAAGTAGTGAATTCCAGGTCAGTCTGGGCTACAGTGAAACACTACCTCAAAAAAAAAAAAAAAAATGAAAGAAACTTAATAAACAAATGTCTAAAAACTCAAGCAATAAGCGAGAATAAGTGAAAAGAGTTGGAACTCTCCTTAAAGGTACAGTTGTCCACTCCTTTCATTCAAAGCCTCAATACTAGGAAAAACTTGAGGATTCGGCTGAAGCTACTTGTTTCAGATTCACATAGTTTAGTGGTGGGGATATGTGTTACATTTGCAGTTGGGGTGATGACTCAGCAAGTAAGAGCTCCTTACAGCAGAAACATGACAGTTTAAGTGGTTCTGAGTTTGATCCCCAGGACCCATGAAAAAAAATCTGGGCAGGAGCACAGACACCTATATCCCCGGGACCTGCAGGGGCAGAGATAGCAGAATCACTGGGGCAAAATGGTCAGCCAGAAGAAATGAATGAATTCCTAGCCACGTAACACCTACCAAAGCTAAACTCAGAGATGATTAATCTCCTAAACAAACCTATCACATCCATCAAGACTGAAAAGATAATCAAAAACATTACCAAAAAGGAAAGTCCAGGACTGGATAGCTTCTCAGTCAAATGATATCAAACCTTCATTGAAGAACTGAAACCAATTTTTCTCAAAGTGTTTCACATAATTGGAGAGCAGGGAATCCTCTCAACTTCTTTTATGAAGCTAGTATAACTCTAACACCAAAACAAGACAGAGATACAACAAGAAAAGAAAACTATAGGCCAATATCCCTGGTGAACTTAGATGCAAAGATCCTGAACAAAATCCTCACAAACTGAATTCAACAGCACATCAAAAGCATTATCCACACTGATGAAGAAGGATTCATCCCAGGGATGCAGGGAACATATGGAAATTGGTTAATGTAATGCACCACATAAATAAACTTAATCACAAGAACCAGATGATCATTTCAATATATGCAGAGAAGACCTTAAATAAAATACACATCACTGCATGATCAAAAAGCTGGAGATGGGCTAGAGAAATTGCTTAGCAGTTAAGGCGCTTGCCTGCAAAGTATAAGGACTCATGTTCAATTCTCCAGGTCCCACATAATCCAGGCACACAGAGACACAACTGTGCAAAGTCGCACTATGCACAAGGGTACACACACATCAGGGGTTCAATTGCAGTGGCTGGAGGCCCTGGAATGCCAATTCTCATTCATTCTCTCTCTCTCTCTCTCTCCTTCTCTCTCTCTCTCTCTCTTTTTCTCTCTCTCTCTCTCTTGCAGAAAAGAAAAGGCAGTCTGTTGGGCTTACATCAAAAAAAAAATGTGGAGAAAATAGGCATGGAGAGTTTATATCTCAACACAATAAAGGCTATGTATAAAGCACCTAAAGCCCAAATAATGCCTAATGGGGAGAGACTCAAGGAGTTCACACTGAGATCAGGAACAAGGCAAGGGTGTCCACTCTTACCACTGCTCTTCAACATAGTACTAGAAGTGCTAGCTCAAGCAATAAGACAGAAAAAAGAGATAAAATGGATACAAATTGGAAAGGAAGGAGTCAAATTAGCACTATTTGCAGATGACACGATCCTATACATAAGTGACCTAAAAGTCTCCACCTCAAAATTTCTAAAGGTAATTAATTCCTTCAGCAAAGTGGCAGGATACAAAATCAACACACAAAAATCTGTAGCCTTTCTATATGCAAAGGACAAATATACAGAGAAAGAAATCAGTAAGGCTGTCCCATTTTCAGTAGCCACCCAAATAATCAAATATATTGGAATAACACTAAAAAAGAATGTGAAAGACCTATATAATGAAAATATAAAAACACTCAAGAAAGAAATTGAGGAGGACATAAGGAGACAAAAAGGCTTCCCATGTTCCTGAATAGGTAGAATTAATATTGTGAAAATGGCAATTCTACCAAAAGCAATATTCAGATTTAATGCAATGCCAATAAGAATATCAGCATCATTCTTCACAGAGACAGAAAAAATGATCTCAAAATTCATGTGGAATGGCAGCAGGCCTGGGACATCTGAACATATACTTAGCAAAAGAAACATCACTAGAGGGAACACCACATAAAATCTAAAGCTAGACAACAAAGTTACAGTAACAAGAACAGCATGGCCCTAGCCTAAAAACAGACATTTAGACCAATGGAACATAATTGAGGAACCAGCCCTTAGGTCAAGTAACTATAGCTATTTGATCTTTGACAAAGTGCCAATAACGTTATATTGGAGAAAAGACAGTATTTTTGACAAATGGTACTGGAAAAAAATTGTATAACCACTTGTAGAAAAATGAAGCTAGGTGATTTGCTCTCCATTTCCAGTCAAGATGACATCCACCTAACAGTGTGATACCTCCTGGGGAAGGAAAGGAAGGACACTTAGGGTTCATTGGTTCTAGGGGTGAGCAGACTCTAATAGACCTCCAGTGGGAGTGCGCAGAGGAGCAAAGCAGGGAATCTGCTGATTCCCACGCTCTCCTGTACTCCGCCAGTCCCCCAATCCCTCAAGCAGCTGTCCTAGCCATAGTCCCAGCTGCAGGTTCCTCCCGCACTAACTGCAGGCAAGGGGACCCAGGCCAGCAGGCCACCATAGCACCACCCGTGCCTCCAAGCTCACGAATGCTGTCCCACTCGCTGCTGCCCCCCACGCCCATGCGTGGACCCAGGCCAGCAGGCTAGCATTCCCCCAGGGGACCTCCATGCTCAAACTCCATCCCACTTGCCACTGGGCCCCCTCCCAGTGCACCGACCAAGGCCAGCAGGCTAGTATTCCCCAAGGGAGCCTCCACATGGGAACACTATCCCACTCACCACTGCCTCCCACCACAGTGTGCTGACCCAGACCAGCAGCAGGCTAGCATGCCCCCAGGGGACCTCCATGCACTGGCTTGTAACTCCCAGTACCAAAAATCAGTGCTACCCACAATGAGCTGTTGATTGGAGAGACCTATGAGGTCCCCAAAGAAGACAGGCTAGCACTTGATTATCCACCTGAGGTAAAAGATAAGACCCTATTGCTTAAACTACCACATGCTGCTGACACAGAGCATGGAGAGACCTGGCTAGAATCTAGAAGAGAGCCAGTCCCCAGACAATTAGCCCATCTACTGCTGAAAGTGCTACATGAGCTACAAGGGGAAAATGGCCAACAATAGTGTGATCAAGCAGGAGTCTAAGCTACTCAGAAACAACCAGCCTGACAAGAAGTACACACCAGTGCAATGGTGGTACACAGTCTTGGTAAGTTAGCCAATGGCTTTCTGATTGGCTAAGAGATCCACTCAGAGAAAGGAAACACTATCTGTAACAGGGAACCAGGTCAGAATCCTATGGAGACAAAGAGTATGCTCTCCAATGTCAAGCTCCCAATAATCGTTGGCTAAAAGAGGGGCCACATCCATCAAAATCCCCCTAGATTAATAGTGCTTATCCTACATATCCTGTGCTGACTTCACTCTCCATTGCAGAATCTGTTTTGTTTTGTTTTGTTTTGTTTTGTTTTGTTTTGTTTTGTTTTGTTTTGTTTTGTTTTCCTTTTCAGAAGGTAGTGAGGCCTGAGGAGACAACCACCCCTCACAGTTCAGCCCAGGCCAAGGTGAAACCACATAAGAGCTGGTGAGATGAGCAAGAGTGTGGCCTCCATGGTGAACCTGATAAGCAGCACCAGGGTGAAGTAGACAGACCCTGAGGATACTCAACACCTACCAAAGCAGAGATCCAGAGGCTCCTAAGAGCTCATCACTTAAGTAGACTTAAAACTCACCCACCACAGCTCAGGGAATTTTGCAAAAGAGGAGGTGGAAAGATTGTAAGAGTCACAGATTGGGGCATCATTGCCTCCCCCTAATAACTGACTGCTGCTCCCATAATTCATAAGCCACACCCCATGGGGAATACCAGCAACCCCACTGAGGAGGGCCCCAGTGGAATGGGGACAGGGAGTGGGAAAAAGATGGTACCAATACATGATGTATCCATTCAAAGTATGTTCTTAATAAAATAAATAAATAATAAATTGTAAGCTGAAATAAACCCTTAACACCATGGGGGAAAATTGTTTTTAAGCTGGAGGCTAGGGAGATTTCTCAGTGGTTAAAGACATTGCTGCTGCTCTGGGTCCAATTCCCCAGTATCCACATGAAGCCAGATGCACAAAGTTGTGCATGTGTCTGGAGCAACCCAAAGTCCTGGAATGCCCGTAGTCTCTCAATGAGAGATGATTATATATATATATATATAGAGAGAGAGAGAGAGAGAGAAAGAGAGAGAGAGAGTGTGTGTGTGTGTACAAGGGGTGCATGCATCTCACACACAATTGCATTCATACATAAACCACATGATGCTACAACATACATGCTATACACACACATACACCAAAACAGATACATAGCATAATGTTTAAAAATTTCATTTTAAAAAATACCGCTTATACCAGGCATGGTGGCAACATGCCTTAAATCCCAGCTGTCTGGAGGCAGAGGTAGGAGGAAAGCGAGGCCAGCCTGCGACTACAAAGTGAATTCCAGGTCAGCCTGGGCTAGAGGGAGACCCTACATCAAAAAAAAAATATCACTTGCATATGCATTTATGTTATCTTCCCCCTTTATCCACATATTCAGAAGAGGATGCAGAAACCCTAGAATGGTATAAACTGAGCTTTGTGGGTTATCCTGGTGGCAGTTTGAAAGACCAGGATACCAAGAGAAGCCACCTGTGCTCATAATCGCACTACAAATAACACTGAGCATTTTAATATACAGGTGGTGGCTTCATTTAAAATTTTTAAAAACTCACATCAGCTTGGGAAGGATGTGTTTGAAGGAAAGAGAAGGGCTAGGAATACACTTCTCATCTCATTAGTTCTGCCAACATAAGGGAAAGTACAAGTGACATTTTATAATCCTGCCAAATATCTCACCTGGAAGGCTGAGAAATTCACCTTCTAAATCTTACTCAGCCTGAGGAGTTTTCTCAGTTGTAGCAGTCAATTGCTTACGTGTTGCATGAGGATACCAGGGTTTCACACACACACACAAAAAAAAAAGCTGTGTTTTTATTCATCTGTAGGAATGAAACCAAGTGGTAGGCTTTCATCTTATACTAGGGATGTTATCCAAGACTGTAAAACACCCTGGCTATATGAGGAACTTAATATGAGAGAAAAAAGTTCTGTTCAGTTCATTTTCTAAAAGTCCAACTTGATGGATGAAAAACTCAAAGTACCATTTAAACAAAGCATGCTCTTCTTCAAAAGTCATCTCAAGATTCATATAATTTACATCCTGGCTTTATTGCACAAATTACAATTAGCTGACTTTGTGATAAGCAATGGCTTTCATTCAATCATACTAAGTATGAACTCATAAAAATCCTAAGAATATTCATCAAATGTGGGTATCTACATTTGCTAGATATGGAAACTAAAATATATAAGACTTAAAAGCCTTGCATAGAACTCCATAATTGGATGTGATATTGTGAAATTATACGGCCATACCTTCCTAAGTATGGAGATCAGATGATCAGATATCAGCTAGAGGCTAACAGATGGCCATGCACTCAGATCCATGCTAACGGATTTCATAGATTATTATTTGAAACTCTGAAAAAGAACATCATGTCCCTATTCTTGCCCAACCTTGGAATTCAGCATTTTATCATATACTCTGTTGTCTGTCTTTTAATGACTCATGTGTTTTAACTATGATGAGTTAAAATCTAAAGAAGAATTGTACCACTCCTTCCTTGCTCACTCCCAACATCACCTTGCAGCACAGAGTAGGTGACTAGTTCCTTGGGTGTGGAAATGGAAGCTTCCAGCTATATTGTACGCAAGGTGTTAGCAGATATGTGGAGTTCATGGGATTCTTGGGCTGTGCAGGAGTAAGTGAGAGCTGACATGGCACTGTGGGATAATGCTTAGTTTGTTTACAAAAGCTGTGTGCATATGTACCCCATGACTTAGCAATTCCGCCATGGCATATATGGAGCACATATGAATAAAGTAATATCAAAACAAGGCATGTATAGAGATGTTCAAGGGCAAGAGAGATGGTTCAGCTGGTAAGAGTTTGTTGTAAGCATGAAGGCCTATGGTAGCCTGTTGAGGCCTGGGAGTTTTTTTTTTTTTTCCCAGAACGCATACAGTTAAATGTGGCCACAAACATCTGTAACCCCAGACATGTGGAGAGCTGAGACCAATCAAAGGTGCTCTTAGAAGAGGAGAGGAAAAAAACAAACATGCAGTTTCACGTTTAAAGAGAGATTCTGTCTCAAGGAAATATCCAGATGAGAGATAGAGGAAGGACATCTAATGTCCCATGTACCTGCTAGAAATATGCACATTAAAATGCATATAACATACACACTCCATACCACACACACACGTACATACACACACACACACACACACACACACACCTCACAGTACACCTACAAAAAAAGAGATGTTCAAAACAATATTATATGACATGACATAAAACCAAAACAATAAAACATTTCTTCTATAATATAATAAATTTATTGAATTATTTTATATTCATGTCATAGAATATTACATAGCAAGAAAAATAAGCTTCTGCCTTTCCTAATCAATATGGTGAATCTATTTGCAATGATAAGTAAAGAAATTAAATCAAATCCAAGGAACTTCATATTCTATGATTAAATTGTCTATTTTTATTTTGGGGCATGTATAGTGTGCATGCTTGCATGTTTGTTTTTGTGTGTGAGAATGTAGATGCATATGTGTGTGTTTGTATGCATGGAGGCTAGAAGTCAATGTCAGCCATCTTCCTCAATCACTCTCTACCTTATTCTTTTTTAATTGGGAACTTTATTGTATGAACATAATAGTCATATTTCCACTGAGTTATACTCTCATGTTCCCTCTCCCCTATCCCACTCCCTTGAAAGCCCTCCTCAGTGGGGCTTTCTGTAACCACAGTGGGGTCATGAATGCACCAGTCAGTCTCAGTGGGGTGGAGCAATGCCTGAGAATACAAGAATACACCTTCACACCGTGTAGCTCTTACATTATTTCCACCCCTCTCTTCCAAAATGTCCTCTGAGTCTTGGAGGTCATGCTATAGATCTCCTGTAGTGTTAAGCTGCCTACAGCCAAATTTTGTGCTTTGATGAGTTTTGAGTCTCCTCAGTATTTACCACCATCTCTCTGGAAGAGGTTCTCAAGCTAACATAAAAGTAACACTCATATTTAATGGGCCACTTCCTTTGAAATGTTCCCTGGGCCCTGGCAGATGTGATAGAGAAGACTGGTCTTCTACTACACAGTCAGCTTTATTTTTCTTGTCAAACTAGTGGATCTTGGGTCTCCCTAGTATTCACCATCATCTTTAAATAGCAGATTCTCTGGTCAAGAGTGAGTGCATCATGAATCAAAGGGGATAAATATAGACATTTAGAGGCTATAACCTCTCCCTTTAGAATAGTGGGAGCTTCCTTCTAGGGACTATGACATTCCAAGATACAGGTTTCTGACTTGGTTCTCAGTACTGAGCATAAATTTCCTCCACTAAGTAAGCCTCATATCCAATCAGAAGGCAGCTGATTACCCAAACAGGGTATGTGCCACTATTATGTCAGGGTGTACATCTTGCCAGGCTGGATGATTTTGTAGCTTTCAGGATAAACTACTTGTTCTGCTACTGGTGACCTTTATGTCTTAGCAGCTCTCATATCATTTTCCAATTCTATGAGAGCTAACCAGCAAGGAGCAGGCTTCGATCTCAGTTCCAGCATGATCTCTTGCTATCCTGCGCTGCAGAACTGACCAACTGGGCTAGACGAGCTAGCCAGCAAGCCCTATGAATCCCCATGTCTCTGCACATTTTTACATGAGTGATAAGATTCACACTGTTGTCCTCATGCTGGCACAGCAAGCACTTTACTCACTAAGTCATCTCCCAAGTCCTTATGGCCAAATTTATGTAACAGTCAGAAGCATGCAGAATAGGTCAATAATGATAAAATCAGAACAGTGATTATCTTTGGGAGAGGGGCATAGAAGAAACTTCCAGAATATTAGTTTTAAAAAAGCTTTGAAAATAAAAACCATCAAAATCAGTATCATTGCCTCCACTCCTTCCCTTGGCCTATTAATATCACTGTAATTTATGAATATTCTACAGGAATTACAAAAGGTAAAGAAAAGATATTATAACAAACATATCAACATTGAGACTTCTGTAGTCCTGTTGCTGCCTTGAACTAGTACAAATTTACTCAGATTGCTAAAATTCTATCGTACTCCCTCATCTCTAAAAAAAAGAAAAAATGAACTGATAATTTATCCCATGAATAACCTAATAAGTAGCGATTTACAATATATGTAAAAAGAAAGTTACAATGAGATATATTTAAAACTATGAAAATCAAAACTGTAAAAAATAGAAAAAAAAAGATGAGTAGCATTAATTATCTGCTTTTAAGTAATTCCATTAAAAAGTGGTCTTGGAGACTTCTGGGTAAGATGGCGGCATAGCAGCCACGCCAAACCAGCCTAGCAAGAGATTTAAGCAAAACCACAGCAAAATACACTCTTCTCTGAAAAGTGAAGATACATAGGCTTTTTATTAGCCACAACAGAGAAGCAGGAGAGACCAAGATCCACCAGAAAGGAGGAAAATGGCCAGAATCCTACTGAGGCAATTGCAGCCCCATCAGTGCTATACAAGCACCCCTCACCTGGCTCTGAGCTGCAGGAGTAGGGACCAAACAAGGGGATCAGCCTCCTTGTAACATGAAGAAACCTGAAGGGGAGACAGCTAAGGTCAGCTAAGAAGCTGACGAAAGAGATACCAGTGGGACCAGCAAAGCAGTTCCAATACAACTTCCAGGCTTCCTGCACTCTCCCACCCCCCAAACATCAGAACCACGAACCTCCCTGGAATGCATTCAGCCTCCAATGGAATGGCACCCAGCACAGCTGATCAGAGCATCAGCTCCAGAGCACAATACAGAGGGATCGAGGTGGGCACTCAGCATTGGTGAGATTGGAAGCCACCCCAAAAATTAACGAGGCCAACTGACAAAAAAGCAGGTACATAGGCCTGTGCCAGAAGCACTAATCTCTCTTTCCTTGTCAGGACAGGTAATGGGTTACATATTTTTGGTTGGATTTACTAATCTCAAGTAGGCTGTATTTGGAGATTGACTATTGTTGCCTTTGATGATTTCAGACTTACAGGGCCTTTGTCTTTTGCATCTGTCATTTATGACAACTAAGCCAGCTCTACAGAAAATACTTGAAGGAATCCTTCACGCTGAAGAGAAAGCAAAACACACACATGAGGAAATTGGAAAAAAAAACCATACTCAAGAAACAGTTAAAACAAGTGAGAAAAGGAAAAACAGGAAGCACTACAAAATAAGAATTGACTGCCGGGCGTGGTGGCGCACGCCTTTAATCCCAGCACTCGGGAGGCAGAGGTAGGAGGATCGCCGTGAGTTCGAGGCCACCCTGAGACTCCATAGTGAATTCCAGGTCAGCCTGGGCTAGAGCGAGACCCTACCTCGAAAAACCAAAAAAAAAAAAAAAAAAAAAAAAAAAAGAATTGAGAGAATAAATACATACCTTTCAATAATAACTCTTAATATTAATGGCCTCAATGCCCCAACCAAAAGGCACAGGCTTGGAGACTGGCAATAAAAGGCAGGATCCTACATGTCCTCCAGGAAACTCATCTCTCGATAAAAGATAGACACTGTCAAGCTGGAGAGATGGCTTAGGGGTTAAGGCATTTGCCTGCAAAGCCAAAGGGTCCTGGTTCAACTCTTCAGGACCCATCTAAGCCAGATGCACAAGGTGGTGCATGTATCTGGAGTTTGTTAGTAGTGGCTGAAGGCCCTGGAGTGCCCATTCTTTCTCTTTCTCTCTGCCTCTTTCTCTCTTGCTCTCTCAAATGAATAAATAATTAAAAAAAAAAGATAGACACTGTCTTAGGCTAAAAGGATGGAAAGTGATATTTACAGAAAATGGGCCTAGGAAACAAGCAGGGGTTGCTATCCTAATATCTGACAGAATATATTTCAAACCAACACTAATGAGGAACGATAATGAAAGTCACATTATACTGATTAAAGCAACACTCCAACAGGAGGGTATTACAATTCTAAACATATATGCACCTAACATGGGGGCTCCCAATTTCATCAAACAAACACTGTTAGACTTAAGGTCACAGATAACATCAAACACAATTTTAGTGGGTGACTTCAATACCCCACTATCATCAATTGACAGGTCATCCCGGCAAAAAGTAAACAGAGAGACAACTGGTTTAAATGATGTCATGGAACAAATGGACTTAACAGATATCTACAGGACATTCCACCCAAATGCTGCAGAATATACATTTTTCTGAGCAGCACATGGAACATTCTCTAAAATATACCATATATTAGGGCACAAAGTAAATCTTAACAAATACAGGAAAATTGAAATAACCCCTTGTACTCTATCTAACCATAATGGGAGTAAACTACAAATCAGCAACAAGAAAAACTACAGAGCATACAGAAATTCATGGAGACTAAACATTACACAATTGAATGATGAATGGGTCATTGAAGAAATCAAAAAGGAAAGCAGAAAATTCATACAATTAAATGATGATGAGAATACAACATACCAAAACCTTTGGGACATAATGAAGGCAGTCCTAAGTGGGAAATTTATAGCTCTAAGTGCCTATCTTGAGAAATCAGAGAGTTCTCTACTAAACAATTCTTCATCTTAAGACCTTGGAAAAAGAGGAACAAGGCAAACCAAAAATCAGTAGATGGGAAGAATAATAAAGATTATGGCAGAAATTAATGAAATAGAAACCAAAATTAAAAGAATCAATAAAACAGAGTTGGTTCTTTGAAAGAATAAACAAGATTGATAAAACCTTATCAAATCTGACCAGAAGAAAGAGAGAACAGACAAAAATTAATAAAATTAGAGATGAAAAAGGCACCATTACAACATATACCAAAGAAATTCAGAAAATCATAAGGACATACTTTAAGAATATATGTGCCTCAGGATGGAGGGATGGCTTAGTGGTTAAGGCATTTGCCTGCAAAGCCAAAGGACCCAGGTTCTATTCCCCAGGACCCACATAAGCCATATGTACAAGGGGGTGCATGTGTCTGGAGTTCATTTGCAGTGGCTGTCAAATAAATAAATAAATAAATAAATAAATAAATAAATAATATTTTAAAGCCTTTAAAAAAAGAATATATATTGCTCTACGTTTGAAGATCTGAAAGAAATGGATAATTTCCTTGATTCATATGACCTACCAAAATTAAACCAAGATGATATAAACCAATTATATAGTTCTATTACAAGTATGGATATCCAAGCAATTATAAAAAGTCCCATCTAAGAAAAGTCCAGGCCCAGATGGATTCACTGGTGAATTTTACCAGACTTTCATGAAGAACTAACACCATTGCTTCTCAAAGTTTTCCAGAAAATAGATAAGGAAGGAATTCTACCAAACTCCTTCTACAAAGCCAGCATCACCCTGATAACTAAACCAGACAATGACAGAACAAACAATGAAAATTACAGACCAATCTCCCTCATGAACATACATGCAAAAATTCTGAACAAAATATTGGCAAACAGTATACAAGAATATATCAGAAAGATTATTCACCCTGACCAAGTGGGCCTTACCCAGAGATGCAGGGATGGTTCAACATATACAAACTTGATAGATGTAATGCACTATATAAATGGACTGAAGGACAAAACTTACATGATCATCTAAATAGATGCAGAAAAGGAATCTGACAAAATATAACATCCCTTCATGGTAAAAGTCCTACAGAAACTGGGAATAGAAGGAACATATGTCAACATGATCAAGTCTATTTATAACAAACCCACAGCAAACATAATACTAAATGGGTAAAAACTTGAAGCTTTTCCATTAAATTCAGGAACAAGACAAGGGTGTTCACTGTCCCCACTTTTATTTAATATAGTACTAGAAATCTTAGCTATAGAAAGAAATAAGGCAAGAGATACCTGTAAAAGGGATACAAATTGGAAAGTAAGAGATCAAATTATCATGATTGCAGATGATATGGCTATATACATAAAGGACCCTAAACACTCTACCAATAGACTGTTAGAGCTGATAAACATTTTTAGCACTACTGAGGTCTGAGTTCCTTGCACAGTCAGTGCATGGTCAGGCACAGTGGTCTGGAGTAAGAAGGCCAGACCCATTCCTGGTCCCCTCCCACCACCCGGGTCTGAGTTCCTTGTGTTGTCAGTGTGTGGTTGGGCACGGTTGTCTGGAGTGAGTAGGCCACACCCATTTCTGGACTCCTCCCCCCTCCTCCTGGTTCTGAGATCCTTGCAAGGTCAGTGCCTGTCAGGCACAGTGGTCTGATGTGAGTAAGCTGGAACCATTTCAGGTCTATTACCACTGCTCAGGTCTGAGTTCATTCCACATCAGTGTGTGGCAGCCACGGCCCTCTGGAGTGAGTAGACCAGACCCCTGTATCTGGGCTCCTCCCACCTCTCCAGTCTCAGTTGCCTGCATTCTTCTATGTCCTGGAGGGCTTAGCATGAAGTAGGCCAGGTCCCTGTTCCCTTACTCCTCCTAGTCCCCTGGTCCTGGTAGGTCCTATTGTGCCTTGCTTGGGGAGGCCGGGCCCCTGTGTGAGCTGTGGAATCAGGCATTTTGTTCTGGTATCTTAACTGACCACTAAGTACCAATATCCTTGTTCATCTGAGTCAGAGGGTAAATAAGACAAAAGACTCAAACTTGCTTCTACCTCAATAAAATAAAGAGTCTTCCGAAAATGGTAGACAACAACAACAAAAAAAAGCCAACGAAAGTCAGAAAACTGAGAGAACTTCACCAAGGATGCCTAGTCCTACTACAGAAGCCTCCAATGAAATCATAAAGAAATCAACAGAAATTCATTCCCAAAATAAAAGCACAATAACCATTGAGACCCTAATAAAAAAAAAAAATCACTGAACTTGAAGCAAACTATCAAAGAACTAGCAATCTTATCAATGAAATTGAACAGAATCATCTACTTCCGTGTTCAGCTTTTGACATGATGGACAAAAACATGAGAACTCTCCAAAGAGATATGAATTAACTGAAGGCAAGTCAAGAAATGGAACTCCTCAACAACTGGTTGATTAAGCTTTATGAAGATTTGATCAAATGCAAGAATGAACTACAAGAAGCATCAAGAAAATCAGAATTTGAATTGAAATCACACCTCAAAAAAGAGATGGACATCATATAAAACAACACAACAGAAAACAAAAATCAAATAGAATTTATGAAAAGCTCTCCAGAACCACTCAGCAACAGAATTACATATGTGGAAGACAGAACCTCTGACCTGGAAGATAAGACAGAAGAAATTGATTGTGAGGCCAAAAACATTGCTAAGTTCAAAAAATCAAGTGAACGGAATACAAGGGAACTGAGGGACACTCTAAAATAACCACACATCAAGATCACAGGTATATCTCCAAGACATATTATAGCTAAAACCCTTAACAATGAAAATAAAGAGAGTGTGTTAAAAACAGCAAGAGAGAAGCAATTCACAACATAGACATAGGCAATCCCACTAGAATAAAATCAGATTTCTCAATGGAAACCCTGAAAGCCAGAAATGCCTAGAATGGAATACTTCAAAATCTGAAAAACTATGGCTTCCAACCCAAGCTATCTTGCCCAGAAAAAGTATACCTCATAATAGATGGTGAAAGGAAAACTTTCCATGAAAAAGTCAACTCTATGATGACATGAACACAAAGCCAAACCTACAGAGAATACTTGAGGGAATACTCCACACAGAACAAACAACCAATCTCAGAAGCCAACAAGATCACAATAACCAAAATGAACCAGGTTCAAAACAGTACATAACACAAGTAAACACCCAACCCCATAAAACATCACATCATGGCAGGGATTAATTCAAACCTCACAGTAATAACCTTAAATATTAATGGTCTTAACTCACCTATCAAATGGCATAGTCTATCAGGATGGATCAAAAAAATGGACCCTTCTATCTGCTGTCTTCAAGAAACCCACCTCACCACTGAAGATAGACACCTTCTCAGGGTGAAAGGCTGAAATTAAATTGTAAAATTTCCTAGATTTGAATGATAATGAAAACACAACCTACCAAAACTTATGGAACTCAATGAAGGCAATCATAAGGGGAAAATTCATAGCCTTAAATGCCTTAATAACAAAGACAGAGAAATCACAAATCAATAACCTGACTGTCCAGCTAAAGGTGCTGCAAAATCAAGAAGTATCCAACCCAAATTGCTCCAGATGGAAAGAAATAATCAAAAGATTAATTAATTGGAAACTAGGAAAACAATGTTTAAAAACTCAATGAAATGAAGAGCTGGTTCTTTGAAAAAATAAACAAGATTGACAAACCTCTGGCCAAAGTGATCAAGGACAAAAAAGAGAAGTCGCAAATTAACAAAATCTGAAGTGAAAAAGGAGAGATCACTACAGACATCCATGAAATTGGAACAATCATCAGGGCATATTTCCAACACCTCTACTCCACAAAATTAAATAATCTGGAAGAAATGGATGAATTCCTAGACAAATACCACCTACCAAAACTAAACTCAGAGTAGCTTAATCTCCTAAACAAGCCTATAACATCTATGGAGATGGAAAAGATAATCAAAAACCTCCCCCAAAAGAAAAGTCCAGGACTGGATGGCTTCTCAGCTGAATTCTATTATCCCACCTTCATGGAAGAACTGAAACCAATTTTTCTCAAACTATCCACATAATTGGAGACCAGGAAATCTTCCCTGACTCATTTTATAAAGCTAACATCACCCTAATTAAAAAAGAAAAAAAAAAGTAGAGATGGAACAAGGAAAGTAAACTATAGGCCCATATCCCTAATGAATGTAGATGCAAATATCCTGAACAAAATCCTTCCAAACCAAATTCAACAACAAATGAAAAGCATTATCCACCTTGATCAAGTAAGCTTCATCCCAGGGATGGTTTAACATAGGGAAATCGGTCAAAGTAATACACCACATAAGTAAACTGAACCATGAGAACCCATGATCATCTCAATTGATGCAGACAAGGCCTTTGACAAAATACAACACTACTTCATGACCAAAACACTAGAAAGAATAGGAATGGAGGGTTTATATCTCAACACAATATAGACTATATATAAAGTTACTAAAGCCCAAATAATTCTTAATGGGGAAAAACTCAAGGAGTTCCCCCTGAGATTGGGAAAAAGACAGGGGTGCCTACTCTCACCACTGCTCTTCAACATAGTACTAGAAGTACTAGTCCAAGCAATAAAGAAATTCAAATTGGAAAGGAAGGTATCAAGTTAACCCTATTTGCAGATGACAAGATCCTGTATATAAATGACCCAAAAGTCTCCATCCCAAGACTTCTAAAGGTGATAAATTCCTTCAGCAAAGTGGCAGGATACAAAATCAATGCCATAAATTCAGTAGCTTTTCTATATGCAAAGGACAAATATACAGAGAAAGAAATCAGAGAGGCTCTCCCATTTTCAATAGCAACAAAAAAATTAAATACCTTGGAGTAACACCAACAAAAGATGTGAAGAAGCTATATAATTAAAATATAAAAACACTCAGGAAAGAAATAAAGGAGGACTTAAGAAGATGGAAGAACTTCCCATGTTCCTGGATAGGTAGAATTAATATTGTAAAAACTGCAATTCTACCAAAACCAATATACAGATTTAATGCAATGCCAATAAAAATACCAGGATCATTCTTCACTGAGGCTGAAAAAAATGATATCAAATTTGTATGGAAGGGCAGAAGGCCTCAGATATCCAAATATATCCTCAGAAAAAGAAACACCTCTGGTGGTATCACCATACCTGATCTAAAGCTATATTACAAAGCCACAGTGACAGAAACAGCATGGTACTGTAATAAAAACAGAAACATAGACCAATGGAACAGAACTGAAGACCCAGACTTTATGGAAAGCAACTACAGCTGCTTGATCTTTGACAAAGTTGTCAATAATATAGACTGGAGAAAAGACAGCATCTTCAACAAATGGTGTTAGACAAATTGGATGACCATATGTAGAAAAATAAAATTAGACCCACTCTTTTTGCCATACACAAAAATCAAGTCTAAATGGATTAATGAGCGCAATATAAGACCTGAAACAATTCAACTACTAGAAGAAAATTAGGAAGCAATATAAGACTGGAAAAAGACTTCCTGAACAAAACCCTAGTAGCCAAGGAAATTAAACAAGCACTCAACCAATGGGGTCTCATGAAGCTAAAAAGCTTTTGCACAGACAAATATACCATAAGCAGAGCCTATAGATTAACCAGTGAATGGGAGAAAATCTTTGCCAGCTATACCACTGACAGAAGCCTAAAATCTAGGTTCTAGAAAGAACTGAAAAAAGTAAACAATAAAAAAAATCAAACAATCCACTACAAAAGTGGGGCAGAGAACTAAACAGGGAGTTCTCAAAGGAAGAATTACACATGGCTAACACACACTTAAGAAAACGTTCAACATCCCTAACCATTAAGGATATGTAAATTAAAACAACTATGAGATTCCACCTTACCCCAGTAAGGATGGCAAACTTTAGAAAATCAAATGAAAACAAATGTTCGCAAGGCTATGGAGAAATAGGAACACTCATTCACGGTGGGTGGGAATGTAAGCTGGTATAACCACTGTGAAAATCAATTTGGAGACTCCTGAAAAGGATAAATATTGAGTTACCAGCAGACCCTGTTATTCCCTTACTGGGCATTTACCCTCAAAGCTCCACATCTCAGTTTAGAAATATATGCTCAACCATGTTTATAGCTGCTCAATTTATAACAACTAAAGACTGGAGTCAACCCAGGTGCCCATCATTGGATGAATGGATAACCAAGATGTGGTATATCTACATGACAGAATTCTACTTGGCAGTAAAAAAAAAAAAAAAAAAAAAAAAAAAAAACATTTAAATTTGTAGAAAAATGATCGAACTTGGAACAGATCACTTTAAGTAAACTCACACAATCACAGAAAGACAATCATCACATGATCTCACTCATCTGCAGTTCCTAACCTGGATCATCTCAACTTGCTGATATAACTGAATAGCATCTTGAAGCTTGGACATTAGGGAAGGTAGTGCTTGGGTAAAGGGAAAGGGTGGGGGGCACAACCATATTGAACTGGTACCATAGAATCCTATATCCTGGAAATCAGACTAAATGGTGAAACCCTCAAGCAGACCTTAGAGGGAACACGTGAATCAAAGGGACCTGGAGAGAGTGAGATGAAACCTAACCTCAAATTGCTCCTGTTTCTCTTTCTTCTGTGGCTTTTTCTTTTTTCTTTTCCCTTGGTATTGGCCAGTAATTCCCTGTACCAGGATGTGGTCTACATCCACAATAAGCTGTTGATCAGAGAGACCTACTAGATCTCCCAAAACAAACAAGACAGACTTCTGTCAGAGCACTTGACTACCCACCCGAGATTAATGGTAAGACCATGCTGCTGAAGACACCAGATGCTGTCGGCATGGAACATGGAGAGACCTGGTTGGAATTCGAAGGAGAGCCAGTCCTCAGATAATTAGCCCATCTAGTGAAGGAAGGTGCTACATAAGCTCCTGGGGGAAGGTGGCCAACATCTGTCCAAGCAACTCAGAAGCAAACAACCTGACATGATTCTCACACAAATACAATAGTGACACACAACCATGGTGGGTAACAAACGGCTCTTGGATTGACTAACAGATCTGCTCAGTGGAAAGGAAACCATATCTGGAAATGAGAAACAAGTCAGAATCATATCCAGATAATGATTTTGCTTTCCATTGTCAAGCTCCCACTAACCTTAGATTATAAAACTGTCTAAACCCCTTTAATTCTCTCTAAATTAATAATTGTTATCCCATGTAACTGGTGCTATTTCCACTCTCCCTAGAAGAATCTGCTTCTCTTTGTCAGATGGGAACTGGACTTGAGGAGATAAATGACCCAGCATACTCCACCCTAGCCCCAGCTGAAACCACAGAGGAATTTGGAGGAATGAGCAAGAATGCTGCTCTCTTAGTTAAGCTGATATCACCACAAGGGTGATGGAGAAAGATACTGAGGATACTCAACACCTACCAAACCAGACATCTAGATGGTCTTAAGTGCCCATCACTGAAGAAGACTTAAAATGCTCCCAGCATGGCTGAGGGAATTTTGCAGAAGAGGGGGCAGAAAGATTGTTAGAGCCAGAAGTTGGAACATTTTGCACAGAGCCATTGCCTCTTCCCCCATAACTGACTGCTGCCCCTATAATGCATGGCCCACAATCCCCATGGGGTTGACCTGCATCCCCAGTGAGGAAGGCCTCTTCAGAATAGGGGCAGGGAGGATAGAAAGGATGGCACCAATATGTGATGTTTATATACAAAATATGTCCATATCTATTTAAAAAAAAAGACACCCATGTTCTTTGATTGGAAGAATCAATATTGTGAAAATGTCAATCTTACCAAAATCAATCTACACATTTAATTCAATCTCCATTAAAATTCCAATAGCATTCTTTACAGAAATAGAAAAACAATCCTAAAATTCATTTGGAAGCACAAAAAAACCTCAAATAGCCAAAACAATTTTGAGCAGCAAAAATATAGCTGGTGGTATCACCATACCCAACTTAAAGCTATATTACAAAACCATTGTAACAAAAACAGCAGGGTACTGTAACAAAGACAGACATGTAGATCAATAGAACACAATAGAGAACCCAGATATTAATCAAGGAAGCTACAGCCATCTGAGTTTTGACAAAAACGTCAAAAATATTCTTTGGAGAAAAGACAGCCTCTTTAACAAGTGGTTTTGGGAAAACTGGATATCTATATGTAGAAGAATGAAAATAGATCCTTGTCTTTCTCCATGCACAAGAATCAAGTCCAAATGGATCAGGGACCTCAATATCAGACCTGAAACTTTGAAACTGCTAGAGGAAAAGGTAGAGGAAACCCTCCAACATATTGGCATAGGCAATGACTTTATGAATATAACCCCAATTGCTCAAGAAATAAAACCACTAATCAACCACTGGGATATCATGAAATGACAAAGCTTTTGTACAGCAAAGGACACTGTGAATAGAGCAAAGAGACAACCTACAGAATGGGAGAAAATCTTTGCTAGATATACATGTGACAGAGGAATAATATCAAGAATATACATAGAACTCAAAAAAACAAAACAATAAGAAATAATACAACCCAATTAAAAGAATGGACTATGGAACTAAATAGAGAGTTCTCAACAGAAGAAATAGAGATGGCATAAAAACATCTAAAAGTGTTCTACATCCTTACCCATCAGGGAAATGCAAATTAAAGCTACTTTAAGATTCCATCTCTCTCCTGCCAGAATGGCTACCAACAAGAAAACAAATGACAATAAATGTTGGTGAGGATGTGGAAAAAGGGAACTCTTCTACATTGTTGGTAGGAATCTAATCTGGTCCTGCCATTGTGGAAATCATTGTGGAGGTTATTGAGACAGCTAAAGAGAGATTTGCCATATGATCCAGCTATAGCACTCCTAGGCATATATCCTAATGACTCTTCTCACTACCTTAGAGATACTTGCACAACCATGTTTATTGTTGCCCCATTCACAATAGCTAGGAAATGGAACCAGCCTAGATGTTGCTCAACAGATTAATGGATAACAAAGATGTGGTACATTTATACAATGGAGTTCTATTCATCGGTAAAGAAAAATGAAATTATGAAACTTGCTGGGAAATGAATGGATCTGGAAAGGATTATACTAAGTGAGGTAACCCAGGCCCAGAAACAAAATATAGAATGTTCTCTCTCATATGTGGATCCTAGCTACAAATGTTTAGACTTGTGTGTGAGCTGGAACCAAAAAATTCAATAGCAGAGGCCAATAAGCTAGAAAAGGGCTATAAGGGAGGGGGAGGAGGAAGGACTTTCGGGGAGTGGTATTGTATATATGCAAGTAGAAGAACAGATTACAGGGAGTGGAATGGCCTAAGTGAGACCAAGGGAAGAGATTGAGTAAGAGAAGGGTGGGGGAGGGTCAATCAAAATTCAAGGTATTCTGAATAAGATATAAGAAAGCTTACTTCTTTGGATAACAGCACATCCAGCAGCCATAGATTGCTACTAGAAAATTTTCAGTGCCAGGGATGGGATACCTACCAGTGAGTTGTTGTCCAAGGAAGTCCCTGTTGCCTCCAAAACATTACAGGCTATTGCCAAGGCCCTTGGTTTCCCACAAGTAACAGATGGTGGGTCTGGAGAGATGGCTTAGTGGTTAAGTGCTTGCCTGTGAAGCCTAAGGACCCCAGTTTGAGGCTTGATTCCCCAGCACCCATGTAGGCCAGATGCACAAGGTGGCACATGCATCTGGAGTTTGTTTGCAGTGGATGGAGACCCTGGTGTGCCCATTCTCTCTATATCTGCCTCTTTCTCTGTCTGTCTATCACTCTCAAATAAATAAATAAAAATAAGCAAACAAACAAAAAAGCTGAACAGGAAAAAAAACAGATGGTAAGACCCTATTGCTGAAGATTTCACATGTGTGGGCAGCACGGTCACTGAAAAATCAAGTTGGTGCTGAGCAGAAAACCTTCTCCCTGTAGAGCACCCAATGAAAGCTGGAAAAAGCTGCACTGCATGCAGCCCTATGGGAGACAGAAGTCATGAGAGGTGGAAACAATGGACACTGGAAGCCTCAAATTTGGCCAGACAAGCCAAATGACCGAAAGGGTGGAATAGTGACATGTCTGCTCTGGGAGAAACCGACTGCTCTCTAACTGGACTGGAGGCCCACTCTCTGGGAGGGAATACATACCTGGTACTGAAAACCTAATCAAAAGCCTATGGCAGGGGAGGTCATGTGCCTTAGGGGCATAAATCCTCCTCTTGTCTGGCTAAATGCATATATTATTCTCACCAAACTTCCCTGAAAGCACTACACTTAATGTTCATATTCATATATCAATGATACTCTCACTTTTGGTTAGAGAAACTTCTCTTTTCAGATGGCATTGACCACTGGGATGACCCAAAAGGCAACATAGTGCTGAGAAGAAATGATGGAGTACTCAGCACTGAAATGTCTGTATCACACCCTCCAAGGCTCAGGGTCCATTGCAGAAAAGGTGGCGGAAAGAATGTAAGAGCCAAAGGAAGGGTATGACTCCTTAAAATGCAATTGCCCAGACAGAAATTGGCCTTGATATCCATAACCTTGCAGTGCCTAGCAATATCTTCACAATACCCTCATAATAGGAGAAAAAGATGATAACATCAAAATAAAAGAGTGACTAGTGGACAGAGGGAGAGGATATGATGGAGAGTGGAGTTGTGACAGGGAAAATGGGGGAGGGAAGGGAAATATCATGGTTTATTGTATGTAAGTATAGAAGTTGTCAATAATTTTTTAAAATCTGGTCTCAATAAAAAAAACCTTGAAATTAAAGGACCTCATAAGCAGGACAGTGTCACAAAAAAAAAAATAGAAAAATAGAGCCTAGATAATCATCAAGCCTGCTACTCCTCCCTCTTCCAAAGAACAACATTGATTTTCCCCTTGGTCTAGCCATTGAGATAAACCCTCCAAGACTGGAGAGATCATGGTGGGGCAGTGCAAATGTAGCCAACTCATAACGTTTGTCCTTTGCTGAGCAGAATCTTAGGTCCTCTCTGAGTACCCTGCCTCTTCCATCTCTTCCACAACTTCTGTACAACAGGACCTGGGCGTATGGCACATGTTCTCTTTGCTTCTCATTATTGCTATGTGGTCATTTTCCCTCTCTCCTCCATGAAATTTTCTAGTTATGAATATAATGTCATCAGATTATATCACTCTCTAGTATTTACTATTGATGACATCAACTGATACCTGACTTATTTAGCTCCCATACACTATGACTTCGTAAAAAGTAGCTCCAATCTTAATGTTCAGCTATTTCTATTTATACATAGAGATACTCCATATCCCAGCTTCTCCTTGAAGCCCCTAAACATCACACTTTTGCAGCATACCCATGTCACTCACTCCCAACTCACTCACTCATATCACTGGCACATCACTCATGCCCACATCATTTACTCCCACATCGCTCACTCCCTAGTCACTCATTCATATGTCGCTCCCATATCACTCACTAACAAGCCACTCACTCCCTAGTCACTCACATGTCACTCACTCCTATGTCACTTTCTCACAAGTCAGTCACATGTCACATTTGTCATTTTATGATTACACACAAATCCTCCGAATTCCAAATTTTATGCATCCCAACTAGCCACAGCCTGTTTTCATGCTCGATCCTACTAGGACTTCGATTCACTCCAATAATGCTGAATTCCCATAGGTACTTGTAGGGCACTGATCCTACTAACTTTTCACTGAGGCCCTCTCCACCTTGAATACTCAGATTACATTCCTTTACCAGTCATTTCAGGAAATATGTCCCTTGCAAACCTCCTGTGTTGCTGCCATCACTTCTCACCTGGATTACTGCCTTGGTCTCCCAACAGGACTTTCAAATTCCATCATTATCCAACTATAGTGGTAGTTACCTTCATGTTGCTGGGTGAGAACACCTGGCCAAAAGCAGCTGATGAGAGGAGAGGGTTTAGTTGGGCTTACAGTCTTGAGGAGACGCTTCCTGGAGGCAGGGAAAAGATTGTAGAGCAGAGGCTGAACATCACTTCTGCCACAGCAGCTGGCAGAAAGCAGCAAAAGAGGGAGCTGAATAAGCACTAGCTTATTCTACAACTGGGAGGGGAGACTACTAAATGCCAAGATCTGGCCCCAGTAACACATCTTCTCTAGCAAAGCTTCACATCCCAAATTGCCTCCCACCTAAGCATTTAAAGCATACGAGTTTATGACAGACATCTAATTCAAACCACCACAATAGTACATCCTCAACTTTGCTACTGGATCATTTGAAAATATAAATTGAGTCAAATTAGTCTTCCAGTAAAAACTCACAAATAGCCTCCATCTTGCTCGTAGTAAGAATCTCCATCTAATCAGAGGTTTACAAAGCTGGCCATGAGCTGTACCCACGGTCTCTACTCTCCTCCTGCTGCTTCGCTGCATACTCAACCCAGATAGTTGCACAGTCTCCACACTGTTCCTCAATCCCACCAGACATGTCCCCAGCTCAAAGCCTGTGTTGACTGCTTCCTCTCCCTAGATTTCTAAAACCTCAGCTTTGGAATGAGACTTACTTTGAAGCCCCATTAAAACCACAGCATGGCACAGAACAACAGCCTTGCACTCCCAACTTTGCACCTTGTTCAGTTTTTACCATCACACTTTACCTACCTACTCTATTATACAATTTCATTATTGCTAATTGCCTTTCCTTTACCATTTTAGAATTGAGACTCCATAAGGAACAAAAATCTTAATCTGTCATTTAATTATACATTCCAAATATCTACAATACATAAATACATTAAATCTGTGATTTCCTGGGTTCAAGATAGCTACAATCAAACCTGTGGCTAAAACATTCAGGTACCTCATTTTTCAATCATTCTGTAGGAAGTGGATAGGAAGAAATAGAAAATTTGTAATTGACCCTTAGATTATACTCTAAAAGTTCATTTCTACATTCTCTCACATTGGGAAAAGTTGTGTCCTAATTGTAGCTCCATATATCCATCTAAAAAAGCATATTTAGTAGTTATCTGAAATACTTTAAATTGTAAGTGAATAGTAGTGACTAAAACCATTTCACAAAAGGTGAACATTTTTCTCTTGAACACTTCAGAGCAGCTATATTTAATTAAACAAAATGTGAAAAAGACAGAAACTTTTATGCCAATTCTGAAGAGGACTTCAAGGCCATTTCTTCCTTAATAATCTATGTTGCATCTATTTTCACTTCAAATCATGGTTTTCCTCAAGCATGTTCAAGTGGGTCCCAGCACTGCTCTTACATGCTTACTGCACAGTTTGGTTCTTTTCAGCTCGTCTAAATGAAACAAAAAGCCAGGAAGGGAGAAGAGAGCAGGTGTTTCTAATATTACTAAGCAACAGCTGGAAAGGGAAGAGGCAAGGAGGTGTTTAAAAGGAGAAAAATTACTTGTGTTGAAAATAGCTGTATTGTAAAAGAGGAGCAAGCATCTAATCTCAGCTCAGACACAAGGAGAAAGGAAGAAAAACTGATGTGGCTAAGTCTGGTAAAGAATGTGATAGGGTGCAAATTGCCTTTAAGATAAGCGGGGTCAGCAAGATAATTGTCCAATTAGAGAATCAATGAACAAGTGAGTGAATTCATATGTCATGTGTGTACTAACCCAAAGCTGCTTTCATGCTGAAAAAGAAGCTGCTCAGGAAGATGTGTAACTATTCTACATTTTCACTGGGTCTGGAGATAGTCATAATTGACTACCTTTAAAGGTTCTCAAAATAATTTAAAAAATATATCTATCTTATTTTTTGTATTCATAACCTCATAGTGGCTGTCAGCTGTTATTACATTAGCAACACCAGAAAAATATTGAACCCATCAACATTTCGACATGGATGGTGGGGGTGGGGAAGAAAGAGAGGGAGAGAATATAATGAGGTCAAAATAGAAAAACAAACTATTGGAAAGACGGAATTTAATGGGATGGGAATGGAGTAAGGATAACAAAAGGAGGTAAAATGGGTATTGTGATCAAATTACAGCATATTCACATATGAAAATTCTCAACAAAATGGGTTTTTTTTTCGAGGTAGGGTCTCACTCTGGCCCAGGCTGACCTGGAATTCACTATGGAGTCTCTGGGTGGCCTCGAACTCATGGCAATCCTCCTACCTCTGCCTCACGAGTGCTGGGATTAAAGGCATGTGCCACCATGCCCGGTTTAATAAAATGCTTTTTAAAAGAAAAATAATTGATGATAGAATTAAAAAAAAACTATCAAATACTATAGCACTCCCTCCTTGGGTATGTACCCAAAGGAAATGAAATCAGTGCAGTGTAGAGCTTGCTGCTCTTTCTGACACAAATATCTGTCAGGAAAATCATGTCTAAAAACAAAATTACTGAAAGATGAGTAAATATTGTGCAATCTACCCTCAGATCATCTATTTGTGAAATTTCTGATTTTAGTATTTTCACATGAAGCTCTGCCATGAAAAAATAAACTTTTTTCACTTTTTTAAGAAAATGCTGGGCTGGAGAGATGGCTTAGTGGCTAAGGTACTTGCCTGTGAAGCCTAAAGACTCATGTTCAACTCTCCAGGTCCCACATACGCCAGATGCACAGTGATGCAAGAGCACAATGTCGCACGTGAGCACAAGGGGCACACATGTCTGGAGTTCGATTTCAGTGGCTAGAGGCCCTGGCATGCCAATTCTCTCTTTCTCTTACTCCCTCTCCCTCCCTCCCCCCCCCCCCTCTCTCTCTCTCTCTCTCATTAAAAAAAAAAAAAAAAAAAAAAAAACTCTGTTAGGCTTGCCTCAAAAAGAAATATTTCTTTTAAAAGCTATAGCTTAAATAAGTTGTACTTTTTCTTCTCATTTTATAGAAACTATCCTACTTTCCTCCTTTGTATTATTTGGAGTATAAAATCTAGCTTGATAGGAAAAGTATTGGCTAGATATTTCAATTTTGATGATTTTTGTTTTGTAAAAATATGTAATGATATTTAAAAGTTTATCTGTTTTTTGAAGTTCATTTTTGTATAGCTGGGTTTGTTTGTTTTGTTTTTATTTTAAAATAATAATAAAAACTTCCTTTCTAATTCATCCATACTTTTTGCTGACAGTTAAGGTTGTGAAGTGTGCCCTCTGCTGGTAAGAAGAGGAAAATTGCCGATATGTTTAACTAAAAATGATCTTTTGAATTCATGTGTATTTCTGGTGTGTCTAAAAGACACCACCACATTATAATATGGATACATCAAGTTGGAAAGAGAATAGATTAACAAAGCAGTAAGTCTGACTCTGAATGATAGTATTATATTTAATTCATCATTTTATATTAGCATTGATACTGAGGTCTATCAGTGGCTACCATGAGAAACAGAATTTCACCCTCAAATCAATTGAGCCAATTCAAGGTTTTGCATTCTTGCCACATCTTACAAAGCAAACTGTCAATCTTGTCTATTTTGAAATATAAACTACAAGCAATAACAAAGTCATGAGAAGCAAGTGACCAAACTCAGAAATGGATATATCCTGACCCAACTTATTTTTTCTTACACTGTTCCAGTAAACTTCCATCAGCCTCTTGACTATTTGATGGTAAGGCAAAAAGAGAGAGCCTGAAGCTTATCACAAATGTTTGTTACCAAAAGCAAAAAAACAGAGCTGGAGAGTGAAGCCTAATGACCCAGGTTTGATTTCCCAGAACCCAAAAAAGCCACATGCACAAGGTGGCACATGCATCTGGGGTGTGTTTACAGTGGCTAGTGGCCCTGGTGTGCCCATTCTTTCTCTCTCTCTCTCTCTCTGTTTCTTTCTCAAATATATACATATATATACATGTGTGTGTGTGTGTGTGTGTGTGTGTGTGTGTACACACACACACAGGAAAAGCAATAACCAAAAAAAAAGTGTTGACTGAGTGAGCTTATGCTAGTAGGTATCATTCATGATTATAACATTTCCAAACACTATTAAATAAAAGTACTTTAACACAACATCAAACATGAGAACATCTAAGTCTATTCCAGAAAAGGGCATGCATAAAATTCCTGGTGAATAAATATCAGCCTCTCTTTAAAGTGTAACTATTACCAAACCCAACTTTGATGTAAACAAAGCCAGGGTGTGCTTGTATTCACTGGGAATTTCTAAGATAATGAAACTATGAATGTGTCCAAACGTAAGTAACTGGCTGCTAGCATTGCTACCTGTCCAGATATAGCAGAGTTACATACAAGAAAAAAATGATAGCAGTCATTTGGTGTCTTGAAAAATGCCTGACACTATCCATTTTATTGCCAATATTTTAGGCCTCATATTGCACATGATGAGAGAACTGACCTTTGAAAGAAAATTGTGGGGTCAAATACAGAAAAATCAAACAATAGAAATAAACCTGTTGTGATCATACTTCAATTTCTTCTAAAATGACCAACTTTTCTGACTAGTAAATTTTTATTATTTGATCATGTTTCTCAATGGAAATATCCCATCCAGTAACAGAAGAGCAAAGGGAAAATTCAATGGCATATAAAGTCAGTTTATAAAAAAGAAAAACAAAGGAAGGATTAAGGATATAGCTCAGTGAATAAGGCACTTCTTGAGCAAGTGTGAGTACGTGGGTTCAGATACCCAGACCCCACATGAAAAGCCAGAAGCCATTGCCAACTTCCATAATTCCAGCATGCTTATGGTAAGATAGGAGACAGAGACAGGAAAATTTCCCAGAACAGTCACAGACTAGCTAGCCTGGTCTATGGAGTGGTGAACAATGAGAGACTCTCTTAGAGTGAGCAGGAAGGTGAGAACCAACACCCAAGAGCTGTTCTGTGATCTCCACATGTTCTCACACTCCCACACAAAGCAATGTTACGGGAATTTCAGGGTCTAGTCATGAGAATAATTATACTGAATGCATATTTGAGTAGCTTCATAACATTTCACATTATAAATTAATGAAATACATTGCTTATAAATCAATTAAATGAATTAAGAGACAAAAATAAAGTAAGTCCCTTTAATCAAAGGAAGCATCATGTTCCCTTTTACTTTCTTCTTAGAGATACAAAAGGAAGAAAGCTCAACACCCATAGATATGTTTCTTTGTTCATTTAATAATTCTATGTGCTATGGTCAGAGTTCCAACTCCTTTAGAGCTAAATAAGGAATAAAAGCCTAAGTATTAAATATAGAGGAACTCATTTTGTCTTTCCAGATATTTCTTAAAATCCTGACTAGACCTTCGGAATAATAACATTATGTTATTCTATCTATTTGCCACTTTTACAAAGTTACAAAAGAATTATATTTCATTTCCTCAGATGAGTAAACCAAAATTCTGAAAAATCTGTGGCCTATAAAGAGATCAAAACTGTGGTCTGCTAGCTCCTGGCCCATGGCCATTCTCATCACACAGATTTCTCTTTTCGGATGTAGTCATCTTTCTTCACCTCCCATCGTCAAAGACTGATGGGAATGCCACAGTGAAAAAGTTTTTCCAGTGTCACAACCATAAGAAAACTGGTCAATTTTCATACTGTTAGAAAATGCTGCAATATAGCCAACACACCATACTCCATTTATGTTTACATGTCCCCACTATTTACTTTTCTAGTATTCAAACACTGATAGGAAAATATTAACTGAAACTATAATATAAGATAGCCAGTGAACTTCTCGGTTAGAGAAAGTAGGCAAAAGTCAAAACACCAGCAACTGTAATAAAGTCTTCTCTAAAAGTGCTTGTCTCATCTGTAAAATGGAACTACAACTGACTACCACATTTTTAAAGTGCTTGACTTAACCTTCATACATGAGTGTAAATAAACCATAGTCATTCCTTGGGATCCTATAAGTGTTCACCTTGGGTAAAAGGACAATTATTCATATATGATTTTTCAAACCTTCTTAAATTATATCACTGTGCCTGTTCTGTTAGACTCTAGAAAAATCTAGAATTTCAAAGGCTTAAATTGTCACACCCAATAGATGTTAACAAAAGTGATTTAGAGATGAAGAACTCCACCACACCTGATACATACCAGTGATAAATGTTAAGCATCTGCCTGTAACACTATTAAATGTTTGATAATCTTGTATTTCTCCTAAGGAAATATAAAAACAAAACATTCTGTAAGTAATAAAACTTATTTTATCATTCTCTTCCCTCAGGTGAATATAACATACTGAAGCCAGTGAGAGGCACATATATTATCTTTCTCATATTTCAGCATTCTTAAAAAAAAAAAAAGGTAGGGGAAAACTGTTGGTTTATAATAGAATGTTGTGTGGTTTTTAACCTCAATAAATAGTTTGTGATGACACAAGGTGCCTGTAGTTAGAGAATTTCCCATTTTTATAAGTATTTCAAACTTCCACGGTTTACACACTTAAAGGATTTTCTCAAAGCACAAAATTGTCAAAAACTCTAAAGGAGCAAAACTGTATCCAAGCTGTTCCTGCTCGTACTTCCTTTGTCTTACTCCTAAAAGCACCCCACCAAAACAAATATTTAGAAATGTAATGACCAATAATCCAATCTAAAGCATAGCAATCAAATCTATATTTACCAATAACAAACAGAACCAGTGTGTTTTATACTAAACTGTGTCTAAATAGTTTACAATAAAATGCACTCAGAAGAGGGAAAAAAAAATTCTCTTTGCCAGATTATTACAAGGTTAGAAAATAAGTCATTTAAATCTAAATGATGGATTGAAATGCAATTTGCAGAAAATAAGGTAAGTGCACTCATGCTGGGGACAAAAACCACCCTCAAATCTGGTCAGTTAACAAAAGAGCCCAGAGCCTCAAAGCTCATTTACACACCCTTCTTATTAAAAAGCTGAAAATTAATCCTTTGCCTAAGAGGTATTCATGGCCTCACATTTAAAACCACAAAGGTTCAGAAGGGGAGCATTCAGATTATCTGCAGATGTATTAAGCAAATTTACCCCTATTATTGAGCTTTTACAGTTTACTGGAGAAAAGAAAACCAAGAACTTCAGCAGGATGTCCTGAAAGGTTAGATAATCAGATGATAAATGAGGTAAAATTTTAGTACATGGAAATCCATAAGGTGAATTCAAGCTTTGTGGCTTATTCATCTAGGGTATTTACAATGAGGGCGGCACAGGAAAGCCTGCCGCTACCCACCCACAGATCTCAAATCATACGTAGCTTGCAAGAGCTTAGATCTCATGCAGGATCAACTACAATACAATTTTCCTGGTTAACGTATTGTAAAACCAAGTGTGTTAATAATCACACAAAGGGAGCAAGGAAAGAAGACCTCCTGCTGCTAATGGATACCATTTGAGACTTAAGTTAATAGTTAGGTCTAAAATTCCAAGTATCTAATTCTTCATGCAAACACAACACCCAGAAATTTAACACCACACACGTCATCATCACACAGCATGGTGGCTCCGCTGAACTCAGTGTATTATAAAAATCACTCTTATTACCAGTCCAATACCACAGTGTGAGTAATGAATTGCATTGTAAGCTATATAGAATCATGTAATGAACTGCAATAATATGAAATTGCTTTCTCATAGAATGTGTTGAAGTAAGGTTGTTCCACTTAATAACCCATCTTATCAAGCAACTATTCAGTCCTTAAATCATGATAATGCATAGGTACAGCTCTGGAAGATTCAATATGTAAATAGGCAAATTAGTTTAAGGTAAAAGATAATGTAAGGTCACCTTCAAATACTGTGACAAACAAAAGCCAAAATACCATTGCATCAGTGCACTTATAAGAATGTGTTTTACCTTATAAGACCTCTGTCCAAATACCAATATATACATAATGGAAATTAGTGATAATGAACCAACTTCCCAAGAATACTAATTGGGACATATAATTACTCCTGAAATATTTGATATGTTGACTGATATGTTAGTGAGCTACAGTGAAAGAAACATCTTTAAAATATGCGCTATCCCACTGGGTTATAGAAACATGCATTAAGCAATACCACTGGTTCATAACCCTTATTTAGGCAGCTAAAGACAAGGACTTGTAAAGCTTCCTCCTAGTGACATTTCATGTATTTCCTGTTAGGTCAGGACAAAATGGAGTCACAGCAGGATGGCAACAGATACATAAGGAGGTGGGTCACCCACATTCCTCATTGAACCACCCCACCATTATCCCTTCCTTGCCTAACAGTGCCCCAGGTCTAAGTTTCCTGCCTCCTTATCTCTCACCTGGTCACTTCTGATCTCACTCCCCAGCTATATGAAATAGCTAAAGAACAAAGGAGTTCTTTTCCCTTCCTCGCCTTCCCCCAACTGAAGAACTCTATGTAGCCCACTGTCTGTAATCTACAAGTTGCCTGTATTCCACTCTTGAGAGTCAGTCTTGGCAGCTCATATTTTCCCTGAATAAAAGCTTCCATCTTTGCCTCAGACTGGTCTCCATGGTCTTGGTTACTCCTGAACCTTACATTTACCACATTAATGGGCCAAATTTGGCAACATGATAGCACCATTTAGACCAATAAGAAAATATGGTAATCAACATAGCTAATTAATTAATATTGTGCTTACAAGCTAGAAAACAGATAAAATCATGCCAACTTTTAAGATTCTATTTGTGTTGGTTGAAATAATTAAATATATCATAGAATAATCCAAAGTGAAAATCAACTATCATTTATTAAACAGACCACTAACTACTAATATGAAACATTTGTGTACAGACACACCACCCTGAATGTGCCCAACCCCATCTGTATATGAAACACTAGACTAACCCTTTCACATAAAGCAGTAATTCTGATGATCAAAACCCCTCTCAAGCAGGAATATACAACACCACAAAGCTGTACCCATGTAGAGCCAAGGATAAAATAAAATACGCTGTATAGAACAATATATACTTTGTCTTTGAATAGGACTTTCAGCAAATATTTGCATAATCTGTCTTCTAAAATAAGATGCTCTAGCCGGGCATGGTGGCGCATGCCTTTAATCCCAGCACTCGGGAGGCAGAGGTGGGAGGATCGCCGTGAGTTCGAGGCCACCCTGAGACTCCATAGTGAATTCCAGGTCAGCCTGGACTAGAGTGAGACCCTACCTCGAAAAAACAAAATAAAAATAAATAAATAAAATAAAATAAGATGCTCTAATACCTCAAGTCGTTCAAACAAGTCCCAGTCTGTCCTATATGACAACACAGATCTTCACAGATATGAGAAATTATGCCCCCAGTCCTTCAGTTTTAAGTGGTCTCCCCCATCTTTGATCTTTCTAGAAGCATTCTCATTCACAAATCTCATGGGACAACTAAAATATTTATTATAGCTCGTAACCTCTGCTAAGAATCTGAGTTCAATGATCATGTCTACTTTGTGCACCGCTGAACAGTCAGTACCTAAAAAATAACAAATACTAAATAAACATTTCATAAATCTTAATGGAAGTGTAAAGAAATAAACTGAATATAAAGCTGATAATCTTAGGCCTGCATCACTATAACTCATTTTTAGAGAAAGTCACAGGAAGAGTAAGAGTTCCTGATTTATCTGGTCTCAATGCAGAAGAAAATCTCAGTAACTGACTGTGAATAATGCATATAAAATTTTTTAAATGAAGACAAGAAAATATGTATATATTTGTTATATATATATATACATACATATATATATATATATTCTAGAATATACAAACAATTCACCTGACATTGGTGATAGAGTAGTGGGTAGAACACATTCACATCTTGCCCTCCTGATCCTCAGTATATGATAATGAAATTTGACAGGTGACTAAACAGAAGCAAAGTAGAATACTTATTGAAAGAGAACTGCATTGAGTTTATATCCTTTCATAGATTTGGCAATGAAACATCAATTGCAATAGTCAGGTGATAACCACAACAAGAGATGACAGGAGATAGTAGATCTCAATTTAAACTATAAGTCATGAGCCATAAAACTGAAACATGAATAGTCTAACTCAGAGATACAGATAAAATAGAATGGTGGGGGCTGGAGAGATGGCTTAGCGGTTAAGCGCTTGCCTGTGAAGCCTAAGGACCCCGGTTCAAGGCTCAATTCCCCAGGACCCACGTTAGCCAGATGCACAAGGGGGCGCACGCATCTGGAGTTCGTTTGCAGTGGCTGGAGGCCCTGGCGCGCCCATTGTCTCTGTCTCAATCTGCCTCTTTCTCTCTCTGTCTGTTGCTCTCAAATAAATAAATAAACCAAAAAAAAAAAAAATAGAATGGTGGTTGTCAAATACTGAGGAAAGAGGAAAATAGAGAGTCTAGTTTTAATTGGTACATAATTTTAGTCTGGGAAGATGAAAAGTTTTGGACATGGATATGGTCTGATGCTTAATGCCACTGAACTGCCCACTTAAAAATCACTGAAATGGTAAAGCTTGTACTGTGTATGTCTTATGCCAATGCTTTTTTAAAACCCTACACTTTCCAAGAATATAGCAGTAATTTATCATGTACCTGTGCAGGGACAGAACTCCTGATCCTGAGCTTGTTTTTGAGTTCATAAGCACAAATATAGAGAAAAAGCACAAGTAGCAAGAATTCCAAGTGAAAGACAACAACTGTACCTGACAAGTGATATATGATTATGTTACTAGCAAGAAACATCAAGGGCACTGACAGCTCATTTTTATCTAAATTCTCTTTCAAGAAAGCTTCTCCAGGACTATAAAACTGAGCATTTCTTAATTCTCTCTCTTCCAAAATACAAAGAGGTTATTACCTCTTGAGTTAAAAATCTAACCTTTTAAAATATCCCAAGATACAGCCATCAGAAATTACTTCAGGATGAAATTGGGAAGTGCTAGTCAAGCTAAATGGAAGATGTGAGCTCTGTATGGACACTTAGACTGCTTCCTTTCCACAAGGTACCAGGGAAATAAAATTTAAAATCAAGATGCTCATAGCATATTACTGAGCAGAAATTCCTTCTCTAATATAAAATGTAAGATGTACTCTTAACAGCATTCTTATGAATTCTCAGAATCAACCATCTTACTGATCATTCATACAGAAAGCAAAACCAAAAATAATGTCACTGCCAAGCTGTAAAAAAACATTTATTATTGTGTGTACAGGATATTAGTAAACATTACAAAAGGAAAACATCTTCCTGTGCCCTCAGGAAGCTCATAATTGGAAGGATAATGATTTGTTCCTTCCATTTTGGTCAAGGGAGTTGGGGTGCAATGATGAAAAGAGCCTGGACTCTGGAGGGAAACAGATCAGTGACTTAATCCCACTTCTACAACTTTTTAGCTATGTGACCTTAATAATAATAGCTAAATTACTAAAAGCTTACCACACACCAGGAGGTTTGATACATAATCCATCCCTGTTAATCCTTGCAAATTCTAGAAAGTATATACTTCACACTAACTCAAGTTTTTGTTTTTTTTAATTTTCCTAAGCCTTATTTTCACTTGGGGCATGGGGAATTAATACCAAGTACAGACCATTGCTTTATAAATTAAATGATTTAATATATAAATTATCCAAGGAACTGACTGTATGTAGATATTATCATTTAAATGTTAAATGTTGGGAGCTGGAGAGCTGTTAAAGTACTTGCCTACAAAGCCAAAGGACCCAGGTTCAATTCCCCAGTACCCATATAAAGCATATGCATCTGGAGTTTGTTTGCAATGACTAGAGTCACTAGTGCACCCATTCTCTCTCTCTCTCTATATATATATATCTGCCTCTCCCTCTCATAAATAAATAAAATATTTTTAAAATGTTACATGTTTATACAAATAGCATACATTGGGTAATGGTTTTTTGGAATAACATTTTCGAACCCATTATCTTTCCACACATAGAACTGTTCACAAATGCTATTAATATAGTAAGTGCGTGTGTACTTTTCATATTCAAAATATTGTAGCCATGTACTGGAATGTGTCCAAAGACACATGGCACAATTCCTATCATGAAGGAGCATATAATCCAGAGAATTTATAAAAGAACATACACTATATTAAAATGATCACAATTAACCAATAGTCTAAGATTTGAGGCATGTGGTAAATATCCCTATCCTAAAGTGTGTTGGGTTATAGTCTCCATTACTATTTTTTCTCATAATTTCAGGGTTATTTTTATGCCTGAATGTAAGATTTTTTGATAAGGTTTTGTAAGAAAGGTAATCTCAGCAAATCATGGCTGCTCTTGTTTTTTGCATTAATATGATATGCGTTTTTCATAAACACCTGTACGTGTTAAACACATACTGATTTCTAATCATCTGGTATGCAATTCACTACATGAAAAAGGACAAGCAGCAAGCATTCGTACACTGTGTTTATAATGTCAACCTAAGCCACCATTGAAGCTCTGTGATAATTATAGGAATGAATGAAAACAAATAATCAACAGCGAGAAGGCTTCTTTTCTTTTCACATTGAGATGAATAAGAAGCAATATGTTTTCAATTCCAAGTGAATTTCCCAAGATACTTATGGTGAAATCTACCTAGAACATTGATCTCCACTGAAAAGTCTTATAGCTTGAGAAGATTCAGGAAATTTCCCCATGGAAATAGGGAGAAATATGATAGAAGGTACTGAATATCTCTGCAGTAAATGAATATTGAACAAGCATAAAAAAATCTGAGAAACTCTATAATGGACACTCTAATTATTGTGCATTATAAAATGTCTTTCATCTCTCAAAACAGATTTTTTAATATACGTATATTTTTGACAACTTCTATACTTATAGACAACAAACCATGGTATTTCCCTCCCTCTCAAAATAGATTTTTGAAAACATTTAACTTTCTGAAATACCAAGATCATTAGTCAAACTATATTACATTTCATCATCAAATATCTAGTATGATCACTGTCCTTTATCTTTTCAGGAACCAACAGCAATAAAAGAATATTGATTGGGTACCTTTTCCATGAGAGGTATTTTGCTAAGCAGGGGATCAGAAGATATCACACAAGCCAATGTTTTCCAAAACAACCAACATAAGAATACTATTTTCTGATAACTAAATGTTCATGACTATATAAACTCCATTTAAATTGTCATATTTGTCCCATTATGCACTGTTGACAGTTGCTTTTACAGAATTAAGCCTATACATGTGTATAAATCAGGAACTCAAGAGGTAGAAGCAAGAGAATAATCATAAGTATGAGCCCAGTCAGGCTACACGGTAGACCCTGCTTCAAAAAAGAAAGAAGAAAGTAAAAGAGAAAGAGAGAGAGAGAGAAAGAAAGAAAAAGAAAGAAGAAAGAAAAACAGAAAGAAAGAAAGAAAGAAAGAAAGAAAGAAAGAAAGAAAGAAAGAAAGAAAGAAAGAAAGAAAGAAAGAGGGAAAGGGGGAAGGGAAGGGAAGGGAAGGGAAGGGAAGGCAGAACTAACTATAGTGGCATGAGATGGAATTGGTTACAAAGCATAAGAAAAGGTAAATATTTTCTGTGCTTAACACTGAGGAACAAAATAGTCTTATTATAAAAATGATAGAGGAATTAGACCTACACAACTCACCATGAGAAGTGCTGGGTACAAATAATCTCATAGTACTGTCAGAACACACACGTGGAACACAGTGGGAAATGGCTGTGAATAATGAAACTCTTGAAATTGAATTAAATGAGTTTGAAAGGCCAAATAATATGTCACACTAAAAACCTCACATTTCATCTTAAAGAAGATGGCAAGCATTTGTTGAGTCTTAAAAAGACCTGTGACATCATCAGTTTTATATATGAAATAGTTATCCTGGCAGAAATGTGTGTAATTATACTTAATTTCTTTTTCTGTCATAGGAAACACAACAGTTAGATACTTACTTGCTCTAGGAAGAAATAACAAGTCTTTGTATCAAACAACCATCATTATTATTCATTTTCTCTCTCTTAATAAAATAATAATATTTATAGCTCATACATATTAAGTATTACTACAAGCCAGGTACTTGCAAAGTATCTTAGTTCTATTAATTCATTCAATCTTCACTTTTGTAACCTATACAAGTAACTGTTCTTCAACTGGGCACATATAATAATGTGGTTAGATTCAAATCCTTTCTGGATGAGAAAGTTTCTTGTATTCAAACCATAAACTTTCTGTTCCTATATATAGATTGAGCAGTTGTAGCATAATTTTAACTCTCTTTATCAGAAGGATTATGGTTGAACAATCATTCAATAATCTACTCCCATTACTGACTCAGTGTCAATGAGGAGCTGTGCAAGAAAAGCATTGAAATACAACGGTAAATGACTGCCATGCCTAGAGGTTCCCATGACGAAGATAAGAAAGCAAACATGATATTAATCTCAGGCCTAAAACACAATTGTTGCTTATTCTAGCAATCCTGGATTACATGATTAGTTATACCTGACTCTGAAAAGACTTTCTAAATATTTATTTATTTATTTATTTATTTATTTGCAAGGGGAGAGAGAGAAATAGAGAATGGGTGTGCCAGGGCTCCTAACCACTACAAATGAACTCTAGCATGTGCCCCTGTGCATGTAGCTTTACGTGGGCACTGAGAAAATCAAACCAGGTCATTAGGCTTGGCAGCCAAGTACCTTAACCAATAACTATCTCTCCATCACTGAACAGTCTTCTTAAAGTACCTACCTTCTGAGTAGTTTTGTGGGTACATATTCTGGAAGGTAGAGAGACTGATACAAAGATACAGACAAAACAAATCAATGAAGATTGGTCATGAAAATGAAGCCAAGAAAAATAGAAATAAAGCCTTCATAGATGGCCAAATACTGGTATTTAGATATTATATTCTATCAGCAAAACTGATGACCCATAGCAGACTGCTGCCTTGTGGAACTTAGTTGACAGTAGGGGGAAGAGAAGCAGGGAACAGGTATGGTGGGAAGGAAGTGATGTACAGTTTTTTTTACTTGATTTATAGTATTATTTTGTTTTGTTTTGGTTTTTTTCAAAGTAGGATCTCACTGTAGCTCAGGCTGACCTAGAATTCACTATGTAGTCTCAGGTAACCTTGAACTCACAGTGATCCTCCCACCTCTGCCTCCCGGGTGCTGGGATTAAAGGTGTGTGCCACCACGCCCAGCTTGGTTTATATTATTAAAAGTGAAGAAAATATTCTACATCTGTAAATATTCTGTTTACATTAAATAAACTTGAATTGGTGTTCATATCTAAATTCAGTAAGTGTATGTGTGCATCAAAAATAGACTTAGTGGGGTTGGAGAGATGGCTTAGCGGTTAAGCGCTTGCCCATGAAGCCTAAGGACCCCTGTTGGAGGCTTGATTCCCCAGAACCCACGTAAGCCAGATGCACAAGGGGCGCATGCGTCTAGAGTTCATTTGCAATGGCCGGAGGCCCTGGCCCTCCCATTCTCTCTCTCTCTCTCTCTCTCTTTCTCTGTCTGCCTGTTGCTCTCAAATAAATAAAAATAAACAAATATATAGACATAGTGAATTTTATACATTCAATCCCTTATTGGGAAATTAGATAAGATCACATGACAAAGAAATTATCATTTTATTAAATCACTGCCCACATAGTACAAGATTTACAAACCAAGACTTATTAACCATGACTTAAACATGATTTTTATCTGAAAAAGTGGGGAAGTGTATATGGAATTTTCTCTACATTTCCTAAGGTAGCAACATGCATTTGAGATTCACCAGAAAAAAAAAAAAGGTTCAAAACCAGAGAGAAGGAATGACAGCATGTTGTACATCTGTACTTTTTCACGCTGCCTGTGATAGATAGTTTCACCACTACATCCAGTTCTTATGATCTGAACATGACCTACTGCCAAACAGAGGGAAAAGAGAGAAAAGATAAATGGATACAAGGGAAACCTTCCCACGAACATATACCTCTCACTCAATTTTTCTTTCATTTTTGTTAACATTTTAATATTCTTTTTAAATATTTATTTCATTTTAATTAATTTATTTGAGAGAGAGAGAATCGGTAAGCCAGGGCCTCTAGCCACTGCAAACAAACTCTAGATACAAGCACCACCACGTGCATGTGACTTATGTGGGTACTGTGGAATCAAACCTGGGTCCTTAGCCTTCGCAGACAAGTGCCTTAACTACTAAGCCATCTCTCCAGCCCTTAATATTTGTATTAATACTCATATTTAGTTTTGGTTAACCCTCTCCCTCCCACTCCTCTGCCCCATCTCCCTGCCCTCCTAACCTGCTCACAACCTCCCTGACATTTTCCCTTCAACCTTCATGTCACTTAATATCAGCTAGGATCACCAAATGAAATAGAACTTGTGGTGTTTACTTAATACAGTATTTTCCAGTTCTGTCCATTTTCCAACATATTTTATAATTTCCTTTTCTTTTATGGTGGAATAGAATTTCATTGTATATTTGGTCCACATTTCTATCATCCATTCCTCCACTGAAGGGCTGATTCCATTTCCTTATTTTGAAGAGCACAGCAACAGCCACTGGTAAACAAGTGTCTCTATATAAGTGCAGAGTCCGTAGGGTATATTCCCCGGAATGGAATAGCTGGGTCATATGGGAGTTCTATTTGTAACTAGTTTCAGAAACTTTCACACTGATTTCAATAGTAGCCTGACCAGTTTATACTCCTACCAAGTGAACCCTGCACTCTCACCAATATTTGTTGGTTTCTTGATGAAAGCTATTCTGACTGAAGTAAGATGAAATCTTAAAGCAGCTTCAATTTTCATTTTCTTGATGGCTAAAGATGTTGAAAACTTTAAAATATTTACTTGCCATCTGTATTTCTTCTTTTGAGAACCTCTGTTTGGTTCTTTAGCTCATTTTGATTAGGCTCTCTAAGTGTTGTTTAATTTTTGGAGTTCTCTGTACATCCCAGATAGTAATCCTTTCCCAAAATGTAAAGCTGGCAAAGACTGTCTCCCTTTCTATAGGTTGTCTCTGCAGTCAGTTAAGTACTTCCATTGCTGTGCAGAACTTTTTTAATTTTATGAAGTCCCATTTGTGAACAGTCATCAAGTAGCTTGAAGATCACAATATTCATGCTTTTTGGTTTTATGTGAAGACTTAATATATTCTGCTGACAACATAGACTACAAAAGCCACACATAAGTTTCTGACTCTAGTTTGGCTAAAAATGAATGGTCCTGGAGATAAATAAATGGTTGCTTAGACACAAATATAGATATCACCAAGCACAATTTCTAAAATGACAATGAGATAATGTTCCAGGAGCCTACTGCTTGATAATAGACTAACCTGTGTTGATTCTGTTCATATTTGCAGCTAGATGAAATTAATGTCCCAAATGAGAAAGCATCATGATTTCTCTATAATGACAAATTAATATTTGACAATATTCTCTCAGTACGACATAGATCAAAAAGCATGTTATTGTAGATTGTTTTGACTGACTTATAAGGAACAGTGTCTACATAAAATTCACCCATATTAAAGCAGCAAAGGTAAAATTTATCTAGAACATTTTATTGCTATTGTTCTGCTATTGGTATTATTTTTCTTAAAAAACTCATTACAAACTTAGTAGAATATGATAATCATTGCATTTTAAAGCCATCAAACATGAAAAGCGTTGTATGAAAAAAAAAGCAAATAAAGTTTTATTTTTTATGTGTGTGGAGGTGCACAGGTGTGTGTGCAAGTGCACATGCATGTATGTAAGTGAAGACCAACTCTGCTTCATTTTGTAAACCACATATGGTTCAGTACATGCAGAAGCCTAATGAATGAGGATCACTAATATTTATAATATATAATTATATATATGTATATATATAATTATATATATAATTTATAATATAATATCCAAGGACTTTTAAAACCCTACTAATAATATAACAATTGGATTAGACTTTCACATAACCCTCTTCTTTGTTGTTGTTAGTTTTCGTTTTTCGAGGTAGGGTCTCACTTTAGCTCAGGCTGACCTGGAACTCTCTATGTAATCTCAGCGTGGCCTCAAACTCACCTACCTCTCCTCCTATCTCTGCCTCCTGAGTGCTGGGATTAAAGGTGTGCACCACCACGCCCGGCTTACTTTCACATTACCGTCTTAGGTGAATGCTAATATTAAATATGAATAGACTCAATTAAAACCAGCTGATTTCCTTTCTCTAACCTTCTGGTAAATTGCCTGTGGTTCCCGTGGAATGGAGAGTACCAAAATGTCCTGTTTGTGTGATTTCCTTTGCTCACTTGTTTCAGAATTTTTCTGAGTAACTATATGTACTCAGTCAAACAAGGCACAAAAAGAAGATAGAAAAAGGAAACCTCTTTGAGATCTTTCAAACCCAACCTCCACCACACACACACACGCACGCATGCATGCACGCACGCACGCACATGCACAAACAACGCACACAGTAATCATCCCCAAAGGCATAGTGAGGTAACCCATATGAATGTACCTCATGATTGCACATGTGAATTTCCACTTTTCTAGAAAATTCTGAAAATGTTGTCACTAGAACAGGTTCTACTTATTCATCTGATTTTCTCTCTTCAGCTGCAGCTCAACTTGACCTTCCATGTTGTAAACTTCTTCACCTTCCACACAAACAGCTCTGATTCCTTCTTCTGACAGACAGTATTCACTTGTTTTTAGTATTTTATTGATTGATTGATTGATTGATTGATTGATTTGAGAGAGAGTGAGAGTGAGAGAGAGAGAGGCAGATAGAAAGAGAGAAAATGAGTGTGCCAGGACTCCAAGCAACTGAAAATGAACTCCAGATGCATGCATCACTTTGTGCATCTGGCTTAGGTGGGTACTGGGGAATTGAATCTGGGTCCCTAGGCTTCGCAGGCAAGTGCCTCAACCACAAAGCCATATCTCCATCCTCCAGGGTTCTCTTTTGTCCAACTTGGTTTCAGATTGCAGAGCCTGATAAATAGTCCTTGTGTTTAGAATTTGCTGAATTGTGACATTAATCAGATTATTCCCTGTACATTCTATTTTTATCAAAAGTGTCTATTTCAAAAGGTACTCAAAATCATGATAAATCTATTGGGGATTTTAAGCTTAAACAAAATAACTTCAACAAAAGAAAGTATTTAGAATTATAAATTTGTACTTAAATGCCTGACTGCGATGGCATCACTTGTGTAGCCATATCAAACAGCATGAAATAAATCATAAAACAGCTTGAAATTACAGTCCTCACTGATTTGATTTCATAATAATTTTAGGGTCTTTCCTTTAAAAATCAATAGCTCAAAGACATATTTTTCCCCAAAGAATTCTTTTCTCTTTCTGAACAATGTCTCCCATGGTTCACAAATTGGCACATATTGGAATGCTATTTCTATAATAGTTACTCCTAATTTTTAAATTTAGCTAAACAGCACCTACCACATATTTATAAGCACAAAATTAGACAAAAATCATTGAATTGAAAGCAGACTAATTTAAAATGTGTAAATGAAAATTGTCTGTGTTGGACCAAGTATTTACATATAAGTAACTGTTGCAAACTGTATTTGTGTGACTGAAATTAACATGCAGCATGTGGCCCTTGTCATAGCTCTAGGAACTGGATAGGAAGCAAGAGAATAGTATTTACAATCTGACAAATTACTAAGCTAGAGTGCTGCTCACAGGGCACAAAACTAGTAGGAAAAAATCAAATTATTCTCAAGACAAGCTGCATACATTTAAAATTTTTAAGAGTAAAATTCACTGCAATAAGCAAAACAAGAAAATATTCATAGTACTTTTGTGCTGTTGTGAATTATGATCTCTGTATTTGTGTAGCACTTTTCGTATAAAACTTCAAAACAACATGATTTTTCCCTTGCCCAGATACCACTCCTGCTCCAGTTTACAACGAGGAAATTTTACCCAGTGCCCCCTCCCATGAACTTCACATGTTGCACTTTGGTAGATAGCAGCCCCTCATCAGTGTGGTTTTTGCTCTAAATCATATCCAGTTAATGTTATTTTCCTCTCAGAGAGGAAGAAACTGGAGTACACAGGAATTTCTTCCCTTACCCCATTTGTCATAAAAAGGGAAAGGTGAAAACAGAGGTTCCAAGCCTACGCTTTGTCTCTAGAACTTACGTGCCTTAATGTTTCTCTACCACTGCTCACCTCTGCAGAAACTCAAAGCCAGATCTGGATTTCTGAAGCACTATAGGCTGAGAAAGAATCCCCTGATTGCATGTTTCTCTGCTCAGCCAGCTGCTTCCATGTTGAAGGGCTCTGACTGAAGCTCTGAGAATTCACTTGCCATTCAGGCAGCAGCCAGGGCCAGACAGACAGAATTCAAATCTCGTACAGCCATATTATTGTTAAAGAAGGACAATGCCCTTATGTTTCAGTTTTTGGAGTAAAACTTTCCAAAATTGACTACTATATCAAGTTATTGAGGAATGTATCCAAAGGCAAATATGCATACTTGTTTTCTATGCATTAATTCCAGCCAACATAGCAAGCTAGGCTAGGCTTAATGTGCTAGTCAGTCTGTCATGAGCTCATGGTATTCATTGGCCCCTCATACTGAGCCCCAGTCTCTCTCCTTTCTTTACTCTGTACCTTATATTCTTATCTGCAGAAGCCAGTGGAACTCTGAAAATGAGTGTTTATTCTACAGCTCAAAGCAGAGGCACTTATGAAATAACATTCAGTTACAACTATTGAATGCTCACTGTGTGGCTAATTCTGGCATCCACCATGGGCAAGCAGTTTAACCCAGAAGGAAAGTACTATGGGAATCACCAGACTCAATCTTAACTTACATGTAAGTTTACATAAATTATATAAATTCAGCTAACTGTGCTAAGCCCTCTATTGCTGTCATCATAACAGAAGGCTCTCCAAGCTCCTGACAGCCAGCAGTTGCACAGACCACTACAGCCTGACTGGCCACCTGCTGTGTGGTGAGGAGCCAAGAACAAATGTGAGTAAAATCAACTTTGTTTATTAATCAGGAAAAGGGACATCTGTCACAACTGCCAGTACACCTACCCCAAAGGACAAACCATGGTCCAGACTACTTCCCACTTCCTGTTTGCTTCTGTTCAGCCCTGCTTCCTGTCTAATACGGGAGTCTATACAATCTATTATCTTCACTGTCATAGCATCCTCACAAAGAAGACTTAGTTTAAGTTTTAAAGCTTATTTTAAAACATGTTTATGTAGTATACAGTTAATAGAAATGATTAGAAAAATGTATAAAGTTAGGTATCTGAAAGTCTGAATAATATGTTAAATACTGCAGATTAAAAAATCTGTGTGTTTAAATTTTTAATTAAAAATTACATAAAGTGTTAAACAATCTTTTAATGTTTTGATTCATTTCAGATGAAGTGTCTCAAATACTGAGCTAGGATTTCTTCTTTAATTTTTTTATCTTTATTTATTTACTTATTAGAGAGGGAGAGAAAATGAGCACATCACATACTCTAGCCACTTGAAATGAACTCCAGACGCATGCACCACCATTTGCATCTGGCTTACATGAGTTCTGGGGAATTGAACCTGGGTCCTTAGGCTTCACAGGCAAGTGCTTTAACCACTAAGTCGTCTCTCCAGTCCCTCTATTTTTTATTAAGTAATTACTCTGTATGGACACATCATTTCTCTCCTCCCTATCCCCATTCCACTGAGGGCCCTACTCAGAAGGATTGCTGGTATTCCCTATGGTGTTGTGAGTTATGAGTTGTGAGAGTAGCAGAAAGTTATTGTGTGGTAGGGGGGGGGATGCCTCTGAATATTCCCTCCCAACCTGTGGCTCTTGCAGTCTTTACGTACCCTCTTTCACAAAGTTCCCTGAGCCATGGTGGGCATGTTTTAAGTCTGCTTCAGTGTTGCGTTCCCAGGAGCTTCTGGATTTCGGCTTTGGTAAGTGTTGAGCATCCTCAGAGTCTGTCTCCTTCCCTCTGGTGCATGTTGTCAGCTAAGCTATGATTTCTAACGAGTAAGGGAAACAGGTATTAGTAGCAGGGGTTGAGTTAGCCACATCTACAGGAAGGAAGAAACCTGCTAATTATGACAGATGTAGCATGCACCTGATAAGCTGGACAAGTTGGCTGTATGCTTTCTTTACAAAACTAAAATCATGGTAAAATGGAATTATCATAACTATTTTACAGATAAGTTTGTTACATTTTTCAGATATTAGCAGACTCAAAACTGGCAACCACAGAGAATCACATAATTTAGAATTGACATGTCTTATGCCTAAAGAAGTTAAATTTATTTGAGAACGTAGAAAACTACCAGATAAGGTGGCATGGCATCCTGCACTGACAGAATAAACTGTTCTTTAAAAACAAAAGCAAAAATGTGGACTATAAGGGTAAGAAAGAGTACAGTCACTCTATTTCTGCATCATCCTATTAGTTAGCTATATGTCAAGGTCTGTGTATAATAACAATGAATCCCATAATTCAGATGTGGTGATTTGAATGTAGATGTATGCCCCCCACAGCCTCAGGGATTCTTGGTTAAAGTTAAACTTCCTACTAAGTCTCTAGCATCCAGCTGGAGGACGTGTCACTGGGGGTGGATCTTGGAGTCCAGTACTAAGGTGTGCTTAGAGCCAGTTTGAACGCTGGCTATTTGTGCTTGCTGGCTGTTTGGTAGTGTCTCTGTGTTATGCATCTGTGGAAGTGAGCCAGCATCACTGATGGCATTTCCTCTGAATTCTCTAAGCCATTCATTTCACAAGCTGCTTCTAGTTTCCTTGGCCCAGCAAAGAGAAAGTAACCGTCTTGAGCTAAGCCCTCTGATCCAGGCCACTTGAAAAGCAAGACCTCTCTCTCTCTCTCTGTGTTTCTCTTTCTCTCCCTAACTCCCTTCCTGTCTGTCTCCTTCTTCCCCTCCCAACCCCCAGTGAAGAACAAAAGAAGTATCCCAGACTGGTGAGATGGCTTAGCAGCTAAGCGCTTGCCTGTGAAGCCTAAGGACCCCGGTTCAATGCTCAATTCCCCAGGACCCACATTAGCCAGATGCACAAGGGGGCACATGTGTCTGGAGTTCATTTGCAGTGGCTGGAATCCCTGGCACGCCCATTCTCTCTCTCTCTCTCTCTCTCTCTCTGTCGCTCTAAAATAAATAAATTTTAAAAAAAGAATTATCCCATCTTCATCCTACCTGCTGCAGTGTGCAGTAATGACAGAGGCCCTGGTGAAAGCAGAATGCAGAAGAACCCCAGCACCCAGGCACGAAAGTGGAATGAACATTGGAAGAAAATCTGAGACTCTAGCAAATTTTGCTGATGACGGACCATAAGGCTCTAGAAAGTCTGAACAAGGAGTTTTAGGAGTTAGGGAATACAGGAGTACAGAGACTGGATAGAGGTGTGTAGGGAGGCTGAAATATCAGTGTAGAGGCCATCGTAGGGTATGCTATGCAAAGCCGAGCATTCTTATTATGACTGACATAAGACTAGAAGCATAAGGAGATTTGTCTCACTAAATTCAAAGCAGATGGTGAAGGAGAGCTGAGCTTTCAAGGCTGCTCCTTCGCCGTCAGTGGTGCAAGGGAAAGGTCCCAGGGGTACCAAGCACATAGTCACAGTGCACACCAAGTCCTCGCTATGACCCCGGGCAACAGATCCTATTATTACTCCATTTTCGTATATGAGAAATAGACTGACATCTAACTCTGTCTGCACTGTACTTGAAGGCACAGAGCAAAGGCACATGGACTATTGGGAATTCTCTCTGCTTTAATAAAAGGACTCTGAACATGAAGACAAAGAGAAGCTGCAGAGAATCAAAATAAGAGTCCCATGCACAGGTGCTAAGACCCTCTTACTGCTAGGAAGGCCAGGAATGCCCTCAGGAAACTGTGAAGCATGCTTACCAGCTTGTACATATGTACCTTGGGAACTTGGGGAATAAAAATTTAGTAGACAACTACATTACAAATATCTGCTTTCAGCAAAAACACAAATATCTCGATGAATCAAAATGATGCCACCTCTGATGATATGTATTTTGTAGAATTTGGAGGATAATTTGAATACTTATGATGGCCTTCTTTATTCTTAGTGTTTATTTAGCATATCATCATCACCCCAGAATAACTTTTACAGGGCAGCTTAGTATCTTATCTAATAAGATATAGATAGTATATCATGAGGCATATCATAAAGAAAAGATGAAATCGTTTTAGTAAAGATTTTACCTATGCCTTACTTGTCTTCTATTATTAGGAAATATGAAAAAATATGGTCACAACATGAGTAACATTGGGAGTTAGGCTGTAAAGTGCACTTAAAAAGCAGTTACTTGTGACTTAATACCAACCTGAGAACTTACAACAATTCCAAATCAAAGATATCAGTGGGAAATGATGAATCACCAGCATCTCTGTTGGTAATTTTAAAAATAAAATGATGACCAAAATATAATGTAGGAATATACAGCTATGATGAGCAAAAAAAGAACACACAGGACAGATGTCATTAAGTAACACGACCTTTTGTAATTGCATTCATCCCAAAATCTCTTTAGTGGAATTCAGTAATATGTATTGACATTGATTGATATGCACATTACAGATTAATCAAGCTTTGCTAATATCTCTGACAATGTTTCTGAAACTGGTTTACATATGAAATATAGTGGAAACTTGGTAAGGAACAAAAAGCATTATGTTTGTATTAATAATTGTATCTGTAATAGTAATAACAATTTTAGAATATTCCTACTCAGATAAAAATGAAGTATTTATAGCCTCAGCAACCCCTGTCATAATGAGAACTTCTAATCACATCACTGTCCTATTACTTGAGGTTATTTAAATATCATAGTGGTGATGGGTTTTGTACAAAAAAATACAAAGTTCTTAATATTTAAAGTAAATCTGTGCTCTGTTTTATAACAAGGCAAAAATAACAACCCAATTTGGAGCCCCTTGTATTTATGAGCATCAAGAGTTTATCTTCTCTTGATCTGTATTAATCAGAGACACAACAGTACATGGAGATCCTTATATCTGACTATCTAAAAAAGTCAAAAAAAACATTATCACATAAAAATATATTTGCTTTCAGCCATGATTCCCATTTAATCATGGATCTTATGATCATTCTACTGACAAGGGATTTAGGAGGTAAATAAAAATTTATGATCCAAACCTTAATCTCTGTTTCTCCCCCAGCCAAGAATCTGCCCTGCAAGGAAGCACGTATGTGAACTGCCAGGCCATTCGAAGGCATGCCCCACTGGTGCCTGGGAAGTTATTCCATTCTTTGCAGCAGAGATGAGCTCAAGCTGTTATCCTTGCTTTTCAAAAGTTGAAACCATTGTGGGTTATATTATCCTTCCACAGAAATACCACCTTCCTGCATTTCCTTACAACACATCACCATATGCCCACTCAAACCATAGGGCTGTTCCTGAACATATTCTTGTGTGTCTGGAGGGCTGACTGTCTATAAGCTAAGGAATTTCCCAAATTTTAAGACCAAGAATTAGACAATGGCTCAAAAACAATAGTCTTTATTCATTAAAGATCACTGATACAGGAAAGATATTTACTCAGAAATAATTCTACATATTTCCCTGTATTTGATTAGATCCTAAAGAATCCACTCCCTAGTGATGTATTTTTTATCATTGAGATCAATGCCTTGAGAAGAGGCAGATAATCCAACAATCAAGTAATCTAGTCTTTAGCCAAAGGGAAAAAAAAAACTATCAAAAAACTTTTGATTAATCCTACTGTCACAATATATAGCTTGAGCTACATTTTCCTACAGTCACTGATTTAAATTGTACTTAGGGTCTCTGGCTAGGCTATAAAATTATATTTGAACCATGAAGTGCCTTAAAAGCATACAAATACTAGGAGAGAAGTTATTATGTTGTTTGGCAAGTTAGACATACTGTGCCCATCAAATTTCCCTCTACCAATTTATGTTTGTGCCCATATTAGTGCTGCTTTCACCTTTAATCCAATTCTTTGTGCATTTGGTGGTGACTACTGAGGAAGACTTAAAACTCGTCAAAGTCCTAAGAATGAATGGCAGTTAAGTATTCTGTGCTAGATGGCTATATCATTATCATTGTCACTATTTATATCATTAACTCCAAGGATCAGGTAATATGGCACAAAGTGGGAAGGAAAGAATGTAAGAGGCAGAGGATGGGGAGCAGTGCATTGATACTCTGTCTTCCAGACATAACATGACCATTGCATTCATGACCTCACAGCAACTGTCATTACCTGCACAAGACTGGACTCACCAACACTCCATCAAAGTAAGACATCAAAGTAAGAGGGACTAGTTGTAAAGAAGCGGTTCAGTGAAAGAGAGTCAGAGAAGGGGGTACAAGAGAAGATACCTAAAGATGACCACATTCAACATACCCTATATACTATAAGAAAATGGCTAATAAAAAGTTGAAAGAAGCCGGGCATGATGGTGCACACCTTCAATCCCAGCACTCAGGAGGCAGAGGTAGGATGATTGTCATGAGTTCAAGGCCACTCTGAGACTGCATAGTGAATTCCAGGTCAGCCTAGGCTATAGCAAGACCCTACCTCAAAAAACAAAACAAAACAAAAATGTTTAAAGAGTATAAATAGTACAATTCCAAATTTGTTTCACTATTAATACATTATTTCTATTTTAAAAAGTGAATAAAAGCTTTGTATTGGGCTAAATGCAACTTTGGGGGGGGTTGTTGTTGTTTTTGTTTTTGTTTTTCAAGGTAGGGTCTCACTCTAGCCCAGGCTGACCTGGCATTCACTGTGTCATCTCAGGGTGGCCTCGAACTCTCAGTGACCTCCTACATCTGCCTCCCAAGTGCTGGAATTAAAGGAGTGCACCACCATGCCCAACTGAAAATGCAACTTGTGTAGGTCAAAAGTAGCTGAACATTAGTAGTTTCAAATGACAACCTGACCCATTCATGGAAGGAATATTAATATGCACAATATACAAGTTAGGAAAAGACTATATGAGTCCTTAACTTTACAGATCATCACATTCAGTTAACACATAAACAGCTCTAACAGTTACTTGACCTTATGATCAGCAATTCGATTCATTTTGACTCAAAAAGAAAATCTAAAAACAGACCACACACGTTCTAATTACCAAGCAATATTAAGCAGCAAGGTCTTCAGTGTTAGCTGAATCTCCTTTGCCAGCCCCACACACTAAGCAAGAGTATGAGGATCAAGCTCCACTCCTCGACTCAGTGAACAGGACTCAGATTATTAGACTCATCTGCCCCAGGAAGAGCCAGTGAGTCAGCCCATTCTGAACAATTGAACTCATATGCAATGGTGTGCAGTTCATTTTGTTTTTACTCTCTATAGCTGTGATGTTCATTCTCATTTGTGTTGGGTAATAAATAGACTAATCAACTTAATAAGAATATTCAGTCTGTTTGCCATTTGAAAAATCTACAGGATGAACCCTCTGGTTTGTGTAGGCTGCCCAATCATGCTAACTACCTTTGACGGAGCATAGATTATACAGGGAGCCAAGCAGGATGTTTGGCTTATAATATGATCCCGATTCTCTACTCCAAATTGCATCATTAATCTTTAATTTAATTTCTCACAGATTCCTCAGCCAATAGTAGGTATGTGTTATGTTAATATTTTTAAACTCCTATAAAATTATAGTTTGGAGATTTGAATGGTATGATCTGAAGACTCCAGTACATCTTCAATGCAATGTGAAATTTTAATCATCTTTGTAAATATTAAAAAATAATTTTCATTATTTTTAATAATTAATGTAACAGTAAAGTAGCAATTGAAACTCAGTTGCAATTAAGGTGGCAGGAGTACAATAAAGAAAGCAAGAGGTGATGATGAAAAGAAAAAAGAGAGTAAATGCATTTATGAAAATAACAATATCTAGGGTTGAGAAAATGGTTCCATGTAAACTACTTGTCATGCAAGTATGAGAAACTGAATTTGGATCCACAGCACCCATGTGCAACCTGGGTGTGGTGGTACACTCCTGTAACCCCAATTCTGAGAAGCTGCACACAGAAGAATCCCTGGGCTTGCTGACTAACTTGTCTAGCCCAATCAATTATCTTTGAGTTAAGTGAGAGTTCCTGACTCAAGAAAATAAGGTGAAGCACAATAGAGGAAAATACTCGATGCCCACCTGTAACTTCCAAACGTTAACATGCACACTAACACACATATAAACACACATATACACTACACACATATACTTGTAAAAACTTAACAACCTTGTTTTTGTTACAGTACCAGGCCTCAAATCCAATGAGAGAGCAATTGGTCCTTCCTATAACTCTTCTGCTATTATTGTGCCAGTGGGCACATCTTGCCTAGCCAGTGGGTTGTGAAGAGCACAGGGTCCACAGCTGGGTAGGAATGTTAATGCTTTTTCTTCCCCAGCAACTGGCATAGCACCTTCTGACATGCAGAAAGCTAGCCAATAGGGAGTAAGTTTTCTGTTCAGTTCCAGTTTGGTTTCTTTACTTACTGAAACCGAAGTACGTAATGTCTTCAGCAATAGGGACTTAACATCTAATTTTGGTGTACAACCAAGAGCAATCCAATAGCTAATATTGTTTTGGGGACCTCTGTGGCTTCCTTAACCAACAAGTCATTGGGAAGTACCTTATCCCTGGTATGGGGATTTTTTTTATTAATAGTCTATGGCTTCTGGAAGCATCTTTGTCCATCCATGTAGGGGACCTTCATTTAAACTTTTTTTAAAAAGGGGGAAGGAGATCAGCACAGAGAAAAATCAACTCCTACCAAATCAGAGAGCCAGAGCCTCAGAGGCCCCCAATACCTCATCACTGAAGCAGACCAAAAATGAACCCGACATGGCTCAGGGAAATTTTGCGGAAGAGGGGGTGGAAAGAATGTCAGAGCCACATGCTGGGTCATGATATGCAGAGACATTTAGCTTACCCATAACTATGGGCTAACTCCACAATGCATGACCCATATACCTCAACAAGGAGAGGCCAAGTGGAGGGGGTAGGTCATGGATGAGCCTAATAATGGTACCAAACTGACTGTATTTGCTGAATACAAAACTAACTAATAAAGAAAAAATAATTATATTTAAGTCTGCTTACCAAGCAGCAGGTTTCCATATGGCTTATTCACATGTCCTTCATTTTGATAAATCTAGTCAAAAGTCTGTGGCTAAGAACCAAGGCCCTAGGAGGGAACCCAATATGGTAGTTATGCTAATTAGACAGCATGTCAAAATACCTTCTAAATATCTGTTTGTTCCTCTATATTGGTACTATCTGCAGCCTCAAACACAGAAATTTTTTTTATGCACTGTATTACAGAAATCCACAGATGACAAAGTTGCCAAAAATAAGTGATTAATTTGTCCTCAGCCCTAAACATGACATCTAAACCACAACCTACAAGGCTCAGGAAAACTCTAGGGAGAGAGGGCAGAAAGAGCACAAGAACAACAGGGTGAGAAGTGGAGCTGCACAATGCTGCCTTCTGGTTACAACAAAGCTGCTGCGCTCGTCTCCTCACAACTTGACGAGGTTTCCTATGCTTGACTGAGCTTGTCACCATCTCATCACGGATGACGGAGCTATATGGGACCCCTCACGTCCCAGAGTAAATAGTAGAAAGTTCTGGCTGCTGAGAGAGAAGTGGTGTATTTAGGGGAGTAGCCACAGGAGGATTACTAATTCTGCAGTAAATAACTTCCCATTCATCAAGGTTTCCTAGTATAAATGAGGGGGTCAAAAATATAGAGAGAGAGAGCCAGGCATGGTGGTATTTGCTTTTAATCCCAGCACTCAGTAGGCGGAAGTAGGAGGATCACTGTGAGTTCGAGACCACCCTGAGACTACATACTGAATTCCAGATCAGCCTGGGCTAGAGCAAGACTACCTCAAAAAAATTATTATATTTTAAAAAAATATAATTAATAAGGCATAGTAGTAGGCTAGGGATCTAATGGGAAGAAAGGGTAAGAGAAGAGACCAAAAGCATTGTATACATGTATGAGATTGTCAAAAAATTTTAAATCCTTAAAAAAAATCATTATATATCCTACTTTACCTATAATTACTACATAAAATCTTATGGGATTAATACCATAGATTTTTTTAAATAGAAATACACAATACAATTAAAGAAAAGAAGTCATCTCTCTATGGGTCTCATTTTTTACAAATAACTATTAGATATGGAAAGAGAGACCTTGAAGAAATAGCTAATTTTTTTTTAAAGCTATAAAATACTCCCCAGATCCCACATAAGCCAGATGCACAAGGTGACATAAGTGCTCAAGTTGGCACATGCATCTGGAGTTTGAATGCAGTGGCTGGAGGCCCTGGTGCACCAATATTCTCTCTCCTCTCTCTTTTTTCCTCTCTCTCATGAAAACAAAGAAAGCTAATACCAAGTACTGACAATGTAGAAGTTGAAAGCACTAATTTTTATTTAGTAAGTCTCCTACTACCTTAAGACTTTCATTGGTGAGAACCAAAATTAGTCAACTGTTTGCATTCCTATTAATTGGTTTCCTTCTGCTCTTTAGGAAAAACTTGCAACTTCTCACTGAGGAATCTTGCTACTCCAATTCTGCTGCATTTCTAGTTGTTTTCAGTCTTAATGAGTCAGAAGGTGCTTGTCACTTAATTTAATGGCATAAAAGATTTGTAATTTACAGTCGTATTTGGAAACATGAGTAAATAGGGCATTTTCTACCATGACCAGGTGAATATTTATTTCTCTCAGTCCCTTTACTTCCCACATACATCTTTCCTTCTCTTGCTCAGTCCCATGTGTGGGCTTTGCCAGTGAACTTACTGTTCTGTCTCCATCTGTGCTCACACACTATTGCCCATATGTGCGGAATGAGTTTCATTCAAACCAGTAACCAAGAAGCAAGAAGATCATTATGTCCCTAAACAGGCTAAAAGGAAAAACATTGCTAAAGGAATTCCTCAGGTCCACAAGCCAGGCTATGTTTCCAGCAGCTCATGCTGCCCTTAAAACAGTTCTCACCTGAGTCCTGGCTTGAAGTTCTAGGCAAACTCCTCATTATTAAAAGAGCACATGATTCTTAATCCAATCATGACACATCGTATTGCTTCTGGGTATTGGCATCAAAGGGTCATGAGCTGGGGTAGATGCCTGCACACTGCCCTTTGCGCACACATGTGCCTGAACCCCGTTAGAGAATATGGAATAAGGTCCACCACGACAGTTCCTCTAGCAATATTTTTCACAAACTTCCAGAGAGAAGTAACTTGCACACCAAATACCAATGTACACCAAAACTTAAGAACAACTGCTCTGTAAACTATAGAAATAATTGGTAATGGTTGTACAACTAACTATTAATTTGCCAGAGATAAAAAGTAATAGTGATATTGGAAATTATTATAGCCCCAATGATTAGAGAGTCTCCTTTACCTACTGAAATCTTGGGAGAAAATAACACATCTTAATTACCTTTATCTCACAGATCCAGTTTTACAGTAAGTATTTAGTAAAATGCTAGATCAACTACTTTAGGAAGTTTTCTCACTTCATTTGTATGTATGAAAAACTATACTTCATAATTTCATTTGACAGGTAAAATCTAATTTACTCAAAAGTCAAATTTACAGAGGTAAAGAATCAAACAGGGATTAGTGGGTACAGAAGTGAACAAAAATGGGGAGACAAAGTAGGACATACATACAATAGACGGGACTAGAGATCAAATACACAGCAGGAGAACTATCATAACATACTGTATTGACAATTTTTATTAAAAGCTCATTTTTAACATTTTAGTACCAAAAGAATGAGTGGCTATAATGGATGAGAAATATGTGAATTTAGAAATATTATTTATCTATATGTATATCAAAATGTCGGGGTGGGAAACAAATGTAGACCCAAGCAGCAATGGTACCATAAAATTCTGCTTCCAAAAAGGCAGAGCAAATGGCTGAACCTTCACCAGGCCCTTACAGGGAACACCTGAACCACAAGACACTGGAGAAGGTAGGATCAAGACTAACCTTAATCTTTAACATATACAGTAAGACTATTTTTTTAAAAGTTGGGCATGGGGTCTCCCAACTATAACTCCAGTACGTGAGAGATTTGAGGAAGGAGAATTGATGTGAATTCCTGGCCAGCCTGAAACAAAGAGTGAAATCTTGTCTCAGAAAAACAAAAATAATAGTTTCAAAAGAAAATGTCCCAGACATATACAAAGGTAGAGAACAAATGAAACACCAAGTCCTTCACTTCACTTGATCACATGGAAATTGCATGGTACAGCCTACCAGATTCCCAGAAATGCATGTTCCTCCCACCCACCTTAGCTAACATGATTGTATTTTACATCCCAATTCTGAGAAGAAATGAAAATAAGCTATGCTATATTTGACAGTCATAAAATCCTCTTGAAGAAATTAGATAATTCCCAAATTTGTCTGATCTTCACCCTTCTGCATCCCTTTATGTAAACTGCTCATCATTACATTTTATGTGTATATATATATATATATATATATATATATATATATATAATTTTTATCTATTTGAGAAAAAGAAGCAGATAGAGAGAAAATGGACATGCCAGGGCCTTCAGCTGCTGCAAACAAACTCGAGACACATGTGCATTCATGTGCATCTGGCTTATGTGGGTCCTGAGGAATCGAACCTGGGTCCTCTGGTTTTGCAGGCAAGTGCCTTAAATACTAAGCCATCTCTCCAGCCCACTATATTATATTTTGCAGCATTTTGCAGCACCCTTGTCTCAAGATGTCCTTATTTGCAAAAACAGAGGGACACTTTATGTCCTTGTCACAAATGACCCACAAAAACATTTCTAAACACCATACCCTAAAATCTAGATCAAAGAAATGGAGAACTAATACCATATGACCCAGCTATATCACTCCTAGGCATATATCCAAAGGACTCATCCCATTTCCTTAGAAGTACATGCTCAACCATGTTTATTGCCGCTCAATTCATAATAGCTGGGAAATGGAACCAGCCTAGATGTCCCTCAACTGATGAGTGGATAATGAAGATGTGGCACATTTATACAATGGAGTTCTACTCAGCAGTAAAGAAAAATGAAGTTATGAAATTTGCAGGAAAATGGATGGATCTGGAAAGGATTATACTAAGTGAGGTAACCCAAGCCCAGAAAGCCAAGCGCCACATGTTTTCCCTCATATGTGGATCCTAGCTACAGATGATTAGACTTCTGTGTGAGAAGGAAAAAACTCAGTAGCAGAGGCCAGTAAGCTAAAAAAGAGATACAAAGGGAAGAGAAAGGAAAGGAGGCGGGTACTTAATAGGTTGATATTGTATATATGTAAGTAGAAGAATAGATTAACGGGGGTGAAAAGCCCCAAAGTAAGGTCAAGGGAAGAGATTGAGTAAAGGAAAGGCGGAGGGAGGGCTAATCAAAATCTAAGAGGATGCAAATAAATCATACGGAATCCTCCAGTTTTGGACAATGGAACACTCAGGAGCCATAGATCATTGTTAGAAAATTTTCAGTGCCAGGGATGGGATACCTCCAGTGAGTTGTTGGCCAGGGAGGTTCCTGATGCCCCCAAAACATTATAGGCCATTGCCAAGGCCCTTGGTTTCCCACCAGGAATAGATGGTAAGACCCTATTGCTGAAGAGTCCACATACTTGGATGGCAAGGCCACTGAGAAATTCTGCTGGAACTGAAGTGATAACCTCCTCCATGTAGACCAGCTGAGAGAAAGCTGGAAGAAGCCATTCTACATGTAGTTCAATGGGAGAGAGATATCACCAGAAAAGATACTCAACAGTGGTCACTGCAAGCCTTATAATTGGCCAGCCAGGCCAAATGAGCCAACGGATGCAATAGTGGCACGTCTGTCATGGTGGAAACCAACTGCCCTCCAATTGGACTGGAGGCCCGCTCCATGGGGGGGAATACATTCCTGATACTGAAAACTTAAAACAGGGGTAGTCATGAGCCCTAGGGGTGTAACATCTGCTGATGTCTGGAAAGATGTATATACTATGCTTATCAAACTGCCCAGTAAGAACTTTTCTTAATATTTATACCCTTATATTAATGCTACTCTCACTTTGGATAGAGAATCTTCTCTTTTCAGATGGCAGTGACCTTGGGATGACTCAGAAGGTATCATAGTGGTGGAAAGAAGTGACTGGAGTACTGAGTAACATCTCGATCACACCTTCCCAGGCTCAGGGTCTAATGCGGAAGAGGTGGCAGAAAGAATGTAAGAGCCAAAGGAAGGGTAGGACTCCTTACAACATCCTCCCTCCAGACATAAAATGGCCTGGATATCCATGACCTCAGAGTGCCTGACACTACCTACACAAGACCATCATAAGAGGAGGAAAAGATCATGACATCAAAATGAAAGAGAGACTGATTGAGATGGGGAGGGGATATGATGGAGAATGGAGTTTCAAAGGGGAAAGTGGGTAGCACCATGGGATATTTTTTATAATCATGGAAAATGTTAATAAAAATTAAGAAAAAAAGAAATGGAGAACTAGAATTACAAAAGTGCAAGTGAAAGAACTCCACTAATTTGTAACTCGCATTTGTTTTCTTCATTACTGGGCAAAACACCTGGCCAGAAGCAGCTTGTTTTGAGGGGATGCTTCTTCACAGCTAGGACAACATTTACAGGAGCAGACAGCTGGGCTTCCCTTCTCCACAGCAGCAGGAAGGAGGGAGAAAGAGTAAGTTCATTAGGAACACCCAGTGGGGCTGAACTAATATACCTTGAGGTCTGTACCCAGTGACACACCTCCTTCAGGAAGATGCTCCACCTCCCAAAGACTCCACCAGCTTAGTATGAGGCTTGGTCACAGACGCACATGAACTATGGGGGACATTCTACATTCAAACAACCACAGAAATATTATACAAAACATATGCATATGGTAAACTTTTTGCACCTCTTGATAGTTTTCTATTTTATTTATTCTGTCTGAATCTGTCTAAAAATGACAAATGTCTTCTTAAAGAGTACTCCATGAAAACTACTGAGTAAAAACACCATAATGGGTTCTTTGTTCCAAAAATACTACCTTTATTTATGCTGCACACATCCTACTAAGGAGGGTAATAGGCTCAAACAAACAAAAACACCTGGGTTCTGACTCACTCTAGACAGACAGTTGTAAAATGAAAATGTGATGGTTGAGAGCAGAGCATTAAGCAGTTTTGCAAGAGATCAGTTGCCAAATGGAGCTTAGAAAAGGACTTTTAAAGGTAACTGAGATGAAATTAATGTTACATTACCTCAATATCAATACTGTCTTGGCCAGAAATGTCACTGGAACTGGTGCTAAGAACTCAAAGAAGAAGCTAGAGTAGACCGCCCTTCCACTTGTTGCTTAAGCAGTCTCAAGACAGAAACACTTGTGCAGTTAAACCCAAAACCTCACACTGTCACCAAGAAAGATATCTACAGTAATCTGCAAATGCTCAGTCCAGTGCTTAATTTGAAGCATGTGCAAAAATCATCAGGAGAACTTAAGACAGACAAATGAATTCCACCCCTGGAGTTTTGATGTACCAAACTGAGACTGAACTCAAGTACTTGAACATCCAAAAAATCTCCCAGGTCATATAAATGCTGCTGGTCTATAGACCATATTTTGAGTGAATGGTATTTTTCCAGATTTTTTTTCCTAAGTCAAGACAATTTGATAACACACAGAGAGTGGACATCCCATGACTGAAAGCTTTAATACACTACACATTGCTAGACGCCAAATGAGGCAAAGAGTTGTTCCCCTCTAGTGGGTTAGGGAGAGCATGATTTCGGGAACACCTTGATCTCAAACTTCCAACCTCCACCTTAGTAGCAATGCATTTCTGTTATTTAAAGCCACCCCGTTTGGGGTACTTTGTTACAGCAGCCGCAGGAAACTAATATACCATTATTGGCAGGAACAAAAGGAAGATCCAGCAAAGAGGTTAAGAGGCCACATTTAATGGAAGAGGAGCACTGTACCACAGGACCAAAGAGGGAATAGGTCAAACTGAATTTAGATTAAAGAGAGACATGTAAGAACTTCACAGAAATTTCCGCAACAATTGTTTTCCCTCTAAAAGTGACCTTTCTGATCAGGTGAACTTCAACTGTGATTAAAAAATCTCAAAACAGTTCTGAGCATTTGAGTTGAACATTTTGAGATGTTAGCAGGAAAGAATCATAATGAATCTTCATAAGGTTAGCAAGATTTCATTATTCAGAATGATTTTTATCATTTATTCTCAAAACAATGTGATGAGCTCTATTTACAATAGCTAATAATTGAAATCAGCCCACATGCTCATCAACAGATGAATGAGTAATAAAAATGTGGTACATGTACACAATTGAATTTTATGATGCAATATGAAAAGAGTGAAATTATGGAATTTTTAGGAAGTTGAGTGGATTTGGAAAAGTTATGTTAGGTGTAGTGACCCAAGCTCAGAAAGACCAAAACTGCATGTTCTCTCTGATATATGGATTCCAGGTTATAATATCTAAAAGTATACATATATAGGGAATAAATATGGGTTAAACCTATAAAATGGGATAGCAACCCAGAGTGAGTATCAAGGGATGAGGAGGAAGAGGGATGATGGAAGGGCAAAAGGACATGTGGCATATAAACAGAAGGGGAGGACATTGTAGGGAGGAGAAATGGAGGGAGATGAGGATTAATGAGAGGTAGAGGGAACAAGAAGCAATAAAAACAAACTGTTTTGGAAAATGCCAGTTTGAATAATACCTAAATTTCTGTGTGACAAATAAAAATGAAAAAGAATGTGGTTGGTAGGCAGTATCTCTATTGTTTAAATAAGAAATTGAAGCTGAGATCGAATGAATCTTTACATGAAGTTGCAAGTGTGCTGACATTATGTTACTGATTTAATTGGTTCCTGATTTATTATCTAAAGAATGAATAGAAAGTGACTTATCTACTTTTCACAGGTTAGAAAATACAGAAATGTTAAGTATGTTGAACATATATGTATCTGTCTATTGTACCCCATTCATGTCTCGTGTCCCCAAAATTCATATCCTTTTCATGATACCCTGACTCCCATGTGGACTACTGATATTTATTAAATAATTATTAAAATGAAATTGATTCTGGCAGTGTATTTATGATACTGTTGCTTTACAAAAATATTTACAAAGTACTGTCATACATTTTACATAATATATAGTAAAAGTTTTTTTAAAAAACTAGCAAGAAGACACTTATCCTAGAAACTTTGTGCATAATGTCACATCATTTACATTCTTAGAGTTCATTGCTTCCAAAATAAAATACTTTTCTCATACGTGTACTAATAAAATGGCTTTTCTGCTCACTGAACAAGTGTCATTGGCAGTGTGGTCAGGTATCTCAAGGCAGAATTTGGAGATCACCATCTGAACCTTGTTAGCATTTATTCCTTGCCTTGTAAAGAATAGTAGAAAATAAACTTGAAACACAAACCATATGCTACATTACAAGATTAAGGCATTTTTATTAGTACCATGTCTCCTTGCCACAATGAAGATTAAATAAAGCTTTATGGTTTAATAAAGATTCTATGCAGGGCCTGGGAGATTTTTTTCAAAGATTATCCTACTTTATCTTAAGGTAGTTTTCCACCCTGCTTTAAGTTCTTAAAAAGTTTAATATTGCTCAAAATATAAGGATGAAGAAGAGAAAATAATGCATCCCTTCTTCTTATCATTAAATGTTTATTTTCAAATCACAGGGTTCTAAAGGATCCCTAAGAGGGATATAATTTATCTATGTACTTTTAATACCACCAATAAATGTCTTAAATAATGATCTTAATGAAAATGCTCTGACAGCTGTCACAATGATGGCATCTGCTTTATACTTAAAAGAGACATCCAACACACAGAGGAGTCCTTTATGGGGACTCCCACCTTTCCCATCCTCACCTCCACACACCCAAAAGCACCTAATGGTTCAACTCTGTCCATTGGCAAGACCAATCCTGATCTTGAGGAGGAATGCTGTGCACTAATCTTTCCCAAAACATAAGGTCAACAGAATCAACATAAATTTCCATGGCCGCTGACCCAGTCAGGTGCTTGCTCTTCATCCACAGTATCCAGGTTCAGTCCTAATTTTTACACTCACATATTTTGATATTTGTTCATGTGTTGTTTGGTTGTTTAAGCTGGAAGTGTTGTTTTCCACTTCTGGTTTTCATTTGATAAGATGCATAATGAATATACTCCTTCAGAACAGACATATTGCCTTAATCTAGCCATTCTCCTTGCTGGATGAATCTTGCCCTCAATTAGTTTAAAATCCTGAAATTGGCTGAGTGATTTTCTTCGGGCTCACCAACCTGAGTGAACTCTTAAGTACCTGTGCTGTATTATTCTATCCTACCTATCAAAAGGCTTACAGTTTCATAATGAGCCCATATGTCGCCTGTTACTATACCTGTTAATAACATGCCCTGCACATCATCAACAGTATTGAGTCAGCTCAGTACTTTTCCACTGCAGTGGAGTAGGCCTCAAGTATTCTCTGTCCCGTCCTGGTTAACTGTGCAATAGCCAGCACAATCTTTTTTATTAGTTATGTACACAGTGTCCAGCACAATCTTAAACACAATCTATGTGGTGACTATTTATTGGATCCACTCCAATACATAACTGTCAGTACTCTGTTTTCCCTCCCCCTCCTTAAGGTCTTCATCATCAAAACTCCATATATTCAACATATTTCCATGTTTTGTAAAGTAAAAATTAGATCTTTCCAATAAAAGGTGAGAATGGGATGCCAGTCCTAGATGACAAAGGACCAAAGTAACACTTATACATAGTTGCTTTCTGTTCCTAGGATAGAAATGCTAAATATGTTAGTTTTAATTAACAATGTCTCACTGCATTACGTAAAGCCTGCTTTATTTCAGAAGGGTTAACAATATTTTCATTGAATTAAAATTATATCAATTAAATCTCAAGAGATAATTACATATCTTTAAATCTTTGCTTCAAGTAGAAGTTCTTCAAAAAAAAGGTGATGTCTTTCATAGAACATATTATATCTTATGTTCAATACATAGATTTCTATACATTGACATTTTATTAAGATTAAAAAAACTATTCCTGACATTAGGCTAAAGGCTGCATTAACATTATGATGACTACTTTGGAAAATGAAACAGCAGAAAACACAAAAATCTCACAAGTGGCACTTGTTACAATTCACTTAGGTAAATATAATCCTCTTCAATTCAAAATTCTCCTGTTAATTACCCTGATGTTCACAACTGTTCTACACAACCTGCAGGCTTTTCTCCATCTTTGAAATGCATATTTTTACATACAAAATTATTTAAGAATCCACTAATAGAATGATCTTAAAGGTCTATATCCTTCCTTCTAAGGAAAAGATAAAAGTCTCATGGATTTTTCAAAAATTAGTCATTCCCTACTTTGAAAGAGTATAGGCAAGGAGTGTTAATGAACTGAAAAAAAATTTCCTGAAATATCATGAACATTAAGATTATAAACCCTCATTTAATCGTCACTCATTCCCTGTTGTTTGGTTTGGCCAAGGTTTCTTAAAGTTCTGGCCACCAGTAAAACTGGCATTAATCTGGTAGTCTTAAATATTGTAAAACTGCTATCACTTCCACAGCCCTTTGACAGAAGCTCTAGTTATAAAAAAAAAAAGAGAAAATGGGTCATAAGAACCTGAGTTTGGAAAGGGGGGCCTCTAGAAAGAAGCAAAGATCAATAGGTTCTGGGGACACAACTAAACTAAGCACGTGCAATTCCCACAAATGAAAAAGCCTGACTAGCCTGGTTCTGGCTGACACCAGGCAGGCGACGTGAAGGCACAAGCCAGGAGAACCAGCATGAAAGTGGTGAGTGACTTGCTGCTCAGACTCCTGCTGTTTTTATCTGATGCCACTTTCTTTCTACTGAAAGAAAATCAACATTTTTATTAGACATTTTTCTCAGTTTCATAGTGGGAAACAATCAGTTTTTGAAGAGTCCATAAGACTTTTTTCTTCATCTTCCTGCCTTTTGCATACCGCTTAGCCAAATGTGAACAGAACAGCTGGGCTTGAAATCTCTCCCAGGTACAATGGGAAAAGAAGGTTAGCCATTAATCTCCTTCAAGCTTCCAAGCCTTGAGAGAACACATTAAGACCTGGGATGGTCAGGCTGATTTCTGCTTCTCAAATTTGGCAGAAAAGTATCTCCATCTGTTTTCCTTGGGCCTTTGAAAATCATAGTGCCTGACATTTTAAAGCCCTGGTTACTAGAGACAGCACTCCTTCCACAGGGAAGAACACACAGAGCAACCCCTGGGCACAGCAAGGGGTTTCCTTACAGGGAAAACCTACCTTGCCCCTTAGACAGACATCTAAAGCACAGATCTGTACTGGGTGTGGACACAATGGAAGCCGTAAGGGTAAGAAACAAGACTAGAGTACCAAGGAAAATAAACATACCTGCAAATTAAATGGATTGCGTTCATGCTCCAGCTGATCTGTTCATTTCTGACAATTTTTATGCTGATAACCTCTCTCTCAACTCCATTGTTCATGGTTGGGCTCACACACTCTCTTAATCTGTTAATTATCTGTATTAGTTTTTCATCAAATACTATATGCTTTTAGCTGGAACCCAACCAAGACTTTTTTTTAAGTTTCATACTTTCACAGGAATAACTTCCAGTGAGCAAATTTCATCACCCGGAACACAAAATATACTTCCTATATAAACATCACCATTAAAACAAAGACATGCATCCATTTCTTGCAAAGCAAATTATACCTAATCTGAAATTGTATTTATTTTTATTTATTTTTTAATTAATTCGTTTTGTACTCAGTGAATACAGTCAAGTTGGTACCATTGTCAGGCTCGTCCATGTCCTACCCCTTCCCCAGGCCCCTCCTTGTTGAGGTATATGGGTCATGCATTGTGGAATTAGCCCATAGTTATGGATAGGAGAAATGTCTCTGCGTATCATGACCCAGCATGTGGCTCTGGCATTCTTTCTGCCCCCTCTTCCACAAAATTTCCCTGAGACATGTTGGGTTTATTTTGGGTCTGCTTCAGTGATGAGGTGTTGGGAGCTTCTGTGTCTTAAATTAAAGATGTTCAAAAACAACAAAACATTTTATGGATAAAGATGTTCTGCTTTCAAAATTATGCTCAACAAACTTTTGCTGTGTCTTCTTTTAGAAAACATGAACCTTGCGCTGAGGTACCACAAACTAACCTGGGGCTATTTCAAATGGTCCTGTTTTAAAAATTGAGAAATACTACATGTGGAGAATCTAAATGGCTTTTTTTTTTCGTTTTCTTCTCCCCTTACCAAAATCAATCAAATTACAGTGGCTATCCAGAACAGTATGAGAGAAACCTTATCATTTATAACACATATAAACCAAACAGCAAGGAGGCACCCCAGACCAGCATGGCATGCAGAGAATCAACAAAGGAAGGAAAGAATACAAACTGCCTCTTCCAAGAAAGACCAGAGCAGGAGAGCTGAAGGCTAGCAGACAACTGTGATCTAATGAAAGCTGAGGGAGAACAAGATGAATGGTGAAACTAGAGGGAAGGAAACAAGATAGAGAAATAAGGAACCCCAGATACAGGGACATAAACCTCAAAGTTTTCCATGGCTGTAATGAGGGATTCAAAAAGCAATAATTCTTCAATTTGCTCTTTAGACACAAAAACTAGATTCAAACGATTAAAGTGTGTTTGTGATAGTATTTGACCCTAAAATTCAACCCTCTTCCATGTTTGTTATATATCAGAGCTAGAAAATGAGTCAAGATAAGTCAGTTCCTACATTGATTTATTGCTATCCAATTAGGAAGCTCTTGGATCACTGATCAGAAACGAAGATTAAAGGAAAAAATATATACTATAAAGGCTAAAACTTCGCAATCCTCTCTCACACTCGACTACACAAAAAGATATGCAGAAGCTAATTTAGTATGGGCTATAAATCACCTCAAGCGCTACAGAAAAAAACACAGATATTCACATTTGGACATGTTTCTTCTAGACTTTGGTGTATTGTTATCTCACTGATAAAAGTATGTTTCAAATGAAGCTAATAGTGCCCTTAGTTTGACCATCTACACTGAATAAATATAGCCAAGGTAAAGCGATGCTCACACTAGTACAGAACACAGTACAGACCTGAGTAAATATTGCTCTTACAATTGTTATTCAGCTGCCTTACGCTAATTGCCTAAGCCTTAGTAAAGCCACAAAGATATTGGTCAACATCAAGACATGAGTAACTAACACCATGAGGCAAAGGGATCTGACCTGTCCTGATGGTGCACTAAATGACCACTGCTGTGGTCATTAGAGGACATTAGTACTTCAATATATTAGCTACAAAACTCCAGTGGTTAAAATTACAGTTATATCTCTTTAGCTTTAGAGTAACACACAAGGAAAGGATGTGCAGAAAAACAAAGACGTAAAAGTTAGGAGGATAAAACAGTCTTAACATTAGATAGGTCATAAATTGATACACCAATTTATTGATAGATGTTAATATAGATATTTTATAAGTTTCTGTCTGTTCAGTGCTCCAGCTGTAGCAAGATCTATAAGCCAGAAATGAAGGAGTCAACAAGCATAGGAAGGCCAGAAACATAAAGGATGAATTGCAGCTCCTCCACTGAGAAGCTATAATATCTGGCACATCATAACCTGCATAAGCCTCAATTTTCCCTTAATATATCAGCTCATCTTATGTCCCAGGATCACTATGATGATTCAATTAGATGATGTAGGTAATATTTTATATGATGAATTTCTATATAATATAAATTTATTACTACTACCAATATGCAGCTCAAGAGAGGAAACAACCTCAGAAATAACGAAGAATAAATTTGATTAGGTGTGAGGTTTATTAGATCACAAGATGCTATTAAGGTTCATTAACTTAACTTCAAATGTACATTTTTAAACTTATTTATCCAAAGTGTTGGCTGGAATTTTTATAAGTACTCATTAAATAGGAAAACTGAATTTAATCAGACAATAAATTATTTTCTTTCCTTTAAACATACATAGTCATATAGATAAAGCAATGGTCATGTTTCTACATAAGAGATTTTTAAAAATAATAATCATAACTTATCAGTCTACAATTTTCAAGAATTATATAGGTTCAAATTTTCTTGAATGACAGAATGTCTAAGTAGAGATTTTAAAGGAGAATGGGAAACTGTTTTCTCAGCTGGAAGACCAGAAAAGGGCTTCCTCACAAGCCCCGGATGTATAAGGCATCAAAATACCACAGAAGAAACAAACAAGCACCAAGAAAGCCATCACACAGAGTCCTGTATTAAAGAAAAATATATATGTTGTAAAAAGTGATATTTGAATCTAATTTTTTCAAATAATTCTTTATCTGGTGATCACCCTGAGAAAATTGTAAATTGCTTATGATTGGATAAATTATCTCTCAAATGCCTGAATTGAATAGTCTTTGTAAAGCAGATATAAGACCATAACAATACCCACGGGATGCTGGAAGTGAAATCACTTTCACCTGATAACATTTCCAAAACTTCTGAGTCTTCCCTTATTGCCCGTTACCCCTTGATTTCCTGCTCAATCTTTGATCAAACTGCTATTATAGAAAACTCATTGTTGCTTTTGCCCCCATTAGTTTCATTTTAAATAAACTTTAGTATGACTAAACAAACTACTGAAGCTACCCAAATAATAGAATTAGTCAAATAGAGAAGTAAATGATTTTTCATAACCCATAACTTAACATTATCATAATTGAGTTATTACATGGTAAATGGTTGCAGCCACCAGCAAGATGTGACAATTTCAGCTGGGTATTACATACACAGTAGACATACGCAGGCCAAAGAGTAGCAGAGCACATGAAGAGGCAGACTAGCATGCCTGCTCATGTTCTTAAGAAACCATCAGTGAAATATAAGATGGAGAACATTATACTTACATGAAGTCCTCTCAAGGAGAAACTATATGAAAGAATACTTTGACAAGTCCCATAATGAAAGGACAATCTCCAGTATCCAAGCAGCTGTGCTTGGACTTCCAGGAAGGAAGGTGTGGACTCATTGAGCGAACCTTACACATTGGCCAACTCCACCTCCCCACTCAATAATATTCCTCCAAATGTTGAATAAAGAGAAATCAGGCATGCTGGTACACACCAGTAAGCCCAGCACTTGGAAGGATGGGTCAGAAGCCTGTATATACTATATAAGCAACACATTTTCAGTTGAAAAATAGGCAAAGATGTAGCCGGGCGTGGTGGCGCACGCCTTTAATCCCAGCACTCGGGAGGCAGAGGTAGGAGGATCGCTGTGAGTTCGAGGCCACCTTGAGACTCCATAGTGAATTCCAGGTCAGCCTGGGCTGGAGTGAGACCCTACCTCGAAAAACCAAAAAAAAAAAAAAAAAAATAGGCAAAGAAGCCACTACCCTAAATTCAGGAAGAGATGAGAGTAGAGTGCTCATCCTTAGTCCATCTTATGAAGACATGCTTTAAGTAATCAATAATCTTAGAAGAAAGTGAACTTTTATTTTAAAAAGGACAGAGAAATAAAAGGTATAAAAGCAATATTTTCAATATGAAACTGATTTTAGATATATAAATGTATATATATATATATATATATCTCCACTGAATGATTTATTAACAATATAAAAAAGAATAGTAAAGAATACTTACCAAGAAAAAGTGGTATAAATACAAGTTTTATACCTAGAACACAGAGGTTGACACTGTGCTGTAGAGAAAGCATTGTTACCAGTTACCTTTAACAGAAAATGGCTTAGGAAAACATCCAAGTTGTCACTTGAATATTCAAAATTAATAATTTAGTTAAACATGAATTAGTCTCAGAAAATTTTATGTAGATTTCCAAGTGGGATACCCCACTAACCGTTAGAGCAATTGCATTACGCTGACACTAGGGTGTAAGGGTAATTCCCAAGGCTGTCTGTTCCCTGTAACATCGAGACAGCTCATTCTTTCAGGAGAACTTTGAAATGCCTTTACTGTTGCTGCAGCTGAAGGGCAAAGTAACTGCCTAAGACCAAGCCCTCCGGCCTCTCGGGGGCCTCACAGTTTGAAAGTTACAATTGGCTCCCTTGTCAAGATGTCAACAGATAACAGGAATAAAAACTCAATTATAAATTTAATGTCAATTGCCTGTCCTCCTGAATATGCAAACCAAATGGGCACATGCTATTTAACTAGTTACCAACATGAAACACCTCCACAGAGTTCCTACTCACCTGGCAGCCAAGAACTGATGATAGCTATTGCTGGCACTGACTTGTGTTGGTTCTGGAGAGTGAATTCAGCTCATTCTTTTCCAACTCCGCTCAGTGACCACAGGTCAGTCACTGTCACTAGCCATCGTGGGAGTGTTCACACCACAGAAACAAATTCTTGCCCCCTTGAAGCATACTGATTGCTAAACTTTTACCAACATAGCCATTACTGTAAACATTCTTTTCATAACTTCTGAGAAGCCAGCCTTGACCGCTTCCCATCTCTCAAGTCTGGAAGAGTTCTCCAGGATTTCTAAGCTGCCAACACTTTCAAATCTAAAAGCTCACGGTCCCCAAGGAAACACACCTTAACAGCATCCTTACTGTCACTGAATTACACCTGGGGTGGACACTTTTTTAAAATCAGCTACTGGCATGCATTGCCCTAATATTTCAGTTCCATGCTTCCTGACAGATGGGAATCTAATTACCACTCTCCCTTTCACCCACTCAGCAGTCTTTGACTATTCCATCTTCAATTCAGTAAGGCACAGAGATTGGCCCTGACTGCCTCCCCTTGCCTGAGTCAGGATTTCATCTGTATCCAGAAGCTGATGCCTGTTTATATGTAGTAAGGAACAATTACCATTACCCATAGCTCTGCTTCTTATAGCCCCAGCCCCTGCTTTGTGAGTATTGACAATAAAAAGATGACGAGCACAGTCCTTCTTCCAAAGGACTGTGAGGTCAAGGTGTGAGAAACAGATGTTTAGACAACTGCTTTCCACCGCATTTTAAGTAAGCTTCCAGAAGGAGTAGGAACAAGAAAATTTTGAAATTTCAGAAGAAATTTTTAAATGTATGATTTCCCATTACATGTATTCTTTAACTAATTTACTTAATGCCCACAGGAAGGCAGGAACTGTGCAAACTTGTCATTGGCCACAGAAGAATAGAAATGTAATGGCAAATGCCACCATGCAATCATGGAAGTTAAACCATGTTACTAGCAACATGTAAAATGCTACTCAGCAGTAAGAGACATTTTGGCCCTTAAAACTATACATGTGGTTATAATAAATAATATATAGATTAACAACCAATACAACTATAAACTGTTATTCTTTCAAATAATAATTTTCTAAGTCCCTCTTAAAGATGATGCTAATAAAATACATCTCTATCAACTACTATATGTTCCAATGAAAGAAAAACTGTACTTCCTATGTTGCTGGAGACAGAAAATTAAAGCAGTAATTTTGGTCAGTGGCATCAAGCAGACCAGAAAGCCAAAGAGCGGAAGTGTACCCAGTAGCCAAATCCATGGGTTCGGTTGTACATCCACTCTTCCTGTGTACTAACTCACACATGGATTCGTTACTGAAAGGTTGTAGAACTTGCCTTTCCCACCCTTTCACCATTAGAATCTTAGTCTAATATGAAGATAGTTCACTGTATTGCCAACAAAGAAACACCTCAAAAATAAAGTTCTAGGACAGTAAAGTAAAAGCCCAAGGTCACAAAACACCTCGGAGTTCTCTTCAGTGTCCTCAACCTGATGGAAATGGATGCAAGTCTAATACCAGCTAAAACCGGTCTTTTTGTTGTTGTTGTTGTTTAAAGAAAGGGAAGGTATACTTTAATGTGAATTGCACTGTAAAAGCAAAGGCAATATAATGGTAGTTCTGGAATCCCATAAACTTTGAGTAAAAATGGGGTTGTTCATATGTAATGCTTTTTTATAAAGCTCTTCTAGATGCTTGAAATATGAAAGCCGCTACTCTACATAAAACTATATTCATTCTATAAAGCTGTGTTCTAAATATATAACACTTGAGTACATTTCATGGCATTTTAAAATGCATTGTTTTTGAGACCGGCATTTACTGGTGATCTCAGGGGTAAAGACTCATAAAACCGTGTCACAAGTGAAACTGTGATGAAACATAATTTCATCACAGAATTTCATTTTTGCGAGAGTATTTTTATCTTCAAATAAAATTAAACAACAGCAAAACATGCACATACATCTCTAGGTCACTAGTTTATAGATCTATTACTGTAGACTGAATTGTCCCTCTAACATTCATATGTTAAATATTAATAAACACTTTGATGGTATTAAAAGTTGGGGTGATTGGAGTAATTAGATCATGAGAGTAGAGTCCTTATGAATGAGATTGAAGCCAGAGATCTCCCTCCTCCTTCCATGATGCAAAGACCTCCATCTATAAGCCATCTATGCACAACAGAGCAAGCCAACACCAGACTCGGACTCGTCAGGCACCTTGACCTTGGATTTTCCAGCCTTCATAACTGTGAGAAATAAATTCTCTCATTTATACACCAGTTATTTTCATTTTGACATAGCGCCCCACAGCTATAGCAATCAACATTTAACCCACATCTTTCAGAATGATTTTTGAATGCCTGAAATAGAAAATAACCTTTCCAGTTTCTTCCACATACTATTTAGTTAACTTGTTGTAAAAGTATGGTTATTTCTATATTCAGTTTGCACTGGTTTTAATTGTGACCATTAGCGGCATAATTAAATTTATCAGAAATGATTGCATTAAGTAGGTCCCTATTGCCATTTCAATAACAAACTAGAAATACTGAAAAAATAAATGATTTCAAGTGATTGTGTTTAATAATGGAGATCAACCAATATCTAAAGGGATACTACCAATCTAATTATATTTTTGTAATACTTTTTCAAAACATAGGTTTGAAACATATTAATGAGTCCTAAAATCAATTAATTTTTTAATTAAATTTTTAATTAAAATGATAGGCTAGAATGAAATAGGAGAGTTAGAATGCATCACATCTATAATCAGAGTATCTTTTCATGAGCATGTTTTCAAGTTACCTTGAGTATGTGTGAGTATATTTGATGGCAATCCAAATGTGTTCATTATTATAGGCTACCACCAAAATCTTTGAAAGTCATGGAGCTATTATGCATAAGTACAAATATAGAAGTAAAATGCCAACTCTTGTTCTTTGCTTCTACATCATTACTTCCTATTTAAACCTAATAATTCTCACAATATCAAAAGTTCTAATAAGTAGAGAAAGAGCATTCTCTGCATTTGAGTCCAAATCCATTACTGATATTATTACTTACATTTTTGTAAGCTAAGAATAATTTTTCTCTCCTCAGACTCTTTTCAGAATGTGTAGACATAACTTAGAAAAGTTAGACCGATGCATACAATCATCAGGGTGGGGTGAAATTAAATTTAAGTTATCATTATTTGTACATAACTGTTGAAACACTTTTCTTGGGGTGGTATACTTCTATTCCCCCCAGTGTAATGACAGAACAGAGAAACAATCCTATCAGACTCCAGTTTAGTTAATCACTAACATTACTGGAGTATGAGTAAGAGGTTACCTACAGGAACATGGGTGACTGAGGCAGCTGATCACTGAAAGGCCCAATGGCTAAAGAGATGAGCAGTGCTAGAGGGTTCTACACAAATGTGAGAGCTACACAACTGGAGACGTTCCTCCTTCCCAGCAATTGCTCATCACCTCCCACACAGTGAGCAATGACAACATCCCCTAGCAGGTTGAGGAAGTGCTGCAATATTCCCCGAGACTGCCAGAAGATTAGCTGTAATTTGGTTAGGGTTTACCCACCCTGTCTGTAGTTTTCTTCTCTCATACTATCCTTTCCTGGACTCAGTGTCAACAGTGTACGTTACCTCTCATCACTGTTCTCTGGAAAGACTGTGGCAGAATGTTGGAAGAGTTTGTTCTTTGAATGTTGAGATAACTTGTACTGATTTGATTTAATGCTTATAAAATGTTTCAATTTTTATAATTTCACCTTGAAGTTTGGTAGAACATGATTTTCTAATGTTTTTACATTTTGGGTTAAGTTTCCAACTTTATAACCCTTAAATTTTTCAGTCTTTCTCGTTTTTTTTTTTTTTCTTTCTCAATTGTGTGCCCTTTTCAAATTCCCCCAAACTTTTAATTTTTAATTTTTCTTTTCTCTTGATCCGTCTTGCTAAATGTTTGCTATTTATACTTGTCTTTTCAAAGAACCAAATAGTTACTTCATTGTTCCTATCTCTGAAAGTGATTTCTTCCTAAATTACTGTTAATTTGGGTTTACTTTACTACATTTTTTTTTTTTTTGAGATAGTGTCTCACTCTAGCCCAGGCTAACCTAGGATTAATTAATTAATTTTTTTAACACATGAAATTTCAGAAACTAATTTTGTCACACTGCACCGTTTACTATATGCTATTGCCAGTTTGCGTACGTTCCATCATTTTTATATCATTAATGAGACCTTGTTAATAATGATGCGTGTGGGGTGTCAGTCTGCTTTGAACACAAAGGTCTGGCTTTCTTCAGTTTTCATTTCCTCTTGCAATCAGAATTCCCTTGACAGTTATGTAAGTCATCATTTAGAATTAGAATATAGTTAAAGATTGATTGATGGCAAGTTCTAATTTTCTTTAAAAATCTGTGCTTTGGGCTGGAAAGATGACTTAGCAGTTAGGGTGCTTGCCTGCAAAGCCTAAGACCCATGTTCGACTTTTCAGATACTACATAAGCCAGATATGCAAAGGTGAAGCAAGAGCACACATGCCCACTATGTGGCACAAGTGTCTGGAGTTCTATCTCAGTGGCTGAGGCCCTGGCACAACAATTCTCTCTCTCTCTCTCTCTCTCTCTCTCTCTCTCTCTCTCTCTCTCTCTCTCCTCCCTCTCTCTCTCTCTCTGTCTCTCTCTCTCTCAAAAAAAAAAAAATCTGTGTTGGGGTGGAGGGATTATCTAGTGGTTAAGGTATTTGCCTGCAAAGCCAAAAGATCCAAGTTCAATTCCCCAGGATCCATGTAAGCCAGATGCACAAGGTGGTGCATGCGTCTGGAGTTCATTTGCAGTAGCTGGAGGCTGGCATGCCCATTCTCTCTGTCTGTCTGTCCCTCTATCTCTCTTTCAAATAAATAAAACTTTTTAAAAATCTGTTTTTCAAAAAAATTTTGAAAGAATGATTTTCTAACTATAAAATTGTTTTCTTTGACTCATTTTTTATATATTATTCCACTGTGTTCTGGATTCCATTCTTGCTATTGAAAAGCAAACTATATCATTCCCTTGTAGGGAATCTGCCTTTATTTTCTAGCTGATGGTAAGATCTTTATATTATCATAATGATGGGCCTCAAGTATAGATTTCATTATGTTTACTTAGAATTCCTAGGGTTTTCTTAACCTAAGAATTAGTATTTTACATCAGTTTTTGAAAATGAAAATATTATGCCATCATGAAAATGTGGTTTACAGTCATTATCTTTGTACTTATTAAATTTATCAAAAGCTGTCAAAAAAATTTCTAGACATGAGTTCTTCAAAGCTTGCTTCTGTCTCATTCTTTCCATTTTGCTACTAAAACTTTGGTTAGATAGATATCAGGCCTTTTGTTCATAATCTTCTTTTCCAATACCAGCAGTGTATACTATGTGCCAGGCTTTGACCTAGACACTGAAAGATAACCCTGCAAGTCCTTCCTACCTACATTCTACCAAGGCTGGGGGACTAGATGCTGCATCTCCCAGCCTCTTCATCAAAGTACAAGAGGGGTTAGTTGGAAAGAAGGGATTTAGTGGATAGGAGGTGGAGAAGGAGGACAAAAGAAGGTAACAGGGGAGGATTATGACCAAAAATGTATTTAAAAAAAGAAAATAAATACTACAAAGAAAAATCAAGCTCAGAAATGATGGTTGCTATTCTAAAGGGGAAGGTCAGGGAATATCACCAGTTCAAGGAATCATTTGAACAGAAACCTGAAAAAGAAAACACCAGAAGAGTAAGCCATCTGAAGAAAAATGTCTGAAGCAGAGTCAAGAGTAGGAAGGTAAGTTCACCCTGAATAAGCCCTTTAGGGGAGTGCATCGAGTGGGTGTGCACACGCCCATGTGCCCATGCCCAGAAGTGTATGTGTGGACAGTGACCTAAAGTCACCATAAAATGTCTTCCTCAGTCACTTTCCACATAATTCTTTGAGACATGATCTCACACTAAACTAAGAACTCATCTATTTAGGTGCACTAGCTAGCCAGTAAGCCCCAGGGTTTTCCTGTCTCCACCTTCCCAGCATGGGATGACAGGTGCATGCCATCACACCTGGAATTTTATGTGGGTGTTAAGGATCCAAACTCAGGTCCTCATGCTTGTCCTCTCCAAAGCCTCCTTCTTCAGACCTCTTCATAGGCCACAAGTTCCATGGCTAAATCTTATGCTGGGGCTGTCCATTATTTTTAATATCAGCATTTATATTTAGATTATTTGTCCTTGCTCATCTCTTAATCCCTTCCTTTATCTCCTCCAACTATATATATATATAAAATTAGTTTGTGCTCAGCAAATAACAGGTGCTAAGAATCTATCAGTTACTTGTTTCAAAATAGTATTACCATAAATATAGAATTTTTAAACAATGTATTTATTGTCTCACAGTTTCTTGGGTCCAAGAGTTAGGGTCTTGGCTCTCATAAAGCTGCAGTAACCATGGTGCCCTACAGAATTGTAGTTTCATTTGAGACCTGATGTAGAGAAGAATGGCATGATTCACATGGTCATTGGCAACATTCAGTTTTCTTCAGCCTTACAGTCTTAGATCTCAAGTCCTTGATTTCTGTTGGCCTTTGGAACAGACTCCTAAGACAATGTCAATATAGCATCAGGTATCATAACCACCAGGAGCAACATTCAACTATCTGAGCCATATTATACTAGCTAAGAGCCACACTTGAGAGAAGGAGTGTGTGGAACTGGGAACCAGGGGTCATGGGGCCACTTCATAATTCTATAGAACCTAATTCTACTCCCTAATGTTTCTGATTTCCTCAACTGGGGCACTGTTTCAACTTTGAAGTCATTTCCTTTGTTACCTTATTTAAGAACATTCGTAAAGACCTACAGAGAATAAACTTTTCATTTTTCAGGAAAAATGAAATCCAGAACACATTGAAACCACCTTTGAGCTTAAGGTTTCTTAATGGGCCACACAAATGGAAAGAATTCAAATCTTAAACTTCTGAGAGGGCCATATTGCTTTTATAAATTCTCAAGGAAACATTTTTTCATAACCTTCAAACCAATGTCAAGGTAACCATATTTTTCTACCTTGCCTTTATGCACATTGAGTTCTTGCTGGTTTGCTCTCTTACTGCGGGTTTGGCCCTGTGCCTCTGAAACTCCCCCTCTGCGTAGGGCATGGGCTTTGTGTCCTTTCCTCTGTTTGGAGCAGCAACAAACAGAAGACCCTCTAGGCAGGTGCCTCTAGGGAAATTTTAAGTATTAAATATATACTTCTAAAAACAGCATGGTACTGGCATAAAAACAGGAGTATAAAACATGGAATAGAATCAAGGACCCAGACTTAGGGTCAAGTAACTACAGCTACTTGATATTTGACAAAGGCCCTAACAATGTAGGCTGGGAAAAAAAAAAAGATAGCATCTTCAATAAATGGTGCTGGACAAACTGTAAAATCATATGCAGGAAACTGAAACTGGATCCACACATCTTGCCATGCACAACACTAAAGTCCAAATGGATCAAAGACCTCAATATAAGACCAGAAACTTGGTTACTACTGGGAGAAAATATAGGAGGAAATTTCCATGATATAGGAATGGAAAAAAGATTTCTTGAACAAAATCTCAGTACCACAGGATCTTAAACAATCACTCAACCAATGAGATCACATGAAGCTGAAAAGTTTCTTCACAGAAAAACATATAATAATCAAAGCCAATAGATTACCCACAGAATGGAAGAAAATATTTGCTGAATATCCAACTGATATTAGAGGCATAATCTCTAGAATTTACAAAGAACTCAAAAACCTAAACAATAAAAACTCAAACAACCCACTCACAAATTGGGCAAAGAACTGGAGAGACAGTTCACAGAGGAAAAAATACAAATGGCAAACACACACATAAGGAAATGTTCATCATCCCTAATCATCAGGGAAATGCAAATTAAAACAACTATGATATTCCACCTTACTCCAGTAAGGATAGCAAACATTGAAAAATCAAATGAAAATAAATGCTGGCAATGATGTAGAGAAATAGGAACCCTCATCCACTGTTTGTGGGAATGTACAATGGTATAACCATTTTGGAAAGTAGTATGCAGACTGCTAAAAAAGCTGACTATAGAGTTACCAACAGACCCAGTTATTCCCTTATGGGGTATGTATGCCTCGGTCCAGAGAGATTTGCTCAACCATGTTTATAGCTGCTAAATTCATAATAGCTAAGAGCTGGAATCAACCCAGATGTCAATCATTCAATGAATGGACAACTAAGACGTGGTATATCTAAAATGATGGAATTCTACACAGCAGTAAGGAAAAATGACACAATGAGATTTGAAGAAAAATGGTCAAATCTGGAACAGATCATTCTCAGTAAACTCACCTAATCACGGAAAGATAATCACCGCACAGTCGCCCTTATCTACAGCTCCTAACCTGAATCTACCCAAGATGCCAACATACCTAGCAAGCATCTCAAGGACTGGACAATAGGGTGGGTAGGGAGGGAGGGGAGGGCAAGGGAGGGGCGGGGGACACAAAACTGAACCCAATGGCAATGGTACCATAAAATTCTACATCCTAAAAGACAGACCAAATGGTTGAACTTTCACCAGGCCCTTAGAGAGAACACCTGAGTCACAAGGCCCTGGAGAGGGTATGATGAAGACTGACCTTAATCTTCTCCTCTCTCTCTCTCTCTCTCTCTCTCTCTCTCCCTCTCCCTCTTCTCTCTACCTCTTTTATAATACTTATCTTTTTCTTCCCTCTCTTCTTGGGCACCGACCTGTAACTCCCAGTTCCAGCAGGTGGCTATCATCCACAATGAGCTCTTGATCAGAGAGACCTACAAGACTTCCCAAAAAAGGACAGATTTCTGTCTTCTTTGATGACCCACCAAAGGTTAGTGGTAAGACCCTACTGCTGAAGACACCTATGCAGTTGACATGTAACATGGAGTGACATGGCTGGAAGCTGGAAGAGAGTCAGTCCCCAGACAGTCAGCGTGTCTAGTGCCAGAAGGTGCTACATGAGCAACTGGGGCAAAATGACCAATATCTGTCCAGCAACTCATGGTCTAACCTACTTAGCAGCAAACAACCTGACGTGATTCTCACAAAAGTGCAATAGTGGAGCACAGCCATGGTGGGAAGCCAACTGCTCTTGATTTGGCCAACTGATTTGCTCAGTGGAATGGAACCGATAGCTGGAGTTGGGAAACAACTCAAAACCATATCTAAAAATGAGCCTGCTCTCCATTATCAAGCTTCCACCAATCATGGGATAGAAGAGGGCCTACATCTATTAAATTCTAAAAACTAATGGTTATCCCATTTATCTTGTGCTAACTTTGCTCTCCATTGGAGAATCTGCTTCTTTTTCTCAGATACACACAGCTCCTGAAGACAGAACCATCCCATCATATCTCAAGAGAGCCCCAGCTGAAACTAAGAATAATTGGGGGGAAAATCAAGAGTGCTGTTTTCTTCGTGAACCTGGTACCAGCACAAGAGTAAAGAAGATAGATACAGAGAAACAATCAAATCCTACCAAACCAGATATCCAGAGATACAGAGGCTCCCAAGACCTCATCACTGAAACAGACCTAAAATGAACCCAACATGGTTCAGGGAAATTTGCAGAAGAGGGGGCAGAAAGAATGTTAGAGCCTCACGTTGGGCCATGATACACAGAGACATTTCCTACTACACATAACTGGTGGCTGACCCCACAATACACAACCCATATACCACAACAAGAAGCGTCCCTGTGGAGGGGGGAGGACAGGGAAGAGGCTAACAATGGTACCAACTTAACTGTATTCACTGAGTACAAAACTAATAATGAATAAGTAAATAAAATAATAAAATGAAAAAAAAAATATATATATATATATATCCTTCATGGAATGGTAAATAATTAGTCGCCATTGTAAGAGAGAAACATACATCGTTACTATAGTCTCCAATTTAATCAAACTATCACTAAGAAGCCACTCACGAAAAGGCATAGGAATGATTCTAGGAAGTGGATGAACAGCAGAAACAGGGAAAGCCACAAGGTGCCAATGAAAAGTAAGAAGGCATCAGTCATTCATTTGTTCAGCATATGTCAAATCAATCACAAAATGTTTGCAAAGTCTACCAATGATGTAGTCTGACTTCTAGTTAGGGAACTCAAGCAACCTGCATCTGAGTGGGGAGACAGGGAATAAGATTAAGAAGAATATTGGACTAGGATATGGGCTTTCAGTGTGACCAGCCAAAAGGTTAAGCACCTTCATTTATTCAGTACATGGAATAAATTTTTAAGACAATTTTTTTTTGCTATCTAGATTTTTTTAATTGTTAACTGGAAAAATGACATTTTCAGTATAAAATGTATGTAAATATATAGACATATTTTGGGCCAGGATGAACTTGAGCAATTTTTAAAGAATTTTTTCTTGATTTTTCAGCCTTATATTGAAGTATTTGATGTTTTGAGGTACTTTGCCTACTTGGCTTTGCTATTTTAGGAATAAACCTTCCAAGAGTCAAGTTCAAGAGGTCCTAGAAAAAAAAACTGCACAGGAGGCTTGGTGGGGCTGTATTCAGTCTTAGGTCTTAGGCAGGAAAGATGAGGGATACTCAAAGTTCAAGCATCTCCCAATCTAGTTTATGAAGGCCAGAGGTTGAAGCCAAAATTTACAATGACAGATGGAGCTCATATCAAAGTACTTGACCTAGAAGCTTGCTTCATGTTTCTGAAGTCATGGAGGGCCAGTCAGTGATTCAGCAGTGCAGGTTCCAACCCAACCTGGCCTCTCTCAAACCTGAAACTACCTGTGAGATCTAGCCTCATTATCCTTTGATCCTAGATTACTTGGCATGGTATGGAGAGGTGACTCCACCTAGATTAATTTTTTGTTATTGTGTAGCAAATTTTGTAATTTAAAGCAAGTGCAATTTATTGTACCACGTTTCTCCAGGAAAAAAAAAAAAAAAAAAAAAAAAAACACGAAGTCCCAGCAAACAGAAGGCAACATGTTTTGACATACTGCTCCTTTCTTGAGCCTCTAAGAAGAAGCCAGCGTTGGTTCATTTGTGTTGTTGACAAAGCTAAAAGCCCTGCAAGTGAACTAAAAGGTCTCCATCATCCTGATGGCTATAAACCGAAGGCCTTTGTCAGCTTTTCAAAGTCATATATTCCTCTACTCATGGCCTTCCCTTCTGTCTTTCAAAGCCAACAAGAGAAGTTGGAATCTCTCTCACCTTTCACACTTTATATCCTTCTTCTGTCTCATCTCTTTGACCCAGCAAGAAAGGGTGTTTTACCTTTAAAAGACTCAGGTGGTATATGGGAGGACCCACTTGACTAATCTGGGAAAATCTCCCATCTCAATCCTCTTTTCCTTAATCATATTCTTTGCAGGGTACGGTGACATAGTTACAGCTCTGAAGATTGAGGCACAGTCATTGTTCTGTCTATCACACAGCCCAGTGGTTTATGGCACTCCATGCTCCTGGTTAAGGATCAAAGCTGCCCTGACTAAAACCAGAGGATGGCTTAGAAGGTGAAGAAAATTGGTCTCTGGTCACACACAGTACAAAATGCAAGACTTTAAGTGATCATGAGAGTTAAGCCACTACTACTTGAGTAATTTTAGAGTTTCAGTGCAAGAAGTAAACTTCCTAAATATAGTCATTAGAGCAGAACTTTGTATTGGGGTGCACACATTTTATGATATAAAACTAACAATAACTTAGCCAACCATATAATATTAAGTTCCAAGTGCACAACAGAGAAGTGTTGTTTCCATAACAACTTCAGTAATGACAAATTAAATTTCACATTAAAATGCACTAACAATGCATTAATTTCTTTCCATAAGTTTATACGTATGATACTCTCTCCCTTCAGGATGATGGCCTTTTTGTGATGCAAGTCTTTTCCATTAATTCAATCTGAAATGGCAAATGGAAAGCTCCTCTTTGTGATTTCTGAATACATTTACTTTTCTCTTTAAGAGATTAGTTTCTTTCACAGTATTATGCATCCATTTTAGTGTTCTTATACACGATAGCTGCTTTGTAGAGGGTAAGACCAGTTATAATCTCTTACTGTTAAAATTTCCCCTTAATCTTAACACAAAAAAATCTTACAATTCCTGGTGCTAATCTAAACCAATAATTATAGTAATTGAACATTTATGTATCGACTTTGTGCTATGAATAAATCCAGAACTCATACTCACTTATCTGCTAAAGTTTTTCCAAGTCCACAGAAATCTATATTGTATTTAGTTTGAGTCAATCTTTAGTTGGCCACCCAGAAACTTTCTATAGCAATAGCACCCACTCAGTATGCTAACTGAAAAGGTGCCTTTGACAAATAGGCAGATACAGGGGCACTTAGTTCTTCATAGTCAACCCTATCATATTTTAATATTTATTTAGTCAAAGCTACTCACATGGTAAATTATTTGTTATGAAAACAGATTTCAGTTGTTTGGATAATTTGTGTGTGGTAATTAATAAAATCATGAAACATATAGATTTCCTGCAATTATAAGAACAAAATGTGATCATTGTTTGTGATATTGATATTTGGAGAAATTAACCCAAACACAAAGAAGGTCAGTTGTTTTGTAGGAAAATGACTCTATGTATACAAAACAGATTGAGTTATCTTAATGTCTATGGGCAAGGCAAGAGAAGTAACAGTAAAAAACAGTGAGAACTATTTGTTGTTACTCTGTTCCCAAGACAGTGTTAGGGCATTAATATTCAGTAACACAGTCCTTACAGCAGCCACTAATTTATGTGACATAACCATTTCAGAGATTGGAAAATAGGTTCAGAGGAAATTTTAGAAATGTATTCAAGGTCCAATAGCTAAAGAATGAATAACAGCAAGCTTTAATCTCAGTGTGAATTCTAAACTCGTGTTCCTTTTAAACTTCACTAAACACTTTAACTAAGTTTTTTTTTTTATTCTGGGGGGAAAAGATGATTTTGTTTATTTTCCCATAATCTATGAATATACATGGAGATCAGAAAATGTTTGCACCAACTTAAATGACAATTGTCAATGATGAGCAGTTTTACCTACGCTTGATCACCAGCACATTGTCAGAGAACACTCAGAGCTAATCTGAACCAAAAAGAGTAAAGGAGTTTATAGGACATACATATCACACCGATCTGCCAGATTTTTGGTTTTCAAATATGGCATCAGTGGATTTAACACTGACTATGCAAAGTCTTAACATCATTAACCCAAATAGAAGTATGGTTCTATTTGATCACATTTAAATGACTCGCTTCTGTCACATACATTATAATTGCAGAATGAAAACAACATGACTGTAATAGAATGCCCAATAAATAGTAAGGTTCACTGTATATTAACCCATCTGTAACAACATAGTGGCCAATTCTAGCTTTCAAGTGATGTGATTTCCATATAATGTACAATACTTCCAATAATCATTGTTGTAGAAATACCACTGGGAATCCTCACTCGCACTGAGCCTTCCAGTACATTTGCACCATTTCATGAACTAGAGATACAACTTCTGCTGTCTGTATTTTACTTTCATTAATATTCATTTGACTATTCTGAATAACAATATAAAGTTTTGGGAATGCATAAGTCAATGCTATGTCTAATATTACTTTAGGTAGCCTTTTTTTTTTACTATATTTTAACATTATGCTCCCTCAAGATAGAAATCATGCAGCCTTGTTTTCCTCCAAGGAGCTTAGTTCTAGACCTAGCCATGGTAAAAATCATTTTCTGAAAGCTATTTTCATAATGAGTACAAGCTTTGCATGAAATTAGACTGCAATGTACAACTTGTGTATTTGACTTAAAAGGAGCTCATGAAGATGATAAACATGGTTTCCAGGAAAAACCTAAGCAACTAACAATATCAATGATATTTTTATGAGGAGTAAATGGGAACAGGAATGTCCAAATTACAGAAGTTAAATATTCAGTAACCTGGTGTAAGCTGAAGTTCCGTGAGTAATCACTGGCCATAGTGGAAAGACTCTGGGCTCTCATTTTCCTGCCTACTTGTACCAATGAAAATGTCATAATGATGTTGGAAATTGCACATTGAAAACTCCAAGTCACCTCCAGCCTTACAAAATCAGCACTGACTGATAGGTGTGATAGAAAATCTCCTATGATAAGCCCAGAATCTAACACAGTATAAATATTTTTGCAGCCATCTGATGTGGTTTGATTCAGATGACTACTATAAACTTAGGTATTCTGAATACTAGGTTCCCAGCTGATGGAGATTTGGGAATTAACATCTCTTGGAGGTAGTGTATTGCTGGGGGCGGGCTTATGGGTGCTATAGCCAGCTCGACCCTTGATTGTGTTTGGCACACACTCCTGTTGCTATTGTCCACCTTATGTTGGCCAGGGGGTGATGTCCACCCTCTGCTCATGCCATTGTTTTTCCCTGCCATCATGGAGCTTCCCCTTGAGCCAAAATAAACACTTCTTTTCCCAAAAGTTGCTCTTGGTCAGGTGATTTCGGCCAGCAATGCAAACCTGACTGCAACACCATCCTTAGTGTGTCTCTGTAGCACTCAAAAGATGGATGATTAATGGTAGTCATTTTTAAATCATGCACTTTGATTAGCCAAGAAGCATCATGTGCTAATAAAATTTCTGATAGTGGCATGGCTGAAGACATGGCTTAGGGGTTAAGGCACTTGTCAGCAAAGCCTAAGGACCTGTGTTCAACTCCCCAGATCCCACATAAACCAGACGCACAAGGTGATGGATGTGCAAGGTCACTCGTGCATACAAAGTGGCACACATGTCTGGAGTTCAATTACAGTGGCTGGAGGCCCTGGTGCACCAATTCTCTCTCTCTCTCTCTCTCACACACACACACTCTAGATCTAGCTCTCTCTCAATTAAAAAGAGGTCACTCTGTTGGGCTTGCCTCAAACAAAAAAAAATCTGATAATGCTGGGGTATAGTAGCACAAACCTCTAATCCAAGAACTCCAGAAGCAGAGGTAGGAGGATTTCTGCAACCCGCCTAAGACTACAGAGTGAATTCCAGATCAGCCTGGGCTAGAGTGATACCCTATCTTAAAAAAAAAAAAAAAAACTGGGGGTAGAAGCAGAACTCTGAGTTCTGCACATAGGATTTTTCACCTCAAAAATAGCATGCAGAGCTGTTTCCAGCTTTATTACCGTCCATAGTGATAAATGAAAAATCAAGAACTTTTCTTGCTTGTTGGTTACAGAATACACCAACCACCTCCAGAACCATAGTGCTTTAGAGCTTGACACAATTAGAATTTTCAGCACCATCTGTAAAGAACCAGAGCATGATGAAACTCTTCAGATAAACCCTGTCATTTCTGTGTCAACTATAGGCAATACTTTTTTCAGAAGAAAAGAATTGCTAAGAGTAAATGGAAAGCAAAAATGGAATTCCCCTTTCAACTGAAAGGCCAAATACCCCATTTTTATCCCTGGAATAGCTTTACTTCTTTTAATAGTAAAGAATCAGACAAAGCTTTACCATCATTACAACATTAAAAGGAACTTTCAAGAAATATTCAGATGTCTTTTAAGTAGCTAGGTATCAAAGGAAAACCTAATAAAACATCAGCTTTTTGCAATTAGATTGCATTTCTTTTTTATATATATATTTTATTTATTTATTTGAGAGAGAAAAAGAAAGACAGAGAGAATGGGCATGCCAGGGCCTCCACCCACTGCAAACAAACTCCAGATACTTGCACCCCCTTGTACATCTGGCTTACGTGGGTCCTGGAGAATCAAACCAGAATCTTTTAGCTTTACAGGCCAATGCCTTAACTGCTAAGCCATCTCTCCAGCCCTAGATTTGCATTTCTCTGTTACTGCAATTGACTGTGTATCTCATTATTTCCCATCCCTTTTTAGTAACTTCTGGGTTTATATTTTGCTTCCTTCAACTCTTTCTGAACAGGAAGGTTATTAGTCTCAGATCTTCAATTCAACAAACTCCATTCCACAAAACCACAACGATTCAATTCCATCGCCACTGGCCCATAATTACTTTTATAGAAGTCTTATTTATCTCTCTCACTTTGAAAATATAAACCCCAGCACAACTTGGGGCTGATCTTTATATTTTTTTTAACTATAACAAACCTTGTACTGTATGTTCGCCCACATACAGTGACTAGGTCTACAATGAGAACCTTCAAGAAGTTTTAAGTCACCGACACTCCACATGAGCTGCCCTTTGCTCCTGTGGCCCCTCTTCAGCTGCAATGGTGTGTCCTCATCAAAACAGGCTAATCAGGCACATGGGCACCATGGCACTAACAAAGCTGTAGGATGGATTACTGAAAGAAAAAGATAACACGGGATTCTCTTTTTTTATAACCTCACCTCTGCTCTCTTTTGAAGAGCTGAAAAATATCAAAGCTAAGCTATTTTCCCTGCTGATGCCCACAGAGCAATTATCTCTTCCTCCACCTACCTCCGTGGAATAGGTCTTACAATAGCTGAGCACGGGGTTCATACATTGTGCCAATCAAATCATCAAACGGTCTCACTTTCTGTTAGCTCATGTAAGTAGAAAAATTCATAGACTCCAAATATTATTCAAGAAATCAGTTCAGAGGGTTTCTCCTTCACCAGTCTAAATCTCTAAGTTCACAGAAAGTATTGCAGATGTTTAGTACTACTCAGCCATCACTGGGAAGTATGAGCCAGCAGTCTACATGGTTGAAATATGTTGCATTTACCTTCACCCTTCTGGCACAAAACACCCAACCAAGAAGGGGAAACAAGATTTTTTAATAAGACGTAGGCCCCAGAGTCATTATCAGTGTAGGATGTCCAGTTAATATTTTAGCTCATCTAGTAATTCACAAGTTCATCTGCGCATGCTTTTAATTTGAATAGATTCATGATATTGTGTCTTATACATTTACAATTTCTTTTCCAAAACAAAAAAAAGCAGTTGATGGGAGGAAAGAGTTTATTTTGGCTTATAGACTCAAGGGGATGCTCCATGATGGCAGGGGAAATTGTAGCATGAACAGAGGCTGGACATCACCTCCCAGCCAACATCTGGTGGACAACAGCAGCAGGGGAGTGAGCCAAACTAACACTGGCAAGCTAGGGCTAGCTAATAAGCCATCAAGGTCCTCCCCCAGCAACACACTTCCTCCAGCAAAGCTCCACCTCCAAAATTACCATCAGCTGAAGATCAAGCATTCAGAACACATGAGTTTATAAGGGATATCATATTCAAACCACCACATTCTGACCCTGACCCTCATAAAATCACAACCATCCATGATACAAAATGCAATTCATTCAATCCACCTTTTAAATGTCTCCAAGTTTTTATCAATTCCAATACTGTTCAAATACTCCCACAGTCCAAGGTCTCTTACGTATAAGCCTGTAAAACCAATAATAAGAAGAAGAATAATAAGAATAAGAATAAGAATGACATAGAATAAACATTCACGCTGCAAAAGATGACATAGCAAAGAAATACTGAAAAATACAAGATTTAAAACAACAGGCAAACATCAAGTTCCCTAGCTCCAAGTCCAACATCTCTAACCAATCATTGGAGTTCCAATGCTAATCCTCCAGCTGGGTTCCTAATCTCAAATTGCCATCAGCTAGAGACCTAGTATTCAGAACACATGAGTTTATGGGTTGGGCACCAAATTCAAACCAACACACAGTCCACTGGAAATATTTATGATGGGGGGGGGCTAGAGCAATAGCTCAGTAATTAAGGGGGTTGCCTGCAAAATCTAACAACCTGAGTTTGATTCCCCAGTACCTATGTAAAACCAGATGCACAAAGTGGTGTATGCATCTGGAGTTTGTCTGCAGAGGCTAGAGGCCCTGGCACACCCACTCTTTTTCTTTATCTCTGTCCATCTCTCTGTGCTTACAAATAAATAAGTAAAAGTGCTTTTTAAAAGAAATATTTACAATCATAGGTAATCATATAAAAGTAGAAACAATGAAATCTTATACTGATTGGATCCATCAGTACTGTCAGTATGAATACCCACACAAACAAGTGATACTATGACGGCCACAATTTTCTCAATAATTTATAAGTCTCTTAGGTCAAGATATGGATTCTGTTGATATAAATAAAATCAGCTTGACAATCTCAATCACAAAAAGATGATCTTCTACCATAATTTCCACTGAGAGGATTATCTTATGAGTTCTGCTGAGTAATCAATAAACAGCTTCTGGGCTCCACAGTAGTCTCTTGTTCTCCTAGCTCACACCTTTCTTGTAGCTCCATGACACCCTGTTCCCCTTTCCACCTTATCTGTGACCATAGCAGCAAATCCAAAGATGGCAAAAGGGTAGCACAGAATCAAAGCAGAAATGTCTTTAAGATTTGTGCTGCTCATTTTCTGGAAATCACTAATTTAGTGCTAATATTGAGTTTTTTAAGATTTATTTGTTTTTATTTATTTACTTAGATAGAGAGAGGGAGAGAGAGAGAAAGAAAGGGAGAGAGAATGGGCATGCTAGGGCCTCTAACCACTGTAAACAAACTCCAGATGTATATGCCACCATGTGCATCTGGCTTACATGGAACCTGGAGAATTGAACCTGGGTCCTTAGACTTCGCAGGCAAGCACCTTAACTGCTAAGCCATCTCTCCAGCCCTAATATTGAGTTTCATGAGGACAGGGATGGCACTTGTCTTTTACCCAAATAAATTTCCAAATTTAAGAGAATGCTGAACTAAGGCCTTGGAGGGCAGAAGTTACATTGTGTGTAGATAGTCATCTTCAGATCTTACCACCCTAGGAGTATACACAACTTGTGTTTTAATTCCATGAGCTTCCAGGTATAAACAAAGAATAGACAAGAAACATCTTATGATCCCCTTCCCTAATCTCTCCTCACTGCTCTGTTCTCCAAGCCTCATTTTAATTTCTAAATAGACCAATACTACTGATGCTTATGAAAATTTACAAACAAATCTAATTATTCCCAAGTTGGGATCCACATATAAGAGATAACCTTCACTATGGAGATGGCAGTAGATACTAAGGAAACTCAAAACTCATCAAAGCAGAAAATAAGAGGCAGTTGAGACCTCAATAGTAAAGGGGACATCAAAGGATCAGAGAACAGTGCAGAAGATGGGGCAGAAAAAAAATCTAAGAGTCATAGTGTAGGAAAACACCCCATGAGGCACTGTCCTCCAGTCAAGAACTGGCTGGTGCACTCATGACACCACAGTGCCCTCACTGAGGAGGGTCTGGAGTGGAGCAGGAGCGGGGGGGAGTGTACAAAAGAGGGCAACCTGACAGGAATATGACCACTTTACAATATGTTCATATACTAAAATTTTTAATAAAAATTATTTCAAAAGAGAAAAAGTCTTAAATCCCATAATAACACCAGCTAACTAATAGATGGTGAGCAGTTCCTATGTGTCAGGTAATGTACGTGGGCTCCTGGTACATACATATTGAATCATAGTTCTTGCTTTTTTATAGAAGAGAAGAAAACAAACATATTTCTAATCAAGCTCAATTTCTCCATTTGGTTGTTTGAATTTTAGTCCTTCCATAAAACAATAGTACCAATAAAAGTGTTTCAGTTTCAATGCACTTGTCCATTACAGACATCATTGACACATTTTTAAATAGCAACACTCTTATTTTCAGTAAATATAATGTTCATGTGCCATGTACATATCTTGTTTTTTTCTAATATTCTTATTGTTGAAATGTAACTTTGCTTCATAAACTCACTTATACACTTGCCTGGTAGTCTTGGGAGTAATACTAATTTATCCATCCATTCGTTCTTTCTGTCATGAGCTGAGACCAACTCTCCACAAGAAACTAGAGAAAATTCCTAATATGTAGAGGTCAGTTTCCTTTTTAAAATATTCATTGCTTATGCTGCATTATTTTTAGAATATAATTGAGAAATTTGAGCTGAAAATGTCGATTAAGTATAATAATAGCTATGGACAACAGAGATTTCTTAATCTCTTATTAACACTGAAATAGCTGACAGCTGTTTTTAGGCAAACCTCAAACAATACAATGTTTTCCATATATACAAGTGTCTGTGGGGGGGAGAAGAGCGAGACAGAGAAACAAGACAGACAGGGTCAGAGTGAGAAAGGCTACAAAACTTACTAACTATGTGCTAAAAAAGAACAAAGCTATAAATTATCCAATGAACTAAGGTAATCTGATTTTAAAAAATCAAAAATTATTTTAGTCAAAAGATATCATCCATTAAAAATTGATTAAATTGAACACTGAATACTTCCACTGAAGGTTAAACAGACATGAATATTTTGTTTTATAACATAAGCTGCCAATACACAGTTTGTAAAAATCATTTTTGTTTTCATGTTTCAGAAGGCAGCATATATACTCTCATTTAAGTTTTGGTCATAAAACATAAATTTTTCAGCCACAAAAGAATCATCAAATCTGAACACATAATGTAAATTGACACAACTTAATGCCCTGTCATAATTAACATGACAGTAAGTCTTGTTTAATATGTAAACTACAAAGAGAATTACTCCAATACAAGGTTCGTCAAAAGGCTTCAACTGCAAAAATAAACACCAGTTTAAAAAACTGTCCAATCAATAAATGGACTAATGAAGTGGATAAACAGTTTTTGAAAGAAGAAACCAAATGGCCAGTAAATATTTGATAGGGTGTTCAATGGGCCAGGTAGATAGCTTAGTTGGTTAAAAAAAAAAAAAAAATCTTGCCATGTAAGCTTAAGGAATACAGGTCAGATTGCTAGCATCCATGCAAATGTTGAGCAAGCATGGAAACCCACCTGTCATGCCAGCAATGAGGAGGCAAAGACAGGATCCTAGGGGAAGCTGGCTAGAGAGACTAACCTAAACCAGTGTGCTCTGGGTTAGAGCAGATGATCTGTATCAATACATAAGAAGAACAACAGAGGAAGACACCTGGATGTATCTAACCTCTGCCCTCCACACACACATGCATATGCACCAAGACATGCACATGCACCCATACACATGTGAACATATACTCATGTACTCACATACATACCACATGTATAAACACACACAGCACATATACACATGTGAAAAGAAAAATCAACATCCTTAGCCAGGAGGGAAAACAAATTAAACCTCACTAGGTGGAGGAAGAGGGCCAGCAAGAGGGAGCAACAGGAATTAAGGAAGTCAGGGGCTGGGGCTGAGTCAGTATAAAGTATGAAAGACTCTGTCTCGAACAAAGGTGGCCAGCATACCTGAGCATGGCACTCTAGGTTGTCCTCTAGTCTACACACCCACACACATGTATGCCCACACATGCACAAACACATAGATGCATGTATATCACAAACACAAACTTTAAGCAAGACAAGTTTAATGATACAGTATATGAAAATGGCATAATGAAACCCATTCCTTTGTAAGCTAAATTTAAAAAATAAAATAAAAAATAAAATAAAATAAATAAAATAAAATAAAATGAGAAGGGACTATACTCAAAATATATCATATACATGTTTCAAAATTATCAATAAAATGAATTTTAAAAGCCCATAATACAAAAATCTTTCAATAAATATTGTTAACCATATTGCCATTGTAACTACTGTAGAAACAGGGATGAGAAGAACATGCGGCAATCCTCTCGTGAAGCTTCTCATGAAGGGATAAATGGTCCCAGGAAAGTAACAGAAGCCATGTTGTGGAAGGGAAGCAGCAGGACCAGCTACCATGAGAGGGTGACATTTAAGCTAAAAACATGTGATGTAGAAGGAAAGAACTTTCCACGTGGGGAAGTTCAGCCGGTGGTGGCTAACATATAGATTAAGAATGAGAGGAGGATCACAAAATAAACTGCGAGAGAGCAGGCCAGTGAGGGTCATGGAGGACTTTGGAAGCCAGATCAGGCAGAGTGGACCTTCTTCTAAGAGATATGGTAGGCTTCCAGAGAGTTTAAACAAGAGAAAGATATGATCTCATTGACGTAAAGCATTTCTTCAGCTACTGGTCAATCATACCTACCTGTCAGTTGGAACAGAGTTCAGTTGGTAGAGGTGTTTTCTAGCATGCACAAAGCCCCAGATTCCGTTCCCATCACTGCTTAAGCCAGACATAGAGGTGCATGTCTGTTGTCCCTGTACTTGAGAGCTAGTTGCAGAAGTATCAGAAACTCAAGAATTCCTCGACTACATAGTGAGTTCTTGGCAAGCTCAGGCTACATACCTCAATAAATAAATAAACAAACAAACAAATACCTGAAGGAATGGATGAGTAAGTGTGAGGCATAAGGCTGACTTCTGTATATTTGGCTTGGGCAGCTGCGTGGATGATTGTGCCAGTACTGATGTGGGAAGAACTTGAAAAACTAAGGAGAAATATAGTATTGTTTGTGTTCTACTTGACAGATTGTGATGTTTTATCAAGCAACAAACCTCAGTACCGAGATATTTATAAAAATTAATAGTTTCCCAATAGGTAGGGAGAGTAAACTTCTTAATGTTCTGCTTTAGGCACTATTGATCTAATTTACTGTTCTCCAAGTACCCTGGCTTAGACAAAGTAGTACCTTTGGAGAAAGAGAGTGAGTTAAATGGGCAAGAGGGTCAGCATCCTTGGGCAATAGCATCTTTCACCTTCAAACAGCAGAATGCTCCATCCCAAAGCTTCAAACACTGGCAGATTACAACAGATGGAGCTGAGAGAAAAAGAGCAAAATTCCCTGATGTATGAAAAAACCTGGCTGCCATGCCAGACCAGGTTGTTATTGCAAGATGAAACTTGTTTACTTACAGAGATTAACAGGAAAATGCAGTTCTTAGATGATATAGGCAAGGTCTCACATGCCCACTAGGTGAGACAAGCGTCTGGAGTTTGATTGAAGTGGCTGAGGCCCTGAGCCAATTCTGTCTCTCTCTCTCTCTCTCTCTCTCTCTCTCTCTCTCTCTGCGTGTGTGTGTGTGTGCGCGCCACGCACCCCCAAAAATAAATAAATCGGGCTGGAAAGATGGCTTAGTGGTTAAGGCACTTGCCTGAGAAGCCTAAGGACCCAGGTTCAATTCTCCAGGTCCTACATAAGCCAGATGCACATGGTGGCACATGCGTCTGGAGTTCATTTGCAGTGGCATGCCCATTCTCATTCTCTGTCCCTCTCTCTGTCTCTAATAAAATAAATGAATAAAAATAAATCAGAAAAAAATTTAAATAAATTAATTAAATTAAAAATAAATAAATCACTGATATCTTAAACCCTCCTGACTAAAGATGCACTATTATTCCCCATCTTTATTCTGTTCTGTGTACTATGTATTTTAGATATCTTCAGTTTAATCAATTTATACTGCAGGCCTATGTGGAAATCTATACCACACAGATGAAAAAATCTTGTTCAGTAGGGAGACTAAACTTCTTATGTTATGCTTTAGGAAACATAGTATCGCACAGCTGGTGTAGAGCCTAGATTTAACTTTATGTCTGTTTAAACTAAAAGCTCATTTTAAGGCCTCCCTGTTTTTATAATTTGATAGACACACTTCCAATCACACACTAGTACCCAGTATAGTTTGTGTTTTCTGCTATTATAAAGTGACAGATCATGAACCAAGTGGGGCACTGAGATCTCTCTGTCCCATAACTATACACATAGAAACCCATCCTTGTATAGAATATGAGTGCAGAAACAGGTCCTAATGAAATTAAGCAGCCCTTACACATAAAACCTGCTTAAAAATTAGATATCTTTTGTCTTGGCTATGTTATAATTTATAATAGGAAGTGTTTTTAAAGTATTTGTCCTGAGAACATAGTGAAAGAAGGGGTAGAAAAATTGTGTGAGCCATGAGGTGAGTAGGAATATCCCAGGGCCAGGTCTCCCTGCCAATAGAGACTGAGGCCTCAGGACCCCACAGCGAATACCAATAACCCCACTGAGGAGGGCCCTCAGGGGAATGAGGGTGATGAAGAAGTGACAGAAGAGTATAACTTTTAAAAATTAAATTAAGGGCTGGAGAGATGGCTTAGCGGTTAAGCGCTTGCCTGTGAAGGCTAACGACCCCGGTTCGAGGCTCTATTCCCCAGAACCCATGTTAGCCAGATGCACAAGGGGGTGCAAGCGTCTGCAGTTCATTTGCAGTGGCTAGAGACCCTGGTGCCCCCCCCCTTTCTCTCTCTCTCCATCTGCCTCTTTCTCTGTCGCTCTCAAATAAATAAATAAAAATAAACAAAAAAAGTTTTAAAAAAATTAAATTAAACTTTTTTAAAGTCTCTCAAATTTGAGATCGGTAGACACAAACTTGCTTAGAAAATTAAGCAGTAGTTGAACTCCTTTTCATTAAATATATCATTAATTGATGCAACACAGTGACTTGAGTCATATAGATAGATAAAAAATAAAAAAAGATAGATGATGATAGATGATAGATTAGATAGATTGATAGATAGATAAATAGATATACTATTCCTGAGTTAAAATTCTCTCTCTCTCTCTCTCTCTCTCTCTCTCTCTCTCTCTCACTCACACAAGATTATTCATGGAAAATCCAGCATTGACTTTGAATTTCCATACCCAGGCAGTATATCAGATACCACAGCACTCTATCTAGCAGGGTCACACAGGATAAGAATTTTTAAAATGTATCTTACTAAGTAATTTATTTTACATTATAACAATTTTTCTATAATCTATGTAAAAAAGTAAATAAAATCTTTCTTGAATTTTAAATTGAAAGGTTCATTTTATAGGAAGGATTGTTTTAAGCACCGTAAATTCCACACTCCAAGGCAATCTAACTGTTTGGGAAGTGTTGTATCTTACAATTCATAATTCATGAAAAATTATTAAGTGGTGATAAATATGTTAATTTTGGAGAGGCTGCCATGAGGTGATATATATTCCAAAGCTTTTGTAGCTAATGAATCCACAGAAACAGAATGCTTAGAAAACAAAAATCTATTTCACCCTTGTTGGTGAAGCACATCCTTCATTCAATTGATTTTCACAACAGACAACATGAAGCAAACTTATAAATACAATATTAACACTGGGAACACCCAGAGTGTTTTCATGTGTATGATTTTCAGATGTTTTAAAAGTCAAGAGACATCATCCATGGAAGATGGACGTCAGTGGTACTACATCTTCAGGTACAATGACAGTTAAGCTCTGGTGTCAACTTAATCAGATTAGGACTCCAGTAAGAGTAGGGAGAGTCTGTGAGGAGGTTTCCAGAACGGACTGACGAAAGAAGGAAGAGCTTCCTCCAGAGTGGTTAGCACTTTTGGTAGTGGGCTATATATGAAGAAGTTCCAAGATAGCATATCGCAAAATGCATTCAGTCTATTTATGATGAACTTGATAGGCTTAGAAGTACCAACACAGTTTAAAGCACAAATTCAAAGTCTCCTGTGATATTCAAACCAAACTCTTAGTTGTAAGCCTCTGCAAAGTCAAAATAAGTGATAAGTATATGCCAAAATATAATGTCATAGAGTAAATATTCCCATTCAGAAAAAAAAAAGAAATAAGAGAATCTCTATGAAGGATTACACCAAGGCCAGAGTGAAACTCAGAAGGACAAACAGTCCGTTCTGTAGCTCTGTACTCAGCATCTGCAGCACGTGTTATAATGACATACGCCCCATAGACTGGAGCAGTACCATGTCCTGTGGCCTTGCCAGCAGCTGCCCTGATGGCCTCTTCTTGGGGTTTACTCTCATTTCTCTGACTTCCTGGGCAGACAGTCCACATCACTGACATGCAGTGCAGACTCCCAAGCAGCCACTTCACCCAGCACCAGCTCAAGGGCTTCTTGCAGGGAGCCGACCCTGCCGCACATCACCTGACCTCTGAGACCTTCCTATTTGAAATCTTGATAGACACCTCCATAATCCCGTATTAACTCTTGCATTTTTGGCATCTATGAGACAAGAATCAGATGGGCAGTAGCAAAGGATGCTGTCAGCTCAAACAAGGTCTCCCCAAGCCATGGATGCAGCGACTTCTCAGTGACGGGAGAAATAGACCTGGGAAACACTTCCTTAGCTGTCCCTGTATAAGTAGGGCCACAGCAACATCTCTCTCTTTTCAAGTGAAAAGTGAGTTGCATTTTTATACTCTGGAGCCTGTGATGAGAGGGGCCTGACCAATTTGAAAGTTTCTTAAGGCACCTTTGTGACAATATCTTTAATGTTTTATTTGGGAAGCTAAGCTGATTTGTGGAGAAATATGAAAAAGTTTAGTCTCTTAGAACAAAGCCTCCAAGTTATCTTTAGATTGTGTTACATTAACTCAGTTAAACTTAAGGCATTAGAAACATATTCATTTAATGTCTGTTTAATTAAATCTTTCTAGGTATACATAGGTCAAGACATCACATTTTAACTCATAAATGTGAATAATTTTTAATTAATATAAATAGATTAAATAAATATTGCCAGTGAAAATTTTGCCTACTTGTTTGACACTAAGTTTTTTGCCCTGCATTTCTCCAGTCTTATTATTGACAGGATGGTTAGGATAGCTATATATATTTTTGCTTCCTAAGATTTTTCCAAAGGATTTTTTTAAATTTTTTGTTTATTTTTATTTACTTATTTGAGAGCGACAGAGACATAGAGAGAGAGAGAGAATGGGCACATCAGGGCCTCCAGCCACTGCAAACAAACTCCAGATGCATATACCCCTTGTGCACCTGGCTTACCTGGGTACTAAGGAAACAAGCCTCGAACTGGGATCCATAGGCTTCACAGGCAAGCACTTAACTGCTAAGCCATCTCTCCAGCCCCTTTCCAAAGGATTTTTAAGCTACCATCCTCAATAGAAATCTAATGTTTTCTTGACAATACTTCCAAGTTATTTTTCTAAGATTAGGCATAACTGGCCTTCCATAGAATAAAACAGTATTTTCCTTGTTGTGCACATAAAACAGAATAAATAAGAAATATAGCACCAGGCGTGGTGGTGCATGCTTTTAATCCCACCACTTGGGAGGCAGAGGAAGGAGGATTGCCTTGATTCAAGGCCACCCTGAAACTACATAGTAAATTCCAAGTCAGCCTGAGCTACAGTGAGACCCTACCTCGAAGAAAAAAAAAAAAGAAAGAAATATATCATACAAGGCTAGGGATATGATTATATGAATAAAGTGCTTTCTGCACAGACATGAGGACCAGGATTTGGATCCACAGCACTTGTGTAAATCCTGGGTGCATTGTAGCCCATGTGTAATCCTAGGACTACAAAGGTCAAGAAAGGTGCTTCCCAGGACAAGGTGCTAGCTAGACCAGCCAATCTCTGGGCTCAAGCGAGGAACCCTACCTCTTTAAATGAAGTACAGAGCAACTGAGTACCTCTGCTCACACACACAAATGAACATGTATATGCACAAGCATGCATGGTGGCGCCTCTAATCCCAGCACTCGGGAGGCAGAGATAGGAGGATCGCCGTGAGTCCAAGGCCACCCTGAGACTACATAGTGAATCCCAAGTCAGCCTGGGCTAGAGTGAGACCCTACCTTGAAAAAAATAATCCATGTCAAATGGTAAGGCATGGATTAGTATGTTTCTTCTAAAGGTAAAACAAATAACAATGAATCTAAGAAAAGTTAAAACCAAGAGCAAATTCCAACTTTCTTCTTATGCAGCCTGTGGTGCTTCCTATTCCACTGTTGCTCCTATCATTTTTTCAGTCTGTCTCACCAATAGTTATACGGTTGCCAACCCAAATCACATTTCACAAAAAAAAAAAAAAGGCATGTAAACCATTTACAAATCAAAGAATTTCAACTTGAGCCAGGCCTGATGGCTCACACTTTTAATCCCAGCATTCCTAGTGCTGAAGTAGAAGGATTTCCATGGGTTTGAGGCCAGTGGAGGCTACAGAGTAAATGCCAGGTCAATGTGAGCCAGGGTATGACCCCTCCTCAAAAAAAAAAAAAAAAAAAAAAAGAGGAAAGAAAGAAAAGATATTGTTGATGTTGAAAAAGAACTTAAATTAGTTTCCCAAAATGTTATAAGACAAAGAAATGTGTAGTGTGTGCATGTGTTGTGTGTGTGTGTTGTGTGTGTGTGTGTGTGTGTGTGTGTGTGTGTACATGAATAAATAGTAAAGAAATTAGTATGGGACTGTATTAATGCACTGGAGCATTGATAGGCCACCCCCATCAGTGGAATGTCTGGAACATTTTCATTATATTAGTAGACTTAGCATTTATATGATTTTTTTTTTTACTTTTTATTCACTAATTTGAATTCTTTCCACACTGCTATTACTTGGGGAATGTTTCATTCTCATTGCATGCATGTGTTTCAAAGGATACACATATAAAGAAATGCATCAGTATTCCCAGAGCATTTTTAAACTGAACTCTACAATTCAAGAGATTTATGGTTTAAGTATGAATACACAAGTGCATTTTCAAAAAAGCCAACCTTTTATCAAAATCTGCAATAGGTATGCAAAGAGAGACAATATCATCTGGCAAGTACACTACATTTTTCTAATATTTTCCTTCACCTTTTTATATTCCTTTTCCTCCTACAATTTTCAAATCAAAGTTGGCAGAAAAGCTTTCTGAGACCACAATACCACTTCCCAATTATACGCTTAATACCTAAACACCGAAGAGCTTATCTAATACTTGTTTAAATAATGAGCCCAATTATGGCAATCATTAGCATTTTTCCATTTGCTTTTCTCTAATTATGAGCATAGCACAAAGGTAGCAATGTAATACAAATGATGCTGAGCAGCACAGTGGAAATTCCTGTGTAAAAAGTGAGACAGGTCCTCTCCCTTATTTACTGAGACAAAGTTGAGAACATTTGCCAAAACCTGAGAGCAATATTTGGACACGTGTCTAACACTTTTTCATAAGAAGAAAAATTTTGCTCCCCAAAAAGGGGAAAAAGAGAATAATTAAAGAGAAGTCCTCTCTCCAGTGGTTTATTCCTTCTTAATTAGCAGGTCTCGTGCCTGGAGGATCACACAGACTCAAGCCTATCGGAAAAGGCTGGGCAAAAAAGTGGTAGTCATCAGACACATATATGAATACCGTAGCTTTAAGAAACAGTCTAAAACTCACTTGGGAATTTTTTAGTAAATTCCAAAGTAATTATTCTAGTTTTCAAAAACTAGCGAGAGAAAAACACCATCAAGACATGTTGGCATCAATTAAAACACTTCCAAGGTTTTCCTGACATAGCAATAGCTCCCTCATGCCACATCATCCAAAGCATATATTCACAATGAAGTTCCTCTGAGTCAATATTAAAGCTTCTTTCCATTTTGGATGGAAAAATATTAGAGTCTCTTTTCCTAGAAAATAGAAAAGCTGTTTCATATACCCCAGAAATCAGTCTTCTCACATATGACCTCAAATTTTAGAATTTATGAGGAAACCCTTGGTTATTCCACTAAGAAGTTTTTTTTAAAAAAAAAAGTACTGATGGTCTTGCCAGACCTTGTTACAAGCAAAATGAAGGCTTGTTTGTCCGAACAGGTTCCCATGCGTCTGCTGCACAGCCACCCACAGTGCTTACCCTACTGCAGGCTACACCAGGCTGCTTCCAGTGTTCCCAGCTCCAGAAGCCCCCAACCGAAAATTCTTCTCTACCAAGTATTAAGAAAGAGTGCTGGGCCGGGGAGTAGATCAGGAGTAGCTCATGCTTGGCTACATAGTGAGTTTCAGGCCAGTCTAGGATACATGGGGCCTTTTCAAGGAAAGGAAAAGGAGATTGGAAAGGAGGGGAAAGGGCAAAGTGGGGAGGAGAAAGGAGAAAAACAGGAAGACAATGCAAAACTTTTAGGACCATTTCCTCGATTTTTGGTATTATCATTTGCACAGTCATGTGCTAAGAATCACAAATAAGATTTGTTTCCTCAGGCTAAATATAGTGACAAAAATTGAAGTGAAAAGATATATCACAGGTAAATTAAAAAATATACCAAATCTATCTGGGCATGGTGGTGCACACCTTTAATCCCAGCACTGGGGAGGCAGAGGTCCCAAGATCACTGTAAATTTGGGCCCAGACTGGGATATTAGAGTGAGTTCTAGGTCAGCCTGGACTAAAGTAAGACTCTACCTAGGAAAAAAAAATGTGTACCAAATCTACTCTAGAGCTTTTTGTCTTATTTCTTCTCCAGATGATAGACAGGTGTCAGCACTGTTTTAGCCCAGTGTGAGCTAGGCTAAAGTCACAAAATCAGTTACCAAAGTTGCCATAGAGCTGGACATGATAGAGCACACCAGTGATCTCAGAACCCAGGAGGCTGAGGCAAGAGGGTATGGACTTCAAGGACAGTGTGGGCTCCATAGACTGAAGGAAGGAAGGAAAGAATAAAAAAGGGAAGGAAGGGAGACACAAAGGAAGGAAAGAAGAAAGGAACAAAAAAGGAGAGGAGAAACAGTGAAGAGAGAGAAGGGAGGGAGGGAAGAAGGAAAGGTGTGAGGAAAGTTAAATAATTGATTCTTATGGTGCCACAAGTTTCCATGAATCTGAGGAATAAGTATCATCATTTTAAATATTCACTAGAATATCATCTATTTGTTTCAAAATGCCAATCCCTAATTGAAGGGTTGAGCATACAATATAGATTTACACAGACATGATCCATCATCTTATTGAAGTATGAATGTGTATGTATATATATATATATATGTATATATGTATATATGTATATATGTATATATAGTGGCAAAAAGTAGACTAGAGGTCTGGAGAGATGGCTTGGTGGTTAAGGCACTTGCCTACAAAGCCTAAGGACCCATGTTCAACTCTCCAGATCCTACGTAAGCCAGACGCACAAGGTGATACATTTGCAAGGTCATGCATGTATACAAGGTGGCTCACACATCTAATGCTTGATAGCAGTGGCAAGAGGCCCTGGTGCACCAATTCTCTCTCTCTCTCTTTCTCTTGCTCTCATTCATAAAAAAATAAGACTAAATGTTCCATACATCAATACAGAGACATTTACTCAACTATGTTTATAGCTGCTCAATTCATTATAGCTAAGAACTGGAATTAACCCAGATGCCCATCACTGGATGAATGGATAGTGAAGTTGTGGTACATCAACACAATGGAATTCCACTCAGTAGTAAGAAAAAGTGATACAATGAAATTTGTAGAAAAGTGGACAGACTTGGAAGAGATCACAGAAAGACAAACACCACATGGTGTCACTTATCTGTGTTTCCTAACCTGGACCTGCTCGAGTTTCTGTCATACCTCAGACAATAGGGATGGAAGATTTTGGGGGAAAGGGAAGGGAAGGGGGGAAACAAACACAAAATTAAATCCAAAATGAGCTGATACCATAGAAACCTTTATCCTTGGAGATAGACTAAAAGATACAACCCTCAAAAGGAGTAAGGGGGGAAGCACCTGAAAAGTAGGGCTCTGGAGAGGGTGGGATGAAGCCTAAGCTTAAAAGAAAAAATTTTTCTGTCTGTGGCCTATATCTCCAAGTACTGGAGATTGATTGCTACCGACAATGAGCTGTTGATCAAAGATACCTACAAGGTCCCCAAATCAAGACAGCTTTCTATCAAAACACTTGATTACCCACTTGAGGCAAAAGGTAAGATCCTATTGCTGAAAACACCATATGCTACTGACACAGAGCATGGGGAGACCTGGCTGGAATTCAAAAGAAAGCCAATTACCAGACAGCCTGTCCAGGGCCAGAAAACGCTACATGAACTACGGGGGGAAAATGGCCAACACTGGTCTGAGAAATCAGAGGTCTACTCAGAAGCAAACACCTTGACACAATGTATATGCCAGTGCAATAGTGGCTCACATCCTCAATGGGTAACCAATAGCTTTCTGATTGGCTAATATGAGATCCACTCATCTGGAATTGGGAACCAGATCATATGATAATCCTATGGAGACAAAGATTATGTTCTCCAATGTCAAGCTCTCACTAGTCTTTGGCTAAAAGAGGGGTTACATACATCAAATTCTCCTTAAATTAATAATGCTTATCCCATTTAAACTATGCTGACTTCACTCTCCATTGGAGCATCTGTTCTTCTTTTTCAGAAGGGAGCAAGACCAGAGGAGATAAATTACTCCTCATAGTTCAGCCAAGCCACAGCTGAATCCACAGAGGAATTGGGGAGACAAGCATGAGTGCTATTTCCATTCTGAACCCAATAATCAGCCCTAGGGTATAGGAGACACCCTGAGGATACTCAACACCTACCAAAGCAGAGATCCAGAAGCTCCTAAGAGGTCATCACTGAAGTAAACTTAAAACTCACCCAACCACAGCTCAAGGAATTTTGCAGAAGAGGAGGCAGAAAGACTGTAAGAGCCACAGGTTGAGACATCATGCCCAGAGGCATCCCCCCCGCAAAAAAAAATAACTGACTGCTGCTCCCACAACACATAAACTACTACCCCATAGGGAATACCTGCAACCCCACTGAAGAGCATCCCCAATGGAATGGGGGCAGGGATGAGGGAAAAGAGGGTACCAACACATGATGTATCCATACAAGACATGTTGTTAATAATAATAATAAACCTTAAAAAGAAATTAAAACGTAAATTAGATATCATACATTCTATAAAGGTGAATCAATAGCTAAAACTAACCCAAAGGAAAGTAGTAGAAATTTTATGTCATTTGGAATGGTTGCTTAGATACGGTATCAAATGCACAGACAGCCAAAGAAAAAGTAGATAATTTAGAGTTCCTCACAGTTAACTTTTGTGTATCAAAAGACACTATTAAAAAGTTTAAAAGGCCAGGCTTGGTGGTGCACACCTTTAACCTCAGCACTTAGGAGGAAGGGGTAGGAGGATTGACATAAATTCAAGGCCACCCTGAGACTACATAGTGAATTCCAGGTCAGCCTGAACTAAAGTGAGACCCTACCTCAGAAAACCAAAAAAAAAAAAGTTAAAAATCAACCCATAGCATGAGAAAATACATTTGCAAATCATATATCTAATTAGAGATTACTATCCAAAATATATAACAAACTCCAGCAATTCAACAGCAACAAAAAAACAGTTACAAAATGTACAAATGACTAGAGTAGATATTTCTCAGATATGCAAATAGCCAATAAGCACATGCAAAGATGTTCACACTAGTGATCTGGGTTTGATTCCTCAGTACCCACATAAAGTCAGATGCACAAAGTGGTGCATGCATGTGGAGACATTTGCAGTGACTACAGGCCCTAAAGTACCCACTCTTTCTCTCTCTCTCTCCCTCCCTCTCTCTCACCTCTCATCTCCATCTCTCTCCCTACATGACAGTCCAAGCCCTCAGTGGGCTGAGGAAAGAAGTCTGTAAATTCAAGATCAGCCTGGATAACATATGAAGAACTTGTCTCCAAAAAAAATTATTAAAATGGTAAAATTTATGTGATGTATATTTTACAACAATAAAAATGTATAACAAGGAATTTCAGATAGTTCTATTAAGAGAAAATAAAGGTGAAAACACCATAGAATGAGTTCAAGCACTCAGCAGAGGTGACATTTGACTGAGATGTGAATCAGGGAGTCAGAACGGGAAGGCCCAGGGGCAAAAATTTCAGGCAGAGAGAAGAACAAATGCGAAATGCCTGAAGCAGGCATGAGCTTTGAATGTTAAGGGGGAAAAAGAAAGAATTGTCAGAGGAAGGAATCCAGGAATATTGATGTAAGATGACCTACAAAAGACAGTAAGAGACTGTAGGCATGGAAGCAATATGAAGATTCTTCTAAGGACAATACAAAACCTTGCAGAATTTTGGGGCAACTGACATAATTTGTAAAAGATTACTTGGGTCTGTATTTAGAGAAAGAATCATATGAGGCAAGAATTGAAATGCATCCATTCCATTAGGAGTTGCTGTAACAGCCCAGAATAGAGAGAATGGTGGCTTGGAATAGCAAAGACAGAAAGTAGACACAAATGAACACATTTAACATGTTTTGTAGGAGAAACCAACAAATCTGATTTAGTTATGGACAGGGTAATTCAAGTTGGCCAGGGACAGACTGGTTTCTTTCTTTGTTCCCATGCTTTCTACAGGTAGAGAGTTCTTTAACTCTCAACAGCATCTCTCTTGGACTATACATCATATGGTTGCCCTAGCTACAAGGAATAAAGAAAAAATAAGACTCAAGGAAGTTCCTCAGCTTGAGTAAACAGAAGTTCCCAGTGTTAGTGTTTGCCTAAGGCTCAGTTTAACGGTATTGTTGATAAAGGAAAGAAGGTCACTAGAACTCTGTATTCAAGATGTTTTATTCATGAGCCCTTTGTGTCCGTGGTCCTTTGATACTCTCATATTCCACTGCAATGCAGTGCAGCATTTATACTTAAAGTTCTGTAGAAAAGATACAAGACAAACTGAAGTGGCCAGTGAAATGATAGTTCAAGTTAACCAGTCATAAAATACAAAAGAAAAATATTTTTAAAAAAAGAAAGAAAGAAAGAAAACAAAGCTGGGCATGTTGGTGCATGTCTTTAGTCCCAGCACTCAGGAGGCAGAGATAAGAGGATTGCTGTGGGTTCAAGGCCACCCTGAGACTACATAGCGAATTCCAAGTCAGCCTGGGCTAGAGTAAGACCCTACCTCAAAATAATCAAAATAAATACATATATAAACAAACAACCAGAGGAATTCCCAGGAAGGAGCAGCATGCATGGGAGTGGCTCGTGGAGTAAGTGTGGTCTTCTGCTGAGACAGACACAAAGAACATGTGTCCGTATCACTGGTGTGGTGGTTTGATTCAGGTGTCCCCCATAAACGTAGGTGTTCTGAATGCTTGATTCCCAGCTGATGGGTATTTGGGAATTAATCCGCCCTGGAGGGAGTGTATTGTTCGGGGCGCGCTTATGGTTGTTATAGCCAGCATCCGCGTGCCAGTATTTGGCACACCCTCCTGTTGCTGTAGTCCACCTTATGTTGGCCAGTGGGTGATGTCCACCCTCTGATCATGCCATTGTTTTCCCCTGCCATCGTGGAGCTTCCCCTCGAGCCTGTAAGCCGAAATAAACCTCTTTTTCCCAGAAGCTGCTCTTGGTTGGGTGATTTCTACCAGCACTGCAAACCTGACTACAACTAGTCTGGCAAATTGAGGTATAATGAGCTCTGTCCTGGAGTCTAGATCCTTGGAGTGGTTTGTAGCACTAAGTCAATAGAACGAAAGACTCAAGGAAAGGCGTTGGATACAATGACTGCTTAGACCATGACAAATGACCCAGGCAATGAATAGGTTAGGACAAAAAACATTAAAAGTGATTAAAAGTGAGAGTTATAGTATTACATGACTTCTTCCTTAGAAAGAAGATTATGGTGCAGCAATATATTGGATCTAAGTAAAATAAGAGGTTGGTATCATCCTATGTAAAATTACAAGTCAAAAAATATTTTTGAGTATGAAAAAGTTACAATTTCTTGAAATATTTTCAAGAAATACTCAATTTGTATTCAATTCAATTCAATTTATCTTCATTTTGAAATTTGGGTGGTGGGGTTACTCAGAATGTTGTATCCTAAAGAAGGACCACTATGTCTTCTTTTCAAACATGCATATCATTGCTTGTGTACACACAGATACACACATCTCTTATAGATTATTTCTTTATCCTTCCCTTTAGCCAAAAATATAATAGCAAAGAAAGCATTGTCTAAAATTCCTATATTTATTCTGAAGTTAAAAAGATACCCACAAAGCAAAAAATATTGTCTAGTGCAAATTTGAAATAACCTTTAAAAAAATTAACACCAGAACACAGTAACAGAATCCTTCTCTTAATATTTGAAAGCTGGTTAGTTAGAACAAAAGCTTATTATAATGCCATGAGCCCTTATGCTTAGTAAGTGATTGGTAACAATTGACTGGAGACTGTCAGTGAAGCTGATATGAGCAAATAAGCAAACAGGCTAGCTATGTTTCCGCAAATGAATTGTACTGATCTGTTTGCCATAATTTCCAAGCTATTTTAAGACTTGGTTTTGTGATTCATCTACATACTGTGATTTCCAGTATTACCCTAAATAGAAGAACCTTGGAAGTTCCCAAAGACTCAATACTACATTTTTTGGGGTTTTGTTTGTTTGTTTGTTTGTTTGTTTTAATTTCAGTGATTGGCTTTGGCAGTTGATGGCCTTAGGATAACTCAAACAGGCTATGAAGAACTGCATGACTACTCTGGAGTTCAAAAGTGGCTACAACATCATGAGTGAGGAGGGATAAAATGTGTCCCTGTAGACCAACCCAATCTATATGCTTGCTAACTTGTTCCAGCCTTTTAAATATGTATGTTTCGTAGAAGTATCTTAATGATCTTTTGAAAACCAAAGAGCTAGACCAGAAAATTTCTACAGTTATTGGACTGAGGTTTAGGTGAACAACATTATTTTTTCTCATGTTTTCAATATAACAACAGCTGCAAGTAACATGCACATGTCATCCATCCTGGCACCATCACTTGCTGTCTTCCCTTAACAGAGTTCTTTCATCAGAGATATTTCCATAGGTCCATAAAACCTCCCTCTGTATTGAATCTCTGTTCTAAATTAAGTAGGTAACATTTAGATGCCATCTTTAATGAGTTAGATGCTACCTAAATATCATCAGTTATCATACAACTGCCTGAATATTGTGGTCCACACTTAACTACTTTCAAGCCATTGCAGTGATTGCTCACTTTACTAAACATTAGTTTCCCTTGGATTTCAATTCTCATTCAGATCTGTGCTTTTCCAGCAGATAAAATAGAACATGATTTCAAATAGTCTCTCACCTCTAGTCCAATAGAGTGAAACTCTCAGGGACTTTCTTCAAGAATTTAAATTAATGGGCTGAACTAGAAAGCTTTTTTCCTACAAATAAATGATGAGCTATACAGGAAATTGGACTTTGAACAAAATCTCCTGACAGTCATTTACCCATCCATAATCTAATCGAAAATGTTCAAACCCTACCACATATTAAAATTATACTACAAAATCAAAGATAATATGTTTCTACTTTGAAAAAGGAGAAGCAAGCTTTTACAGACTGAAGAATAGGAAGGTTTCTAAACAAAAACTGGAGCCCCTTTGAGCTGTCTGCTGTAGAAAGAGAAAGAGCTTGCCTCAAGGCTGTGAGTAAAACATTTTTCTTCGGGAATGGTGGAGGAATATCTGGGGACTGAAATAGACATTACTAGTCCTCAGGGTCAGCTGAAGAGCCAGTCTGTTCATTACTCTTTCCTACAATCACTTAATTATTCTCTTTCTAGTCTTGTGGACTTGGAAAAAAAATTATTTTTCTAAAGCATTTTAAATCCCTATTATAGTTCATTTCCAGGGAAAATATTCCCAATTACATTAAGATAAATGAACAAATCTATATCTCCTGTGGTTGCTCAGTCTCTTTTCCAGAAATCTGCCACTTTTGTTGGACTATTTCATAAATTCCTCTGAGGATAGTTGGTTTGGGCCAAAATTAGATTTCTCATAATTAAGACTGTATAATGCGGCAAAGCAAAATGTGTAATGCAATATACATATTTATGTCTGTACTACATTGGCTTGCCACTTTCAAACAAGCCATCTTTTTAAAAATATTTTTTAATTTATTTGCAAGGGGAAAGAGAGAGCGCATTGGGCATGCCAGGGCCTCTTGCCACTGCAAACTCCAGATATATATGCCACTTTGTGCATCTGGCTATACCTGGGCACAAAGCCTAAGGACCCAGGTTTGATTCACCAGTACCCATGTAAGCCAGATGCACAAAGTGGCACATGAGTCTGGAGTTTGTTTGCAGTGGCTGGAGGCCCTAACACACCCATTCTGCCCCCCCACCTCACTTTTTCTCCCTGCCTCTTTCTCAAATAAATACATAAGTAAAATATTTTTAAAGTGTCTTAAACCACTGAGCCATCTCCCCAGCCCACCCACTTTCAAATAATTTGAACAAAATATTGGAACATTTGCACAGAATATATAGCAAAACTGATCAAACAAGCATTTTATGAGTGCTTAATATGTCCTAAGCATTTTATTCAATGCAAATGGTGTATTAGTTTCTTATCTCAGGTACCAAGACACAGACTTGGCTTAAAATACCTCAAGTTACTTTTTCTTTCAGGTAAGAAGTTTCCTGCACATATTCCAGTCCACGGTAATCTTCTTTTCTCTAAGCAACTACACAATTTATGTCTGTGTTTCTCATTCTTAATTCAAGGCAGTAAATTCCATTTGACATTAAAAAAAAAACATCATTACAGAGCTTGGCACAAGTTTTGCATACAGTAGATGTGCATCCACTGTATTAAATATTAAATTAATATTAATATTTCCCTCCCTCTTCCACATTGTGTATATGCTAACATAAATCCATGAAAACCCATTATGTAATGTTGCTTCAGCTACAGGCCTTACTTTGGGAGCTTCTTTTCTCAGTGTTGGAGAGGGGCGGGGAGGGTCAAAACTTAAACCTTACATTTGCTAGACAAATACTTCTGAAATCAGGCCTTTTATTTTTGTGGAATAAAATTTGTAACCTCACTGTCACTAAGAAAAAGAAGAAGATGGTCATCAAACCACCATGAAGCTGAGACTGAGGCAGGTAGAGCATCATGACTGGTTTGCCCAGTATCAAGATATTTTATGCCCGTTTTCCATCTTTAGTCATTACTCATTTCCCCAGTGTCTGTATCTGAAGGTGCTATATTAGCAGTCACTCCTAGACGACCCCAGTCCTTATAAATCCACTCAATGGTGTGTCATACCAAAGGGAGTGTACAAGCTCAATCAAAACAGTGTCACATAACTTTCTTACACCCTCTGTAGGAAAGTGGTTTTAAAGCATCATTTGAAGAGTTGCTATTAAGTGTTTTTAATGAGTTTCCAAAGCACAGTAAAGTGACTGTCAACAGAGTATCAAGTTGAGTGACAGCATGTTTTCAGCTCACCCTTATTTGGAGTGCTACTGAACAGCAATACTGAACCTTTTCAGCATTTAAAATTATTTTTAAGGACAAGTGGCACCTATTGGCATCTATACCCAAACATGCAGCCTTTTTTCTTGATTACATGGATATACTATCTGTGCTCCTCGCTAAGCACAACCTTAAATTTGTGCCCATAAAAACCAACACCATTTTCTCTCACATACACAGACTGTCCTTCTAGGAATCTTGACCCAAAACACACAAATATGCTATGACTTCCATTTACTAAAACAAAAAAAAAAAAGTTTTCTTTTCCATTCCCACTGAAACATGATCATCTTGTCTTCACTATTTTCCACAACATTCCCTAGAGGAAGTGTTGAAAATTCTATTTTAAATGTCTAGCTTCCCATTTTCTCTAATCAGGAATTCTCCCATGCCTACAACCACTCCTGACTGGGTCACAAATAATGCTCCATTCTGATAAACTGTATGGCCAATTCTTAGCAATCATATCACATGAAGCAAATAGTGCAAATTTCTTAAAGCATTTCTTCCTCTGACTGCTTTCTACTACTTCTTAGCCTTCTTCCTGATTCCTGCTATTCCACGGGTTTTAATTCATCAAATGTCTAAAACAGAACCTAAAACACAATATACACACAAATTCTTCCAATTGACTGAATAAATGAATCTACCTCATTACCTATTTTTTTAGAGCAAGAGAGAAAGAAAGAATTGGCATGCCAGGATCTCAGCCACTGCAATCCAACTCCAGATGCTTGTGCTACCTAGTGGGCATGTGCAACCTTGCTCTTGCCATACCTTTGTGTGTCTGGCTGACGTGGAATCTGGAGAGCAGAACATGGGTTCTTAAGCTTTGCAGGCAAGTGCCTTAACTGCTAAGCCATCTCCTCATTACCTATTTTGATAAATTAGGAGATGGCTCTGAGGCCAATAGTATGATTTTTTTCACATTTGCCTGTAAATATAAAAAACAGCATAATATTTCGGTAGTTTGAGAGACATGAGATTTTAAGTCTCTTTTCAATACCATACAATTTTTAAACACCATTATAATACAAAAATAACTACTATTTATAATTTGTCAGATATTAGTTTCCAGTCAAATTTATCAACTGGGGTTTTATTTACTGTACGAAGATCATTGTTTATTAATATCTTCTTTGTAATCAATATGCACAGTCTATTTTTGTATAAATTATGGGACATGGTTATAACTTTTTTATTTTAGATGAAAATAGAGAACTTCAATATTAAAATGTCCCTTTATAGCACATTTATTATCCCCTTTCTCTGACTTACTTGATTTTGACTCACTGGTTAAGAGCAAAACTTCCAAGAATATTATCTCTTTAGGAAAATATTATCTGCTTTCATATAACTCTCTTCAGGAATATGCTATAATGGAGAATTCACTGAATACATTTACATGACTATAACATAAGCCACTCTTTTTTTTGTTCAATTTTATTTATTTATTTATTTGAGAGTGACAGAGAAAGAGGCAGAGAGAGAGAGAATGGGCATGCCAAGGCCTCCAGCCACTGCAAACAAATTCCAGACACGTGCGCCACCTTGTGCATCTGGCTAACATGGTACCTGGGGAATCAAGCCTCGATCAGGGGTCCTTAGGCTTCACAGGCAAGCAAAAAGCCACTCTTGTACGCATTCTTTGAATGTATTCAAGTAGTATTAATGACAGAAATGAAGATTTTTAATAGGTACAATTAGAATGATAAATGTTTAGTGTCAAGGTAAGCAATGATGAAATAGACTTATTGCCTGTTGTATTCTACATGGTAGAATTCTCATGCTCATGTAAACTGTGGATTCAAACTAGCTATGTGTTTTAAAAGCAAAGAATCAATAGGACCCAGTGTGGGGTAATTTTAGCTATAAAAATAATAACCACTCAAGTTTAGACATTCAAATATATCTTGGTCCCCTCAAAATGATTGCCTTGCAAGGCTGCACCATACCCTAGAGTTGGTGGCCATGTGTGCAAAATGCTACTGGATATCTACCTTCAGAAATGTCTCCAAACCCTGTATCATACTCCTTATGGTCTTCAGAGAGCGCCTGTTCATACTTTGTGGAGGAAATTTTTTTAAGAACTAAAATTATTCGGTGTCAAGTTCAATAAATCAGGTGAATGATAAAGTTCAGTAATACCATCCTGAGTCTGAAACGAGATTTAACTACAAAATAAAAAGGCAGATGTCCTTGTGAAAACTGCAAAGTTGCTCTGAAGGCAAATCCAAGTGAGCCTGTTACTGAGCAACTGCAGCAGAGAAGAGTATACGCAGCCTCCAGTGGTAACCGCTGTGAAGGCTTTCAACCACTTTGATTATAAATTCAGGAAACTTTGTGCTTAAAACAACCCTCCAGTATGTATTTTGTGACCTTAGGAAGCTAAGACACTACAATCCAACTTGCCCTATCCTTCTCAGGATTATACTTCCTTGCTTAAAAAATGGTGTGTTCATTGACTAAGGTAGCCTTTGGCTCTACGTAAGGAAATAATTTTTCAAAAGAAAATAGCTTGCTTTTGAAATTTTCAAATGTATACATAACATGGAAAAAAAAACAGAACAAAAGTAATTTTGCCCAGAATTATGTAATATATTTGTGTGCCTTGGTGAATACTGAGTATCTACTCTCCTCCAGATACTATTCTAAACACGTTATGCATATTAATTCATTTCCTCTTTATTAAAACCATGAGAGATACACCCTATTAACTTCATTTACAAATAAGGAAAGCAAAATTGGAAAAATTAGGAGACTCTTCCCCAAAAATCCCAAAACCAGAAGGTGAGGAGCCAGGACAAGAACTCAGGTAACTCAGCCTACAACTGATCTGCAAGCTACAATGCCACATTGCTTAGATGAGAATACTGACCAGTCTATCAGGACAAATCCAAGAAATGTTTTCCTCAAAGGTAGAGTAAGGGAACTCTAGACTTGAAGGTCACTGAGGATGGATTCCTCCCTCCTAATCAACTTCAGGTCCCACGTCTCATGTCCCTGTGAACATACTGATTTACAGGAAGGGGGAGATAACACAAATGCCCCTCATTAGAATTTAAAATATTATGTGAAAGAAGACAGAATGTAAAGAACACAGACACACCAACATTCCCTCCCTTAAGAATTAATCCAAATAGGCCTGTCAATCACCTGAACAAGAAAACATGTCAGGAAAAGATGTCTGCTCCAGAGTCTTGAGAAAATAGTAGGTAGCCTGCCTAACCATGTAAGCTGGCACAGTGGTTTCTAGCCATTGTCCACTTTCACCTCTCAAGAATATTTTCTCTAAGATGACCCCTTTGATCATTGTCTACTCTTAACCTTGAATTTACCTGATGTTATTCTGTAATAAATTATGTTTGTCTTATATACTTTGCTCTGTATCTCATCTGAGTTCATCCAGTGGAGTCAAAAGGGCCAAGAAGCCAAGAGATACCAGAACGTGATAGTTGCTCCTTCCAGGTATTTTGTTATAGAAACAAGAAAAGTAACTAACATCAATGTCCAGAATTATAAATCCAAGTTATATCTGGACTATTCCCTTTTGGAAGTAGTCTTAAAAAAAGTTAAATGGAAAAATTATGCCTTTAAATTACAGTGAAAACAATCTATAGTGCATGTTATAGCTTCCAATATTTTAATATGATATCATTAACAGAAATGAAGCCAAATATCCTAGTATGGCTGGGATAGAAATGTACACACAAAAGGTTCAGCTTGTCACTCATGTGCAATATGCAGTGAAATAGAAAGGAGTTCACATGGACTGTGGCTTCAGAAGACCTCTTTAAGGGAGTAAAAATTAAACCAATGTCTAAAGATATAGAGAAAAAAAAGGAAGAGGGAGAGTGGAGAAAAGATATTCAAGGCATACACAGACTAAGGCCTGGGAAGAAGATGAGCATGGCAGGGGGGGGGGACGGAACGAAAGGCCAGACAGTGGTGAGGATGACCCTGGCATTGATGCGGTGGTAAAAGAAGTCAGAAGCAGAGTGTGACCTGCAGATCATATTAGATATTGTTATGCCTTCATCAATGAACAATAGTGACATGCTTAGTTATATTTCAAATGAGCTGTCATGTGAATATGAATTTTAAAAAGTCTCAAGATCAAAAAAAAAAAAACAGATGCCAGTTACAGGAACAGTATGTTAACACTGGTAGACACTTTTCTACTCACACTCTGATTTTTCACAGAAGATCTCAATAGAGACAGTTATCTTTTTTTTCCAAGAAATCTCTTTTTTATTTCCAAGTAGAAAAAGCAAATAATTAACTTGAGAAAAATTCTGGCTCTTCTCAGCTATGTTCACTGTTCCTGGAAGCTGCTTTGTCATAAAGTTTAAAGACATCTTAAGCTTGTGAAGTTGATAGCCAGATAACAAAAGACTATAGTCCCTTGTATTACAAGGAGATATTTTCCTGAGCTCTGTGTGACAAACATTTCATTTGGAAGTGAAAATACATCTGTCAAAGTTTGATATCAACCCTTATCTGGCCTGCACAGGGCCTGGGTTTGATTTCATAATTGCAAAAACAAAAGGCTAGATTTCAATGATGAATGCTACAGCCTTACCATTTTATCGCCGGGGCTGTAATGTGAAGTCTATAAACCACTGAGAAAAGACCATGAAATCCCCGAAAGCTTATGAAAATATCGAGATGCCATTTTACTTTGAAAGTTTGCTGAAAGTGATCAGAACATTCACCCTATGTTCAGCTGCGTTCTGGAGTGAGTAACCAGGATCAGCCTACCTTTGGCATGCAAGCTTTTCCACCCTTAGCCAGCCTAAGTCAGAGTCTTCTGTGGCACTGGCAAGCCTCAGGGGAATCAACCTTATTCCCTGCAAACTGGCAAAATGCTTCCAATGTAAGACGATATGTAAACAAAATGAAAACATGGGTAAAGAATAGAACAAGATTGAAAGATTATCACCATCACACATTGGTGCTCTAGGTCTTTCTCTAATACGAGAATGACACCAGTGTTTTTCTAAGCTACTTTAACTGATTATTTCTCTCTTTTTATACCAGCTATTTAAGTTGGCATTCTCTGTTCCTTGCAAAAGGAGTCCTATTTTATAAACTAGCCCCACAAGAGTTTTAGAATCACCTCCTTAATGTAATGACCTGATGTCAGAATTCATCAGAGGCTTATAGATATCAAAATTTTAAATTGAACAAACATACTAATCTGTATTTCAACTAGCTAACATTCAAAAATATGGCTGACTTGGATTTCTCCATATATTTGCTGTGTTTAGTCCTGGTGGCAGAAATTAAAGACTAATTACACACCTGTGGTAAGTTTATTAAATTATATTCACACATTAAATGTTTGCTTAATAAATCTAATGAACCATAAGAATACTTGAGGTCATAAGGCAGATGGAATATTTTACATAAATTTAAGGAACTTACAGAGTGCCTAAAGTTTTCTTAATCTAGTATATGGCATAAAGTTTCAAAAAATTCTATGATAAAAAGGGACTTTCAATTTGGCCCTAGTGTTAATAGTGATATAAGGAGTAAAAATGGGTAAATTACAAAATATAGAAACACTCTATCTAATCAATAATGTAAGTCTCTAGAACATCCTCCAAATCAATAAGATGTATAATAATGACAAGAGGCACCAAAGGGTAAATGAAAGAAAAAAAATACCAGAATGTAACCCAGCCCAGAACCATTATCTGAATTATATTAAAAGTGCATTTTACACGAGAATGTGATCAGTCTTCTCAAGTTCAATAGCACTGGCAATAAAGTTGATCTTCTCTCATATACTAAAAAGTCATAATGTTCCAGAAACCTCGCACAGCCAGAAGACACTTTAGCGCCTTCATGACACACATCTGCCAGCGTTCAGCAGTACCAAGGTCATTCAGAGATTAAGTTTTTTTTTTATAATTATGGAGTTCAATGACCAGTTACTGCTTGGAATGTACATTATAAATCTACTTTCCAGTCAAAGAAATAGCACTGTGATGAAATCTTATTGAGAATGAAGTGTTTTCCATCAACAAGATTCATCAAGTAGGTGAAGATGCAAATAGTACATATAGAGTCAGCCACAGGCCAGGTATACACGATGTCATCTTAGAAGCACAGTCTATTTTAAAGGTGAAAAAATATGACTCCAGACCAGAAAACAAAAGCCCACTACATAAGGCAACTCGCCGACATGACTTAATATAAAGGATAGATTTGGAATGCCCACATATGCCAGCCTTCTCACCACATCATGCAGCCTCCTCCTAACTACCAAAATGTCCACTTAGACCATGTTGTAGTCAATTAATGCTTGAAATACTGGAGCGAATTTCATGGTGTCCCTCCAGACCTGGCTTTCCATTATGCCACTTGTTGTCATGTATTTTGCCTGCCTTTCTTTATAATAGCAGCTACACACACACACACACGCATACAATTTCAATTATGCTTTTACAATCATCTCTGAATGACAAATAAGAAAAATATGTGTTCTAAGTACTATATGTTTCTTGAGAGTCATACAGATCTGGAATAACCCAAAATTCAGTTCAGTTCAGTAGGCACAAAGTCTCTCAGAGATCTCTTGGTTTATTTCTTGCCCACTACTATTCTAGAGAACTGAAGTTTCACAAAGGAAGAATGAAGATAGAAAATTCACATCCAGGGCTGAGGAGATATCTGCATTTATGCAGTGTGGTCAGGGATTTCTGATAAATTCTCTGACTTCTTAATACAGACTGTAACATTGATTGGTGGGATACATGATATTCTATCCACATTTCCAAATTAGCATGATTAGAAAATATTACTTAAGGATCGTGGTATAACCTCTTATTTCAACCAGTAATTCAAGAACAGTTTAAACCTTCCTAAACAATGAAGGTCATCATTATTGGTTCATTTCCCCCATGCCAAGCAGTGCACATAGATATATGCACACAATGACTCATTAGTTCTCATAACCAAGCAAGTATGGTCAGTGTGGCTGTGCATTCCATGCTCTCAAACCTCAGTGGTCCCTGTCATGTAGACAAGAGTGGAATGGTGCTTCTTGAGACAAAACATGTCAATTTGGACTAGGGCAACAGTTCAGCCAGTAAAGTGCCATGCAAGCATGAGGAACTGAGATCATTCCCCAGAACTCAGGTTTAAAAAAAATCCAGGGGTTCCCTGTCTGTGAGTGGGTGTGGCAGCAGTGGAGTGAGTAGGCCAGACCCCTGATTCCTGGCTCCTCCCAGCTCCCTGGCCTGGGTACCCTACACCAGTGTGTGTGCAGGCAGGCAAGGAGGTGTAGAGTGAGTAGGACAGACCCCTGATTCCTGGCTCCTCCCAGGTCTCTGGTCCAGGTTCCCTGCACCTGTCTGTGTACTGGCTGGTGCAGTGGTGTGCAGTGAGTAGACCAGAGCCCTGTTTGCTGGCTCCTCCCACCTCCCTGGTCCAGGTTCCCTGGGCCGGACTGTGTATGCATGGGCTCTGCACAGAGTGAGTAGGCCAGATCCCTGTTCCCTGACTCCTCCTGGTTCCCTAGTCCTTGTAGATCCCATTGTGCCTTGCTTGGGGAGGCCTGGTCCCTGTGTGAGGTATGGAATCATGCCTTTTGCTCTGTGTCCTGACTGGCCACTGGGTTCCAACATCCCTGTTCACCTGAGACAGAGGGTGTATGGGCCAAAGGACAAAAATTTGCTTCCTCCGCAAGAAAATAATGAGTCTTCCTAAAATGGATAGACAACAATGCAAAAAAAAGCCAACAAAAGTCAGAAAACTGAACGATCTACAACAAGGTTGCCTAGTCTAACAATGGAAGCCTCCAATGAAATCAAACAGAAATCAACAGAAATTCACTCCCAAAATGAAAACACAAAATCCAAGGAGACCCTGATCAAAAAAAAAAAAAAAAATTCACTGAACTGGAAGCAAACAATCAAAGAACCAAAAATCATATCAATGAAATTGAACAGAATCATCTCCTAGAACATTCAGATTTCGACAGTAAGCTTACCTTGATTGAAGAAAACATTAGAACCCTCCAAAGAGATATGAATAAATTGAAGGTGAGTCAAGAAATGGAAGATCACAACAACCAGTTAAGCTTAATGAAGACTTGATCAAATGCAAGAATTAATTCCAGGAAGCATCAAGAAAATCAGAACTTGAATTGAAATTGTACCTCAAAAAAGAGATGGACACAATGCAAAATAACACAACAGAGAACAAAAAATCAAATAGAAATTATAAAAACCTCTCTACAACCCCTCATCAGTAGAGTTACTCATGTGGAAGACAGAAGCTCTGACCTGGAAGAGAAGACAGAAGAAATTGATCGGGAGGCCAAAAACTTTGCTAAATTCAAAAAATCAAGTGAAAAGAGTATGAAGGAAATGTGGAATACCCTAAAACAACCAAACATCTGGATCATGGGTATACCAGAATGACAGGAAATACAGGCCAGAGGTATAGAAAGCATGTTCAACAAAACTATTGAAGAAAATTTTCCGAATATCTCAAAAGAGAGGCCCATCCAGATACAAGAAGCCCACAGAACACCAAACAGACAGGATCAAAGAAAAAACTCTCCAAGACACATCATAGTTAAAACTCTTAACAATGAAAACAAAGAGAATGTTAAAAGCAGCAAGAGGGAAACAACTCACTATATATGAAAGCAATCCCATCAGAATTGCCTCAGATTTCTCAATGGAAACCCTTAAAGCAATTGTGGTGGTTTGAATAGATGGCCCCCAATATATTCAGTTTTTTTATTTCTTTGTAGTTTGCATCTGTAGCTACTTGGCTGGAGGCAATGTCACTGGGTGGATCTTAAAGTGTGGTGGTGGGTTTCAGGTTTCAATCTAAAGATATGAAAAGTATGCCTAGCAGGAGTTCCTGAAGTGTGCTGTGCTGTGCTGTGTGGCTTTTGGCTTTTACTTCTCTCTCTCTCTGCTTGGTCCTGTGAAGGCAGACCAGCTTCGTCTGCCATTATGGAACTTCCCCTGGATCTGTAAGCTTCAATAAATATCCCTTCCTCCATAACTGTGCCTGGTCTGGAAGTTCATCTCAGTAAACCTGAAGCTGTCTGCTACAGCAATAAAGACCTGGAATGGAACACTTCAAAGTCTAAAACTCTAGGGCTTCCAACCCAAGCTACTTTACCCAGCAAAGTATCCCTCATAATAGATGATGAAAGGAAAATTTCCCATGAAAAAAGTCAACTTTGTGATTATATAAACACAAAGCCAAACCTAAAGAGAATATTTGAGGGAATACTCCACACAGAACAGTCAAACAACCAATCTCAAGAGCCAACAAGAAGATCCCAATAACTAAAATAGACCAGGCTCAAATAGTACAAAACACAAGAATGCACCAAACCACATAAAACAACTCAACATGGAAGGGATTAATTCAAACCTCACAGTAATAACCTTAAATATTAATGGTCTTGACTCACCCATCAAAAGACACAGGTAGATCAAAAAACTAGATCCTTCTATCTGCAGTCTTCAAGAAACCCACGTCACCACTAAAAATAGACATCTCCTCAGGGTGAAAGGTTGGAAAATGATATTCCAAGAAAATGGAAATAAAAAGCAAGTGGGTGTTGCTATATTAATATCTGATAAAAGAGACATCAAACCAAAAGTAATCAAAAAGGACAAAGAAAGCACTCCTTACTCATTAAGAGAATGATCCAACATGAGCACATTACAATCATAAATATATATGCACCAAAATCAGTTGCACCACACAGCTTAGAAAACAAAATCTACTCAACCATAAAACAGAAATAAATACCAACACCATCATAGTCAGAGACCTCAATATTCCACTACCATCAACAGATGGATTATCCAAGCAGAAAATCAACAGGGAAATAATAGAGCTCAACAACATCATAGATCAACTAGACCTAAGAGATAGCTACAGAACTTTCCACCTCAACTAGGCAGACTACACATTCTTCTCAGCAGCCCATGGAACCTTCTCCAAAATTCACCATATATTAGGTTATAAAGCATCCCTTCATAAAGTCAGGAAAATTGAAGTAACTTCTTGCATCATGTCAGATCACAATGCTTTAAAGCTAGTAATTAACAACAAGAGATACATCAAGAGCTCCGCCAGCTCCTGGAGACTAAACAACACACTTTTAAACAATAAATGGGTCATGGGAGAAATCACAAAAGAAATTGTAAAATTCCTAGAATTAAATAATAATGAAAATACAACCTACCAAAACTTATGGGACACAATGAAAGCAGTCCTAAGGAGAAATTCCATAGCCCTAAGTGCCTTCATTACAAAGACAGAGAGATCCCAAATTAATAACCTGACTGTCTACCTAAAGGCACTGCACAAACAAGAAGAATCCAACCCAAAGAGCTCCAGATGGAAAGAAAAAATCAAGATTAGAGCATAAATTAATGAATTAGAAACTAAGAAAACAAATTTTGAAATCAATGAAGCAAAGAGCTGGTTCTTTGAAAAAATAAACAAGATTGAAAAACCCCTGGCCAATTTGATCAAGCAAAAAAAAAAAAAAAGAGAAGTCTCAAATTAGCAAAATCAGACATGAAAGAGGAGAGATCACAACAGACATCAATAAAATTGGAAGAATCATCAGGTCATACCTCCAGAACCTCTACTCCACAAAACTGAATAACCTGGAAGAAATGGATGAATTCCTAGACATATACCACCTACCAAACTAAATGCAGAGCAGATTAATCTCCTAAACAAACCTATCACATCCATGGAGATTGAAAAGGCAATCAAAACAGAAAAGTCCAGGACTGGATGGCTGAATTCTATCAAACCTTCATTGAGGAACTGAAAACATTTTTTCTCAAACTGTTCCACATAATCAGAGACCAGATAATCTTCCCCAACTCCTTTTATGAAGCGAGCATCACCCTAATACCTAATACCTAGATTGAAAAGGCAATCAAAACAGAAAAGTCCAGGACTGGATGGCTGAATTCTATCAAACCTTCATTGAGGAACTGAAAACATTTTTTCTCAAACTGTTCCACATAATCAGAGACCAGATAATCTTCCCCAACTCCTTTTATGAAGCGAGCATCACCCTAATACCTAAACCAGATAGAGATGACAAGGAAAGAAAGCTATAGGCCTATATCCTTAGTGAACTTAGATGCAAAGATCCTGAACAAAATCCTTGCAAATTGAATTCAACAACATGTCAAAGCATTATCCACCTTGACCAAGTAGGCTTAATCCCAGGGATGGGGCTGGAGAGATGTCTTAGCAGTTAAGCACTTGCCTGTGAAGCCTAAGGACCCCAGTTCGAGGCTCGATTCCCCAGAACCACATAATCAGAGACCAGATAATCTTCCCCAACTCCTTTTATGAAGCGAGCATCACCCTAATACCTAATACCTAGATTGAAAAGGCAATCAAAACAGAAAAGTCCAGGACTGGATGGCTGAATTCTATCAAACCTTCATTGAGGAACTGAAAACATTTTTTCTCAAACTGTTCCACATAATCAGAGACCAGATAATCTTCCCCAACTCCTTTTATGAAGCGAGCATCACCCTAATACCTAATACCTAGATTGAAAAGGCAATCAAAACAGAAAAGTCCAGGACTGGATGGCTGAATTCTATCAAACCTTCATTGAGGAACTGAAAACATTTTTTCTCAAACTGTTCCACATAATCAGAGACCAGATAATCTTCCCCAACTCCTTTTATGAAGCGAGCATCACCCTAATACCTAATACCTAGATTGAAAAGGCAATCAAAACAGAAAAGTCCAGGACTGGATGGCTGAATTCTATCAAACCTTCATTGAGGAACTGAAAACAGTAGCTTTTCTATATGCAAAGGAAAAATATAGAGAGAAAGAAATCACTGAGGCTGTCCCATTTTCAATGGCAGCAAAATATTAAATACCTTGGAATAACACTAACAAGGATGTGAAAGACCTACATAATGAAAACATTAAAAAATTCAAGAAAGAAATTGAGGAGGACTTGGGAAGATAAAAAGACTTCCTATGCTCCTGGATAAGACAAACAAATATTGTGAAAAAGGCACTTCTACCAAAAGCAATATACAGATTTAACACAATACCAAAAAAACACCAGCATCAATCTTCACAGATATTGGAAAAATGATCTCAAATAGAAGAAGGCCTCAGGTATCCAAACATATCCTCAGAAAAAAAAAAAAAAAAAAACTCTGGTGGTATCACCATACCTGATCTAAAGCTTTATTACAAAGCCATAGAGACAAAAATAGGATGGTACTGGAATAAAAACAAAAACATTGACCAACAGAACAAAACTGAGGATCCAGACCTTAGGTCAAGTAACTGGAGCTGCTTGATCTTTGACAAAGGTGCCTTCATTGAGGAACTGAAAACATTTTTTCTCAAACTGTTCCACATAATCAGAGACCAGATAATCTTCCCCAACTCCTTTTATGAAGCGAGCATCACCCTAATACCTAATACCTAGATTGAAAAGGCAATCAAAACAGAAAAGTCCAGGACTGGATGGCTGAATTCTATCAAACCTTCATTGAGGAACTGAAAACATTTTTTCTCAAACTGTTCCACATAATCAGAGACCAGATAATCTTCCCCAACTCCTTTTATGAAGCGAGCATCACCCTAATACCTAATACCTAGATTGAAAAGGCAATCAAAACAGAAAAGTCCAGGACTGGATGGCTGAATTCTATCAAACCTTCATTGAGGAACTGAAAACATTTTTTCTCAAACTGTTCCACATAATCAGAGACCAGATAATCTTCCCCAACTCCTTTTATGAAGCGAGCATCACCCTAATACCTAATACCTAGATTGAAAAGGCAATCAAAACAGAAAAGTCCAGGACTGGATGGCTTCCACTTTGTTTCCTTGAGGTGGAGTCTCTTATTGAACCTGGGGCTGCCATTGTTTCCCAGACGGGCTGACCCACAAGCCCCAGTGATAGTTGTGTCTCTATCCCCTTCAGTGCCAGGGTTAGAGGCATGCACGCTGTATCCGCTTTCCTACATGTGTACTGAAGACTGAATTCAAGTCCTTGGAGAGATGGGCTCTTGCCTGCTGAGCTATCTCCCTCGCCTCAGATTTGATCTCTGTGTGTGTGTGTACAAATTCCTATATAAGCAGTGCCGAGAGAGGAATTATCTCTGTCTTTGTATAGAACAGGAGATTGGAGGGAGACTGAGCAAAGTCAGTTTTCTTCGTTAAGAAGCTGAGGTAGGGAGAGGTCAGAGCAAGCTTCCTCTCACTGTATAATTAACTAGAAAAGTATAACAGGAAATTTTTTCTACCTCTCATTACAGCACTGCTTTGTCCTCTCTTGATTATATTTTCTTTGGGTTTAAATTAAGTAATCAAGAAAAGAATCACCAGGCTGTTATTCAAATGAAAGTGAGATTCAGGCCCAGGTAGTAGCTTCTGCTATTTTTTAAATATGCTTCTAGGTCCATTACAAAAATCAGAGCCTCTTGACTTTTCAACAGTTAGTGTGAAAATGTGAGATTCTTTTCTTCAAAAAGCATGACATAAAGGTCACAATTAAATCAAACATCAACATTTATTAACATTAAGTCAATACTTTCTGAATATTAGGTTCTTCTCCCCAGTGTGCATTTAAATTGACAGTTGGAGAATGGATTAACATGCTCCACATTGTTGCACCCTAATAACAAAGAAGCCATGATGAAATGTAAAATTATTGTTGAGATGGTGATCTCTGGGATCTTTCCCCAGTAAACCCCAAGTCTGGAACTATATATGTTAAACAACAGTGTCAGCAGATATGTAAATTACCACACCATTACAGAACCCTAGTGCTCCCTCCTGAAGCTGAACTGCTCCTTTAGGATAGTGCATTAGTGTACTCTAGAGCCAAGAAAGAAAGAGAGAGAGAGAGAGAGAAAGAAAGAAAAGAAAAGATTGTTAGAGGGAAGGAAGGAGAGCATGACTTTGGGAACATCCTGAGCAAAGCTATTCCACCATCTTTTTCTCTGTCTTATCAACAGCCACCACAGTGCTTCCAACATGGAGAGAAACTTAGGCTTCCTGTGTATATTCTGGATGGTACAAGTCTCAATTTCTCTTTCTACAGTTTATCCTTGCACATACACAACCTCTAGCCCTATCAATAAGAGATACGTGAACTCAATTACACAAGTTCCATTCATCTGATGAGAGTTCCCACTGAGAAAGGTTGGCCCAAAGCATCTTTCAACACTATCACAAGCACCCCACCCGAAGCCATCATTGATCAAAGTCCTACTTGCTGCCTATTCAGAAAGGTTGCTTCCCAAGAACTACTGCTGACAAAGACTCCTTGTCATCTGTGACACCTGCCTCATGGCTCATTGGACAATTATTTCTGATCTCATTCTAAGGTTGAAGTCACACACTTACCCCATCATACCTAGCAGAAGTGATCTGCTACTGTCCACTCCCAGATCTTCAAGTTAAAGCAGCAATGTGAGTTATACAGAACGGCTGTTTACAGACTACACACTTCCTTAGAATCAAACACCTAGTGGCTGGCAGGATGGAATGTTATGCACTACAGGAAATGATACAAATGAGCAATGTCTCATTATTCAGGCATTGCCCAGACTCAGAGACAAAGGCAAGAAAACTGAGAGTTCAAGATGAAACCCCATCCCTCTAACCCTATTGTGCCTGTGTACTGCAGTACATATTAATGTAACATCAAGTCCTATTTTTAGACCTCTGCAATTCCAGAGGCATAAATCATTCCTGTGCCACAAGTCACCTCTGAGTTAGCAATGCCAAGTTTAACATTTTGCAAGATCCTACAACAATATAATTGGAAGCAAGTGATATTTAAAATGAATAGTGATAACTTTCATAGAATAAGATTACCCTAAAAATAGATTTTGAGAGAATTTATTAAGTAATAATTAAAATAAAAAGTGACAAACGTGCCACTTAGCTAATCCTATCTTCACAATAGCTTTCACAGTTGAATTTAGAATCCTTTTCTTAGGCAGAAAAAAAAATGCTAATGAAAGTCTTGTTTTCTTTTTGCATAATACTGACTAATCCTCAGTGATTTTCGCCACCAGGGTTCTCTCTGAAATGCACATCTGATTAAAGAAGGAAAGAATCCACACCACTATAGGACAATCTGGTCAAAGTGCTATTTTTATAATACTCTGCATCCACCATTGAGGAAACAAAATTAAAACCAAAATCCTCCTCAGCCCAGAAACCTCCAGAAGACAGTAAGAAAGAAAACATTTTTATCATTGAATAAGCATAGACCCACTGAGATGCAAAGACTTAAAGAAATGTCACCTTACTTAACAGCCAAGCAAATAGATATAATCACATACATACTTTCAAGATGTACAATAACAAGTCCTCAAGCATAAAAGGCTACAACACCATTTTCCACAAACAGTTCATCCTAAGTGTACCTGGTAATTGGGGTGACATCTGTGTTAGCCAACTGGCTTTATCAAGAACAAAAACAAATTTCCCACATCTCCCTGACAAGAGGTAGTTTTGTAACTGGCCTCACTTTGCCCCTTTGAGCATCGTGGCTCAGTTAGGTTCCTACCTTCCCAGAGAAACTGGAAGCCAGTGATGCTATCTCCCAGGAGGGTTATATTTCAAAGGGATGGATTTCAGACGCTGGAGGAAGACATTCCTGGGCCTTAAAGGTGACAAAAAGATTGATATACATTTCAAAAACAGGAGAAAGTACTTAAAATTACAAGGAAAAAAGACGTTTTCTTCATTTTCAGCCAAAAGAACTCCACGCCTCATGTTTAATTTTTGTGTACAGGTCACTGTAACCACCGTACTGAAAACTCATCTACAGAAACACTTAAAACTACTGCAAGTCCCTAGGAGAGAAAATCAAAAACAAAAGAGCAACTCCACAATGGTAATAGTTTCTCCACCATTAAATCAGTTCAAATTAATATATCATGCCAAACCACACACATTAAGGACTGCAATGATTATTGATAATATAGTTCACCAGGGGAAAAGCAAATTCTTAATAAGCTTTTGTTTTCCTGCCCATTTTTTACAGGGATGATGATTTCATTTCTAATTTGTTCAGAAGTAAATTTATAATGATAACCAAAGGGAAACAATTTTCTCCCCTGTATGAGATTATCTATACAATCACTGGCCATTAAAAATGTATTATATTGAGTGCCATGGGGCGTGGGGCATCCATCTAAATAATGTATGTTACCCTACAAGAACAAAATGCATAACAGAGATAAGGCAAATGCGTCAACTTACCAAAATTCCAAATCAGTCTTACGGCAGTACACATATTTGGTGGATGATGCATTCCAGACACATAGTTCAAACTCTTTAATGAACTTTCTACCTATATATGGTGATTTTTCCACTAAGTGCTCTTATAAAGCATCTAATGTTAGCATTAAGAGGGATGTGTAATACCAATCAATAGCCAAATAAAACAAAACCACCGCAAGTCAGAAGGGGATAATGCGGAGAGTAATGCTTTCTGATGAGACCTTCAGAGGGCAACATCAAAGAACAGATCCAGAAACTGTTGCCATTAGTGGAGCACACGCCAGGCTGGTGAAGTTGCTAACCCAGCTTCCTATGTAATGAGAACCAGGCGCAATCATGGCTCTTGCTAAATGTTCTTGTGTAAAGAAATGCCATAAACAAAAGGATAGAGGTTTAGTGAAAACACTGAGTCTCCAACTCGGTCACTATCCCAAAAGCTCTCTGGCTTCTGATGTCTGCTTAGAGGGAGAAGGGAAGAGATGTTTCAAATTCTTGACTTGAATTTCAGCATTGTCAGATGCGATGTGTTTGGCAAATTAAAAGAAAGCCAGAAAGTACAAGAGAATTGCTGAAAATGACACTCTGGCCGGCTTGCTGAGAAGCCGTAGAGTCACAGTACACTTTTCTTCAGAATAGTCTCCTTCAGTTTACATGAACAGAAAAGCTGTTTCTGCAGCACTCGCCCCCCACATCCCACTGTGAAGACAGCTGTCTGCTTTGCCTTTCAGCAAATTACAAGTTAAAGTAGCTTCCCTGTGAGGAGCAGCAGCAGTTGGGAGACTTGTGTAAGAGCTTCCCTTTTCCACGGCCCTGTTCAGCTTCCCCAGCGTCTCTGGGATCTCTGACTTGGGCAGTCCAGTCTGGTACCCTTTATTCCTTTACTTCCCCTCTATGGGCCCCTCTGTGAGCCTTGTTGGCAAAGGTCAAGACATCAAGACAAAAATTCCTAAGGAGAAAAGTGTTCGTCTCTCAGTTTTTCTCATTGATTTCTGCTTTCACATTCTTATACTGCTAAAATCCACCTCCATCTGCCCCCAGGAATCAAAGTAATTAATAAAAATTAAAAGCAAAGATGAAATCTAGATTACTTTCAAGGCTGGTAAAATGTGGAAAATGTCTTCCTTATGTTTCAAAATAAAGAAGTTGAGGTGAGGAAGAAACAGTTAATGAAGCTGGTGGGGGGGGGCCCCGCTGGGAGGTTTGTACCAAAGAAAGAAATATCAAGAAAATTCTATCAGAGACCTATGCTTGGATTACACTTCCTTTTTCCAAGTAAACCAAATCCTTTCTCAAAGTGAAAGGATAATGAATTGTTTTTGACTTGCTATATAACCAAATGTGACCCCAAAGCCCTGACCCTCCTGCCTCCACCTCCCAAAGGCTGGGATTACAGGATACACCACCATGCCCAGTTTGCGAGGGAGTTCTGGAGACCCAACCCAGGGCCTTGTCCATGCCAGTCAAGCAAGCTACATCTTCAGCACAAAGGTAGTAAATTCCCAAAGAGTTTTAAAGCCATGTTTTCATTATTTTAATTAGGTTGATTTTGGTGTAGACAACTGAAATTTAAGTTTGCATTAGATATGTTTTAGTATTCTGACTCGCAGTAATGAGCTAAGGTTACTTCCTTAAGGAAGATTAACTGAAAAGAAACTAAACTAAGGGAGGTAGGGTTATTTCTTTAGTCTGACATGACTGGACGTCTCAGCTCTTCTGCATTCATATTTTCTTGATATGAACTCACACCAACCTCCTCCTCCCTTATTCAGTGACAAAAGCCTTCTGTTTCATTTCAGCTAAAAATTTCTTGGACAAATAAAATAAGAGTAGCACTAAACATGATACAAATGACTGCAGCATTTATTACTTTAACATTATTATTAGCAATTGCCAGAGGCCATTAAAATTACTTTGCTTAAGAAGCTATAAAAGAGTATTATCTAAGGGATTCATTCTTATGAGTTTGGACTGTAATTCAGTGAAAGAGTGCATGCAAAGCCGGGCATGGTGGTGCATGCTTTTAATCCCAGCACTCAGGAGGCAGAGGTAGGAGGATCACCATGAGTTCAAGGTCACCCTGAGACTACATAGTGAATTCCAGGTCAGCCTAAGCTAGAGTGAGACCCTACCTCGAAAAAAAAAAAAAAAAGTGCGTGCTAAGTGCAAGAGGCCCTACTTTGATTCTCCAGCACCAAAACAAACAAACAAAAAATCATTCTTCATTCACTGTCTTTTATTCATTGTTTTATTCATTTACACATGAAGGTTCATTATTATGTACCCATGATTTTTAACATATACAAAAATTAAATTGTTTAGAAATGCAAAGTCCATAATGGCTCAGTAGTTGAAGATATTTTGTTAAACCAACCAAGAACAACTTTTTAGAGCATGGGTCAAGATGCTAAAAACTTTCAATTAATAAAATCTTCAGCAATAATAAAATTATTACTATTTCCAGGCACATTTATGATGTGACTAGATTGACTATTCGCAGCTGCACTGTGGAGTAATATTTGTGTTCCCACTTTGTATAAAGGCTAGATACATGGCCCAAGTGCGCATATCTACTCTGATGAGAGTCCACCTGAACCTCAAGTCTGGGCTCTAACCATTCGTCATCTGCATTCTCAAGCATAGGTGAGTATAGCATCCCTGTGGGGATTGCATAGGTTACTTTTCTTGGTATAACTCATAATACTAAGCACTCCCAGGGATTGCTTCTAGAATGTTATTTTTATTAGTAATTTTTCATAGACCCTAAATGAGCCTATTTCAACTCATCAAGTTGATTAAAAATTAGTTGATCTGGACTGGAGAGATGGCTTAGTGGTTAAGGCACTTGCCTGCAAAGCCAAAGGACCCAGGTTCAATTCCCCAGGACCCACGTAAGCCAGATAGATGTACAAAGGGCACGTGCATCTGGAGTTCATTTGCAGTGGCTAGAGGCCCTAGCATGCCCATTCTGTCTGTCTGTCTCTCTTCTTTCTATCTCTCTCTGTTAATAAATAAATAAATAAAATGTTTTTTTAAAAAAGGAAAAAAATAGTTGATCTAATTCTGAATTGGTTAAAATAGTGTGTGATGTTTGTCACATAGGCCAAGGCTAATTTCTAAAACTAATATAGTGCCTTAATTCTAAAATACTTTCTCAAAATACTAACTTCTCTCAAATAAATCTTCCCCTTATAATTTGGTTATGTTCTGTTTCTATTTTAACTCTGAACCTATGAAGAAGACAATCTGAGCATTCTGACTGCCGCATTATTAAACCAAAGCAACCAAGAGTAACCTTCCTGTGCGTGCCATGGCTAAGCTTGCCTCCCTTTTGTTGTCCCCATTTCCCAAGTTTAGATCTCAGATCTTCATATTGCTTCACAAGGCCAGTATTTCTCACTGCACTGATGTTTTCCTATTGATGACAGCATATTACAGGAGCTAAGGTAAAATTTTTACAGCTCATGAGTCTCTAGACTTGATCCAGCTATGCCGCAGCTGAATCTTTCCCAGTCCTTGTTACCAGAGACCATTGTATCTAACCTGAAATGTACAGATGTCACAGTGCCACATCCTCGTCGCATACCATGAACCCAAGTGCCCTCCATACCTAACTTTTTGTATTAGCTATATTTCTATAACCATGTGATAGAAACAACATCTCAGGACATTTGAAAAGACATCCCTCTCAACCTCATAGCTACCCTCACCTGTCCTCCCTGCGGTCCAATCATGTCCAATTTCAACCATATAAAGAAGGCTTTTGGCTTAGTTGAACAAAAGTACTGGTTCAAGACCCACCACCAATTTAGTCAGCTGCTGCTTCTGACTTACTTGCATGTAAGTCATTTTCCTGTGCTTTACTCCATACAGTGTATTCAAGACACTGGGGGAACAGCAGGGGTTTTCTAGTTCCTTTATTAATAGTTAATTCTCCCCAACAGCTAAAGGGAAGAGCTTAGTTCTTAATGAAAATGACAGTGAATTGGAGATGATGGCATTTACAAATTTATTATCATGTTTTCCCTCTGATCAGTGGTCCTGTTTCTTTCTCTTACGTATTGTGAGGTATGGACTAAAGCTTTCCTGCTCTACTCTAACATCTAAAATGGGGCCTGGAAGACATCAGGAACTCATTATTAGTCTCTGGCTATGGGAACAAGAAAAGGATAGTGCCAGGGACAGAACTGTGACAGTTAAGTTACAATGAAACTGCTGGGATGAGCTCTAACCCATAGGTCTGCTGTCCTCTTAGAAAAAAGAAACACCAGGAACGTACACAGAGAGGAGAGACAAGGGGGCAGCCCCCAGAGAAATCACATCTGGCAGCACCTTCATCTTGTATGTCTAGCTTTCAGAATTATAAGCAACGAAAGTTCTGCAGTTCAATATCATCCAGTCTACAGTATTTTTAATGGAATCCCCAATAAATTAAAACACATATGAATAAGTATCTAGGTTTCATTACAAAGTAGCATTTCCAAGTTCTAGTTCTAAAGACTGCCAGTTCATTTTGTAAGCTGATATTTCTACCCTTCTTACTGATTCGCTGTCATGTTTGTTTGGATATTGTAACAGCCCCATTGCATTTGTATTACATTACATCTTCAGTAATGCACAATATATTTAATTTTGCTATTCTAGGATAGGATGCTTCCAATTACCAAACATAGTATATTTTAAGACTCAAATTGTAGTATATTCAATGATTAGATGTGAAATTCTAGAGATAATTCAGCCCAAGACCTACATATTTCTAACAGATGTGTTTAGACTGACTGTTTAACTCAACACCTCAAATATTTCAAATATCTTCATGAGCTTTGAATAGTTTTACATTAACCTTAGGTTTAAGTAATTTCTAAAGAAGCTATTTATTTAGAAAATAAATGAAATATAATTTAAATGAGCACCAAAATATGAGTGATTTCTGTTTCCTTTTTACATAATAGACACAGATAATCTAGTAGTGAATTTTAAAATGTTTTTCATGTAATAATCTAAAAATGCATGTATAAACAATATGAGGACAAGAACCAAATATGTGCCTATAGCTCGGGTGGCAAAGTGCTTACCTAGCATGGAGAAATCCCTGGGCTTGATTCCCAGCACCACATTAAACCAGGCGTGGTCCTGCAAGCCTGCAGTCCCAGCACTCAGGAGGTGGAGTGAGAAAGATCAGGATTTCAAGGTCATTCTCAGCTACATAGTGAATTCAAAGCCAGCCTGGACTACATGAGACCCTGTATTTAAAAAAAAAAAAAAAAAAAAAAAAAAAAAAGGAAGGAATAGGCTGAAGAGATTAAGGCGCTTGCCTGCAAAGTGTAAGGACCCATGTTCAACTCTCCAGATATCACATTAGCAAGTCACACAAAGGTGAGGCAAGGGCAAGGTTGCACGTGCTCACTAGGTGGCACAAGACTCTAGCGTTCGATTGCTGAGACCCTGATGCGCCAATTCTCTCTCTCTCTCTCTCTCAAAAAAAAAAAAAAATGAAAAGAAAAAAAGGAAGGAGTGGAAGGAAAAAGGGAGGGAGGAAGGAAGGAAGACTGGCTGGGGAGATGACTCAGTGGTGAAAGATGTTTGCCTTCCGGCCTAGGTTCAGTTTTCTAGTATCCATTTAAAGCAACATGTACAAATTGCATTCATGTGAGTAGCAAGAAGCCCTAGCTTGCCAATTCTCTCTCTCTCTCTCTCTCTCTCTTCCTCCCTCTCAAATAAGTGAATAAAAAATATTCAAAGAAAGAAAGAAAGAAAAGAAAATACAGTCTGCCATGTCAAATATTAGTATATAGAAAAATACTAAATTTCCTTATTACTCATTTTAGAAAGATATTTTTGCCCCTTTGTACCTCAAATGCACAGAATAAAATTAATCATAATCCTTGGTTCACATCATATTCCTATTATTGTTGCCATGTATGATCCACTTTTATTTCTTTGTTTATTCATCCATTTTCTATTTATCCACTTTCAAAAATAATGTAAATACCCATGAATTTCTCAAAACAAACAATTATTTGGACTCCAATCATAATCAATATTCAACTATGTGGTCACCTAATATGACATCCTCTCAGTCCCTAGACTTAACACAAACATGATTTATCTCAAATTCTTCTTTCCTTTGACTCTCTTATTTTATAGAATTTCAGCTTCATGTATTTAAAAATACATTTAAAATAATTTATCAATATAATTGTATAACTTTTTAATATTTTATTTTTATTTATTTGAGGGAGAGAGAGAGAATAGGACATCCAGCCACTGCAGATGAACTCCAGACACATGTGCCACCTTGTGGTTTACGTGGGGCTTAGGAAATCGAACCTGAGTCCTTTGGCTTCTCAGGCAAGAGCCTTAACTGCTAAGCCATCTCTCCAGGCCTAACTTGGTTTTCTTAATAACTCTGATGTTCTAAATCCATCCACATTTTTAAATGCTATGCATCATTTGACTGCTATGCCATATTTTATTGTATCTACACCATAGTTTATTCACACACTTTTCTATAATGTCCACTTAAGTCATTTCTGAGTTGCTCTTAAAATAGCACTGATTGGGGCTATAGCAATGGTTTAACAATTAAGGCGCTTACCTGCAAAGCCTAAGGACCAGGGTTTGATTCCCCAGTACCCATGCAAAGCCAGATGCACAAGGTGGTGCATGCATCTGTTCATTTGTGGTGGCTAGAGGCCTTGGTGTACCCATTCTCTCTGCCTCTTCCTCTCCCCCCCCCCCAATAAAGAAATAAAAATTTAAGGGCTGGAGAGATGGCTTAGCAGTTAAGGTGCTTGCCTGTTAAGCCAAAGGTTTCCCCAGGACCCACGTAAGCCAGATGCACATGGGGGCACATGCATCTGGAGTTCGTTTGCAGTGGCTAGAGCCCTGGCGTGCCCATTCTCTCTCTCTCTCTCTCTCTCTCTCTCTCTCTCTCTCTCTCTTCCCTCCCTCAAATAAATAAAAATAAAATATTTAAAATAAAAACAAGGAGGCCAAATGTGGTGGCATATATATTTTTTAAAAAAATAGCACTGATATAAACATCATTATGTGTTTCTGTTGCACATATAATAAGAAGTGAGTTTTACTATACACTTAGGAACAGGGTTGTAGGATATATAGGTGGCCATTTTTTCCAAAATGTTTAATGCTTTCTAAAAATGATTGCACCAGTTTGCTTTCTGACCAGCAAAGAACATTCAGTGTGGATATATCTCCATTACAATGGTTGATACTATCTCACAAATTTTTTTGTCAAAAGCAGACTGTAAAAGAATATTGTATAGTTGTCTCTTCTTTTCCATAATCACAAGTGAAGTGATTCAAGACACTGAACATTCATCATACATTTGTTGGCTGTGTCAGTTTCTTCTTCTGTGAAATGTGTATCATCAATGCATTTGCACACTTTTCTAACTGAAAACGGCTGCTCTGGGTTCAGTGAGAGATGTTGTCTCAAGGAAATATGCTGATGAGTGAGAGAGGAAGACATCCAACATTCTCTGTGCTCTGTACCCACACACACACCTGCATACATACACGCACACAGCACACATTTGAGGTCATTGTTATTACCTCGGAATTATAATATTGAAATAAAATAAAATTATAATATTGAAACAAGATAAAATATAATAATGAAATAAAAGTGATATTGCCTCAAAATTATAATATTGAAATAAAATTCTAATGACTATATGTTATATCCCTAAATGAAGGAAAATCACTCACAGTAGGAATTAAGATAACTACTTTCAACAAATATAATAAGAATTACATAAAAGGAAGGAAAGCATGAAGGTCATTTCCCTAATAACTAAGTATCCCCAACTCTCCCACCAAGGTATATTTAGAAATCTATTTAACTAACTGAAACACACACACACACACACACACACTACACAGAATGTAACAGCAATGTGAAAGGCAATATAACCACTTCCCCACAAAGCTGCTTCCATCTCTATGCTTTGCATTCCTACTGCGATTTAATTTGTTTTCAAATCATTTTACATTAGTTATTTTGAATAATGCTTAAAATGAATTTGAATCAGTGACTACTTTATAGATAAGTAGGTCACAAATGAGGAACTGGCACAGCAAAAGAAAATTGATTAATGTCAAATATCTAGTGTGCACTAACTCAGAGGAGGTCTTCTTTCTCTGTTCTGCCTCATCATCCTATTCCTTACCATCTCTGTAAAAAGTAAAAAGTTTTAACTTCCAAATCATTTAATAAACATCTATTAATCTACTTTGGGCAAACACTGTACTAGATACCATACAAAACAAAACTTTACTCTGCAGAATAATAAGGGAGCCATAAGTAAGTAAAAAGTGGGACCAACTATGATGTTCTAAAGCAGAACTACCCACAGATATATGTTTGTAATGCTCAACACCTAAGAGGATACGGCATTGTGTGTTTCAGTGGTCTTATTAAATACACATGTTTAAAGAGTCCATTTAGTAATTTCATGATATAGGACATTTAGATTCACAACAGTCAAATTGTTAGAAGTTGTTAGGTAAAATCTATTTCCAGGCAAGCTCTGAGAAACACTGGAATAGCAGATGAAGCATATTACCATATTTGATAAAGACTTTTCTTCCAAACCAAAACACAGGAGGAGAAAGTAGAGTCTTTCAAACTCTTCTCTTCCTGTAGTATACACAGCCAGTCACAATTCCAGCCTGCTCAGTTACTACCTAAGTAACCTAAGCTGGTGATGGGTTTCCAGCTGGCCCCACAGCATGACTAGCTCTACATAAAGTTAAGCAGTTCTTAATGCTCTCTCCATGTCTTCTGCTTTCCAGTCTCCCCTTCCTGTTAGTTTTCTGCACTCCTATTACGTTTATGCAGGCACCCAGTGGGGCATCCCATCCAGGCATTCTATTTCCTGTGGATGCATCACGAACTTCTCATTCTTACTACCCTTCCTCCCTCTTTAAGGCTCTGCTCAGTCTGACATCCACTAGGAGCCTCAGAGATTCTTCTAAGATAGCCTATATGACCTCGTAAGTTAATACACACCAATATGTGAAATTTAGAAATGCTTTATCTTTCACAAAAACAGTGAATACAAGGGCTGGAGAGATGGCTTAGCACTTGCCTATGAAGCCTAAGGACCCCGGTTTGAGGCCTTATTCCCTAGAACCTACATAAACCAGATGCACAAGGTGGCACATGCACCTGGATTTCATTTGCAGTGGCTGGAGGCCTTGGTACACCCATTCTCTCTCTGTCTCTCTATCTGCTTCTTTCTCTGTCTGTCTGTCACTCTCAAATAAAAATAAAAAAATAGCCGGGCGTGGTGGCACACGCCTTTAATCCCAGCACTCAGGAGGCAGAGGTAGGAGGAGCGCCATGAGTTCGAGGCTACCCTGAGACTCCATAGCGAATTCCAGGTCAGCCTGGGCTAGAGTGAGACCCTCGAAAAAACAATAAATAAATAAATTAATTAATTAATTAATCAAAATGTTTAAAAAAAATAAAAAAGAGTGAATACAAGTATAGCGCCTTCAAGTTACTTATACAAAAGATACAGAGCCAATAAATCAGAGGAATATCTCTTGTATTCATAGTCAAAGAACCTCGGATCAAATCCAAAGCCTGTATAGCTCATATATGACACTGAATCAGCTTATTAGCTCCACTAATACTCAATAACTAAAACTATTAATTGGTAAAAATACAAAAGATTTCACATAAATGCTGTAGGAGATTGCATGATGTGTAAGAGTATTTAAAACTGTCTTATGGCAATGACAGACACTGGGTAAGATATTTTACTAGATATCTCTCAGACCATCCTATAGTAATCACTACTTGGGACAGAACTTCCAACAGATTTATAGGAAAAAACCAGGATGGTGTTTCCAACTATTGCTTCATTCAGCCATGGGCCCCAGTCATGAAACAAAACTGAATGTCAGACACAGAAGACAGTAACAACTGCTGTGGCCTCATTCTCATAGAGCTTATATTCTGTCAATGGTCCAACACAGCTAAAATGTTTGGAAACACCTCAAATTTAAGCAGGACCACTGAATTCCCAGGTGAGCACCACTTTTATTGAAATGAGTATCACCACTACGAAACAAAGAAGGCCCTTCTGATTCATGTCAACAACCAGCCTGTGAGGCCAGCACAGCCTTAACCAGATCTGCTGCGCTGCTCTTAACTAACAACAGAGAAGTCCAGGCAAGACACAAGATTATCGTAACTGAAAACCTAATGAAGTATTTCTACCATTAGAACAGTACAGCTGGGCGTAGTGGCACACGCCTTTAAACCCAGCACTCTGGAGGCTGAGGTAGGAGGATCTCTGTGAGTTCAAGGCCATCATGAGACTACGTAGTGAATTTCAGGTCAGCCTGGGACAGAGCAAAACCCTACCTCAAAAAAAAAAACAAAAAAAAATCTAAAAAAGAGTACCTGCCGGGTGGGAGAGATGGCTTAGCGGTTAAGCGCTTGCCTGTGAAGCCTAAGGACCCCTGTTCGAGGCTCAATTCCCCAGGACCCACGTTAGCCAGATGCACAAGGGGGCGCATGCATCTGGAGTTCGTTTACAGAGGCTGGAAGCTCTGGCGTGCCCATTCTCTCTCTCTCTCTCTCTCTCTCTCTCTCTCTCTCTCTCTCTCTCCCTCCTTCTCTCTGTCACTCTCAAATAAATAAATAAACAAAAAAAATTTTTAAAAAAAAGAGTACCTGCCATATGCTGAAGTAACACTTTCTCTCTCTAACAATAAGTCATCACTCAGGTCTCACGGGCTGTAGGCATTCTTTTAAGTAGATGACATTTATCTCATTGAAGTACAACTCTGTTGTTGGGACTATTATCATGCCATAGATGAGGGAAATAAGGCACAAAGGGGTTCATAAACTTGTCCAAGACACACAGCTATTTCAAATCTAGGCAGCCCTGCCTCTTCAGAGATTCCCTTCAATAGAGCAATTGATAGTTACAATATACAAAGAACTAGGATATTCCTTGTCTATTATACATCATATTGTATATACATTATATAATATTGTATATTAGGAAACATGATTCCACATACCTCCAGTCACTCCAGAATACCTTCCAAGGTATGGAGTTATGTTCAGGGACACCATTCCCATAAAGTGGATGCAACCAGTACCCCTTAGGGGTATGAAAAGTTCAAACAGTATCCTAGTGGTGACATATCCTAAATTAAACTTGGTTTCTCAACACCTTTCTGTCACCTCCCCATATGAAAGTCCTATCTTCTCATTCCCTCTCTAGCCCTTCCCTCCCCTTTCCTTCCTTCTTCTCTCCTCTTCTTGCCTAGCTTAAAACCAGTCGTCATTCAACCCGTGTTATCCTTAAAGCTTTTCCTAGCTTTCCCAACTGTAAGGCTCTGCCTACACACCTGCTCTCTGTACAACTACTTGATGTTCCATTTGAGTTTACTTTGAAGTACTGCTCAGCACCTGATTAAAGGTTTCATAATTTTGCCAAACACACTTATTTATTCAGGTGCATTGAAATTCATGACAGACAGACAGCAGTTCATCCTCTCTCTCTTTCTCTCTCTCCCTGTACATTCCACTACATACATACACACACACACACACACACACACACACACACACATACTACTTCATAAAGTACTAATAGTTCAATAAATAGTGTTTAGACAGTTGCTTGGCTAATTGATTAATCTATTGAGTAAACATTCACCACAACTTAAATAGCCTCTAAGAGTTCCTCCCTCAGACATAGATACACACACAACGTGTGGGCCTGTGTGAGATGGACTGAGAATGGGAATAAAAAAGGCTTTTGCTGAGCAATCATCCTATATATATAAAATAGCAGAAATGGAAATGTACAAGAATTCAATCTGAAAAGTTTTAAAAGGAGAACTGAATAACTGAAAAAGTAAGAAAAACTTGCTTTATGCATTTAGCAGTAAAGTACCTTCTTGAGCTCTGAAAATAAAATGCTTCTCCCCATCAACCTGTCATTTTCATTCCAGAAACTAATATATCTTCCACATTTCAACTCTGCTGAAATTTTAATAGACAGCATCTTCTACTGCTTTCTTCTGCGTTTCTCTAAAACACACACGCACGCGCACACACACACACACACACACACACGCCCCACATATCCTGACCTCATCTCGTACCCACACCTCAAATCACTCTTGAAGTTGTATTGCTACTTCAGCCATCAAAACAGCTCCTGAACTTTGTTCATGAACTTGGGCTCCCTCTGCTGGGTTTGAGGCAGGACAACGTGTATCTCTGCAGAGTTGAAAATCAGGGTACTCATCACTGGCCACAAAATTTTCTCCTATTTAAAATAAAACCTAAATTTGAGTTTACAAGTCTACAGATATGACATTTTGAAAACAACAAAGAATCAAGATTTATACAAATTACTTAAAAAACAAATTAAGACACTTCAAAAAGTATCACTGCTTTTCCCCTGCTTATTTTCACCTGTAGTAGGACAGTAGGATAGAAAGGGACTGCAAAAATCTCAGAGAAAATGATACAAAACTGCTCAGAAGACAGTAGCTACAAGAAAGAAGACCTGGATTATTGTTTTCCAAAACCAAATGCAAATGAGTATGGCCACAAGTTCAGTAAATACTTTATGCTTCTAAATTAAGTAAAAGTAGCTATTTAGAACTATTAAACTGTTAGTAACGTCACTGAATTGTACTACCCAGCCTGACAACATACAGTATGAGACTACACTATATATCTCACACACACATAAAAACAAAAATTCAACTTACAAAGGACATTCCACATTTACTAAAAACGACAGAAATATGAGTCACGTTGAAGTGGAAATGGTGCCTATTGATTTCTGTTAAAAGGAAATGTTATTTCTCATATAATTGATTTGGTTCTTATTATAAAAGAAAGTGGTTAAATTGATCGTTAAAATAATCAGGCCAAGAAAGGGACCTTCAAAAATCTGAAAACTGAGGGCTGGGGAAATGGCTTAGAAGTTAAGGCATTTGCCTGAGAAGCCTAAGGACCCCAGTTCGATTCCCCAGGACCTACATAAGCCAGATACACAAGGGTGTGCATGCATCTGGAGTTCGCTTGCAGTGGCTAGAGGCCCTGGAATGCCCATTCTCTCTTTCTATCTGCCTCTCTCTCTCACTCTCTCCCTCTCTCAAATAAATAAATAAATAAATCTGAAAATTGTATGTCATGGTCTGTAATTCTTTTCCTTAAGATACATTACTATTCCGCAATAAGTATACCTTTAGGTCATCAGCCTCCGGGTGATCACATGGAATCATGAAGTGCTCGGGGAACTGGTATTCCACAGCTTACGCATTTAGAATCTAAGCTATTCTTTGCTGAGCCCAGCATGGCAGGATCTCAGGTTTCTGACATAATCAGTACACTTCCTTTCTCCATCACCAAGCTGCCACAGAGAATTAAGCAAGAGATCATCCCACCACTAACTACGTACTCGGAAATGCACCATGCACAAAGAAAATATGAGAACCTTGTTCAAAAGCACTAGGAATTTTAATGAAATTTTACAGTTAATTTTTTTCCAAGTATGTTAGAATCTAAGTCATGGAAAACCAGCTGGTTGTCTGCAGGAAATTTGGTGTTTAAAATGATAGCAAACTAGGAGATCAACCAAGGATACCCTCTTCAGTATGGCCCTTCCAAGCATGGAGACTTGTGGAACCACTTAGATCACACATACATCTATGAAGCTGCCCAACTGCATCCCAAAGTTGCCTGGAGGTTAGTAACAATATTATCTTCATGGGTTCCCATCCCCAACAATCACAGACAAGTATAATGACCTCACGGGCTGGAGAGATGGCTTAGCGGTTAAGCGCTTGCCTGTGAAGCCTAAGGACCCCGGTTCGAGGCTCGATTCCCCAGGACCCACGTTAGCCAGATGCACTAGGGGGCACACGCGTCTGGAGTTTGTTTGCAGTGGCTGGAAGCCCTGGCACGCCCATTCTCTCTCTCTGTCTCTATCTGCCTCTTCCTCTCTCTGTCTGTCACTCTCAAATAAATAAATAAAAACAAAAAAATTAAAAAAAAAAGTATAATGACCTCACATTACCATCTGAAAAAAATTGCTTTGTAAGAGATATGTTATTTCTAAAACAGTCATGGTTCAACTTAGTTACCCAAACGCATATTGAATCCTGCTGATAGTGCAAACATATCTATGTTCTGTTAGTCCAATTTTGGTTTTGGAGACAGAGCAAAAGTTTATAGAACCTAGTTTCCTTTCCTACGAAGAGTTGTACACTTTAAGTGGATAAAACAACTTTCAGAATCAGATTCCCTAAACTTCAGTTAAATAACCACTAACCTTCATAACTTCAAACAAATTACTTAATCCTTTTGTATAAGTCTTAATTTAAACTTCCTAAGCCCTCTTAGCCCCTGTTTCAAATAGCCAGAAATAATGGCACTTCTCAAAAGGTACACTGAAAAATAATTTATAGAGTTTAACTCAGTGCTTGGCACAGAATAACAAACATCAATTCTAATATGACATAAGATATTTTGCCTAAATGTTGCTAGAGTCTGTATCATGGAAAACAAAGTGACTGACTGTGAGAAACCAGGTATTTACAATTCAGTCTGAGCAAGCCAGAAATGGTAGCCCATGCCCTGGGACTGCAAGTGAGTTCCAGGCACCAGCTTGGCAACATGAACATGTTCGCTACTGCTCCACATTGGCTATATTTCCTATGTGTTGACTCTCCACATTGTGCTGGGTAGTAGGAATGTAAAGTTGGAAAGGATTGTCTGCTTTAAAAAGTATCGCTAGGGTTGGGAAGATGGCTCAGCAGTTAAAGGAACTTGTTTGCAAATCCTACTCATCTGGGTTTGATTCCCCAATACTCATATAGAGCCTGACACAAGGTAGTATACACATCTGGAGTTTGTTTGCAGGGACAAGAGACTCTGGTGTACCCATATACACATTTTCACAAAAATAAGCAAATAATATTTTATAAAAGGAAGTCTCAAGCCAGGCGTGGGGGCACATGCCTGTAATCCCAGCACTTAGGAGGCAGAGGTAGGAGGATCGACATGAGTTCAAGGCCACCCTGAGACTACACAGTGAATTCCAGGTCAGCCTGGACTGGAGTGAAACCCTACCTCGAAAAACTTTAAAAAAAAGTCTCCCTAACCACTGATATGTATACGTTTCATACAATATACCATATGCAAAGACAACTAGAAGACAGATCTCTATAAATCTTTCCATTTTCCTACTTTCCAAGTGAACATATTACTTGATCGTTTGTTTCAGATGAAGTGTTCAGCAAATGCCTACCAAGGGGACTTCGAAGATAACAAAGATATGTGTATTTTTAGGGCTAAATTTGAGCTTGTTTGCTAAAAATTTCCTACTAAAACAAAAAATCTGAGCTTTGGCTAGGAAGGACAGCTCAGTAAATATAACAATTGTCACACAAACATGAGTACCTGAGTTCAGATCCCTAGAACCCACATAAAGCCATTATCCAACCCATCAAGACGACAGAGACAGAGGAATCTCCCAGAAACTCACACACCAACTAGCCTGATGAATGCAGCAATAAATAATGAGAGACCCTGCTTCAAACAACAAAGAAGGCAAGGACCAATACTTAATAGTTGTTCTCCAACCTCCACACATATGCAGTAGCATGCCCTTGCCTACATATGCACATGTGTGTGTGCATGTGCGCACACACACCAAAAGGAATACATTCTCTAAAACATAATGTTAATGTTACTGTTTCAAGGAGTTACTCAATTTATTTGACTGAACAGTTTTCAGCCCAAGTGTCATATTGAATACACTTGAACAAAGCAGCACATTTGGGCTAAGCATGTTTGAGTGAAGTGGGGTGACAGTAACAGGGTGTGGTTTGCATGAATACACCAGTGTTATCACGGGCTCAAGCACTGGATGTTTTGTTCCAAAAGTAGGCTATCAATGACGAAGTGAAACTTGAGTATAAGGTATTCATAAGCACAAAAATGCTTAAGAATTAATTATAAAAATGAGGTAGAAAGAAAATGACACCATTCAAATATTGATTCCATTATAACCCACCTCCATCATCTGTCATGTATTCTCAGATTTTCTTCCTCCTTCGTGTTACACAGAAATTTATTTTCCTTACTTTCAAAGTGTTGCTTATTATTTATGTAAATCCATTCCATTGTTAAATTGTTCTCTTTTCTACCTATGAATATTGTTTAGCTATCTTAAGTTGGGGTGAAATGTATTATGACTTTTCTCATTAGAATTAATGGAATTTTATTTTTAACTTTTAGCGTTTGACTTAGCAATATGTTCTTAAAAATGAATTATAAAAATTGAATGGGAGGTGGGTGTACTTTGAATTTTGTAATAGGCTCTGAAAAGTCAATGAAGATCTAGAAATGATAACTGGCTTTTGGAGTTATAGTCACTGGTTATAAGCCAGTGTGCACTAGTCCAAGGGCCTGAGATTAAAACCTGACTCAACCACATACTGAATGTTATTGAAAGCAGTGTTCTATTTTCTTATGCCTTTGTTTTCTTGTCTTTAAATTAATAACAATGATAATTCTGACATACTGTGTGAAATTTGAAAGGTTTAATATAAATTAATGGCTTATACAATTCCAAGTACATAATACTCAAATTAATGTGGTTATCTGGTAATATTTTTATTCTCTTCATATTGATGGCTTCTATAACATGCTCTGACAATAATGTGGAGACAGATTTGGCAGTATCAAGAAAGAAATTTGGGGCTGGAGAGATGGCTTAGTGGTTAAGTGCTTGACTGTAAAGCCTAAGGACCCTGGCTTGATTCCCCAGGACCCATGTGAGCTAGATGCACAAGGTGGCACATGCATCTGGAGTTTGCTTGCAGTGGCTGGAGGCCCTGGTGCACCCATTCTCTCTTTCTCTCTCTCTCTCTCTCTCTCTCTCTCTCTCTCTCTGTCACTCTCAAATAAATAAATAAAAATAAACAAAAAAGAAAGAAAGAAAGAAATCCCTCTGAGGCACAATCAAGGCAAGATAATTAAGAAACAAAAACAAGCTTATGGTGTGACATAATACATTCTTTTTAAAAATTTATTTATTTATCTATTTGTTTGAGAGAGTGAGAGAGAGAAAGAGGCAGACAGACAGAATGAGCACACCAGGGCCTCCAACCACGGCAAACGAACTCCACATACATGTGCCACCTTCTGCGTCTGTTTTATGTGGGTCCTGGGGAGTCAAACTGAGGTCCTTTGGCTTTGCAGGCAAATGCCTTAACCACTAAGCATCTTTCCAGCCTGGACATAATACATTATTATTTGGACATGTTGAGATCAAAAGAGTGGCATTCTTTTTTCTTCTACCTCAACAGTTTGTTGTGGTCAATTTTTATCACTGCCTTCTAGAACCAAAAACATCTAAAGTTAAATTAAGATTATACTTGGAAATAGAAACTTAACAATATATAAATTCAAGAATTTTCATTATTTATTCAATGATAATCTATTCAGAGAAACAGCCCTAGAAGCCACAAGCTTGTTACTGTTAACTGACAAAAATCAATGCACTGGTTTTGCTCTCAGATATTCATTTCCTTGGAAACTCAGAGGTTGTCAAATGATCATAAATTAAACTTATGTTTACCTTGTTCTCAAAGCTAATTATTCAGCAAAACTGAAAGGTAAATGTTTCTAGCAGAAATGGTGAAAAAGCAACATATTCTAGTAAAGAACAAAAGGTTAGAGATATAGTAGCTCAGTCCTCTGGTGGAGTGCTTGCCTAGCATACACAATGTCCCAAGTTTGCTCTTCCATAGCTCATAAAATCCACGTGTGGTAGTGCACAGTTGTAATCCAGGCACTCAGGAGGATCAGAAATTCAAAGCCGTCTTTAGGATATAGCAACATTGAGTCCTGGGATACATGAGACTTTGTCTTTTAAAAAAAAAAAAAAAGGAAAGAGCTAGATGGCTCAGCAGCTAAGGTGTTGCCCTCAAAGCCTAACAATCTCAGTTTGATTCCCCAGAACCCATGTAAAGCCAGATGTACAAAGTGACACATGTTCAGTTGCAGCAGCAGGAGGCCCCAGAGTGCCCATTCTCTCTATCTTCTATCTCTCTCTGCTTATAAATAAATATTTTTTAAAAAATAGGAATGATGATCTGGAGAAATAGCTTAGTGGTTAAGGTGCTTGCCTGTGAAGCTTAAGGACCCAGGTTCGATTCTTCAGTACCCACGTAAGCCAGATGCACAAGGTGGTGCATGTATCTAGAGTTCATTTGCAGTGGCTAGTGGCCCTGGTGCACCTCTTCTCTCTCTCTCTCTCTCTCTCTCTCTTTCTCTCTCTCTCTCATAAATAAAATATTTTTTTAAAAAAGGAAGAGAGAGGGAGAGAGGGAGGAAGGAAGGATAGAAGGGAAGGAAGAAGGGAAAGAGGCTATACAGGTATAAGTGGAAAATATCCTTTCACACTTGGTTTATGCTCTTTTCTCTTAGAATACTTCACTAACCACAAACCCAATCCACCACTACTCCTGCCCCATTGAACATAATGAAAACACCCTCTCCCTTCCCTGACCAAGTAGCTTCTTCACCCAAAGTTGCATGATTGCAGACTATTCCTCATTCATGTTTATGTCCCTTCTTCCCAGAATAGCATGGCACATATGAGGTATTTAATGTGTGCTCAATAAAGAAGCCATCATTGATTGCAAAAGCCCACTTCCTGATGATAAGCTCTTTAATTATTTCATAACTGAAGAGTGAAAGTGTGGATAACATCAGAGCCACACAATAGGTAGTTTCCAGAAACTATATATGGTTGTAAATACCATATATTATGTTTGTGAGAGATTACTAGAGACACAAATTTCAGTCTGATGCTTTAAACTTTTATTATTTTCCAAATAATTTCATGAAAAATTCTGTCTTATTCACAGCTCTAGCCTGACTGAGAAAGAGTCCTCAATAAATATTTAACTCACTGACTAATAAACAGATTCCTCCAGTTTTTCTTCTCAGAAGCTAATGCTTTTCTCTCCATTTTCTTAGATTTTTTTTTCAGAGAGAAACTATCCAGATGATAACAGAGAAAATTTTTTATCTTAGGTTCTCTCAGTAACCTAAAAATAAAATCATCAAGATACTGGAACAACAGCTGTGCCCACAGAAGTACTCTTCCAAGACCATGCAACTTATGATTTTTAAAGTAGATTAAAAACTCATTAACAAAGATCAAGCTATATTTCACTTCTGTTGTAATGTGGAAAGTAAATAATCCTCTCCATAAGAAAGACGTAAGTAGTGGTTGTAACTCAAACAGCTACTGTGACATAAGAAATAATGAGCTTCCTCGGATAACTGTACCACCGCATAACAGCTCTACTCATCCGGCAACCAGAAAGCTTCTTAAACCCAACAATTCTAGACTTCACCAACACTGGGGCAACCAGCAGTGATAATAAATGAAAATGCTGGAATTTCAGAAATTATCATCTAAGGAAAAGCCACTGTCATCCTGTATTTCAAATGAATTTTTGCTGAAACTTTTTTTTTAAAGTGCTACCTACTGAACAGGGTTCCTCAAACTCAGAGCCTGACATCAGGCCTGATGATTCCTTATTGCCATGACTAACCTGTGTATACCAAGGGATGTTTGGCAGTACCCTTGTACTATATGCACTAAATGTTAGCAGTATCTCTCCTTCCATCCTCAAACAAGCAAAAAATGTTTGGCAGGCTACAGAAATGGATTAGTGGTTAAACCATTTGCCTACAAAGCCAAAGGACTCAGGTTCAATTCCCCAGGACCTATGTAGGCCAGATGCTCAAAGTGGCACATGCATCTGGAGTTTGTTTGCAATGGCTGGAGGCTCTGGTGCACCCATTCTCTATCTACCACTCTCTGCTTCTTTGTCTCTCTCTCTCTTTCCCAAATATATTAATTAATGAATTAAAATATTTTTAATTTAATTAAAAAATGTTTGAGAACATTGCCAAATGTACCCTAGGGCACAAAATTGCTTCATTTGAGAACCATAGTTATGGAGGGTACAATGTATAGCAATTCTTGAAGTTTCCAAATACTATGATATTCTATTTCCCAACCATTAGGGATAAATAAGAAGTTTCTAAGTTATGATTTAGTAACACCCCATTAAACAGCATATTAGATTAATTTATAAATCCCATGTCCCAATCATAACAGATAATAAACATAAATCCAAAAATACTCCACTCACGAACTTAGCTATCACACATTTTAGAAGTTATTTTTAACAATAAGTTGGAAGACAAAGGGGAGTTCTTGTGAGAAGCTGCCCCCATCTTCTCAAGTCACCGGGGGCCTGAGGGACCTAGAACATGTTGTCCCCCATAGCATTTGTCTTTTCTCTGAGTAAACAAGATAATTCCCATACTTTAACTGGTATCAGGATCAGGAAGCCTCCAGAGTTTCTCCTGCTATTGCTAAAACTCACACAAAGGAGCAAATTTTGAGGAGGAATAAAAACATTACATTTTAGCTCAAAATGAAAGTGATAAAAAAGAAAATACACACTTCAAAGACATAAGGAGTATAAACTAATATTGCTAATAAACCGATTCAGGACATTTTAACTGGCTTAATTCATTACCTAAGATGTATAATGGTAGAGAAAAAGAGTATCATTTTGAGTTCCTTGTTTTTCAAACTAAGAAGGTGATTATTTATGAATAGTCTTCGTTTTGTTTCCTCTTATGCTTGGCAAACATTTGACACTTTCGAGCACTAAGGGGAAAGCACAGTGCTGGAGATATTCAGACTTTGAGAGCATGCTTACACACCAATCTCTATGACATTTTCTACACAATGACCTTCTCTTGTGTCACTAGAAACTTGCTGACCAGTATTTGATCTGTTCAGAATGGTCATCTTTTTAAAAACAATAATGCTTTTTGAGAGGGACATATCTACTCGTAGGTAAAGGTCATTGGTAAGTTGGGTAACATTTTAGTAAACTATAAAAATTACTTTCTGAACAAGGAAGAGGAACTCACAGCAGTGGTTAAGCAAACTAAAAACCTGACAAGTAATAAGCATCAACAAATTGCTTAACAAAAATGTTAGCTACCGATTGCAATGTTGATGCAAAACAGGAAAAGCCAGATGATATGAAATAACATGTGAAAACCACGACCTCGCTAATGAAAAGGGACACTGCTGTACAGCTTGTTGGCTTCTATGGAAAGAATGGTGCTTGCAGAACAATGCAAAAACAAGCACTGTGGTTCTCTACAATAGCTAGAAATTCAGGGCACAAAAGCAAAATGTCAAAGCCACTTCTCTGCTGATTAATTACTAAATAAATGGATCATCTATGACTCTATGAGCTGTAAGGACTCTAGGTGACATCTATACACAGGCGGGGGGGAAAAGGAATATTTGCACTGTATGCATTGAAGCTTAGTCAACAGCAAGTGCTTAGTAGCTCCTTATTTAGAGGAACTTCTCTAGGCAAATCTATTCTTTCCCTAAAGCTTACAAAAGTCCTGGGAGTGAAGAGCTTTGGGAGTAGTGTCTGTGTAGTGCTCCACAAATCCCCTTGCAAAGTTCAAACGTGCTCCTGGACACGCAGACGGGATTCTTAAGCCATACCCAGAATACTTTGGCTAGTGGCCATATCTGAACTGCATAAGATACATTAGGACATTTTTTAGTTTTTATTTTAAATTTAATTCACAGTAACAGATAAGGGGCCCACTTCAGTGTAGGTGCTATCAGTAGAACACAATATATTTCCACAATCTAAAAGGGATATTTTCAAACCTTCTATGCTTTTTAAACCTACTTTCAAGGAATTACATGTTTGTATAACTCCAGTGTACATTAATATCATATTATTCAGCCTACTAAGCAAACCAACCACTATTCTCTATTTCTGTATTTACTGCCTTCCATTTCTATCCTTTGGTTGCTTCTGTGGTGGTAAGTGGTAGGAATTTGACACTGCAGTCATTTCTATTCGCAACTTCATGGCCCAATCACTAACAAGCCTTATAGATGCTTAAATCAGGCACTTGGTTCACAACACCCAAATGAGACACAGTGCACTCAAACAATGGACAAATGAGAGATGCTCACACAAGACTGAATGAAGTCCAAGAAGGTTATATAAATCCTACACTGAGTGTCTACGCATGCAGCACAGTGGAAGAGGATATGCCTATTAGCATTGTGCAAAGCCCTCAGGTCAGACCTGAGCACCAAAAGTAAAGGAAAAAGAATCTATATTGATAAAGTAAAATTTTTAATCTGAAATAAAATTTGTATCACATTTCATCCCAAATTAGTTTGCTTTAAAAAAAAATACTTATTTCTTTGAGATAGATAGAGAGAGAGACAGACAGGCAGACAAAGTATGGGCATACCAGGGCCTCCAATCACTACAAACAAACTTGAGACACATGCACCACTTTGTACAATTGGCTTACAAAGTACTGGGGAATTGAACCCGCCCATCAGGCTTCGCAAGCAGGTACCTTTAACTGCCGAGCCATCTCTCCAACCCCCAAAATAGTTTCACTCTTTTGTTGTTGTTGTTTTTTCAATGTAGGGTCTCACTCTAGTCCAGGCTGATCTGGAACTCACTCTAGTCTCAGACTGGCCTCAAACTCACAGTGATCCTCCTACCTGTGCCTCCTGAGTGCTGAGTTTAAAGGCATGTGCCACCATACCCAGCTTATTTTGCTTTTTAAAATGGATAGTTTGTGCCCATATTGACAAGAAAAACATCTTTTTTAATATTTTATTTTTATTTATTTGAGAGAGAAAAATAGGCATATAGATAGATAGAGAGAATGGGCCCGCCAGGTTCTCTAGCTGCTGCAAATGAACTCCAGACACATGCGCCACCTTGTGTATCTTAGCTTACATGGGTCCTGGAGAATTAAACCTAGGTCCTTTGGCTTTGCAGGTAAACACCTTAACTACTAGGTTATCTCTCCAGCCCAAGAAGAAATATATTATCTAAATTTTCCTTCCGAACATAGGTAACATTTTTTTTTTTTTTTTGGTTTTTTGAGGTAGGGTCTTACTTTAGCCCAGGCTGACCTGGAATTCACTATGTATTCTCAGGGGGGCCTCAAACTCACGGAGATCCTCCTACCTCTGCCTCCCAAGTGCTGGGATTAAAGGTGTGCGCCACCATGCCCGGTGTATGTAACATTTTAAATACTAAACTCTACTCACTTACATATTCAGAAAGACCCACATTTAGCAATAAACTGGGCATCCAGTGGCAATTTGGGCATCTCCACAATATCTTCACCCCTCTTTTATGCAATAGATATTAACCTGGGCCTCTAATTCTGAGAATGGACTATTATGTGTCTACACCAATGATTCAAATCCTAGTAGACAGTATCCTTTATATGATGAATGTTTTGAAATATCCCATTTCTATATTAAAATATGAGAGTGAGAAAGAACTTTGCCTGGGCTGGGCTAGAAACAATTTGTGTGAGAGGCTTGCTGTTATACCTGTGTCCTGAGAACTTGTGCAGGGTTGCATTGCATAGAAACGGACAGGTGTGAGCAAAGGGATATGGCACAGAAAATAAATTAAATCTCTGGACTGAAACTACTGCCCATTCAGCTGCAATTGTTTGAGAGATTACAACCATTGAGATTGGGTCAGCTGGCCTGCACTGGGACAACAGGAATAATGCAGACTCTTTGGAAGGGGTCTGAATGCTTCTTCAAAGTCTGCTTTTCTCTCTCCTGGATTAACAAATTGGCAGCCCACCTAGTATTATGGAATATTACAAATGCAGGAAAGAGAGGGTCATTGAATTTGCAACATGCTTTTACTTTGGAAGCAGCCATGGACATTGTGAAGTTCGGCTTGTTTTGCTGCTTGCTCACCTGTGTGGAGAACCTGTGGAGCCATGAGGATGAACGGTGGGTTGTGGCAGAGACCCAATGGAGATGCCAGGACTATGGGATGGCTGCCAAGGAGTGCTGCAGGCACCAGATGAAGTCTTCCAGGACTGTGAGTAGCCTAGCTGCAGGGGTGGAACTGGAACTCCAGAGTATTGTTACTGGTTAGAATTATCAGACTTGGAGACTTGTCACTGACTAGAGTTGGACTTGGAGCTACAGAGTTTGATGTTTGCCCTGTTTACATCTTTTATTGATTGAATATTTCTTTGCAGTGTGATTGTTAATTCTGTGCCATTATGGGCATTTGGGGGATTTGGGGGGGGGGTATTATGGCTCAGTTAAAAGACCTTGGACTATAAGAATGTTTGAACATCATTGTGATTGATTAAAAACTATGGGGACTTTTAAAGTGGGATGAATGCATTGCATTACACTTTACATCATTACCAGTTTATAGGGGCCATGGGTGGAATGTGGTAGTTTGATTCAGGTGTCCCCCATAAACTTAGGTGTTCTGAATGCTAGTCTCCCCAGCTGATGGCGATTTTGGAATTAAAGCCTGCTGGAGGCAGTGTATTATTAGGGTGGGCTTATGGGTATTATAGCCAGTTTCCTTTTGCCAGTGTTTTGCATGCTCTCCTATTGCTATTGTCCATCTGATGTTGGCCAGGGGGTGATGTCCACCCTCTGCTCATGCCATCATTTTCCCCTGCCATCATGGAGCTACCCCTTGAGTCTATAGGCCAAAATAAACCTTTTTTTTCCACAAGCTGCTCTTGGTCATATGTTTTCTGCCAGCAAAAAAAAAAATCAACATAATGTTCAAAATAAAATAAAAATGGAAATAAATTTAATTATTAAATGTATGTTAATATGTAAATTCATAGGCATATTATTATGGTCAGATACTTACACTTATGCATGAGTTTGCAATGAATGAAACACCTACAATCCCAGATAATAAGGTGTGTTTTACAGAAAATGTAGCAATCAGAGTATCACCCTATTTGTATTAATTTCCAAATGGCTGAAGTACAATATTCTAAATAATACACCCAATATATTTCTAGAAAATACAATGTATATTAAAATAGTGTCAAAAATCATGCTCTGCTAAAGACTAGGTTCAGGTGGTTAGACAATTTTTTTCATCTGCATATTGTTCAGACACACATTCAAAATCACATAGAGCATGGAGCAATTCAGAGGAGCAGATGTGTCCTGTGCATTGCAGGACCATTAGCACCCTTGGCCTCCATTCCATGTATCAATTTTCACACTCACCCACCCTCAAAACTGTGACTATCCAACATTCACTCATAGACTTCCATGTACTGTCTCCACACATCTCCATCCTGTTGTGTGGCAAATTCCTCTGAACTGAAATATTCCCTCCTGGAGGGAGAAATCAGGTCAACAAGGCTGAGAGAACTGAAACTTAAAAGGCCACATGACCATTCCCAAGGCCATAGGAGCAGTAAGCAATTTTTGAGGGGCATACTCTGACCAGTGTTGTGTAGCAATTTTCTAAACATAAAAGGCTTCCAGGCCCATCTCTAAGGGTATATAAAAGGTAAATAACTGCTTGGAAAGAGACTGACCAGCTGAGCTTCCTGCAGGTTGTGCAAGGTGCTTCAGAGACGCAGCTTCTATGAGTCACCACCGAGGCTGGGGTGGGTGTTTTCATGACTTATCCACCTTTGAGTCGTCCATGTTCCTGTAAGCAGCCCCTCACCCTGCTCTGTAACTGGCCACAATAAACTCACTGCTTCACCAGGACTGGTTTTGGTGTGATTGTGCTCCTATGAGTCCTATCAGAAGTGAGCAGGCTTGTGCTCACGTCTCAGCAAGAAAGAAGTTTCATGGGACACATGCATATATGTTCCCAAATGATGACAAAGCTCTCTGCTGATGACAATTGGGAATACCTTGTTACAATGACTAATTCAGAAATAAGGAAGGAATCCAAGGCTAAGCCAGTTAGCATAAGTAGTCTGGCTCTAGCAGGGTCAATCCAATCAGCGCAAAGCTCAGGACCTATGATGAAAAGTCTAGGATACTGTCTCCTTTTGGACACAAAATCTGAAACCAGGAAATGCTGGAGTACAGAACAGGAAAAAACTGAGATTAGAAAAAGTGAAAATGGAGATTTATTCTATCCTCCCAGAAGCTTTATTTCTGTTACATGAGCAATCTCCTTATACTATAAACTCATTTTGAGTTTTGTTTTTCTATTGCTTGTAGATAGAATTTCTCTTTTCTTTCACTTGTCCTCCAAGGATGCAACATGACTCGGGGGGGAAAAAGAAAGAAAGATCCTCATGACGGTGAGGACCTTTGATATCTGGTTTCACGTTGCATCTCCAGAACATAGCATAATGCCTGAGTACCAAAAGTTATATATATTAGCTGTTTAAATGAATAAGCAAGAAACCTAAGTGTGGACCAACAGTCACAGAACAAAAAGGCTTAAAATAGCTCTATACCTCTGTCATTTTGACCTAAGAAACCTGAGCAAATAATGCCTTCATTTCCCTGTCTGTGAAACTGAGCGCAGAATCCCACCTGCTCACCTCTCCAACTTCATCTCACAATTATCGACACCTAAACTGTTGTGCTCCAAAAACACAAACCTCGTGGTAAAATCTCAAACACTTCAGTGTCTTTCCTGGACATGGAAAGACCATTCCCTCTATTTGGGGTGCTCTTTCTCTTCCCCTTCTTATGCTTAGCATTTCTGGTCCATGTTTCAATTTAAGTGACACTTCCTCTTGTCAGGCTCTCTCTGCACATCCTGTGGCCCTGTTCCAAATTATATGAACTAGCCCTAATGCTCCATGTGATGATATGGGAGAGGAGGCATTTGGGAAGTAATTAAATTTAGATGAGATAGACAAAGAGGTGCTCTTACAAGAAAAGACAGTCCATCTCCTTCCAGAACTGAAAACAGGTTAATGGCACTGATGTCAGTTTACACCTTATGGATATGGTTTCTTACAGATTGATCAAATGTGTCTTTCACTAAAAAGTAAAGTCTTCTAATGGTAGGAAGTATATCTATCTAGTTAAGTCTATAACTATCATCCACAACATTACTGTCCATACATAATTGTCCCACTTCCTATCATACCAATCAACCTCTATAGTCAGTAACTGTAAGAATTTTTCAATTCTTCCAGCTGTCTTTACACATGCCATTGACCTTGTCAGAACACAACTTCTTCTATCCATGCATTGAAAAATGCTCTACCCTGCCCTGCTTCTTGATATAGTCAGGTATGTAAGATCTTAGCTTGGTATTGTTCTTTTTCAGAAGGTCTTCTCTGGTCCCAAATACTAAGTTCAGGCCCTCTTCACTCAAAGAAGTTGCTCCATTTAATAATAATATTAGTCACACAAGCTGGAATGATTATTTCACTGTCTCTTTCCCTTGATCTACTGTAAGTTACGTGGAAGCAAGAACTATTTCTTAGTTACGGCTCATACATATAATAGGCACTCAGTGAAACCTATTTCTGTGCTCAGTAAAACTGTTCCCTTCCTTCTTCCAATAAAATTGGTGCCTAAATCTGAGGTTGTTACCAAGAGCATACTGTACAAGAACCCATTAGATTATTTCCAAGTCAAATAATCAAAGTAAAGCTACATTCTTATAAAGTCTGGTTTCTCTAATTTGACATAAAAAAATGTCCAAAGGATTAGCTACTTCAACAAATTGCTTAAGAGTCAGTGACCAGCATCAAAAGATTTTCATCAGATTTATGATTTTGAAACACAACTTTTCAACAAAAAATGAAGATCTCTTCATTCCAAGGTTATCAAGCCAGCCATGTATCTCTCCTACAAGATAAGAAAGATTTGGAAACACATGACAGAACTAAAGCAAGGGCTTATTTGAAAATGGAATTAAACATTAGAAATAACAATATATACTTCAAGTCGCTCTTTATATAGTTTCCTTTGTCCATTTTTGCATCACAAAATTTCTTTTTATTAATAGTGTGATTAATTATGAAGCTAATAAAATAAAATTTGGACTAAAACAACAGAAATAACAATATATAATAAAAATTGGTTTTATAGACTATAATAAAACAGCCAAACAATAACATAAGTTTTCCTTCAGAAAGATAATCCAAAGACTGACAGACTACCTTGGAATTATTCCACTTATAAATGGCATCAGTTCAATTAAGTTAGCAACAAATCCTTCAATGTGTAGCAAAGTGGAAATCATAAAACCTGCAATCAAGAAAGCTAAACTTTGAATTCATCAGTAGCCAGATAAATAATAGAATTTACTTATTCTATGATGTGAACTGATGAACAATAAAAACTTGAGGGAGAAATCACATACATAAGAAGGAAATATGTTGACTTCTTCTCCCCACTTGACTTTTTCAACACTCTGTGTCTTGAGAGAAGGCTCTTGTCCATGTCAGATGAGATACAATGAATGCTGATGAAACAATATTTGATTCATCACATCCTAGAGGGTTATTTTGCATATGGTCTTTCCATTGTTTCATCAATTTATTGGCCTGCACACATAGCAATACTTGGGGCGTGATTCCTAGTTAACCAAAGGACAAGTTTTTTTTTAAGTTATAAAGACTTTGTTAGGAGAAAACGTATGTTCATTTTCATTAATTTGGATAAAATTGACCCAAGAATTAATTAAAATATCTAAGAATCTTAAAATTTATTTTATTTAGTACAATGATCCACAATTGTTGATAATCATCTCATGTTAGCATAGGTAAGCTGGGTTACTCCTTTGTGATTCTTCTTTCAAAGAAGAGACCAATTTTTTCCATTTATGAAACTATCTCAATTTAACATTTAGCAAATACAAATATCAAAGGATAAACTTTTTCAGAATATGACTTTCCCCACAGAGTTTTGGGGAACACCGCACAGAAAAAAAGTTATCCTTGTAATTCACAATGCCAATAAATGCCAAGTATAAAGACATCCGAAGTATTTTTCTATAAGCAGTGTAAACGTAGAGAAGTTTATAATTAGCAAAGGTTGGGCAAAGACAGGATATTGATGGACTGAGAAATATAAGAAGCCAGAATAACATCTTCTAACCACAAAGTGTTTTGTGGTGAAATATTTGTTTAGGAGAATTAGTAAGAGTGGGTAGCAAGTTCTCTCACATTCAGAGACAGACATTTAGAGTGATTTGGCTAAGTAAAGCTTTCTAGAACAGTGGTTTGTTATGTTGGGGAGCCATGTACCCCTTTGAGAAAATTATCTTCAATTTCTTATTACTAGGAAAAAATAAACACATGCACAAATTTTTCATATGATTTGTGGATATTCCTTGAAGCCCTTAAGTCTATCTTTAGAACCTCCTTGCACTTCCCTCTCCGTCAGAAGTCTCCTTTGGAAAGGACCCCCACCATAAACATGGACTGATGCTTTCAGGAAAAAAAAAATGCACTAGAAATTTGTTTTCGATGCAATTGCAGCTTTTTTACCAGAAAAAAAAAAAAGCAAAAACTATTTCTACATCTGCTACCTAACGGGTGGACATATTACAAAATTCTCTGCATAGATTCTTCCCAAGGTGTCAAATGAATATATTTATAGTTCATGGGCAAATATGCCATGATCTATTGAACTTACATTGTAAATGACCATAGTTAAGCTAATGAGGAGTTGAAGGTAATTAATATTTATGAAGTCCTTAGTATGCTAAGCCCTCTACGAGCAGCTCTCAAACATTACCAATTAAATCTTGACAAGAATTCTGAGAAGTAGTTCTTATTATTCCAAACAAACAAAACCACTAGCTCTAAGAGACGGAAAGACTTGCCCAAGGTCACATTTCTCATAGCTGATAAAAATTGAATTTGAACTGGGTTTTCTTAATTCCAAAGTTTACAATATATAGCTAAGTTTATGGCATAGTTGCTGTGATGATTAATCTCAATTGTCAGTGTGGCTGGATCAGGAATCAAGTAAAAGACATACCTCCGACAGACCTATGAAGGCATTTCCTGGGAGCATTACCTAGGAGGTAAGATCTTCCCTCAGCATGGGTAGCACCCTCAGCAAGAGGTGGAAGACAGACATAAAGAGATCTAAGGAAAAGACAGAGCTACATTTGTTTGCCCGCCTTCACTCCTTACTGGTGCATGCAGCTACCCAGTTTGTTGCTATCCTTTGAGGACATCAGAACCCAGCTTCTTTAGCCTTCTAAGATGGACTGAAGATGAGCAGCTCTTCAGGCCTTCAGTGCCATGTTGGGGTTGCTGAGACATCCAACCTCATGAATACGCAGCTGCCAGGTTCTCAGATTCTCCATCCTGTAGACAGCCATTGTTGGACTAACCAGCCATATCATGTAAGCCAAATTAATAAATCCCCTTTGTGATACAGATATTCATTCTATCAGTTCTCTTCCTCTAGAAACTCTTGCCTAATACAGTCACCCAATGTGTCTGAAACACAAATCACAACCAACAACCTTATCTTGGGGCACATGCCTAATTCAGCCCAAAGAATCCCAAACCGTTCTCACAGCTTCCACTGCAGCCCCTAGTGTGACACAATCTCTTCCCCGTCTGCAGTACTGCAGGAGCTTCTGCCCTAGTGCCTCAGCTTCTCCCCGTCAGCAGGTGATCTAGTCTCAACAGAGCAGTCAGTGAGCCTTTCATAGCGTAAATAAGATCACAGCATCACTCTGCTCAAGCCCTGTATCCCCTCCGAAAATACTCAGAAAAAAAAAAAAGCCAGATGTCTTCCAAAGGCCTGCAAAGTCCACCTGCATCACAGCCATCCTTATCCGTGACCTCACCTGGCCTCTTTGAAACCCCTCCTGATCAGTCACCCTGGTCTAGCTACAATTGTCTCTTTCATGTACTCCTTGACTTCTGCCCTGCTTATTCCCTCTTCCCGGAATGTTCTCTGAAATCCCCATTGCAAATCGCCTTGCACCCTTTAAGTCATTGCTGCAAATGCCTCTCCTCTGTGAAGTCTTTCCTGACTAGCCTACTTTAAAGTATATTCCAGGGCTGGAGAGATGCTGCAATGGTTAAGTTGTGTGTCAACTTGATCTGTTTAGGAATCCACAGACATTCCCTTAATTGAGTCTCTGAGTTTGCTTCCAGGGAGAATTAACTAGAGAAGGAATCCTTCCCCCAGGGTGAGCCCTTCCCCCAGAGTGGGCAGCCCCTGCGGGGGAGGGGGGCTTTATCTAAGGAAGCTCTGGGAAGGAAAGGATCCCCTCCTCCCACCTGGCTGCCAGTGCTGCTTGCTGCTTCCCAGTGCGGACTGAAGACCAGTGTGGACTGAAGAGCAGCGTCTCTCCAGGAAGCCTCCAGGCCTTCAGTGCTGGGCTGGGACTGCTGAGGCACCCAGCCTCCTGGACTGAGCAGCTACCGGGTTCCTTGACTCTCAGGTCTGCAAACTGCTATTGTTGAACTGCCGTAAACTAATCCAATAAATTCCCTTTTAATACAATTCATTGTATCAGTTCTGTTCCTCTAGAGAAACCTGACTAATACAGATGGCTTAGTGCTTAAGGTGCTGCAAAGCCTAAAGCCAAGGTTTGATTCACCAGTATCCATGTAAGCCAGATGCACAATGTGGCACATGCGTCTGGAGTTCATTTGTTTGCATGGGCTAGAGGCCCTGCCGTGCCCATTCTCTCCCTCTCTCTCTCTCTCTCTCTTTCTCTCTCTCTCTCTCCCCCTGAATTAAATAAATAAATTAATTAAATTTTTTTTAAGTATACCCCAGCTCCTTTGCTAACATACCCAGTCCTTTCACCTTTCTTTATTTTTCCTGTAGCATGCATTATCATTTGGCATGATTTCATATTAGTTACTTGTTTCTGCTTTGTTTCCTCCCTCCTATAGCATATGTTTCACAAAAGCAGGAATTTCTGTCTCTCAGTTTACTGTTGGAGCTCCATTTCCTAGACCAGTGTCAGGCATACAGTAGGTGCACAAGCAGGCTTTAATGAGTAAATGAATAAACAGTCACCGGCACTTTAAGTGTAGCCTTCTAGAGCCTACTGGCTTGTAGCTGCTGTAACCCGAGGCTTGCCTCGCAACACTCCACTGCACACCAATTAAATGTTGCCTTTGAGTGTGTGTGTGTGCAGTTCTCAGCAAAGTTTGACCTCCCCTGGTACAACCAAATGGCTGCTTCACGACTTCTTTTCCATTCAGTGCACCACTTAAGACATCTAAAACAATGGAAACAGAAACATTCCTCTTAAGTTAAAATATTTTTTTTTCTGGAAGAGGTACAAGCTTTACATTTTAAACAAGCTTGCCCACTTTATCCTTAATTAAATGAGTGCCACATGAATAACTAGATCTCATGACACCTAAAAAATAGAAGGAAACAATGCCTTTCTTTTTAGAGTAAATAGGTATAGATATATAAGTTAATAAACCATGTGCTCTCATGAAATGGTAAGATGTGATTAAATGAGGGTTGCAGAGGCATGAAAGAAGGGACCCTTTCTCCATCGGTTCACCTTTAACACCAACCAGCGAGCAACGTTGTCAATCACTTGTTAAAAGATGTGCTGGGGATGGGGCGGGGGGGGGGGGGGAGGCTGGAGAGATGGCTTAGTGGTTAAGATGATTGCCTGTGAAGCCTATGGACCCAGGTTTGATACCCCGGTACCCACATCAAGTCAGATGCACATGGTGGTGCATGTGTCTAGAGTTCATTTGCAATGGCTAGAGGCCCTGATGTGCCTATTCTCTCTCCCTCTCTCTTTCTCTCTCAAATAAATAAATAAAAGTTATTTTTAAAAAAAAGGTGTGCTGGGGGAAATAAAATGAAGACAAATAAATAAGTGACTGGGTCTCAATATTCCTGAATACCCAACAGCAAGACTTACTATAATTACTTGGTGCTTTCATAACCAGTGCATCCGGTGCTGCCGGATGAAACTTCTGATGGGATTATGGAGTGTCTTAACATGCTCAAGTACTTTATAAGATTCATGCCCTTACTTAGCGACTGAAGAATAAGCCGAAATATTCTATCCTAGAGTATCAGCACTGCAAGTCAGTTACTCAACAAGTAGATGCAAGGCACACGTGCAATGATAGAGTGAGGGCTATGCCTTCTATCTTATACTTCACATGTAGATCTAAGATAAAACTAAACACAGCACTCACGGAATGTGTCAACCTTTTCTTCTGGTTGGAGATGGGAAGTGGGAAGCCCCAGCCAATGTCTCTACCACAGACACATTTTTTCTATTTTGTGGACTGTGATGCCTGACAAACAGGGTAAAAAAAGCATTGCTTCAGCCATTGCCTGGCCTAAGGAGCCAGCAATCTGGAAAAGGCTTTCTTATAGCTAAAGTCAGGAAACAATAGAGCTGGAAGGAATCTAACCCTATTTCCTCACTATACCAACAAAAAATTGATATTTGGACTTGAGAAGCGGCTTGCCCAAGGTCACACAGTGACTGCACCAGGATGGAAGCAGTCTCACAACTCCTAATGCAACATCTTTCTAGTACACAGTGGCTACTCAATGACTACTGGTTTCTCTTTCTTTTAAGGAACAGGAGGAAAGACAGAGAAAAAGGACAGTGTCATTTATTACTGTTTGCTTGTACTCTTTAATATAAAGACTTTAGAAAGACAGTGCCAGAGTGGCAGTGTGTATTTTATTTCCCCAGAGCATGATGTGCTCTTGGGTGAATGTGTTTTATGAGGAGATTTGTCCTGGGAACTTGGCAGATTTTACTGTAAATATTTTAACAGTTTCCTATTATTTAGTTGTAGGATTAAATTTTTATCCTATTCTAGCCTCCCCTAGACTAATGTCTATAGATTATAAATGGCTTTAAGAGTGAGTGCCTACAGCAGGAATTATGGCTTTGTTTATTAGAGAATATTGTGGTAGACATTAGAAGAAAACTTCCTCCTATCCTATAAGAAGTTAGGTAATTTATTTTAAGCTTCTCATTAGCTGCAGAGACTCCCTTCCTAGATGCCAAGTTCTCCTGATGCTGTTTGCATATGCTGTGATCTGGAGGCATAAATTCAGGATAACTGTGGAGAACAAACTCACTTCAGTGCTCCCTGCCAGAATGACCAAGACTTTCCGGCACATCCATCACAACTCTGCTTCTCCCTCCACCTAGTCCTCTTCCCTCCTCTTCATCTTCACAGGGGTGAATTCCTAGTACATAGCTCATGACTGAACTCTGCCTCAGTGTCTGTTCCCACTCAGCTCTCTCTGCAGGAGACCCCTGCTTTCTCAGGCAGACACCTTAGCCATAAGCTGTCATGCAGCCTAGGATGCTGCCCAGTTCAGGCGATTACCAGCTTCCTCAGTGCTGAAGAGCTGTAGGAAATAGGGAAGTTTAAGAGGCAGGAACGTGGTGGTGCAAACATTAATCCCAGCACTTGGGGAGCAGAGGTAGGAGGATGGCCATGGGTTCAAGGCCACACTGAAACTACATAGTGAATTCCAGGTCAGCCTGTGTTACACTGAGACTCTACCTCAAAACACACAAGAAGACGAAAGAAAGAAAGAGAGAAAGAGAAAGAAAGAGAGGAAGAGGGGAGGGAGGGAGGGAGGGAAAAAGAAGGGGCGGGCTGATGAAAATCTATAGGCATTGCTCATGCCAGATCAAAAAGGTTGCACACAGGGCGGAGTGAAAACAGCCCTGGCTGTAGAGCCGGAAACCCTGGCCATGTGAGTTTCAGGGAAGAGCTCTCTGTTTATAATTTATTATGATTAACCAGGCACTTAAGTTGCTTTATGTACATTCTCTCTCTAAATCCTTATGGTTACCTGGTCTTTAGGATAGTTTTTACAGTTCTGGAAACTATCTTAGAGAAGCTAAGAAATTTGTTCAGTCACTAATTTGATCATAGATGCTCAGATGACTCTAACATTGAACAAGTTCATCATTCCTCATAGAAGGTAGGTGTAAAGTCCCCTGACATCCTAGGAGATGGAATGTTCATAGAGAGCATGACTAAGTTTCCAGAAACTTCTGTTCATGACACCTAATTGAGGCTGCCTGCGTCAGTGGGGCTGGCAAGCTTTCTTTGAGGTGGTTTAAGATAGTTGGTGACAGGCCCCAAGGTTCCAAGTCTTAACACTGTCAATCAGGGTTTCTGAAGAGGTTTTGCTTTCGCTTGCCTGCTTCTGTACTCCCTGCTCCAAAGAGTAAACCTTGGACTTGCTGTTTATAACAGTCAAACAAAGAATTTTGCTTGGCTCTTTGTTATTTCAATATGTAAATTTTATTGTATGTTGCAGCTGAATGGTTTTGTCTCTTTTGAGCAATCTTTTGATTTGGCTTTGTATTGTCTGCTTTGGTTTTAATTTTCATGAAAAGTAAGAGACAACTCAAGCCAAACAATTATAATGAGAACTATGTCTCAAACAGGGGAAGTCAAAGGCTCATTTTATATAGTTAATTTGGCATGGGTCGCTTTATCCATAAGGGTGACTCTTAAGCAAACCCCCAAAAACAGTGAATAAGACTGACAGAGCCATATTCAACTCTGATCCTGCTAATTTAGGGAAGTCTAATCAAATTTTCCTATGGAAATGCGATGAAACTATCCTTATCACTAAATTATCAATGTTTCTATGGCTATGATCAAACACTTATTGAATGCCCACTAGTGCCAAGTTTTTAGGATGTTTGGACACTCATTAGTCGAAGTATTGTATTTCCCTATGTACTGGCTATTTGTATCATGTCCTTTTTAGGTTAAGTAACATGCTACTTTTATGAACTTATGATCTTATGGAAGCTACTTTCTTTTTTTCACCTTTCAAGTTCCTTTTTATTGTAATACCCCTTCAAATATTTTCTTCCTCCATCCTTGCTTAAACACCTCCACTAGAGAAAATTATTTGTTACACAGACTTGATCAAAATTTTCGAGTTCCTGAGTAAAATCACCAGTTTGTACATTTCTCCTCCTCATATCCATCCTTTTAAAGTTCCTGGATGGTTGACATCTATGTGATAGATATGAGTTGGACCACACTGTAAAGACAAGATGAGAACAGGCTCACATTTAACCTATGCTGACTTCACTCTCTGTTGGAGAATCTGTTCTTTTGCAAAAGGTAGCGAGACCAGAGGAGATAAACTACCCCTCACACTTCAGCCAAGCTACAGCTAAAACCACAGAGGAATAGGGGAGACAAGCAGGCATGCTGCTTCCATGCTGTTCCTGATAACCAGCGCCAGGGTGAAGGAGACAGACCCTGAAGACTCTCAACTCTTACTAAAGCAGAGATCCAGAGGCTCCTAAGAGCTCATCACTGAAGCAGACTTAAAACTCACCCACCACAGCTCAGGGAGTTTTGCAGAAGAGGGGGGCAGAAAGATTGTAAGAACCATAGGTTGAGACATCATGCCCAGAGACATTCTCTCCCCCTCCCCCACCAAAAAAAAAAAAACTGGAAGCTACTTTCTATCAAGTATAAAACGAGAAAAATAATTACCAGAGCCTAGCCAATGCCCTTACCCCTAAGTGCTGCCATGCCCATAATAATCCCCCCATTAACATTTGTTTGATGAATTAAAGTCATAAGGACTGAATGTGATGAGAATTAGAACCAGCCTATGAAGGCTGACAAGGACAGTGTGGGACATTATTGCCACCAAGAATTGAAAACTGGTAAATAGCAGGCCAGGAATTCCACCTTAGTCTCACAGGTTCCAGATGCCTGAGTCCCTTTCACTCCACTGCCACATGTCAGATCATAATACTCACTTTCCCAGAACAGTGGGGAGCCAAACCTGACGCCACACCACCATAGCTCAGCGTCTCCCAAGATTATGGCTAATATTGAGAACACTGCAGCACAGCTGTGCTCAGAGAGGACAGTGGAGAGAAGTGCTACTGGGGCCAGATATTTCAGTTAAATTCCTCAGCTCTCCCTCAAGCAACGTTCCCTGCGGCATGTAGTAGAAGGAGAGATAAAAGTCATCATCACCTTAAATGTGACTTCTTGAAAATATCCAACTAAGCAAATCTACCTCTCATCAAGGGAGAATGCCAGGGGGAATAAACAATGATGAATATGTACTAGGTTTTAACCATTTCCCCAGAAATATTTTGGCCATTCCATGTGAATTCACATATTTAATCCTGGTGATACTCTTACATGCAATGCTGTTATTCCTATTTTCCAGAGAATGGTAAAGTGCTCAGAGGTGAAGAAATGGGCTGCAATTCAAAACCAGGCATCCCAATGCTGAAGACCTCTATGCTACACAGCCCTTCCATGCCTGCCTTTCAGACACTTTTGCTCTTATTATTTTTTAAATTTAATTTAATTGATATTTATTTATTTGAGAGAGAGAGAAAGAGAGAGAGAGAGAGAATAGGTGTGCCAGGGCCTTTTGCTGCTGCAAATGAACTCCAGACACATGTGTCACCTTGTGCATCTGGCTGACATGGGTCCAGGGGAATTGAACCTGGGTTCTTTGGCTTTGCAAGCAAGCACCTTAACTGCTAAGCCATCTCTCCAGCCCTCAGACTCCTTTGCTCTTAAAGAAACCTAAGAACTGGCTAAGTTAAAAACCACACTAAATGAGATTTCACAAAACAGACACAGCCACACTATGTTGTTATGTCACTCTGTCTTTTTGTATCAGTCACAGACTGAGAAGACCCCATAGTCTTTTGTTATTATTAATCTTGCAAAACAAGGGGATTCCATGATGACACTTTCAGTCCTACTAGCATCTTGGGGCCCTCTCTCCCATTTCACTAGTCATCCCTCCACGAATAGCCCCCCTTTTACTTGAATGTCTTTTATTTGTCAAATCTACATTCCACTCATCAGGGAAAATATGATATGTGTTCTTGTGGGTACATACGTAACACTTTATCCATTCTTCTGTTTCTATGACCTATAGGCTGAGAATCCTATAGTCTTCCACGACTAAGTCCTACTCACCTCCCTTAAAATGCTAATGTCATACAGCATTTCAAGAATCCCCTCCACACAAGCAGTTAGCAGAAAGCCTCCTAATTGCATTTTCAAATTTATTGAGGAATGGACTGGGTATCATTAAGGGTATGTCTTCCGAGAACAGCATGCAGAGCTTATACTTTAAAACTAATAGCACATGGGACTTCTTTCTCCAGTTAAATTGCTAAAAGACTCTGACCAGCCCAGTTGCTATCTGACTAGAAACTTTCTTTCCTCTTTAAAACATATCCAACATAACATTCCTAAAGCCACCACCAAGCACAACTCCATCACATGTCTGTGTGAAGGCAGCTGCTTAAATCTGTATAGTGAGCAATCTGAGCAGCTGTGAGTAGCAGCCCTCCCAGATTTAACAACAATCTGAAAATCTTTTCCCAGCCTGGCCCCTCCCACATTCCTATTCACCATGTAGCCTTTAATCCCACCATTTGGAGGCAGAGGTAGGAGGGATTGCCATTAGTTGGAGGCCACCCTGAGACTACACAGTGATTCCACCTCAGCCTGGACCAGAGTGAGACCCTACCTTGAAAAGCCAAGGGGAAAAAAAATCTGTAGACCTACTATGTACACTTTACATGAATCCCCATAATATTCCTTTAGATTCCTTTTGTCATTTCTCAAGATTTGTAAACCTATATAAAAATATATTTCACATAAAAATCTAAAAATTACAATTGGCATAGATTGGAATTTGCTTGAGAATTTAACTTGGGAGTTAAAATGCATGTCCTATTAAATGGTGGAGGACAAGAGCTAATACCTACCTAAGTAATGCTAAAGATTTTAAGAGGAGATTTTAAAACCATTCTGCAGAACTCTGAGATTCTTAAGGGGTCTCATAGAAGCCTTGGTGACATCACAAAATTCAAGTGATTCATTCCCCTTCTTTCTTCCCCTTTCATGCACTGTCAAACAAAGTAGATATAATTTCATCTGCTTTATATGTTAGGCTTCCATCTTAGATTCTTGAGTAAAAAAAAAAAAAAAAAGTAGTTTTGCTGCCCAAAACATTTGCTTTGTGAATTTCTTTAAACCACAGGTAACAAGTAAAAATAAGCAGCCTCAAGAAGCAACTGAACTTGCTAAGCAATTATTATCACAAAACAACTTGGTAGTCACTATGTCCAGATGCAAGCGTCATTATGAGACTCAAGTTTCAATATGTACCTGCACTAGACAACTTCCTTCAACTCTTGCCTAGACACACACACACACATACACACACAAATACCTCCAGAGAACTATAACTTAGTAATGTGTTAGCCTTTATCAGGAAGTTATAACAGTATGACTACAATACGGCAAACATTTCTGAAAATGGCTATTGAAAAGAATGTCAGTGTCCTTTATGTAAACATCCAAGCAATGAGCTCTTCTCACAGCCAAGGATTAGAAAAATCTTCTGTTTCTTTTGCTAAGATACCCAGGAACATGCACTTCCCCAAGTTTGCCTTTAGCTGCCAGTAAACGAAGGGTTAAAATTAGCATTTAGGACAGGAAAGAAGACGTACCTTCAGACGCTGTTTTCTGACCCAGTTATCACCCCGCTCTCCTTTACTTGTGCCAGCATTAATTGAGTCTTTAGATGCTAAGACTGTGATAAGTACCAAGAACACAAAGCTGATTCAAACACCATGGTTGCCCTAAAAGAGATCACAGTTAAATGGCTCTTGTTCTTTTATTTTTTATGATATTTTCCTGTATATACACATTTATCCGTAATTTACATCTATTATTGAGAATATGTGCTGTACTGTTAATACATTAATAAAATAAATTTGCATGTTGTGGAAATAGAATACGGGCTTAAAATTGCCCAGAGAGGTAGATAGCTATGTAGTAGATTTTTCTCATGGCCTTCTGCCTTGTCTCACAGAGTGAGCCAGATTAATTTCCTAACAGGATTAGTCTGATCATGTACTCATCCTCTACTCAACAATACCAAGCCGCAACCACCATATATGTGGCCATCAAAATAAAATCAGTAAAACTGTAGCAAGTTAGAAATAGACTTGGAGTACAGAACACAGAGACTGCCTAATGCTTCATCCCCCAGTCCACTACGTATGTGTTTATCACTGGTGGGGCCTTGTAACCAATTCCTAGATTGAAATATTCACATCAAAGTACTGAGGGCTGTGTCACTGCAGGAAAACAAATGAGCAAACCAAATGGGAGAGCTTGAATGTAAAATGCCACCCCCGCCCCATAGCCTCATGCATTTGTGATTAAGCTTCATACTCAATCCAAAGCTGGTGGCCATCTGGGAAATGGAGCCTTGCTAAAGGAGATGTGCCACTGAGTGTGGACCTTGGAGATTATTAGCCCAGTTTACCAGTGCTAGCCAGCCCAATCTCTTGCTACTTCCTGCCAGCTGCTGTGGCAAGATGTGATGCCCAGTCTTTGTTCTGACATACTTCTCCACCATGATGAAACTTCACCTCAAAACTGTAAGCCTCACCTCAAAACTGTAAGCCTCACCTCAAAACTGTAAGCCTGTTTTCCCCATAAGCTGCTTTTGGTTGAGCATTTTGTCCTGGCAATAAGATGTTAACTGTAATACCAAGAATGGTCACGATAAATCTGTGCCCATGTTCACCCGAAACACTCATTTATTCTCTAACCATCTGGGTCTTGGTTTGCAGTTTCTAATTTGTGCCTTCAATGTGCCAAAAATCTGATGCCTACAGCCAGAGGGGCTTTCAAGAGATCTCTTGAGATGAAGACTACTTTCATTCTCTTTGACAGAAAGGTATCTGTTTCATCTTTTACAAAAGGAACAACCAGAACAAACCAAGACCCAAGATGCCCGTCAGCACCCACCCTCCTGGCGTAAGTGTATTCCTGTGGTGCACAATGTGGCCAGTGCTGAAAGCTACCCACCATAGCTACATACTGTGTGTTCCCTTGACAGACCCTAGACCTTAATGAAAGTCCTTCTCCACAGAGGCAGATGGTCTTCTTAGATTTTGTCACTTGCAGAGGAGTCTAAAATGTGCTATAAAAGGCAAGTCTTCTCTAATTGGAGAAGAACATCTAGGATGACAATACACATAGTCCGTTTACAGTATCTGATGTTTATACCGTTTTCAGCATCATACTGAAAAGGCTTGATCCTCTATGATAAAACTTATATAACACTTATGTATATGAATGAAGAAAATCCTTTTGCTGGTTTACTCTGATTTCAACTGTAATTTTTCCACTATTCTAGCTAGAGTGTTTGTAAACTAATTTCTCTCTCCCCCAGATTTGTGTATATTGTACACAAAACAGAGATCTCTATTTCTATACACTCTTTAGTCCAAGAAGGCTTGCATGCCATATATTAAAATAGACCATATTATTTAGAGAAGTATATTTATGGAGCTAGGAATACTAACAAGACTTACAACATAAGTCTTTCAGTTATGTTTCACTTACTTATCAGATTCAGTTACTCAGTGAACAAGTGAAACAAACTACAGTTAGCCTTTAGAATAGATGTTTATGGTTCTGGGGAGGAATGGAAAACACAACACAAGGCCACAGTGCAAACTATTTTCAATACAGCAGGCATTTCTTATTGAGTGCATCCCTCCAGAACAGCAGGCCTGTAAAATACCCAACAGGATGATATTGGTTTGGAAAACGTGCCTGCACCCTTACACTGCAGTCAACTGCATCTATAGAGGAGAAAAGATGATGTCTGGAAGGTTTCCTGCCACATTCATTAGAGAGCATTTTTAATTATATTCATATTCCCAGATACTATTTTGTATGCACAGTGAACTATGTAGAGAAAAATATTAAAATAGATATGATTTCCTACAAACGACTAGGAGAAATGTGAATTTGTGTTAGTTCCTCACACAGACATAGTAGCTTGGCATTAGGAATGTCCAGCAAGATGAAGCACCTGACCCCCCCTAACCCGGGAACCCACTTTTAACTCAAGTGATAAGTCACTCACTTATTGACCCAAGTGATCCCACTAAAACATGATGAGTCATCCATTTATGTGGAGGATTTTGCTTGTTCATTTAAAGAGGTCCCACATTTGGAGACTTAGATGCTAAAATGGCTTAATATGGATCTGAAGGATAGACAAGAACATTCTGGCAATGTTCTCTGTTACATGCTGATGCCTCTCCTGTTTAAAGATTTGTGTCATGCTGTTCTGAATCTCAGGGTCACTCTCCCATAGAAGTGAGGAGCAGAGCTCTGAAAAGGGGCAGTGGGTAATTTTAGCCTCGTTGTACACAGCTGCAGCTACTTGCATGGGTAATTGCTTTTGCCCAAATCACCAGCTTAATTGTGGCTCTACAGGCATAGATTTAAAAGCCACTGAAGTGTCAAATTATATTACAACAATAGAGCCAATTCTCCAGAAATATTCATGTTTTAATGTTAATCAGTCTCCAGAAATGTGGTGAACCCTTGCTATAGGGCAAAAAAAAAAAGGTGTCAAAGTGTTATGATATGCTGATGTCTAACATGACAAACGGAAGGGTGCTAACTGCACTCACAACTAGACGCTTAAGGTTTCATAATAAAAAGAATCATTAACAATTCTAGCACACCACCTCATCCCACTATTGGCATAAAGCGAATTCAACAACTTGTTAAAATGGAATATAACTTCTAATTTCCACTACTGAAATTAGAAATCTGGAGTTTAGAGGTAGAAAAGTTCTTTTAGAAAATAGCTAGAGATGGCTGTCCCAAAACAAGGTGACATGACAGAGAGGGATTTGTCTACCTCCTCTACCACATGGTTGGGGCACAGATCCCTCATCTAGAACATTATTGCACGTAGGTAATATGGGAAATTCAAGAGAAGAATCTTAGCTCCTGCTCTAGAATTTACAATCTTGTTAGGCAAGAGTTCTGAAAAACAAAAAAAGAATAACGATGCACAACCAAAATGCTAAGCCAATTATGTGACACAAAGAAATATTATAGCACAGCATTTAAAAAAATATGGCTGGGGAGATGGCTCAGCAGTTAAAGCACTTGCCTGCAAAGCCTAACAACTCAGGTTTGATTCTCCAGCACCCACATAAAGCCAGATGCACAAAGTGGTGCATGTGTCTAGAGTTCATTTGCAACAGTTAGAGGCCCTGGTTCATTCTCTCTCTCCTTCTCACTTACCTCTCTCTCTCTCTCTCTCTCTCTCTCTTGAAAATAACTAAAATAAAATATAATTTTTTAAAGTAAAAGATGTAGAGTAAAAAAGACTTAAGTCCCTAAGATTGTCGTTTAGTCATTGTATGCTATAAATCAAATCACTAAAATTCTAACCTTAGATACAAATAATACATTTTGACTAGTAATGGGTTGCATGCAGACAAGGCATGGATAATCAAATTCTATGTAAGAAGCCCAGGAATAAGGAGTTACTGACGTTGGTTTGGTGGCTTAAGGATAATAACAGGGTTCATTTGACCTTTTCGTTCAGCTTTACAAATCTATAATTCAAGCCCTGAGTCTGTGCTATAAGGAAGAGAGAGAAGAAAGGAGAAGCTTTATTGGAATGCACAAAGCTTTCCAAATCCAAGTAAGACTTCCACTTTCAGTTCATTCACTAAAATCATATCATAAGCCACCTCTGGTGCTTTTAAAGCCAGATACATCTTCAAAGTGTCAACATTAGGGCTGTGTTAATAATGAACAGAAGATTTCAGATGGTAAGCAACATAAGATCTGAGACATTTTTTATACTGTTGATGTTTACAGACTACATATTGTGTTGACCATACAGCTTAAAAAGTTGAATTTTGCTAAGTATAATAAATGGGCTGTTTTAATATACATCCAGTATCATGAAAAACTTTTTTAAACAAAATACTTTTAATTTTCTGATGTATAGGACACATTATATGTTAGTATATTATCAGAAGCAAGTGAAGGTGAGAATATTTCTTCCTTGTGTATTTTTTTTCTAAATTTTTTAATTATTTTTGTTTATTTTATTTATTTATTTATTTGAGAGTGACAGACAGACAGAAAGAGGCAGATAGAGAGAGAGAGAGAAAGAATGGGCACGCCAGAGCTTCCAGCCACTGTAAACGAACTCCAGACGCGTGCGCCCCCTTGTGCATCTGGCTAACGTGGGTCCTAGGGAGTCGAGCCTCCAACCGGTGTCCTTAGGCTTCACAGGCAAGCACTTAACCGCTAAGCCATCTCTCCAGCCCTCCCTTGTGTATTTTTGACAATATAAATTAAAATGTATACAGTAAGATGTATCATATTAAGGCAATATGCCACATTTTATTTACTCTTTGTTCTGTCTCTTTCTATAATTACATAATTTACTTGTGTGTTTATTTATTTGTGAGTAGAGAGAGATAAAATAGGAAAGACAGAGAGAGAGTATGAGCATGTCAGGGCCTCTTGCCAGGACAAACTCCAGATACATGTGCCACTTTGTGCATCTGACTTTTCATGGGCACTGGGGATTTAAACCCAGGATACAGGCTTTGCAAACGGATATCTTAAACCCCTGAGCCATCTCTCCAGCTCCATACCTTTATTGACTCATTTTTATTGTATAAAATATTATATCAATATCCTTAGACCTCAATCACATGTGATAAAATTAAACCTGGGCTGGAGAGATGGCTTAGCGGTTAAACGCTTGCCTGTGAAGCCTAAGGACCCCGGTTTGAGGCTCGATTCCCCAGGACCCACGTTAGCCAGATGCACAAGGGGGCACACGTGTCTGGAGTTCATTTACAGTAGCTGGAAGCCCTGATACACCTATTCCTTCTCTCTCTCTCTCTCTCTCCTTCTCTCTCTCTCTCTCCCTCCTTCTCTCTGTCTGTCACTCTCAAATAAATAAATAAAAATAAACAAACAAAAAATAAAAAAATTAAACCATAATTATGCAGGTGGTGGATTTATATGTCTTGGAATATTGTGCTCTTCTCTGAATACATAAATAAGACCACTATAAAAAAAAACTTAAACACAGCCAGGCATGGTGGTGCAGGCCTTTAATCCCAGCACTTGGGAGGCAGAGGTAGGAAGACCACCATGAGTTAAAGACCACCCTGAGACTACATAGTGAATTCTGGATCAGCCTGGGCCAGAGTGAGACCCTACTGCGAAAAACCAAAAAAAAAAAAAAAAAAATTAAACTTATCACCATGTAATAGGTTTACACTTTTTTTGTTCTTTTAAGAACTCTATGAGAGGACTGGGGAAATGTCTGTCTAGTAAGTACACACTGCCCCTGCACACATGTGTGCCCACACACACATGCCCACATACATATGTGTATGCATACAGACATCACACAAATATACACAAAAAGGCTATGAACCTTTTCATATATCAGAAAATGGTCTGGGGAGAAAATGACTTTTTAAATTATAAAGTCAATTCAGGAAAGAAGAAACTAGGAAAATATTCTGTCTCTGTGACAATATAATTACAGTGCACTGTGAAGAAGTACTTGCCACAGTAATCTCATTTTTATTGAATAGCAGAGCATATATGATATTAAAACGCAATTTGAACATGTGTGCGTTAGAGTCATCAGTGGCATTAGGAAGCAGATTGTTTGGAAAATGTCTGCAAACACCTTAGCTACACCTATGCCACATGATGGCTCAGGGGACCCTCGGCAATCAAGCCTGCCCCCCGCACCCACACCATGCTGAGGATCAGGAGACCCTCTGCCACCAAATCTGCCTCCTTCACTCACTAAGGCACAGCCGCTCCCCACCACAGGCTTTTGTACTTACTGCCCCTCCCTGCTGTGCCATGTGGCTGTCTCCTGTTTCTTATTCTGGTGCTGCCTCAAATGTCACCTCTCACAGAGAGCTTCTCTGGTTATCCAGCTGAATACTGACCATCCCACCCCAAAGTAGCCATTCACCATGCTCCTACACGTATTTTATAGTCTGTGCCATTTCCTGAAATCTGCCATACCTTGTTGAATTCCCCTGTGTCTTCATGCTGACATAGATTATAAATTCCAAAGAAACAGAGGCACCTGTCTACCTTGTTCATTGATCTATCTCCAATACCTAGAACAAGGTCATCATTACATAAGTGCTCTGGGTAGATTTGTTGAGTGACATGTGTTGGGGGTGGGGGGGCTCATACTTATGTGGTTCTGATGGTCTTACAGATTCAACTCAAGTTCAACATTTCTGAAAAAAAATACATTTATGGTTTTTCCCAAAAAATTCCATAAATCATAATCAGCATGTCTATAATACTTAGTGTAGCCCAAAGAGATAGAGCCTGGCAAATAGTAGATCTCAGTAACAGATCAACGTCATTACTCAAATTTACATACATTTTTAGATTTATCACATAGTAAAAAGAAATTATTTGTAGAAGACTAAACTCTTTCATATAGGTGTCCATAATAGGTAGTACCTCAGTCATAATTATGATTCTTCCTGACACAATGTTTTATTAAAACAGTATATTTAGTGCTGGCATATAGAAAGGATTCTAAATCCTTAAAGGAAACAATTAAAAATTAACTCCGACGTTCTCCTACTGAGTTTCTCTCAATTGACTAGCATATAAGACATTCTCACAAAAGCTATTGATTTTCCATAGAAAAAAAAGGAAGGTGAGTGTTCATAGATCCACATGCTAAATCCTCTGGACCCAGAACTCAAACTGCCGCGTGCTAACCAAATTTTAGTTCAACAGCAAGTTCTGAAAGTTTCATTACACTCAGGTTGTCTAGAGGAAACAGTCCCGTGGCGTTACTTAACATGGCACTGCAGAACTCCTCCGTTCTGTCACTGTGTGAGATGCGACTAAAAGACACTTTTAAAAAGCACAAGTTGTTTCCATAAAGTATTGCCTCATGCAGTGCTGCAGTTAATCACTTGCCAAAAGGTGGATGCAGGGGAAAATAAAACAAAAACAAATAACAAACCAAGGATTTTAATAATTCTGAAGAATCTAATATTCAGTGTAATGACCATCAATAAAAATCTCCACAGTCAGAGCCGGCAGAGCTGCCACCATAAACTGAGTACACTCGGGTGAATTAGTGAGCGTCATAAAATCCTTAAGTATCTTGTAGGATGCATTTCCTCCATTTAAGAATTATAACTCAGAAAAAAATACTCTAGAAGGAATAGCTTGTTCCTCTGAGTGTCAGAGCTCCAACTTGTTTTAATGGAAAACCACAATAAATATTTTTATAGCAGAATTTAAATAATATTCTGGCATTTTCCAACAGGGCCCAGATTTTGAACTAAGCCTGGTACAAGCAAGATAAAGTAAGGAAGAGAGATATTTCGTGCTCCTAGACTCCCCATGGTTTGCATGTTTCTCAACTCTGGGAGCTCTGTCCCAAATGCTCACGGTCTTGAGCCTCTTCTCTCCCCGTGTCTCTATCCATTATCCACATGACTCAGCACAAGACAGGAGGAAACAAACATCCTTTAGGTGCCAGTTTCATGGATTTAGTCTCAAGAGGCAAGGTAATGGGTGTTGAAGATATGTTTGAAGTTCTTCCTGACAAATCTCCTAGGAACCCAGCTATGCCACAGCCCTTCCCCCAACTAAAGACACTTTTGTTGGTCTTTCTTCTCCCTCTGACAGCTGTATATCCAAAAGATGGCTAGGTACACATATACAAAGGAAATAGCGAATGTGACCATGAGTGTGCATCTCAGCAGCTGACAGGAAAGAGTTCTACCCAGGTCTAGTGTTACCTCCTTATGTGAAGCTCTCTGGAGTCCTCTGGGTAGCACTCCTTTGAGCACTCACAATATTTCGTCCATACTTCCAGTATAGGCTGTGGTTTTTCTTAATAAGTTGCAGCCCTCCCATGTCCCTATTTCCACCCATTGCCCTGAGCACAGCGTCTGTATCATAGTAAGTACTAAATAAACATGGATAAACATGAAAGTAGGAGACCATGAGCTTCATTTGCCTACCATCCAGGGGTGCCAGGTCATGCAAAGATGAAGCACACACATTGCTTTAACGTACAACAGAAAGTGATGTCTGAAATCAATGCAGGTATTTAATGTCGGCTTCCAGCTTCCTCAGTGTGATCAGCTGAAAGTGCTTAGGCACATGAAGGCAGGTCTATTTTCCTTACTGAACCATAAGAAGTCTAAAACTAGGATTGTTGCCCTTGGGGTGGAAGTGTAATGATAAATGCAGACGCACAAAGCTTAACACTTCCTGTTGAAAATAAGCAGACACTACTCACCAATGTCTGTTTTCTTAAGAGTGCTAATAGGAGAAAACAGAAGTACTTTCTCTGTTTCTTTGAAATTTGTATAATTCTTTGGTTTTTTGTTTTGTTTTTTTTTTTGAGGTAGGGTGTCACTCTAGCCCAGGCTGACCTGGAATTCACTATGGAGTCTCAGGGTGGCCTCGAACTCACGGCAATCCTCCTACCTCTGCCTCCCGAGTGCTGGGATTAAAGGCATGCGCCACCACGCCCGGCTCTTTTGTTTTTTTAAGCATACATAATCCTCTTGCTGGTTTTAAGACCAAGAATGTCTTTGGGAAATACAAGCTTCAAGGAAATAGAAACAGTATCTCCCAATTTATGCAGAAGATTAGCAGTCCTACTTGCTCTAACTTGTAAAAATTCCTTCCTATCATAAAAATATGAGAAACTTAGTTTTTTGTTTCATTTTGTTTTTCAAGGTAGGGTCTCACTCTAGCCCAGGCTGACCTGGAATTCACTCTATTCTCAGGATGACCTCAAACTCACAGCAATCCTCCTACCTCTGCCTCCCAAGTGCTGGGATTAAAGGCGGGTGCCACCACGCCCAGCACCAATTACTTAGATAAAGCTAATTAGCTACAAGAGGTCACTGCCATTACCAGGTCTCTATAGGATGAGCTGTGTGTGACACACAATGCTGTCATGTGCTAAATCCTCTGGCTTAAGCCCTTGGGTCTTGTTTATTTTGAAAACATATATGTAATGGATTATACCTACTTGGTCATATAAAAGGGCAAAATTTATTTCAATCTTTAAAATCTGTTAGCAGACTGCCTGTGATATACATCACTTTTGAGTTCACTATTTATTTTAACAATGAAATTGTTTCTTCTCTATATGCCCTTATGGAAAGGTTTTCTGGGATGGAAGAAATTTTTATTTTTAATTATATTTCTCCAAAAGTATCCTAATTTAACTCTATGCATGGACTGAAGTCTCTCTAGCCAGCAGCAAATTTATGGTGTGTACTTCCCTGAGTCCTCTTGACTTCCGACCTCAAAGGACAATGAAATCTTATTACTTGAAAGGAATTTAGATCACTAAAGAATTCTGTTCCTACTATACTTCATCATTGGAAATAATGTTAACATTATGACTGAGAAATTCCAGAGCTCCTGAAAGAAATGTCATCTAAGGTCTGAAAGACGGGAGTTTCCTCAAATGGTGGAAATGTAGGAAGGTGACATTACAAATAGAAGATACCATGTGAACAAATTACAAAGGAGGACTTGAAAGAAAAGATGTTTGAAAAATGCAGAGTAGTCTAATCCAGATGTTACATGTTCACAGATGCTTAGAAGAAACAGCCAGCATTGGAATTTAGGACAAGAGTGCAGAGATCTGAATGCAAGGATAAAGCATTTTTGCTTGGGTACCAAAATATGGTATCATCCATATTTAAGGGAGTAACTTAACAAGATCTTTCCTAAGTACTATGAAGGCATATGTCAGTTACACTTCCTTTACATATCTGTAGCCTGAAAGAAAACACAAGTCACTTTTCTCTATTCTTAGGAGGTGGGCTCTTTATTTGATCACAATTATTCATACTATCTTCATAATAGCTACCAGCAATTTGGGATGACGTTACTAAGAGGCCATGGCTATTTAAAAGCACTACTTCTTTATTGCCCACTTCTCTTTGGGGCCAGAAGCAACCACTATTTTTCCTTTTCTTATTGCCTTAGCAGCTAAGGCAACTAGCTTGGCTTTTGCTTTCAACTTCCTTCACGTTTTCAGAAGGGTATCTTACCTATTTAAGGATGATTTGTTAAAACCATATGAGCAGTCTTGGAACTGTAATATCCTCAGATATCCTCAGAATATCCTCCTTCATTTGTAAAATCTGCATTCTAAGACAGATGCTTTTAGAGACCTGGCTGCTATTTAAATATGGTAAATATACCAGCTTGTCTTCAAAGTAATGTAAATCCCCCATGGGCTTATCATAACTGCAGAGAATCTTCAAAAAAGAAAAAAAACAGCAAAGTGAAGAAAAGCCACTAGCAATGACCATTTGTATTACCATGTCATATTTCTTTTGATGGGTACATTAAAAACATAAGGATTAGGAGGAAGGGAAGTTAAAAAATAAAGATACATTTTAACTCTTTGCCAGCCTTTATTAACAAAATTTTTTATTTCAGCAGATGCTAGTACAATCATAGCTGAGATATCATTTATTTTTTGGAAAACAGAAAATGAAAATGTTAAAAATAGTCTTATTTCAGGCAATCAAAGAGAGTAGAACAGGAAATTAGTATTTGACTTGTATTTATAATGATTCAAAGAACTTCTATGTTTGTGCCATGGGTCCTACTGCAAAGGCTCTTTCAGAAATTCCAGTAAAAATTGACTCCGTGAATCTGCGATCTGGTAGACTTGTAGGTTTTGAAAGACGCCCTAAGTCTGTTAACTTTTCTTCTCTTTTCTTCTCTGCTTCTCTCTCACTGGTTCTTGGGCTCATACTCTCTCACTCTTGAGGTGAGAACATCTATCTTATTCCTCAATAATTTAGCAATTTTTGTTACATTTTTATTCTCAGGAAAACCTTGTGCTAGACTTTACCAACAAAAGGCAGGCAGTCTTACAGAGACATTGAGTTGCTTTTAAAGAAGTATTTCATTTAGATCCTTAATGAACATACCTGCCTTTAGTAGAAAAAAATATATATATGCCTACATCTACAATGGTTGCATCCGTGGAAGTTTTAAATCTAGCTAGGGCTCAGGCCTTAGACATTAATATGCACATAATTCAAACAAGATGTAAGATAAGTATTGTTTTTAATCCATATAGCAATAAATAAAAGTAGAATTTTTTCATAATCCTGATTCATTCAGAATAGCTCTCAACTATTAGTACTTCCAGAATAACTCATGAAATTTCAGATTACATGGACATGAGAGAGTAAAGGAAAGAATGGTTGAACTTCCTTTCTCCACGGGCACCCCAGGGCCCAGAGTTCTCTCTCAGGTGCTGTCCTCGCGCTCCCCCGCTGCTCCCCACAGGCCGCCCGCCGCCTCGGGTGCTGCTGTCCAGGCTGTCACCAGTCCTTTACAGAGGGCTGAGTTTGGAAAACTTTAGGAGAAAAAACTAAATTTTCCTGGGAGTCTGAGCAGAAGGAGCATCAGAAACAGGACAGGCAGGACCAGAGAAACGGTGACCATGGTTTCAGAAACCCTGAGCAGTGTGAAGGCGGTGACCTGTCCCATTGCCTTGATCTCATCATAGAACCCCTGAGCATAGGCTGTGGTCACAACTTCTGCCAAGCCTGCATCACTTTGAACTATGAGTCCACAAAAAGACAAAACAGGCAGGGGATATGCCCTGCATGCCCAGTCCGTTACCAGTTTGAGAATCTGAGGCCTCGTGGGCATGTAGCCTACATAGCAGAGAAGCCCAAGGAGGTCCTCTTGAACCCAAAGCAATAGAAGCAGGAGTCTCACTGTGCACACCACGGAGAGAAACTGCAACTCTTCTGTATGAGAGACAGGATGGTCATTTGCTGGCTTTGTGAGTATTCTCAGGAACAACGTAATCACCTGACATTCCTCCTGGAAGAAGTGGCCCAGGAGTACGAGGAGAAGCTCCAGAAATTCTTATCTCTCTGGAGACATACTCCTCTGTTTCCTTTCTCCCTCTGTCCTTATATCCCCAAAGCATGGGATATTCCAAACTTAACTCAGGAAGCTCTGTAGTCCATCCTCCCAAATCATGTATTCCCAAGCAATGTCAGTATGAAAATAACTTCAAAACATTTATTTTCAGCCCCAATCTTCCCTGGTATCTACCAATAGGTTTCCAGTTTCCATTAGTACTACCACCTAGATGTGACAATGCTGTCTTAAAACTACCATGTCGAGAATCAATGTCATCACACTTCCCTCAGAGGTAGCTCAAATCCTATTTTCAAGACATACATCTCCATAATTCTTCAAGCCTTAAAAACCATATAGCATTTCTGAGTCTCCTCTCCCATACTAATTCTATTCTTTATTTTCTTTTCTTTTTTCTTCCTTTGCTTTACCACAAACATCACATGAGCTTAGTTTCCCACCACTAAATCCAGAAACTCTCCAAGAGTCTCTTTGTACATGGCTTTGATTTAGTCCACAGATTTACAAAATTCCTGATTTAGCAGGCTCAGGGACCCAGGATTTAAGAGTTTTCCACCTGGTCTAGGTTTTTTGTTTTATTTTTAATTGCTAGTTGCTCAGGGTTATTAAACTTCCCTCTCCTCTCTTCTTTCTTTTCCCTTTCCCTCTCTCATTCTACTCTTACTTTCTCTCCTACTCTTCCCAGCCACTCTCTCTCCTTCCTTCCCTACCTTTAAAAAATATATATATATGTGTGTGTGTGTGTGTATATACAATTATTTATTTGAGAGAGAGAAAGAGACAGAGAGAGGGAGAGAGAATGGGCATGCTAGGACCTCCAGCCACCTCAAACGAACTCCAGATGCATGAACCCCCTTGTGCATCTGGCTTACGTGGGTCCTGGAGAGTCAAACCGGGATCCTTTGGGTTTGCAGGCAAATGCCTTAACCACTAAGCCATCTCTCCAGCCCTTTCCCTACCTTTTGTTGACAACATGTTTTAGATTTAGACTTCTCAGATTCCATAAGTGTTCACTTGGGAAGGTTACTATCTAGATTCCTCTGCAAAGAAACATCTCTAAGAGCTATTAGCTAATTTTTCATTTTTCCTCATCTTTTATTTTTCTCTCATATATCTCCTTTTTAAAAAAAAAAAAAATATATATATATATATATCTGTGCAAATTGAACCTGAACTAAAACACTAGTTTTCAGCTATAAAATTGAGATAAATCTGGAAAATTCACATTTTTTGTCAGTTTGTAGAACAATCAGTATTTCATACAATGCTTGTGTTAATATGGAATGATAACCTTATAAGGGCAATTTGCAAAGTCATATGTCAGACTTCGCTCCAGTGATATCATGTCTCAGAATGCATCACAAAATAATACTAACAAAAACGCAAAAGCTTGAGGACTGGAAAGACGACTTGGTGGTTGAGACGCTTGCCTGCAAAGCCAAAGGACCCCAGTTCAATTCCTCAGGACCCACGTAAGCCAGATGCACACAAGGTGGCACATACATCTGGAGTTCATTTGCAGTGGCCTGGAGGCCCTGGCGCACCCGTATTATTCTCTCTCTCTCTCTCTCTCTCTCTCTCTCCCCTTCCCTCTTTCTCTCTCTCAAATAAATAAAAATAAAACATTTTAAAAATAAAAAGCTTATTTTTGCAGCACTATATAATAATAGTAAAGGAAACTGAAGTAATTTATAAATAGATTAGAAAAAAATTCAATTTCCCTTGCTTCAACTTTTGCTAAATTTTCTTATGTTTCCTTGTTTCCTTTCCCCCCATCCTCCCTTTCAGCTACCTCTACCTCCCCTAAAACTCATCTAACTTCAAGGAAGATAATATAGCTCTTTAAAGAACTACTCACACCTTTGCCAGAAGGTAATTGTACCAGTGATTTCACACAGGAGGCAAGATGAGCAGCTGGGGGGAAGGCTCCGGCTTAAGGGTGCTTGCTTGCAAAGACGGCCAGCCCAGGTTTCTATTCCCCAGTCACACACATAAAATAGGATGCAAAAAGTGCCACAAGAATCTTGTGTTCCTTAGCCAGGCGTGGTGGCAGACACCTTTAATCCCACCACTCGGGAGGCAGAGGTAGGAGGATCACTGTGAGTTCGAGGCCACCCTGAGAATACATAGTGAATTCCAGGTCAGCCTGAGCTAGAGTGAGACCCTGCCTCAAAAAAAAAAAAAAAAAAAAAGAATCTTGTGTTCCATTTGCAATAGCAAGAGAACCTAGCCCATACAGCACACACACACACACACACATGCACACATGTGCAAGTAAAAAAAAAATAAGGAAAGGGGCTGGAGAGATGGCTTAGAGGTTAACGTGCTTGTCAGCAAAGCCAAAGGACCCAGGTTTGATTCCACAGTACCCACATAAAGCCAAATGCACAAGGTAGAGCATGCATCTGGAGTTCATTTTTGCAGCGGCAGGAGGCTCTAGCATGACCATTCTCTCCCTCTCTCTCTCCCTTTCGCTCTCTGTTTTTTTTCTCTCTCAAGTAAATAAAATATTTTTAAGAGGAAAGATAAAGCAAAACAGTCCTAACTGCTCCAATAACAATTTCCATAGCATTAAAAGTCAAGCACCAAGGGTCACTTTGCATGACAAAACCATTGTCTTCTTCCTCTGGGACACACCAACTCTGATGCAGCCAGAAAAGACAGCTGATCTTTCTCTGCTCCTGACACACATCAGCCAAACAAAACTTTTAACCTTGGTTTGAATCATTTCAATTAATAATTTTCTTTGACAAACTCAAGTTCCTATAAGGATTGGCTAAATAAACTGAGATCTGAAAAAGAAAAAGACGTAGGAATGTTTCCATATGCCATGATGGAGTTATCTGTATAGCCACAAGAAAAGTCAACGGAGAAACAATGTGGACCATTCTATTATGTTATTTATCTGAGGAAGACAGATATAAATATGCTATGTCCATAACTAAAGAAAATCAAAATATTCAAAGGTAATTATAGGAGAAAGAAGAGAATAAGAGGAAGGGAGATAGAAATAAAAAGTTAGACCACTCTGAATATTCCTTGTTCTCTAATACAACTAAAATTGACATGAAACTAGTTAAGCTGTATATAAGCTGATTTTAAATGTTCTTGTCAATCATTTGGTAGTACTGGTATTGTTGTGCCATAACTGTGGCATGTAAATTGTGGGATAAAATAAATGAGTAATTATGTTGTTGTCACTGGTAACAAGGATTTTCAACATGGGAAAAGAAGCAGATATAAATCAAAGATATTAAAAAGTATTTAGTTCTAAACTTGAACTGAAGGTTTTATTATGCATTTAGAATTAATTTTATCTTTAAAAGCTTACATTCTCTGAGCCAAAGAAGCCAAGCCAAACATGCCTACAATCTAGCTTTTGTGAGACAAACATAGGAGTATGGTGAGTTTAAGACAAGCCTAGGCTACACAGTGAGTCCCAGGCTGGCCAGGGGCAAGTAGAGAGTCTCTGTCTTAAAACATAAAAAAGAAAACATAAAAACTTTATATTTTCTAACCCTGTACAGTGGAAAAGCCTTGAAAATAGCATTTTACCTTCAAGCAATGGAAATCCTTAGTTCCAAAATGGTATCTCTGAATAACATTTCTTACTAAAGAAAAGGGGGGGGGGGAGCTGGAGAGATGGCTTAACAGTTAAAGCACTTGCCTGTGAAGCCCAAGGATACAGGTTCACTTCTCCAGGTAGCACATAAGCCAGATGCACAAGGTGGCACATGCATCTGGAGTTCATTTACAGTGCCTAAAGGCCCTGACATGCCCATTCCCCCCCCCTCTTTCCCTCTCTCTCTGCCTCAAATAAAACAATAAAATTCAAAAAAAAAAAAGTTTAAAAACAGTCAAGTCAGCTTAGCAAGACACATGTTTGGGGCAGGAAAAGTATAAAAATACATGTGAAACATCTTGTCTCCTTGTTCAAAAAAGACTCATGGGACAACATGAAAAGTTGCTCAACCAACCAATTAGAATTTATAAATATATAAATCATACTAATGAGTGAAGACACACATAAGAGTTGGCACATTAGACTTAGAAAAGTAACACAAGAAATTAAGTGTTTTTAGCTGGGCATAGTGGCTCACTTCTTTCACCCTAGAACTTGAGAAGCAGAGACAGAACAATTGCTGTGAGTTGAAAGCCGGCCTTGGCTACAGGGTGAGACCCTGTCGAAGAAAGTGGATGGCACTCAAGGAACAATACCCAAAACTCTTCTCTGGCCTTCACCTGCACATGCACACATGCGCATACACACACACACAGGAAATAAATTCATGATATGAGCATACATCTGAAAAGTAAAGTAAGACTCTAAAACCATTTCTATTACATGACTTTCTAAGTTCTTTAAAAGCACCACAACTGTCCTCTTGTTTATCTTGTTGTGCCAGTGATTTATGGAAGCCAGAAAAGAGCATCACCATCCTCAGGACCCCAGAGCAAGATTTAAGAGTATCCTTGAGCCTTAACTTAATTGATATCCCTTTGCAAAATGCAGAACAAAGGAAACTGTATGTCAGAGCCCAGTGTCACCATCCTCATAATTAGTAAAAACTACTTTTGAAAGTCAGATGAATATGACGCTGAACCACTGGTTCCACACTGGGTGTGTGCTTTAGAAAACCTCTTTAAAGAAATAGCTACAGTCAAGATGCACCTTTTCCTGAAACGGTGCCAGCAGCTGCAAGAAATACTAGCTTTGAAACTTTTCCAAGTTGCACTTCAAGTTAGCCAGAACCCTGAGGCAGACAGCACTGCTTTGATGTCCTTCCTACAGGACGTATCTAGGGGTTGATTACTTCTCTACAGGATATACAAAAAAGGACCACCTAAACCTCATAAATCCCAATGGCAACATAGAGTTTGTCAGCTAGAAGATATCTGGCTGTTCACCTATTATGATGACATTAGCCAAGAATGTCTGTTACCCACATATTTTTAAACTATGTCTAGTCTTAATTGTATCCTAAACTACTGTGGCATTTCTTGATTGATTCATATTTTAAAACAAAAACCTTGTTAATTTTCATTATTCTCTCAGAAATAATTCACCCCAGCCAAGGTATAAGTTTCTTATCATTATGGTTGTCATTATTTTAGTTAAGCATCATTATTGTATTAAAATTGATTAACATTTCTTTACCACTAGGTAACTTATGTAGATATTGTATCATATTTGAAGAGAAAGAAAAAAGAAAGAATATAAGCAAGAAAATCTTCCATGGATCTTTTTTTTAGTTCCACAGTGCTGAAATTTTACATTGCAGAACATTTCTAGATTTGGAAACATAGACCTCATGCTTTGACAATATTCAAAGAAAATGGTAGCTGCAACTAGCAAAAATTGGAGCAATAACAAGAAACTTTAGCTACATGACATTTCCCTGAGTAATAATATGTATCCCAGAGGTAATATACTCAGAATTTGGAGTCCCATCCCCCAGAGTAATGGTGGGACATTTGGGAGGTGATTAGGTCCTAAGGACAGAGCCTTCATGAATAGAAATAGTGACCCTGGGAATGGACAGATGGCTCAGAGGTTAAAGGTGCTTGCTTGCAAAGCTTAGCAGCCCAGGTTCAACTCCCCCAGTACTCACATAAAGCCAAATGCAAAATGTGGCACTTGTGTCTGGAGTTCTTTTGCAGGGGCAGAAGGCCCTATTGTGCCTGTACTCTCTCATACTCTCCCTCTCTCTCTCTTTCTCTCTCATACTCTCCTCCTCTCCCTCTCTCTCTCTGTGTCTCTCACTCACATACATACAAATAAAAAAAAATTTTAAATAAGATATAGTGGCTCTCTAAAAGAGAATGGAAAGAGCTTATTTGTCCCATTCCACAAATTAAGATTCATTATTTGAGGTGGTAACCATGCTCTTGAAGGGCCTTAACTAGATACCAAATCTGCAGCACCTTGATCTTGGCCTTCCTAATGCCCAGAACTATGAACAATAAATATATCCAGTTCGTGGCATTTAGTTATAGCAACTCAAATCAATGATGACAAAAATGAGTTAAGGAAACGTACCCTTCCACACATATGACAATTTTATAAGATACTTTAAGGGATGTCCTTTTTTCACTTTTGTTGATATCATACAGAAAATACTAAGATTATGTAAGAATAAATATAAAAATCTATCACAATATCAAAAAATTGTTCACAGGCTCACATACATCATTTTTAAAAATTCATGGGGGGGATAGGAAAATAGTCATATGTATATTAAATGTTATTGGAAACCTACTGAAATAACCACAAAACCTTATTTTTGTCATAAAGAAAAACAGTATAGATCATGGGGTAAAAAACAATGCTTCAAAAAATGAAAACATTTCATGCAAATTTAATAGTCTTTTTTTTCAAATTTAATATTCTTTGACAAAATTATAGACTCAGGGCATAAAAGATGAGAATATCCTCCTCCTACTCTTTCTTTTCTTCCTTCTTTGATCTTCAAACATTACCTAAGGGACAACAATGTGCCAATTGCAAAGAATAACCCCTGTCCTCAACTGTAATTTAATCTAAGGACTAGATTCCACAGAAATAATGCAGATGTCTTAATAGCTGCAATTAAAGTTGAATATGTGTCCAAAACAGGGGCCCAGTAAATCCATCTGGATATAAGTATCTCTTCTGACATAGTCATTAATATGCCAAAATGAATTTCAAAGACCACATAACTACAATAGTTCAATAGAAATGAGGTGCTACAGGCATTAATCTTGGATCCAGCACAGTTGAGAAAGTCTCTCCACAATGTCTATAATGATCGAACAGGATGCTCAGTGATTCTGGCCAATGATGTCAGCAGTTCTTTCAAAGCAGGGGCTGACTTCTGCCTCTTTTTAGTGGGTTTAATGCCCAGCATAAGCACAAAGAATGTGCTGAATACATGCTAATTGCACATTCAAAAATAGATGAAGATGGAAGGAAAATGTCAGGTGACCGTGTTAAACTAAAAATGTCAACATAAAATAAGTAAAGACTGGAGCAAGGCTTTTTTTTTTTTTTTTTTTTTTGAGGTAGGGTCTCACTTTGGTCCTGGCTGACCTGGAATTAACTATGTAGTCTCAGGGTGGCCTTGAACTAACGGCAATCCTCCTACCTCTGCCTCCCAAGTGCTGGGATTAAAGGCGTGTGCCACCACGCCCACGCCAGTTATAAGGCTTTGTTTTAAAATTCAAACCACCTGGGTTCAAATTCTAACAAAGCTGAGCCAGTGCCTGACAGAGTACATACTCTATAAACAGTGATTGAATGAATTAGTGTATTAATAAGAAGGGTTATAAACTCTAGAATAAATTATTGAATGAAATTTTAGCATGCCCTTCCCCACTGATTTTTTTTTTCATAATTGGATCAATGCAAATGTAGCTCCTAAGTCAGTTTAAGAAAACAAGATACATCTGGGGCCCTCTCAAACTCTTAGCACTTTGAGTCTAGGACAAACTGATAAAGACCAGATGTAGTGAAACATCCACCAGGAAACTGAGGCACCTAGGTTCTAGACCTCTCTGGGACCCTTCAATAGTGACCTTGGGACCTCAAAACTAAGGTAAAGATTTTGAATTTTATATATTCCTGGGTCTTTTCTTGATTGAAAAACCATAAGATTGTAGAGTATCATGTGAAAATATTATAATAAAATATATAAAGAAAAATGTTTGGAATATATATTTATTCTGGCCATATTATTTCTTCAAACTTCATATTTTTCTTCTTATCTAAATCTATTTTTCACCACTAGTAATATCCTTTTATGCCATACTTTTAGTTTGCCATATTCCCTAGTCATTTGTAATAAAACTACTCTATCCTCTTCAAAAAAGTGGCTCTTCAGAGCCAGGCGTGGTGGCGCACGCCTTTAATCCCAGCACTCAGGAGGCAGAGGTAGGAGGATCGCCGTGAGTTCGAGGCCACCCTGAGGCTCCATAGTGAATTCCAGGTCAGCCTGGGCTAGAGTGAGACCCTACCTCGAAAAACCAAAAAAAAAGTGGCTCTTCAAATGAAATGACATTGTATGTTATGGCTGTGGGCCTTACCTCTAGCAAAGGCCCTTTCTCTTAGACCCAACTAAAAACATTGCTACAATTTATAATTTTAGAGTGCAACTTACCATGATAAGTTATTGATAAATGATATAAATTACCATCAATTTCTATAAGCCAGAATTGTAACTCAAACCAAGAAAGTGAATCCAATATACAAACATACAACAGATATGTGCCATTCTTTCAAAGAAATTTGGATGTACCTATTATTCTAAAAAATAAGACATTCAATATGTCTACCTTTTCTAACATTCAGTTCCAAAGACAGATGGCAAAAACAATACAATTTAGCTGCAAAACACCACTCCTCCTTTGATGTTGTCCACGTACTAAAAATATCCATAACCTTTAAGAATAGAAGCCTTTTATTCATATTACTATGCAATGTCTGCTGCCTGCATTATCATATGATTACCAAAACTCTGTTTGCAGATATATTTTCTTCTTTACTATGCCATGTGTTAAACATGAAATTAATTTTAAAAAAGATTTACTCAGAAGGCATTGTCTGAGTGCTTCCAGTATAATTAATGTTTTCATGAGGCTTTGCCATTAATCAGAAAATTAGAAGATTGTATTGTTTGATACCCACCAAGCATTTAGCATTAATTAGTCTATACTGATGTTGTGCAAAGGCAACCAAGAGTTCTGCAACCCAGGCTGATGCAGAAGCTCTTCCCATTCTACTCCCAAGAAACCCACTTTTTTACACACCAAAGAACTCAATTGGAAGATAAATGTCATAGTACACTTGAGCTTGAATTTAAATTCCAGAAAAAAGACACAGTCATTTACACTTGTTTAGGAGTTGGGCTATTTTTTTTTATTTTTATTTTATTTTATTTATTTATTTATTTATTTGAGAGTGACAGACAGAGAGAGAAAGAGGCAGGGGGGGGAGAATGGGCGCGCCAGGGCCTCCAGCCACTGCAAACGAACTCCAGACGCGTGCGTCCCCTTGTGCATCTGGCTAACGTGGGTCCTGGGGTATTGAGCCTTGAACCAGGGTCCTTAGGCTTCACAGGCAAGTGCTTAACCACTAAGCCATCTCTCCAGCCTGGAGTTGGGCTATTTATAATTCCATTCCATGGAATTAATAATTGAGTATATAAGTTCTTAAAATTTTCTTAAATGCTACTTCTTTATCTTATTGCTTAAGAGCTTAAAGCTTTTCATCAAATAAAATGGAAAAGCCATAGAAAGCTGTTATTGGAAACCTAAGACTCATTCAAAGAGCTATATGGATATTAAAGGGTAGTGTGGGAAGGGGTATATGCACACGTGTGGACAGATACATGCATTGCAGAGGCCAGAGGAGGATGTCTTATATTCTGTATCACTCATCCACCTTATTTCTTTGAGACAGGGCCTCTCAGGAGCTCATGCCATTTTGTCAGTTAAACTGGCCTCCACCAAGTCCCAGTGACCCTGTGTCTGCACACCTCACTCAGCACTGGTGTTACTGGCATGTGCAACCACGACCAGCTTGCTATATGGGTGCTGGGGATCAAACTCAGGTCCCCATACTTTGGAGTAAGTGCTCTTACCCACAGAGCCATCTTGCCATCTCCCAGTTCCTTGTAGTATCATTTTATTGATACCAGGAATATGAGCATAAAACTAGAGTGAGACCAGGAAAGAACTCAATGGCTTCGGATGTGAACCCTCCCCTGCTATACAGATACAACTTTTTTAATATTTTATTTATTTATTTATGAGAGAGAAAGAGAGAATGGGCACGCCAGGGCCTCCAGCCACTGCGTACGAACTCCAGACACATGTGCCCCCTTGTGCATCTGGCTTACGTGGGTCCTGGGGAAATCGAACCCTGGATCCTTAGGCTTCGCAGGCAAAGGCCATAACCTGCTAAGCCATTTCCCCAGTCCCTACAGATACAGTTTTAAACTTGGGAAAAGAAACAGGCCCTACCTGAGATTTCCAGTTGTAAGTAGTATGAACCAAGAAAATTCTTTAATCAGCATTCTGTTTAGCAAATTAAACCTAATATTTTATGAATATGATTGACATACAATTATGTATGGCAAAAAAACACCCTCCCAAAGGCAAGATGTCCAATCAAGATTCATATCTACTTCTTAAAAGCTGTGTGGCCTGTATCAAGCCACTTATTTATAAGTAAGAGACATATTTTATTACAGATATTATAGATATATGTGAATATTATAAATAATAGTAACCTATTTCAATACTGAAGTAGTACCTTATATTATATATTACACTGTATTATAAATTATATGATAAATATTATACATTATAAAATTTATATAATACACTGTATATACTATACTATGTATATAATAAAATATTAAATACATATATGTACATATATATATTGATATGAATATATAATGCACATTATGCTATGAATTATATTACAAATATATATCTATAATAAATAGGAACAACCATCTGAAATTCCTGTGTGAACTAAAAAAGATGATTTATAAAAGGATTTACCATAGTGCCTAGCATGGTGTCAATGCTCAGATGTCTAGAAATCTCCACAGGCAGCAAAAGTCATGGGGGAAAGTCTTTATCCTTCACAGTCCTCCTGCCTGGGACTACTTGCAGGTGCATAGCCAGGGTATATAAGGATTCTCCCCAGGCACACAGCGAACAGCATGGAAGTAGAGCATTCTGGGATTCTCCCATTTTCCTCCATAGCTTTCCCTTTCTGAGGCCATCAGCTTCTCTAGAAGAAGCTTAGCCCACAAGTGTGGACTCCATCAGTGGTGACAGCAGGTTACTGCAAACAGGACAAAAACTCACAAATAGAAAGCTGGAAAGAATGGTGATTCTTCCCAAGGACATTTTTGATTAGCACAAAAACAATTCTGTTTCCTTATGGTGTTTCCAAATAAATTTTGGTTTTAGTTTCCTTTTCCTCCTCTTTTCCCCATCTGTGCCCCTTTGTGCTCTCTCCCTACCCCTATAGCTTCCTTCCCACTTCCCTACTTCATGATTTTGAGGGTATTTTTATTAACTGAAGTTCTTTTATCCATGCTCTTGTTCCTCAGCACTCTACTGACATTTTTAAACACTTAGAAGGATTCAGGTACAACTTGCACACTGGTGACTCCCAAACTTGTACCTATAAACACAATTGTAAACCAAATTATACTACTCCCTTTCATTTCCATTTCCTCGTGGCTGTCCTCAAGACAAAACACTGAAGTTCAAATTCAAACTCAAAATACCTAAAGGACAACTAACATGATCCAGGAGTCATTCTTGCCTCTTCTCTCGCATCCCCACACATTTGATCTCTAAGAATGGAACCATTTCCTAGTTGTAAATTCTTTACCTCCTTTTGTTTTTTCCTTGCTTCTTTTTCTGTCCACTCTTCGCCAGTGTCACCAGAATGAGTGAAATAGCTCTCCAGCTTGTCTCTCTCAAGACTTCATGGAGTCTATTTCTACACTGTTGCCTAAAGGACCTTTCCAAATGTCCCAGGAGGGTGGGCCTCGAAAGAAACCACATTACAGTAATTCTAAAAGTCTGGGGAAAGTATAACAGGTCACCTGTTTTGTTGTAATTTTATGTAGAGTCACAACAAGAATTATCATTACAAGCCAGGCAAAGGAACACAGCTCTACTTGCATAAGAGGAAGAGACACTGCTAAGAACTATGAAGTGTCCTGGGTTGGAGAGATTGTTCACTGGTTAAAGGTGCTTGCTTGCAAAGCCTGATGGCCTGGGTTTGATTCCTCCATACCCACATAAAGCCAGATGCACAAAGTGGTACATGCATCTGGAGTTCTTTTACAGTGGCAAGAGGTCCTGGTACACCCATTCCCATTCTTTCTCTCTCCTCTTTCTATTTCTGCAAAGTGTCTGAATCTTTTTTTACCTTACTTGCAAACTTGCAAGTAAGCCTGCCATATTTCATAGATGTTCATAAGAGACACAAGATTCCTGGGGCAGAGACAAGGGTCAGTGATATTCCTTGTACAGTATGTAGACCAGAAGTAGCATTTAAGTGAATTCTTCCTGTTTCCATATCCCACAAGTATAAAGCAAAGCAGCTCACATGGCTACTGCTTCTCATTGGCTTGTGTCAGCTAAGGAACGCTGAGCTGAAGGAACTTCAATCTTTTTCTTATTTAAAATGTATAGTTTATTTTGTCACACATGTAAAGCTATCACCATATTAGAGGGAAGGAGCGTATGTCCCATTCCCTTTTATCATCTCTCTTGCTCCTTCCTTATGGGAATCACAGATCTACTTTCTATTGCTATAAGTTAGCGTCTATAAAAATGGAATCATATAGTATGAATTCTACTTTTTATTTGTGATACTTTCATACATGTATACAATGCACTTTGACCCCACTCCCTGCAAATAGCCTTTCCCTTCTTCTTCCCATTCTGAGGAGGACAGGTAAAAGCCTAATTGTCATTCCCATTCTTCTTTCATCATTGTTTTTGTTTTTTGTTTAGTTGGTCTTTTGACCTACTAATTTAAATTAGGGTCACTTGCATGATTATGGGTAAGAGGTTGTTAACTTGAAAATGGATAACCAACCAGGGGATAACCATTAAAGGTCAAGCGTCACTCCACACTCTCCAAGCAATCATAAGTGGCCACTATTTATTCTGAAAGGTATGGGGTCTTAAAGACCTCCTCTCTAATATATGAGGAAATATTGGCATTCAGTCTTGTGCAGGAAACCATATCTGCTGTGAGTTAATGAGTCTAGCACACACCACATCCGGAAGACATCATTCTGCAGCCCCATGCTCCATTCTCCTGCTCTTAAATTCTTCCCACCTCCATTTCTGTGAGGGGAAATTCAACCTTTTATAAAGTGCTACAAATCTTCTTTATTCCTGGTGGAAGATGTTATGTTTATTATACCAAACATCAAGCAAATCTGTCGTGTGAATCAGAAAGAGATGCTGTCTCCAGAGCTGATCACTTTTCAAATGCTCTTGAAAGGATAGTATAGAGCACACGGGTAGTGAGTGTACTGACAGACACAGGAAGACTTGTCATCTAACAGTCAAGTTTGGAATTCAAACCAGCCTCTCGCATTCATAAGTAGTACAACTTCTACCTTTCTCTGTCAGTTTCCTCACATGAAATTGAGAAGGCCCTTCACCTTAAAGCAGCCATTTTATCATATCAAATGAAATTATATACATGAGTTTTCATAAGCAATATAGCATTATGAAAATATAATTATTCTTTATGCTTATGAAGATACTTTGTTGTTTCTTATGGAAATGGAATGGAAATAATTTGAAATTTCAGAATAGAAAAATTTAACATCAATTAATAAAATATTTTCTAAATGACTTATTTAAAGTTTGGCTTGGGTGATTCAAAGTAAAGAATAAGAAACATTATTGCAATTACCTTCACGTTGCTGGCACAAAGCACCCAACCAAAAGCAGCTGATGGGAGAAAAGGGAAACTTTATTATGGCAGGGGAAAAGATGGCACAAGCAGAGGCTGGACATCATCAGGTGGACAATAGCAACAGAAAAGTATGCCAAACACAGGCAAGTGAAAGCTGGCTATAACACCCCATAAGCCCACTCCCAACAATACTCCGCCTCCAGGAGGCTCCAATTCCCACATTGCTACCAGCTGGGGACCTAGCATTCAGAACACATATTTATGGGGGATACCTAATTCAAACTATCACACACATTATAGGACTCGGGAGATGGTGAAGTAGTTAAAGGCACTTGCTTGCAAATCTGCCTGGCCCAAGTTCAATTCCCTACCACCCATGTAAAGTCAAGCAAGCACTCATTTGCAGCACTAAGAGACCCTAGTGCACCCAAAAGCACACACACACACACACACACAAATACATAAATAAATAAATTTTTAAGAAGTTATATAAAAAGGACACAGTGACCTCAAGAATTTCACAAGCTAGCAAGTCAACACAAAAAGCAAATAACCTGGTTAAAAATAGGTAAAAGAGTTGACTAGACATTCCTCTAAGGAGGACAGGTAAAAGCCTAATTGTCATGAAAATGCAAAACCTAAATCAAAATATAATATCATATCACTCCATTTAGAAAAACTGTTATCCAAAAATACAATAAAAAACATTCCAAGGGTATGGGGAAAGAGAAATACTTTTACACTATTGGTGGGAATAAAAATTATGACAGCCATTGTGCAAACCAGTGTGGAGATTCCTCAAAAAAATAAAATGAAACTTCTATCTGAGCCAGCCATCCCACTGTTAGATATTGAGCCAAATGAAAGGAAATCATTATGTTAAAGAGACAGCTGCATCCCATATTCATTGCAGCATCATTCACAATAGCCAAGACACAGAATCAACCTAAACACCCATCAGTGAGCAAATGGATCTATAAATGTGGTATATATGCACACTGCAATTTGTTTTTAAAATGTCATAGTTTAGAGAACATTATGCTAAGTGAAAAAATCAGGCACAGAAACACAAACAAGGCATGATGTCATTCATAAATAGTATCTACAAAGGGTGGCCTCATGGGATACACAGTAAAATTGTGGCTGCCAAGAGCTGGGAAGGGTAGGGAAAGGCAGGGATGAGGAGAAACTGATCAATGATATAATGTTATAATAAGATAAAAAATTCTACTGTTCTACTGCAGCATGAGTACAGTTAGCAATAAATTATTACACATATTTCTCTATAAGAGAGGACTTTAAATGTTTTCAGTACAAATTATAGGTATTTAAGATGAATATACTATACTGATTTATTATACAGTGTATACATACATCAAAACATTCATTTCATCCCATAAGCATGTCTGATTATGTGCCAATTAAAACAGTGATAATAAATCTTTGAACTAAAATAATAATCTAAATAAGAAAGGGTGGAAAAGATATTTTCTTTTAAATCAGCAAAGACTGTGAGAAGATTTAACATGCCTGCCATCAGAGTCTCACAAAGACAGAAGAAAACAATTGGGTTAGAAAAATTACTTGAAAATTTGATAGATGTTAGATAAAGGGAATGAGTTTGAGTGTTCTATTGCACAGTTTAGTTTATATAGTTAATAAAAAATATATACTTCAAGATATCTAGAAGAGGGCTAGAGAGATGGCTTAGCAATTAAGGTGTTTGCTTGCAAAGCCTAAGGACCCATGTTCAACTTCCCGGATCTCATGTAAGCCAGACACACAAAGGCGAGGCAAGCACAAAGTCACACATGCCCTCTAAGTGGCCCGAGCATATAGAGTTCAATTGCAGTGGCTGAGACTCTGGCCTGCCAATTCTCTATCTCGCCTCTCTCTGTCTCTCTCACACTCTCTCTTTCTATCTCTAAAAAAAAAAAAAAAAAAAAAAAAGATAAAAGATATCTAGAAGAAAGCTTATTTAATGCTCTCACCACAAAGAAGTTATAAATATTGGAACTGATGGATATGCCACTTGGACTTATTACACATTACACAGTATATACATATTGAGAAGCACACTGTTCTCCCTCCCTCCATAGACATGTACAAAATTAAATGTCAAAATAGAAATAGAAATAGAAGCTGTTTTAAAAATTAATTTCACGGTATAGACAGGAAGCAGAGAGTACAGTGTGCAAGGCCTGTTCAAGTTATGGAATAAAAGCATGGGTGCGAGTAGTTAGTTCTCACGGACTCAGAAACCTGATGGGATCTAACTAATCATTAAATTCAACCATCTCATTAATTAGTGATGAAAGTGGCCTTCACTAAGGTCAGAACGAGGGCTCATTATTTTTTACCTTTAGTTTGGTGACAGAAACTTCTTTCTCTGGGATAGGGCTTGATCCAAACATAGGGGGAATCTGGTTTGACACCCTGAAATTTTCTCTCTTACAGTCTTGTGCTCATTGTCATTTCACTATAAGTTCATTCTCTAAGTTCTCACCACTTTCAAAAGTTGATGACCTCTTCCTTTTGTATACACACTAATTACAACAAATTTCCCCTCTGACCTCCATTTTCTCTCTCTCTTTCCCTCCATCTGGCTTCCTACTTGATATCCATTGTTCCTCTTCCTATCCTGCAAAAAGCTAACCCTGCCACTGCCTCCATCCCCGCTGCCAGTTACTCCGTCTGCTTTTCACTCTCAGTTCACTGCAGTCAGCAGCCCCATCTGCCTGAACAACCTGATGCACACTGCACAAAATGTAAAGTGGAATATTAGCCAGAAACCCTGAGTTCCATTTAAACACTAAAACAAGCTATTAGGAAAAATAGTAGCCAAAGAAACCATAACTCACTCAGACTTCTTGGCAGCATAACAGATTCTGCCCCAAGGTAATATTCACCCATGTGCAGTAAGCTTGATTAATTGTATTTATTGATTTTGAAAATCATTCTAAACTTTTCACTAATCTCATATTGGAATTGAGTTGGGAAAGAACAGATATATATTTTTCAATAAATTCTACAGTAGCCTCAACTCAATAACCTCAGATAATAACTGTATAAGTCTGGATGTTTGAGGACAATACAGGGGAAAAGAAGTTCCATCCAATTTAAAGCCTGTCTATTGTATCATTTGAGTCTCAAAAATATATTTTGTAGTCCAAAAAGTGAAGACATCATATGCAAGGACTTTAAGAAGTTTTGAATGTATAGAAATGTAAACATAGTTATAATAAAAATCTTATAATATATAATCTTATAATAAAAAATGAACACAAAACAAAAATATTCAACTTTAATTTTTATGATCTAATAAATTTCCATGAATTTATGAGAATTCTAATTCTAATGAATTAACTTTTTAGGTTTTGTTAAATATGCTTTTCTTAATGATCAAATATGGTCAAAGAGTTTTAACTTTTTTGAAACTTTCTATAACAGCAAGTGTTTAAAAGCTTTATTTAGGCCAGAAGAACTAAAACAAAATCAATAAATACTTTAAAGCATTTAGTATTTAGAATTATAACAAAAAATGTTTCAATATCATTGAACTCTAGAACAATGGCCATTAAAGGCGTGTGTCACCATGCCTTGCAACAATGACAATTTTGATCAGCATGCTTATTTCATTTTTCTTCTTTGCCTTTTACATTATACATATGTGTGTGTGTGTGTGTGTGTGTGTGTGTATTAAATTCAAATTAAAGATAGAAAACATACTCAAAATCAATGTACCCACAGACAATTAGAATAAATGAAAATTCTTCACAGAATACCTCCTGGCATATTGAAGAAATCTGCAAAAGATATATCCTATCAACATGTAACTACTGATCATATTCCAATTAAGTTTATTATGTATCCATTATGTGCCAAGCACTACTGTAAGCCCTAGAAATCAAAGAAATAAGATATAAATAAGTTTGCCTCATAGAACTTACAGTCTGACAGATTGAGTAAAACTAATTCATGTCATTAGTCAGCTGTAAAGAGCTTTTCTATACACTAGAAACATACAAGCACTTAGAAGAAAGAAATGGAGTTATATTTAATAGTATGAATATTGCAGGTCATATTAATCTTGGAACAATGCAAATTAATTTACTCCCTATGTTTGCCATGCCTAAATCTACTATCAGCTTACAATTAATATGTCATTTTAAGTGAACACAAAAGTCTCCATAGAACTGATAAAACATATGACAAAGGATTTTACCTACTGACCAAAACTTGTCACATGAGAATCAGGTTATGTGAGTTATAATACCATACCTTCTGATGTTAGTGAAACTGGATACAAAAGGGAACTGATGCATGCTGACAAAATGTTCCAAGTTCCTAAATCATACTGCATTGGGTCTTCAGGTCTAAAGAAACTGCTTTGGGAAAGTTTCTAGAGATACAGCAAGAGCTCGTCACTTTAGGTCTCCAACCCAGAGAACACACATGAAAATTCCAGTCTTCTTCCAAGCCCATCCTCTCTCCTGTTCACAATTCTACTCAAGTAGAACAAAAATCTTGACATTGTGACCATAATCTTGACACCTAACCACTAAAAGTTTTCAGCTACTCTTGAAATTCCCCAAAAAAATGATCTAGAGAGCTGAAATTAATCTTATATGGTAGTATATACATATATGATAAGGCCTTGGTTATGAAATAAATAATCTTATTTCTTCCAACTGTAGGAATCAAACCAAACTTTCATTAATATGTGAAAAACAGATAATTTCTGGTTATGTTTTGAGAGGAAATATGCTAAGTAGAAAGCGAGAAGCTAGGTAAAAGCACTTAATGAACTTTGTGTTCAGATAAGGTCTTTGAGAAATGTTTTGTCAGTGGCAGGTTTGGCCTGCTTTCTACAGGAAATAATCTGTCAGAAGTGTAGGAGTTAGAGGGCTACCTGTGTGAATACATGGGGTGATATTCAGGTAAAATGCTCTGTAAAGCCTCCCAACCCAAACTGCACACCATGAACAAACAGTATGAGCGTTGCTTTGAAACTTGTCAGAAATGCAGCATCTTGAGCCCTATTCCAGAATTTGCATTTTAGCAAAATTCCTCCATATGATGTGTGTAAACACTTAGAAGTTTAAGATACTATGGCCTAAAGAAGAAGACATTATGAAACTACAGAGCCCATTTCAAATATGCAGTATAAAGTCAAACTTCTATATTCCTAGTGTAATCTCTTAAAGCCTCAAAGGTGTTGCCCACATCAAAGTGAGTCCAGCATCAAGGAGTCACTGGAAGAAATGAAAATTAAAGGCTAGGGTCACATTGAGTCACTCATCTTTCTCATTCTGTGCCTCCTGATGAACTTTTTACCACCAACCAACCATACTGCAGATGCATGGGGCACTGGGAGATTATGGCTACAGATGACAAAAGAATGATCGTGCAGCTCTCTAACTACCTGTCTTTGAACCCCCCTGTCTACAAGAACACAATTATAGTCTTTCACTTGCATAATGCCCTCATATATATCTGTTAACCCACAGATGATTTCAAATTTGAATTTACTGCCATGATTTATAAGCCTGGAATGTTCACATTTAAAGGTCTGAACATTGAAATTCTACTCTACATGTTGGAAAGGCTTGCAACACATTTAACAGCAACATGTTGGAGCCCAGGCTCAGCTGTCCCAACTAGATGTTGGTCAGATTCTCTGCCACTCCCCGAGGTCTCCCAAACACTGGCTTTGTCATCTTCTATTTGGTCGGTTTCATTCACTGGTAGTCCCACCCAGCCTGACTTCTGTAGGGCGTTGGATTTCTAACTCCTTAAAGAAAGTCTAGGGCACATTGTGTCTCTGACCTAAAATCACTCCATATACATAATTCAGGAAAAAGAGCTACTGTTGGTGTCACTCCATTTGGTGACCAATTTCAAGTCAACTCACAGTATTACACACTTTAAATACCCTACGCTGCTTTGCTTCACAGTCCATCCCAACTTGGGCATTTTATTTACCCCAAGAACACAGAGGATGCTTTCCGTGCATAGAACATTTGTGTTCACTAAAAATTCCTATGTTGAAGCCCACCACCACCACAATGTCATGATACTTGAGAGTGAGGCCTTTGTTAGATAACTGGGTCCTCACTACAGAGTCCTTATGAATGAGTGTGCCCTTAGAAGAAGAGACACAAAAGATGATTCATTCTCCCTCTCTCCCTTCATCTTTCCCTCCCACTCTATCCTGTGAGAATCCAGTGAGACAGTGGCTGTCTTCAAGCCAGGAATCTGACCTTTACCAGACAAATCTGTTGGCACGTTGATCTTGAATTCTGGACCTATGAGAAATAAATGTTTGTGTATAAGCCCCTGGGTGTATAGCAAAACTGGCTGGCAATATTAAATACGTGGAATTTACATGCAGATTTTGATTATTCATTTTCAAATGACATGTGAAGATCATACATTCGCTAACTGTTTTTATCTGTGTTGACCAATTCATTGCAATTGACTACAAAATAAAAAGTGCTATAGAGTAAGGACATGTAATTCTAATGAGCCTGAGACCCTTGGCCTGTCACTACTGATTTCACAACAAAAGAACATCATGCAGACAAGTATAACTAAGCTAAATTACAAGACTTAATCTGGTTCAATTTTATGTCCCCAGGTCTATTGTCTGTAGTCACCACCACCACGACTTCTGTCATCCTCCATAATCATCATCATCATCATCAATTTCAAACTCCACTAAAGAAATATGTGGTGGACCCAACGCTTGGGAGGCAGAGGTAAGAGGATAGCCGTGAATTTCAGGCCACCCTGAGATTACATAGTCAATTCCAGGTCAGCCTGAGCTACAGTGAAACCCTACCTCGAAAAACCAAAATAAAAGAGGAAAAGAAAGAAAGAAAAAAAAGAAAGAAATATGTGGTAGAGAAACTGAGTCCCACAGAAATAAAGTGATTCTCTTGTGGCTACATGGTTATTTATTATTAGAGATATGAAAAAGTTCTACAAAATTCTTCCCACACACTGCATTGGTTTTTATAATGGTCATGTTCAAAATGTATCTCCTAACCAAACTAGCAAGCTAATGAATTTTAACCACTTAACAAATAATGTGAAGGATGAATGCATCTTCAAGTGTAAATTTTGACTGAATTCTGAATGTAAATTTATGAACACACCAACCATAAACCCAAAGGAATTTGTAATAATGGTAAATATACATTCTAGAAGGAAACTAATGTTATATAATATTCTAAAATCGAAACGTAAAATACTTCTTAGGTTAAAAATTTTTCCTTGAATTTAAAGCTTCCTAAAACGGACCTGTTTCATGGTATGGGATTTCAGTACCCTTTATCTGCCCTGTTGGCCTCTGGATTGCCTTACCAAAATGTGGATCATCTACTTTCTTGCTTCTCAGATACTGTGTAGCAAAAGTAAACTTGGTACTATTTCATTCAATTCAACCCAGTGCTCTCTGAAGAAAAAACAAACAAAAACATGACCCCCATCATTGCTACAAATGTCTGCTGGCCATTTCTCAGAAGAATCTAAACACTCCAACACTAGCAAATTTGAGTGGCCATTCACCATAAACATATACGAAGGTTAAACTAAGGAATAGATTTTTCTACCTTCAATAAGGCAGTAGGGAGCAATGCCTCTGTGGATCTGGAAATGTACAAAAGTTAATGCAGATAAAAAGTTTATTTTTCTCCAATATTTTGAATTAGCCATTTCTAAATTCTCAACTGATAGGAATAGTCACAAATTTATTTCATCAGTACATAATGCTCTATTGTTTTACTAAAACAAGTTTTAGAGTTGCACACTTAAGGAAAATATTCTTTGAAAAGTCTGTGTTCTGTCACTTGGATGGTACTCTGGTATTAAGAGTCAAATAAACACAGGACACTTGGTTCTTACCTGTCCAATCCATAAAGACCAAAAAAAAAAATGTAAATCCAAGACAAAACAAATGGGAACAAATAACACACCTTGCCTTTCTCATAATACATGATCTTTTCCAAAACAGAGCCAGCATATCATGGATGTTAGAAAATGTGAACATCAGAAGAGAATAAGCATATTTAAATTCTGAACTATTTAAGAACAGTTCTAAGTGTACATTTTAAGAAGAAAGAGAATTAAATCCCAAGTTTAAAAACATACCATGGCAGGATTTTCACAAACAAGTAATAATTTTAAATTATAGAGCTGTTGTTACTCCAGAAACAATCTGTCTCCTCACAGCCCAGGCCATTGTGACTTGAAACTTAACTTCCAAAATACAAACACACCTTTCCAGAAAACCTTCAGTCTAGCATCTATGGTGGACACTTTCACATATGTGTCTATGAAGAGCTATATAACTCAACAGAGAAAGACAAGATGCTGCTCTGTAGTAGTAAGCTCAACAGACAGTTCCATGCATAGCAACAGGAGGCCATAGGCAATTAACACTGCAAATGGGAAGGTTTAGAATCTTTGCATGACCTTTAAAGGGCAACACAGTTGCCCACTCACATGCATGCAATTATATAGTGACTAATTTATAACATTAGAAAGTATAAATATGAAAATATTTAGCAGAACAGGCCTTGGACTCATCAAAACCTACTTTGAACTCTCCAGGTTTCACATGAAGAGTTGGCTTCCAGATGCCCAAGAGTAAAGAGCAAAGGAGATGTGTTTGGCTGGCTGTCTCCATTTTGTCAAAGCATTCAATTCACCCTATCACCATAATTGCTAGAATGCAGTGGTATCACTATTGAATCTCACTGTACAGAGTTCTAACATCTGCTGTATAAAGGAAGCAATATAAATATAAGTTCAATAGAATGGCTGTGTTTGTGCTATTCCTAGGAGGGAAGAAAATGTACCTTTGCTAACTGGTCATTCACGGGAAATCATAAAACAGTTACAGCCACTGTGGAGTAATTTAGGAGCTGAAAGGAAGTGATTAACAGGGCTTCATCTAATACAAGCAAATGTGCTCTGGTTCCTAAGTTATAGTTCATATGCCATATGGACCACCATGAACAAAGTGGGATATTTCCCTTAATTTTTATTTAACTATTTGTTTGAGAAAGAGAGAGATGGTGGAAGACAGAGAGAATGGGTGAGCATCAGGTCCTTTTGCCACTGCAAATGAACTTCAGACACATATGCCACTTTGTGAATCTGGGTCTACATGGGTACTGGGGAATCAAACTCAGGCCAGCAGGCTTTGCAACCAAGAACTTTAAACCACTGGGCCATCTGCTCAGATCCTAATTTATAGTTTATATATTTACTTTAAACCTGATTTCCAAGCAAACTAAAAGTGTTGTATTTTCCAACAACAATACCAATTAATTAGCCAAGTAGGCCAGACTGATGCTGGCTTGTCTAGAGCCCAGGATGAAATCCAGCATGAATATGTGGCATACACATTGGAATGAGGTATGTTTTAGGAAATCTGACACAAATTATAATATCAAAGCATTACTAGAAAATTGTAGATACCATTTGCAAATCACAATAGTATTTACCAGTGTGACTTGAAGTTTGTATTTTAACTGTGGAGGAATATGCTTAATAAAGGCACAGTATAAACATATTCAGTGCTTAATATATGTTAGCATTCCCACTTGTACTTGTACTTCACATGGGGCAAAAATGAAGAACTGAAGAAAAAAATTTATAGTACATAACAGTGACTCAAAGAGTGAAACTCGGGCTAGGGAGATAGTTCAGCAGTTAAAGGCACTTGCTTACAAAGCTTAGGCCTGGGGTTCATTTCCCCAGTACTCATGTTGAGGCAAATACCCAATGTGGCACATGTATCTGGAGTTCATTTGCAGTGGCAGGAAGCCATAGAGTATCCCATACTCTCTTTCTCTCTCTGTCTCTCTCTCTCTCTCTCTCTCTCTCTCTCTCTCTCACACACACACACACACACACACACACACACAATAAATAAAAATATTTTCAAAAAGAGTAAAATTCAACTATAAGTGGCCTTTTTAAGCTATGAAAACAGTTGTGTGGTAGGTTAAACCATATATATATATTAATGGAAAACTAAGTACTGAAAATAGAATTGGTGTAAAATTTTTCTTTCCTCCTTTAATACAAAATCAGTATCTTATATTAATTCTACTATAAACACTTATATGTACATATATGGCTATAGAGATCATTTACAAATATATCACCTATTACATAGAAATATATTTAAATTCTACTTTATTCACATTCTACTAAGTCTGGTCATTCTTCAAAATTTCTGTATGATTAAGAAATAGAAGACAAACATCATCAGCTTTGACTTTACTAAGGACACTGAACAGATTCAGGCCTTCTGAGAATTACCCAATAATGCAGTGGTATGTGACAACTGAGAAACAGCAATGAACTTGTGCATCTCTGTTTGCTAAGCATACCTGTCTGTCACCCACTTCAGTCTGTGCTCCAAACCTAAAATCAGACTGTTCTCTAAAAGGATGATAACTCATCGTAAAATTATCCCTTATCTAGAAATGAAGCAGTTAAATAACCCATGTGCTTCAAGTAGTTGAAAATAAAGTTAACTAAAGAATTCTCGAACAAAATGGCAAATTCATCACATTGCATGACATTACAAAATCAATGACTCAAAAGTGAGACGTATCACGTGAAATACGTTGCAAGTGTGTGGGCCACATGTGATATTGGTTCAGCTGGCTTGCCTTCATATCTAGTAGCAGTTGGTATTAATGCCTTTCTTCTCTTTGTTTTGATGGGCCTCTACTAATAACAGATTAATGAATTGCACTTGCAAAGATCAGGCATAGATCAAGGTGGACTATTATATTACTTTAATTTAGGATTTTTCACCAAGAAAAAAAAAACTGCATTTGCATGGTAAAGTTTCTTATTTTTACTTGAAGTTTCAATGAACAAAACAGCTGTAGAATAATGTGACTTAATGAGGCGTCCCTAATAAAATACTGCAGAATTAAAAGCAGGGGCACTGAACTGTTTGTACTCTGGTTGTTTCATCTTTTCAAATATATTAGAAATGACTGACACTTTGGAACATGCATTACAGAACTCATCAGTAAATGTGCATCAGTTTGCAGTTACTTGCGAACTTGAACATAATCTGACCGGACTGATTTTTAAAGGCCATCATAAGAAATGGTTGGGAAATGTTGGAGAGATGCAGGCTACCTTGCCTGTACAGGGTAATGTGTAAGCTGTAACTAGTGAGTAAAGCAACTTCAAGATGTGCATCTCAGTGAAAATGCAATTTAAGGTGGTTATCAAAACATGATGTTGAAGACACTGAATCCAGAACTACTAAAATAATCTGGTACAATTAAACTGATACTGACAAACTAAGCTGATCTGATAAAATGAACATAAAATAACTTCTCTAAAAATTTTCAATCTTCCCCTGTTTCATTATTTTATGAATTTTTCCAAAGTAAAGTGGCCACGTCTAAAAACAAACCTTCTTTACAGCCATGTCATCACTTTTTATAACTTGGGTGGTAACCACTCCATGCAGCTTCTAGGCAATGGATATCCATGGTGATAGATCTGTGAGCATCTTCGGTCTTCAATAGACCATTGCTAAAGTAGCTAATATTTTCCCATTCAAAATCACACATATGCACACTTAACACTTAACCCCCCCCCCAGCATAACTTATTAATACATAGGCATTTGACATCAAGGTTTCTTGACTCTTCTTTAAGCGGCATGTATCATATATCTATATGTAAATGTGGATGTAAGCATTGCTAACTACTATTTTTCAAGGAACAAAAAGAATCTAGACTCATCTTTAAAAAAACATGACAATTTGAATACATCATCACAGTTAAACTCAAACCGTGCTTGCATCTCACAAGACTCCCTATGCCCAAGTATTCAGTTGACAGTGGCAGTGTTCTCTCAGTCTTACTCTTACACATACAATAACACAGCCCAGTTGTTTGCATTGACAATTGGAAAAATTACTGATAGCTTTTAAGTGGGGAGTGATGGCTTTAAAAGTTAAGATTCTAAAAAAGAAATAAGAGGAATTTAAAAAAAAACGTCAAGACCCAAATAACTGAATCAGGGTGAAATCCAGAACAGAAGAAAAGAAAAAGAAACAATCACACACCTCTGATCTTTTGTAGCAAATAGAGGACATTAGGTGCCAATTTTTAATTGGTAAATTATTCACCTTTTGGAAATACATGTGCAAACATGGAAATAGTAGAGTGAATGCAAATAACCCTAACACTGTTTAAAACTGTATATTTGAATCTCCTTGACTAATAATTTCATATATGACTTCGTATGGATAGCTTAAATGAATTACTCATTTGTCTTAGCTTACATTGCCTAATAGAGCAGTTTTAGAGTGTTAATGGATAGCAGTCCGATGGGTGATGTCTAAAACACCCTAGCTGAGAAGACAGAAACCAGATAATTACCATCAAACCAATAGAGATTGGCATTCATCCGGTCCAGTGAGAAAGACCGTCAGACACAGAGTGATTTTTTTTTGGGGGGGGGAGGGATCTCCAGAGTAAAGGAGTGCAGGCTTTGGGAATTCAGGTGAGGGGTTTTACCCATGAAAGACTTGTGGAAAATTCTAGAGGAGATCTCACAATCAGAAAACAAGGATGTTTTCTTTTCTGTCTTGTTGCCAGCACAAGGTGAGGAGAGGCTAGCCACAGTAGTAACTACACATTAGATTCCAACCTCTTCAGGCAATTGTTAACACCGGTCAGGAAGAGGAATACTGACTAGGAATGCACGGTCTCCCTGAGGGCTTTTGAGGATGGTTGTTCCTTCTCAAGTGGACACTGGAAAGCTCAACCTACAGTTCTAGGAGAAACAGGGCAACCGATCTCAAACTTTCCCTTTGCCCAAAGCAGTTTCTGGAAATACGAGGTTCCCCCGACTGACAAGTGCAGATTCACACGTAGTCTAAAGAAAATACATCTTGGTAGACACCTGGTCTTTCAGAATGGGGAAGGGAACAAAGCAGTTGGCAGAAAATAAAGAAAGAAATACCGTGTACTATTGGCAAGATGTGGGAGACCTCTGCCCAGAAAGAATGAAAACCCAGTAGTTTCCCCTGTGCTTTTTCTGAAGTGTTGGTTAAAGGATCCTTTACTGGAGCTCTTTTAAATAGTTGCCTTTATTTAAAAAAAAATTATTCCCCAATAAAGTGTGTGTTCCCAAATCCAAATAAGCCTTTAAATGGGTGAGGCTCAGGAACGCACAGGCATGATTGCTTATGAAGATAGTTGGAGGTGGAGGGATCGATAGCCCCACGGAAACGCCCACCCTCTGCAGACAAGCCTGAGAATTAACTAATCAGAAGTGGACAGAAAGTAGGGATTTCAGAAAAGGCAATTTGACTGACCCGCATTCATCCTCCCTTGATCAATACCCCCAAATTCCTTATGAGGAGGCCAAGATGGTCACCAGGCAGGATTGGTAAGGGATTTGAATTCAACCCCACTTAAGTCCTCCAGCGTGAGAGGACGCCTCTCACCCAGCCTCTTCTTGCACGCTGGGGTCCCGCTCGGTGTCCCTTTTCTGTGCCCTGCCCTGACCGCCTGTCTGCAGGACCAGCATCTGTCCACCTCGTGGCCTCTCGGGGCGAGTCCCCTAATGTCCCGGACCCCCGAGGAAGCAGAGGGGCACGCGCTCACCCGCCCCCCGTGGGGGAAGGCTTTGGGGCCGCTTGGGGGTCCCCAGGGCAGGCGAGCAAACCTACCTGCAGCCGGGCTTCCCGGTGGCGGCAGCACCTATCGAGGGTCCTGTAGCTTCCGCGGGCCGGCGCCAGCCTCAACGCTCTCGCATCGCTCCGGAGATGCCAATCCGCCGGCACCATCCAGGGGCATAGGGACCCGAAGTGCGGCGTGTGCGCTCGCGGAGGGCGAGCGAGTGTGGCCCCGAGCGTGCGTGTGCGCGCGCGCGCCTCTGTGCGTTAGCCTGCACGGGTGGCCAGACGGGGCTCGCGGCGACCTCCTCGCATCCAACCTGGGATCCCAGAGAACGAACGAAGCAAGTGGGAGGCGGAGCGCGCGAGGCTGGTCTCCGGTGTCTGCTTTTATTCCACCGTGTGAAAGTAATCAGAAGATGGGTCTATTAAGGAAAGAAAAGGAGAGGAGAAAAAAAAGAAAAGAAAAAAAAAAACCGGAGTCCCGCGGCCCTTGCTCGGCAGCGGCCGCAGTAGCCGGCGGTCCTCGATGCTCCTGGCCCGAAGCGCGCGGTGCGCTCGGCTCGGCGTGCGCGAGGATGGGGGCGCGCGGGCGGGCGGGCGGGCGGTTAGCGCTCGGCTTCCATCGCGGACGCGTTCGCTCTGCTCGCCGCGAAGACTTTTCCCCTCGGCCCGCGTCGTCTCTGCCTTTCACACTCACACCACCCCGCTCTCACGTCCGCGTGCCCTCTCTCCCGCCCGCCCTCGCTTGGGCTCTCTGGGGAAAGGCAATTGGACGCGAGGATTCACCTTCAAGGAAGCAGCCCGGGCCGCGGCCGTCTCCTCTCCACTTCGCCGGGGCTGGCTCTCCTCCGGCCGCGGCTCTCCAAGTGCCCAGCAGTTTACCCCGCGAGGAGAGGCTGCGCGCTCCGCCACGGTCCTCCCGGCAGTCCGCAGACAGCTCCCGCTGGTGGTGCCTTCGCGGAAGACTTGGCGCCGTCCACTCGAGTCCACTTTAGCAGGAACTCATGGCCAACTGCAGCCCCTCGATCCCGCCCCGGAGCGCTGAGGGTTGAGCCGCACGCAGCCCACCCGCTGCCCCTCTGGGCATCATGTGCTTGGAAGGACCGGAGCCCCTCCTCTGTTCACCAACCGCTCCCCCCCCCCCCCAGCCCCGTCACCAGTGCGCTTGGCACCGTCACCAAGAAGGTGCCGAGCCCCAACCTCAAACACCAGAGGCGTGTCACTTCGCTAAAGGCGGGAGGAAGAAAGGAGGGAACAAGGGGGCAAAGAAACAAATGCACACCACCAGGGGGGAGGGGAGAGACGCCAACGACAAGCCAAGTCTCTGCTCCTCGCCGGTCCCGGGCCAGGCGTGGTAATGTCAAAATAGACTCGTGGTGATCGTTACAAAGTAACCACCCCTAAAAGACTATGCTCCACCCTAGCCCCTATTCCACACCCAGGCAGGCTGCCTGCCAGGGCGGACCGAGGGACCAGCTCCGATAAGCGGTGCAGAAACAAGGCAGGGCAGGATAGGTCCTGGCACTCCGGGCAGAGTTAAGCAGTCAAATGGGATGGCCCGGCGGCGATGCTTCCCAGTGTCCCTCCCAACTGCCGGTTCTGTTCGCAGTGGCAGCTGCTGCCGGGAGCAAACAGCGGTCCTGCAGAAAAAGACAGACAGTCCTAGAAGACAGGAGGCCATCGCTATAAATGCTGGACTCTGTCTCCCTCTAGAGGGAGAAGCGGATTAGACAGTTTTTACCGGATTAACTAGGACTCCAATTCTTCCACAAATACAAAAGAAAATGCTATCTGATTTCAGCTCCAACCTCCAACCTCTAACGGTCTCAAAGGTAGGATTTTTCACTGCAGCCCTATATCAGCCTACTCATTGCACAGGGAATTTCGCGACGGTTACAGAATTTCATAGCACCAGCCTGGAAGGTCATGTCCTTAAGGTTTGGTTGCATTGAGTGTTGGTTTAAGCAAGTGTGCATATGACCTCAAACGGAGGGTCTTCTTACGTTCAGCCCGCTGTGATCGTGTTTGTGGTGGAACAAAACTTTAACCTGGTGCTTAGATTATTAAGAGAAATGAGTCAATCCTAAAAATAGATGTAGGAAAGAAAAACATGAAACAAAGAAAAAGAATGCTGACTCAGGAAATCTTACAAGACTTTGCAAGGTGGGGTAACTCAGGATCTTGTTTTGTAGTCAATACCTTGTTCAGCTAGACTAAAGTGTCAGGACAGCTAGATTGCTTCCAGCTCTAAGGTTTTGTGTTTCCATAGTTCTAAATCACTGAAGACATTGACAAACTAGTTATCACGTTCTCCCCACCGGCTATTCAGCCTCAGTAACATAGTCACCATGTTTACAAGGAACTATGGGACATATGCTTCACTTGGTGAATATGGCTTAATAACTAAGCCATATTTTCTATCAAAAAGAGTTCAAATAATTAAGTTGGGGGTTTGTCTTAATGAGATGCTGTTGCAGATGTTGCACAAAGGTTTTATTACGTCAGCCAAGTTCAAATCAAGTCCACCTGTAACTTTGATATCTAGATTTTAGGAACTTAGTATCTGAGTGGAAGTTTGCTTCATTTTTTTTTAATTATAAAATATGTATTAAGGGTATGATTGAATGTCTTTTTGTCTTACTTTGAGTTTTTTGGAGCCATTCTTTTTTTTAACTTGAAAATCAGACCTGGTTCAGTCTTAAGAAAGAAAATTATTTAGTTTTTTAAGAAATAACTGACACTAATTGAAGTCATTTGAAACAAAGAGCCAAAACTAAAAGATGTAGGGTTACTATTTTAATTGATTATATTAGGTTTGAGAGACTCTTGGACATGACAATGATTTGTTTCCAACATACCCTAAATGACCTCTTTGAAAAGATCAATGTCTCAGGTGATTAAAGATTTTCATTTCATTATAGTTACATAGTAAATCACTTCCCTGTGAAACAAAATTTATATTTTAAAACACCTGGCACTGTTTCATTGCAAATCTTACAATAATTTTATGACTACTCTGTTAAGTAGTCTAGATTCCAAGCAAGAATGACATTGAAAACCTGGACTCTGTACTATAAGGAAAATCCATTTTAAATACCACTTTAGAATATTGGCCTTCTTTTCTCAAATGGATTAAAGCACATGTTACCATTTTTCTAGCTTCTAATTCAGCAGAGTGTGTGTGTGTGTGTGTGTGTGTGTGTGTGTGTGTTTGCAGGAACACCTATAATTATATCATGTTTATTTTTTTAAATTGAAACAGTTTATCTTTAATTTTACTAATTAAATCCACTGTATTTCTTATTTTTTATAATACTTTTTGGGGGCTTCATTGTATGAATACGTTGCAAATTGGTCGTATTCCCTCCAGGTTATGCTGTCTTTGCTCTTTTGTCCCCTCTTCAGCCACAAATCCACTATATTTTTTTATACACACGAAGTTAGTAAAGATAATGTATAATGACAAATTACAACAAGCATTTTTTTTCACAGAAGGAAAGTTGTTTATTTTGGCTTACAGTCTCAAAGGGAAGCTTCATGATAGCTGGGCATCACCTCTGCCACAGCAAGTGGAAACCAGAGGCAGAAGAATGAGCCGACTAACAATGGCACGCTATGGGCTAACAAGCCTCAAGGCCCACCCCAGCAGTACACCTCCTCCAGAAATGCTCCACCTCCAAACTGCTACTGGCTGGGGCTCAAGCATTCGGAACACATGCATTAGTGGGGTACATCTGATTCAAACCACCACAAAGGGTTTATTTTTCTTGACAGTTTGAGAGGGTATTCAGTCTATCGTGGATGAGAAGGCTTGGTGGGAGGCTCATGAAGCAGCCGGGAGCATTGTGTCTGCCGTCAGGCCTGCAGTCAGGAAGTAGAGAAAGATGTGCGCTGAGCTCAGCTAGCTTCCTCCTTTTTATACAGTCAGGAACCCAGCCCTCAAAAGGGGCTGCCCACATTGAGGACGTGTCCACCACCTCAATTAGCTTAGTATAGAAAATCCCCCAGAGACCTGCCCCAATATTAGTTTCCATGGTGATTCTAAATACTGTCAAGTTGACAACTGAGATTAATCATCACAGACAGTATAGAATTCAAAAAAAAAATTATTGTATATACTGGGTGGGTTTTTTTGCATGTATGGGATGTATGACGTGTATGTGCAGATGTGCATGCACTAGGCATGTGTGTGTGCATGCACAGAGGCCAGAGGAGAATGTTGGGTGTCCTCTTTGTTTATTATTTATTGATATTTTTATAAAAAGTTGTACTCTTAGACTCCCCCCACCTGCCTCAATTCTGCTGACGGTCTTCTTCGGTGGGGTTAGCAGTGTTCATTGTGAGGACCAAGACGCCCCAGTCAGCCTCTGCAAGAAGAGGGGTTGAGGGGCCCAGTGCCTCAGGTTACTCCCATGCACCCTGAGGTTCTCACAGTCTTTCTGCCCTCTTCCACAATGTTCCCTGAGCCTTGGGGGGCAACATAGGGATCTGATTGGTTTAGTGTTACTTTCTCTGTAGCCTCTGGATCTTGGTTTTGATGAGGTTTGAGTGACCACAGTGTCTGCTGCTGTTTCCCTGGAACTGGTTTTCAGCAGTAAGAGCAGTATTGTGTCACTGCTTTCCCTGTAATGGCTTCTTGGCTCAGGCAGATGAGGTGGAGGTGGCCCATCTCCTGGTAGACAGTCGGCTCTCTCTTCTTGATGTACTGATGTATGCTTGTTCTCTCTAGTGTTATCCTCTATTTGTAAATTCTCCAACCAAAAGTGAGACCAGGGCGATGGAAAGATGGCTCAGCAATTAAGGCACTTGCCTGCAAAGCCTAAAAGCCCAGGTTCAACTCCCCAGTACCCACATAAAGGCAGATGTACAAAGTGGCTCATGCATCTGGAGTTTGTTTGCATTGGCTAGAGGCCCTGGTGTGCCCATTTATTCCTCTCTCTCTCTCTCTCTCTCTCTCTCTCTCTCTCTCTCTCTCTCTCTCTCTCTGCTTGAGCCTATTGGTTTCCTGTCCTAGGGAATCTGCCTTGGTTCCCAAAGCCAGATATGAGTTCTCCCCACTGAGTGGGTCTCATGTCCCATCTGTGAGCATTTGGTAACCTACAACAGATGTGTGCCACTATTGCACAAGTGTATACTTCTTACTCAGCTGGTTGATTCTGTAAATGGGGGGATATCCTGCTTATTCAATCTACAACAGGCATTTAAAATTTTTCTGATTTATTTATTATTATGAACAGGGAGAGAGAGAATGGGCGCACCAGGGCCAGCCAGCCACTGCAAACGAACTCCAGATGCATGCACCACCTTGTGCATCTGGCTTACGTGGGTCCTGGGGAATCGAACCTGGGTCCTTTGGCTTTACAGGCCAATGCCTTAACCTTTAAGACATCTCCCCAACCCTACAATAGGCATTTTTATCCAAAGCCTTTATATTGCTGAAATTCTGTAATGTCTTTTTGCTTTCCATAAATCTCCAGGTAAATAGTTCCTTATGATTTTTAAATCAAGATACTAAATTTAGCACCATCAAGACTTTGAAAGAAAATTTTTTGCATACCTACTAAAACCCTAGATTAATAGAAATCTTGAGTTGCTATTTTATAATCTGTTTATTTAAACTGCCTGCCTCCTCCATTTCAAGCAGTAAAAAATAATTTCTTTACATGCTGAACTTAACAGGACTGTACTGCCATCACAGCTCCTCGTGCTCTGAGAAGTCACCAGCAACAGAAGTGTAACACACTTCAAGCTTTCTTCTTTCTGCCATAAAACTTACCTAATTGGGGCTGAAGAGATGACTTAGTGGTTAAGGTACTTGACTGCAAAGCCTAAGGATCCAGCTTCAGTTCCCCAGTACTCACATAAGCCATGTGTACTAGGTGACACATGCATCTGGAGTTCATTTGCAATGGCTGGGAGACCCTGATACATCCATTCTCTCTCTCTTTGCCTCTCTCTCAGTCTCCCTCCCTCCCTGTCTCCAGTAAATAAATAAATAAAATATGTAAAAAATTACTTAATTGGAGCATAGCTGGCATGCATTTGCCTTCACAAAATTCTATAAGTTGGATCATGTGTTACATCTTTTTGTCTACCAGTTTCTTTCCATCAGTATAATTATGTTGAGATTCATCCATGCTGTTGTATACATAGCTCATTCCTTTGTATTTCTGAGTAGTGGTGTTTAACTGCTCATCTCTTCTCTTAGTTCTGTTTTAGAGACATTACAAACAAGTCTGTGAAAAAAATTATGAAGAAATTCTTCAATGGGCCTATGTTTTATGCTCTTAAGTAAATATCTAGGACTATAATGGCTGCATCTTGTATTAGTAAAAACTTAAAAACAGAGGTTGTTTAGTGAAGTGTGTATGCCATTTCATATTCCTGCTCACTGTAGTGGAGACTTTAGAGTCACTTGAAGATCTCAAATAGAAGATGTGTAGGTTATCTCTACCTCACATCTCAAATCCTCACAACATCCAATAAAATATAATATAACCCCATTTTACACACGAACAAACTGAGAAATAATTCCCCATCATTAAGAGGTAGAGAAAGGATTCAAACTAGATCTACCAAATTCAAAGCTGACTACTGATTTTGGTTTTGGTCTTGATTTTATTTTTCCCCAGCCTCCACCCTTACCATCCCCCATCCTCATCACTAAAACATGCTATCCATCATAGTATGGGGAGATGACTATGCTATCACTCATGCTATAAAGAGATTAAATATGCTATCTCTCATACTTCAAAGAGATTAAATATGCTATCTCTAGCCCTACAAGGAAATTAGAGTCAATTGGACCTAGATTGGGAAATGCCTTTAGCATAAAATTTGTGGAAATAGCTGGGTATAATGGCACCTTTAATCCCAGCATTTGGAAAGCAGAAGTAGGAGGATCACTGTGAGTTCAAGTCCACACTGAGACTACATAGTGAATTCCAGGTCAGCCTGGGCTAGAGCGAGACCCTAACTCAAAAAAAAAAAAATTGTAGGAATACAATAAAGCTAATAGTGACAAAGAGGATTGCTTTACAAAGTGAAATGAGAAAGACTGAAATGGGAGAACTGCCTGGTCATAAGTGAAACAACCTGCCCCAACATTCAATGGCTTGAAAAAATGTTTATTTGGTCACAATTCTGTGGTGTGGCTACTTGGGTTCCACTCAGGCTGAGCTGGGAAGTTCACCTGGACTTAGTTGGACTGGTTCATATGTCTGCAGTCATTCAGCAATGTATTGCATTGCCTCACTCATTGTCAGACAGCTGACCAATCATAAGATCCAGTGTTGAAGATAGTAAAGCCTCAGGGCTTTTGCCATTCAACAGATTAGTCTATTTAACACTGTGATAGTCACAGGTTTCTAAGAGTATCGGTAGGGGAAATTTAAATGCCCAAGTCCCTTCTGCTGGTGTCATGTTTGCTACAGGAACCTTGCCTACACAGTTTAAGGGGTAGAGCTTCCACATACGGATGGGAATAACTTGATAACACATTTATAAGCATGGTACAGAGGAAAAAGTTGGTTACATTTTTGCAGTCCAGTACAATAGCTATCCCAGAGGCTAATATTTTGCAAAGCAGATTAAATCAAGTATCTATGCTTCCTTCCATTTTTACATAGAGCACATTGTACTATACTTGCCTTAATTTTTATAGCCCATTCCATATTAGACTATGTATCTCTTAGACATATAGGGCATCTTTGTTCCACCTGCAAAAGCTGTATATATGGATGCATCAATAAGTAATATCTCAAATAATAAAATTTGGAATTATATATGTTCACATTTACTTTTCTATATTATAGTTATTTTGAGTTTCTAAATAATAATAATCTAAATAACAATAATAATAACATCTAGCTATGGAATTCCCAGGTTGTTTCTGGGACTCTTGAAAAATGTTGATATTTAGCTTTCTTCATTCACTACACACACACACACACACACACACACACACACACACACACACGGCACTCAAAGACACCTTTGCTGATCTTCAGAGTCCCACCTGTTGCTTGTTTTCTATATTTACCTATTTCCATATACATTTGCTGAACAACCCTCTTTTCACAATAGCAGCTAACCAGTTTGTTCCAATAGCTGAACCATAGTGGTTCCTAGACTGAATAAGTTCTCAAAATCAGATAAATAGACCTCAACTCCAGAATCTCTAACTTTCTTCCCATAATTGACTCCTTTGAGTTATAAGCACATACACATCAGGGTGTCCAATTATTAGGCTAGCTAAATAAGAGAAGACACCCAACATGATTTCCAAGCTGAGTCCTTCCTTCCCTGTGATACCATGAATACTGGTACTGGACATCTTCTTGCCTTATGAGCACTAAGGTCTGCCACAGGGGAGTGAGGTGAGGCAAGATAGGTAATCTTGATCTTACTCCCTAGGTGGGTGTTTTCTGAGTTGTAGAGACCAGAGTGAAAAAGACCCTTTGGAAGAATCTAAGATTTGCATCCTAGAAATTTGGAGCAAAAATGAAATTAAAGAAAAATGTCTGCTTCTGGTCAGAGACATCAACGTAATAGGAAAAAAAAAAACTATTTCTTCCTTTCACTTAATGGCCATGCCTGTGTATTAATGTGCTACATATTAGGGTCAATTAATATTGGTCTTTTAGGTAATTTGGCTCTGTAGTAAAAGGCAGCAAAAAATTATTTATAGACACTACTTGCTGGTAGAAAGAAGGTGTTAATTACACAGTAGGCTGTGATTTCATGATTTCTAGAATTGTGTAAGTCACACACCAAAGACTGCTTTCAAATGAAGCTAGTACAAGGCAATGTTTACACATTTTTAATCAAAAAGGGTAGGATTGGGTACAGATTGACAAACTCCAGATATATGAGAAATGAACAGCCTACACAATGACTTCTCAGCAGTATAGATTAGAAAGGGAATCATGAGGGCTGAGTATGCTGTCTTACAAAATGCCCCTCCATCAGAAATGAAAATACCCATTCATTTAAGGCAGAAAACCAGAGCATTTAACCTTGCCCCATTTAATTCTTTGACTGTCTTGCTTCATGAGATTGTTTTTTTACAAGAGTTAACCAAAAATTATCCTTCTTCAGTCTCTACCCAGGAATGATATTTGGCCTTCTGTCAATATTACCAATTCAGTTATCTAACTAACTTTTTCATGCTGGTAGTATTCTCAAACAATTATTTTTTTTCTAATCATCAGTCTTCCTGTGTGATTTGTTAGATTAACTCAATTGCTTTTGACATTGGGCTTACTTTTTGCCCTTTCCTCACCCCACTTCATCAGTGCAAGGTTGTGAAAGCAGACAGATTCTCTCTTTAGCAGGAAATCAAAGATTTCACAACACAAAATATATTCTGAAAGTACCAACCACAGTGTGTATCAATTTGCAATACCATACGTAAGAAGGCAAGAATCCTTCACCTTTAGCTCACAATCCCATTCATCTCAACTATTTGCTAACTAGACAGATATTAATAATACATAGTTTTGTCTCTGCTCAGAATGGAACTTAGAGTGAGAATCCACTCAGCTAACTGATCACACACTGAAGACTGCTTTCAAGTGAAGCTAAGTACAGGGCAATGTTTACAAATTTTTAGTCAAAAAGAAAAACAAGAAAGAAAACAAATACTTACCTCTTTTCCTCTTGTAACAATTACATAAAATATGTATTGTCTGGTAACTAGAGCCTGAGGCTCAGATTTAATAACCTGCCCAAGAAATTTAGTTTAAAAATTATGGCAGCCAGAATTATAATTACTTTTTTGTTTGTTTGTTTGTTTGTTTTTCAAAGTAAGGTCTCACTGTAGCTCAGGCTGACCTGGAATTCACAGTCTCAGGATGGCGTTGAACTCATGGTGATTCTCCTACCTCTGCCTCCCAAGTGCTGGGATTAAAGGCGTGCGCCACCACGCCCAGCTTTATAATTACATTTTTTAACTCATGAACATAAACAAGTTCCCAGTAAAGTGTTCTTTTCATTCTACAGATCATTGTGATTTAATTATTTCCCAAAATCTGAATATCATGTATTCAAAGTATCTATAAATCCATATACAAAATTTTCTCTTATTTTTAATATCACATGAGATGATCTCTACCATCCAACATGATCAAAATGTGTGTAGAAATTTCTTTATACATATTGGCCACCTAGCGTCAAAACACAGCAATAACAGGCAGACTGTAACTGTTCCCGGCAAGCTTGACAAGACATGTTTTACAGCAACAGAAACAACTCATGGCAAGAATTTCTAAAGTCTTTGAATCTTAGAAGCTTGTACATGTTGAATATACTCCCACAACAGAAACACATCAAAATGAGCAGCCAAAATTTTTAAATGAAAAAATTTAGTATCATAAATAAAAATGATGTATTCATTCCAAAATGCTGGGGGGGAATTTTTTTAAAGGGGTACTAAAAGAAAATGAGATAAAATGTAATCATATGTGCAAATGCAGCCAAAAATAAAAGGAGCTATGTTCAATCTCTTCACACGTTTTTAATGTGGAAGTTAATTAGACAGTGTAATGAGCCACAAAAGGAATTAGTAGAATTGCCAATATTAATGGTACGCAGAGAAATATCTGCCTAGACAACTGATGGGAAACCTATAGAAATCAAGTTCTACCAAGTAGTAATGACAAACACAAGTGAACAACACGCAGTAAGTTATCTGTTAGGAGGTATCAGGACACTGTCATTGAAGTGGATTTACGACATACTTGACTTTATATAGTTAACACCTGTCCTTAGTATAATTCAGTAAAGTAAAAATGATCACAATATCACAAAAGACAGCTATTGGCTTTAATAATTAAATTTTATGAATGCCCAAAAGGCTGAAATTTACAACTGTGTTTATTTTGAACTTTAAATTTAGAAAAATGACCCTATAACTCTATGATAAGGAAGAAATTTTTTTGTATTTTGTTTTGCTTTTAACTCTTTTTCTTCTTATAAGCAAGAAGCATAGTTAAAACTATAGTAAGATGAAATTGAGCAGTGCTAAGCCCATGCTTTAGAATTCAGAATAGAAATATCTTTAGTTATGATCTTTTTGTTTTGTTTTGTTTTGCTTTTTGAGGTACAGTCTCATTCTAGCCCGGACTCACATGCTACTCACTCTGTAGTCCCAGGCTGGCCATGACCTCACAGCAATCCTACGTCTATCTCCTGAGTGCTGAAATTAAAGACACGCACCACCACACCTGGCTATTAGTTATACTCTTCATGGACAAGCTGTTCATTTACTTAAACAGCTTAAGTAAGTACTGTTTCTTTAATAATTACTAAAAATGCACAAGCTCCTATTGGGTATTACTGTGTAGTACTACACTTTGTAAACACACATGACCTTATCTTGTAGATTCATAATATAAGCTAAAGAATAAAAAGCATTTTAGCCACTGAAATCTACCAAAAACAATTATTCTTCTTTATTTCAATGGGAAATAGACTCAACTTATGAAGGGGGTGTCTTTCAATAGTTTATTTGTTGTTTAAAATTCAGTGTGTCCCTGTTCTGTGTAAATAATGATTAAAATGGAAGTTAGATTCTCATACTTGTGTACAATGAAATAAAACTTCATAAAACAAAACATTGAATCAAGTTCTCAATTTATACCCCTACCAGTGTAGAAACATCATTTGAGCTCAATGACAGTCAGGGAACATGACAAGGAGACATACTTCTGACATTTCACAAATTATTCCAAGAAGCCCCAGTCCCCTGAACCACCCAGGCACCTGGGTGAAGAAGGGTTTATTTCATCCTGTCAATGAAAGGAACATTCCCAATTGTCATGGGCTGAATTCTGTGTTCCCCTACCTCTAACGTCTCAGCATTTTGAGACAGTGTCTTTTCAAAAGTAATTAAGTTGTAACCTGGTGTGGCAGGCACTCAGGAGGCAGAGATAGGAGGATTGCTATGAGTTCAAGGCCACACTGAGACTACCGAGTGAACTCCAGGTCAGCCTGGGCTAGAGTGAGACACTACCTTGAAAAACCAAGAAAAAAAAAAAAAGTAATTCAATTAAAATGGAAGTTTTTAGAGGGAAGAGGGAGCACTAATCCAACCTAGCCCTCATGATAAAAGGGAATTTGGACAGACATGTACAAAAACAGAACACCAAGGGAGAGGCATATCTATAAGCCATGGAAAAAGGCCTTCAAGAAAACAAACCTGTATCAGACAGCTTCAGGTTCACTGAGATGAACTTCCAGACCAGGCACAGTTATGGAGGAAGGGATATTTATTGAAGCTTTCAGATCCAGGGGAAGTTCCATAATGGCAGAAGAAGCTGGCCTGCCTTCACAGGCCCAAGCAGACAGAGAGAGAAGCACAAGCCAAAGCCAAAAGCCACACAGCACACTTAAGAACTCCAGCTAGGCACACTTTGCATATCTTTAGATTGAAATCTGAAACCCACCACCATCCCTTAAAGTCCACACAATGGCACTGACTCCAGCCAGGTAGCTGAAGATGCAAACTACAAACAAACTGAATATATTGGGGGGCATCTATTCTATTCAAACCATCACATTCTGCCCTTGGCCCCCAATAGATTTATAACCATCACACATTGTAAATTGTACTCAGTTCAATTTCAAAGGTCACCACAGTCTTGACCAATTTAAGATATAAAGACCTGTAAAATCAAACAAGTTAAACATTTCTAACATATAAAGGCACAGAGTAAACATTTTCAACTGGTATAAGGCATAGCAAGGAGAGACTAAAACAATGCAAACTCAACCACCATCAAACAAACATCAAACTTCTGCAGTTCAAGTTCAATATATCCAGAGACTAACAGTCTCCAGACTTTCCAATTCCACCCTTCCAGCTGGGCAGAGTACCCGGGGAACACTTCCATCCCAGGCCAACAATGCGCTCCATGGTAGCCCTTGCACAGTCCTGGTATACACAAAACATCTTCAGGTCTTCATGCAAACTATGGTCCATCTTCCAAAGGCTCTTTTAGCCTATCAGGGCATCAGGCCCTGCCTCATGCCACATCTCAGCAGGAGCTCCTGGCACCGTGTGCAATTCATGACCACTCCTTGCATTTTTCATGCTTCTGAAACCAATACCAGGTGTGCAGGACACAGCCATATTCTTAATTCACTGACAAAATAAATCATAACCTTGAAAAGCAGGTTCCTTCTCCAGTCAACTCTTTCCAAAAGTGTTTGCATTTCTATGATAGTCTTTCCTCAGGCGTCCTTTCCATAGTAAAGCAATTGGACCATCTTCCTTTAAGATTGCTAATGTGTTTGACAATAGCAGATTCAGTAACCTAAAACCAGTCTCAGTACCTGTAATTTTAACTTGCTTGGGGTTTTCCAGCTTAAAATCTTAAATCTCTCAGTCCAATATCTTTAGCCAAGCACATCAGCCCATTACAAATTTAACCTTGATCAAACTCTCTGGGCCTGGGCAGCAGGACGCAGCCAGCCCTTATGCCAGTAGCCCGGTTCCAACAAAGTCCTCTGCACTCTTTCCTTCCCCTTAGAAAGCTCATAAGCCAAGCCTCGAAGTTCAATATTGTCTGCACTTAGCATTCTCAGACTCTCATCAGAATAGTCCATAAAACTTGGCTTACCACTCCAGAAGACATCTTCAGTTGCAAGCACCATGTCCATGCCTATTCCTCCAAAACAAAGTTTCCAAAAGATCAACATCCACATGGTCAGGTTCATCTCAGTCCACTCCTTGGTACCAAGTTCTGTAGCAGACAGCTTCAGGTTCACTGAGATGAACTTCCAGACCAGGCACAGTTATGGAGGAAGGGATATTTATTGAAGCTTTCAGATCCAGGGGAAGTTCCATAATGGCAGAAGAAGCTGGCCTGCCTTCACAGGCCCAAGCAGACAGAAAGAGAAGCAAAAGCCAAAGCCAAAATCCACACAGCACACTTTAGGAACTCCAGCTAGGCACACTTTGCATATCTTTAGATTGAAATCTGAAACCCGCCACCACACCTTAAGATCCACACAATGGCACTGACTTCAGCCAGGTGGCTACAGATGCAAACTACAAACAAACTGAATATATTGGGGGCCATCTATTCTATTCAAACCAACACAAAACCTTACCTATACCTTGATCTCAGAACTCCAACATCAAAAACTGTGAGAAAATAAGTTTCTGTTGTTTAAGCCACCAGTCTATGGTACTTTGCTTTGAGACTTCAAAGTAATACACCCCCCTTTGTCAACAACTCCATATAAAACATGCCTCAAAGCAGGAGACCACCCAGGAAGCAGCATCTTAAACAGTTCCAGTTCTGATTTTGATAACCAGCCATACTTATGCCCCTGTACAGACCCATTTTCCTACTCAAGATTAAAAAAAAAAAAAACATACATGTCTAGAAAGAGAAGAATGTTGTAAAATGCACACACCTAAGAGAGGAAGAAAAAAAATCACTATTGTTTTAATTTTATTTCTATTGTATTTATTTGAGAAAGGGAGAGAATGGGCATGCCAGGGCCTCCAGCCACTGCAAACGAATTCCAGATGCATGTGCCACCTTGTGCATCTGGCTTACATGGGTCCTGGGGGATTTGACCTGGGTCCTTTGGCTTTGCAGGCAAACACCTTAACTGGTAAGCCATCTCTCCAGCCCCCCAAATCACTATTTTTTATACAATATTTTTTACAAATCAACAGAAGACAAATATTTCCAAGATGCATATATCTCCAGGCTTCTGAACTGGAATACAAAAGACTACTTCTGCTTGTTCAGATTTGGGTTATTGTGAAGTGAGTAATATTTTTAAAATTACTTATTGATCACATGTAGTATACAGTCACTGAGAGCAGTCTTTTGTATACTGTATATAGATGATTAGAGTTTTCTCTTCTCAGTAGCTGCCCTAACAGTGGGAATACCCTGAAATGGATAAGTGTCCAGTGATAAAATACAATAAGAAATTTTTCAGAACATCCCATAGCATAGGGAAGTTCTGACATTTTCACCTACTCTCTTGCCATTCATCTCTGCTTTTCAGACACAAAGAATTATCTGAACACAATCTTACGCAGGGCAAATTTACTGCAACCATAGCCTCCGCAGGATAATATTTAGCTTAAGAAAAAAGATCATTGTTTCTCAAACAAAAAAAAAAAAAAGATAGGATTTTAAAAAAGGTTCAACTTGCTTTCCGTATAATGTAAACTTCCTAAACCTTGGCTATATCCATGTCAGGAAGACATTTATACAATAATAACTATTCTAATTATAAGAGTTGTGAAGAACAGCCAATAAAGTTATTATGTAAGGATTTCTATTTGTAAAGACCAGTGGGATTTTCATCATTGAAAGAATAGGTCCCAAGAACCCTACATCAGCATAGCAGTTGAATAAGGTAACAATTCTTAATCCTTCCCTAAAGGGTCTTTACCTGAAGCTATTTTCTGAACTAAAATAAAAAGCCAAGTATTTCAAGAACTTATGGGCAGAATATCTGCTCTAACACTTGAAGCTCGTGTTTCCCATTAGAGTTCCAGCACATGGAAGGTAGCAAAAAGTCCTGTGTTGGACTGGAGAGATGGTTTAGCAGTTAAGGCACTTGCCTGTGGAGCCTAAGGTTCATTTCCGCAATACCCACATAAGCCAGATGCACAAGGTGGCACATGCGTCTGGAGTTGATTTTCAGTGGATGGAAGCCCTGGCACACCTATTCTCTTTCTCTATCTGCCTCTTCCTCTCTCTCTCTCTCTCTCTCTCTCTCTCTCTCAAATAAATAAATATAATATTTAAAATTTTTTTAAATGTCCTGTGATCAGAAATGGAGTCCTGGCTGGATTCCAGCCAACAGTATGCCTACATACCCACCTACTAGTCACCACTTCCATGCCTAGTAATATACACACTTGGCAACTAATAAAATCCTTGCATCAGTTCCTTGGGTTGTTGAACAAAATCTACATAGCAGAGAAAGCTAATTAAAAATCTCTTATAGGGCTGGAGAGATGGCTTACTGGTTAAGCACTTGCCTGTGAAGCCTAAGGACCCCAGTTCGAGGCTCGATTCCCCAGGACCCATGTTGGCCAGATGCACAAGTCTGGAGTTCATTTGCAGTGGCTGGAGGCCCTGGCACACCCATTCTCTTTCTCTCTCTCTCTCTCCTTCTTTCTCTCTCTGTCTGTTGCTCTCAAATAAATAAATCAAAATTTAAAAAAATATTTAAAGAAAAAAAAACTCTTATAATTGCCCCTCCAAGACATCAATTTTTTTTTTTTTTTGAAAAACAGTATTTCTTCTCAGGCTGGCCGGGGAAGGATGTGGCAGAAATTAAAGCTAGCCATAAAGGTCTAAAAGATGCATGACTGCTAGTTCTCATCACATCCTCTCTCCTCTCATTCACCCAGTGTAGGCCTTATAAAACATAGATATACCTGAACAATTACAGTGGGAAAGGCATATTCAATCAGAAAAGGAGTCCCAGTTGCAGATATTGTGCCAGATATGGCTGTGTTGATACAGCATATCCTCATGGCCTTGGGTATACAATATGCTATCGTTATTCTGATAAACACTTCATTTTTACATCATTTGTGGAAAGATCAAAAAGGTTTTATTCACTTAAAGTAAATACATGTGTGTGTATGTGTGTGTGTGTGTGTGTGTTATATATATATCATAACTAAGTTAATTCTTTGGCTCTCTGCCAAAATATAGCCCAGAGATACCTGAGCTGCTCATCTGGCAAAGTGTAACTCTGACCTATTATATTGACAGCATTATGATAACTAAGTTGCATAAGAAAACTGTCACATATACATTACAAGTATTATTGCATACAACATATGTATTCCAAGGAATTGGAGGCATTTTGGTTACCTTCACCTTGCTGGCACCCAACCAAAAGCAGCTGATGGAAGGAAAAAAAGGGGGGGTATTTTTGGGGTTTTTTTTTTTGTTCTTTTTTTTGGCTTATATTCTTGAGAGGAAGCTTATCACAGCAGAGAAAGGATAGTAGAGCAAAGGCTGGCCATCACATTTTGCTATAGCAACTGGCAGGAAGCAGCAAGACTTAGCTTAACTCTGCCAAGTTGAGCTATAATATTCTAGAGCCTTCACCCAGCAACACACCTCCTCCAGCAAGACTCCTCCTCCCAAAGTGCCACCTGCTAGGACCAAGCATTCAAAACACATGAGGCTATGGGGTGCATCTCACCAAACCACCACAGGAGGCAAATGCCATGTAATAGTATGCAGGATAAGTAATAAGTTGTATGTAACAATCCAGGCCAAGATACAACATCCTCTCTAAACAAGAAGAAATTATTTTATCTTGTATCTTCCCTACAAAAAAGTAAGCATGAAACAATAAATAAAGGAAAAAAGGAGCCAGGCGTGGTGTCGCACACCTTTAATCCCAGCACTCAGGAGGCAGAGGCAGGAGGATCGCCTTGAGTTCGAGGCCACCCTGAGACTTCATAGTGAATTCCAGGTCAGCCTGAGCTAGCATGAGAGCCTACCTTGAAAAACCAAAAAAAAAAAAAAAAAAAAAGCGTGCCTCGTATTCTACTTTGGGTGCAGGAAGCAACATATTACATGCTAGTAAATGCTACTCAAGATAGCACAAAAGCCAGGTGTTGTGGCGTACGTCTTTAATCCCAGCACTCGGGAGGCAGAGGTAGGAGGATTGCCGTGAGTTCAAGGCCACCCTGAGAATACACAGTTAATTCCAGGTCAGCCTGGGCTAGAGTGAGACCCCAACTCGAAAAACCAAAACCAAAAACAAACAAACAAGAAAAAAAGATAGCACAAAAGTCTACAAGCTTAAAATGAGATATAAAGCAGGAAAGAGCATGGTGGCAGGTCCACATTACAGTATTTGGGCCATGTGATCTAGAAAACCCTTTAGTACTGAAGGCATCAGTTATGGAGAAAAAAAAAAAAGATAGTATGTGTGATTTATGACAAGTGCTCAAATGGCATCATAATGTACATCGCTAGGGTTTGGATCGAAGTAGTATCTGAAGCAGTGAGTTACAAACCATGAAAAAGAAAGGGAGGGGACTGGAGGGGGAGAAAGGGAAGGGAAAGAGAAATGGAAGGGGAGGGAAAAAGGAAAGGGGGAAATGGAAAGAGGAGGGGAGGAAAAGACAAAGAGGGCGTAGGGAAACAAAGGGAAGGAGGTGGCTGGGAGGGGAGGAGAGAAGGGAATAAAAAAGAAGGGAAGGGAAGGAGAGGTAACTGGAAGAGAAAGGAAAGGAAGAAGATGGAGGGAAGGGGAGAGGAAAGAAAGTAGAAGGGAGGAGAAGAGAGGAGAGAAAATGGAAGGGAAGAGATAAAAAAGGAAAGAACAATAAAAAGAAAAAAAAATCCCCTTGGAGTGTTATTTGGACCGTGGTAGCCAAAGACAGAGAACCTGAGATCACTTGACCAATGGACCAGAACTGACCATTATTAAGTGTTCTGCCAGATCCATAGAAGCCAGATATGGCAGTTTGAAGCAGATATTTCCTCACGTGTTTTGATTGAGTGGTCCCCAGTTGGTGGTAATTTGGGAGGTGGAGCCTTGCTGGAAGAAGCGTCACTAGGAGTGGACTTTGAGGTTAATTAGCTCAGCTTGCAAATGCTAGCTAGCTCACTTGGACTAGTCTCTTCCCCTTCTTCTTGCTTATGCTAAGCTTTCCCTGCCATGATGAAGCTTCCCCTTGAAACTCTAAACTGAAATAAACCCTTTCCTCCCGTCAGCTGCAACAAGAGAGTAACTGCTATACCAGACTAAAGCCCTTCTCGCTGGACAGCCCCCCTTCAGTGACTAAGACAAATCAATACGAAGCCTCGGTCCCCCTTCAAGTTGCGACACTTAAGTGGCCAGCACCGGTTCCAGAACTCTCACCTTGAGACTCCGAGACCATGTTTGCTACTGCATGGAAGCTCTGCTTCTGGCTGTTCCCTTCATGGAACGCCCATCAACTATTGTCCCAAAGGGCATTCTTCAGCAAGTTTCTCACAAACCAATCTGTAGTTCAGAGTCTTGTTCCCAAGTAAACCTACCTAGGATAGAAACATTTTAAAACTCTGCTGAAATTCATAAATTAAGTTCAGGAAATGGAAAAAGTACACCTTCCTTCTGGATTTTTATATAATAAGACTGAACTATTTTCAATTTTATCAAGAAGAAAGGACTGTAGGAGAAGATGACAGGTTTTTTTTCTTTTTTCCTCTATAATTGAGTAACGCATCTCCCTTATTGCTTCAAAGTTACTATATAATCAGTTGTATAGGCCTTCACATCCCAAGTTCCTGAAATTGGACCTGGGGGAGTAGATGTAAGCCCAGAGAAATACTACCACTCATTTTTCAGCAAAGTCAACAAGTTTAACTCACAAACTGTACTCATTTTTTACTCCTATGAAAATTCCAACTTTTCCTCATTCATGCAGCAAACATTTACTAAGCACCAAAAATATGCCTGCATTCTATAATATGACACCACTCTATGTATACCTTCAAATACATGAAGCAAGTAAATGTTTCAAATACGCTCGGATATGAAATTGTTGGTAACCATTCAATTTCTCTCTCCTTTACATTTTGTTGCCTCTTCATTGCAAGTCACAAAGTCAACGAGGCAATGATAATCAGAGTAGATATCAAAAGGACATTTAAATTGGAATCACTTTCTATTTACCAAAGATACTCTGAAGGACATTTTTTCCAGTCAGTTACACATTTACATACAGAATTCAATAATATCATACTTGCAAAGTAGCTAGACGTTTTGGCATTCTGGATTTGAGGTGAGAGGATTAAAAGGCATTATATAAAAACTATGATTTATACTAAATGAGAAAGGGTAAGGGCAAAATATCATTTTAATTACTGACAATAAATATGTCAAGGTGAATATAACAAAGGGAAAATATTAAATTGGAAAGCATTTTTGAAGAAAGCAGAAAAAACATTTAGACGTTCCTCTTATTAGTACTTTATCTCTGTAAATTGATGAATAAAAATATGTTCCAGCTCCAAATATAAAAATGTTGATTGACTTGGAATTCTAATATAGAACTAAATGAAGCTACTTTGGTTATGTGAAGGGTATGAGTGAAAAATTAGCTTTGGTTAAAATTATAAGTGAAACCAGAGGTCAAATTTTATTTATATTTAATAGAGAACTTAATGAAGAAGTTACTAACCAAAGGGCTTTTAGAAATATGAGACATAGGTAGGCACAGGAGAAGATTAGAGAATATTTACACGTAGCGATCACAAACTTTAAATCAAATCTATACTTAATGGAAATGAGCATAAACCAGGTTTTCTGCATACCAAGGGAAAAGAGCTGTTCTAGAATATTCAGTGTTCTCTTTAATAGTAAATTCTAAGTACTGCTGACTCTAAACTTTGAGATCATATATTTGTTTTAAGGAACATTTATTTGCTAAAAAAAATGATGTTCATTTAAAATTGTAAGAAATATTTGAATTTGTTCACTAAACTTAATGATAATGAAATCACAGACTATATTATAGATGCTTTTACTATCAATTATCTACCTAACACACAGACCTGTGCTGACTTCCATTATGTAGAACTATCTTCAAATGTTCTTCTTTTAATGGCTTATTATAATAAGAATACAATTCTGGCACATTACCTTTAAACCAAGACAACCTCCTTCTTTCTACACAGGGAGTAGTTAACAGCCTATGCTGTAGACCTGGAATTTCTTTTTCAAGCCTCACGGTTAGTAGATCAAGATGATGTGAGATAAATACTGAAAAAACTTAGTAAGTTTTGCAAGGTGAAAAAACTTGTGAACAAAATTACTACAGATTTTTAAATCAAGTAAATTGCTGAAATATTACTTAAAAAATACTCAAAATCCTCTTCTAAAGGCTAAAGAAACAGAAAGCAACTACCAGGGGAAGAATAAACCTGAAACACCTTAGAACGAGATTAAAGTATGTCATAAAAACACAAATAAATTAACAAACTTGCAGAAAAGCAAATACAAGTTAACACCTATTTTGAAAGTAAATTTACAGAGTTAAGTGCTCTTACCTAAAAGAAATAAGCACAAAATAATGAAACGGGGAATGAAATATCAAAGCCAAGATCGAATATTCTTTGAAAATATTTGATTAAAACGATAATGAAATAGCACTACATAACCATTAGAATAGCCAAATGCTGAGCCCAGGTTACACCAAAGTTTGGAGGGATACAGAACACCAGGAGCTCTTATGCATTGCTGGTACCTATCACAGGCTCCAGGCACCCCTAGGAGATTGCCCCAGGATGTCAGAGAGTACCTCCAGAGTACCCTGTTCCTATAGGAATTAGATGGAAGTGTTTCCCTGGGAATAGCCATTGTGGAAGAGAATCAGCAGTTTCTTACAAAACTAAATATTCTCTTACCATTTAATTCAGCAACTGTATTGTGTGATATTTGCCAGATTAAGTTGGAAACTTTTGTTAATGTGAAAACTTGTACACAGGTGTTTAGCTTTATTCAAAATTTGTAAGCATAGGGCCAGAGAGAGGGCTCAGTGGTTAAGGTACTTGCCTGCAAAGTCTAACAACCTCAGTTTGATTCCCTAGTGTCCACATATAGCCAGATGCAAAAAAATTTGGAAGCACCCAAGATGTTCTTCAGTAGGTGAATGGATAAACTGTATTGCATCCAGATAATGGAATTTATGTATTTATTCATTTATTTATTTATTTAAGAGAGAAAGAGAGAGAGAGAGAAAGAATGGGCACACCAACACATCCAGCCACTGCAAATGAACTCCAGATGCATAGATGCATGCACTACCTAGTGCATCTGGCTTATGTGGGTTCTGGGGAATCGAAACTGGATCCTCAGGCTTCATAGGCAAGCACCTTAACCACTAAGCTATGTCTCCAGCCTGGAACATTTTTTAACACACATACATAATCTATCAAAGCATAAAAAGTTATGGAATAAATTGAAATACAAAATACTGAGTGAAGCAAATCTGAAAAGTCTACTGTATAGTTCTAGACTTGTGACATCCTGGAGAGAACTGTATTTAGTGATTACAAAGGGTGAAAGTGAGAGGAAATGGATAGGCAGAACACTGAGGGATTTTATGCAGTGAAACTACTTTGTATGATATTGTAACAGCAGATACACATAGTGGTACACATTTGAGTTTCTCAAGATACTCCATGTCTCAGATACCAAACATGAAGCTACAGTGTTTAATATTTGCTCTGCTGGTGGTATTTGGTTGATTCCACCTTTCTGGGCCCCTATTTCTCTCCCTCTCTCTTCCTCTCTCTCTCTCTCTAATGAAATGTGTTGTAGTGACCTTTACATTACTGAGACAGAGCAACCAACCAAAAGCAGCTGATGGGAGGAAAGGATTTGTTTTGGCTTATAGTCTCAAGGGGAAGTTTCATGGTGGCTGGGGAAAAGCATGGCAGGAGCGGACTGAACATCGCCTTTGCCACAGCACGCGGGAAACAGCAGCTGGAGAGCGAGCTGAGCTTTGACAAGAGGGAGCTGGCTGTAACGCCCCTAAGCCCACCCCCAGTAACAAGGCAAGGCTCCACCTCCCAAAATGCCACCTGCTGGGGACCAAGCATTCAGAACACATAAGCTTATGGGGGATATCTGATTCAAACCACCACAGAATGCTTACTGTGATGTTAATACTGATTGCCAACTTGACAGGATCCAGAGGTAGCTAGAAGATACTCCTCTGAGCATGCCTGTGAGAGATTTTATAGATTAGGTGCGAAAACTGACCCTAATTTGAGGCAGCACCGGTCCATGGACTGGTATCCCAGGCTCAATGAAAAGGAAAAAGCAAGCTGAGCAACAACATTCATGTCTCTGCTGCTTCCTGACTGAGGATACAATATGACTAGCTGCCTCGAGCTTCTGACACTCAACTTTCCTCAGTGGAGGACTGTACCCTCAAACAACTTGAATTGTCTTGACTCCTATCACAAAAGCAGCTTTGCTTAAGTTGGTTTTGTCAGGTCATTGCTGCAGCAATGACAGAAGTGAATAATATATATTCTCTGTCATTGTATGTGAAAACATATAACTTGGTTTTCTATTTTATAAGAGCTTACAGGTAAGACACTGCTTAGAGTTTCAGTGGAGACCAGATTTTTGAACAGTGTTAGGACTATAAGACTGAGGGGACTTTTGAAGACTTTTGAAGTTGTACAAAATGAATTTCTTAATATTTATTTATTTACTTAACAGAGAGGGAAGAAGGGAGGAAGAGAGAATGGCACACAAGTGCCTCCTCCAAACTCATGCACCACTTTGTGCAACTGGCTTTATGTGGGTACTGGGGAATTGAACCCAGGCCACTAGGCTTTGCAAGGAAGCACCTTTCATCCCCCCCTGAGTCATCTATCCAGCTCCAAACAAAATGATTTTTTTTTTTGAGTTAAGGTCCCGCTCTAGCCTAGGCTGACCTGGCATTCACTATGTAGTCTCAGGCTGGCTTCAAATTCACATTGATCCTCCTACCTCTACCTCTAACTGTGGGCATTTGGACGGCAGGGGCAGATTATTATGGTCTAAATCAGTAATGTCCCCCATAGTTTATGTTTTTAATGTTTTGTCCCCAGCTGGTAGCACTATTTTGGGAGGTGTTGGAAACTTTGGAAATAGAAGAAAGCTGGAAGAAGAAAATCACTGGGGATTGGGCCTTGGGGCATGTTATCATTGGCAACTTCACTCTGCTTCCTGGCCCAAGCTTCTCTGCCATGCTTTCCCCACCATGGTGAAATGAATGCTCTGAAACATACCAAAAATAAGCCCTTCCTCCCCTGTATCTGTCAGGAACTTCCCACAGCAATGCTAAAGTAATTAATTTATGGGGGACAGGTAAATAGGGCAATAACTCAGAATAGATAATTTAGAAAAATATATTCATTTATGAACACTTTGCATATGACAGGAGTGGCATGAGCTACTAGTGGCTAAAGGATGGGCTTTTTAACAAATGGGTCTGGGATAATTAGACTCTGACTGTACACCATTCATGAAAATTAATTCCAGTAAGATCGGAGAGGTAAATATAAAGAAAAAAATGATGACCATTTTAGAAGACAGTGTTGAGAACCTTTCTAAGACTTTAGAGAAATAAATTACTTTAAAACATGAAAATAAGATCAAACTGTAGACTTCAAGATTCTAGCATTTTTATTCTGAAAGAATTATGTTCATCAAATGGCAGCATAAATGGGTGTAAAGAGAAAGAAAGCTACAAATTAGGGTGTTGTAGTTACCTTCTCACTGCTGGGATAAAGCACCCAACAAAAATCAGCCGATGGGAGGAAAGCTTTTGATTTTGCCTTATGGACTTGAGGGGAAGCTTTGTGATGGCAGGGAGAGCTTGGCATGAGCCGAGGCAGGGCATCACCTGTGGAAAACAGCAGTAGGACCGTGAGCAAAGGGGAGCTGGATACTTCCTCCAGCAAGACTCCACATCCCAAGTTACTATTAGCTGGGATCCAAGTATTCAAAACACATGAATTTATGGGGTACATCTGACTCAAATCACCACAAAAGGAGAATATATTTTCAGCATACATTGTTAGAAATGCTAATATCCAAAATATATTTTTAAAATATTTTTTACAGGGACTGAGGATGTAGCTCAGTTGGTAAAGTACTTATATAGTATACACAATGCCCTGGGCTCAATCTCCAACCCCATATAAACTGCACATGATATGTCTAATCCCAGCACTTAGAAGATGGAGGTAGTAGGATCAGAAATTCAAGGTCATTCTCAGCTACAGTGAGTCTGAACTCAGCCTAGTATACAAGAAACCTTATCAAATAAATATAGATTGATAGATAACTCTTACAAACCAGTATATAGTGTATTGAAGGAAAAATATTTCCGACGTACAGTTCTCTCTTTCCTTGCCCATTTTATAAATAATGAAGTTGAGACTTGCAGAGATAAGTAACTTGTCCAGTGCTAGGCATTTTTGACTCCACAATCCAACTCTTAAGCCCTACAAGTTTCAGTGGAAATTTTAAATCAAGCCTTCCTTCTAAGTTTGAGGGAATAATTAATTATATTTTATTCATTACAGCCTTGACAACTAGCATTGTCTGAACATTCCATGTACTTACTAAGTGCTTGTTGAACTAAACCTAATACTGATTGTGTTGGGAAGTTATCTGCAGAACCATAATATACAGTATGATATGCAGTTCTTTTTTGGTATTTATATGTACTTTGGATGTGATTGGGTGTCTTTAGGCCACTCTTACATCATCCTTTGAGAACTAGAATCAATTTTTTCAATCATTTGAAACAAAAGTCTAATTCCCATGGTATTAATAAGTATGTAGATCTTTGTAAATCAGAAGAGCCAAGCATCCTAATTCCTTTGAAAGACCTAGGATGTTTTCTCAAATTTTCAATTTTGACAGCACCCAGACTTTCTCTCTCTGTGCTACTTTTAGTTACCTCTACCTCCAGAGTCATCCCTGAATCTGTAGTGTAGGACAATTTAGCTAGGGCTTATAGGAATTTTCTATCTTCACTGTAGCAGATTATATTTTCCATCCAAAGATGACCACAATAAATCCCATCCCACAAGTCTGTCTCTTAAGTACTGCTGTGTTTGGGATTTCCTTCTTAGTTCACAACTTTTTCTTGATACAGTCTTCCTCATTTGTACTACCTGTTTCCTATGCTTTTACTCTCATCAGCATGCTAATGGCCCCTAAAACCTCAACACTGATCTTCATCCTCAGACTTACCCAAATCCTGATAGCAAAAATCATATTGATGTATAACACTCATGTTCCTCACAGGTAATATTCCTTCTCTTAAATCTGGACAGACAATTAAGACTGCTCCAACTAATAAAGTGTGGTGACTAGCTCATAAAAATATGCACTATCACTCCATCTCTTGGGTTGCTCTCTCTTTTGGCCCAGCTAGCATGCTTGCAGTAACAAAGCAGCCACATAGAGAGGCCATATGGAATTGATGCATGCATCTGACCAAGAACCCCAACTGAGGCCCAGAAAACTGCTGGTATTAATTGTCAGTGTGGTGGTTCGAATCAGATGCCCCCCACAAAGTTGTGTTTGGAATGCTTGGTCCCCAGCTGGTTGCAGTTTGGGAGATGGAGTCTTGCTAGAGGTGGTTGTTGGTGTTGGCTTTAGAGTGTCATAGCCAGTTCCCCCTTGCTGGAGCTTGACTCGCTGTCTTGCTGTTGTCTTCCATCTGCTGTCACAAGGAGTGAAGTCCAGCCTCCCTGTTCTGGGATTATCTTTCCTCCTGCCATCATGAAGCTTCCCCTCAAGACTGGAAGCCAAAATAAATCCTTTCCTCCCATCCACTGATTTTGGCTAGGTGTCTTGTCCCAGAAACATGAAGTTAAATATGACAGTCAGCTCCATAAGGATGTCTTCACATGATTCCAGTCCCATGCATATAGTTCTCCATACCATCCCAGATAATACCTCAAAACTTAAGCAGTCTTTAATAAACGCTGCTCAAAATACAGATTCATGAATAAAATCAATGATTGTTGTTGCTTGAGTCATTGAGTTTGGGGTGAGCTGTAATACAGAAAAACAACTGAAATAGTTATTCAACGCTTCTCTCATCAACACTAAAGATCCACTCTCCATAGAAAATAGAGGATAAGCTGGGTGTGGTGGCGCACGCCTTTAATCCCAGCACTCGGGAGGCAGAAGTAGGAGGATCACCATGACTTGGAGGCCACCCTGAGACTACATAGTCAATTCCAGGTCAGCCTGAGCCAGAGTAAGACCCTACCTCTAAAAACAGAAAACAAAAAGAAAAGAAAATAGAGGATAAGATGGGGGTGGTGGTGCATGCCTTTAATCCCAGCACTTGGGAGGCAGAGGTAGGAGGATCACCATGAGTTTGAGGCTACCCTGAGACTACATAGTGAATTCTAGGTCAGCCTGAGACCCTACCTCGAAAAACCAAAAAAAAAAAAAAAAAAAAAACTTAAAAAAAATAGAAGATAATAGAAAATATTTCTAGTCATATTTGTTATGAAATTAATATATTAAATATGTTTTCTATAGTATATAATTATAGTATTAAAGAAAATAATTATAGTAATAAATTTAATCTACAGTAAATTTATTGTAATTTATTCCATAGTTTATAATAATAACTCTCACATGAGAATTTAAATTACAGGCTGGAGATAAGGCTTAGCCTTTAAGGTGCTTGTCTGTGAAGCCTAAGGATCCAAGTTCAGTACCTACATAAGCCAGATGCACAAGGTGGCACATGCATCTGCAACTAATTTGCAGTGGCTAGAAGCCCTGGTGTGCCCACTCTCTATCTGCCTGTCTGTCTATCTGTCTCTGTCTGTCAAACAAACAAATAAATAAAATGTTTTTTTAAAGAATTTAAATTATTAATAGGGCTGGAGAGATGGCTTAGCCATTAAGGTTGTTGCCTGAAAAGCCTAAGGATCCAGTTTCAATTCCCCAGAACCCACATAAGCCAGATGCACAAAGTGGAGTTCATTTGCAGTGGCTAGAGGCCCTGGTGAGCCCATTTTCTCTTTCTCTTTCTCTCTATCTGACACTTTCTCTCTCTCTCTCCCTCCCTCTCTTTCAAGTAAATAAATAAATAAAACATTTTTTAAAAAATTAAAAATAAATTATTATTATAGTGCTGGGAATGTATCACAATGGTAGAATGCTTGGTTAAGAAGTATGAAGTGGGCTGGAGAGATGGCTTAGCCGTTAAGGCATTTGCTTGCAAAGCCGAAGGATCCCAGTTTGACTCTTAAGAGCCCACGTAAGCTAGATGCAAAAGGGAGCTCATGCATCTGGAGTTCGCTTGCAGTGGCTGGAGGCCCTGGCACGGTCATTTTCTCTCTCTCTCTCTCTCTCTCTCTCTCTCTCTCTCTCTCTCTCTCTCCCCCCCCCCTCTTTTTCTCTCTCAAATAAAAAAATAAAAATATATTTAAAAAAAGAAGAAGTATAAAGCTGCCGGGCATGGTGGTGCACGCCTTTAATCCCAGCACTCAGGAGGCAGAGGTAGAAGGATTGCCATGAGTTGGAGGCCACCCTGAGACTACATCATGAATTCCAGGTCAGCCTGGGCTACAACAAGACCCTACCTTGAAAAACCAGAAGAAAAAGAAGTATGAATCCATGAATTCAATTCCTAGTCCTGAAAAACATAAATAAATAAATAGTTAAATTATTAAACTAATTATAATGTTATTATTGTTGGTATTATTTTTATAAATGTTATCATTGATTCCCAAGATAAAATAGAGGCCTTTATGAATCATGATAAAAAGATAGGCAAACAAGATAAATCCCTTTGGGTCATTATTTAAATTTTGACATTGGGGAGGCAAAGGTAGGAGGACCACCTTGAGTTCAAGGCTACCCTGAGACTATGTAATGGATTCCAGGTCAGCCTGGACTAGAAGGAGACCCCACTTTGATAAACAATAAAAGGGGAGTGGAGAGATGGCTTAGCAGTTAAGGTACTTGCCTGCAAGCCCAAGGACCCAGGTTCAACTCCGCAGTACCCACGTAAGCCAGATGCACATGGTGGCACTTGCATCTGAAGTTTGTTTGCAGTGGCTAGAGGCCCTGGCATGCCCATTCTCTCTCTCTTTCACTCTGTCTCTTTCTCCCTCTCAAATTAATTAATTAAAACAACAAAACCAAGCTGGATGTGGTGGTACACACCTTTAATCATAGCACAAAATAAAACTGAAATAAAACAAAAAAATACATTTTGAGATCTACAATGATGAACCACAACAAAAGCAAACATTCATTGCAGAATGTGTCCTTTGAAAGCTTATTCCTGTCCACCTGTGCAGTATGTTGCATACACTCCCAAGGAAGTATGTCTCATTTAGAGTTTGGTCTTTTCCATCATCAAGCACAACACAGTGAATTAGTACATTTTGGGATCAATAGTCCTCCAGGAGCACATGATGATATTCAGAGTTGAGGACCCTGAACCAATAGTGATTAAAGCAACAGTGACAGAGCACAGTGGCAATTGCTATCTGGACTGCAACTGTCCTTGGTTTTCTTCCATATGTATCATGAAACTGATTTTTCATGGCTGCTAATCTAAGAGATGCATGATTGTTCAAGCAGCAAAAGATTTCTTGTGTAGAGGTCAAAGTTAATTTTCAGATTCTGGACATTTTTAGCTTTACTATATAAGCTGAGTGGACTCATGAGGCAAAGGTTGAATGAGAGTCAGTGTGAATTTGTAAATACTGTTGCTTTTATTCATTGCACTATAATTTATGATTCCCTTTGCTGTTCAGTTTTTTAAGTCAGTAAATAACCTTCCTAATTACTAGGCATGAGGATATATAATAATTAAAGGTGGCTTTCATTTTACAGTTGTTTTCTGACATAGGAAATTATACATTGCAAGCTTGGGTACGCCCTTGAAGATTCTTGTGTGTGTTGCTCATCTGTAGAAACATTATATCTAAACATTGTCTTAATGTTTTAAATTATGTACTCAAACATGTAAGAATCAATAATACTGACCTGCTGCTGACTGTTTCCTTATTGTCACATACCATAAACTTCTAATCTGTTTTCTCAATATCAAGTAACCCACTAAAGGGGCTGGAGTTATTCTATGTAACAAATGTATATTGATTACACTCCTCTATAAATGGATTTTATAAAAATGGATTTTTTTTTTACCAGTTTATAGGTCACCAGGCAAAGATGAAGATGGTGAAAATAATTTATACTTAGCAGTGGGACCTTTTAAAAAAATTGTGGACAGTTTTCATACATGCTTGCATATACAATGTATTTTGATCATAATCCCCTCTAGCAGTGTGAACATAAAATGCACCCTAGGCTGGAGACATGGCTCAGCTGTTAAAGCACTTGAATGCTTAATTACCTGGTTAAATTTCCGAGTACCCATGTAAACCGGGTGTACACAGTGGCTCATGCATCTGGTGTTCGTTAGCAGTGGTTAGAGGCCCTGGCACAATCATATTCAATCTCTCTCTCTCTCTCTCTCCCTCACACACACACACACACATCTCTCTGCTTGCAAATAAATATAATGTATATTTTAAAATGTACCCCATAGTCTCATATGTTTTGAATACTTGGCTCCCTACTAGTGACAATTTAGGAAAGTTGGTGGAGCCTTGTTTGAGGGCGTGTGTCATTGAGAACAGGCCTTGAGATTAGTCCTGCCCCACTGGGTGTTTGGGAGCTCAATCTTGCTGCTTCTTTCCAGCTTCTATGACAAGATATGATGCCCTCCTGTCTGTTCTGCCATGTTTTCCCTGTCATAATGACACCTCCCCTTTAAACTAAGCTTAAATAACCCCTTTCCTTCCATAATCTGTTTCTTCTCAGGTATTTTGTTCCACCAACAAGACTGTAACTGCTATACCTTCCATTTCTTAAGTTTTCCCCCTATTGTATCCCCCTTCTACTGAACCCCTTCTTCCCCACTAGTTCCTATTATTTTGTTTTTCAGCTATCAATACATTGATTGGCTTCATTCTTTTTTAAAAGAAATTTTTATTATTTATGTATTTATTAGAGAGAGAGATACAGAAAGATTGGGCATGCCAGAGCCTCCAGCCACTGCAAATGAACTGTAGATGCACACACCACCTTGTGAGTCTGGTTTACATGGGTCCTGGGGAATTGAACCAGGGTCCTTTGGCTTTGCAGGCAAACAACCACTAAGCCATCTATCCAGCCTGGCTTCGTTCTTATACAGGATTACATAAGGCCATTCAAATGCATGTGTACACTGTACTTTGTTCATATTCCCCACCAAACTCCATTACTCTTCCCCTTTCCCCCTTCCTTCTTCCTTTAGTTACCATTGTTTCCTAGACAGCTTCTCGTCTACTTTCTTATCAAATGTACTAATGTTTACATGCGCTTTCATGTACCTAAAATGTGTGGAATCCATTAACAAGAGAAAATGTGATATTTGCTATTTAAAAATAGTATAATTTGCTTAATAGGATTATCTGCAGTAGAATCCTGTTGTTTTTTTTTTTTTATTTGCAGAGGGCATAACTTCATCCTTATTGTGTGTGATTGTGTGTGCATATGGGTGTGACATCATTTGTGTGTGCAGGTGTGTGGAGGGCCAAGTTTATTTCCCATTATATTTTGATATCGTTTTTTCCCTCCTCCATCATACACAATAACATATTGACAGGCTCAATACTGTGCAGGTAACAACCACTCTGAGGTCATGAATGCAATAGTCATTCCATGTCCAGAAGACATTTCAGTGTACTCCTCCCCATCCTTTGTATCCTACATTCTTTCTATCACCTTTTCCATAATGTTCTCTGAGCTTCTTTGGCAGTTGTAATAGAGAAGTCTCATTTATATGAGCTCCCAAATATCATTTATTTTTAGCACTTTAATGAGTTTTGAATCTTCCCAATAACCGCCATCTGCAAAACAGAGTTTCTCTGACCAAAACTGAGAGAAGCACTAATATATGGGCATAGACATAAACACTTATAGGGCAATTGGATGGGAACGACATACCCATTTGGCCAAACAATAGTAGTAGTACCTTCCCCTCTAGGGCTTATGACCTTCCAAGCCAGTGGAAGCCACTGGGTTTTCCTTCCCATGAAATGGGCCTCAAATCCAATCAGAGAATAATTGGTTACTCCCATAACAGTCAAGCCACTATTGCACCAGTGGGCACATATGGCCTGGGTAAGTAGTTGTGTAGCTCAGAGGGTCCACGGCTGGTTAAGACTCTTGGCATTTCTCTGCCAGCAGCCTGCATAACACTTGCAGCAGTATGATAGTTAGTCAGCAGGAAGGAGGCTTCCCCCTCAGTTCTAGCTTGATTTCTCAGTGTCCCAGAACCAAAGCAGGTGGTATCTTCAGCAGTAGGGTCTTACCAACTAGCTCTGGTGGTCAACCAAGAGCACTAGCAATGGCCTGTTTTGTTTGATTTTGGGGGGAAGGCTCATTGACCTCCATGACTAACAACTCCCTGGAGGTATACCACCCTGGCACTGGGATTTTCCTGTAACAAACTACAGCTTCTGGGTGCAGCATTCTACATCCCCACAGGATACTTCTCCCAAAACTCTTTTTTTTAATTATATATTTTTTAAATTTATGTATTTGAGAGAGAGAGAGACAGAGAATATGGGACACCAGGGCTTCGTGCCACTGCAAATGGACTCCAGATGCATGCCCCACTTTGTGCATCTGGATTTACATGGGTACTGAGGAACTGAACCCAAGCCAGTAAGGTTTGCAAGCAAACGCTTTAACTGCTTAGCTATCTCCCCAGTCCTGAATTGTACTTTTGAATTAGCTAATAAACAAATAGGTTTCCATATGGCTTATCCATAATATCTTAAGCATTGGTTAGCCCTCCTCCAGCCCCTTTTCTCCTTAATCCACCTCTCCAGTCACACTTAGACCTTTCCATTCACAGTATTTTGTCCCTCTACTTACACATCTACTAGCTACTCCTCTTAAGTACTCCCCTTTCCTCCTTTCTAATGACTCATTTCTGGCTTCCTGCCTCTGCTATTGACTCATACTCCAACTTACATACAAATCTAAAAATTCAAAGCAATGATTTATATACAAGAGAAAGCATGTTGTATGTCAACCTGATTCTTGGTTACCTCACTTCGTTTTTTTAAATACTTATTGGCCATTTGTATTTCTTCTTTCAAGAACTCTCAGTTCAATTCTATGGCTCATTTTTTGCCATTTTAAAATTTATTATTTATTTATTTAAGAGAGAGAGGGAAAAGGGAAGAGGAAGAAGCAGATAGAAAGAGAGAATGGGCATGCCAGGGCCTCCAGCCACTGCAAATGAACTCCAGATACATATGCCACCTTGTACATCTGGCTTACATAGGTCCTGGAAAATAAAACCTGGGTCCTTTGGCTTTGCAGACAAGTGCCTTAACTGCTAAGCCATCTCTCCAACCCTTTTGCCATTTTTAAAATTTATTGATTGTTTTTGTAAAAATGCTGCACACATAGACTTCCTATTTCCCCCACCCCAATTCTGCCAAGGGTCTTTGGTGGGGTTATTGGTTTCATTGTGGGGACCAAGAGGCCTCAGTCATTCTCTGCAGGGATGGAGGAAACATGGTATGTCAGGGTATTCTTGCCCCACCTGAGGCTCTAACAATCTTTCTATCCCATCTTCCATGATTCTATGGCTCATTTTTGACTGGGTTGTTTGATTGTTTTCGTTCAGTTTTTTTTTTTGTTTTTGTTTTTTTTTTAGTTCTTTGCATGTTCTAGACTAATCTTCTGTCAGATATCTAGCAGATAAAGATTTTCTCTAATTCTATAGGTTATCATTTTTATTTTTTTTTTTAGAGCAAGAGTGAGAGCAAGAGAGAATTGGTGCTACAGGGCCTCAGCCACTGCAATCAAACTCCAGAAACTTGTGCCACCTACTGGACATGTGTGACCTTGCCCTTGCCTCACCTTTGTGCAACTGGCTTATGTGAGATCTGGAGCAAACATGGGTCCTTAGGCTTTGCAGGCAAGCACCTTAACCACTAAGCCATCTCTCCAGTCCTAGGTTATCTTTTGACTTGATTGGTTTCCTTAGTTATACAACTGCTTTTTAGTTTCATGAGGCTGAGGCACCATTTTTTTATTGTTTGCCTTATATACTGGGTTACTAGGGTCCTATTCAAAAACTCCTTCTGTATGTCTGTATCTTTAAATGTTCTATTTTTTTTCTAGAGTCATTTTGGGGCTTTATTTTTCTTTCTTTTTTTTTAGCATTTGAGGTCTTTGATACATTTGGCATTGATTTTTGTGCATGGCAAGAGATAAGGGTCTACAATAATTCTTCTACGTGTAGATGTCCAGTCTTCCCAGCAAAACTTGTTGAATATGCTGTCTTTTTTTCCAATGTGTATTTTTTTTTACTCTGTCAACAATGTTATGCAGACTCACCTGTATACTCTGTTCCATTCTAACCAACATGATTCTTCTGGCTGGGAGATTTTATTTCCATTTCAGTTCATTACTTGCTGTAGATCTGTTTAAATTACCTCATCTCAGTTTACCTTTGATCAGTCATAGGCATCAAGAAATTCATCCCCCTTTTTTTTTTTTTGATTTTCCTATTTGGTGGACTATAGATTTTGAAGTATGTCCTTAGAGTTCTCACAACTTCATTGATATGTATTATAGTGGCTCCTTTCTCATGTCTAATCTCCTTGATATGGGTCATCCCTTTGTCTTATAATTAATCTGGTTCAGTTTATAACCTTGTCTCTTCAAAGAACCAACTTTTTATTTCATCAGTTCTTTTCATTATTTCTTTTTTTTTTTGATTTTTATTTACTTATTTGAGAGCGAGAGAGAGAGAAAGAGGCAGAGAGAGAGAGAGAATGGGCGCACCAGGGCTTCCAGCCACTGCAAAGGAACTCCAGACGCATGTGCCCCCTTGTGCATCTGGCTAACGTGGGTCCTGGGGAATCGAGCCTTGAACCAGGGTCCTTAGGCTTCACAGGCAAGCACTTAACCACTAAGCCATCTCTCCAGCCCCATTATTTCTTTTTTATTGAGTTCTGCCCTGACGTTTTTTATAACATGTTTTTAATTTTTTAATATATTTATTTTAGAGAGAAAGAGGAAGAGAGAGAGAGACAGGGAGGGAGAGAATGGGTGCACCGGGGCCTCCAGCCACTGCAAACAAACTCCAGATGCATGTGCCTCTGGCTCACGTGGGTCCTGGAGAGTCAAACTGGGATCCTTTGGTTTTGCAGGCAAATGCCTTAACTGCTAAGCCATGTCTCCAGCCCTGCCCTGATATTTATTATTTCTCTCTATCTGGTACTTTTGGGTTTGGTTTGGTATTTCTACAAAGCTTTTAGGTGTATTATTAACATAGTTGAGTTCTCTCTATTTTTATAATGTATAATTCATTTAGAGCTATAAACTTTCCTCATAGGACTACCTTCACTGTGTCACATAGGTTATGTTGTTTTTATTTTAATTCAGTTCTACAAACTTTTTCATTTCCTTCTTAATTTCTTTTTTTAATATTTTTACTTACTTGACAGAGACAGAGAGAACAAAGCAGAAAGAGAAATAGAGTATGGGCATCCCAGGTCTCCTTGCCACTGTAAAGAAACTCCAGATACATATATCACTTTGTGCATCTAGCTTCATGGGGGTATTTGGGAATCAAACCGAGGCCATCAGATATTGCAAGCAAGTGTCTTTAACCACTAAAACATCTCTTCAACCCCCATTTTTAATTTCTAAGTGACCAATCACTTGTTCCACAGTGTGTTGTTTAATCTCCAAGAGTTTGTGCATTTATTATATTTTTTCTTGTTAATTCCTAACGTTATTGCATTGTGGTCAGATCAATTCCAAGGTGTTATTTCAGTTTTCATAACTTTTTTGAGACTAACTTTGTGTCCTAATAAATGATCTACTTTATTGAAAGTGCTATGGACTTTGGAGAAGCATATGTCTATCCAAACAATATCTCTATTGTTTGGAAGGAATATTGTGAAGATATCTCTTAGGTCCATTTATCTATGGTGTCACTTACCTATTACTTCTGTGTTAAACTATTTTTTGTCTAGATGAACTGTTTATTGGTGATAGTTGGGTATTGAAGTCACCTACTATAGTTGCATTGGGATTTATCTCTAACTTTATATCCAGTAAATTTTGTTTTATAAAATTAGGTGCACCTGCATTTGGTGTGCATGTTTAGAATTATAATGTCCTCTTGATGAATTGTTCCTTTGATCAATATGAAGTGACTTTATCTCTTATGAATTATTGTGACTTGAAGTCTATTTTCTCAGGAACTACAATAGCCATACTTGTTTCCTGGTTCCATTTGCTTCGAATATCTTTTTCCATCCTTTTGATGTAATGTAGCATCTCTACTTGAGGGAGAGGTAAGTTTCTTGACCACTGCAAAAGGATGGATCCTGTTTTCTGATCAGCCTGTTAGGTTTTATCTTTTTACTGAGAAAACTGGAGCATTAATATTCAGAGTTATTATTCAAAGTTTAAGTTAATCCTTGTATGTGATAATTTTGTACAATTAGGTGTTTTCTTTGTCTTCATTTGCTTAACAATTGTTATAGCATTAGTTACTGATTTTTTTTCTTCTGTAGCCTCTTGAATATGTTTATTCTTCTCTTCAACACAAAATATTCCATCCACTATCCTCTGTAGGGCCCATAGATGCCTTTATCCTGCTTTTATCAGGGAAAGATTTTCTTTCTCCTTCTATTATGAGATAATTTTTCTGGGCATAATGGTTTGGATTGGCATAGGTAGTCTTTCAATAGTTGAAATATATCATTGCAACCCCTTCTGGCTTTTATAGTTGCCATTGAAAAATCAGATGTTTTGATTGATCTGTCTATATAGGTGACTAGATATTTCTCTCATGAACTTTCAGCACTTGTTCTTTGTTCTTTTTATTTAGCATTTTGATTATAAAATGACATTGTGAATTTTCTGGTTCTATTTGGTGTTCTACATGCCTCTTGTACTTTGTGAGCATTTATTTCCCTTGATTTGGAATTTTATTCTACAATTTTATTGAACATATTTTCTCTGCCATTGACCTTCTCTTGTATGCCCACAATTCAAATATTTGATCATTGCAAGATGTCCCCATATTTCTCTAATGTCCCATTTATGTATTTTTTAACTTCATTGGTTTTGGCTAATTTATCCAATTCCTCTTCCTTGTCTTCAAAGCTTAATACTCTTCTTTTTTTTTTTTTTTTTTTTTTTTGAAAGCTTAATACTCTTTCTTCCACTTAGTCCATTTTATTGGTGAGGTTTCCATTGGAGCTTTTTGTTTGACTTACTGCATTTTTCATTTCCAGCTTCATTTAAGTTTGTTTTTCCCTCAGTATTTCTATTTCTTTATTGAGTTCAATCTTTATATCCTGGTTTGACTTCCTCATTTCATCTAGCTGATTGTTCATGTTCACTTGGAATTTATTTAGGCATTTATTTGTGTAATATTTTAATTCATTCAGAATTTCATTCAAACATTTATCTAGCTTTTGAGTTTTATACGTATTTATAATCAGTTCTTAGAGTTTCTTCTAGGTAGCTTTCATGGGGGTTTTCTACTATGGAATTGGTATTTGCAGCAACATTTTGGCTCGGTTTTTTGAATTATATTAAGACTTACACATTTAGAGACAGTGTGTTGGCCAGGTCTTCCTGGCACATCTGTTAAGTGAGTACACACAACAGTGCTTGATGTTTCTATGTGTTCACTTGTCTTTGCTTTACTGTGAAGTCCTTGAAGTTCAGTCTTGGAGATTTTGAGTACTGGTTCATGGATGGGATAGGTGAGGTAGTCCAGTTTGGTTGCAGCTGCTCTTCAGTGCCCCCGTGATGGAGAGAGGAGGACTGCTGAAGGGAATCCTGGTGCTGTAACTTAGCATGAGCCCCAGGCCCCATAGTGGATTATCTGTACCAGCCAGGTGAAGGAAAAAGCTTTACTGAGGATAATGTGAATCCTGAAACTTGAACTCTAGTCCCAATCACAATGGTGGATTGTCTGTGCCTTGAGGGTGACAGAAAGAGGATTCCTAAAGGGAATTCAGGTGCTAGAACTTAAGTGCTGGTCCCAGTCAGGCTCTATTCACAATGTTGGGTCATGTGAGCCCAGGCAGTCCATACCCTGGAATATACAAGACAATCTCAATCAGATGCTAATCATAAAGGCGGGTTATGAGCCCCTACATGGGTTGAAAGGCAGAGGATTCCTAAAGAGAATATGGATACTGTAACTTACATACCTGCCAACCCTCAGAGGGATCTTTTCCCACCTCTTTCCTCCATTCAGGTATTCAGGCTTCAGAAAGAAGATAGAAGAAAAACAAAGGATGTCTTAGTGACAGGAAAGGGAAATTTCAAGACAACAATGGGCATCAAGACAGATAATGCAACAAACTCAGACTTCAAATAGGTACAGTGTTAATGTTTCCATAGGGAAAAATAGGATAAATTATCTTAAGGCTTATGTCTAATAAAAAAAATATATATTCAGAGGCTGAGATTTCTAAGTCAGTAAATCACTTGCCATGTCAGCATGCTGATTTGAGTTCAGATCCCCAGCACCACACCAGGAATAGTAGTAGATTCCAAGAGCTTGCTAGTAGGTTAATCTAACTACATCTTCAGAGCCCAGGCCAATAAATAAGATAAACAGCAATTGAGAAAGATACCTGTCGTCAGTTTCTAGCCATACATCCACACATGTACACACATAAGAACATGCATATACTTGTGCATGTACAACACAACACACACACACACACACATATATATATATACACATATATATAATTATACTGAGACATATTTTATGGAGGTTTTGGAACTATGGGATAATTTCAACCAAACTTTTTAAAACCTAATGAATGAAAATGTAGAATTCAAACAATGATCAGCTTAAGAAAAAATCAATAGGAAATAAACTCATGCACACCTTGCACAATTCAATATTTATACTTCTGGATACATACTCAAGAGAAATTCACATATCCTATGAGATATTCCTCCAATATTCATTTCAGTATTGTTTGTAGAAGCAAAATACTGACCAAAACAAAATGTCCATCAAAAGAAGAGTAAATACATAAATACATTTATACATTTTAATAAGTTTAATGATAGGATTTTAAGTAGCAGGTAAAGAATATACCAGTAATTATATGTATATATATATACACACATACATATATATGTATATATCAACATAACTATACATAAAAAAATTAATGAAACAAGATAGTTTGTACAGACAGGATTAAATCAAAGTTTGAAACATAACAAGCAATGTTACTGAATTTGTTAGTTCCATTCTTACTCAGTATTTTTTTAAATGTTTAATCACTGGCCAATAAATGTAGAAGCACAGCTCAAGCTCAAAAGACAACTTCTTGCCCAGCAGGTTTGGGGTCTAGTTTTACTAAGGATAGTATATAAGGGGTGTGGTATTATGTTATCAGAGTTTATCATGGAAGGGGAGATTCCCAGGGATAAGAATGTCAACTATTTTCTTTCCTAATCTGGGCATGTTCAGATCTGTTCTAGCAAGGGCATGTGGGATTGTTTTTTTTTTTTTTTTTTTTTGTTTGTTTGTTTGTTTGTTTTGTTTTACTCTCTTTATATTTTATTTTTATTTATGTATTTATTTGACAGGAGCAAAAGAGAGAGAGAGAGAAAAAGAGAGAGAGGGAGAGAATGGATGTGCCAGGGCCTCCAGTCACTGCAAATGAACTCCAGATGTGTGTGCCCCCTTGTGCATCTGGCTAACGTGGGTCCTGGGGAATCGAACCTGGATCCTTTGGCTTTGCAAGAAAATCCCTTAACCACTAAGCCATCCCTCCAGCCCCCACTTTAAAAAAAAAATCACCACAATGAGATTATAATGAACTCAAGTTTTCTGGAGGATTGATATGGTGTCCAGACCAGATCAAGCCAGGCTAGTGTCCCACTTCACTCCCCTGCAATTAATTGGGAGTATGTTATAACGTGATAATTGGATGATTGCTGATGGAGACATGTCGTTATAACCATCCAGATTTTAGCTTTTGAAAGCAAGCAGCATATAGACAGAGCAAGAGGCTATAAGTAATTTATGGTTGAGCTGGTGACAGCAATACTATTTACTGTCTGGATATGTGTTTATGTATATAAAAGATAAAAATTTAATGGAAGATAGAAGAAGACACATTAAAATTTTGGGGGAAAAGGAAGTAAACAATTTTGGACTGAGTGCACTAAGACTCCAGGTTTTCTTTATCTTCTATATTACAAAAAGATAAAGTAGGGGGATGCAGAGATGGCTCAGTAGTTAAGCCACTTGCCTGCAAAGCCTAAAGACCTGGGTTCAATTCCCAAGTATCCATGTAAAGCCAGATGCACAAAATGGTGCATGCATGTCGAGTTTGTTTGCAGAAGCTGGAGGTCCTGGTGCACCCATTTTTGCTCTCTCTCTGTCCCTGCAATTAAATAAATAAATATATATATTTTAAAGATGAAGTAAATATAACCAACTCTTAACTGTTGAGGATTCTTGCTGGTCATTTTACAGGTATGCTTTATTTATATGATTTATCATTTTAAAATATAAATTTTCAGATTTAAAATTTTAATTATACACTTTGATACATCTAATTGTGACCATATCTACAATGAGTATAATGATTAAAAAGTAAAGCTCCTTAGTCTGAGAAAAATCAATTATTTTGAAGTAAAATTAATGTAGATCAAGGTACACATACTGTTCTGAACATAATCTATAAGTAATAAGAAATAACTGGCTCATAAAATTGTCATCAAACACTTCTTGGTTAAAAAAAAATCACCTTCTCAAAACCCAGTTTCATTTAATGAGCTATTGGCCTTAGAAGTATGTAACAGATGTGTATATAATTGTATTGAAACTATAGGCTAAGCTTTTAAGATTTAAGCTAAATACAATGATTTTTAGTACATGTACAGCCAAAGCAAACACTACATACAATAATTTTTAAATGCTGCAAGAGTAGGAAACAGAAACCCCTTTAATTCTGAAAGATTTTCATAATAATAAAAGCCATTGGGATGTCAGTTTTCTACTGCAAGGTTTTCATGTAGTGACTGTCAGAGTGTCAAGCTGCTGTACTTAGTAACCTCACTGATAAAGGAATGTGCAGCGAACTACATTAGAGCATATGATGATGGACCTGCAATGTAGCTTTGGCATTTTGGACTTTGAGAGCTGCCTTATTACATATTTATAAATGTACATCATGTATCTTTCTTTTTTTTACTATCATGTATCTTATAGGGTAGAATGCGGCCCTGTAGCCATTTCAGTTTATCAAGTAAATGACATAATTTAAAAAATAAAACTATGCAATCAATTAAACTAAGCAACAAGATATGCTCATTATTATGGTAAAGGCCACCATGTACGGACTGATTTTCTGTTTGACTGTGTGCTTAAATGGCAGGGACTTGCACCAGCAAAAACTAACTACATTGTGCAAATACAGAAAGCTGAGGTGACAGCTCAGTAGAACTCATCTCTAATTATTACAGCTATTATTTAACGGTCACTGCACATTGGCAGAATTCTAACCCTTTCATAAACTGCCCCTCTCCAGTGGGTTATGACAGGTCTCCATTTTCCTCTGTTCTAGACTTGAGCTGCAGCCTCAATTCTTGTACTCCTGAAAGAGAAGAAATTAGACAGTAGCACCACTAGCTGTTAAGACTTTAATTAGAGGGCTGGAGAGATGGCTTAGTGGTTAAGGCACTTGCCTGCAATGCCAAAGGACCCAGGTTAGATTCCCCAGAACCCACATATGCCAGATGGATAAGGTGGCACATGTGTCTGGAGTCCATTTGCAGCAGCTGGAGGCCCTGGCATGCCTATTCTCTCTGCCTCTTTCTCTCTCTCTCAAATAAATAAATAAAAATAAAAATTTTTTAAAGACTTCATTTAGAACAATCAAGGAAGTAAGAATATACTATTTAGAAAAAAGTATGATGATCCTGGAAGGCTTGGGGTTTATCATCCTCTTCTTCCTGTCATCCCCTCCCTTTGTGTCTCCTGCAGGGTGGTCACTTCCAGGAAAGGGGTGTGCTTTTTTTGGGAAGCTCATTTTATCCAGAATTCAGTCAGTTATAAGTAGCTTATACTTATGAGTTAAGTACACCAAAGGGGAAAGGGGAAAAGGGTGACGGCACTCTGCATGCGCTTCCCTGGTGAGGAGTAGACCACCACCACCACTGAGCTAGCCCCGCTGGAGTGGCCACTACTGCTTATTCTGGAGGGTCCACTGGTGAGCCCTCCACACACTAAACTCCTGCCTGAAAGGTTTACCTAGCTAGCATTAAAAGTCAGACATTAGGGCTAGGGAGGTTGCTCAATGGTTAAAGACACTTGCTTGCAAAGCCTGATAGCCAGGATTCAATTTCCCAGTACGCACATAAGCCAAATGCACACACAAAGTAGCACATGCATCTAGAATTAGTTTGCAGTGGCAAGAGGCCCTGGCATGCCCATTCTATTCATTTCTCTCTCTCTCCCTCTCTTGCTCTCCCCCTCTCTCCCTCCCTCTCCTTTTAAATAGGTAAAATATTGAAACAAGAAAGTCAGACAATAACACATAACTGAACTCTTAAGACTACCTGCTTTTTTTTTTTTTTTTGGTTTTTGAGGTAGGGTCTCAGGTCTCGCTTTAGGTCAAGCTGACCTGAAATTCATTATGTAGTCTCAGGGTGGCCTCGAACTCACGGCGATCTTCCTACATCTGCCTCCCGAGTGCTGGGATTAAAGGCATGTGCCACAATGCCCAGCTTAACACTACCTTCCAAATTGCTCAACATGTCCACCCATTATAAGAATGTATTACATGCTGCAGTACTTATGTTGGTTTTTGGACAAAACACCCGATGAGAAGCAGCTTATAGAAGGAAAGGTACTTTCAGCTTATAGTTTCAAGAGGAAGTTTCATCATGGCAGAGCATAACACAGCAGACAGCTGGAGCATCACATCTTGTCACATCAGTGTGGAAGAGGCAGCAAGTGTGATTCTACCTCTAGTGACATGCCTCTTCTAACAAGGCTCTACCTCCCAAAGGCTCTACAACGTTCCCAAAGTACCACTAGCCAGGGACCAACTATTCACAACACATGAACCTATGGGGGAATGTGATAGTTAAGTTTTGTGTCAATTTGATCTGTTTAGGAATCCACAGATATTCCTCCTAAGTGGGTCTCTGAGGTTGCTTCCAGGAAGAATTAACTGAAGTAGGAATCTTTCCAGAAGCAACTTCAGAGACCCACTTAGGAAGAATGTCTGTGGATTCCTAAACAGATCAAATTGACAGAAAATTTAACCATCACAAGAGGCTTTAACTAAGGAAGCTCTGGGAAGGAAAGAACCCTCTCCTCCCACCTGGCTGCTAGTGCTGCTTGCCGCCTGCTGCTTTCCAGTGTGGACTGAAGACCAGCAGCTCTCCAAGAAGTCTCCAGGCCTTCAGCGCTGGATCGGGACTGCTGAGGCATCCAGCCTCACAGACTGAGCAGCTACTGGGTTCCTTGACTCTCAGGCCTATAAACTGTTATTGTAGGACTGCCTTAAACCAATTCAATAAATTGCCTTTTAATACAATTCATTTTATCTGTTCTGTTCTTCTAAAGAACCCTGATTACTAGAGGGGACGTTTCATTCCAGCCACCACATATCTTACCTGGAAAATAAAGATAAAGAAAGAAAACTTGAGAAAGAAGGGGGGGAAATCATTCAATCAGTCACCATTGTTTGAGTATTTCATCCTCTCATGCCCTGTGGATAAGGTTATACATGCAAGATGGAGACAAAGACACAAATAGATATAATCACATATGTATGTATGTATGTAGTTTTAATGCTTTCAATGAGATTATTACTGTAACTTAACCAAAGGCCTGGCTCTGTGGATACCAACAAACCAAGTGGGACCATCTGTCCCAAAGGCCAATGGAAGGGACCATGGTATTCAACACAGAAAAGGAATGTATTTTCAGTGTGACTGTATGAGGAAGAATGGAGCAGCAATGGTAATCTTGGGGATACATAGAAAAGGAACATGGGCCAAGGTCCGGGCCCTTCATAGTTGGCTACCTTGGTCAGGTTGTGGTCTGATGAATCATTACCTCAGGATGGTCAGATAAGAGTTTGGGGGAAATAAGAATGTTGCTGTTTCCCAAGAGGTAGTTGTGACCCTTGTCACAAGATGTTTATCAGTTAGACCTGTTGTTCCTGGACTGCTGACCAGAGAATGACTCCGAGAAAGGAGTGTGAAAGGCCAAAGAAAATGAAAAAGAACTCAGAAAGGCAAGATGGATTTAGTTAATTCAACATCTGGGCCCTCCTTCAGAATAAGAGTGCATCAATACTTGCCTCATATTATGATATGCTTCTCCAGAAATAATTTTTTGCACGTCTGTGTATGTGTGTATACATGTATAGGCACATGTTTGGACAAATGTGTTTTCAGAGGAAATGCTCTAAACTTTTCCCCATTTGGTACAATATTAGCTATAATTTGTTGTATAGTATATATACAACATTATATATATTATGTATATAAAAATACATATATTTATTATATAGACAGGTATGTTCCTTCTATTTCTAGTTTCTTCAATGCTTTCATCTTTGTGGAACTTTGTGGAAGGCCTTTTCTGAATATTGAGATGGTCTTGTGATTTCTGTCCTTAAGTCTATGTGGTAAATTATGTACTTCTTGATTTGTGTTTGTTAAACTTACCTTTCATACCTGGAATGAAACCAGCATGGACATGGTGTATGGACAACCATGTTTCTTAACATGTTCAATTTCAGTTTGCCAGAGTTGTTTTTTTTTTTTAATTTTGAGAATGTTTGCATCTATGTTAACTGAGGAATAGTTTTATTTTTTAGATTTTTTGTTTTGTTTTTCAACATAGGGTCTCACTGTAGCCCAGGCTGAGCTGGAATTTACTATGTACTCTTATGCTGTCCTAGAACTTACAGTGATTCTCCCACATTGGCCTCCGGAGTGCTGGGATTAAAGGCATGCACCACCACACCTGGCTCTTTTTTTAAGGTTTTGTCCTTATATAGTTTTGACACCAAGGTAATACAGACTTTGTAGAATGAATTTGGTAGAATACCTTCTCTATTTCACAGAACAGTTTGATGAACATTAGTGTTAGCTCTTCTACAAAGGTTTGAAAGAATATGATGCTTGAATTTTTAACACAATAGTCATTTAAAAATAGTTTATGCATTTATTTTTAAGAATAGGTAGGGAGGGAGAGAGAGAGATTGAGAGAATGAATGGACATGCTAGGGCCTCTAGCCACTGCAAACGAACTTCTTGCCCTGTATCCCCATCAGCTGCATGGGGAGATGCTAGAGTAGACAGGAAGTGGAATGCTAACTGAAAGTGGGACCCCATGATGCAGCTTCCATGAGGTCATCATCCATGATGCAGTAGGACTTTGTAATGATGCCAAGTTTTGGGGAATAATCCATCCGTCTGTAAGTAATCGCTCACCCATTTTCACAAAAAGCTCACTGGTCCAACTTTGGTGGAATTCTTATTTTGGTCTATTGTCTGTGCCCTTTCTGGGGTAAACACACATTTGTCTATGTTTTGCTGAAATTAAATAATTCTTGAAAGTTAGGGATACATTTGTTCTACCAAGAACTGACAGTCTAGACTTAGAGCTACAATATAATTTTGCCTTTGTTGTTTGAATGTTGGTGTTTCAACCCTCTGCCCCATTCCTCTACCAAATTTTCATTGCAGAAGATAATCATTGTGAACTTATAAAAATGAAATTCCCACCTATATAGTTTTAATTCAGCATATCTGTGTTTGGGCCAAAAAATCTACACTTTAAAATGTACCACAAGCATGTATGATACAACTAATTTATGACTTCCCTTTTAGAAATACTGCCTTAGGCTGAAATGATTTTTTTTTTCTAAACTTCTACTCATTAATAGTCCACTGGGTAAGTAATAGTAATACATCTTTAGGTAGCTAGAGAAAGAGCAAATTCCAGTGAGTTTCATCATCTTTAAACAGACGTTCACATGAAGAATTGCATGGTTTTAGTGACTTCTAACCTGACTTACAAAGTTTTTTATTTTTCAGACATGAGCACAAAAATTTAGTTTGTAGTATTCAAATCTTTTTTTAGAGAATACGATTTCTCTTTTTAATTTGTGCATGTGTGTGTGTGTGTGTGTGTGTGTGTGTGTGTGTGTTTGGGCACACGAGCATGCTATGGCATATGTGTGTAGGTCAGAGGACAGGTCTTTAAGACAGGATCTTCTACTTTTGTATTCTCCTGGCTCTGTCTCCTATTGTCATAGGTATATTGGGATCACAGATGCATGTGCCACTTGTGTCTGGCTTTACATGGGTGCTGGGGAATTTAACTTGGGTCAGCAGACTTTGCAAACAAGTGTCTATGACTGCTGAGGCAACTTCCCCAGCCCAACAAACACCTGGAAGTGGCTTGATTGATTTCATCATAAATTTTCCTCTACATCATAATAGTAACTATATAATAAAATATGATATAATAAAAATTCATGGTCAAAATTTCCTTTCTAGAAATCTGTAAGTTCCTTAGATGAAGATTTCTGTTTCTTTCTTTAAATTTTTAAAATTTATTTATTAGAGAGAGAGATAGGCAGGAAGAGAGAGAGAGAATGGGAGTGCCAGGGCCTCCAGCCACCACAAACGAACTCCAGACACATGTGCCCCCTTGTGCATCTGGCTAACATGTCCTGCGGAATCGAACCTGGGTCCTTTGGCTTTGCAAGCATGTGCCTTAACTGCTAAGCCATCTCTCCAGCCCTTCTGTTACTTTCTTTAGCAGAGTTTTAAATTTCTTTCAGTCCTGAAAACAATTTTTTTGTGTGTGTTTGTGTGCTTTGAGACAGGGTCTCACTATATAGGTCAGGTGGGAACTCACTAAGTAAACCAAGCTGGCCTCAAACCTGTGACCACCACCACCCCCCCCCCCCCGACATCCTCCTGACTGCCTCCACAGAGCTGGGATTACAGATGCAGCTTTTACTGGCTTTTGACTTTTTCAATAGGAAAATAGAGCACTTGCAAACATAGATCTTGTTAACAGTGGAAACATTTTGTGAAAACTTTATTTAGTTTGAAAGTTTGATAGTTCTGAGCTGTCTTAATTTTATTTTAGTACTTTCTCAGGAAAAGTTTGGAATTCATTTTTCTCTGCAAAGACTGAAGGAAATTTGTTGTGCAGCACCATTTGGATTAGCCATTGAAAAGCAGAGCACTGCGGAGTCTAAAGGGCATTACATACAGCCATTTAGCCTTTGTGCTAGTAAAAGTTTGAGTTTTTATTTTTATCTATTTCTACCTTCCATTAGCCAGGTTAGGTAGTCAGTAGACTTGAATTTTGTTTTTAACTTCTCTGAAAAGTCATTTTATTCAGTAACTGCTGAAAGTATTGTTTATTTATAGTTGTACAAAATGCCTTTGGAGATAGAAAAGTGTTAAAGGAGAAATTGAATGGAAAGGAAAGAAGGAGAAAAAGAAAGTTTTGGGTATGTGCATTGATTACCAATCTATCTTGGCTAACAATGATAATGATAACACACTTTCTATATATTTATGGTTCTACCACTCATAAGCCACCTGGCTCAGTTTCCTCTGATTGCAATATATGAATGTGATGGTTGATTTTATGTGTTGACAGAGTTAAGGATTCTTAATAGAAACTTTCCTGGAGGACATGAACACACATCTATCAGCCACAGATAGGCACAAAGACAGATCAAAGCCTGGTTACACTAAAATCCAATTTTGACCAACCAATGTGTTTGAGTTACTTATAGAGCACAAGTGAGGGTTTACTTATAGGAACATGGATGACTCAAAGGCAGATGCTGGAAAAAGCCCACTCCAGCATAGGTGATGACTTAGGAAGTTGCATCTCTGGAACCCATTGAACAACTTGTTGGAAGCTCAGCTGGTTGGGGACTCTCCCCCTGAGCAATTGTTTACTGCTTCCATAACCTTGGAAAGGAGCCTTGTGATAAACTTTAAGTTTCAGCTTTCCCAGACCAACTTATCTCCTGAGTCTCACGAGGCTTCCTCCTCCTTGCTGGAAGGAATGTTTCAATTCAAAGGAAATTGCTACACAACACCCAAGTTATTAGTAAAACACAATTTCTGGGTATATTTCCAGAAGAGATTATCAACTGAATCTAGAGACTGCTTAAAGATCACACTAATCAATGCCAGTTGGCATCATCCAGTCCTTTAAGGACAAGAAAAAAATTTGGAAGAGCAAATTCTCTCTGCTTGAGGTAGGACAACAAATTTCTCTTGTCCTTAAACAATAGCACTCTAGGTCTTAAGCTTTCAGATTTAAACTTGGACTTACATCCACCATTGGCTCCCCTGCTTTTGGGTTTGGACAGTTTTGTACCATTAGCCTTTCTGGTTCTCCAGTTTATAGACAGCAGATTGTAGTCATCATAATTGTATAAGCCAATTCTTCGTATCTATGTCTATGTTTATAACCTGTGGAGTCTTTAGCTCTGGAAAAGCCTAGTACAATGAGGCTGGTCTAATGGCTGCCTTAGCTTCCCTGAACTGCTTCAGAGATTCTACTAGCAAGTCTTAATAGCATTTCTTCTGTATGGTTGGCCAATATTTTTCTGCTGCAACTTATCTAGAAGCTCTTTAGTTATCTACTGTCACCTATCTTTAGCATATATCTGGCACAGTTGAAATATAACTAGAATAATTTATAAGCTCTAGGTATTCACTTGTTGATGGGTAGTCAGTAAATTTTTATGTTAGGAATCTCTTGACATTACCCTTAAGGAGGAGTACTTGGAAGCTGTCTCCCAGACACAAAATGAAGTGGTCATTGTATTCATGACCTCATAGCATCTGTTGTTACATGCACAAGACCTGCATAATTATTGGGCCCATCAGCAGGTTGTGGTGGATGACTGGGGGGGGGGCAAAAAGAAGACATAAATACAGCAGAGGGAATGGCAGGAAAGAAGAGGGAATTCAGAGGAGTGTGGGAAAGATGGGAAAAGGAGAGTAATAGAAGATTGTATAAATGTTTTAATAAAGTTTTTATTTTAATATTTTTCAAAACATAAAAGGGTTGGAGATAGGGCTTAGCAGTTAAAGTGCTTGCCTGTAAAGCCAAAGGACCCATGTTCAATTCCCCAGGACCCACGTAAGGCAGATGCACAAGGTGGCGCATGTGTCTGGATTTCATTTGCAGCAGTTGGAGGCCCTGATATGCCCATTCTCTCTCTCTCTCTTAAATAAATAACAAAATAATGTCGTAATGACTGAAGACTTATGTATAGCTATTACTTCCCTTATTGTGTTAGTTTAGAGCTCATTGCTAAAAATATGTTATATCAAGTTGTAGTAAAGAGAATATATCTTATCCTATCTGACTTATTATTGGTATCCATGATATATCATACATCTGTTTAGTGCTATAGTAAATGGACAGTGATCAGTTTCAATTCTGAATAAATTTTGCTTTGCTTTAACTGTCCTTAAGGTAAGTTATTCTATTGTTTGTCTTGACCAATTTTGTGCTGTTGTGATAATCAATTATTAAAAGTCTAGTGACCTGAGACAAGAGAAGTGTATTATTGTATGCATGTATAGATTAGTTAGACATCTGACACAAATCTTGTTGGACTAAAAGCATGCTATTGGAAAGACTGTGTTCCTTGCTGCTGACTTTAGAGAATAATTCATTTCCTTGCCTTTTCCAACTTCTAGAAGACCTCCATATTCCTTAGCTCATGAACCCCTTTTCCCATCTTCAAAACTATTCTCTCCTAGTCATATCACCTTCTGAACATGGCAGAAAGGTTTCTTTTACTTTTAAAGATTTGTGTGATTAGACTGGACCCAAATGGATAAGGAAGGATAATTTCTTGACCTTAAGATCTTAAACTCTAATCATGCCTGAATGTGTTACTATCTTTGTTAGGTAACACATTCACAGGCTTTCAGATTAGAACATCTTTAGGGACAACTGGTCTGCTTCCACATATCAGCCCATAAATGAAATGACTTCATTTCTTCATTTCATATCTTTGATCTCTTGTGCATGTTTATAACTAGAGAACATTCATAAGCATATAAAATATTTTTGTATCATACTTATGATACTATCAGATTATAGGTACATTGTTTTATCCCAAAGAAATCTTCATACAAACCAGACATGGTAGAACAACATTCAGGAGATGGAGGAAGGAGGATTGTTAATTCTAGGCCAGTCTGGCCTACATAGTAAATTCCAGGCCAGCAAGACATAGCAAGACCCTATCTCCAAAAAAAAAACAAAACAAACAAACAAAAAAAAAAACACCCTGAAACCAACACTAATATCTTCACATAAAAGACTATGAATAAAACTAGACTTTTAATGTGTGTGGCATGTGTGCATGTATGTGTGTTTGTATATGTGTGGATGTATGTGTGTATGGGGGGGGGGTTGGGCCAGGGGTGAATAGTAGGTATGCTCCTTAATTGTCCTCCACTTTACTTTTGAACCTAGAGGTCAATGAGTTGGCTAGACAAGTATGCTAGTAAAGCCCTAAGGCTCTTTTGAGTTTCTGCCTCCCCCATGCAGGAATTAAAGGTGTGTCACCACGCCCAGTAATTTTGCATGGGTACTAGGGATCTGAACATAGGTCTTCACACTTGCATGGCAAGCATTTTATCCACTAATGTATCTCCCTAGCCACAAGCTAGACTTTTAATATTACCTTTTTAACTCCTTGAATAATTGTATTAGTTAGAATTGTATTAATTAGTATTGGGTGACTTAATTTACAGTTTTGTGATCTTAATGAATTTGTTTAAACACTCAAATTTAGCAGTGGCCCCATGTAACACAAACATATATTTGGCAAATATATATTGAGACCTATTATTGCCTTAATATTTATTATTAATTCACTATTTGAATGAATCCTATTAAATTATTCCCATTTTACAAATGAGGAAGCTAAAACTTGCAGGATCAAGGAATTAATACTTATAATATTATAAATTTAGTATTTAATGTAAATTATAAAATTATGATAAGTTAATGCACAGAAGGTAATATATACATATATACATATATACATAGATATGTGTGTGTGTATGTTATTTCTTCTGCTTCCCATGAATTCCTTATGTTGTAGAAATCATATCTATGTAGCAGTCTCAGGCCACTAATAATTTATAAATACATAATCAACATAATTCAATAGGTCCTAAACATAAATATTCTGGCTAGCAACAAAAAGCAATGATGAGTATTTAAAAAAAAAAAAAAAACGAGCCCCTCTTTTTAAAAATTATTTTTATTTTTATTTATTTGCGAGTGACAGACAGAGAGAGAAAGAGGGAAATAGAGAGAATGGGCACACCAGGGCCTCCAGCCACTGTAAATGAACTCCAGACGCATGCGACCCCTTGTGCATCTGGCTAACGTGGGTCTTGGGGAATCTAGCCTTAGACCGGGGTCCTCAGACTTCACAGGCAAGTGCTTAACTGCTTAGCCATCTTTCCAGCCTATGATGAATATTTTTGTAGTATAACTAACCTTGCTATTCTCCATTCGTGTTGCCTTCAAATTTGACCACAACCTAATGTCATCTCTGGTATCCTGTTTCTTAGCAAGAAATGAAGACAGCAATCTGAAGAGTGCCTTCTCAGTGTTTCCGTCAGGATCAGTGCACAGATAGTCTTTAAGAATTGCCATTATATTTTTCTAAAAGTCTTTGTAAGCAGTTTAAACCTTTTTGCTCTCTCAGCCAAAATGAAGAGAAGGATTGCCCAAACAGGAAATCTGAATAATTCAGTCCTCTCTTGGGAGAAAACAATGTTAATCTCTCTGGAATCCACACAATTGCAAAGTCCATGGGTCACTCCACAGCTTTTCTTGACTTTGGTAGTATAAATCTGAGATTCATGAGCCTAAAAATGTTTTCAAACTTTTTAATCAAATGATATACAAAGGTATAAAGGATGTTGTATAGAACGTTAAGGTCATTATTGTGTTAAATTTTACTTTCCCATTTCAACAAATAAATCAGCATCTTTGAAATCACCTAACACTTTTGCCCATTCATTATCATCAGGGTTTGGAAAGGACCCAAAAGCTTCTATTTAAACATTTCTATCTCTTTTATGAAGAAATTCTTTATCAATAGTGATGTCTGTCCATAAAGATAATTTTTTAAAAGGTAGAAAAATATAAAATGATTGTTTTTCCTACTCCCAACTTTTGAAAAGTTTCCCAACATACACAAATATTTCACTTTAAACTATCTAGATGGGCTGCAAAGATGGCTCAGCAGTTAAGGTGCTTGCCTGCAGACTAATGACCTGAGCTTGATTCCCCAGTACCTACATAAAGCCAGATGCACAAGATGGTGCATGAGTCTGGGGTTCTTTGCAGCAGCTAGAGGCCCTGGCATGCCAATTCTCTCTCTCTCTCTCTCTCTCTCTCTCTCTCTCTCTCTGCTTGCAAATCAAATACCTAGGTGGGCTAGAGAGATGGCTCAGCAGTTAGAGGCATTTGCAAAGTCTAGTGCCCTGGGTTTGATTCCCCAGTGCCCATGTAAAGCCAGATGAACAAAGTGGAGTGTGCCTTAGGAGTTCATTTTTGTTTGCAATGTCAGGAGGCCCTGACATGCCCATATTCACTCTGTCTGTCTGTCCATCTGTCTCTCTCTTTTTCTCAAATAACTAAATAAAAATATTTTTAAAAGAATTATCTAGAAATAGGGCTGAGATGATGGCTCAGTGGAAAAAGGCACTTGCTTGCAACACCTACAAGCCAGGGTTCCATTCCCAAGCCACCCACCTAAGCCAGACACAAAAAGCATCTGCAAGTTGGCAGGGGCAAGTGGCCCTGGTGAACAAACACACACAAACTTACACATGTGCAAATAAATAAATAAAAATTAAAAATATATCAAGAACACACAGACTATATGGTTTTGGGGGCATAATCATAAACCTACTTGACTGGCCTAATTTATTGACTCAAATCAGCTTAATTTTCTCATCATTTAGTAAGAAGTATGCATAGCACAAACTGCTATTGATATTTAGGATCATTTTACCTTTCATAGCATTTTGGATGTGCTTCCAAAAAGGAGGCTACAAGTAACAATCTAAATTAACTAACTTGCAGATTTAATGCCTATGCCCAAATTATACTTTCTAAATTCTAAGAACAGGAGTTCAAGTTTCATTGGTTCTAATTCCTTTAATTTTGATACCTTTATCTGGGACACACAGTTCAATGGAGTCCCCAAACTCTTTATTATCTTAGTGCAACCTTGCTTTACCCACTTACCCAAGGTATATCTACACTCTGCTATCATTTGAGGTTTAGTCCATGATGTATAATCACCTTATGCAATGAGAAATTCATGCTCTCAAAGATTAAATAACTTGGCCAAGGTTATTCAGTTAGCTAGTGGCACAAAGCCAGAGCCCAAATGCCAGAATGCTCGCTAATATGTTGCAAAATAATGCTATATTCAACTTACTATTTTTTCATTCTTTTTATCAGAATTTAACATTTGTCTGAGGAGGTTCTGCTTATTATAAGCTTTAAAAACTGCATTGTGGCACTTACAATTTTTATTCACACTCTAAGTTTCAAAATATCATTAACAGACTAAGCATTTTACTACTTGCTATTTTGGTGTTTGCACTACTCCCCTGCCTTTCCACCGTCTTCTAGCTGTTCAGAAAGCTGGTGTAAGGAGAAGGGAAAATAATGGCTCTGAAAGGTGGATAAGAATAAGTGAATGGGTGGGTGGGTGAAGGAGTGGGTGGGGTTATGGCTGGGAATAGCTACAAAAGAACAGGGGAGAAGGAACAAGTAAGACAGTACTTCCTGAACATGAAAGATAAGACCTATTGCAAAATAACAACAGCTTGGTCACCAAACATTGCCCTTTTAGGGAATATAGTAAATCTGTCTATGTATGTGTTCGGTGGTCCCCTCAGACTCCTGATAAATTTTCCTTTCGCTTCATGGAGTCACCATCATACAAAATTTTAAAGTAGACAAAGCTTATTTTAGAATGTGTACTTTCTTCATTTAGCTCTATTAATAAATAGCGGGTTTTTCCCCTGTTCTTTGTTCAGCCTAGGCTGAAAACAAACTCTTGTTTGACACCTTAAGTTTTAAGTCTTCCTCTCGAAGTATTTACACATGAAGACATCTCTCTTCATCACTGAGCACAGGAACCTCTCAAGTCTGAACAAGGTGACTGTTCAAACAGCATTGAGGTGAAGGGTAATTACTAGAAGGTCAAGGAATCCCTCCTAGAGAATCTCTAATTTCAAAACCAACTTTGACTTCATGTGTGACCTACTTCATTCATACCAAGCCTTATTTCTAAAGTAGAAATACTTTACTCTGTACTCCTTTCCCCTACTCAAATTACGTTTATTTCCAATGAACAAGAAAGGTACAGAGGGTCTAGCAGCACTCAACAGGCAAATCATACAAATATAAAAAGTCAACTTAGAAGAAACATCACTATTCTAAAAGAGCAGGTATGACTCCTGACATATGCAAACACTTGTGCCATTCCAAGTAATTCAAGGTATATTCTTGTTAGTTTACCTATTTACTATTCCAAATCTATTTATTTGTAAATAATATCTTATTTTTCTTCATAATTAAAAGAAGCACCAGTGAAGTAAGCAGAATTTCCTTGAATTGATAAACAACGTTCCCTCTAAATTTTGGAGTCAGGTTACTTGGTTTTGAATTTGAGTTCTGCCACTTTCTTGACATTGATTCCCTCTCAACTAGAACAATAATGGTACCTCCCTCATAATATTTCTGTGAGGATTAAGCTAGTACTTTAAGTGCTCAGATCTATGTGAGGCACTCTACATGCACTTGTTAAGTAAAATATCATAACGACTTTTTCACTGTGATAGTAACTAGTCAGGTCTACAAAATGATCTCATAAATCTGATGTATAATTTGAATTGACATTGTATTTCTGCATCTTCACCAGTTAACTCATTTCCCAGAGCATAGCGAAAGTGAAGTAAAGATTATTATAGTTTGTTTTGTGGCTCTAGGCCCTAACAGTTCTCTTGAAGGGACACTGGCCAAGAATGTGAGTGACACATTGATTTTTGGTTATGATTATAAAATGACAGAAAACACAGTTTTGCCTTTAAAATCCTTAACACTTTGTAAAAGAAAGTTGAGATATAACTAATACCTAACTCTGTAAAAAAAATTGATGTATAATTCACATACAACATAACTTATCCTGTCATCAGTCCAATTCATCCTGTTAATGTTTTTATTCATTTTTAAATTTTCTATCTGAACTGATCACAGTACATTTGATCTCTGGGTGTTTTTTTTTTGTATTAAGAGTATACTTAGTATGGTGATCTCTGGCATATATATATATATATATATATATATATATATATATATATATTTGACAAAGAGGGAGAGAGAGAGAATGGGCATGCCAGGGCCTCCAGCCACTGCAGACAAACTCCAGATGCATGTGCCCTCTTGTGCATCTGGCTAACGTAGGTCCTGGGGAATGAACCTGGGTCCTTTGGTTTTGTAGGCAAACGCTTTAACTGCTAAGCCATCCCTCCAGCCCAAGTTGTTTATTTTAATTGTTTATTTGTGTGTGTGTGAGGGGTGTCAGAGTCCCTTGCTGCAAGAGAATGTCCATCTGGCTTTATGAGGGTGGCTGGGGAATTGAACCCAGGCAAGCAGGCTTTGCAAGCAAGCACCACACTGCTAAGCCATCTACTTGCTAATGTTTATTTGTTGACTTCTAATCCCAGTAAACAAATACATATTGTTTCACTTAATCATCATAAAAATACATTAAGGTAGGTATTATAATACTCCAATTTATAATTGCACACTGATTAAGCACTTGGTTATAGCTAGCGGTTGAAGTGATGTCTGAACTTATGTGTGTGGCTGTTGCATATCTTTTTTTTTTTTTTTTTCCATATTTTCAAGGTAGGGTCTCACACTAGCCCAGACTGACCCAGAATGGATAGGCTGGTCTCGAACTCACAGTGATCCTCCTACTTCTGTGTCACTACGCATATTCTTTCCATATCATGCTACTTGCCTTTGGCAGAGTATTTCGTTCTTCATAGAGTGGTAGAAAAGGGGGAAATATAACTTTTTCTGAATACTCTGGTTAGGGATTTTTTTTTTTTTTTTTGAGGTAGGCTCTTGCTCTAGTCCAAGCTGACCTGTAATTCACTATGTAGTCTCAGGGTAGTCTTGAACTCATGGTGATCCTCCTACCTCTGCCTCCCGAATGCTGGGATTAAAGGCGTGTATCACCACGCCCAGCTCAGATACCAATTTTTTAATTTAAAAGAAGTTAAATAAGAAATAGCAATAACTGGAATTTTTTTTAAACTTCAAATTGAAGTCAACATAATACAAATAGAATGTGCAGAAACAAACCATCCTAATGCTGATATATCTAAGTCATACCACCAATATACCCAAATTATAACATCTTCACTTGAAAGGGTTCAGCATTTATTGCTATTGTAACTACACCTCTCTTTGCCCACCAAATAAATTAGGGTAGGCATGAAAAACAAAGAAAGAGGGCTGGTGAGATGGCTAAGTGGTTAAGGCACTTGCCTGTGAACCCTATGGACCCAGGTTCAATTCCCAGTCCCCAAGTAAAGCGGATGCACATGGTGGCATATGCATCTGTTTGTAGTGGCTAGAGGTTCTGGTGTGCCCATTCTCTCCCCAACCTCAAATAAGCAAATAAATAAATCAAAAAAGGAGAGATTCTTGCCCATGTTTTCACATGTCACTGTCATGTAAAAAGATATCAGTACATATCTTCTTCATTCTTGGAAATAGTTTTTCCACAATTAATTCTTAAATATCTGTTTCTACGTTATTCAGGACTGTGTTAGACACCACAAGTACAGAAATTCTCTCTTACACACACACACACACACCCCAGAGATTATGAAATGAAGTGTGTTACAGCTCCTGTGGAGTTTCCATGTTAGTTCAGGCTTTCATAAAAAGGTAGTGTTACAGTGTGATCTGAGTACTTAGGATTTGGAGCCTGAGTTATAAAACTTGCATCTCCATTTGCTGTGTGACCTTGCCATTTGATTTTAAGAGACTCGGTTCCCGCCCCCGCCCCCCCCCCCCATTAGTAACAATTTGTGGGCTTCAAATGAAGTCCGGTAGTTTCAGTTCAGATGTGTGCACCAAGGTGATTAAGGAAATGTTAATCTCACACAGAGGTGTGTGTTGCTTACACGTCTAGAGTGCCTGATCAAATTCCATGCACAGTTCACACCCAGCTCGCCGTGGAGCCGGGGGACGTGTCTTTTTCACTGCGGCTTAGGTGTGGGCCGGGGAGGCGTCACAAAGAGCCTATAGAAAGGTCCCCATCTCCGCAGCGTGAGCGGCCCTGCTGCTCAGAACGCCGGCCGCCAAACGTTCGGTTTCGGCTTGTTGCTACAACTGTGTCGCTATTCACTGCGTTCGAGTTCTGCGGCTGGAAAAAAAAATTTAAAAAAAATTTTTTTTAAGGAAAAAAAGAAAAGAAAAAGAAAAAGCTCAAAGTCACCGCGCTGGACATTCGCTCTCGGCCATATCTCCGCGGTCCCCAAGTCCCCGCCCCGCCCCGCCCTACCCTGGAGCGCGAGCGAAGGCGCAAAGAAGGCTTTGCAGGCGTCTGCGGGAAGAAAGGAGGGGTCGGCGCCGGCCAGGAGGGACGGGCCGGGGCGACGGCGCGGGGTCCCGGGCCGGGGCGGGGGAAGCCTGGAGGCCCCGCGCCGAGGCGGCCGCGCCGGGACGCTGCTCGCGCGCTCACCGGGTGGGGGGGCGGCCGAGCACGGGCGCGCGCCGGGCCGGCCCCGGAGCCTGCCGGGTTCCCCGAGGCACACCCTACACCCCCGCGCCCAGCACTCTTTTGGTTTCGACCTGCCGTCTGGGCGGGGCGCGGCCGGGGCCGCCATTCCCACAATGCTCTGGGGCGTGCCGCTGCCGCCGCCGCCGCCGCCGCCGCCGCTGCCGCCGCCGCCGCCTCCGCCTCCGCTAGTGGAAGAAGATGGCGGAAGGCGGAGCGGCGGACCTGGACACCCAGCGTTCTGACATCGCGACGCTGCTCAAAATCTCGCTCCGGAAAGGGGACACCTGGTAGGGGCCAGAGGCTGAGGTGGCCGCGGTGGCCCCGAGGATGGTGGCGGGCCGGGCGGGAACGGCGGGCTGGTGTCTTTGGCGGGTGACAGGTGCGGGCAGGTCGGGCCGCGGCCGGCCCGGGGCACGGCGTGATTTGGGGGCAAAGGTTGGCACGGGGACGAGGGCCCGGGGAGGGCGGCGGCGGCGCGGTCCTCGGTGCGCTCGCGGGGCCGCTCCCACCTCGGGCCTGTGCCGGAGGGCCGGGGAGCGACGCTCGCCGCGAGCCCCGCACGCTTTGACAGATCCCGTCCCGCCGCCCCACCATCCCGCCTCGCCGCGCTTCCCCGGTCCCGTTCCATCCGCCGGCCTCGTCGGCGTCCCACTTGCCCCAGTGATCCCGACTCTCGCAGGCTTCCGGGACTCGGGCTTGCAGGATGTTTGCGGTGTGCACCACACAGGTGGCGTGTGTCCCGGCTCCACTTGAGAACCCGAAACCCTGTAATTTCCACTTGCCTCGTCCGGAGGAGGGAGGCGAGTAGGGGACCGAGGGGCTGAGAGAGACACCACGTGGTCCCCTTCTTCTGTAGCGGCTGGGTGGAAGCCGGCGGCGGCGGTTCTGTGGGAAGTGCAGCCCTCCCCTCCTGTTGGAAGGATAACGTAGGCCTGCATAAAGTAGATAAGTCCACTTGAAGCCAGAGTCTTGCTAAATATTCAAACTTGCAAAATGCCAAAAGGCAAGTACTTGTACTTGTAATACTGAAGGAAGCATGTGGACATTTTGATAGTAGTCAGCCATAGCAAGTGACATCCAGAATGACTTAAATTTATGGATATATGACATAAAGGGAAAGTGCTGTATTAGGGAAAGGGGAGTGTACTTTATAATACAGTAAAAAGTTATTTTCACTTCCGCATGTACTCCAGTGTGGCTTAGTGGAAGGACTAACTTCTACCACTTGTCTTGTAACAGGACTTACAGGCAAATGGATTTAAATCATTACACCTCAGTCTATGTACAAAAATGGACAGTAGCCATTTTTATGTCAGATGTTTTATCTTGATTTAGTTAAATATTCTCAAATGTTTGGTATTTATGAAGTACTAAGTTATTTCTGCTATACAAACTGCTGTAGTACTGGAGTCTTTCAAGTAAGGTGATACGTAGGTGACAGACTTGGCACTTGAATTTAAGTACTTTGATCGAATTGTTGGAACTTTGTTCTCTACTTAGGTGGCATACTGTGCTTCTGTCATATAGACCCCCTAATGGTGCAAAAACGCACTTGTTGCATTACAGCAGACAATATGCCCTTCTGGTGACTTAGATCGTTCTTGTTCATATTGTAATGTTCCTACATTGTGTTGTTTATTGTAATGTTTATTACTGTGGACAAATTGGACATTGCCTAGAACACCAAGAGCCATGGAGCTGTAAAGATGATGCCAGGCTCCGTTCTTATAGGTTAAAGGACATTAAAAAATTATTTACTTGTAGGGCGTGGTGGTGCATGCCTTTAATTCCAGCACTGGTGAGGCAGAGGTAGGAGGATTATCATGAGTTCGAGGCCACCCTGAGACTACATAGTAAATTCCAGGTCAGCTTGAGCTAGAGTGAGACCCTACCTCAAAAAACCAAGAAAAAAAATTTTTTTTTTTACTTAGCCTATGTACCACTTCCTAAAAATATAAATGTGACTATAAAGTAGAAATCTGTATTTAAAGTGTGATGTCAGTGTCCTGCAGGCTATTGGAGGAATGTGTGTATTATATGTACTCAACTTTATAAAGTTTGTATTTTTCCAAGGCGTATGTTTTTACTTCTTGACAAAGTCACTGTTACATGTGACAGAGTACCTACAGGACAAGTGCATACAAAGGTGAGAGTTGTCAGCGCTTTCACCTCAGATTGCATAGCGTCTAGTCAAGAAGATGCAAGTTTTACCTTTTCATTAAAAAAAAAAAAGCATGATACTGGGGGTTTGCCAAAGCCTGTTTGATTTATGTGAGCCAGTTTACTTACAGATTGGCAAGGAAACTTGCCCGCCCCCCCAAAGTGTGAAAGTTTGGTTTGGAGTTTAAGGTTTTAAGTGTATTATGGATATTTAGGCAAATCCTGTTTTATAGGTGTCTGTGTGCAAATAGAACATTGTCTTGACATATGGATAAGCAATTAAGACAAAAATTGTAGCCTGGCTGTGGTAGCACACGCCTTTAATCCCAGCACTTGGGAGACAGAGGTAGGAAGATCACCCTGAGTTCGAGGCCACCCTGAGACTCCATAGTTAATTTCAGGTCAGCCAGGCTAGAGTGAGACCCTACCTTGAAAAAACAAAAAAACAAAAAACAAAGTAGGGTTTAATGCAGATTGTTAAAGTTTGGCCAACTGTATTCACTAATTAGCACTGGAGCATTTTCAGATAGCAGTTTCTTATAACCCTCTCAAATACTTAGATAACATTTGATTCTCCATGAATACTCAAGGTTCTGATTATTTGTAAGTAGCGAGTGTTATTTATGTGTAAGGTCATGGTTTTGTAGTTAGTGATGGTATGAGTTGCTCAAGTCTAAGGAGAAGAGCAACACACTCTATAATGGCACCACATCCGTGTGGATGCAAAAAAGTTTATGAAAAAGATGAATTAGAAAAGTTGTCAAGAGTAGAGCAGTCATCTCATTATTTGTTGATCTTTGTTTCAATTCTAACAAGACATTCAGAAAGCTAAGAACATAATTGGTTAGAATTTAGCAACTATGGAAAAAATTGAGAAATTAAAGTTGTTTAGCTTAGAATGAGTTTAGACACCTTTCAGATACTACATGATAGTTTTTTCTGAAATAGAAAATTAGCTTAATTTTCATGCTTAATTACATGTGAACATTTTAAGACAGTAAAGAATGATAGCTAAATGAGTGAGTTACAAGGGAAAAAATGGGCTGTAAAATGCTTTCTTTGGAGATTTCTACCTATGATGAATATATAACTATAGATCATCAAAACCACTCCTTTGTTTTCCCAAGTTTTACTAAATTTTATGCCAGTCATTTCCAGTAATATTGATGTGTTATGTTTAACATAATGTGTAGCTAACTTTACATCTAATAGGCTTAAGGTCACTTTGGAGGGTAATCTCAATTTGTATTTAATCATTTAACATATCTTCTTATTTTAGTACATTTCCAAAGAATCTGGTACAATGAGATTTTAGGTGGCATTGATTTCATTGCTTAAATTTTCCTTCCATTCCTTCTCTCTTACTTTGAAATCTTTGGGGCCTAATTTTATTTAATCCCTTGGGTTTAAGCAGCTTCAACATGACAATAATCTTATAGTCACAAATCAGTTAATAATCTACAGGGCACTATGAACATAAATTCCAAATTATTTAGCTAATACTTAAAAAGAAATTTTGACATTGCATTACTTTAGTTGCCCCAGAGTGTTTACTGCCAAAAAGGGTGTGTCTTTTATCACTTACAGGAAATGAAACTAGAAAGTGAAACTTAAAATATTGATGTTTTGGTGAAAATAAGAATAGAAATAGTTGTATTAAAGCATATTTTCATATTTTAGATACTTAAAATCTAGAGAAGCAATTTTTCTTACTTTAGCCCTTTTTGTAAGCTTATTAGTGAATCAAGGGTCAAGGAACCCTATTTGGCCAAGATGATGTGGAGCTAGTCAGTGGTTTCATACATCTGTTTTGTGATAGTCAGGTTTTATGTCTTCTAAATTAAACACTTTTCCCATTAGCACATATAAAGTATTAAATGATTTTCTATGAAGTAGTTTGTGCATTATTTACTCTTGCTTGTATGTAATAAGAAAAAATTAGCTTATAAGGTCATGACCTACAATATCACATTTAAAAGCACTTGTGTGTCAGGTGCTGCTGTAAGGATATATTGACTTAGTTGCTCACTGCTACAATTAGCATACTGGTAGTATTATTAAGATGGAGTCTTAGGCTCAGGGACACACAGCAGTACAACTAGAACTTGACCATAAGTAGTTTGGATTTTAGGTACATGCCTGTAATTCACTGTACTAAACCACCTCTTACTTCATTTAAAATAGTTTCAACTTTAAAGAGAAAATAGACTCCTTTTCCTCTATAGATGGAGCCTATTTTATATTTAGCAGCAGAATTCTTCCATTTTATCCCACACTTGTCTCTTGTGACTGTTCAGGTTAGATGTGTTGGAGTATGTAGAAAATCTTAACATCTTACTTCTGGAAATTAATCATGCTTAAAGATAAACATCATTTACTGGAGGGGCAATTTTGATATTCAGTTTAAATTTATAGTAGAGACAAGACCCATTCTCATTGTTTTATACAATAAGCAGGTAGGGTACTTTATTTTAGTAGTTTGTCTATATTTTAAGTGTGTTGGCTATTACCACAGATACATAAAGCTATTTTAAGATAGCCCCACAAGAACAGCTTAGCATAAAAAAACACATATTTTATGTTCCGTGTTTAACAACTGATTTTTTTAAATACTATCTTAATGAATTTGTGAAGTCATACATCTTTTTTTTTTAATGTATTTTATTTATCTGAGAGAGAGAGAGAATGGGCGTGCCAGGGCCTCTAGCCACTACAAACGAACTCCAGTTGCGTGCGCTCCCTTGTGCATCTGGCTTATGTGGGTCCTGAAGAGTTGAACCGGCATCCTTTGGCTTTGCAGGCAAGCGCCTTATCCACTAAGCCATCTCTCCAGCCCCATACAACATCTTTTAATGTGCCTATGCATATGGAGGCCAGAGATTGACTTCAAATGTCTTCCTCATCACAGTCCCTACCTTGTATTATAGGTTCTCGCTAAACTTAGAGCTCACTGAATCAGTTAGACTAATTAGTAAACTCTAGGACTCCTCTAGTCTCTACCTCTCCAGCTCTGGGATCACAGGTATATACCACCACACCTAGCTTTTATTGGGTGAGTTAGGGATCTGAACTCAGGTCCTCATGCTTGCTTTACCCAGCAAGCACTTTACCCAGTGAGCCAATGAGATGGTCTAGGCATATTCATGTTGATGCCTCTTTAGCATCTTCCTAAAAAACTGGTGGTTCTGTAACATCAATGGTACTACAATAATCAGTTTTGGTATTCTAGTCTTTGAATGTGTCCATTTTATCATATGAGCTTAAAGTTATTTTTCTTTACTCACCCTGAGAGCTACTTATTAATATTAGCTAAAATTATGGATGAAAGAGAGTTGAAATCATGGAGTATATTAACAGAAAGAAGAGGAAGCTGGAGGTGGTGAGATGGCTTAGCAGTTAAGGCGCTTGCCTGTGAAGCCTAAGGATTCAGGTTTAATTCTCCAGGTCCCACCTAAGCCAGATGGACAAGGTGTTGCATGCATCTGGAGTTCGTTTGCAGTGGCTAGAGGCCCTGGCGTGCCCATTCCCCCACCCTCTAATAAGTAGATATGTATTTTAAAAAAGAAATAAGAGGAAGCTTTAAAATAACTGGTAAAGGGTGATTATAGTCGTTATCTTGTTTGGTCTTCAAGATAAGTATCAAAATATTTTATATTTATCTTTCTCTCTGTTTTTTTCAGTTTGATTTTTTTTTTTTTTTTTTTTGAGGTAGGGTCTCATTCTAGCCCAGGATAACTTGGAATTAACTATGTTAGTCTCAGGCTGGCCTTGAACTCATATCCATTCTTCTACCTCTGCCTCCCAAGTGTCAGGATTAAAGGCGTGCACCTCCATGCCCAGCTCTTCTTTCTCTCTCTCCCTCTCTCTCTTAAAGATTTAAAGAGACTCTGTTAGATTGAGAGAAGAAAAGAGTTTAAAAAGCATTGAGAGCATCTGCCATGTGGAAGGCAGGAAGAGGGTACAGAGGCCCCTGTGGGAGTAACCCCCACCATCTTAGCCCAGGTGGGCTAAAACGAGGGAAGCTTACCAGAGCAAGGACCTGGAAGTTCAAGAGTGGTGAAAAGCCAAAAAGAGCCTATCTGAGAGGGCTTGCTTATGGTTCACATGTGATGGTACCACTGCAAATAAACCATTATTGAATTGAGTAGTCTGAGCCAGCCATTATTTTAAATGTTTATACTTATGTACCTTTTAAAGTACATTCCTTTATCCCATTTGATTTCAAAACTTTTTAAATACCTGGTTATAATTTACAAATAGTAATGCTACCAGTATCTCCTTAGTTACTACTCAAATATAATTCATAGTATTTTATTAGACCATGGAGTTTTTTCTTCCTTCATAATCTACATTCAGAATTTTTCAATAGTTACCTGTTTTTCCTTCCTTGTAATGCCATTCCTGTTTGTGACTTTGATTTTCCTTTTCTCAGTTGTGACTGTAATTTATAATCTGTATGCCATTTATTTCCCTGAAGTCATTTCTTCAGACTCTTCCATGTAGACTGAAACAGAGAAATATACTTCCTTAAAATTTTGTTACCCAATTTATAAGGAAAAAAAATCTACTGAAGAAATCTAGCATATTACTAACCCTAAGTGACTTCAGCTTTTAGTACAGATTAAATATCTGAGGAAAGGATCAATAATTACTGTTTAGAAAGAAGGAAATAAATTCAGATTATGAAATAAGGTAGAAAACCCTTCTAGGACTAACCTACATTTGGTTATGACTAGACTGTTTTTACTGCTGGTCTCACTGAGATTCTGCATGATTTCTTTATAGCTTTTTCAGAAAGCAAGGGTGAATGTGGACTACTTTTTCTCCCCAGGAGGAGAGCTAAAAATGCTAACCATCCCTTCTACTCTCCTTTTGAGTAGACCCAGGCATTATGTGATAACTCCACTGTGAGAGAAAATTGTTTAGCAGAGCTACTTGTGTAAAGGTCTCCCTTTGTTAAAGAAGTTGAAGGACCTCACAGACAAACCCAAGAGTATCTTTGAGGGCAATTAAATCAAAACCTGAGAACATTAGAGACAAAATTAATCACTTACATAAAATGGCAAAATTTTCCTTAATTATGGCAAAGGGTAATTTGGTTTCTTTTTGTTACTCAGCTTTGTTTTGTAACTTGTCAATGTAATAGATTAGTCAAGAGATTTTCTTTGATAATGATAGAAAATTCATATTGATTGAATTTCATGATGAAGAACTTTTGACCTGAGATGATAAGCAGTTACTTATGCCATATAGCTTGGGCTACAGTTTACAAATATTGTTCATTAATTGTGCTAAGAGTCTTTTTACACGTATGAAATACATAGTATTTTCTTGGTAGATTCAGGACCCAAAGTTACAAAGTCCTACATGGTAATATTGGACCATTAGTAGAAAAAGGTTTCTAATGGATAGTCTAACCTTCTGAAGCCTGTATAGATGGTTGGGCCATTCCCAGATTATGGGAACAACTTAAAAAAAAGTTTTGTTTTATTTTTGAGAAAAAGAAAGAATGGGCTCACCAAGGGTTTCCTGCCACTGCAAACGAACTCTAGACACATGCGCCACTTGGTGCATCTGGCTTTTTGTGTACTGAGGAATCAAACCCAGGGTCATCAGGCTTTGCAAGCAAGCACCTTAAACCAGTGTGCCATCTCTTCAACCTAGGAAAATCCTTTCTTTTTTTTTTTTAATCATACAACATAGAAAAGTTTATTTTACACAACTTAAAATAGTCCTTTATAAGTAGAGACCCAGAAATATGACACACCAAATTTACATCCAATTCAGTCTGAAGAAACTACAATATAAAGTTCAACAAAGTCCTTTAGAAGCAATTGCTTTTGGATTTACGGCAGTACTACTTGTTATGTTGTATGTCTTGTAAATTTCAGTTAGTCAGTCTACAATCTCAAACATATTATTTCGAAGAGAAATTATTATGAATTGGGTATTTTTTGTTTGCTCGTAAAGTACAGTGAAGTATATTTGTAGTGGTGAAGAGCAAATGCCAAGGGCAGTGAGCTGAGTGTTTTCTCTCCTCCTGGAAGGTTGAAGATCTTTTAGCTTTTCTTAGGTGGTCGAATACTGAACGTGACTTCTTAAGAGAAAGGGTGCAAGCTCTCACCAAGCTATAGCTCTGCATTCCTACCCAATGTGAGCATTTGGTAGTTTTCCTTTATTTGTTATTAGGAACTACTTTTAATTATTTTTAATTTTTTAGGTTATTTGAGAGAGATGAGAGAGAGAGAGAGAGAGAGAGAGAGAGAGAGAGAGAGAGAGAGGAGAATGTGGGCGTGCCAGGACCTCCAGCCACTGCTAACAAACTCCAGAAGCATGCACCACTTTGTGCATCTGGCTTATGTAGGTCCTGGGGAATCAAACCTCGGTCCTTAGTTTTAACAGGCAAGTGCCTTAACCACTAAGCCATTTCTCCAGCCCAGGAACTACTTTAAAAAAAATTATTTGAGACAGACAGACAGACAGAGAGGCTGGGTGTGCCAGGGCCTCTAGCCACTGTAAACAAACTCCACATGCATGTGTCACTTGTACATCTGGCTTTAGGTGGATGCTGGGGAATTAAACCTGGCTCCTTAGATTTTTACAGGCAAGAGCATTAACTTCTAAGTCATTTCTCTAGTCACTGGAACAACTTTTTGGAAAGTGAATACTTAGAAGTTTTAAAATTAGAAAGTAGCAATTTTGTCAAACTAGTGAAGCTGCAGTTCATCTGTTACCCACATGGGCAATCTAGAGTTTTGTATTGTCATAGTTTAGCCTTTTAGTGTTAGCAGTCTCATGTCTGTTACCTCTGCCTTGAGGCTGGTATTTTCTTCCTGTTTCCTGCAAATGCCTTACTCTTTCCTGCCTTATTGGGTGTTATACACAATTCCTAGATTCAAATCCATCTTTCTGATTCTTGACATTGGCCTATTTCCGATCCCGGCTCAAAGTTGATTTCTGTAAAATCATCCCTTAATCCACACAGATCTATGGCATCTCCATTCTGGTTTTTAAATAAATATGTAACAACAGCCTTATTGTAATATAATTTTCACACCATACATTTTTCCAACTTAAAGCAGACAGTTCACTGGGTATTAGTATATTCACAAAGTTGTGTAACATCATAGTCAATTTTAAACAATTTCACCATTCCAAAGAGAAACCCTGTGCCCACCTCTCCTGGTCTGTGCAGTCACAAATCTAGTTTCTGCCTTTATATAATTGCCTATTCTAGACATCTCTATAAACAGAATCATGTAATATGTATAGTGTTTGTGTTTGGATTCTTTCACTTACTGCAATCTAGGTTTATCATGTTGTACAATGCCTCTGCACTTTTTTGGTTATCACTGACCATTGTCTGTATATTAACTCTGAATTTATTCATCAGTTGTTAGATAGACATTTGGTTTCCAATTTTTGACTACCATAAATAATGTTGCTATGAAGATCTATGTGCAAGTTTCTTTTATCCTGGGTGTGTACACAAGTGCAATGCTTAGGTCTTATATTTCACTTTTTGAGGAACTGCTGCACTGTTTTCTAAAGCTTTTATACATTTTACATTATATTGTACATTCTTGTTTACCATAGGGTATAAGAGTTCTTTTTTTCCATATCTCTGTCAGCACTTACAGTCTATCTCATTTTATGTGAGTGAAGAGATAATTTCATTATAGTTTTGATTTGAATTTCCCTGGGAACTAATGAGGTTGAGCGTTTTAGCTGTTTATAATGTTTCTTTCAAATATGTGTTAGATCCTTTGTCTATTGTTAACATTTGTTTACTTTCTTATCATTGAGTTGTAAAAGTTCTTTAGACACTTGATCTATCACTTATCAATAGGTTATTTGCAAATTTTTCTCCCTTTCTGTAGATTTTCTTATACTTAATATAGTATTCTTTGGAACACAAAAAGCTTTATTTTAATGGAGTCCAGATTGTCTATCTCTTTTGCTACTTTTTTTGGGAGGGGGGTTCAAGATGGGGTCTTGCTCTAGCCCAGACTGACCTGGAATTCACTATGTAGTCTCAGGCTGTCCTCGAACTCATGGTGATCCTCCTACCTCTGCCTTCCAAGTGCTGGGACTAAAAGGGTGCACCACCATGCTCTGCCTGTATTGTATTGAAATCTGGTACTGTTGAGTCCCCCAGCACCAAGTATTTAAAAGTTGCTAAAAAATAAAATTAATAAAATATATTAATTTTTCCTTCCTTATTTATGATACATACAAATGTTATTTTGTAATAATATTAAATATATATCGGTGTTTCAATATTAGTGACTCGCTTTTCTTTTTAGTAGACTATCTTAACTCTTCTTATTGGCAGTCTCTTCCCCTTTATTTCTTAGACAGATAAATAGCCACATAGTGAATATTGTGTGTCATTTTACCCAGAGATCTTTCTCCCACTGCTAACCTCATACCTTAAAGGCACAGACGCTAGTTTGTGTTAAGATCTGTGCTAGTTAAGGTATTAATGTGGGAGAAGGAAGAATTTCAGCAGCTGGAAAATAGTGTGACATCCTAAAATGGGGATAAGTCCATATTAACCCTTCAAGTGTAAAAGCAGTCATATATCATTTAAATGTTTAGAAATGTTCAAAATAATGTATATTGGGTTTAGAAACTTGGAAAAATTATGCAAAAATGTACAAAACATCCAAGGAATGATAAATGCTAAATGTGGGGCAAGAGTGTGCAAAGAGAAGGGATCTAAGGAGGGTAGTGTTTGTGTGTGCATGGATGATTACTTTCAGTACTGTAAAGTATACCTATGTGTCAAACATTTTTAAGTGAAGTTGCTTGAAAGGACTTTTTGTTCTGAGAATGTCTCAGTTTTTCTTAGTATTTTTCCTTCTTTAATTCTTTTATACCTTAATTCCTTTCCTTTCTTCTCTCTCCCTCCCTCCCAGTTCTTCCAGTGTAGAAAACTTACCTAGAGACCAGGGAATTTATACTTTAAAGGCCAAACATTATTCATTACTATTGCTTCCTTCCCACATGTTTACCAAAATTTCCATGTCAAATACAGTTGTAGGAGCTCTTTACTATGAAGGCAACAAGGATTATATATACACATTCTGGATGCATACTTGGCCTCCTTATTTGTCTCAGGTTAGCTTTAAAAAGAGGTCATATAATTAGTTCTTGTTAACTGATGGAGTTAATGTGCAGAGCAGAAAATAGGTTAGAGATGTCTGCAGCTTGAGCATGGCGATAGAAAGAGATGATAAATCAGGACACTTAACTTACCTGAAGTTACTTCATAATTTTCTTTGGATTTACCAAAACAGTGGGAGTCCAAGTGTTAGTAGTAATTTTAAAATGAGACTAAACATATTATATAATTATATATATAATATTAGATACTGACTCAGTGTTAAAAATGGCTCTTTAGAGCTGACATTGCAGTTCAGTGGTAGAACATCCTGAGCTGTTTTGTATGATCACTTAACGTGAAAAGAGCTTATATCTATAGTAGACCTGAGGGTTTTTTGTTCGTTTGTTTGTTTGCTTATTTTTTTAGCGAGCAAATTTCCTTTCTAAAATGAATATCATAGCAAGAGGGGGGGGGATAAGAAAATTAGAAGCAAAATAATTGTGGAAACAAGTTGAGATGGAATGTAAAAAGTTCACCCACAACTTAATGTTTGTAATTCTAGAAAACCCAAAAGAAAAATTGTGTTCTTTAAATATATATATGTATTTATGCACACACACATACATACGTACAAGCAGAGAGTGGCGGCATATGGATATGCCAGGGCCTTTTACCGCTGCACATGAACTCCAAGATGTATACACCATTTTGTGCATTTGGCTTTATGTGGATACTAGAGGAAGTGAACCCATGCCATCAGGCTTTGCAAGCAAGGCCTTTAACTGCTGAGCCATCTCCCCAGCTTAAAAATAGTGTTTTTTAAAAAATTTTTTTCTGTTTTATTTTTATTTATTTATTTGAGACAGAGAAAGGAAGGGGGGAGAGAGAGTGGATGCACCAGGGCCTCTAGCCACTACAAATGAACTCCAGATGCATGCATACTGTGTGTATCTGGCTTTTGTGGGACCTGGAGAATCGAACCTGGGTCCTTAGGCTTTGCAGGCAAGTGCCTTAACAGCTAAGCCATCTCTCCAGCCCCAAAATAGTGTTTTTTATGTGTGTGGTCTTAATTGATGTGAAAGTATGACTCATAGGCGTAGCACTGAAATAGAGGCATAGAGTTCATACTTGGGCTTTCCCAAGATCTAATATTTGCCAAAGTTAACCAGCTGTGATAGTGCAATCTTTTTCCTTCCCCTCCTCCTCCCCTTCTCCTTTCCCCATGCCCGTTTCTTTCTTTGGGCAATGTTTTGTGTATTCCAGACTGGCCTCAAACTCACTAAGTACCCAAGATTGAGTTTGAACTTCTGATCCTCCTGTCTCTATCTCTCTTAAGTGCTGGATTACAGGACTGCTGTGATTACAGGACTGTCAGGGCATTGTATATGCTAAGCAAGCAATCTACCAATGGAGCTACATCCCCAGCCTACTTTCTTTTAATAAACAAAGTAAAATTTATTTATTTACTTGCATGTTACATGTGTATGTGTGTGAGTAAGAGAGAGAGAGAGAGAGAATATGTGACAGGATCTCTTGCTGCTGCAGTTGAATGCTTGTCCAGCAATTTGTTTTTGTTTTTGTTTTTGTTTTTGTTTTTTCCAGGTAGGGTATCACTCTGGCTCAGGCTGACCTGGAATTCACTATGTAGTCTCAGGGTGGCCTCAAACTCATGGCGATCCTCCTACCTCTGCCTCCCGAGTGCTGGGATTAAAGGCATGCACCACCACGCCTGGTGCTTGTTCAGCTTTTTGTGGGTGGCTGGGAAATTAATAACCCAGCTGGCAGGCTTTGCTAGCAAGTGTCTTTAGCCACTAAGCTAACTCCCCAGGCCTCCCAACCTTGTTTTCTTAATAAAAACAATGAGTGAAGTTTGTTTGACATTTTCTTTCAAATAAGTTTTGATTCATATTTATTGCCCTGTAATAACATAGTCTGTTCTCACTTTTAAAAGAGAATCCTGAAAGAATGAGAAAGTTTTTTAAGCAATAAACAAATTGAAAACTGTGCATTAAACCTTACATAAACACACAACATATATTTCTGTGATATAGATATCAGAGCTTTAAAAAGGTATGGAGTGGCATGGGGAGATGGTCCAGTGGGCAAAGCACTTACCCTGCAAGCTTGAGAACCTGAGATTTGATCCTCAGCACCTATGTACAATGCCAGGCATGGTGACACACACCTATAATCCTAGCACTGAGGAGGCAAAGAAAGGTGCATCCTGGGGCTTGCTGGCTAGCTTGTCTAGCTGAATGGCTAAGCTCTGGATTGAGTGACAGACCCTTTCTTAAAAAAAAGTTATAAGGTGCAAAGTGATAGAGAAAGACAGTATCTTTCTCTGGCCTCCATGTACATTCACACGTGTGTCCACACACACAAGAACACACATTGCACATACATGCAAAAAATTTTTTAAAGAAGTGGGTTTGGGATGTAGCTAAGAGTGCTTGCCTAGTCTGTACTATGCCCCATATTGGATTCCCAGAGAGTTGGAAACAAGAAGGATCAGAAAGTCAGTCATCCTTGCCTCTTTTAAGGCCAGTGGCAGTAGTACAGTAAGACCTATTATATGAGGCTGGAGAATAAGTGAGAAGTGAAGTAGAAATATGAAGAGAAGACTGATTGTAAAACCATGTCAGAAAAGTATAGATAGATGAAGGAATGAATATATGAGCTAAGAAGGAAAAACAAGAGAGAAGAAGCTGTCTTTTGGGAAAATCTCTAAGGAGGTAGAAATAAGTTGGATCCAAAGCATAGGAATAAAAAATAATTGGCCTACATTTTAAAGAGAGTTATGGTCCACTGACCTTTAAAGGAATCAGGTGAGATTAAGATACAGTACAATGAAATTGGGCAGTCATTGTGGCTAGAGTCTTTATGAAGTGGGTATCAAAGATGTCTGCTCAACCTAATGAGTAAAGACTGAGAGACTAGAAAAGATTGGAAATAATTACTGGGAATAGAGAAGACCATGTTATAAACATGCACAAGGATTGCAGGTAATCCCTGAAGAATTTTGAGAGATTGAAGACCATATTTTTTTTTTAATATATTTTGTTCATTTATTTATTTATTTATTTGAGAGTGACAGACAGAAAGAGGCAGATAGAGATAGAGAGAGAGAGAGAATGGGCGCGCCAGGGCTTCCAGCCACTGCAAACGAACTCCAGATGCGTACGCCCCCTTGTGCATCTGGCCAACGTGGGTCCTGGAGAATCGAGCCTCGAACCGGGGTCCTTAGGCTTCACAGGCAAGCACTTAACCGCTAAGCCATTTCTCCAGCCCAGACCATAAATTTTTAATCTCCATTAGATTTCTTTTGTAATTCTGAACTCACATACTACAACTGTGATAGGTATGCTTCCATATTTATGTACTGGCGTGTAAGCATCAAGGCAAATAAGCACATATAAGACATTGAGGTAAAATTCTTTGTAACCCACTGGCAAGGACAAATGATAGTTACTAAACCACAATTAGAGGTCTTCCTCATGAATAAAATGATCTTTCAGAACATACATGAGTTCATTTTCTCCATCACTGCTTACATGGGAATGTAGATATGTCAGTAGTGTATATAAATACTTTACCTTGGATTGTATCTTTGAAGCATTAAAAAAAAAGTCTAAATTAGTATACTAGCTGCAAAACAATTACTACTCTGTACAGTGAGGAATTCTGGCTATTTGCACATAAATTCAGTAGTTTCAGGTCTGTATGATCAGCTTCAAATTAGCAGCCATGTCAGTTTGAGGAATTGTCATTGTGCTATGTATGTGTTATGCTTTGTATGTGTTTCTTACTTGGTCTCAATATGTTCTTTTTTGTTTTCTGACTTATTAACTGGTTGCTTTATTTATCAAAAGAAGTATTTTCTCAAAACTGAATATGATACTATATAACAAAATCATACTTGGTCACTAATTATACTTATTCAGGGAAAATTCTTCAAGGCCTATGTAGATTTTTTTTTTTGGTTATATCAAATGCAAGTTTATTTGTTTAGAAGAAAAATAGAAATATGAAAATAATATAAAATTAATTTCTTTCAAAATAAATAGTAGTAACATAATATATTTCATGAATTTTGGTACAAATATTTTTTATTTTCCTGATTTTGTTTTTATTTATTTATTTATTAGAGATAGGGAGAGAGCGAGAATGGGTGTGCCAGGGTCTCTAGCCACTGCAGACAAACTCCAGACGCATGCACCACCATGTGCATCTGGCTTATGTGGGACCTGTAAAATCGAACCTGGGTCCTTGTGCTTTGCAGGCAAGCCTCTTAACCACTAAGCCATCTCTCCATCCCAATAAATTAATTTTTTTTAATTAAGAACTCTTGATCTGCCCTTAAATTTCAACTTCACAATACAGTATTGTTAACTATAGGTAGAATGAACTTACTCCTTTTGTATAGCTGAAACTTTATAGGCTCTTAATAGCCCTAGCCTAGCCCAGGCAACTACCATTCTGCTCTGATTGAAAAACAAATCATATGTTTCTAACATAAAATGGCACATGGGGAACATTCCTATTCCAAAAGGGATTAATGGGGGCATAGCAAGGAAAGACTGGACCAGAAAAAAACTAAAATCTAGCAGTGCAGACATTAAACCCTGCAGCTCCATGTCTGGTATCTGGGACTAGTAGTGGAAATCATCTGAGTTCCAAAAGGCTTGGGTATCCCCATCCCTCCAGCACTGTCGCCTCAGGAGCTCTCTGAAGCCAAGAAGCAAGATGCCATCCATGCCCCTTAAATCTTACATTTTTCATGCCATTAAAACAAGTACCATGTGGATGGTGCTGCTTGCTTGGGAAGCCTGGACCTCTTGGAGCACAGTTGCAGGAACCTTCGTGTACTGACCCTGGGGAAGCACTTCTAAGCAGCTGCTTTCTAGGAGCTGGGAACCCCGCCTTCAGTGTGTGGGGTCTTACCCTGAGGCCGTTTTCCTGTTGTTCCACTGCACAACAGCGAGCTTCTTTTTAATCAGATTATTCTCTTAATCTTTTTAATAGTTCCAACTGCTTTCTCAGCCTGCTTATTGAAGGAAATTTTAAACTTGATCCTTTCTGCATAGATGGCATGTTTTTCATGTGTGCTCTGCTCATTGTTCACTTTTCACTGCAGATCTGAATAAAGGCAGTGAACAATTGTGATTTCCTGAGTTGAGATCCCCCAAATCCAAGCAAAGACACTTGTGTATCAAGATAGAAAGTGGAAATAGGAAAATCTGCCAGAAGCTTATGTGCCAGCTGGCCTTGTGTATTGCATGTACACAAGAGACCCTGCCTCAGACAAAGTGGAAGGTATGGACAGGCAACCAAAGTTCTTCTCTGACATCCACACATGTGCCATAGCATGTGCATGCACACTCACACACTGATTAAAAAGAACACCTAGCTGGGCGTGGTGACGCACGCCTTTAATCCCAGCACTCGGGAGGCAGAGGTAGGAGGATCACCCAGAGTTCGAGGCCACCCTGAGACTATATAGTGAATTCCTGGTCAGCCTGAGCCAGAGTGAGACCCTATCTCGAAAAACCAAAAAAACAAACAAACAAACAAAAAACCCTAAAATCAGAGGACACTGAATAGCATTCTAAAGAGTAAGAATGTATAAATTAAAGGTGTTTTTATTTTATTGAGAACTTTAACATATGAACACATTGCAATTTTTTAATTTTATTTTTATTTATTTATTTGAGAGTGATAGACAAAGACAGAAAGAGGCATAGAGAGAATGGGCGCGCCAGAGTCTCCAGCCACTGCAAACGAACTCCAGATGCATGCACCACCTTGTGCATCTGGATAACCTGTGTACTGGGGAGTCAAGCCTCGAACTGGGGTCCTTAGGCTTCACAGGCAAGCACTTAACCGCTAAGCCATCTCTCCAGCCCAACACGTTGCAATTTTATCATATTCCCATCAGGTTATCTATCTTCTTACATTCCTACTCGCCCACCCCCATTCCATGGAGGGCCCTCCTCAGTGGGGTTATCTGTAATCACTGTGTGGTCATGAATGTACCAGTTGGTCCCTGGGGGTGGGGGCAGTGCCTCAGAGTACACCTTCCTGCCCTTTGGCTCTTCATTCTTTCTGCCTCCTCTTTCTTCTACAATGTTTGCTGAACTGTGGAAGGCATTTTAGAAGTTCCTTTGATGTTGAGCTCTCAGCAGTTTCTCATTTTCTGCTTTGATGGGTTTTGAATCTCCTCAGTGTCTACACCATCTCCATGGAGAATATTTTCTGGCTATCATCTGTAATGTTTCCTGGGCCCTGGTGGGTATAGTGCCTTGTCTCATGCTAGACAGCCAGCTTTCCTTTCTTGTCATTCTGATAGGTCTTAGGTCTCCCTGGTATTTTCTACCATCCACATTGTGCTCAACCTAGTCTGAAGTACCAAGGGTGTTTGTTGGGGATTTTTCCTCCTCACTGTTACGATTTTATAATTTTATTATTTTTGACCACTTAAATAAAGGAATATCAGGATTTGGGCATATTTTATAGATTTAGGAATAAATTTATAACAGTGCAACGGATTTATTTTATGATATTTAAGTAGAACTTATTTATGTGCTTCATATAATCGCATCTTTGGGGGGATGCCTATTGACACTCTGTAAGGCTTTTTTTTAGCCTTGTTAGGTTGCAACACAACATTGTCTTTTACAGAGCTCACACTTGAGAACCGCATAATCAAGTTACAAAAGATGATCACAGGAAAATATTTTCATCATGTTTTAACTAAATTTATGATTTTGTGCTGAGCTGCATTCATAGCTATCCTGAGCCAGATGTTGCCACAGACCATGGGTTAAACATGCCTACAAGTTTATTTCTAGTATAGATGCTTCATTTGTTTCTATTCCCTGATTTATCATTTCCACAAAATCCTCTAAGATACTGGTGTCCACTAATAGAAATACGAAGCCCTTTTTCAAGTGAAGGGAGTGTTGAAAGCCATTAAATGAGAATGTTTCTTATGCTAATAGTGTCAGTACACAGAAAGTAGTCTCTCCAAGATCAAGACACAGAATGATCATTGTGAGTTTGAGGCCGTCCTGAGACTACATAGTTAATTCCAGGTCAGCCTGGACTACAGCAAGACACTACCTCCAAAACCCAACAATAAATAAATAAATAAATAGAAATGTTCTCAATAGTCTATTAAAACCTCAGATGATTTACTCAGTACTTTAGATATAAATTCTCATCATTAAAAAACTCTTCAGGTAAATATAAGGTGACTACTGATAACTATTATACAAGTAGTTTTTATTGTAAGGCATTTATAATTACAGTATTAATGTTAGCTCAAGTCCATATTTCTACTTTTAATACATATGCTATTAGCTATTTGAGAAAACTAGTTGGGAAACCTAGGTTTATTTTCAAGGTAGAAGTCAAAAGTATTTCAGAAAATTAACTGTGGATCAAAATCAGCCCTCCCAAACAATATCAGACCCAATACCTTATATGAATAATGAATATGAGTAATATGAATAAGTACTGCCAAATCATTTAGGAACAGATTTACCCCATCCTTACAAAGCCAGTTTTTTAGATATAAAAGAGGAAAATCTACCCTACTTTTATTTAGTAAAGGGAAAAAAATCCTGATAAATATAGAAAAATTTCACACATTGCACATTTAATCACAATAGTGTAAAAACATTAAGTAGAAGGTCATTTCTTAAACAATCAGTATTTTATCAGAAACATATTTTACTGAATGGTGAAACTAGATATTTTAGCAGTCCAAGTCAGTGATCAGATAAGAAAAGTTGGAATAAAGTTAGAAAATACAGGGAACCACATTATTCTCATCAGGCAGATATTGCCTAGCCTTAACTTCTAGTCTAGCCCAGGGACTTCCAGCCAAATGAAGAAGAGGGCCTCCCATCACATTGGCATTCTCCATTCCAAAGCCACTGACTGACAGGAGCTGCTGTTCTCTGTTAGGTGCTCAGGACTGGAGTTAGACCATCTGTCCAACTGTTTACATGTCCACACACCTGGTCTTACTCCAGGGGCCGGAGGCTTGATTTACATTGTAAGTCAAGCTTCCAGATTCAGCACCCCACTCCCACACATGCAAAATCTAGGGAAGTCTGGCATGGTGATGCATGCCTGTAATCCTAGCTACTTGGGAGGCTGAAGCAGGAGGATTCATGAGGTCAGCCTAGGCTACATAGACCCTATTTTAAAAAGAAAAAGAAGAATTCAAGGGCATTTCCAACAAAATAGAACTATTGAAATCTCAGGTGGATATGAAATTTGTCATTTTTTAAAAAAATAATCAGGCTGGGCAGATGGCCAAATAAAACAAGCACTTGCTGTACAAACCTGACCACCAGAGTTTGGATCCCCAGAACCCACATAAAAACAGATGTAAGTAGCACACGTGCTTGTAATCCCAATGTACCTGTGGCAGCGGAAGGCAGGTGTCAGGATAATCCTGAAGCTAGCTCACAGGCTAGCTGGTGTGAATTTGCAGCTACAAAAGTCTGTCTCAAGCAAAATGTAAAGCGAGAAACCAAGGTTGTCTTCTAACCACACGAGCACCGTAGCCCACATACATATACATAAAATAATATTTTTTAAAAGCATTTCTTGTAAAGAACCTTTGTTCCATAATTTAATAAGCAGATAAAAGATCCATATACACAATGCAATACCATTTGTTACAGTCAGGTGTGCATTGCTGGTAGAAATCACTCAACCAAGAGCTTCTTGTGGGGAAAAGAAGGAGAGCTGGGGAGATGGCTTTGCGGTTAAGCGCTTGCTTGTGAAGCCTAAGGACCTCAGTTCGAGGCTTGATACTCCAGGACCCATGTAAGCCAGATGCACAAGGGGACACATGCGTCTGGAGTTCCTTTGCAGTGGTTGGAGGCCCTGGCTCGCCTGTCCTCTGTCTATCTGCCTCCCTCCCTCTCTCTCACTAGCTCGCTCGCTCATAAATAAATAAATCAAAATAAACAAAAAAAAATTTTAAGGATGTATTTTGGCTTACAGGCTTAAGGGGAAGCTCCATGATGGCAGAGGAAAATGATGGCATGAGCAGAGGGTGAGCATCACCCCCTGGCCAACATAAGGTAGACAACAGCAACAGAAGAGTGTGTCAAACACTGGCATGGGGAAAGTGGTTATAACACCCATAAGCCTTCCTCCAACAATACACACTGCCTCCAGAAGGCTTTAATTTCCAACTGCCATCAGCTGGGGAACCTAGCATCCAGAACACCTAAGTCTGTGGGGAACACCTGAATCAAACCACCGCAGCATTCATAAAAAAATGAAATTCTCTTAATTTGCAACAATGTACATAGAACCAGAGATCATTATGTGATATGAAAGAATGCAGGTACACAAATGAAATGTCACATGATCTTACTCATGTGGAATAGAAAACATTGATCTTATATCAGTTGAGGGTAGAATGTTAGGAGAGTCTGGGAGAAGTTAGTTGATTAAGGGCACTGAGCTATTGTTAGATGGAAATAAAATGTTTTGGTGGTTTGTTGCACTGTGGTAGCTATAAATAGTGATAATGTACTATATATTTCAAAGTGCTAGAAGAAAGGATTTTGAATATTTTTTCTTTAAAGAAATGGTAAATGTTTGAGGAGGTATGGATGCCACTACATGTTGTGTACATGTATCAAAATGTTACAGTACTCCATAAATATGTACAAGGTTTGTGTTTATCAGCACTTGGGAGGCAGAGGTAGGAAGACTGCTGTGTGTTGGAGGCTAGCCTAGGACTACAAAGTAAGTTCAAGGTAACCTGGGCTATAGCAATACCCTTACCTCAAAAAAATAAAATATATAATTTTAAAAATTGAAGCTGGGCGTGGTGGCGCACGCCTTTAATCCCAGCACTCGGGAGGCAGAGGTAGGAGGATCGCCGTGAGTTCGAGGCCACCCTGAGACTCCATAGTGAATTCCAGGTCAGCCTGGGCTAGAGTGAGACCCTACCTCGAAAACCCCCCCCCAAAAAAAATGGATAATTTCTCTGTGTTACCTGCAGTCATAAAATATAGTTACTTGGGGATTCATGTTTGTTTTTGGAACTACATAGGCCAGGTTAACATTGAACTTGTAGTCCTCCTGTGTCAACCTCCTGAGTGCTGGGGTTATAGGCATATTACACCATGCCTGGCAGAAGAGTAAAAGTCACATAGAAAAACTGAGGTTCCTTAGAATGAATCACAACTTACATTTTTGTGGATAAAAATTAGAACATTTATTCAAAAATAATTAGTACTTGAATGGTGGAGAAGTACTTATAAAGGTGATGGTTCTTCCAAAGTTTTCTGTAAGTTCAATACAATTCCAGTCATAATCTTTATAAAAGTCTTGTGGAACCTGATAAACTCATTTAAATTTTATTTGAAAACATAAATGGGCACATACAGCTAAGGCACTTGGTAAGAAAAGGCTGGATGAATATGCCCTAATCAGTATTAGCAGTAATTAGGACACTATGGAGTTGGAGAGATAGCTGTCAGTCAAATACTTGCCATGCATATGAGGACCTCAATCTGATCCCTATTAAAAACAAAACAAAACAAAACAAACAACAACAACAAAAAAAAACTGGGTGTAGTGGTACTCACTGGCCAGCTCTTCTAGTCTATTTGGTGAACTCCAAGTCAGTGAGACATCCTTTCTCAACCAGTGTGGACAGTGCCTGGTGAGCAACACCCAAGGTTATTCTGTCATCTACATACATGCATGCGCGTGCGTGAGATTAAGACAATGATAAATACATAGATTAATGTAATGGGACAGTGTCTAGTGTGTACTGGTTAGCAAAGAAAGTAGTCACATGTTTAAGTATCTTGTTTAAATTTTTAGGGAGGAAAAAAAAATCTTCCTGAGTGATTGCTGGAATCAGGTTCTCATTTGCTCATTGCTGGCAGAAAACACCCGACCAATGTTTCTGGGGTCCCCTGAAAAGCCTGTGTTACCACACAGAAGAGCTTTAAGCATTTCATTAACCTTTACTTTTGATTTTGTCTGCAGTTGAACCTGGTTAAATGGGAGGGAAATTCCCCAGAAGATTCTGCTGCTGTATGATGAACAATCAGTGACAAGTATAATTGTTAGAAAACTTTAAAAAATATATCTTATTTTTATTTATGAGAGAGAGAAATAGGCAGATAGAAAATGGACCCACCAGGGTCTCCAGCCACTGCAAACAAAGTCCAGACTCATGAATCACCTTGTGCAGCTGGCTTACTTGGGTCCTGGGGAATCAATCCTAGGTCCTTAGGTTTTGCAGGCAAGCACGCCTTAGCCGCTAAGCCATCTCTCCAGCCCATGGAAAACTTTTTGATAAACAATTATACTTGAGGGTTTTAAAGTCTGACTATAATCATCATAATCACCTTTTGAACCCTCATAAGAAGCTTTTCTTTCTTCTAAAACAAAAACCACGAAGATGTGCAAAGTAAACACACTATCATTCTGAGAACCATTTTTTGGTCTGTCACTAGTTTTTATGCCATTACCATGCTGCCTTTGTCACTTGGCTCTATTGTATAATATTAGATAAGAAACTGTGATGCCGCAAGCAGTGTTCTTTCTACTTGAGTTTGTTTTGACTACATGTGGTTTTTTGTGTTATCATATGAATTGTTAGATTGCTTTTTCTAATTCCAAGAAAAATGCCTTTGGAACTTTGAGGAAATTGCATTGGATCTCTAAATTACTTTTGATAATATAGCCATTTTTACAACATTGATTCTGCCAGTCAAGCTGCATGAAAGGTTTCTCCAACATCTGTATCTTCTTTTATTTCATTTTTCATTATCATAACGATTTCTTTGTAGAGATCTATCATATCCTTGGTGAGTCTTATTCCGAAGTACTTTATTTTTGGAGCTATTTTGAATGGGAGATTTTTTAATTTCTTTCCCAGCAAGTTCATTGTTGACTGTATGAGAGCTACTGCCTTTTGTGTGTTGACTTTTGTATCTTGTATCTTTACTGAAAGTGTTTATTAAATGTTAAGAGTGTTCTGATAGTCTTTTAGGATTATGTAAATATAGAATCATGTTATCTGCAGTAGGAATTCCCATCTTTATATCTTTCTCTTGTCTTACTGCTAAAGAGCTGTTTTTGTTGTTTTAGTTTAGTTTTGTTTGTTTGTTTGTTTGTTTTCAAGGTAGGGTCTCACTCTAGCCCAGGTTGACCTAGCACTCACTCTGTAGTCCCAGGCTGGCCTCAAATTCAGAATGATCATCCTACCTCTGCCTCCTAAGTGTTGGGATTAAGTGTGTGCCAACATGCTCAGCTAAAACATTTTTTATGTTTCATTTGACCACACTGCATGTAAAACTTGTTTTGACTCTTGTAATTATTTCAATTTTTGTTCAATTAACAAGTGTTTTATTTTTTTAAATTTTTTGTTTATTTTTATTTATTTGAGAGCGACAGACAAAGAGGCAGAGAGAGAGAGAGATAGAATGGGCGGGCTAGGGCTTCCAGCCACTGCAAACTAACTCCAGACGCATGCGCCCCCTTGTGCATCTGGCTAACGTGGGTCCTGGGGAATCGAGCCTCGAACCGGGGTCCTTAGGCTTCACAGGCAAGCGCTTAACTGCTAAACCATCTCTCCAGCCTTAACAAGTGTTTTCTTAAGTACCTATTGCATGGTTTGAACAGTGTTACTAGGGACTTAAAAAAAATTTTATTGTCCTGTCAGTACTTATCTCTAAGTAGTAAATATTCACAGAACAATAAAATGAAGAATTTATACAAATCATTTCTTCCAAATAGTAAGTGGCATTACAACTGTAATTACAAACATTGTAATATAATTGTAATTTTTCTCAGTAATCCTTTGTAGCAAGCATATCTTTAATACAAAATGAAATTTAAAAGCAATAAATTGATCTTGTGCTGCTCTTGTGCTTTCTAGGAAGTTTTATTAACCAATTTCTTTTCTTTTCTTAGGTACCTAGTTGATAGTCGCTGGTTCAAACAGTGGAAAAAATATGTTGGCTTTGACAGTTGGGACAAATACCAGATGGGAGATCAAAATGTATATCCTGGACCTATTGATAACTCTGGACTTCTCAAAGGTCATTATTTTCTTATTTTCTTCAAGGTGTAAATGTGTTCAATTTAATTTGTAAATGTGAATGGATACTGTATGGAAAATGGTAATAAAACAAATGAGTAAATTAGGCATTTATTTGTGAGCATGGTGTGGTAGTACTTCTCTGTAATGTTAGCACCAGAGACTTAAGCAAGAAGATCACAGTTTTGGGCCAGCCTGAGCTACATAACGGAACCGTCATGGTCATATTTAAAGGAATAAAACATAACTTTCAGAATTTCTGCTGTGGAGAAACAAGGGACCAGATTCAAGGGGATGAAATAACTGCAACCCTGACAAAAGTAAATAAAACAGTAAAACTCTGGTCATGGGCAACAAAAAACAGTGGTCCCTAAGAAATGACAAATAAATGATTCAAGTTCTTTGATAGCTTTCAACCAATGTATTGGAAGAATTTCCTTGACATATTACCAGAAGGAGAAACCCATGTAAATAGTTAAGAAGACTAAATTTGAAGTTCATGAAGATTTGAGAGAGACCTAGAGATCTGCAGACAGTGTCTCGTGAGTGTTTAAGTGACTGCTGATCAATGCATGCATGTTGAGTGCGCTCCTGGGGCCAGGAAAAGAACCATTCAGAGTCAGGGAGCACTCTCAGGGTTCATAGGAGACCAGGAACTATTTCGCTTTCTAGCAGCTAGAGTGGAAAAGTCTTATTTCACAGAGTAGACTTCTAAAAATGGTTTTACTTTTATAACAGGACAGAATTTTTGCCCTGTTATCCTGGAAGCATCAAGCTAGTTCCAAATAATTACATTTCAGAAGAAAAGAATATGGGAATAGGAAAATATCCAACATAATATTAATAATGTCTTAGATCTAATCACTTGCTACATGGTGTGTAAAGAAACATGGAAGGAACAGCAATCATTAAAAATGGACCTCTTTCCCCAAAAAGGTCAAAAAAATGTACAAAGAACAAATGAACTAAATATAAAACATGGTAGATTTAAACCTAGATCCATGAATAATCAACAGTTAGTTAATGGTGGAGATGACAAGATTGCATGAAAAGTTAAGACAAGAACCAACAGTCCAAAAGAAATCCACTTTTAGGGTCTAGACAAAGCTAGATTAAACAGATGGGAAGAGGTATTTCATGTTGTAATAAGGAAAGTTCTAAAACTTGACACTCTACCCCCACTCTTGTACTCTTGTATAATTCTTTTTCCTGTGAATAGGATTATATATCATTCCCATGGTTGTATTAGAAAGAAGGAGGAAGATTATTCCGATGGGTTTAATAGGCCTTTTTAAAGCAGAGAAATTTTTAAGGCTTACAAATACAAGTAACTGAATTTTGCTGGCAATATGTATGGGTTTTGAAAGCCATGAAAGAGCCCAGCACAGCTGACATCTTCAGCCTTACAAGATCCTAAGCACAGAACCCACTTGAGAAGACCTGAATTGCTTGCACACAGAATTCTGAGATAAGTGTATGTGGTTGTGAACCACTATGATAATTGATAAGAAGTAGTAGAAACGAGTATGCCTGCCAACACTGTCTAAAGATCAGAACTGTCATGTCAATACTAAGCACTGAGTTCCAGAATAAAATTTCCTGGGGTAGAAGGTCACTTCATAATTCTAAATGGGATGGGAAAGTTTATTAAGAGAATATAATCTGCCTATCCAAAAGAATAATTTCAGTATGTGAAGAGGAGTGAAATTATTAAGATAGTCGAACAGAAGGCTAGAAAGATGGCTTCGCAGTTAAAGTGCTTGCTGGCAAAGCCTAAGAACCCATATTCGATTCCCCAGTACCCATGTAAGCGAGATGCACAAGGTGACACATGCATCTGGAGTTCAGTTGCAGTGGCTAGAGGCCCTGGTGTATTCTCTATCAAGCTGCTTTTCTTTCTCTTTCTTTCTCAAATAAATAAATTAAAATTAAAAAAAATAGTTGAATAGGACAGTCCTTCCCTTGATGTCACATAGAAGCACGGCCTTAACAGTAAGTACTTTTATGGACCATCCAGGATCCAGCTAAGAAGTTCCAGTACTCCAGATTAGCAAAAAACTAAAAATAACCATATTGCATCAGAAAGAAGAGCAATTTCATTTTACCTGCCAGACACTCCTCCAGGCTTGTATGACTTAACATCAAAACAGATTATGCAAGCACAAAAATGTCTCCCTTTGAGAGAAAAAAAGGAGAGCATGTGTTTAATTTCCCTGATTTCAGTGTGATGCTTGCCTAAATGTCTCATGTTTTATCTCAGAGTTCTAAGTGAACCAGGCTAGTTCTGGTATCCAGGGGCAGTTAACAAAGAAAAAATGGTGGTGATTTCTGTAGCCAGAGGGTTCTGTGAGATTAAAGGAGGTTGAAGAACTTGAAGCTTTTCTATCAGGAAGGAATGAAAAGGAGGCACCCTCCATCATCCTGACCTTTTAATGCAAATAGCTGAGGGGCTGGTTTCTATCTAGGATCACCATGACTGACTGAAAGGAATCTTCATACTAGGAGAAGGTACAGAACCTGAGGAATAAAATGACCTCCAGTACCCTACTCGTACATTGTGCTAACGTGAAGGGCAGATTTCTGTCTCATCTCAGTCAGTTTGCTAGTGGATAGTTTGGGTAGGGAGAGTTAGGAATAAAAGCAAAGGGCAGGTAGCATATGGTACCCAGCGCAGTTCTGCTGGGCTTCACAGGAAAGATGACAAGTGAAGTATGCTTCCAGCATTCTGGCCTGTGGTATGTCGACCAAACATCAGTGGCAGGAAGGGACTATGGGATCCTGGGGGAAAAAAAGTAATCACTCTAATTAGTAATCTACATGCTCAAGTATGAATAAAAGCATATCCATAGAAAAAAATTGAAAGGCTCATAGAATCTCTAGCCAGCCTGATCAGTGAAGGTATTTACCATTCAGAGCCAGTCCATAAAGAATAGAATAGAAGAGGTGGCTGTTTCTTCAGTTGCACAAAGACTAATGTTAAGCTAAAGAAACATGAAGAATCATGGAGACATGACACAGTAAGTTTCTATATATTGACTATAGTGAATGTGAATCTGTGAATGGCCCAATAGAGGATTTAAAGTAATTGTCTTAATGAAGTTCACAGAGTTCCAAGGAAACAGACAAATAGAATCAGGGAAATGAAAATTAACCAAGTGAATAGATAACAAAGAAACGGTTACAAAGATTTAAATGACTTCTGGGTCTCATGAATACAACTGAAAATTTTAATCGAGTTTCTCAGCAGACTATGAGGGGATTGGCAAACTTGAAGACAAATCATTTAAAATTATACAAGACATAATTTAAAATTACACAATCAAAGGACTAAAAAGAAAGAAAAAATGCTAAGTCATTTGTGATACTATTAAACAAATCACTCTGAGCATTATAGAAGTTCAAGAAGGAAGGGCAGTGTGGTAGTTTGAATAGAGAGCTCCCAAAATACTCAGTGTTTTATTAGTTTGTAGTTTGGATCTGCAGCCACCTTGCTGGAGGGGGTGGATCTTTGAGTCCAGCCCTAAGGTGTGATGGTGGATTTGAGATTCCAATCTAAAGATATGCAAAGTGCCTAGTTCCACCTGGAGTTCCTGAAGTGTGCTGTGTGGCTTTTGGCTTGTGGTATCTCACTCTCTCTGCTTGGACCTATGAAAGCAGGACCAGCTTTTTCTGCCATTATGGAGCTTCTGGATCTCTAAACTTCAATAAATATTCCTTCCTCCATAACTGTTCCTGGTTTGGAAGTTCATCTCAGCGAACCTGAAGCTGTCTGCTACCAGCAGAAAGATTATTAATAAAGAAGTGGCCCAAACTCCCTAATCTGTAGAGGGAAATAATTCTCCAGAACATACAGCCTAATAAAAAAAATTGAACAATATTGTCAATCAACTGATTGTTATTTACAGAACACTCACTGAAAAGGCACAGAATAAAATTTATGTTCAGTATTTTTATATGCAAAACATTTACCAAAATGGACCATATTCTAGAACACAAAATTTGTCTCAATAAAATTAAAGCAGTCACATCATATAAAGTATATTAACATAATTGAAGAAAACCCACTTTAAGAAAATATTAGCCAATGGGAAAGTGGGTAAAAGGTACAAACATGATAGGCCGGAGAGATGGCTTAGCAGTTAAGGCACTTGCCTGCAAAGCCTAAGGACCCATGTTCAACTCTTCAGATCCTATGTAAGCCACATGCACAAGGTGACACGCATCTGGAGTTTGATTACAGTATTTTATATGAGTGTTAAACTGATTCATGTTTGAATTGAGTCTTCAATTTCCTCTATATGAAACTCTCTCTGTCTTACTCTCGCTGTCTTGCATAAAAAAGGGGGGCCACTCTGTTGGGCTTGCCTCAAAAAAAAAATGATACAAACATGTTTCCAAAGAAGAGAATGATATTTACCAAAAACACATGTGAAGATGCTTAGCCTCATTAGTGCAAGAAGTGCCTACTAAAACCACAGTGATGAGAACCGAAGATACAGCCCAGTGGTAGAGCACCTGCCTAGGATGCATGAGGCCCTGGATTGATCCCCCAAACCATAAAACCAAACAGAATCACAATGTGGTATCAAAATGCATGTGATTGAAATGGTTAAACTTGCCTTATCCTTAAAACACATTATTAAGCATGTAGAGCAAAGAGATTTAAAGTTAAACATATTTACCATACCCAGTCATTCTCCTAGGTATTTACCTAAATGAAATTTAAGCATTGTTATTTGTAATAGAAAACTTATTAGCAACGCAAATGCCCAAGAACACCTGAATGGAGAAACAAAATATATCAATAAAATAAAATCCTACTGTGCATTTAAAAACAAATGAATTCCTGGTAGAAAAAAATGGACGGATTTCAAAATGGTTACATAGTATGGATGAGGCTAAACAAGAAGAGGACATGCAATTTCTATGTAAGTTTTAGAAATGCCAATTTGTAGTAGCAGGAAGCAGATACAGTTTCCATAAAATTCTAGGCTGCAAGTTAGTACATTATAAAACATAGATCAGAGGGCTTTTGCATACAAATCTCTACATCCTGGCTCGGCAAGGGGCTGAGATTACAAGAGCTACAGGAGAACTCCTAGGAGTGATAGATGCATTTATCATTTTGCTAGTGAGGTGATTTCATACTGATAGATGACTCTGTAGGTCACATTTAGTGAGCTGTATAAATAGTACAGTTAAAGGAGTTATATATGAATACATTCAGAAGTAACAAATTTTATCAGTTCTCTTTAATTTGAATGTGTTCTTGTTCCCTTAAAAAAATGAAGTAATCATTATTTTTTTCTATCTACTAAGCATAACATTATTCGAATTCATGATAAAATTACTTAAATTCAGCCAGGCGTGGTGGCACACGCCTTTAATCCCAGCACTCAGGAGGCAAAAGTAGGAGGATTGTCCTTAGTTCGAGGCCACCCTGAGACTCCATAGTGAATTCCAGGTCAGCCTGGGCTAGAGTGAGACCCTACCTCAAAAAAAAAAAAAAAAAAAAAAAACCTTTACTTAAATTCAGTTATTGGAGAAAACAGCACATAAGATTTGAGTTTTAAATTTCCCCAAGTTTTTTTCAGGGTCCATTGTATTATAATGCAAGCAAATATTTGTTAAAACAAACTGATTCATGTTTGAATTGAGTCTGCAGTTTTCTTTGTATGAAACATCTTGGGAAGCTACTTATCATCTCTTGGTCTATTTGCTAATTAAAGTGGAAATATCTATAGTGTTAATTTGAAAAGTAACTGAAATAAAATGGTTCTCTTCTTGCTTCCCCTCCTCCCTTATTTCTTTGTTTTGAGAAAGAATCTTTCAGCCCATGTTGGCCTTGAACACAATAGCTGAAGATGACCTAGATTCCATCTCCCAAGTGCTGGGATTAAAGGTGTGCACCACACTTAGTCATACAGATATGTGTAATAAAATATTTCAGAACAGGAGAGATGGCTTAGCTGTTAAGACGCTTACCTGTGAAGCTTAAGGATATGGTTTGATTCCCCACCACCCATGTAAGCCAGATGTACAAGGTGGCACATGCATCTGGAGTTTATTTGCAGTGGCTACAAGCCCTGGTATGCCCATTCTGTCTGTCTGTCTCTCTCCCTCCCTCCCTCCCTCCCTCCGTCTCTCTCTTTCTTCAAAATAAGTAAATAAAATATTGCATAAATGCTTTGAGAAAGTTACTTAGTATCTGTGAATACATATTCTGCTTGATAATGAATATATCTGTCTTGTAAAGTTGCTTTGAGAATTGATGATAGATTGTCCACTGTAGTAACTACTGTATTATGTTTAACATTGCATGTTGCTTAAAATGTGTCACTTTCCTTCTCCCGAGTTTTTGGAAGTGTTTGCCAAATTGTTCAGTCACATCACCAATTTAAAAGTTACAACTAAGGTTTTAAAAAACTGAGTATAAGGGGCTGGAGAGGTGGCTTAGTGGTTAAGGTGTTTGCCTGTGAAGCCTAAGGACTCAAGTTCAATTCCCCAGAACCCACATAAGCCAGATGCACAAGGTGGTACACACATCTGGAGTTCATTTGCAGTGGCTAGAGGCCCTGTCATGCCCATTCATTCTCTCTCTCTCTCTCTCTCCCTTCCTCCCTCTTTCTTAAATAAATTAATAAATAAATACATAAAATATTTTAAAGAAAACTGAGTATAAGCTGGGCTTGGTGGACATACCTTTAATCCCATCACTAGTGAGGCATAGATAGGATTACTGTGAGTTCGATGGCAACCTGAGACTACATAGTGAATTTCAGGTCAGCCTGCATTAGAACAAAACCCTACTTCAAAAACCAAAGAATGGGGGGGGAAAGAGTATAAAAATTAACACTTAGTTTGACATTTTACTGAAGATCACATGAAATTCAAAGTTTTCCCATTTCTGTTTGGATATAAAACATACATTTGTCAGAGTTTAGAAATCCACAGGTAGAATCTAGAAATAATAGCATCCTATTAATCTCTTCTGGTTTTTCTCTTGCTTCTTGATTTATATTGTTGGGAATAGTATATTTTGTTACAGTAATGCTTCAGAGACCAGTATTTGTTAATTCAGAGCAAGAACATCTCTTAAGTTAGATATAGCTCATTCAGTCAGCTATCTCTGTTTCTGTACCTTGCAAATTTCATGGACTCAGTTAACAAATGAATCTCAAATTAGGACAGCGACATAGCTTTGACTTAGGAAATATCTGCCCTGTGTTGTTTAAAAAAAGTTCAATTTAACTAGAAATTTAAAGTTTATCATAGAATTAAAGCCATATATGAAATACTACTACCATTATATATTTTGGGAAGAATCGAGAATAGGCCTTCTGGGGTAATGAGATGGTTCACAAAATAATCTTTTCCATAATAGTTTCCACTCCATATGTTTTGAGCCCATTTTAGAAGGTTATTGATTTAAAAGATAAAACATGCATGTTTGATACTATCTTGGGACTCTTCTCAGGCATCTTAGCTAATAAGTATATGTTAGTATTTTAAGAATCTAATAAAATTATATTTTTAATACTACTTATAGACTAATCACATACATTCAAAGCTTTTCAAGGAGAATATTACTTTGAAATATGTAAGGTATATCCCCGGAGCTTTTTTAAGAATAATTATTTGAAATATCATCCTTTCCATGGGTTTAAGTTACTTGTGATGTGTAGAATTGAATGTATTTAGAGATAAGTGCTATTGGGTTTTTTATATATTTATTTTTTCTTTTGCAGATGGTGATGCCCAGTCACTTAAGGAACATCTTATTGATGAATTGGATTATATACTGTTGCCAACTGAGGGCTGGAACAAACTTGTCAGCTGGTACACATTGATGGAAGGTCAAGAGCCAATAGCAAGAAAAGTATGTTTGAGAATAAGTGAATATTTTATTGTTAGTTCAATGATTTCTGAAGTCTTTTCACTTATCTTGGGGAAAAGACCAACACATTATGATAATAACATAACACATGTAGAAAAAATTTTTTTATTCATCATTCTAAGGCTATTGTGTGTTATTAACTAATTCACACTACAAGTGGTATTTACCTAATTTTACAGATAAGGAAATGAAAACAGAAAGTTAAAGACTTGGTTTTCTATGGTATGCTGCCTTTTGTCAAACAAAAACAAAAACTTTTCATTATACAGTTTTTAACTTGAAAATAATAGATTTCTATTTTATGTTTTGCAATTGCACTGTTAAAATGGGCTGAAGAAATGGCTCAGTAGTTAAAAGTACTTGTCTACTTAAACTTGAGGGCTTCTCAGGCTAGAGACCTCAGAATTTTACTCCCCAGAACCCACATAAAAAGGTGTGCATGGTCATATGCTGTAGTGGTGGGCAGGGGAGGACACAACGACCAGAGATTTCCTGGGGTTAAATGAAAGTAGTTGTTCCTTGCTGGGTGTGGTTGGCACAAGCCTTTTATCCCAGCACTTGGGAGGCAGAGGTAGAAGGATTTCTGAGTTCAAGGCCAGCCTTAGACTACATAATGAATTCCAGGTCAGCCTGGGCTACATTGAGAGTCTACCTTGAAAAACCAAAATAAAGTAAAAATTTTAAAAATTAAAAAAAGAAAGAAAGTAGTTGTTGTTGGTTAAGGGAGAGACCCTGACACACACACAGAAAGAATGGTTAAGTAATAGAAAGGCCACTGGAAGTTCTTCAGATGACTCCCACATCTGCACACACACACTACACAGAAAGGGCTGAGATGATAAACCAAAGCATACTTGCACTAATAAAACCAATTTTGGTGAACCAGTGAGTTTATGGGGGTTATGTATAGGTTTTGTATTGGGTGACTCAGAGGCAGCTGTATAACTGCAAAGTCATATCTATCCTGGATTGCAACCTCAAGGAAGCTGCATCATGACATCCCACTTTTTAGTTCAGATTCTATTCCTGTATGCTCTAGCTTTTCCTAAGATCTCTTGCAGCCAGGGTAAAGGGCCGGAGGGAACAATAGTTGTAATCTCAAGTGATGGTCTGTGACCCTCCTCTCCTATGTATTAGGGAGTACCAGAAGCTCAGTACCATGGCCATAAACCTGGCTATGACTGTATTGATCTACTTCAAAGTTGCCATGGCTACCTGGCTAAAGTATTCTCTACTCCAAGATGGCATTACATACTACACCCTACACATGTGCATACTGGCACAAAAGTGCAAAAACAAATAGAATAAAGATAAAAGAGACATTTAAAATAGGCAGTTTTCTTTTTTTATAAGTAAAGAATGTGAACTATACGTGAAAGTTTCACTGTAGTAGAGTACAAAAGTTTTATAAGGTAGATCAGTCATCCTTACATAGATAATTGATTTACTACAATTTGTATAAAGAGAAATAGTCTAGTTGCTTTATCATTCTTGGAGAATTGAGAATTTGACCAATGGAACAGTACCTATTACCTGTGAAATTGCTCTGAAAGAAAAGCATCATTTCTAGAGTAAAGGACAATGTGATTAAAGTGTCTTCAGATGTATGAAATTAATGATTTAAATTTTCTTCTTATGCGTGTAGTGCCTTATGCACTACAAGGTTTTAGCATGGTACTAGATCCCCCAGCAACTTTATTGGTATTACTTTTTTAGAAAGGACTTATGGAGATTTTTGGGTTTTTTTGAAACCTGTGTCTGAGTAGGGGATTTAAAGTGAAAAGAATAAAATCATGAAAAGCTTACACAGTTAAAAAGAAAAAAGTTCATTATGAAGTCTGTTAGGACACCATACATCTATTTTAAATGAGGTGAATGAAACAGTTTTCAAATTTTAATATACATAAAATTGCCTGGAGTCCTCATTATATAGCAATACACATAAAATTATCTCATAGTTCTCATGCAACTTTCTCCAAATATAAATGGGTAGGTTTGGGAATTTGTATTTTTACTAACCCTAATCTTACTAGAGTCTGAAGTCCACACCTGGACTTTGGATCTTACCAATCTCTGGTTACATTCAAAACCTTGGGGTTGCTAATACCCTTAGCTGTAACAGAAGCAGAGTTAAACATCTTCTGGACCTCAGTCTCTAAAATGTTTCTACTACCATTTCAGCCACTCAATCTTTAAGCATACTAACAAGAAATACAGTGCAACCAAAATCTTAAAATTAAAAAAAAAAAAAGTGACAGTAGAAATAGATCCAGGAGGAGGCCAGTTAGCAATAAGTATTGTGGTTTCGTATGCTCAAAAAAATAAAAGACAAAATAGAAGAGTAGTACAAAACTATTAAAGAGCCCAAACGCTAATGAATGTGAGAAACAACAAGCTTCACATTGGGGTGTAGTGGTCATCAAACTGAAAAGAGGACTTGTAAATACAATGATATGTTAGTGGAAAATAAAAAACATGGGTAATGGGGTGTTACAGTCAGCTCCATGCTGCTGGGATGTACCGCCAGAACAGACATAGTTTATGGGAGAAAATGATTTGTTTTAGGCTTATAGGTCCAGGGGAAGTTTATAATGGCAGAAAAAACTGGCCCCCTTTTGCAGGTCCATACAGTGAGAGAAGAAACCACCAAAAGCAAGCACACGCCAGGGGGCTGAGCTCAGGCATTCTCCACACCTTTAAGCTAGAATTCAGATCTGCTTACAGTGCAGTGACCCCCCCCCCCCAACCAATAGCAGGAGTTGGCCTGCTAGGGGCAGAAGCTGAAAACTCAATTTCAATAACAAGTGATTCTATTAGGGGACATAGATAAAACCTATTACATGGGGACATGATCAAAATGCATTCTGTACATGTATACAATTATAAAACATAAATTTTTTAAAAACCCAAACTAGAAATAGATTAACCATTTGACTGAGCTATACCATTTTTGGCTGTTTACTTAAAGGACTTCCAACTCAACATATCACAGAAATACTTGGACATAAGTGTTCTTTATAGCAATATTCATAGTAAGTAAGTTACAAAACCAACCTAGGTCTCTAATAATAGATGACTGGATAAAGAAAATGATATATACTTACACAGTATGCGCAATGGAATTTTGTTAATGAGTTGAGATTCATAGTTTCAAATATCAGTAGACCTAATTCTTTATATCTTTGTATGTATATGTGTATTTAAAATTGTATTTTGGAGCTAGAGAGATGACATAGAGGTTAAGGCACTTGCCTGAAAAGCCAAAGGGACCCAGGTTCAGTTCCCCAGTACCCAAGTAAAGCCAGATGCACAAAGTAGAGCATGCGTCTGGAGTTTGTTTGCAGTGGGTACAGGCCCTGACATGTCCATGTATCTACCTCTTTGCCTGTCTTTCTCTCTAAAATAAATAAATAAAAATATTTTAAAAATAAAATATTTAAAATTATATTTTTCCATTGCTGTTTAAAAGCCATGTTTTAATTTAAAACCAATACTATTGTGAATAAAGTTTTAAAAATATTATGAATTTATGCTGTAAAACAACTTACCAAATATGACAGGTCTAAGGACATAAGGGTTATAAAGTCAGGGGGAAGAGGTGAGGAAGGGAGAGTATAGGGGAATGGATAGGAGTAAAAATGCTAGACAAAAAATGTATGCCCTTAAGAAAAAACTTAATAGTAACCAAATAAAATTAAAGAAAAAGAATGAGTAAAGTAAGTCTTAAAAGGACAGTTATAACTCAAATACAAATGTTTGAATACATTTAACATTCTATAGACTGAAAATCTGTTTTTCCAAGAGGTTATAAAAGGAAATTAAACGTAATAAGGAAAAAAGAAAAAAAACAAGTTTGGTGACTAGCATACCCCTGAGTGTGTATCCATTAATTACTTCATTAAATCTTTTATTTCACTCAGTCATGTTTCATAATTTTCAGGATAAAAAAGCATAGTTACTGTTATATTTGTTGAATAGTCCTAGTGTTTAAAATTCAACTTTATTTGTTGTCAGTAAGTATCAGGCAACTTGGCTCACTTTCACTTTTATTGTTATAAGTACATAATTTTGGAACTTTGAACCTATACAGTTGTTATCTTGTTTGTATTTTTAGCTATATTAGCTATATTTATCCTGACTCCAGGAGCTAGCTTCTGTAAAATGTTAAATTTGCCTTCAGGTCTGGTGTTAACAAACTTGTTTTACAATGCCAAATTTCTTTGAATTTTCTTTCTTTCTTTCTTTCTTTCTTTCTTTCTTTTTTTTTTTTTTTTTTTTTTTGTCTTTTTCTCTGGCCATTCTTGGAATAGGGAGGGACACTTGAAATAAAAAAAGCTATCTGTAAAGAGTACATACATAGAAGCTGGAGAGATGGATGAGTGATAAGAGTAATTGTCACACGAGCATGAGAGCCTTATCTACCCTGAGCTCAATTCCCAGTTCCAGAGTAAAGAGCTGGATGGGACCACACATGCCTATAACCCCGGTCCTGTGCACAGTGAGGAATTGGTAGGGCTTACTCATCAATTAGACTGGCCTAAAACAGCAGCTTTGGTTTCAATAACAGATCCTATATCTCAGCATACAAGCAGATAGATAATAGAGGAAGGATACATGAAGTTCTCCTCTGGCCTCCGTGTGTGTATATAGGGTACATGCACGTGTACATATACCATACTACACATATTAAACACATACACACAAAGTGGAGAAAGAAGTCTAATTTCAGTTTGATTAAGTATATTTAAACAGCAGAAGTGAACAAATAGAATGATATATTTTATGTTCTGTGTATACTTATATTTCTCTTCCAGACTTAAGAGACTTTGCCTTTATTATGGCTGAATTAATGAAAATACAAGTTTTCATCATGGAACCAGATTTCCTTTTGTGCTGTATGCATTCTTATGAACATATAATAACATCATTAACAATTCACTTAGAGCAAACACTATAATTGTTACCTCTGATTCTGAAACATAAATATCATTTCTGAGTAATCTTACCTCCAAATGTGTTTTTAAAATTTTTTTTTGTTTATTTTTATGTATTTGAGAGCGACAGAGAGATAAAGAGGCAGAGAGAGAGAGAGGGGGAATGGGCGCTCCAGGGCCAACAGCCACTGTAAACGAACTCCAGATGCGTGCGCCCCCTTGTGCATCTGGCTAACGTGGGTCCTGGGGAATCGAGCCTCGGACCGGGGTCCATAGGCTTCACAGGCAAGTGCTTAAGCACTAAGCCATCTCTCCAGCCCCACATGTGTGTTTTGATGGTGGTAATAGGTAAATATATTTTTGTACTATTTTTTCATATGCTTTTTCTTCCTGTTAATATTCTTAAGTCTTCCTGTTAATCTTCAAAATTTTCATTTTTAATGGTTATTTTCAGTTCATTTTTAAAACTTCTTAATTGACAACTTCCATAAATGTAAATAATAAACCACGATCATAATCTCACCCTTTTTCTCCCTCCTGAATCCCTCCTCCACTGAGGAATTATGGAATTATCTTCTTTCCAACTAGTCTCTCTTCTAATTTGATGCCATTGTTTTTTTCCCTGCTATTATGCAGGTCTTGTATAGGTAGCATCAGCCATTGTGACGTCATGAATATCAAGGCCACTTTGTGTTTCGAAGATAGTATTATAAGCAGTCTTTCCTTTCCTTTGCCTCTTACATTCTTTTGGCCACCTCTTCCACAGTGGTCCCTGAGCCTTGGGGAGAATGTGGTAGAGATGTCTCACTTAGTGCCGAATACTCTATTGTCACTTCTCAGCGGTATGGTTAGTTTGAGTCACCCCACTAGTCATTGTCATCTGAAAAGAGAATCTTCTTTAACATGACAGTGGTATATAATCATAAGTATTTAGAGAGAAGCTTGGGGTCATAATATACGCATTTACCGAGCCAACTAGTAGTTCTCCTCCCCAGCATAGGCTTGTTAACTAGGTTTTCAGTACCAGGCAAGAATTCTGTTCCATAGCACTAGCCTCAAATCTAGAGAACAGTTGTTTCCCTCATAACAGACATCCCACCATTACACAAGTTGCTACATTTGGCCTGGCTGGTCAGCCCTAAAGCTTGCAGACTCCATTGCTGGTTAAGATTGTTGACGATTTTTCTTCCCTCTAACAAACTGCATAGCTCCAGCTTGATTTCTCAGTGACCTGCAGCCCAAGCATGTGAAGTCTTCAGCAATAGGATCTTACCACAAAGATCTGGTGGGCAACCAGGAGGCTTGGCAATAGCCTGTACTGTTTGGGAGATATCTGGGGTCTCCCTGGCCAACAACTCACTAGAAGGCACCCCACTCTTGGCATGAAATTTTTCTAATAACAATATGACTTCTAGGTACATTATCTACCTCTCTAGGATACTTCAGCCTAAACTCTCCTTTTCAACATATACATTATTAGCTAGTAAAGAAGTAGGTTTCCACATGGTTTATACATAACATCTTAAATTTTGATTAACTCTCCTCCTACCCACTCCTCTCCTCCATCCCCTTCCCTGACTCTGCCTAAGCCCTTTCACCCTCAGGATTCTGCCCGTATACTTACATATCTACTATGCCCTTCCCTGAAGCCCTCCCTTCTCCTTTCTTCCTCATGGCCCCTTTCTAGCTTTCTGGCCTCTACTACTACTACTACTGACTCTTTACTCTCAACTCACATACAAATCTAAACATTTGAAGCTAAAATACACATATGAGAAAGAACATGTGGTGTTTGACTTTCTGGGCCTAGGTTACCTCACTTAGTATAATCTTTTCCATCTCCATTCATTTCCCTGCAAGTTTTGCAAATTCATTTTTCTTTACAGCTGAATAGACTCCATTATGTAAATATACCATGTCTTCATTATTCATTCATCAATTGAAGGGCATCTAGGCTGGTTACATTTCCTAGATACTCTGATTGGAGCTGCAATAAACATGGATGAGCTAATATCTTTTACAGTAATGAGTAGAGTCCTTAGAGTATATCTCAAGGAGTGGTATTTATAGCTGGGTCATATGGTAAGTCTATTTCAAGCTGCCTCAGGAACCTCCACAATGATTTCCACAATGGCTATATCAGTTTATAGCCCCACTGATAATGGAGAGAAGGGTTCCATTCTTAATAATAATCTACATATGATCATAATAAGACTGACTCATAAGTATACCAAGTTACTTTTTGCTGTGATACAATAGTTTTTAATCTTTAATAATACATATAAAATGGCTATTTTTAAATTTCAGTATTTAACAGACTGCTTTGAGAAGCAGTAAGACACAGTTACAGTATAGTATTCTGAGTGGTGACAGTGACGCTCTAGCAATTAAGATGTTAGAGAAACAAATGAGGAAAAGTCTGAACCCTTAAAACTGTGGATTTTGAAATAATCTTGGTGTTTTGTTTTTGTAAATCTTAGTGACTTTTTGACAGTCAGATTACTACATTCTTTACATGAAAATATATTAATATTCTAAAAATTATTTCTCACTTAAAACTACTTAGATGTATTGCTAATATAAATTAAAATTTTAAAATGTAACTGACAAAGTATACAAGGTCATGTTACATTATATAGTACATGCTAGATAAACTATTTAAAAATTCTGAGCTGAAACAGTTTTCCCTGGATGAGAAAGAGGAGTTTGTAATTCTCACATTGAATTTGATGCAAGCTTGCTCGTACATCTTGAGTCATTAGGAGCCTCCCTTTTGCCATATTTGTCTAATGTATCACATATCAGGCCAATTACTATTTTCAGAACAGTACTCATGACTGACATCCTACAGTTAACCTTTAGAAGATCAAAAGGAAATATACTTATTTAAAAGGTGAATCTAATGTATAAATATTTTTTCTTTGTGTTTTACTGCTTGCATGTTTAACTGCTTTTTTTATGGTCATTTGTTGGAAAGAATTATGAAGTACACGGTAAAGACCCGTCATTTTAGAATGAAACTAATATGTCTATTACAAGGCCATAGCTTAATATTTTTGTAACAGTCATTTGGAATTCATTTTAAAAGAGTGATAGGTAAAATTCGCATTGTTAGATCAAATTATAGAAATCTTTTAAAAAGTATTTTGTTTCAGAGTATTACTAACTGTAGATATCTGTATCTTTACTTAAAGCTGTACAAATAAAGAGTATCTAGAGAAAAAAAATATATGCTTAGTTATTTTGGATAGATTTAGGCAAATGTACTTATTATAGCCTGTCAAAGTATTATTTTTTTCTTTTATTTATTTATTTATTTTGTTTGTTTGTTTTTCAAGGTACAGTCTCACTCTACCCAAGCTGACCTGGTATTCACTGTATTCTCAGGGTGGCCTCGAACTCAGAGTGATCCTCCTACCTCTACCTCCTGAGTGCTGGGATTAAAGATGTGCGCCCCCATCCCCGGCCCAAAGTATTATTAATAGATTAGTAGAATGCTTTCCCAATTGTTAGGGTTTTAAGTTGAGATTTTTCATGCTCTAAATTTCTTTAAAAAAAATTCAGCTATCTACTGTCTTTTGCTTTGTATTAGGAGGTTTTAATAATTAATTGTATTTCTCTATAGACCTACAGTTTTTCCTAAAGTCTCTTTAGAGAAAATAATGTTGCTGTAATATTTTAATATATTGATGTAGTTCACAGGAATTTCTTTCTTCTAGGTGGTTGAACAGGGTATGTTTGTAAAGCACTGCAAAGTAGAAGTTTATCTCACAGAACTGAAGCTCTGTGAAAATGGAAATATGAACAATGTTGTAACTCGAAGATTTAGCAAAGCCGACACAATAGGTAATGCAAGATCCTGTTTCCAACATCATTAGTAGATACTTACTTGAGATTCTTTTTTATATGCTAGTATAATGATAACTTTTAAAGACTGTATTTGTAAACATTTCAGTTTTTCAGCCTGGGTGCACGACATCTTAGCATACAGTTGAACTGCTAGGTTTAATATTTGTGTCATTTTGCTTTAAAAATCATGTATTGTTTTAATGTAGCATTTGAAAATATACTTCGTGTTTGTGAAAATACAAATTTAAGTAAAGATTTAATTATAAACTTGTTAAAATAAAACTTAGTCATATAGTATGAGAATGCCAATTGCTTATTTCTTTTTAGTCTCAGTTTATTTTTCTGAGCTTTAACTCCAGGTAAGTTGCTGAGGCAGCAGGATTAGTTTTGCCTTGTGTGTTGATTTTGTTCTTCATTAGGAAGGTAAGAACATAGACTCTGAAACACTAATGGACCCAGTTCTCTATTTCTTTCTATAAATATTTTTTTTTTTTGAGGCAAACCCAACAGACTGTCCCCTCCATCTTTATATATATATATGTATATATATAGAGAGGATTAGTGTGCCAGGGCCTCCAGCCACTATAATCGAACTCCAGATGTGTGCTCCACCTTGTGGGCATGTGTGACCTTAGGCGCTTGGGTCACCTTTTGTGTCTGGTTCACGTGGGACCTGGAGAGTCGAACATGGGTCCTTAGGCTTTGTAGGCAAGCACCTTAACTACTAAGCCATCTCTCCAGCCCTAAATATGTGTTCTTAAAATAGAATTTTTCATCCTATTTAAAAGCTATCAATTTAAAAATCAAGGTTTTAAAAAATGAGAGTTTATGGTATTTTAATAAAATTTAAAATAAAAATATGAAAGGTGATAGTTTTTGAACAATGTTTTTGTAAAGATATTAAAAGTACTAACGTTGATCTTCTTGGAAAGTACAAATGAACAAGAAATATGACCTGCAGAACTCAGTATAAGAGACTAGCAAGTTAAGGACGTATTGTACAATATACAATTTCCTTACAAGTACATTTTGTTTTACCATTTATGCATTTCACAACATGAAAATACTTTTAACTCGTATTGTTTGTAAATTACTACCATGCTTTAACTGCCCAATATTTGATGAATCCTAGTGTTTTTGTTAAATAAAATATTACCTTATAAATTCTTTATTTTCTCATCTTCTTTAGCCAGAACATTTTGTAAGTTCGTAATTCTATTTTAAGCTGTATAGTGTTATCTTTCTAAATTGATATTAGGACTTCCATATTTAAAAGTTATCTCATTATTATTATAGATAAAATTCTTCATATTTTGAGTATCCACATTTTTGGAATCTATTCTAAAGAAGATAAAATATGAAATAATAAAAATTGCAACATTTCAGTATATGAAAATTACCTCGATACGAACATAGTCATAATATGTAAGTCTAACAAGATTGGTCTGTTAAAATTAATTCAGAGACTGGTCTCTGGGTTTTTTGTAGTTGGAATAGAAACGAGAAGCTTCAATTTATTAATTTATTAATATTTTATAGTTATTTATAAAGTTTGATATTTGAATTTCTCTTACCTCATTTTAATAAGGATATTAAAATTTGAGGCCATCAGCAATTTTATTTTTTATTGTTATTTTACTAAGTATTATAAAACTTGTAAGGTCTGGGAAGATGGCTCAATCATTAAAGTGTTTGTGTCATAAGTACAGGGATCCAAGTTTGATCCCCAGCAACCATGTAAATCGTGGGCATGATGACTGCACCTATAAGCGCAGCATTGGAGTGTTGGAGTCAGGAGGATCCCTGGGTGTTTCTAGCGCCAGTATAATCTAAACTTAGTGAGTTCCATGCCAATGAGAGACCCTCTCCCTAAAGAGACAGCATTCTGGAGCCTGATACCGTCATTGTCTTCTGGCCTTTAAACACGCATGCACACAGACATGTTTATCTTTATACCCACACATTTAAAAAAAATAAAGCTATAAAAATCAAATAATTTAATTTCTGAATTCAAAAGGACCATTGTGGTTATTTCTGTGAAATTTGTGAAAATTTTACTTAGAATTTAATATGATACAGAAAACCTCTGCTTCAAAGAATTAGATGTAGCATTGATTTTAATAGCATATATTATATAGTCATATACTTTTAAAAGCCGTATAATTGGATATATGTCATAAAATGGGTCTGAATTGAGTTTTTTCTTTTTCATAGCTGTGAAGTCTGTTAAATGTTTTTCAAGCCTGTTGCTTACTATTAGGTGTCTCATTAAATGATTATGGAATTAAAGCATTGAATGAAAGATATAGGAACATAAAATATCAATATATGCATATATATGTACATTGTCTGCTAAGTGACAATGTCCTACTGTAGTATTGAACTCTGAAGTTTGAAAGTTTGTGTTAGATAAAATTTGCTTTTTAAACAAAATTTTATAAAAATTAAAGGGAGGAATTTTAGAAGAAATTCTGGTTTACAGTTATCATAGAAGTTTATTATGATAACATGTTTTAGGCATTGTAGGAATGCTCTTATTTGAATTTCAACAACTCCATATTTGACACAACTTAGCCTGTGATCTTCGTTCATGTTAGTAGAGCTGTTACTTTAGCTGTAAGTAGGGCTTTTATCTCAGAGTCTTACCTCTACATTGCTGCCTTACACAGGCTGTGTTTGCTAAAATATTGTTTATTTGATGGTATAAATTGGATTGATTTTACTTTTCTAACACAAATTCTTTGTCTTAAAGCAAGAAATTTGGATAATGAACTAGACATGGATACATAATTCCTCTATAGTCTTTTTAAAAATCCTAACTAAAACTAATCACAAAAGCTGCATTATACAAACAGAATTAAAAAATAGATGTGTATTTTTGTTAGTAAATTAATAAAATGCCTTTTCCAACTAGTACAACCCACATTTATAGTAAAATGATAACAAAATTAAATAGTTTACTATACGAAAACTAAAATTCATGCCTTTGAATAATTTTCAGCCTTAATTGATGGATCTGAACACTAAAATGTTCTCACAAAACAGATAAAATTCAGTTGTATATATTTTAAAAACTAACCACTAAAAACATAATGCTGTTTATAAAATTTATAAATAAAATAAAGTAATTTTTAATTAAATATTGTTACCAGAAATGTTTTTCACAATTTTCTGTTACCTTTTAATGTTTCTTTTTTCTACTTCACTGACTAATAAGGTCAGATTAATACATGAAATAACAAACAAATGGCTTAACTTACTACTTAGTCCAGTGAAATTCTCAACTGCAGAGATCCTGATAAACCCTCAGCCACCACTTTCCTCAGTTGGATCTTAGACCATCCTTGTCTTTAACTTGGCAGCCTCAGGTTTTGCATTGTGCTTATTAGCCACTACTTCCTCTGTTCTTTTCTCAAGCCCAGTCTTCAGTGTCAGTAGTCTCTGATGATTTCCCATTGCCGGGTTCAGTGATAACTTAGGAATTTCCTATTTTCTTGGCCCAGCAACAGAATTTAACATAGTATGCTACTTTTCTGTCTAGAAACGCTTTCTTTCACATGGGTTCCAGGGCATAATGTCTAATTAGCTGCATCGTACCTGACTTCTTCATATTCCTGATCTCCAGACATCAGTGTCACCGTATTTCATCCTTAGGTGTCTTCTCTTTTTCTTGGTGATCTCATCGAGTCACCTAGCTTTAAATATTTTCTTCATGTTGATGTCTTTTAAGATTTTTTAATGTCCTACTCAAAACTTCTTATTCCAGTTTCAACTATTTCATGTCTTCGTTTGAATATCTGATAAGAATCTCAAGATAATTATACATAAGACTGGAGGTGAGGTATAAGTAGGGATAGGGAGATGGAAAGGAAGGGAAGTGAAAAAGGGTCAAAACTGTCTCTCTGTGTAGTCTCAGACTGGCCTCGAACTTACAGAGATCCTCCTAACTCAGCCTCCCAGGTGCTGAGATTAAAGGCATGCGCCACCACACTAGGCCCATTCTATCTACCTTTCTCTCTCTCTTAAATAAATAAATAAATCATCAGGTGTGGAGGTGCACACCTTTAAAGAAAAAACAAAGTAATTAAAATACCCTTGTCAAGGTAGAAAGCAATACTAACAGCTTAGTTTTTATGTAAATCCTTTAAATGTTCTAGTTAATCTGTTTTAAGTTTTGAGATACATTGTCAGGTTTACTACCCACTTAAATGCCCTCATTGAGATTTCATTAGTTTCAACACTGTTACAGACCATTATTTGTTGAGTATGACATAGGCAGAAAATAAACATCAAGCTAAATTTATATAGAATAGGTATTACTTTTTTAAAAAAATTCATTTTTTAATTTTTATTGGCATGTGTGTAGAGAATGCACATATGGGTGCAGGCATGCATGCATACGTGCAGAGCCAGAGAGAACATTGAGCTGTCTTTTCTTCATTCATCTGCCTTTTTCCTTGAGATAGTCTCTCATTCAACCCAGAGTTGTTTCCACTGTTTACTTCAGTCAGCAGCCCCAGAAATTATTGGATTGGAGTTAGAGATATGTGTGGTTATGCCAGTTATTCACATGGATGCTGGGCAATTGAACTTGAGCAGTCTCAGGTCCTCTCAGGCCCTCATGCTTGCTCAGTAAGTAAGTACGATTAACTACTAGGCCATCTTCCCAGCCAGAGTAGAACATTCTTAATTCAAAGAACATGTTAAAAATTTTTAGTATTTTATAATTTTTTCTAAAGCTTCTGAAATTTGAAAACTTTTTATATTTATATATCACAAAATAGTTATTTTTTTAAGTTTGTTAAACAAACTAATTTATTTCTACCTTCAAATTTTAACTATAAGTACTGAAAATTACCTCTGTCCTCAAATATGTAGGTCCTTTGTCTTATTTTCTGCAAATGAAGTTTCTGATGTTAAAAGAATCATTCCATTCCAGAAGATATCATCTATAAGATAGTTTGTATAGAGAGAAGGCAAATATATGATGCTACCTGAATGTAAGAAATTTTGTTTAGTAGACATAATAGAAAAGGCACTTTCTGGGGCTGAAGAGATGGCTTAGTGGTTAAGGCGCTTGTCTGCGAAGTCTAAGGACCCAGGTTTGGCTCCCCAGTACCCATGTAAGCCAGATGCACAAGGTGGCACATGCATCTGGAGTTTGTTTACAGTGGCTACAGGCTGTGGTGTGCTCATTCATTCTACTCTCTTTCTCTGTCTCTCAAATAAATAAAATATTGCAAAAGACACCTTCTTTTTTTGTTGTTGTTTTCAAGGTAGGGTCTCACCCTAGTCCAGGCTGACCTGGAATTCATATTGTACTCTCAGGGTGGCTTTGAACTCAACAGCAATCCTCCTACCTCTGCCTCCATGTGCGCCACCATGCCCATCTGGACTTTCTTTTTTAAAAAGTGTATTTTTATTTATTTGTAAGGAGAAAGAATGATTCAATGAATATGGGTATGCCACAATTCTCGCTGCTGCCTACTAACTCCAGGTGTGTGTACCAATTTGTTTATGTGGCCTTACATGGGTACTGGAGACTTGAACCCAGGCTGGCAGACTTTTGTAAGCAAGTGCCTTTAACCACTGAAGCCTCTCCTCAGCCCCATTTTCTTTTTATTGTGTCCATATATTCAAATTAGCTGTTAAAACTGTAAGTTATATTGCTTAGTATCAGTTTTTCTTAAACTGGTTACATTATAAATATTTTCTATCTTCAGCATCTCTTAATCATACTGTAATTTCTAACTCATACATATCAGAAAACACACTGATTTTATAGTGTTTCAAAGCATACATTTTGGTGTTATTTGATTGAACTTTTTTCTTACCTTTTGAAGTCTTAAATTCTTCAAGTAATCTTGCAGAGTTACAAGTACCAAATTACAATTACCTTAAAAAACAGCTTGTCTTGCCAGGTGTGGTGGCGCACACCTTTAATCCCAGCACTCGGGAGGCAGAGGTAGGAGGATCGCTGTGAGTTCGAGGCCACCTTGAGACTACATAGTGAATTCCAGATCAGCCTGAGCTAGAGTGAGGCCCTACCTCACCAAAAAAAAAAAAAAAAAAAAAAAAACCAAGAAAAGAAAAACAAAAGCTTGTCTTAATACAGAACTGTATTCTTTGTATATTTCTTTTTAAAACATTTATATTTGCATGCATGTATGTGTGCCTGAATGTTCACGAGACTATCATTGCTGCAAAGGACACATATACTACATGTATGTGTCTGGCTTTACATGGGTGCTGGAGAATTGAACCTGGGCCAGCAGGCTTTGCAAGTAACTTTTAACTGCTGAGCCATCTCCCCAGTCTTGTTTTTTGAGAATTTCTTACATATTTGCTATCTACTCTTCCTATTACATTTCATTTTAATTTTTTAATATTTTATTTATTAGTTAGAGACAGAGGCAGAGAGAGAATGGGCACACCAGGGCCTCTAGCCACTGCAAACAAACACCAGATGCATGTGCCACCTTGTATATCTGGCTTACATGGGTCCTGGGAAATGGAACCTGGATCTTTAGGTTTTGGATGTAATCACCTTAACCTCTAAGCCGTCTCTCCAACCCTATATCATTATTTTGAGAATGTTTACTCTGGTATGCATTTAGCTTTGTGATATGTTTAAAATTTTAATATATTCATAAGTTTTCCCTTTTTAATTTTTAGATACAATTGAAAAGGAAATAAGAAAGATCTTCAATATTCCAGATGAAAAAGAGACCAGATTGTGGAACAAATATATGAGTAATACATTTGAACCACTGAATAAACCAGATAGCACCATTCAGGATGCTGGCTTGTACCAAGGACAGGTATTATTTAGCAATAATGTTTATTTTAGGCATATTATACGTGAAGTTTTTTGAATTAAAAAACTTTATTAAATATCCTATATTATTTAATGGCTTCCACTATCTGTAGATTCCTCCTAACTCTGCTCTATCCTTGCTGGTCAGTAACCAACTTCTGATGTCTTCATTGAACTTGGGAATAATCTGCTTGTTAAGTCATTTTTAATTTAAAAAAAAAAAGCCGGGTTTGGTGGCGCACGCCTTTAATCCCAGCACTTGGGAGGCAGAGATAGGAGGATCACTGAGTTCGAGGCTACCCTGAGACTATATAGTGAATTCCAGGTCAGCCTCCTTTTCTAGAGTGAAACCCTACCTTGAAAAACCAAAAAACAAACAACAACAAAAACAAAAACAAACAAAACCAGCCAACATTGTAAGCTAGGTTAGACAACTTCCTATAAAAATTTAAATAATAACTATTTTGTCTGCATAGGCCACAAAGTGTCTATTCAGCATGACTCTGCATTGTGTAGCCTGAAAGCACCACAGATAATACATAACCATTGTAGGCATATCTGTGTTACAACGAAATATTTTTAGCAGGGCTGAAGGCTAAATCTACCTTAGTTTGCCAATCCCTGTTAGCAGCTATCATCTCCCAATTTGATTTTTCTTTATGGTGTGTGTGTTTTTATTTTTTTATTTTTATTTTTTTGAGGCATGGTCTCGCTTTAGCCCAGGCTGACCTGGAATTCACTATGTAGTCTCAGGGTAGCCTTGAACTCATGGCAATCCTCCTGCCTTTGCCTTCCGAGTGCTGGGTTCAAAGGTATGTACCACCATGCCTGGCTGTGGTATATTCTTTAAAGAATATCAGTGTATTGAGAAATTAAGATACTTATGCCTACAATTCCCAACTAACTCTACCTTGTAGATACCTCTTGAATTAATTTCTGTGCTTTTCCCAGCCCTTATCTTTCAGTCTTAACAAATTATGCCACCTCCAGTTTCTTATGTGCCCACTCAGGCTTTCTTGTGCTAGAATATTCATTCTAAAATGTAAAATCTGGGTATTATCCTTTTATAAATCCTGTCTTACTCCTTAAAGATAGTAAGTCCAAGGTACTTTAACCCAGCATTCAAGTCAGTGTTTAGCCCCTTTAGTTTTCCATCCTTAGATTATTCTTGTCTTGTGACTTACCCTGTAGCAGTACCAAAGTGAGAGTATGCAGTTCTTTGAACATACTGCATTATTCCTATTACTGTGCTTTTGCATGCATTTGTCTCATATGCCATTCCATCTCTCTGCCTTCATCTGGCAATAATTCCATCTAGCAACTCAAGTGTTAAAGTTATCTTTTTCCATCACCTAGGCATACCTCATCACATTATCCATCCTTCAGATTTCAACCCAAATGTCTCATCGTCTCCTCAGCCTTTCCTGTTTTTTTCGGTGTATATTGATTTTCCTTCTCCCTTAATTTTATGTTTTGTTATATGTACTTGGACTGTAAGGTTCATGTTTTATTAGATTTTGTGTGTGTGTGTGTGTGTGTTTAATTGTTAGAACCTAACACAGTGACTTATGACTTAATATGTGCAAATTTAGTTCTCTGTTTTATATGAAAATTGCTATTAGCATCTATAATACCATAGAGTTGTGAAAACATTCAGAGAAATTAAGCTAAGCAAATTGTTAGCAAATGCCTTCTGTATGTCAAGTATTATAATAAGCTATTAGGAAACAATGATTTTTAGTTGGTTGGCAGATGTACTTGCTGTACAACCTGACTGAGTTCTGATTCCTAAAACCCACATAAAACTGGATATATAGCATGAGTATCTTTAAGTCTGTAATTCTAGTGGCCTACAGAGAGAAGTAGAGAAAGGAGAATTCCAAGGCTAGCAGGCCTGGTAGCCTAGCAAGCACAGCTGCCATTAATGAGACCCTGCTTCAAAATAAGGTAGAAGGCTAGAACTGACATTCAAGGTTGTTCTGTGGCCTCCACATGTGCTTAGTGGTATGCATGTGCCCACATAGACACACAGCACACAAATAAAATAAATTGCCAAAAAAGCAATTTTCAAACTTATTTTAGCCATTACATTCTCAAGTGAAATCGTACAAAATCCATTCTATCACAGTGATAGGGAGTGACCTGGTTGAAGCTAAAGTGATGACCCTGATACTTGATTGGTTAGCAACCATCCCTTGCTTCGCCACCTCCCTTCCTCTATCTTCCACTAGACATAAGCATTTCTCTTTTGTTACAATCCAGTAGACCTTGAGATAGCTATAGCAGTATAACTTTAATTTATAAAATTATTTTGTTTGATATTCTTAATGATTTTATGAATTAGATATTATTTTCCTTGTGTAAATTAGGAAACTGAGACTTAGTGAAGTTAAATAATTTGATGTTCTTGATAGGTAAGCATTTATCAACTTGAAGATGAAAGAGACATTAGTTGAGTGGGAGTAATACTCTGGAGCTGTGGTGATAGCTCAGCAGTTAAAGTCACTTGCTTAGAAAGCCTGGTTTCCATTCCTCAGCACCACATCTTGATCCTAGTGCACCTCTGACATTAGGGGGTAGAACATTAAGCTCCTGGGCCAACTAGACTGACCTTTATTTACAGTGAGGCAGCTTGCATTAACAAGAGACCCTGCCTCAAAGAAGGGTTAGCACAGTTAACTTGGGGCTATCCTCTGACTTCCATATGCACACATAAAACAAACAAGTAGTTTTTAAGAGAATTATCCTTTGCCAGGCATGGTGGTGCACGCCTTTAATCCCAGCACTCGGGGAGGCAGAGGTAGGAGGATTGCCATGAGTTCGAGGTCACCCTGAGACTCCATAGTGAATCCCAGGTCAGCCTGGGCTAGAGTAAGACCCTACCTCGAAAAAACAACAACAAAAAAAATTATCCTTAGGGATTTTTCATCTTTTGGGACTGAATGTGTTTCAAAGAAAGTACATATTAATTTTTTTAGATTTTAGAGTACTTTTTTGAGTATGATAAATTAAACATCCTGGGCTCCCTTCCCTTTAAAAAAAATAAAGTTATAGTTCTTACTTAGAAAATAAAATAAAGGGCTGGAAAGGTGGCTTAGTGGTTAAGTCACTTGCCTGCAAAGCCGAAGGACTCAGGTTCAATTCCTTAGGACCCCCGTAAGCCAGATGCACAAGGTAGCGCATGCGTCAAGTTAATTTGCAGTGGCTGGAGGCCCTGGTATACCCATTCTCTCTCTCTCCCTCCTTCCTTCTCTGTAGCTCTTCTCTCTAATAAATAAATAAAAAGAAAATATTTTTTAAAAGAAAACAAAATAAAGATATAGATGATAGATAGATGGATGGATGGATGATAGGTAGGTAGATAGTATGTGTGGCATGATATGTGTGGTATATGTGTGTATGTATGCAGAGCACATGTTTGCTGTAGCCAGAGAACTTTGAATACCCTTCATTCTTGTTCATCCACATAGTTCCTTGAGACAGGGTCTCTCCCTAAACTTGGAGCTGCTGTTTTCTGGTCAGGGAACCTGTGTGATTCTCATATCTCTTCTCTCTCAGAGTGGGATTACAGACTTGGGTGGCCATGCCCAGCTTTTTACATAGGTTCAAAGGGAATTTAATTCAGGGGGTAACATGCCCTCTCAAGCACTCTTGCATTTATTAAAGCGGGCATTCATAACCACTGAGTCATCTTTCCAGCCCATCAAAGACAGTTATTGATGAGTTTGACTCCAAAAAAGTGGGTGTACTTTTCCTCTCTTTTTGTTTGTAATTAAAATACTTTAATCCTAAAAGTTTTACAGTAAGTACAGTTTTGCTCAGGAAATGACACATTTGAATAAAGGAGTGGATTTTAATATTTCTGGTGGCCTTTAGTATCAGCATCTGTGGCAGTAAAAACATGGAATTTTACATAATGCTATCAGATACTAATGTTGTTAAACTGTGTTCAGCATATAACTGAAAATTCCTATAGATAAAAAATCTTTTTGTTTTATGCTGGGTGATAGCACATGTCTTTAATCCCAGTACTTGGGAGGCAGAAGTAGGTGGACCACTGTGAGGTCAAGGCCACCCTGAGACTGCAGTGTGAATCCCAGGTCAGCCTGGGCTGTAGCGAAACCCTACCTCAGAAATCCAAAAAATAAAAAATAAATTAAAAAAAATATTTTTGTTGTATAACTGAATTAACTCTTATCAGATATCATGATGTTCATGTATATGTGCATGGAGTTTGTGTATCACTGTAGTTGTAAATTGAACCTAAACCAAAATTTTCAAAAGATGCAAGTCACTGAACTCACTAAATTCCACATCATACATTTTAAAAAATACACCACTATTGCAGTGACATTTAGAAAATTGAGACAATGACTAAATCGTAGTTAAAGGTAAAAATGCTCAGTCAGGATCAGAACACTGGGTACTGGGTACACTTACGCTGTATATGCTCTACTCACATCAGGGATCAGGAGGGTGGGTATTGGCTGTCCTTGTTCTCTATGTGCTGTCCTCACATTGGGGATGGAAGGATGGGTACTAGATAAACTTACTCTCTAATGTACACACATCACGTCAGTTTTCTAAATGTAAGAAATGTTAGGGTTTTTTTTTTTTTTTTTGAAAAGACAACTTTGGTGTTTAGTTAGTGTGCTCTCTTAACAATATTCCATGATATTTGTGTTAGTAATGCATCTCCATTCTGTGTACTGTGAACAAGGTGACATTTTATGTGGCTACAGTCTAAAAGTCAATTAAAAGTAGCCTGGAGGCTGGGCGTAGTGGCGCACGTCTTTAGTCCCAGCACTCGGGAGGCAAAGGTAGGAGGATCACTGTGAGTGAGTTCAAGGCCACCCGGAGACTACATAGTGAATTCCAGGTCAGCGTGAAGTAGAGTGAGACCCTACCTCTGGGGGGGGTGGGGGAGTAGCCTGGGAACACACCGTCCACAAAGGTGTATTGCCAAAGGGCTTGGGAGATTACTCAGTTGGTTAAGTGCTTTCCACACAAGCATGAAGACCTGAGTTTGCACCTCAGCACTATGATGCATGTCCATAATCCCAGTGCTGGAAAAGCAGAGACTGGAGGATCCCTGGTGCTTGCTGGTTAGCTCCCTAGCTGAATAGGTGAACCTCAGGTTTAGTGAGAGGCCCTGACCTCTGGCCTCCACATGCATGTGTCATACACTATGAATACATACATACACACACACACACGCATACACACACACACGCATACACACACACAGTGCCAAGAGACTGTAAAGTTACTTACAAATCTAAAACTGTAAGAGTTTACAAAACTGAAAATAGAGAATAAAGTACGGTTTGTAATTCATTGTGTTTATTCAATTCAAGTTGTCTGCATCATAGCTTTCCCATTGGAATTTAGTTTTTAACTTATTGATAATCTGATGGGTTTCTTTTTTTCATTTATTTTTCTTTTTAATTAAATTTTTTTTACACAGACTTAATCCATATTAGAAACTAGAAGAAAGGCTTCTTTCTTACTTTGGAAGAGATAAAGAAGGATGTGGGGATGCTTTAGAATAAAGAATAGCTCTACTTTAGCCAGGATTTTTCATTTACTACATTCAATTTTTGTATGCCTAAAACATGATTCAAGAAACTTTAACCTGATTCTCATCAGTGTTACTCTATATATTAAAAGATTCTATAGTTTGTATGGTGATAATGTAAATTAACATTACCTTCAAAACCCCAAGTAACTTGTATAACTTCTATAACTTGTAATTATTTGTGTCACTGTTTCTCAGTAATAGTTGCATAATAATAGCTAGGATCATGCATAACTGTGACCACTGATTGAACATATTATTTGCACAATCCTGTGTTACATACTACCAATATAAATTAAAGGCATATGGTTGAAACTCAAGGAATTTCTATTCTCTTTACTTGGTTTGTACTTTCTTAAAGTTACAGAACCAATGCTTTGGCTTATCTTTGTTCCTTCTTACTATCAGTGCTGTCTCTCATTTGAAGTCATTCTCTTTCCCTTGCCCAGCTTTGGAATTCAAATGAAAATATCTTTTATTTTGTCCACTGTGCCCCTTAACTAATCAGTTACTTCAGTTTCGTAGTGAATTCAGCTTTCCTCCTAAGTATTTCAACTGCCTAGCTATGGAAAAACATCCTTTATTGTGTCATATTTGCAGGTGTTAGTGATAGAACAAAAAAATGAAGACGGAACGTGGCCAAGGGGTCCTTCTTCTTCTAAGTAAGTGCTCCCATTTGTGGCTTACTGCATGGTTTTGAAGGCTTTGATTTCAGATAATGAAGTCCAGCATGCTAGAAAAATCTAATGATGTATTGTAGAACATATATTCTTTATCATTGTTCATGGAGAAATTATTTAAGTTTGTACTTAATATTACAAATTTAAAATCTTCCCAGTATAGTCTCTTCTAGAATATGGTACAATACAAGTAAGTGTAAATTATAATTTTGAATTGTCTAATGCAGTCAAATCACTAGGCATTTTGTTTTATTTCTTAAATTATTTATGTGGTTTATAAAATATTATCTTTTAGTGAAATGCCTCGTTATGAAACTGAGTATGGTTTATTTAAATTAATGTTTTAGAGTGTCAGTGCATGTAAGAGTAGTTGTTGATGGTAAGTGAAGGATGAATTAAGAATCTTTCTTAAATTACCAGATCCACACTGCACTATCAAAGCACTTATACTTAGACTTGTCTTTGAGAAATAATGCAGTCCATGTGTCTGAAATTGGGCATGTAGAGTCCCAAGGGGGAACTATATGCAAACACATTGAGATTCTGTCAGCAAATACTACTGCCAGTTGAGGTAAATAAGAACTATAAGTAGTCTCAAATCAGTTCAGATTAGGTTGTAGCCAAATGAATTTTGAACAAGTTTAAGCATTCGGAACTTTAGAATTTCACTTCTTTGATACGAAATTAGGAATTTGTATTTTGAAAAACTTCAAAATAATGATTTATGATTAAATAATTTAGTAGGTGCTAACAGCAAAAGCTTGCTACTTAGGCTGGAGAGATGATTGCTTAGTTGGTACAGGCACTTGCTTGCACAGCCTGATTGCACCAGTACTCATATAAAGCCAGATGCACAAGTAGCACGTGTGTGTGGAGTTTGCAGAGACCCTGGCATGTCCATTCTCTCCCTCTCTGTCTGCCTCTTTCTGTCTCTCTCTTATGCAAACAAGTAAATAAATAATACTGTTTTACAAAAAAAAAAAGCTTGCTACTTAGTTACTTATTTTCTAAACTAAAATACACCTTCAATAAGTGCTTCTCTATCCTTTTTTCTTATGTGAAGTGTATTCCAAATATATAAATATGTTAATCACATGGAGGTGATTTTTATCCTTAACCTTACATAATTGGACATAATACTAGGATAAAATCTAATATTCTAGGCAGAACTTTCAGTAGGAAGAATGAAAAACGTGAATTATATATATATTTGACAAATATTTGAAAGTTAGGGATGATTTCTTTTTGAGTGTGTACTTGGAGTGTTTAAATCAGAACCACTACTTGTGGTGTTACAATAGTTTCTGTATCTTTTAAAAAAATATTTTATATTTATTTAATTATTTGAGAGGGAGAGAATGGGCATGCCAGGGCCACTAGCCACTGCACACGAACTTCAGACACATGCACCACTATGTGCATCTGGCTTATGTGGGTCCTGGGGAATCGAATCTGGGTCCTTTGGCTTTGCAGGCAAGCACCTTAACTGCTAAGCCATCTCTCTAGCCCCAGTTTCTGTATCTTTAAGTAATTCTTAAAATTACAAAATTGGCTGTGAATTAATATGAAAAATATGACAAGGTCTAAAGATTGGTAAGTTTTTTTCTTCAAAACAGTTCTGCTTTATTGACTATAAATATCTGATTAAGCAGTCCTCTCATCTCAGCTTTTCACGTCATTGGCACTACAGATTAGAAGCATGCTTCACATACTCAACCCCAAAATACTTTTTTCTTCAATATACTAGTGTACTCAAACAACTTAAGTACTTATTTTGTATAAAATAAAAAAGCATTTCTCACAAAATACCTGATGCACCATATCCATGTAATAAATATTAGGCGATGAAGGTATAACACTAGAGATGCATGAAAGTATAATTAGGAGACTTACTTAATAAGGATCGTCAATGTTAGCACATAGAAAGTTAAGTCTTCATTCAGTGTGAAATATAAGATATATTACCCAGAAATATATCTTGTATTGCCAAACAATGTTTAACCAGAACCAAACAGTTTGATATTTGCATTTGTGTATTAAGATGCTGAGAAAGTTAACAATAATGAAAATTCTGCAGGGCATGGTAGCACATACCTTTAATCCCAGCACTTGGGAGGCAGAGGTAGGAAGATCGCTGTGAGTTCGAGGCCACCCTGAGACTACATAGTGAATTTCAGGTCAGCCTGGGCTAGAGCGAAACCCTACCTTGAAAAGCCCCCCCCCAAAAAAAAATTATTTGGCTGGAGAGATGTCTTAGTGGTTAAGGTGCTTGCCAGCAATACCAAAGGACCCAGGTTCAATTCCCCAGTACCCATGTAAAGCCAGATGCACAAGGTGGCATGTGCATCTGGAGTTTGTTTGCAATGGCTAGAGGTCCTGGCATGTACATGCACTCACTCACTCTCAAATAAATAAATAATAAAGTATTTTTTAAAAACGGGTTGAGGATTTAGCTCAATGCCTAGCAAGCACAAGGCCCTGCGTTCAGTCCTCAGCACTGCCCCCCCCCCACAAATTCTCTTGACTTGATAATACCCTCATAACCCAAATCAGTAGGAAAAAGCAACGTATTTCATTGTGAAACTTTAAAGACAATCCAAATGAGACAGGACAATAAGATATAAAATAGAATATTTGTATGTGGTAATAAAAGACCTTATTATACTAATGATTCAATCTACATAAAAATCCAGGTCAGGAGCTGGGCGTGGTGGTGCATGCCTTTAATCCCAGCACTGGGGAGGCAGAGGTAGGAGGATCGCCATGAGTTCAAGGCCACCCTAAAATTACATGGTGAATTCCAGGTCAGCCTGAGCTAGAGCGAGACCCTGCCTTAAAAAAAAAAAAATATCCAGGTCAGCAGACTACTAAAAAATTAGAACATGAAGCTGGGTGTGGTGGCACACATCCTTTAATACCAGCACTGGGGAGGCAGAGGTAGGAGGATCACCATGATCTCAAGGCCACCCTGAGACTACATAGTGAATTTCAGGTCAGCCTGGACTAGAGTGAAACCTTACCTTGAAAAACAAAACAAAAAAATTAGAACATAGAACATAGTTGCCTAATATAAACCAATAGGCTTTTTCTGTGCCCAGAGGTCAGCAATAGTTGTGTATGTGTGATGTGGTATGTGTGCATTTATGTATGAGGGCACAGGGGGTTGCATGCAGAAGCCAGAGTTTAACATTATGTGTCTCCCTCATCTCCATCTTACTTACCGAGGCAAGATTTCTCACGTGAATCCAGAGTTTGCCTATTTAGCTAGTCTAGCTAGCCAGCTTGCCCCAGGGATCCTGTCTTTGCCTTGTGAGTTCTGGTATTACTGGAATGCCACCAGGCCCACCTGGCATTTATGTAGGTGCTGGGGATTTGAACTCTAGTCTTCACATATAAGTGACAAGCACTTTTTCTATTGAACCATCTCCGTAGCCCAAGTCTGTTTGTTTAGTAGACAGATAAGATATTTTCAACTTAGTTCATCATATAGTCTATGCCATAATATCTTTGTTGAGGTAGCCTAAAAGAAGCCCTAGACATTGTGTTAATAAAGAGGTGTGGTTGTGTTCCAATAAAATTTTATTTAATGCAAGCCAAAAGCTTGAATTTGGCCTGTTAGCCACATATCTCTGTCTCTGTTATAAGTAGTAAAACATGTAGAAAATCGTGTGACAAAAACCATATTAAGGATGCATAAAACCTTAATGGGAAAATTGAAACTTATTTATATGACAGAAGGTCATTTTACACTATATGATTTAACCTAGTTATATATATTTTCCCAATGTGTTCTGTCATTGCCTCCTATTGAAAATGTTATTCTTTTTTAGAGGTTTTGTTTTGTTTTGTTTTGAGGCAGGGTCTCACCCTCGCACAGGCTGACCTGGAATTCACTCTAGTTCCAGGCTGGCCTAAATCTCACAGCGATCCTCCTACCTCTGCCTCCCGAGTGCTGGGATTTAAGGCGTGCACCACCACACCTGGCATACAGGTTTTGTTGTTGTTGTTTTGAGACTAGTTGGCACTATGTAGCTCAGGCTGACCTCACATGTATTTGATGCTCCTGCCTCTGGCATTACAGGCATGTGCTTCCATGCCCAGTGAAAAACTTACTTAAATTGCCACAGACCATCTTGGACAAAGAGGAAAGAAGAAATATACCTGCCAGATACTGAGAATTGATACAAAGGATCTTATGAATCCCTGGGGGCAGGGGGAGTAACAAGAGACAAACAGTTTGGGATAAACTAATTAGCTCAGAAAGACTTAGGTGTATTTGAGGTTGTGATACATGCTAGTGTTGCCGTAAGGCAATGAGGTATTTAAAAGATAAACATTTAGGTTATGGTAGAAGAACCATATAATTTTGGGGAAGGCTGACTCTAGGAAAACTAGACTCAAGTATTAAATGTAAAGCTTTAAAGTTCAGAGGGATATTTGAACTCTAGTCCTAACATTTAAGTGGAAAGCACTTTATCTATTGAGCCATCTCCCCAGCCAAAAGTCTTTTGTTTGTTTAACAGAAGAACAGATAACATATTTTCAACGTAGTGGGTCATATGATCTATGTCATAATGCTCTAGAAAAACTAGACCCAAGTAAGAAATGTAAAGCTCAGAGGGTGGAACTTTAAAACTGATAAAAGCAGTTTTAGAAAATATCTGATATTCATATGTTATGGGTTACAGAACAAAATCTGAGAAATGGGTTGGACTGCAACAACATTAATTAAGGCTTTCTGTTAAAGCATTACACAAAGTTAAATATCAAATATCAACTTTTGTTTTATCTAAACCTTATTGGCATTATACTAATGCCAATAATATGTAAAGAACCATTTATAAATTAACAGAAACAAAACAGTTTTAGAAAATTGAAAAAGAGATATGAATAGGTCGTTGAAATAAGAATGCCAGATGCTGACACAGAGGATAGACAAATTCATTAGTAATTAGAAAACAATAAAAGTAAGTACAAGATACAACCTTCTACCACTTGGAATGGCAAAAATTTTACAGGTTACTTATACAGAATGTTGGGCAGGATATACAAGTGTAATAACCTAATGGAAGTATAAACTAGTACTGCCAGAGTCTGTATTTACTTAGATTCGGAGTGATTAATCTTTCTGACCCAGTACTTCAAGGATATAATTTTATAGTGTATTGTTTGTAGTAATGGGAGTTACAGGCAACCTACCTAGCTAATATCCATCACTAGTAGAGTGCATTTAAATAAATTGAGGTGGTGATAAGTGCAGAAAGATACAATACTGGGCGAAACATAGTTGAGAGAGAAAAATAAAGTTCAGTACTATTTTTTTAAAGTTAAAAGACATTGCATAATATAAATCTCTTTAAGAAATTATAGTAAACAAACTAGAAATTAGCAGAGAGGAAAAAAAAGTTTTAGGAAGTATTACATACTTTTTTTTGAGGCAAGCCCAACAGACTAGCCTTCCCCCTCCCCCTTTTTATGCAAGAGAGATCGTGGGGGAAAGGGGAGAGAGAGACTTGGCGCACCAGGGCCTCCAGCCACTGCAGTCAAATCCCAGACACATGTGCCCCCTTGTTTGCACGTGTGACATTGCACATTTGCATCACTGTATGTCTGGCTTACGTATGACCTGGAGATTTGAACATGAGTCCTTGGGCTTTGCAGGCAAGCGCCTTAACTGCTAAGCCATCTCTCCAGCCCTCCATAGTGTTTATATTTGTATTGTTGAAGCAAGGCTACATTTTCTTTTTTTCTCATTGAATATTAGCCTTAAAAAATTCATAAGGGATTGGAGAGATGTCTTAGTGGTTAAGTGCTTTTTGACAAGCATGAGAACCTGAGTTCAGTTCCCAGCATTAACTAAAACAAAAACTAAAAACAGGATAGCCAGGCTTGTGGCTTACACCAGTAATCCCTACACTTAGGAAGCTGAGACAGGAGGGTCTCCACAAGTTCAAGTTCAACTTGGACTACCCAGTGAATTGTAGGCCAGCCTAAGCTAACAGTGAGAACCCTGAAAGCCCATTGAAATGGCCATTATAAGCATATAACTTAGGCCTCTAGTATAGAGGGCATGTAGTTTTAGATTTTCAAGAAGAAACTACATAATAGTAATATACAGAACAATTGTGGCATACACACACACACACAGTGACTCATGTAGCTCAGGTGGTTTCAAATTTGCTATGTAGCTAAGGCTGTTTGGAACTCATGATCCTCCTGCATCAGCTTTCCACATTCTTTCTACCTCCTCTTCAGCTGCATTGTTCTCTGAGCCTTACAGGGGTGATATAGATGTCTCATTTAGCACTGAGTGCTCCACAATCCTTTACTGTCAGAGTAAATCCATCTTCACTCAAGTTCTCAGGACTGGGACAGAATATAACCAGATTCTTTGCCAGAATATGACATGAAGTTCATTTAGCTCTGTTCCTGATACTGTTCTTCTTCCCTTTTGAAATCTTAGGAGCCAAGCCTCTACATCCATTCATATTTCTCTCAGCATTCTGGTTTTCCAGACTGTTACTACGATAGCTCCTTACGCTTTGCTTAAGTATTGTATGGTTTCTTTAGCCCAGAGTTCCAAAGTCCTATGAACTACATTATCAGGTTTATCTCAGCACCAGCCCAATTCCTGGTACCAAATATCTGTATTAGTTATATTACTTGTTACCAAATACTTGACAAGAAGCAGTTAAGAAGGAAGGAGGGAGGGAAGAAGAGAGGAAAGAAGGGAAAGAGAAAAGGAAGGAGAAAGAAAGACAAGACTTAGAGTTTCAAGGAGGAGATACAGAAGTAGAGGGCAAACAGGAAAGGTGGCTGTGCTATAAAGCCTACACCCCAGAGATTGACTTTATCAATCAGGATTCCATCTCTTAAAAGGTTCCACAACCTTCCCAGACAGTGCCATGAGCAGGGGACTAAATGTTCAAATACATGAGCCCAGGGCGACATTTTACACTCAAATGAAAAAAATTTTTTTTTCATTTTTCAAGGTAGGGTCTCCCTGTAGCCGAGGCTGACCTGGAAATCATTATGTATATAAGAGAGAGGGAGGGAGGAGAGGGGGAGAAGAGAGAGAGGAAGGAAGGGGCTGGAGAGATGGCTTAGCAATTAAGGCATTTGCCTGCAAAGCCTCAGGACCCATGTTCACCTCTCCAGGTCCCATGTAAGCCAGATGCACAAGTTGGCGCACATGTCTGGAGTTTGATTGCAGTGGCTGGAGTCCCTTGTATGCCAGTTCTCTCTCTCACACACACACATACATAAAAAGTTAAAAATTAAAGGGAATGAATAGGTATAGTAGGGCCTCTAGCCACTGCAAACAAACCCCAGACACATGTGCTTCTACTTTGTGCATCTCACTACTAGGGAATGGAATTTGGGTTTTTAGTCTTTTGGGGCAAGTGCCTTAGCCCTGAACCATCTCTCCAGCCCTCAAATAACAACAAATTTTAAATGCTTCTCAACAGTAGCATGCAAGAATGCTCCCACAGTAGACACATGGGAAAGACCTGTTATTGTCTGAAAACAGGAGCATCAGTATTTTAAAAGTATTAAAACTAATAGAGCCGGATGTGGTGGTGCACGCCTTTAATCCCAGTACTCGGGAGGCGGAGGTAGGAGGATCACTGTGGGTTCAAGGCCACCCTAAGACTACATAGTGAATTCCCGGTCAGCCTGAGCTAGAGTGAGACCCTACGTAGAAAAAACAAAAGCAAAACAAAACAAAAAAACCTATAATGGCCCATCGTAATCTGAATCGGAACTGTGTGTGTTAAAGCGTAAATTTTCAGGGGGTTCTTGAGAAGAAATTGTAAGCATAAATATCAAGGGTTGAGATACAGTTTTTAAAAAAAGTACAAATGTACATGTTTTTCTAATTCTATAAAACAACCCAGTCTGTATATCTAAAAAACTAGCTTTGTGTGGTGGCTCATGCCTTTAATCCCAGCATTTATGAGGCTGAGGTAGGAGGATTACCAAGAGTTCAAAGCCACCCTGAGACTACATACCGCCTGGGCTAGAGTAAGACCCTGCCTCAAAAAACTAAAAAATAAAATAAAATAAAATAATTACCTAAGAACCACTCGAAAGTTCTGCTAAATATCAACACAATTTAAAATTTTAATGTTTATAGTCATGCTACGTACTAAAAATACTTCTTATTGTTTGTTTTTCAGAACTTAAATTTCTAATTCACCTTCTAACTATCTTGAGTTTTTTAACCGCTTATCTAAAACATAGTCTTTTCCAATCATACCTTAAAAAAGGTTTTTTTTTCCTTCTATTTTTATTGTATTAAGTATATCAACTTTTCCAAGAATATTATCATTGAATGGATAATAATGTTGGAGATTTAGCGGCTAGCTAAATCTTGTATTTCTAAAGAGCTTTAATTAGAATAATTATGGAACCTTTGGTGTTCCTGGAAAGAAGAGAAACTTGTAGTTAGAACACCTTTACTTTGCTATTTGTTCCTGAGATACTATTATTTTCTCTATTCTTCTACCTAGACAGTAAAGTGAGAGGGAGGAGGCACTGAGATGAATCCCCTTTTAGAACTGGCTCTTTATTATGAGAGAATCAGGATCATTTCTCATGTAGCTTGATGAGGTTCTGAAGTCAAAGCATAAGTGGCAAGGTTTGAAAGGAGGCATTCCTTTTTATATACTTCTGCAAAGGAGGTGTGTCTGGACACCGGCTGGGGAAAGAATCCCCGAAGACAGTAGAAAAGTGAATGGGAGATTAAAAGGCCTCTGGTCCTTCAAGATCTCAAAGGGGGAGGCACTGTTCTGCTTTGCTGCCCTTCTCCTCCCAGTATCAGGAAAGGGGGCTGGAGGGAGGTAGGAGGCCAGTAGATAGGAGAAGTTGGAATTAAAGGTTGCCTCAACTCAGGCAGCAGAAGAGCTGCCTTTGAACAGCAGGGCCTCTTAAAGTGACCATATCTGCACTGTAGCATTAGGTAGAATTATTTCAAAGAATGTTTTTGAAATTCATGAAGCATTCAAAAATTGACAAAAGATATTTAAATAGGTATTGTGTGGAAAGAACTTAAGTCATTGATTTTGAAGAGCTCATTCTCATGGATGAGAAAAATCTACAGAAGAATTTTCCATCAACCAGATAAGACATGAATGAGTGGAAGAAAAGCCATGCAAATAATTGTTACTCTACATGGTTTCTCTATTTGTGTGGTTTTGGTTAACAGAATTCCACATAGATGACTGAAATTTTAAGCGTGGACTTAATCCAGTGTTGTAATGGTATTGTTCCAGAATTCTGCTAGGAGAGAAGAAACACTATAAATACAACAGTTACATACCTCTTTCTTCTTGGAACATACAATCATGTAGGTGACTCAGCGGTTTTTTTTTTTTTTTTTTTCTGTTTTTCTATACCATCTGTATTAAACACATCCTTAGATTTATTTTTTTTTTTGGAGAATAATGAAGGGGAGTTTATAAATGTAACTGTAAAGCTAAATGGATTAGGAACTGGTCATGGACATGTACTGTTATTTTCCAGTAAGTTTCTTTTGTATTACTTCATTTTAGTTGTCTAAATTCAAGTCTTTTATGGAAGAACTTATGCATGCCTAGAAATGCACAACTAGCTTATACCAAAAGGTCATTTCATTTCATTAAGTTCTGAATGTGTATGTGAATTTCTCTTTGAAATGTATTAAATCTTCCGCTTCTAGAACTTTATTTTAACCATTTACTTTGTGTTGTAGAAAGGTAATGTACAACCTAATTCTACACTTCCAATGTTTTATTGAACAGAGTTCCAACTAAGAATAGTGTTAAAGTTGATATTTTAAAAGCTGTATCTAAACTTAATTGGAGTTATAAAATTTAAGACAGCATATATAGTACACATGTAGACTAATGTAATATATGTGTAGAGTTTTTAAAAGATACTTGATGTTCATAAGTACCCACAAGTAGTAACAGGTTGAGTAGTCCTAAACTGAAATGCTTTGGCCCAAAGTCCTTTTGATTTTGGATGTTTATAGATTTTGGAAAATGTGTATAGCTCAGCATCCTTAGTGTAGAAATCCACACAGTTCCACAAACTGAATCTGTTTGAGTGTCATGTCAGTTCTAAAGAAGCTTTGATTTTAGATCTTTTCAGATTTTTGATTCTCAGATTGGGGATGCTTAATATAAACATTTCTCTGTTGAGATATCTAAAAAAGAAATTAAACAATTTATAATAGCATGTCAGATAAGGTTAAATTAATCTAGTGTGTGTGTGTGTGTGTGTCTGAAATCAAGACAAATAGAAAAATGTCATAGTATGAGATGAAATGAGAGAAGTTAGCTAGTAATAAGAAACTTTGGTAATAATTAAATTGCTTTGCAAATATATATTTTAAAATTTTGATTTAAGCTAACCAACTAGAATGAGGTTATATTTGAGGTGTTGTAGGGAAAGCTAAACATAGATATTAGATGGCACTAGTAGTATATAGTCATTAAAACAAAAAGTTCCTTATCTGTTAGGGATGTGTGATATTCAAAAGTTAAATGATAGTTGTCTGGAGTTTATTTAAAAGTGATTCAGAAAAAAATGGCAGACAAAGAAACTGGCAATTGAGGGTATTAAGAATAAAACAAGAATGTGGACAGAAATACGGCTTGTTGGCAAGGGTCTTGCCCTACAATCATAAGGACCTGAGTTGGGGCCCCCCATGCTCATATGAAATGCCAATTGTGGCAGCAAATACCTATTAGATCTGAGTCAGGATCAGAACCAGCTGGAATGCCATGAGTGAGAGAGGAAACCAGACCTCAGTGACTAGACTGCTTTATTGGGGTCAAGCAGTAAAAGGACTCCAAGACCTCTTCTCGGGCTTGAGGCTGCAGTGGTGTCCTTAGAGCTGAGTAGACTTATACGAAATGATGGGTGAGAAGAATGTAAGCAAGGCTGTGGGCTGGGGAAAACAATTTAGAAACAAGGCTATTTCCCTTGTTCACAAGACAGGTACAACTTTTAAGATTAAACTGTACTGTCTTCAGGATATGAGTGGGTTATTATATAGATCAGTGGCTTTTCATTGAACAAGTGTTTCTGTTTCTCTTTCAAGTCTAAGGAATTTGACCTTCATCCACAAGCCTATGTTTTAGGGCTGGCTTGTATTAGTAACTTTAGAACTTTATTAACCCTTCAAGCAACTCTAGGACTTCAGTACCTATAATCCCAGCCCTGGGAATGTAGAGACAGGCTGCTTCCTAGAACTTGCTGGCTAGTCATTCTAACCTAATTTGTGAGTTCCAGGCCCATTAGAGACCTTATCTCAAAAAGAAGTGGATGGCATTCCTGAGAAACAACACTCAAGATTGTCCTCTGTCCTCTACACACATGGACACATAAACACAATAAGAATGACAGGATGACAATTTTTGAAGCTGAGTCACTGATAATGAATATATGAGGTTTTATATATGTTTGAAATATCTTAAAATAAAGGCTGAAATAAAAATTAGTTGCATGCTTGGTATTTATTCATAATAGCAGAAAAAGTGACAGCAATTTCATTTTTAAAAATGGAATATTTTGTTTTAAATACTTTTTAAATGTAAAGTAATACTGTCAGCTGGGCGTGGTGGTGCACACCTTTAATCCCAGCACTCTGGGAGGCAGAGGTAGGATGACAGCTGTGAGTTCGAGGCCACCCTGAGAATACAGAGTGAATTCCAGGTCAGCCTAGGCTAGAGTGAAAAACCAAAAAAAAGATACTGTCTGAACATGAAAGAAGCTGAGTATCTAGGCTCCAAGACTGTAATCCTAGTACTGATGAAGCTGAGGCAGGTTCATGAGTGCTGGGATTAAAGACATGCACCATCATGCCTGGCTTAAAACATAGACTTAAGTTTGTTGTTTTACTTTTTTATTTCCCCTTCAACATAGGGTCTCACTGTAGTCCAGGCTGACCTGGAACTCATTCTGTAGCACCAGGCTGAACTTGAATTTACTGTGATTCTCCTACCTCAGCCCTCTAAGGCCTAATGCCCTTGCAAGGGCTGAAGGCATGTGCCACCAGGCCTGGCTACTAGGTTTTTTTAAATGTCATCTTCCCATGAACATAAATCTCCCACATTTGAAAAGATAAATTAATAACTTTTCCCAAGTACTTTTTAACTTTTACCATTAAACACCCAACTTTTTTGACATGGCTATACCTACTGTACTTTAACCACCCACTCATAATTTAACAAAGTCCTTATTTGTCTACTTTTTAAATTGACATTCTTGGATCTTTTTTTGACAGCTGTCTCCTATCTTTCTCTACATTATGTATGGTTTGTGTGTGTGCGCCCATGCGTGTACATTGGGGACACGTGTATGTGCATGTGGAGGCCAGAGGGCACCCTCAGGCATAATCCTCAGGAACTCTGCCCAAATCCTTTGAGACAGGGTCTTTCATTGGCCTGGAACTCACCACTTAGGCTAAATTGTTGGGCCATCAAGCCCCACCATATTCCTGTTGATGCCTTGTCACTGGGATTACAGATATATACCTGGTATTTTGTGTGGATACCGGGCATCAACTTGAGGTCAAGCACTTTGTCCACCGCACTATCTCCCCAGCCCAGGATATCTGCATTTGAATCCATGATAGTTGGCTGCAGTTACCTTCTCATTGCTGGGACAAAATACACCTGACCTGAGACAAACAGTAAATGGAAGGAAAGGGTTAGTTGTGGCTTCGTCATGGTAGGAAGAGCACAGTCCTAGCAGAGACTGAGCATCTTATCACATCAGCTGGGAGCTAGCATGAGTGAGCTAGCTAGTGAACACCCAGTAGGGCTGACCTGATAATCCTCAGGGATCTGTCCCTTGTTGACACATCTCCAGCCAGGCTCCACTTCCCCATCTCCACCAGTTGGGGATTGAGTTTGAGGGTTAATCTAAAACATAAGAGGCTATGGGGGACATTTCATGTTTAAACCAACAGCGTCTTTTTGTTTGTTTCTTTGTTTTCAATGCCAGTTCTTAACCTGTGACCAGTCCTGTCTGTGTAGCTCTCTTCCTCAAGAGTACCACATACAGGAGCTGGATGGAAACATTCACGTGCAATCTATGAAAGAGTCCCTGGCGTGGCCTAGTATACAGCTTCACTAGTGTATGCAGCACCTGTGCTTATCCTTAAATGCATTGATAATCTACAGATGTAGCTCAAGGCCTTCTCACATTCTGTAGTAGGGCTCAGAATCAGGAAGATAGGTTCTATGCTAGTCTTCTCCCATAACTCAGTCTGACGCAGTATGACATTCTGTATTTCTGGCCATAGCTATAATCTGTTTTTTTAAAATATTTTTATTATTACTTATTTATTTAACAGAAAAAGAGAGAGGGAGAGAATGGGCATGCCAGGGCCTCCAGCCACTACAAACTAACTCCAGACGCATGGGCCCCCTTGTGCATCTGGCTAATGTGGGCAAAAACATTTTTTTTTTTTAAAATTTATTCTTACTCATAGCTATAATCTAAATTCCAGTTTTTTGTAAATGTCAATAGGACTTATCAAATCAGATTGAAAAAAAATATTTTGCAGTTTGTTTTTCATCTCTTCAAACTAATATGTATCCATTTTTTCTATTTCCTGCTTCAGATACCTTCTTCACCTTCTTGATTACTGCCTTTAGCCTTACTTTCTCATCTCCTTATCTATCTTGCATATTCTACCCCTAAGCATGAGGCTTACTAACATTTTGCTATCCTTGTATTATTCTTATATCCATATAACATCCTTTAAAAATTGAAATAGGCTCAGGGTCCATTGTAGAAGAGGTGGCGGAAACAATGTAGGAACCAAAAGAAGGGTAGGCCTGCTTACAGTGCAGTCTTCCAGACAAAAAAATTGGCCTTGATACCCATGACCTGGCAGTGCCTGACACTACCTACACAGGACCCTCATAATCGGAGGAAAAGATGATGACATCAGAATAAGAGAGACTGATTGAGAGGGGGAGGAAATATGATGGAGAGTGGATTTGTGAAGGAGAAAGTCAGGGAGGGGAGGGCATTATCATGGGCTATTGTCTATAATTATGGAAGTTGTCAATAAAAAAGTTTTAAAAATTGTAATAGGTGCTGAGGAGGTAGCTTAATGATTAAAGACATTTGCTTGCATAGTCTGCCATCCTAGATTCAATTCCCTACCTTCCACATAAATCCAGAAGCAAAGTAGCATATGCATCTGTGTACCCAACTTTTTATAACAATGGGAGTAGGACTAGGAGAACCTGAAGCTCATGAGTCAATTGGTCTGACAGTTGTTTGCAGTCTTGACAGTGATTTGGCAGCAGCAACAGACCTGATTGCAGATTCGGAAGATGGCTCCGAGGTTAAAGGCGCTTGCTTGCCAAACCTGATGGTCCAGGTTTAATTCCCCAATGCTTACATAAAGTCAGATGCACAAAGTGACACTTGGCATCTGGAGTATGTTTGCAACAACAAGAGGCCCTGAGCGAACCCATTATCTCTCTCTCTCTCTCTCATAAATGAATTTTAAAAAGTTTTAATAGACAGACACCTCAAAAAGATGAAGCACAGACACTTCAAAGGTTTTTTTTTAACCTTAAAAAGTATTTTATTTATTTATTTGAGAGAGATGAGAGAGAGAGAGAGAATGAGTGCACTAGGGCCTGCTGCCAATGAACTACTCCAGGTGCATGTGCCACTTTATGCATCTGGCTTACATGGGTACTGGGGAATGGAACCTGGGTTCTTAGGCTTCATAGGCATGTGCCTTAACCACTAGATCATCTTTCCCACACTAAAATTATTTTTTGACCTCCATACGTATACTGTGGCATGTACTCCCATATACTTACACCCTTGCATGTGTATACATACACATAAATGAGTAAATAAAAAATAAATTTGGTCTTGACTAAAATATTAAAAATTTACTAATGATCCAGTATAGTTCTGTTTTTATGGTTTATATAAATGTTTATCATAACATAAAGTAAAATTTAAGATATTTATAACATCAAGCCTATATATAGATACAGATATTTTTTTAAATATTTATCTGTTTGAAAGTAGAGACAGAAGAGAGAGAAAATGGGTACTCCTGGGTCTCTAGCCCCTGCAAATGTATGTCAGATGCATGCACCACTTTGTGCATCTGGCTTTACATGGGTACTAGGGAATTGAACCTGGGTTGTTAGGCTTTGCAGGCAAGTGCCCAAGCCATTACATGTTGATAGAGCTTTCTTTGGTTTTTTGAGGTAAGGTCTCACTCTGGTCCAGGCTGACCTGGAACTCATTCTGTAGTCCCAAGCTGGCCTCCAATTTACATAGTCCTCCTACTTCTGCCTCCCAAGTGCTAGGATTAAAGGTGTACACCACTATGCTCAGTAGTCTCAGGGTGGCCTCAAACTCAATGGCAATCCTCTTACCTCTGTTTCCCAAGTGCTGGCATTAAAGGTGTGCACCACCATGCCCAGCTCAGTAAAACTTTTTTGTAAAAGTAAAGTTTTCTAAAACTATAAAACTATACTGAGAATAACATTGTTTTACTCTTTGGCAATTTTTTAATGTATTTAAATATATAGCTAAATTATTATGCTTGTGCATTTTATATATTGTGATACCTCATTTGGATGAAATGAATGATGAAAATTCACTTTTGTATAAGCATGTACTTGAAAAGGGAATGGAATTTTCAGATACACCAAAACTTGACTAGTGATAATGTAAATTCTAAAGATTCTTTGCAGTATGGAGTTCTGAAATCCTATCAATTCACTTCTTACTTATACTCTTACATTATGTCTTCTAGATTTACCTATGTGCAAAGTCATTTGAAACACATCAATTTACACAAACGTTCAAACCATGAATATAGTCCATTATGTAACTTTTGTTTTTTTCTGAGGTGGGCTCTCAACTCTAACCCAGGTTGACCTGGTACTCATTTTGTAGTCCCAAGATGGCCTCCAGCTTACATAGTCCTACTTCTGCCTCCCGAGTGCTGGGATTAAAGGTGTACACCACTATGCTCAGCCTTATACAATCTTTTTTTTTTTTTTTTTTTTTTTTAGTTTTATACTCAGTGAATACATTCAAGTTGGTACCATTGTTAGCCTCCTCTCTGACCCTCCACAGGGACCCTCCTTGTTGAGAAATATAGATCGTGCATTGTGGGGTTAGCCAATCAGTTATAAGTAGGAGGCAATGTCTCTGTGTGTCCAACATGTGGCTCTGACATTCTTTCCACCCCCTCTTCCACAAAAGCATTATACAACTTTTTAAAGCATCATCAATTTTATGAGGAAAAATCCCTTGGAAATTATCAACTTCGTGGCTTGAATGCTCAAATTTTGTCATTTGCCTTGGAGTGGTATGCTTCCTTTATCCATTTCTGAGACAATATCTACAGCATGGTAAAATCTAAATCCCTAAAAGCAGTAGTTTGTTTTCATGTACAAAAGTTCCGAGTGGTGGGCAGTAACTAGTTACACATGCATTTCTGTTTTCCACTCAGGACATCATGGTGCTTCAGTGTCTAGCAGATATGCTGTTATGTAAACTTCAAGTTTGTCAGGCAGTATATAAAAGAAATGTAGCTAAGGGTCAAGATTTAATAAAATCAGTAATTTCTATTTTTTAGTATTAGATTCTGAAGTGAAACTGTGTTTTGTATTGTGAGTGAAGAATAGTGATGCAAGTATGGCTTACATTCTTTCTAACGTGCCCATAGTTCTATCTACCACTGCTTTTGTATCTTAGTACAGGCACCCACCCAGAGAAGGCTAACAGTTGACATTTAAGTAATACTTCTGAGTTGTGGCTCATCAGTTAAAAGTGCTTGCTTGCAAAGCCTACTGACCTAAATAAAAGCACCTGCACAAAGTGTCACATGCATCTAGAGTTCATTTACAGCAGCAAAAGACCCTGATGTGCCCATACACATATACATATGTGGGCACATGCAAAATAAAAATTGCTTTAGTGTATTATGAAAATAACTTTGGAGTACAAAACTAATTAAAAGAATAAATTAAAGAATGTTAAAAAAAAAAAAAAGGAAAGAAAATAACTAACCTCACAGATATCACAAATGGTTCTAGAAACCACCCTGTCCTGGATCAGTGGACAATGTTTGGAGAAGCTCTTGCTCACTTCACTTTAATTTCAACCTTTTTTCACCTGCCTTTGCTACCTTCTCACTGAGTTACTTTACAAGAGTATAAATCCATGCTGATGGCTCCTGTGAATATCTGGACATGTCCTGGTACAATGGATAGAACTCATATTTCTTCATTGACCATAAAGGCTATTTTTTATTGCACCTACCTTACCAACTTCTTTTGTCACTATCTACCTTCTGTTTCTAGCCAAGGCTGATGTAATTCCATAAACACATCATAGATTTTATAGTCCCACATATTTGTATGAATGTTACTCTTCCTACTTTACATACTTCTAATTTCTCCCTGTTCTTCTAACTTCACTTCACTTTAAAGTCATGTCACACCTATAAAAGCATATATTAAAATTTGTTATAACATTCATTTGTATGGTTATTTTGCTCAAGTGTCATTTTTTTCTGTACTATATTGTGAATTGTTTGATATTAGAAACTGTCCTGTATTTACTGAAAGCAAGACATAGTCGTCAATTCACATTTGAGTAAATTTCATAGAAATTACTATCACACTATAAACTAGGGGTTGGTGAGATGGCTCAGCGGTTAAAGGTACTTACTTGCAAAGCCAGGCATCCCAGGTTCTATTCCCCAGTACCCACGTAAAGCCAGATGCACTAAGTGATATTCCTGGAGTTTGTTTGTAATATCAGGAAACCTTGCTGTGCCCAGGTGCACGCTCCCTGTCTGTCTCTCTCAAGAAAAAAATATTTTTTAGCTATATAAATTAACTCCATGATATTTCATTCTCTTTGTAATATCTTTCAGGTAGAGTTAACTACTGAATAGTTAAGGTTGCGGATGGGCAAAAGAAGAATGCATTTACACACACACACACACATCAGCTTCTTTATTAAATGAAGTAGCATATCTTTATTTGTGTCATTTTTAGTGTAACTAAATAGAAGGGAACATTTTGTTTATCTATGTGTTCCTAAAAGTTCTACTTAATAAGTTTTTGAAAAAATATGTCCTTAGGTATAACAAAAATTCTAATAACCTTAGATTTTTTTCCCCTTAGTCAGAAATACTTAATATGGGCAGCAAAATATGAAAGTATTTCTGTCTTGTCTGTTGGTCTTTGAAAGTTACTAGCTAAGAATATTATAGTTATCCAAACTAAAATATGTCCTTTACATTATTTTTTATTAAAATTTGGTTTATTGCATTTTGTGTTTTAACAGTATGGCAAAATAACAATCTTGGGCTGAAAAATGGCTCAGCAGTTAAAGGCCCTTGCTTGCAAAGTCTGATGGCATAGGTTAGATTCGCCAGTAACCACATAAAGCCATATGCACAAAGTGACACATGTATCAGGAGTCTGTAGTTGCAGTAGGCCTTGGCATGCGTGCGTGCTTGCTCTCTCTCTCTCTCTCTCTCTCTCTCTCTCTCTCTCTCATTCTCTCTGTTTCTCAAATAAATAAAAATATTATTTTGATAAGGGGACTTTGGTTGGGCACATAAATAAAAAGTCCTACTTAACCCATCCGTATGCAGGTTTGTTTTTGTTTTTGTTTTAACAAAAAGAACCAAATTCAAAGGGGAAAGAAATTTTTACTAGGAAACTTCAAACATTGAATTTTTTTATATCTTATTAACCAACATTTACATCAGTATAACATAAATACATATGTGTGTATGCATATGTATAGACAGATACATATCTATAGATATATGCTAAGTTAAATGGATCTTGTAGGCTTTACTTTTCTACCCATTGACCATTTCATTATTCATTAGCTCCTGAGTAGAGGAAATAACAGTAATTTTTAAAAGCCAGAGCCTCACTAATTTAGAACTTACTGAGTTAGTACAATACAGCTCTTACAGCCTTTTAATTCTTTCTCAGACCTTCAAGTACTTTAATCATTTCTATATAATAAGTTTATCAATTTGTATTTAAAATATATTTAATTTTTAAAAATTGAAAACCAGTGGTGATTGAGATTTCACTATAGAAGATTCTAAGTTAGTGAGGTGTGTGTTACAAAGACAGATTTATGTCTTTCCAGTTTTTCCAGAGGTAGTTTTGACCGAATATTACTTCTTGGGAGTACGTTTAGAATTTTCTTTTGGTAGTCTGTCTCCATTGACAAAAGTTTTTATGAACTGGTAAAAGTGTTTTAGCCCTGTGTCAGTGTTGTATAATAAAAATGCCTTGGTACCTACCTACTGAGAAAGTGAAATAGCTTCATTCCCTTGATTTATGGAAGTTGATTATAAAATGTTAATAATTGTTTCCCTGAGAAATGGGAGTATGGAATTAGTAGATTTGCAGGATAATAATAAGCTGTTTAATTCGACAAATTTTATTTGAAAAAGTTCCCTTTGGTATCATATTTTAAAGGGAATAATATATTGAAAATTAAAATCCAAGGGATATATAATTATTTTCTCATAAAATCTGTTTTCCAGCATTCATTTACTACAAACATTGTCATCTGTCAGCTCTTTTCTTTATTTCATAATTTCATAATTCTTCATTTTTTATCTAATTTAACATTTTCATATTTTTAAAGGTCCCCAGGTGCATCCAATTTTTCAACTTTACCAAAGATCTCTCCTTCATCTCTATCAAATAATTATAACAACATCAGCAACAGAAAGTAAGCACTGAATCTTAAAAACTCTTTGTTTAATTGATGGCCCTATTTTGGTTGCAAAAAAAAAAAAAATCTCTTGTATCTAACATTTAGGATAAAAGTCTCATGCATCAAAAGTTGTTTTCTTTCTTTCTTTCTTTTTTTTTTTTTTTTCTATTTTGATATAGGGTTTCACTCTAGCCCAGGCTGACCTGGAACTCACTATATAGTCTCAAACTGGCCTCAGACTCATAGTGATCATCCTACCTCAGCCTCCCAAGTACTGGGATTTAAACTTATTTTCTTTTAAATAACTGCTCAGTTCACCAGGCATTTCACAGGAAAGAAAGTACATTTAAAAACTATTTAATACAAATCCTATAATATTTTGATCAAAGAAATAAAGCACTTAAATTGAAATATATATTGAATTTGTTACAACTCAAGTGTTTAGGACAAACATGAACTTCAGCTGTCATTTTAGATCTGGTCAAGTAATCACGTATAATAAAATATGCATCAATGATTCTTAACCAGAAAGCCTGTATTTATTTTTATGTTTATGAAAAGGGAAGTTTCCTTAAAGAGGTTTAGAAAAACAATTCCATACCCATGATAAAATTTAGAATTAAGGACTTTTTCAAAGTGTATGCTATGCTACCATAAGTAAAAGGGATGAAAATCACTTAGGTTTTACTGTAACTTGTGACTATGGATGGGTGGAATTGAAAATTGTCTTAATAGAAAATGATAGAGTGAGGGAGATGATTCTTTATTTATAATTAAACACTTGAAAACATTTATCCAAAGATATTATTCATCTTCCATGTGTATTGTGATTAAATATTATGTGAACAGTTTAGATTTACAGTTTGTCCACTTCACAAATGGCATCTGATTATTCCAGTGTGTGAATTCAAAAAGACTAAAGCAATTTATGTAATAATCATAAATAATGGCAGTAATTAAATTTGTAAATTTAATTTCATCTTCAATTTATATGTTTGGAATCTAACAAAAGCCCAGATTATAAATAGATGAAAATAGCTAATAATTTTAAAAGTAAAAATAATGAGAGAGGACTACTTACATAAATAAATTTTCAACAGCATAGTTTTGTCTAAGAATATACTTGCATATCAATGGAGTCAGACAAGCCTGAAACAGAACTTGTATGAATCATAAAGCTGTCTAGACTAATGAAAGGTAACAGATTATCCAAGAAATATCATTTGAAGCACTCTATAGCACTTGACAGTTTCTCTTCCGAACTCTTGAATCCAAGGTAATTATCAAGCATTATAAAAAAGGAAGATAAATGAAAACAAAATATGAGTGAATTTTTAAAGGCTATCAGGTTCATAAAGGTAAAATAATTTCTTTAAAAATTAGAAAAATGAACAAGTAATACAATGAGATTCTTTTTGAAAAGGAATGAAATACAAATGTTTCTGATGCTCAAATTCACCACTACATGGAGCTTTACAAATTAAAACTACAAAATTTCATGTATTCCTCTTAAGCATATTAGGAAAAATTAAACATTTATATCCAGTCATGTAAGGATTTCCTTTGAGTGACTGAAATATTAATACACCTTTGTAGAAAAGGGATTTCCCGGTATGAATCAAACAAACATACAGCATTCATACCTGTAGGCCAGTAATTTTTTAAAAAATATGTGCCTTGTGTATATCCATTACACTATAGTGAAACAGTGAAACATTAAACAGCATAAATATCTGGAGTTATACTTATTTCTCCTATTTAAAAATGTATATACATAGGCAGGTTGAAAAAAGTATTCTATAATTTACTTTGTGTTTTCTGTATGTTTTAATTCATAAAAATGAATTTTTGTAAGGTATGAAAATATTATTTTGTTCCTACCAATTACAGATTGCTCCCACATTTACTATACTATAAAGTAAATTACAGGTATGATATGCATTTAGTCATTTCTTTAGAGCAATTTTTAACTTTGTGTATAAGTGTTATTGAATATAGACTGTTCTTTGGCTGGAGTCATCATATCAGTATATGTGGACTGGTATGTTTCTCTGTCTGTCTAATTTTCTCCACTCACATAATAAAAATATCAGAGTACAGTCTAATCTTTCTGCCTCTGAATACAGCTATGATTGAGAGGAATTGAATTCACATGTTCACATAAGAGAAATAGGAAATTTTAATTGCAATAACCTACCAAGTTACTGCCATGCTGTGATCATTTTGAGCTTAAAAATAAGATTGATGTATGATTTATCTGTCACAAAATGAATAGCATTTAAACATTTATAAATCGCAAAAGATTGTTTTTACTTTAAAAACTTGAACTAATATATTTAAGCCATTGTTTTACATAAAATTCATTTCTTCTGTTTCTATTTATAGAAAGAAGTAGCAGCTAAAGACTAGAAATAATTATAGAAAAGTAGGTTAACTATGTAATGATCTCTTTAGATTAAATGCACTTTGAAATGTCATGTAGATGGAGTATATACAAGTATAAGTTATATTTTGAACCTAATAGTAACTCTCCATACTGAAATTACATATTAAAACAATAACATAATACACAACTTTATATGAAACATCCAAGACACTGGTCATTCTGTACTGATACATTACTAAGAGATAAAGTTTTCATTTCCAGGAATCACATTGTTACTTTAAAAGTTATAAAACATACTTAAAATTACTTCATTTTAGTTCAGTATAGCTTTTTAATTAAAATCCAATATTGTGAAGAATCCAATTTTATAGTAAAGTTTATTTAACCTGGATAGTAACTTAACTTCTTAAACCATAGAGTATTTTTGGCTTTAATTATACTGCAGAATTCTTTCACTAGTAATTTATCACCTTGACATATGACTCACTGCTATTAAATATATTTTAATTTATGTATTTAGTACATTCCACATTACAATACATTTCTATTTGTTTGAAAATTCATTTAAATCTCTTTGAGATAGAAACGATTTCCTGTATGGAGTTAGAGCAGGAACTGTGACTTTTGTAGACCACCAAAGATAGTCTGTCTCATTAGATGAAACCATCATTTCATTAACTGTAAATGAGAGTGATTATAGTTATGAGGATTACATTACATGTTTACCAAGTTAAAGTCAATACTAATTAAAAAGTTATTTTTAATTTTATCAAAAGTGAGATTTAGGGGAGGAGGGGGAAATCAGGTTTTTTTTCTATATGCAGATATTCCAGTTTTATGCACCTTCATTAAAGAGGATTTATAATATGGAATTAACCTAATATAGTATGAAAATTCTAATATTTTAAATGTTAACAGACTGGGAAGATGGCTTAGTAGTTAAACTACATGTTTACAAAGCCTACTGATCTGCGTTCAATTTCCAAGCCACCCAAGTGAGCCAGAAGCAGAAAGTGGCAAGAGGCCCTGACACAGGCACACACATGCACAAATAAGTATTTAAAAAATAGATTTCTGTACACTTATTTTTGCAAAGTAGTATAAAGCTTCAAAGGAAATTACTAGTTTATGATCATTAGGAAATAATAGTTATGAGAGACAATAAAGACTTTCTTTAGAGTCCTGAAAAACTTTTTAAGTTTCCATGTATTTTAGTAAAGTGTTTAAAAAAATGTTAAGCTTTTGAATTTTCTATAACAAATTTTAGTATAAAGTATATATATAATGTGGGTTATAAGTGACAGATCAAGATCAGTAATTACAGTGTTTTGAATTGGTTATCATTCTCATCACTGCAGAGCTTAAACTGTTAATCTCTGGACAAGTCTATTTGAAGCACTGTCATTTAAACTCAAGTGTGAATTCCCATAAAGATTCAGTTTTAAAGGACCAGAACACTGCTTTGTAAAATAAAGTTTTTTATTTTATTTCTCAGAAAGTAGGAATTCTATGTCACCCAACTTCATTATGCTGCCACAAAGAAAAGTTAAGCTTCCAGCATCCTTTTGTTTGGAGAAGGGGAGAGGGAGGAGGGATCTGAATATATATATATATATATATATATATATATATATATATATATGTATGTATGTATGTATATTTTGGGGGGAATAAGTATGTATGCCTGTAGTTGTGTGTGCATATCTGTGCTTGTGTGTAGATACGTAAGTGTATGTTAAGACATATTTTCTGTGTGCTCTAGGTACTTAATTTTTACTACACTTTCACAGTCAGGATGTTTCTTTGTTTATTCTCTGCCATAGATTGTAGGAAATGCAGAACATATTTTAAAAACTAAACAAAAGTAATAGTTTTTAAAACAAATATATTATTTTTGGTTTCGCTTATTTATTTTAGGGGGTGGCACACTGGGCCTCCTGCCACTGTAAATCAACTCCAGATGCCCATGCCACTTAATGTGTCTGACTTTATATATATGGGTACTGAAGGAATTGAACCTGAGCAGTCAGTCTTTGCAAGCAAGTGCCTTTAACCACTGAGCCATCTCTTCAGCCTTGTTTTTAAAATATTTAATTATTTGAGAAATAGGATAGAGAGAGAATGGATGCAACAGGTCCTACTGGCACTGCAAACAAACTCCAGACATATGTGCCACTTTGTGCATCTGGCTTTTCATGGGTACTGAGGAATCAAACACAAGCCATGAGGCTTTGCAAATAGGCACCTTTGACTGCTGAGCTATCTCCAGCCTCTAGAACTTTTAAAATATATTGATCTTGATTTTTAGTACCACTAGTAATAATAGAAAAGCCAGATTTTTCTTAAGTTCAGCTTGTGTTGTATGTACTCAAAGCTAGATTTAGTAATTCAGTCATGAATGAGCATATGTTGAATTACCAATAGGTGCTTTCATTTTATTGGTTACTGGGACTATAAAATAAAATGTGAATATAATAAGGATAATGGTCTTTATTTAGAAAAAAATAAAAGCTTAAATTCTATTTTTCAGCTTTACACATTTAAATGTAAAAAATACCTAACTCTATCCGTTGGGAATTTGATTTGATCAGGGTTGCATTTCTTTGGACCTTTTTATTTTCGTTTAATCTTTGAAAGCCAGAGAGTTGTTCTTTTTTTGTTTGTGGAAGAGGGAATCTTATTTTAAAATGCAAAAGTGTTAAAAGACTGAACTTAATGCTTTCCTGGCACACAGGTTCTATTTTGCACATCCTTATTCTCATGTGTAATAGAATTTAAAGACAGGCTTAGAAGGAAACTGTAGAACCATTATATTGAAGTTTAAAAAAAAAACAGGGTAAGCAAACTATAAATTTAGACATATGCTAGTGCTAGGGAAATGGATAGAGGAAGATAAAATGCCATGTTTTTTTGAATTTAAAGTCTGCAAGCAAGTTCATAAGGGAAGGAAGGTTTTACAGAAACACTGAGAATGCCAGTGTCATGGCAAGTGTTCGTGGGATTTACACAGGTAATAGAAAGGAGGAAAAAGAAAAGTTAATGCTTTTTGAGTAGAATTCAGAGAAGCCAGCATGCTTAGCAGTGAAGATCTGTAAGCAAATGCATTGAGGGTATGGGTTTTGGGTCATAAGTACAGACCTTGTTAAGGAGAAAGTCATTTGGCACATTTTTACTTGTATTAGCTTTCCTAAGTAGTAGTCTCCTGTCCAGGTGATTGGCTGGTCTGTATGTTTTTGTAATCTTAAAATCTTTGGTTCCGGTTAGAATGCCATTCTGTACCCAGGGCCAGAGGAAGCATTCAGACCCCATTCTATTATTGTTATTAATTTGCAAGCAAAGATAGATAGATGATAGAGAATGGGTATGCCAGGGTCTCTAGGTGCTGCAAACAAATTCCAGATGCTTTCGCCACTTAGTGCATCAGGCTTTATGTGGGTACTGGGGTATCAAACCTGGGTCGTTAGGCTTTGCAGGTAAGCACCTTAACCCCTGAGCCATCTCTCCAGCCCCAGATCCCATTCATTTGACCAATAACAATTGTTTTTTAATTAGAGAAAATAAACAATACATGAATAAAATAGTCATGCTTTACCAGAAGGAAGTGGCTTTCCCTTGATGGTCTGCAGTAAAGCCTTCATCTACTCAACTTTCTTCCTTTCATACTATATTTGAAGTCTCTAAGGAAGCTGGGATGCTTCTTCCTCCTTTCACGCGTGTGGTATTATTCTTTCTTAAAATTAGTTTATTAAAAGGTAGTTGGTCCAGAGCTAATCATGAGCAAGGAGGTCTACTGTTAATGACCTTCAAGCCTCCTGTCTGATTAACTTCTTAATAATCATGCATATAATTTTGAGTTGATTTGGTTTTATCTAATATTTTACCTGTTTGGTATGGTATGATATAGTGTGTGTGTGTATGTGTGTGTGTGTGTGTTTCATGTAAACTATCAAAATTATTGAAAACATAATATGTAGAATAGTAAAATTATGTGTTTGAAATTATAAGATAAATGTTTTAAATAATATCAGGAATAAATTATAACCAGTTGGTATTATTGAAGTTACTAATTCATCATGATTTTTAGGATTGCATTTTGTTTATGTCATTGTTTACATTGAGCATAGGACCTGGATTCTCATTCACATTTATTCTAATGAAAATGAAAAGATTGAAACTATGCTTTCTTGAATTATATCTAAAGTATTCATCAAAAGAAGAAATAGTTATTTTTTTCTAAAATTTCACCGACTTCCTAAATTTTAGATTATAGAGGTTTTTAGGTTAGCATTTGTTGTACTGATAGTAGAAATTTTTCTCAGTTTATTTCTCAAGTTAAGTAAGCTTCCTTATTAAAACAAACTAGAAGAAAGAAAAGGCTTGGCTGTACTTGCTTAGAATCATCTTGCATTCCTGACCACCAAGCTTTTTTCTACATTTGGAGAATAGATTTTCCTGGCCTGGCTTAGAAACCCAAAATAGATCTTCAGCATCAGCAGTGATGGTTACATTGACCTTGGAACTGTCCTCTCTCACCTGCGGTTGAAACAGTTCTCTGTGCTTGTGCTGTTCTCGCTCTCACAGAAGCAGTATGCAGAAGGGTACATGATGAGATGATTTCTTGCTGTGGGTGGTGTGGAAAATGTGAATGTTTCCATTTTCATGGAGCAGTATGGGATGGAACAAGTTGTGATGCTGCTTCTGTTCACCAGGGCTCAAGGCTATGGTCACAGCTCTAAGTCATTGGTGTGCCAGATGATGCAGTGCTCTTGTTGGTTGGATAGAGAGTATCTTGAGGTGGTTTTGTATCTTAGCATAGTGTCTCAAAAGGTACATGAGTTGAGTGTTTTATGAAAGATTTAATTATTGACCACTATCTCATAAAAAGGCTTGAGGTGCTCTATTCATTGTAATTTTGTTGTGATATAATCAGCTGTATTTTGATGAATATTTTTTCTTCTAGTGTGAAAAACTCAAATTATTGTCTCCCATCATATACTGCTTATAAGAACTATGATTATTCAGAACCTGGAAGAAATAATGAACAGCCAGGCCTCTGTGGCTTAAGTAACTTGGGAAATACCTGTTTCATGAACTCAGCTATTCAGGTAGGTCTTTCCAAACAAAGTGAAACTCGAATTTCATGGAAGTCATTGATACAAAAAGAATAGAATTTTTTTTTTCATGTCAGTACCTAAATATAATAGTTGTTTTGGCAGTTTATATTTCTTGAGAGATTTAAGCATACATATAAGCATACATACATTCATTCTGTTGCTGTAGTAGGATGTTGTCGTGTTCCTTAATGGGTAATATGGTTAATTTCTGTATTGTAGATTGTATTTGATGTCACTTTATGGGAAAATGTAATTCCAAGTAGTATAGTTAAGCTCCCTAAGTTTAAAAAGAAGTGATATTTCTCCTTTAGTCAGTATCCTATTGCTTTTTTTAAAACATTAGTGGGAAATTAAGATTTACACATGGAAAAATATTGTGACCTTTTCTATACATACTTTATAAACATTTTCCCATCAAGATCTTTGAATATGCAAGGAAAAGATCACTGCTTTCCCAGTTCTCTTCATTCAGCTTTCCTTGTTTTACTGCTCTACTCTGTACCTTCTTGTGTACATAAGAAATATTTATGTCTTTGATTCTGAAGAAAGAAATAAGTATATTAATGTCATTCTGTATAAAATTAGAGCTGGCTGCTTTATTCCTCTTGTATGGATAAAAGTTTATGCTTTAAAAAGCCCAGGTACTGGAAGGTGACTAAGTAGTTAAATGCACTTGCCTGCAAAGCCTACTAGCCCACATTCAGTTCCCTAACTGCCCATGTAAAGCTGAACACAAAATGTGGCATAAGTGTCTAGGATTCCATTTGGAGTGGCAAGAAACCCTGGCATGCACATTCATGTGGACACATACAAATACCTTCTTTTAAGCTCAAAATAATTGTAAGGGTATTCTTTATGTAAATTTAACTTCTTTTTGTGAATTGTTAGTTTTGTCTGATTTTTTTTGTTCTTTTCATATTTAATATTCAGTTTCTCCCACACAGGAACCTTCACAGATACAGATACAGATTACAGATTACATATAGAATATGGCTTGGTGAAAATGTTGGATTATGACTCTTTACCAACCAATACTCTAAGTGGATGTAAAGTATATTATCATTAATCTAAATGAACCATTCTCTTTATAGTGTTTTTGGCCACCAAAATAGTCAGGACTCCACCATGAAAAGCTAAGTAGGGACATAATTAGTCAGTTTCAGATTTCTTGGTTTAGAATTGGGCGACTCACAAAATAACCTAAATACTAAATAAGTTAAGGAACTCTTCCTTTAAAACTTTTTTAAAGAGTAGCATTGTTAATAATTTAATGCACATAGTTTTATTAAGAATTATTTTTCATGGGATCCTTGTAGTTAAACATCATTTAATATTTTATTTTTCTTGAACAAGGACAAGTGAGGAAAGCAAGCTAAAGTACATTCTGCTTCTGGTGATTATTTAGATAACAGTAAAATCATAGGTAATGTGCTGGCAGAAACAGGTTGTGAACTAGCTCAGGTAGTTGAACTGTGCTCCCTCCTTAAATAAAAGTCCTCTTTGGTTCCCTTCTCCAGAAACAAAGATTTTTATGTAAATGGTGACTACACCTAGTACCTGAAAACCTGTCTTTGGATCATCAGATCATATAATTTTGTGCCTAATCCTTAACCTGCCAAAAGAATTTTGGTTTCAGAGACTTTATAATACTTTGAATATTTTCTGTTTTGTTCTAATATCTTACTATAGAAAATCTCAGTGTTTTTCATAAAGATCTAGTGGGTAAAGAAGATAAAATTTAAAATAGGTTTCTTTCCACCTTAGTGTTATTGCAGTGGTAACATTTATCATCTATTCTGTTTTAACAACATGGACATTAGAAATTTGGATCTGTCAGAACAGAAGAGATTAAGCTAGTGATTTCTGGGAGGCTCTGAACAGCATTCAGAAGAAATGCTTCGAGGCAATATTGCACTCTTGTTTTCCTGTGTTTACAGTAATGTCTTCATATTGTTAAGTGTAGTTTCTCAAGAATGCATATTATTAAATCTTCCTTTTGTTTTTTTTTTTTTTAATTTTGTTTATTATTTGAAAGAGGCAGCGAGAGATACAGGGAGAATGGGTGTGCCAGGGCCTCCAGCCGCTGCAAACGAACTCCAGACACGTGTGCCCCCTTGTGCATCTGGCCCACATGGATCCTGGGAAATCAAGCCTCAAACTAGGGTCCTTAGGCTTCACAGGCAAGCACTTAACCGCTAAGCCATCTCTCCATCCCTTTTTCTTTGGTTTTTGATGCAGAGTCTAACACTAGTCCAAACTGACCTGGAACTTACTTTGTATCCCAGACTGGCCCCAAGCTCATGATGATCCTTCTAGTTTAGCCGCCTCGGTAATGGGATTAAAGGCATGCACTGCCATGCCTAGCTAAAATTACATCCTATAACCATCTGTATTGAGCTAGAGTTGACATTTGTTTTGTTTTCTTATAAATTCTAAAGTATTAAAAAACTTCATTTTATTTTTGTTTCTGTTTAGAGCCACTTTATTGACAGTAAATTTTTTTAAATTTTTGTTTGTTTGTTTATTTTTACTTATTTATTTCAAAGTGACAGACAGAGACAGAAAGAGGCAGATAGAGAGAGAGATAGAATGGGCACATCAGGGCCTCCAGCCACTGCAAATGAACTCCAGGTGCATGCGCCCCCTTGTGCATCGTGGGTCCAGGGGAATCGAGCCTCGAACCAGGGTCCTTGGGCTTCACAGGCAAGCGCTTAACCGCTAAGCCATCTCTCCAGCCCTGTCTTTCAGTAAATTTTACCTCAGATGTGGTCATGAGCTTTCTGATTTGTCATTTTATGGTATCAAGCATACATGCTTCTGTCTTAATGTAGTTAGCAATTGTACTTCACCTAAAAAAAAAAAAAAAACTCTTCCCTATAAATTAGAAAAGGAGAAAAATGAATTTATTTTTGCTGTTAATCTTAATATAAATCCAGAAATTGCAAAATTAGGACTTTGGTTTATCTTTTCAGAAGCTGTTACCTCATTTATGCTATCATCTTGTTTCCTTGTAACTTCTTTAAAATTTAAAATAATACTTGACCTCCCAGAAGTGTTCTAACTCTTCTACAGAAAGTGAACTTCAGTGTAACCTCTTTCAGTAAATCCTGGATCCTAAAAATCTGAACATTTTGTTTATCAGATAGCATAATTATTGATTTATTTATCAACATATGTGTGAGAAGCATATCTCTTATGAGAGTGAGTTGTGCTTAGCAGTACAATTTTTTTTGTTTTGTTTTGTGGTAAGGTCTCACCAAGGCTGATCTGGAACTCACTCTATAGCCCCCAGCTTGGCCTCAAAACTCACAGCAACCATCCTACCCTCTGTCTCCCCAGTGCTGGGATTAAAGGTGTGTGCAACCATACCTGGCAGCAGTGCAATCTTTGGATCATCACTGTTTAAGAATTAAATGTCATTCATTTAATATTACTATTAGATAGTTATATTGTTTTCTCTAACACAATGATATGTTGTTAGCTTTTTGTAGTAAATTAAAGTGCTGCCAAATGGTTTCAATTTATGTAGTCAAAACATACCAAATATATGTGATATATATTTTTTCTTCTATCCCGACCTTTATAAATATTATGTTCTGATACCATGATTATCAAACCTTTTTTTCTTAGTACCAACCTTTAATTATATTATCTGGACTGAAAATATGGCTGTCCTGCTCATTAATTATTATACCCTAGACAAGTTATTTCTGTAACACATATTTCTCATTAAATAGTGAGAAAAGAGCCAGACATGGTGGCACATGCCTTTAATCCCAGCACTTGGGAGGCAGAGATAGGAAGATTGCTGTGAGTTCAAGGCCAACCAGAGATTACATAGTGAATTCCATATCAGCCTGGGTTAAACGAGACCCTACATTGGAAAAACAAAAAAAGTGAGAAAATAATAATACCCATAGTTTAAGCTTAAGAGTGTTTAGGGATTAAGGCAATAAGCACAGTTTATATAGTAGTCAGTAGCTGTGGTGATTTGAATGAATGTCCACAATTGATTTATTAGTTTATTAAAAGTTTGTAATTTGGATCTCCAGCTGCCAGGCTGGAGTAGGTGTCACTGTGGGGAGGTCCTAGGGTCCAGCCCTAAGGTGTTGGGGTGGATTTGGAATTCCAGTCTAAAGATATGCAAAGTGCTTGAGCTTTGCCTGGAGTTCCTAAAGTGTGCATTCTTGCTTTTCAGTGGTGGTTTTTCTCTCTTTTTGGACCAGTGGAATTAGGGCCAACTTCTGCCATTATGGAACTTACCCTAGATCTGTAAGCTTCAAATAAAGTCTCTTCTTCCATAATTGTGCCTAGTTTAGAGGCTTATCCCATTGATCTGAGCCTGACTACTACTACATGAGCTCATAATGAATACTGGATATATTCTGTGATTACTATTTTGTCTTCTTTATTTTTCAAAAAGAATGATTCTGAAAAAATTCTGTCTTCTATGGTTCATGAATTCCCTTTTGCAGTAAGTTTGTTTTTAATAAGTGGAAACTTTCATTGGACACATCATTTGTTGGTACCATTATTTCCCTCCTCCCTGCCCCCACTGAAGGCCCTCCTCAGTGGGATTGCTGGTATTCACCATGGGGTTGTGGATTATAAGATGTGAGAGCAGCTGTCTGTCATGGGGGGTACATAATGTCTCTGGATATTCCCTCTCACCTTTTGACTTTTACAATCTTTCAGCTGCCTCTTGAACAAAACTCCCTGAGCTTTGATGGGTGTCTTTTGAGTCTACTTTAGTGTCCACACTCGCAGCAGCTTCTGCATTTCTGCTTTGGTACGTTTTTAATATCCTCAGTGTCTCCATTACCCTGTCGTAGCTTGTCAGACTCACTGTGATAGCAGTACTCTTACTCATCTCCCCAATTCCTCTGTGGTTTCACATGGGTTGATATGCGAGATTGGTTCATCTCCTGCCAGAGAGTCAGCTATCTTTTCTTTCTTGTTGATAGATTTTGGTTGTCATAGGTTTTCATTGCCTTCTGAAAGAGAAAAACAAATTCTCCAATGGAAAGTGAGGTCAGTATAGCAAAGGTATAAACATTGTTCATTTAGAGAAACTAGATTGGGTATAACCTCTCCTTTGGCCAAAAACTAGCGGGAGCTTCTCATTGGAGTCTATAATCTTGGTCTCCCTAGGATTCTGACTTTGTTTCCAGTTCCAGCTATGGGTTCCTTTCCACTACTAGATCTCTTAGCCAATTAAAGAAGGCCACTGGTTACTTACCTAGGCTGGGTACCACTATTGCACAGGTGTGTGCATCTTGTCAGGTTGGTTGCTTTCATATAGCATAGTCCCCTGTTTGCTCCTAATGTTGCCATTTTCTCCCAACAGCTCATGTAGCACTTTTCAGCAATGTATGGGCTAACCATCTGGGAACTGGCTTCTTTCCAGATTCCAGCTAGATCTCTTGATGTTCTGTGATGGCAGCATATGGTGTCTTACCTTTTACTTTAGGCAGGTAAACAAGGGCTTTCACAGAATCCTGTCTTGTTTGGGGGACTTTGTAGGTCCCTGCGATCAACACATCAGTGTGGGTTGTAACATATTTCTGGCACTGGGGGTTACAAGCCAGAGTCAAATGTTTTTGGTTTATGCTTCATCCCACCCTCTCCAGGGCCCTTCTTACCATATGATCCTCCCATAAGCATATTCAGGATTGTGTCTTTTAGTCCTATCCAGGAGGAAGGTTTCTATGCTACCAATTCATTTTGGGTTTAGTTTTGTATGTATTTCTTCTGCATTCTCCCATTCCCCTCCCCAAACACTTCTATCTCTGTTATCTGTCCCTCAAATTGCCTGTCAGGTATACTTGCAACACAAGATGTTCCAGGCTAGGAACCACAGATGAAGGAGAGAACATGCAGCATTTGTGTTTATGAGTTCAGTTACTATCATAGGTTCCAAGTCTGTCCATTTTCATACAAATTTCATTATATTATTTTTCCTTACTGCTGAGTAGAATTCCACTGTGTATGTGTACCACATCTTCATTATCCATTCATCAAATAATAGCATCTAGGTTGATTCCAGTTCTTAGTTATTGTGAATTGAGCAGTTATAAACATGGGTTGAGCAAATATCTCTGCAGTGAAGAGTGGAGCCTTTAGGGTAGATGCCCAGTAGAGGAATGGCTGGGTCAGTTGATAGCTCTATTTTCATCTTTTTCAGGAGTGCCCATATTGATTTCCATAGTGGTTGCATAAGTTTGCACTCCCACCAGCAGTGAGTGAGGGTCCCTCTTCCCCTACATCCTCTCCAGCATTTATTGTCATTTGATATTTTAATGATTGCCATCTTAACTGGGGTAAGGTAGAATCTCATAGTTGTATTAACTTGCATTTCCCCAATGATTAAGGATGTTGAACATTTTCTTAAGTGAGTATTGGCCATTTGTATTTCTTCTTCTAGAATTCCCTATTCAGTTCTCTGCCCCATTTTTTTTGAGTAGATGGTTTGATTTTTTTTTTCTTTGCTTAGTTTTTTGTGTTCTTTGTATCTATGTATTAGACCTCTGTTAGTGGTGTAGCTGGCAAAGATTTTCTCCCATTCTATGGGTAGTCTGTTTGCTCTGTTTATGGTATGTTTATCTGTACAAAAGATTTTTAGCAGCTGGGCGTGGTGGCGCACGCCTTTAATCCCAGCACTCGGGAGGCAGAGGTAGGAGGATCGCCTTGAGTTCGAGGCCACCCTGAGACTACATAGTGAATTCCAGGTCAGCCTGGGCTAGAGTGAGACCCTACCTTGAAAAACCAAAAACAAAACCAAAAACAAAAACAACAAAAAAAAAGATTTTTAGCTTCATGAGTTCCCACTGGTTGAGTGATTGTTCAGTTTCCTGGGCTACTGGGGTATTGTTCACGAAGTCTTTCCTCACTTCTATATTATGGAGAGTTCCCCATATTTTTTCTTCCAGTTGTTTAAGAGTTTCAGGTCTTACATTGAGGTCTTTAATCCATTTGGAGTTAATTTTTGCGCATTTTTTGTTTTGTTCTGGTTTGGTTTTTGGTTTTCCGATTTCTCAAGGTAGAGTCATGTTCTAGCCCAGACTGACCTAGAATTATTCTCAGGGTGGCCTGGAACTCACAGCAGTCCTGAGTGCTGGGATTAAGGGCATGCACCACCATGCCTGGCTATGGAGTTTATTTTTGTGCACGGTGAGAGAATTGTGTCTAGTTTCATTTTGTACATGTGGTCATCCAGTAGGTCTAGCAACATTTGTTGAACATGCTGTCTTTTCTCCATGTTACTTTGTTGGCTCCTTTGTCAAAGATCAAGTAGCTGAACTAAAGGCTGAGACTTCAGTTCTGTTCCATTGGTCTTTGTTTCTGTTCTTATACCAGTACCATGCTGGTTTTGTTACTATGGCTTTGTACTATAGTTTCAGATTGGGTGTGGTGATACCTCCAGAGGTGTTGCTTTTTTTGTTTCAAGGTTGGGTCTCACTGTAGCCCAGGCTGACCTGGAATTCACTCTGTAGTCTTAGGGTGGCCTCAAACTCACAGCGCTCCTGCTACCTCTGCCTCCCAACGGCTGGGATTAAAGGCTTGTGCCACCACATCTGGCCAGAGGTGTTACTTTTGCTGAGGATATTTTTGGATATTTGAGGCCTTCTGCCATTCCATATGAACTTTGAAATTATTTTTGCTATCTGTGAAGAATGAGGCTGGGAATTTTATTGGTATTGCATTGAATCTATATACTACTTTTGGTAAAAATGCTATTTTCACAATGTTAATTTGACCTAGCCAAGAGCATGGGAGGTCTTTCCATCTTCTCATTTCTTCCTCAATTTCTTGAATGTTTTTATATTTTCAGTATATACGTCTTTCACATCCTTGGTTCGTGTTATTCCAGGATATTTTATTTTTTGTTGTTGTTGCTATTGAAATGAGACAGCTTCACTGATTTCTTTCTCTGTATATTTGTCTTTTGCATATAGAAAGGCTGATGATTTTTATGTGTTGATTTTGTATCCTGCTACTGTGCTAAAAGAATTTATCACCTTTAGAATTTTTATGGTAGAGTCTTTTAGGTTACTTGAGTGTAGGATCATGTCATCTACAAATAGGGCTAGTTTGACTTCTTCTTTTCCAATTTGTATCCCTTTTATATCTTTCTCCTGAACATTAGTGAGAGTGGGCACCCTTGTTCTTAATCTCAATGTCTTTATTATGATTTGGGCTTTAGGTGCATTGTATATAGCCTTATTATGTTGAAATATAAACCCTACACGCCTACTCTGTCCAATTTTTTTTGTATTTTATTTTTTGAGAGAGAATGGGCATGCCAGAGCCTTCAGCTGCTGTGAACAAACTGCAGACGTGTGGTGCTCCTTTGTGTGTATATACGACATTGTGTACTTGCATCACTGTGTGTCTGGCCATGTAGGACCTGGAGATTCGAACGAGAGTTCCTAGGCTTTAAACTAGGCATTGTGATGCATGCTGTTCATGGTAGATTTTCTTAGTACTCATGTAAAGCTAGATGCATGAAGTGGTACATATGTCTAGAATTACTGTGCAGTAATGAGAGGGCCTGGTATAATCATATAAATGAATAATTTTTAAAATGAGTATTATAGGGCTGGAGAGATTGCTTAGTGGATAAGGCACTTGCCTGCAAAGGCTGTAACAACCCGAGTTCAGTTCCCCAGTAGACCCATAAAGCCAGATGCAAAAGTGGTGCTTGCATCTGGAGTTCATTTGCAGTGGCTAGAGACCCTGATGTGCCCATTCATTCTCTCTCTCTCTCTCTCTCTCTCTCTCTCTCTTCTCTCTTCTCTCTTCTCTCTTCTCTCTTCTCTCTTCTCTCTTCTCTCTTCTCTCTCCTCTCTTCTCTCTGCTTGCAAATAAATATTTTAAAAAGTGTTATTGTCTCTGGTTTTTGTCTTGTGATCTGTGATGATAGATGAAACCATTTGAAGAAAATAGAGTGGTGGACAGTAGGAGGTTTATATTTGGGGGAGAAAAAATTGAAATAGTTTTAGTGTGCTTGTTTCATGCTGCTTTATGAAACATCCTTATAGATCTATGATAAGCAGCTAACATTTTTGTTGGGAGTATAGGTCAGAGGCCTAGGCTACAAAAACCAAATGTAGTTGCAGATGGTATTTAAAAATCATAGAAATTGCCAGGTATGGTGGCACACACCTTTAATCCTAGCACTCAGGAGGCAGAGGTAGGAGGATCCATGTGAGTTCAAAGCCACCTGGAGAGTCAGCCTGGGCTGGAGTGAAACCCTACCTCAGAAAACTAAAAATAAATAAATAAATAAATAAATCATGGAAATTATTGTTTCTAATGAGAGCATTTTAAAGGGCAGGATTGGTCAGCAGTATTGACATTTCATTGGAGATTAGGGATCACTAATTTTAGAAATGGTCCACTTGAGATTTTTATTTATTTATTTGAGAAAGAGAGAATGGGCACGTCAGGGCCTATAGCCACTGCAAATGAACTTCAGATACATGTGCCACCTTGTGAATCTGGCTTACATGGGTACTGGGAAATTGAGCCTGGGTCCTTTGGCTTTGCAGGCAAGTGTTTTAACAGCTAAGCCGTCTCTTCGTGGTGAGATTTTTTTTTTTTTTGGTATTTTTATTCATTTATTTATTTGAGAGAGAGAGAGAGAGAAAATGGGCACTCCAAAGCCTCCAGCCACTGCAAACAAACTCCATATGCATGCGCCCTGCTGTGAATCTGGCTTATGTGGGTCCTGAGGAATCGGAACTGTGGTCCTTAGGCTTTGCAGGCAAACGCCTTTACTGCTAAGCTGTTTCTGCAGCCCCAAGAGATTTTTTAAGCAATGTTTAGTTAAGTAGTACATGATATATATGACTCATTTCATCTAGAGAAAGATGAATTAAATTCAGTGGAAAAGGAGAGTAAAGGAGCGAAAACCAGCTAAACTGTTTTAGTACCTAATACATTTATCTCACCTAAACATACTCATTGGGCATCTATTGTAGACATTCATGATTTAGACTTTAAAAATGCAATGTCCAGTCTCTTGAAGAAGTTCATGTACTAGTGAATGGGTAGACTTGTGAACATACTGTGAGCATAAATATTCTGGGCACAAAGAAAAGAAAGCTATTAGGAAATAAAGGAAGCTTCACTAAGAAGTAATAACTGATTTTTCTTACTTCATTTTTCAAGGTAGGATTTCATTTTAGCCCAGGCTGACCTGGAGAATGGGCATGTCAGAGCATCCAGCTATTGCAAATAAACTTCAGACTCATGCATCCCCTTCTGCCTCTGGCTTTCATGGGTCCTGGGGAATCGAACCTGGTTCCTTAGACTTTGCAGGGAAAATTGTGGTCCTTATTTTCTTAAATCAAGTTATTTTGTTCTTTTAAATAAATATAGTATACTGTTTATTAATATTTTAGAACTATTTGATTTCACCATGCTTTCTATAAAGTACCTAAACATAAAATCAGTCATAATTTTTGTAGTGTATTTCTTATTTTTTTTCACTTTTTATTTAAATATATTATAACATGTTATATACCCTTTTATCCCCTGCCCCTGCTCCAATTACTCTGGGTCCCTCCTCTGTGGGGTTTTCATAGTCACTGTGGGATCATGGAGGCCTCATTCAGTCTCTGTGGGGTAGTGGGGGCAGTGCCTCAGGATATTCCTACCCACTCTATGGCTCTTTCAATCTTTCCACCCGCTCTTCTGCAATGTTCACTGAGCCAGGACTGGCCTGTTGGCAGTCTGATTGAGTGTTGAGTTCTCTATAGCCTCTGGATTTCCGTTTTAATAGGTTTTGATTAATTGCTGTTTCTGTCACCATCACCCTGGCACTGGTTGTCAGGCTAACAACATTAGAGCATTATTCTTGTTGTCACTTCCTTTTCAGTTTCTCCTGGGCCTTGGCAGATGTAGTAGATGTGGCACGTCTCATGGGTCTCATGGTAGGCAGTTGGCCATCTTCTTATTTTTTATCAATGGATTCTAGTTCTTTTCCATTTTCTCTGCCATCTGTAAATTAAAGCATATTCAACAACCAAGAGTGAGAGCAACTTGGGTTAAAGAGGATATGCAAAGATATTTGAGAGCCTGCTCTTCTCCAGAGAGCAGTAGAGGGTTCTTTTTGTAGTCTTGAGGTTCCTGACCATGGGATTCTGACTTGGTTTCCAGTTCCAGATAGGAGTTCTCTCCCACAGAATCTGCATGCCACTATTGTACATGTGTGTACTTCTTGTCCAACTGGTTGATTTTATAGTCTGCAGGGTCCCCTGCTTATTCATGCTGTTGGTAACCATTTTCCTCCAGGGGCTCCCAGAGGGCTTTCCAGCACTATGAGTGCTAGCCAGGAGGTGCCAGCATGACATTCTGATGTCCTGTGACCACAGCCAATGGTGTTTTCAGCAGTAGGGTCTTGCCTTTTGGCTCTGACAAGTAATCAACTATTTTGGCAAAGGCCTACATTGTTTTAGGGACCTCATGGGTCTCCCTGGCCAACAGTTTGCTGTGAAGGGCAACCCAATTCTGGGCCTTGGATTTACTAGCCACAGCCCATATTAAGGTTAAATTTATTCCCCCTTCTGTCTGGACTGTCCCTCCTCATTCTTTATTAGTGGTTATATCTTGTAGAATGCTAGACAGAATCAGGGTGCCTATGGAACTGATTGATGATATCTTTTGTGGAATCCCCACCCTACCCTCTTTGCTCCTACCCCTCCATGCCCCTCACACCCCCAATAATCTGTCCCTCCCTACCTGCCAAGTAGCTCCCCCTCTCTCCCTGTTTCTTTCATTTGCTGGTCTCCTAGTTTTCTGCCCATATTTCTGGTCCTTACTACCATTTGCACTCTTTTCCAATTGATCCCGGTTAGAAACTTCAGATGAGAGAGTACATGTGCTGGTTGTCGATCTGAACCTGCGTGAACTCACTTGGAATGATTTTGTTCCAACCCCATCCTTCTTCATGAAAATTTCATTATTTCACTGTTCCTTACTGCTGAGTAGAATTCCATTGTGTATATGTACCACATCTTCATTAACAATTCATCAGTTGATGGTTATCTGGGCTGATTTCCAGTTCCTGACTATTATGAATAGAGCAGCAACAAACATGGCTGAGCAAGTATCTCTGTAGTAGAGTGGAGACTTTAGGGTATATACCCACGAGTGGTATAGCTGGATCAAATGGTAGATCGATTTTCAACTTTTTCATGAGTCTCCATACTAGTTTCCACAGTGGTTGTAGAAGTTTGCACTGCCACCAGCAGTGGGTAAGGGTTCCTCTTTAGCTACAGTGTTGCCAGGTTTGTTGTCATTCAGGTTTTTGATGAATGCCATCCTGACTGGAGTGAGAGAAAATCTGAGTTATTTTGATTTGCATTTCTCTGATGACTAAAGAAAGATGTTAAATATCCCTTAAGTGTATATGGCCATTTGTATTTCTTTCTTTGAGAATTCTGTCTTTAGATCTCTATCCCATTTATTGTTTGGTTTTTTTAGTTCTTTATAGATTCTAGGTATTAGACCTTTGTTTGGTGAAGATTTTTCTCCCATTTTGTGGGATGGCTACTGACTCTGTTGGATGGTCTGCTTGTCTTATTCTGTAGCTTTTTAGTTTCATGAGGTCCCAGTGGTTGAGTGTTAATCTAATTTCCTGTGCTACTGGGGGCTCATTTAGGAAGTCTTTCTCTATGCCTGTATTGTGGAGTGTTCTTCCTGCTTTTTCTTCTAGTTGTTTTAGTTTCAGGTCTTATATTGAGGTCCTTAATCCTTTTAGAGTTGACTTTTGTGCAGAGTGAGAGATTTGGGTCTAATTTCATTCTTCTGCATGTAGTTAACCAATTTCTCCGCCATTTGTTGTAGATGCTGTCTTTCTCCAGTGTGTATTTTTTGCCGCTTTGTCACAGATCAGGTAGCTGGTTGCTTGAACTTAGAGATGGGTGTTCTATTCCATTGATCTCAGTGTTTGTTTTTGTGCCAGTACCATGCTGTTTTACTTACTATGACTTTATAGTTTATCTAGACCTCCAGACATGTATCTTTTGTTGAGATTAGTTTTGGCTATCTGAGGCCTTCTATTCTTACATATGAATTTTGAGACTTTATCTCTGTAAAGAACATTGCTGGGATTTTAATTTTAATTGCATTGGATCTGTATAATGCTTTTGGTAGCATGGCCATTTTCACAATATTTTTCCAACCCATGAGAATGGGAGGTCTTTCCATCTTCTCATGTCCTCCTCAGTTTCTTTCTTCAGTATTTTTATGTTTCATTGTATAGTTCTTTCACTTCCTTGGTTAATAATAGTCCAGTGTGTTTAAGTTTGTGTGGTATTGAAAACAAGATAATGTTGCTTATCTTTTCTACATCTGTTAAAATTATCTTGTGATTCTTGTGTTCATTTATTTTTGTGGTGAATTATATTTATTGATTTCCATGTGTTAACCCATTCTTGCATCCCTGGGATGAAACCCATTTGATTGAGGTGGATGTTACGTTTTTTTTTAATTTTTATTTATTTTTCTCAATTTTTATTAACATTTTCCATGATTATAAAAAATATCCCATGGTAATACCCTCCCTCCCCCCACTTTCCCCTTTGAAATTCCATTCTCCATCATATCCTCTCCCCATCTCAATCAGTCCCTCTTTTATTTTGATGTCATGATCTTTTCCTCCTCTTATGACGGTCTTGTGTAGGTAGTGTCAGGCACTATGAGGTCATGGACATCCAGGCCATTTTATGTCTGGAGGGGGGACGTTGTAAGGAGTCCTACCCTTCCTTTGGCTCTTACATTCTTTCTGCCACCTCTTCCGCATTAGACCCTGAACCTTGGAAGGTGTGATCGAGATGTTACTCGGTACTCCAGTCACTTCTTTCCAGCACTATGATACCTTCTGAGTCATCCCAAGGTCACTGCCATCTGAAAAAAAGATTCTCTACCCAAAGTGAGAGTAGCATAATATAAGGGTATGAACATTAAGAGAAGTGCTTACTGGGCAGTTTGATAAGCATAGTATATACATTTTTCCAGACATTAGCAGATGTTACACCTCTGGGACTCATGACTACCCCTGTTTTAAGTTTTCAGTATCAGGGATGTATTCCCTCCCATGGAGTGGGCCTCCAGTCCAATTGGTGGGCAGTTGGTTTTCCACCATGACAGACGTGCCACTATTGCACCCGTTGGCTCATTTGGCCTGGCTGGCCAATTATAAGGCTTGCAGTGACCACTGTTGAGTATCTTCACTGGTGGTATCTCTTTCTCCCATTGAATTACATGTAGAATGGCTTCTTCCAGCCTTCTGTCAGCTGGTCTACATGGAGGAGGTTATCAGCTCAGTTCCAGTAGGATTTCTCAGTGGCCTTGCAACCCAAGTATGTGGAGTCTTCAGAAGTAGGGTCTTACTTGGTGGGAAACCAAGGGCCTTGGCAATGGCCTATAATGTTTTGGGGGCATCAGGGACCTCCCTGTGGATGTTACTTTTGATGTGTTCTTCCATTAAGGTTGTGAGGACTTTATTGAGAATTTTTTCATCTAAGTTCATTAGGGATATTGGTCTATAATTCCCTATTTTTGTTGCATCTCTCTCTGGTTTATCTATTAAAGTAATGATGGCTTCATAGAAGGAGTTTGGTAGCATTCTCTCTTTTTTCATTTATGTGAAATAATTTGAGAAGAAATGGCTTTAGTTCTTGACTGAAGGTTTGGTTGAACTGAGCAGTGAATCCTACTGGGCCTGAACTTTGAGGTAGGGTCTCACTCTAGCCCAGGCTGACCTGGAATTCACTATGTAATCTCTGGCTGATCTCAAACTCATGGTGATCCTCCTACCTCTGCCTCCATATGCTTGGATTAAAGGCATGCGCCACCACGCCTGGATTTTTTTTTTTTTTGATTGGGAGAATTTTGATTACTTTTTTCAATTTTGGTAGAGGTAATAGGTTTATTTAGGATGTCTATCTGTTCTGGATTTAGTTTTGGAAGATGATATGCATTAAGGGGCTCATCTGTTTCTTCAAGATTTTCCAATTTTGTAGAATACAAGTTTTTGAAACATGCTCTGATGATTCTTCCAATCTCATTGGTATCAGTTGTTATGTCTGTTTTCATTTCTAATCATGTTGACTTGAATCTTCCCTTTTTCCCTTTAGATCAGTTTGCCAGTGGTTTATCAATCTGTTTACCATTTTGAAGAACGAGCTCTTAGTTTCATCAATTTTTTTGTTTCCTTTATTTCCAATTTGTTAGTTTCTGCTTTGATCTTGGTGATTTCTTTCTGTCTGGTACTTTTGGGCTTGGACTGTTCTTGTTTTTCACGCATCTTCAAATGGATATTTAAGATATTTATTTGCAATCTCTATTTTTGCAATACGGGCATCTAGTTCTCTAAGCTTCCCTAATAGAACTGCCTTCATTGTGTGTGTTAAGATTTGGTATGTTGTAGTTTCATTGTCATTCAGTTTGAAAAATTTATTGATTGCTTTTCTGATTTCTTCAAGAACCCATTGTTTAATAGTGAGTTTTTCAATTTCCGGAAGTTGGTATGTTTTCTGTTACTATGCTGTTGAGTTCTAGGTTTTTTTAATTTTTATTATTTGCAAGCAGAGAGAGAGAGGAAACAGACAGAGAGAATGGGTGTGCCAGGGCCTCTAGCCACTGCAGACGAACTCCAGACGCATGCACCCACTTGTGCATCTGGCTTACGTGGGTACTGGGGAATTGAACCTGGGTCCTTTAGCTTCACAGGCAAGCACCTTAACCGCTAAGCCCAATTTCTACTTTTAATACATTGTGGTCTTTGGTTTTCCTGAGTTTGTTATGACATGCTTTATGCTCTAATATATGATCTATTTGGGGAAAGGTTCCATGAACAGCTGAGAAGAATGGGTGTTCAGTAGAATTATAATGGAGTGTTCTATGGATGTCTTTTAAATTTATTTGTACTATGGTGTTTAGTTCCATTGTTTCTTTGTTTATTTTCTGCTTTGTGGATCTGTCTATTGATGATAGCATTAAAGTCTCCTAATACTATTGTATTGGGATTTATATCTGTTTTATTGTCTAGTAAATTTTGTTTTATAAAATTAGATGCCTCTCTGTTTAATGCATATAAGTTTATGATTGTAATATTTTCTTGTTGAATTGTTTTTGGATTTTTTTGTTTTTTCTTTTTCTGAGGTAGAGTCATTAATTCTAGCCCAAGCTAACCTGGAATTCACTATGTAGTCTCAGGCTAGCCTCGAACTCACAATGATCCTCCTACCTCTGCCTCCTAAAGTGCTAGGATTACATGTATGCGCAAACAGGCCCAGCTTGAATTGTTCCTTTAATGAGTATGAGGTGGCCTTCTTTTTCTCTTTTGATTACTTTCGATTTGAAGTCTATTTTGTCAGAAATCAGTACAGCCATTCATTCTTGTTTATGTTTGATTGGAATACCTTCTTCCATCTTTTCACACTAATGTGGTATTTATCTTCACTTGTAAGGTGTGTTTCTTGCAGACAACAATGGATGTCTCCATCTCTGATCCAGCCTGTTAGCCTGTACCTTTTGAGTCCATTAATGTTCAGAGTTACAATAGTGAGGTGTGAATTGATCTGTCTTTTTATTCTTTTTCTTTTCTTTTCATTTTCTTTTGGTTTTTCAAGGTAGGGTCTCACTCTAGCTCAGGCTGACCTGGAATTCACTATGTAGTCTCAGGGTGGCTTTGAACTCACAGTGATTCTCCTAAGTCTGCTTCCTGAGTGCTGGGATTAAAGGCGTGCACCGCCATGCCCAGCCTGTCTTTTTATTCTTTGCATGCTTTTCTGTCTGTTCCAGTTTTTCTTTCCTCGTGTGCATACTGATATCCCAAATGTGGAGTATTTTCTGTTGGGCTGGCTTGGTGCTCATGTAATCATAAAGCTGGTTTATATCATGAAAGGTTTTTCTTTCACCTTCTATTATGAGGAATAATTTTGTTGGGTACAGTAGTTTGGGTTGGCAGCTGTGGTCTTTATCTTTTGAAATACTACTTTCCAAGCTCTTCTTATTTTAAGTTTCCATTGAAAAATCTGAGGTAATTCTGATGGGCTTACCTCTGTATATAATGAGGTGTTTTTCATTGATACCTTTTAGGACTCTTTGTTTTCTTTAGCTAGTGTTTTAATTATTATATGATCTGATAGTTTGATTCAGGTGTCCCCCATAAACTTAGGCATTCTGAACGCTAGGTTCCCAGCTGATGGAGATTTGGGAGTTAACACCTCTTGGGGGCAGTGTATTGTTGGGGGCAGGCTTATGGGTGTTACAGCCAGTTTCCCCTTGCCTGTGTTTGGCACACTCTCCTGTTGCTATTGTCCACTTTCTGTTGGCGAGGAGGTGATGTCCACCTACTGTTCATGCCATCATTTTCCCTGCTTTCATGGAGCTTCCCCTCAAGCCTATAAGCCAAAATAAACCTCCTTTTTTCCCACAAGCTGCTCTTGGTTGGGTGATTTCACCAGCAATGCAAACCTGACTGCAACAGTAAAGTGGTACCAAGTCTTATGGGGTTGCTGCTAGACACCTGACGGTGTGGCTTTGGCCTTTTGGAGCTGATTTTCAAGAGAAATGCAGAAGGATTTGAAACCTTGACCTAAGAGATGCCTTGCAGTGCTGTAAGTACAGCTTAATGGACTATTCTGGTCAGAGTTAAAAGACCTGAATTTAGTAAGAACTATGGACTATGAGGCTTGGCTTATGAGGGTGAGAAAGAGCTTTGTTTTGACTGCGCTAGAAGCAGTTTGTGTGAGAGGCTTGCTGTTATGCCTGTATCCTAAGAAGTTGTGCAGGGTGGCATTGTGTAGAAATGGACTGGTGTGTGCAGAGGGATATGGCACAGAAATGACAACCTTTGAGATTGGTCCAGCTGACCTGCACTGGGGCAACAGGAAGAATGTGGACTCTTTTGAAGGGGCCTGAGTGCTCAAGGAGTGTCCTGTTCTTTAAAGTCTGTTTTATTCTTCCCTGGATTCACAAATTGGCACCCTACCTGGTATTGTAGAGTAAAAGAAATCCTCATGGCTCCAGCAGATCTCCATGCAGGCATCCAGCAAACCTGCTTTACACTGACCATGGCCGTTCTCAAACACAACCCCATGTTTCACATTCAATGACTCTTTCCTACATTTCTTGTACTCTACAATACCAGGTAGGGTGCCAATTTGTGAATCCAGGGAAGAATAAAACAGACTTTAAAGAACAGGACACTCCTTGAGCACTCAGGCCCCTTCAAAAGAGTCCACATTCTTCCTGTTGCCCCAGTGCAGACCAGCTGCTGGCCCAATCTCAAAGGTTGTAATCTCTCAAACAATTGCAGGTGAATGGGCAGCAGTTTAGGCCCAAAGATTTCATTTTTTTCTGTGCCATATCCCTCTGCTCACACCAACCCGTTTCTACACACAACTTCTCATGACATGGGCATAACAGCAAGCCTCTCACACAAAAACGCTGTCTAAGCAAAGCTCTTTCTCACCCTCACATGCCAAATCTCACAGTCCATAGTTCTTACTGCATTCAGGTCTTCCAACTCTGACCAGAATAGTCCATCAAGCTGTATTTACAGCACTGCAAGGTGACTCTTAGGCCAAGGTTTCAAATCCTTCCACATTCCTCCTGAAAATCAGCTGCAAAAGGCCAAAGACACACAGTCAGGTATCTAGCAGCAATCTCACTCCTCGGTGCCTCTTCACTATTGCAGTCAAGTTCGTATTGCTGGCAGAAATCACCCAACCAAGAACAGCTTGTGGGGATAAAAAATAGATTTATTTTGGCTTACAGGCTAGAGGGGGAAGCTCCATGATGGCAGGGTGAGACGATGGCATGAGCAGAGGGTGGACATCACCCCCTGGCCAACACAGTGGAGAATAGTAACAGGAGAGTGTGCCAAACACTGCCATGGCGAAACTGACTATAACACCCATAAACCCACCCCCAACAATACACTTCCTCCAGGAGGCGCTAATTCCCAAATCTCTACCAGCTGGGAACCTAGCATTCAGAACAATTTCTTTATGCCATCTATGGAGTTCTGCTTTCTTCAGTCATTGATTGAATTGTTCTTGTTGATTATCTTCCATTTCCTTCATCAGTCCTTTGAGTTCATTTTGTTGTCTTTCTTCCAATTCATTGAGCCATCTTTTGATTTGTATTTGAATTCTTTTTGCAGATTTTCTTCCATTTCCTTCAGCCATTTTTGGAGTTCCTGTTTGATTACGTTTTGTCCAGTTCTTTCCATTCAACCAGCTACTTGTTTGTGGTCTCATTAAGTTTATTTAAAATGTTGGTTGAGATTTCAGTTTGGACTTCTCTGTCTTGGCTTTCTTCTATGCTTTCATTGGGATTTGTCATTATGGGACTAGGTGATGTTGCTGGGAATCCTTTGTTTGGTGTCATGCGTTACTTGCTTTGCGTTGGGGTCTACCCTTCCAGAGATTAGTTGTCTCACTGAGGATCCTGCAGTAACAGTTTTTCTGTAGCCTGTGTTGGATGGCCTGGTCTAAACTGATCACGGTGGATGTGGAATTGAAGACTGTCCACTATGTTGAGGAGGGTGCACTTGAGCCTACACAGGCTCTACTTGTTGTGTATTACCTCTCTACAAATCTGGGTAAGACCTTGGGCGGCTGGAGGTGCTTGCTTGTCTGGTGTTCAAGCTGGACACTGTTCTTCTAGTCATTTTTGCTGTCTGGCTTTTTAGAGTGAGGTCAGCTCCAAGTTTCTCCTGGGTGCTGGAGCCAGTACACAGTTGCCCTGTGATTCAGCCCTTCATTGGGGTTTGGAGGCTTGCAACTATGGGTGTAGAATGCAAGTTGATTGGCTGCCTTCTGTTGTCCTTCCCCCGCCCCCCAACTTGTTCCCTCCCAGGGTTCTAACCCTGTCCCATAATGTTGTGCAGCCCTGCTCCCCTCTGACCTTCAGCTGGTTTGCACTCTCCCAGGTAGGCATCCTAGAATGGTGTTTATCCCTGGCCTGCAGCCCAGTGTCACGACGGCACAAAGCCCTGCTCCCCTCTGAACTTGTTTGTACCCTCCCAGACATGTACCCTGGAATGGAGTCTAGCTCTGGCACGCACCCCCATCTCACAATGTCTTAATTATGATTTTTTTTCTTTAAAATTAGATCGTTGCTGTCATAGTCTAGTAGTTTTAAAACGTCATTAATATACACCTTGCCTGCTGTCTGTATCCTTGTTGATAGAGTAATGGAAACGTATCACAGAGGCTTGCAGATTTGAAATCAAAAAGGACCTTCTATCCTGTGTCCTTCAGCTTTCAACTTGGAAATCAGTGATCTTTGCATAATCATGACTTTTTTAAACAGTGATATTTGTATTTAAAGGATTCACTTATTGTACATACAAAGTAGTGTTTTCCCCAAATTTAGGACTATCCTTCCTATAGCTGGAAGAGGATATCCCATCAGTTTTCATACTTAGCAGAATTTTGATAACAATTCTTCATTGAATATAACTAGCGGATAAAGAAATGCCATAAGGGAGGGGAAACAGCTGGATTTTCAGTGGCACAACAAACAAGGGAGCACACTAACAAAAGGTGTCAGAACAACATCTATGCCCAACTCAAACCCTGCCCTTGGAAATGTATGTATTTATCTGGTTGTAGTGGCACATTCCTGTAATCCTAGAATTTGAGAATATTCAGGGCCAGCCAGAGCTGCATAATGAATTCAGATCACCCTAGCATCACTGTGTCAAAAGAGGAGAGGGAGGGAAAAAAAGAGGGGGGTTACTATTAGTAAAATTCCAGTATTTTTCAGTAGAGTAGGCTGGTTCTCACTTTATTATTGAAAGAGGGAAAACATAGTAAAATGTATATGACACAAACTATATCCATTTGTATTTTATTTACCTAGATGTGTTCTTTTTCTTAAAAGGCTTTAAGAATAGAAATATAAATTTAGAGCCATAATCATTTGCTGTCGCAAAATATGTCGAGCTTTTCAGAATTCATCTGATATCTGATGAAATTTTACTTTTCTAGAAGCATTTTTAAGAATATATTTGACTGTGGAACCATGTATTTGTGGTTCTTCATTGAGAAAGCTTGTATCAGACTTTGTAGTATCTTCTGTTTTGTTATAAAACTAGAGTCACTGTCACTATCAGAATTCTTTGGATTGATGTATTAAGTGTTCACAATACTGACACTGTTGTCATGACAAAGAAGACAACTGACATGCAATTGAGAATTCTTCATTCATCAAAGTTCCACAGGGGTGGGGGGAGAGGATGACTTTAACCATGGATTACCTCAGGTTTCATATGTTAAATAATAATAAAGTAAGCATGGATTAGGATTTAATTTTTAGTGTGAAGGCACAGCTGTTTTGTAGAGTGGCATTACATTTTGATCAGTTACAGAATGAGTTACACAATTCAGAAGCTTTAGGCAATCAAAACTTAAGTTTGTTTTCTTTCCTGTTCTAGTTACCGGTTTACTAAAGTAGTGAGCATACATGAACACTTGAGAATTGGGCTTCTGGAGCACCTGCACAGAGAGGGAGTGGTTCATATTCAGCATTACAAAAGACAACTTTCTCTTTTTGAAGGGGATTACTTTGACTATTTTCCAGGTACTGGGGAAATTCCAGATTCATTACAAGTAATGGGATGGCTATTAATTATTCATTTCCTAAAATATATTGAGATTCTGTTGTACAGCAGGACTTTATTGACTTCATCACTTAAAAAACAAAAACCTATGTAGAAGTTTTTAGTAAAAATATAAAATTGAGATTCTCACCATACATCACTGAAGTTTTTCCAGAGGATTGTAGAATTATCAGTCAAACTGATCAGAATAGTGGAAAACTAAGTTTTACTTTCAAAGAATAGTGTAATTATAACAGGATATATACATGACTGTAGAGAGAAAAGGGAAGTGCAATGCTTTCCATCTTTTCAAGTAATAGGAAACTCATTTTAGTGTGTTTGATTAAGGAAGGAAATTTAAATAGCTGATACTTTATAAAGTATTTGAATTTGAACTTTATGAAGTATTTGAAAATATACTTTATAAAGTATTTAAATCTTCATTTACTCTTCTTTAATGCATTTCCTGGAGTTTGCAGGTCTACATATATTGAACCTACATGGCAAAATGTGCTGAGACATTTTTGATTATTTAGAACAATTTTCTTTGAAATTTTTGTTTTGTTATAGGTTAAAGATTTGTAAAAACAACCTTCATAAAAGTGTGCTTACAAGTATAATTCCTTTACATATCCTTTATTTAGTTAGATGTGTCTGGGTAGTTATTGGGGCATTCACAGTAATTCTTTACCTTCATTAAGAAAACTCCTTTGGCACTTCTGGCCAAGATGGCGACCGCCTAGCTGTGCTGCAAATCCCGGGGAAAGAAAGATAGATGTAGCTCCGAAGGAGAGAGCCACCCAATCATACCTCAAAAGGTCCCTGGCTGAAAATAAGAAAAATTGGCGAAACAAGCAAGGGTGCTGTTTTCCTGATGAACCGGATACTAGCACAAGGGGAAAGGAGATCAACACAGAGAAAAATCAACTCCTACCAAATCAGAGAGCCAGAGCCTCAGAGGCCCCCCACACCTCATCACTGAAGCAGACCAAAAATGAACCCAACATGGCTCAGGGAAATTTTGTGGAAGAGGGGCCGGAAAGAATGTCACAGCCACATGTTGGGTCATGATATGCAGAGACATTTATCTGTCACTGTGGGCTAACTCCACAATGCATGACCCGTATACCTCAACAAGGAGAGGCCAAGGGGAGGGGGTAGGTCATGGATGAGCCTAATAATGGTACCAAACTGACTGTATTTGCTGAATACAAAACTAATTAATAAAAAAAAAAAAGAAAACTCCTTTAAGGGGCTAAAGAGATAGCTTGGTGGTTCAGGCACTTACCTGCCAAGCCTAGCAACCAAGTTCAATTCCCAAGCACCCATGTTAAGGCAGATACACAGAGTGGGCATGCGTCTGGAGTTCATTTGTAGTAGCTGGAGACCCTGGTGCGCCCATCCTTTCAGTGTGTCTCTTCTTTGTTTCTCTCTCTGCTTGCAAATAAAATAATATTTCAAAGGAAATGTTTGGGCTGGAGAGATGGCTTAACGTTAAGGCACTTGCATGCAAAGTCAAAGGACCTAGGTTCAATTTCCCAGGACCCATGTATGCCAGATGTATAAGGTGGTGCAGGCCTCTGGAGTTCATTTGCAATGGCTGGAGGACCTGGCACACCCATTCTCCTCTCTCTCTCTCTCTCTCTCTCTCAAATAAATAAATAAAATCTATTCAAGCTTTTTAAATGAAGAAACTTTAAATTAAAAAATAAAACTCGTTTAAACATCGTGAGGACTTGTTTAACTTCTAGATAAGTCACTGTTGTTAGAGAGTGCAATTCAGATGTCCTTTTTATGTTCATTGCTTTCCCAGTGTATCTAAGGACCACTCCCATTCTTTCTGCCATATAGACTTTCATTCAGTTAATACTTTGTTTGAGCTATTTTGCAGACATGCTAGATCCTGAGGTACAGTAGTGGGTGACACATTGACACTAAAGTACGAGTGAACTGAAAGTATGAAGTTAACCCTGAAGAAGGAATACTAGTTCTTCCTTGATGTGCTGAGGAAGGTGTCTCGTGTAGCTATTGAAGTGAATGTCAGTGAATTTCTATGAATTTCTTAAAGGAGAAAATATCTCTAGTATTGAAGTTTGTGTGAAGGTTAAGTCTTAATGCATTAAACTAAAAAATATGTCTTAAGTTTCCTAATTCAAATTCAAGAATAATCTTGCACTCCTTTAATCTTAGCACCCAGGAGGCAAAGGTAGGAGAATTGCTATGAGTTTGAGGCCAGCCTGAGACTACATAGTGAATTCTAGGTCAGCCTGGGCTACAGAAGATCTTACCTTGAACCCCCCCCCCCAAAGAAATGAATAAACTTCTACATGCAGTTTTCAGCATAAAGCACACAAGCACCTGTATAGAAGCACTTTGAGAAGCAAATATTGAGCAGTCACTTCTCACTTCTATCACTTGCTGGCACATTCACCTTTCTTACCATTCCTCCTAAATTAACAACTCTTTATAGTAGCTTATATCCTGAACATTCTCTCTCATCATCGATCATGAAAGCTAAATTAATGGATGTCAAAAGACTACCATATTCCAAACATGAAATCTTACTTTTACTTCTTACATTTGTTTTTTTCTTGGCCAATCCTGTACACTACTATTAACTTGCATAGAGATCATTTAAAAATATTTACATATTTAACCTAGTTAACAAGTATATTACCTATTCATTAGTGTAACTCGTTTATGTTTTCCTCTTTTGCATTGAGTTGGAGCTGTTGGTGCAGAATCTCTTTTATTGATTATTGTTTTATTTTTCCCTTTTTAGTGTAGTTTAATGGGTTTCCTCATGATATTTTCATGCATGTTGTTACTCATTCTTAATATGATCTTTGACAAAATTTACTCAATTTTAGGAGCAACTCTAGACACGGCTGCAGTAGAAACAAAATATGACTTAAGATACACATGTTTTAATTCCAACACTGGGAAGGCTCTGGCTGGAAGATCATGACCAGCCTCAGTGCATATAATGGGCTCCTGTCTCTGACTCTTGCAGAATATATATGTATATATGTTTTATTGGCAGTAGTATACTTCTTCGTATTTGGACCTCATTAATAAATATACACAGATTGTGATGTTTGTCAATATAGGTAGCTGGCCATCAATAAATTAACAGAAGCATAGCTTCAAAAAACTTGAGACTAGTAGACCTGCCACAAGTGTCATATGAGAAATGACCACAAGAATGATACACTTACTAGTAATGTTTATATAATCTCTTGATTTTTGTGATGTCTTCATATATTTTTTTCTGTTTTTGCTAAGAGCAACCATATATGTTGCCAAAAAGTGAGGGTTTTTGTTTTGTTTTGTAGTCCTGGAAATATGAAGAGTATAACACATGGGTGACTTTTAGTCCACATGTCATTCAATGTATCTTTTCAATTAAAAGGGCAATTTCCTACCATATATGAAGGACTTTAAAAGAGGGATCTTTTTTAAAATGGTGTATTTAATGGCAGCCAGTCCAAGTATATATGAAATACTTTTAAGTTATGAATTGTTTAAGAGAGTCTTAGTGAAAAAATTTAACAGTGACAACCAAGTTTAAGAAACTGGCTTCTCAAGCTGGCTGTGGTGGCGCACGCCTTTAATCCCAGCACTCGGGAGGCAGAGGTAGGAGGATTGCCATGAGTTCGAGGTCACCCTGAGACTACATAGTGAGTTCCAGGTCAGCCTGGGCTAGAGTGAGACCCTCGAAAAATCAGAAAAAGAAAGAAAGAAAGAAAGAAGAAGGAAGGAAGGAAGGAAGGAAGGTGGGAGGGAGGAAGGAAGGGAAGAAAGAAAGAAAGAAAGAAAGAAAGAAGAAAGAAAGAAACTGGCTTCTTTTTTTCTGCCAGGATGATAGCATAGAATATTATCAGAACATCCGCTGGTGCAGGGAAACATTTAGTTGCTTGACCTTTATTTCAATTATCTCTTGAAATGTAATTAGAAAAGCTATATTAAAATAAATATTTTAACTGCTCCTTACACTATTTCAAGGACACAGGGCTTTCTAATGTAACACTATTTTCAAGGTAAGAGAGAAAAATTGGACATCCATTGGTTTTTAAACTAATGGGATTTATCTGTTAAAAAACAATAGACTAGAGCCAGGTATGGTGATGCGTGTCTTTAATACCAGCACTTGGGTGTCAGAGGTTGGAGGATCACTGTGAGTTCTAGGCCACCCTGATACTACATAGTAAATTCCAGGTCAGCCTGAACTAGAGTGAGACCCTACCTCGAAAAACAAACAAACAATAAAAAGGCTAGTTATTGAGTTTTCTGTATTTACATTTGTACAAATTGTACACCATTTAAAACAACAAGTGGGAATTTTTGGCTCAGTTAAGACTAAAAAGTTTTAACTTTCAATTTTGATTTTAATATCTTCATATAGACTATCACTTAACTAAAACTGTTTTACTGTTACTTTGCTAATTTTAAATTATAGTCAGGTTCAAATGTCTTTTGTCACTGAAAACAAGTCCTGGTTAAAGTCAACACAGGTTCATTGCAAAAATGATAATTGACTGACTAAAAAATCTAACAAAACAGTGGAAAGCTTTTATTATGTAGTGCCCTTCTTTTAGTTTCATATTCTAGTACTTAAACAATACTTTGAGAATTATAAGTTGTAAGTAAATACATAACAACCACATACAGTACTACTTCATTTGACAAAAAATATTAAATTGGTAACTATAGAAAACATTTTTATTAATTTTTATTATATATTCATTGTATTAAGAACCAGGTGATAATGTTACTCAGTGCTGGAGCTATAAAGGCTTTTTATAGTACCTGCTGTCTTGGAGGTCTCAGTCCTTTTAATATGACAGATTAAAGAGTATATTGCCTACAGCAGTGGAAGGAGTGATATCAAGAGAATCCTAAAACTCATGGGCAGGTAGTCTGGTGTTTACAGCAGCAAAAGAAAGACCCCATCTCAAAACAAGGTAGATTGCAAGGACTGATATGCCCAGGTTGTTGTCTGACCTCCATTTGCACACTGTGGCACACATGTGCCCATACATATACAAATATCTCTCTCACTCCCATATACCAAAAAAAAGGATCACCATAGTTACTATTGGAAAACCAAAATTTTTTTAGTTGTATTTTGGGAGCTGTTTGCAAGATAAACAGGCATGTGAATTATTAAGTAAAACTAAGTTCAGAAATAATTCATATTTGCACAGCTTGTTCATTGAGCTAGTTGATAAGAGCCATAACTAGGTTCTTTGTATGAATGTAGTAGACTCTAGTCCATGTTATGTTATCAGTAACCCTGAGCTGATCAAATGTAAGGCTTTTTATAAGATATTGCTGTGGACACCCCTCCCCCATTTAATGTTGATTCTACTTTGGATGAGTCAGAGGATACTCCTAAGTAATGGCACTGGCCCTTCTTGCAGTGCTGGGCTTAAAATTAAAAGGACAAGAGCCAGGTGTGGTGGCTCATGCCTCCAGTCCCAGCACTGGGGAGGCAGAGGTAGGAGAATTGCCATGAGTTCAAGGCCACTCTGAGACTACATAGTGAATTTCAGGTCAGCCTGGGCTGCAATGAAATCCTACCTCAAAAAAACAAAAAAGACAGAAACCTTAGAAGGAATATAAGATGTATTAAAATAGAAAAGAAATTAGGGAAAATAGAAGTATCCATTTCCTTAATTATCTCCTACATTATAACCTACCCCTGTCTTCCTCTTGTCAGGTATCTACATTTTTATACTTGAAATGATACATAAAGGGCTCTTAATGTCTATATTAGCCCAGCCCAAACCTTGAGAATAGTTCATATGTCCTTTAATAGTAACTAAGCCTAGTATTGCAAACCTGTAGTCCTAGATACTTTGGAGACTTTAGGCAAGAAGATTGTAAGTTCAAGGCTTTCCTGACTATAGTGAGTTCAAGGCCAGCCTGTGCAATTTAGGGAAACCCTGTCACAAAAGCAAAAGTAACACTGGGGAGATGGCTCAGCAGTTAAAGGCATTTTCTTGCAAAGCCTGGTAGCCCTGGATTGCCCCAGTGCCTACTTAAACCCAGATGCACAAAGTGGCACATGCACCTGAAATTTGTTTGCAAGAGGCGCTAGCTGGCCCATAATCTCTCTCCTTTTTTTCCTCTCTACTTGCAAATAATTAATTTTAAAAAAAGAAAGCAAAAGTAAGTTGGGCACGGTAGCACACGCCTTTAATCCCAGCACTCAGGAGGCAGAGGCAGAGGTAGGAGGATCACCAGGAGTTCAAGGCCAACCTGAGACTACACAGTGAATTCCAGGTCAGTCTGGGCTAGAGCAAGACCCTACCTAGAAAAGCCAAACAAACAAACAAGACAAAAGTGAAATAAAAGAGCTAGGAATGGTGTTCAGTGTTAGAGTGCATGCCTATCATGCTTAAGTTCCCACTTCCATCCCAAGCATTTCAAAGATGAGGAGAGTGAGAAGACGAGAAAAATTATGATTGAGGCCACCAAAATAATTTACTTAAAAGGCCTAGGTAAAAAGTTGAGTGTGCTTATTTTAGCATTTGGGCTAAACTGCATGATTTAGTCAGAGTTTAAACCAAAGCATCTAAGTTACCTGTCTAAACCCAGGCGGGATCCTTCCCAGCTACCTAACTTGTTTAACCTAATAATTCAAGTTTATAGTGAGCTTTGCAAAATGTTGGTTTTCATTATGGAAATACAGGTGCTCAACAAAGGGTTGTTTAGTATTTTCGATGCTAGCAACATTGACTTCTCAAACAGTACTTTATCACTCAACTCCAAGACAAAAATATTTCTGTTGAAAAAATATATATGGTTTCTTATATGACTTGTATCTGTATTGGACATTGCATATTTATGGCATCTCATTAATAAAGTAATACTCCATTCATATTGATCAAATTATATGGTGTCAACTTAAAACTTTTCCATCCTAAGGTTAAAAACTATTTTGGAAAATACCTGTACATCTATCATCTGTTTAACTTTTGATACTAGTTTATTTAATTCAGAATGGAAAAGATTTAGAGAAGTAACTTTCCAGTAGTTCTTATTTTGCAATTTAAAAATCCTGGATTTTTATGTTAACAGCTATCAAAATGGCAAACCCAGCATTCACATACCTAAAGTTTGTTTTCTTAAGCTCAGCTCATCTGCATGGCACATTCTAAAGGAAGATTTAAAGGCTGCTCTTGCATGATAAAGAATTGATCATAGCAGTACATACGATCATTCCCCCAGTAGCTGAGATATTGGCACCAAAATCATGGGTGCGCAAATCCTATAAAACAGTGTAGTGTTTCAATATATGCCACACACATCTTCCTGTGTTCTTTGAAGCCTCTCTAGATTACGAGAACACTTAGTACAATGTGGATGCTGTGTAAATAGTTTTCTGATTGTATTGTTTAAGAACAGTGAGCCAAGCAGTGTTCAGTGCAGACAGTTTTTTTTCCCCAAATATTTTTTTCTGCAATTCAATGAGTCCATAGATATCACAAACCAACTACCCCTCTCTAAGTTAATTTTTTGTTTGATCCTATCTCAATTTTTACCTTTTCAGGCTAATTTGCAGGTACCTGGGGTGAGTAGGCAATCATAATTTCCACCAATCAAGTAAAAGAAGAAAACTCTCTCCCAATTGCCACATAGTTTGCTGGAGTTAAAATTAATGCAGATTTGCAGTAGCAAGTGTTATCATTTTCATTGATTATAAATATCTTACTGAGGGCTGTAGAGGTGGCTTAACAATTAAGGTGCAGTTAAGGCACTTGCCTGCAAAGGATAATCACCTGAGTTGATTCTCCAGTACCTTCATAAAAGCCAGATGCACAAAGTGGTACATGCATCTGGAGTTTGTATGCAGTGGCTAGAAGCCCTGGTGTGCCCATTCTCCCTGTTTTTCTTTTCCCTCTGCTAGCAAATAAATAAAACTACTTTAAAATAAATAATAAATACCTTACTGAAAGTTTGGGAAATGAATAGTTGAGTGCACTGTTTGAATGTTTAACAGTTTCTTAGTACAAAAGACTTTTTATATTTTTCTCTGAATGTTTCAGCAAATCAACTTTTTTCATTTTAACATATTTAAGGGATACGTATGGTTATTTTACGTGACAATATATTTTGTTCTTTGCAGTGCTTGAGCAACACACCTCCACTTACTGAATATTTTCTCAATGATAAGTACCAAGAAGAGCTGAATTTTGACAATCCTTTAGGAATGAGAGGCGAGATTGCTAAGTCATATGCAGAACTCATCAAGCAGATGTGGTCTGGGAAGTTTAGCTATGTCACTCCAAGAGCATTTAAGGTTAGTGTGATTAAACTCTTTTACAACAAAGGTAAAACCTGGTTCTCAGGTGGGAGGGATAAATTATAGCTATTACAATGGCTACAATAAGTAAATATGTAGTATATCTGTGGTGGAAAATTTCAGAGCACTGGGAAGTATGGGCCGTTTGGTTTTTTAAAAAAAAAAAAATGTCTAGGGCTGGAGAGATGGCTTAGTGGTTAAGCGCTTTCCTGTGAAGCCTAAGGACCCCGGTTTGAGGCTGGATTCCCCAGGACCCACATTAGCCAGATGCACAACGGGGCGCACGCATCTGGAGTTTGTTTGCAGTGGCTAGAGGCCCTGGCGTGCCCATTCTCTCTCTCTCTCTTTCTCTCTATCTGCCTCTTTCTCAGTCTGTCATTCTCAAATAAATGAAAAAACAACAACAAAAGAAATTTTAAAAAACGTTAAAAAAAAAAGTCTAGAAAAGGTCTAGGCATAAGAAGGAAGGAATAATAGGGAAAACTGAGAGTCTATTATGGTATAAGAACAGCTATAGTATGTAATGAGTATGTACAAAGCTGTTTTAGGATATCTCTGGAAACCTGTGAATATTTTTGGGAATTTATATATATATAATATGCATGTGCACATGCAAGCCCCACATACAGGCATGTGGAGGCCAGAGGAAAACATAGGGTGTCCTTCTCTATTGCTCTTCGACTTTGTTTCCTTGAGACAGAGTCCCACTGAACCTGGAGCTACCATGTGAGCAATGAGCCCTCTCAGTTTTCCTGTCTCTGTCCCACTCCGCACTGGGGTTATAGGCCCACATAGTAGCCAGACCTGACTTTTGATGTAAGTGCTAAGGGTTGAATTCAGGATCTTATGCTTGCACTCATGAATATTTTATATGAATATCAAGAAATACATTTGGATATGTTATTGATGACTGTAAATGACCCAGTTAATTTTTACATTCATGGTAAAATTTTAAAAATATATAACAAAATGAAAGTACTTCAACTTTTAAGTTTATTCCCATTGTGAGTTAGTTACTTCTCAGAATTAATAAACTTCCAAGTAATCTATTTAATCAAATAAGAACTAAATTGAAATTTAGCTTTGTAATATTTTTAAAAGCTTTTTCTAACTAATGATACAGGTAAGACTTAGGAGAAATCTTCATCTAACAGATCATAAGCCATTTTAAGCCATTGTTTTTTTTATAGTTAAATGGCATTTATATAGAACATCTACTAGGTAGTGTTTTGTTAAATACTTACTTGTCTTACCAAAAGTGAGATGCAATCAACAAATCTACCCTTTATTTCTTCTTTAGCATTTTAAACCTTGAACAGAAAATACAGTCAGGGAAGCCATCTTTTATCCCAATGTTTAATTTTGCTATATTTTTCTCTCTTTAAATTGGGTGTCCCCTCACTTGGGAGGCAGAGGTAGGATCATTGTGAGTTCGAGGCCACCCTGAGACTGACTACATAGTGAATTCCAGGTCAGCCTGGGCTATAGCGAAACACTACCTCAAGAAAAACACAAAGAAAACAAAACAAACTGGGTGTCAATATACAGATTTGACTGTTTCTTTTAAACTGTGACTTATATTGCGTTTCCTTGAAGTTTTTAATTGTATTTGTGTATGTGCATTATACTTGGTACTGTGCTAACTGAGGCCATTTTTATAATGTATCAAGTATCTCCTGTGCATTGACTATATTTCCTACTTCCTACCCATCCTTCCTATTTTCACCCTTTCATTACTCCCCTTCTAGTAAGTCTTATCCAGAAAACATTCCTAGGGTTTGAGGAAATGACTAACAAGAGGGCATGCTGTGCAAGCATGAGGGCCTGACATGACCTGAGTTTGATCCCCAGCACCCACATAAAAAACTGGACATGACCACACATGCCTGTAACACATGAGAGGCAGAGACTAGAGAACAGTTGAAGCTCGCTGATCAGCCAGTCTGGCAAAAACAGCAACTCAGACGAACAACAGAAGGAGGAGGAAAAGTGTGCAACTGCACACACAAACGCATACACTGTGTACACACACACACACACAAAATTTTTAAAAAGTTATTCCTAGTACTAGAACTGGGGTTGTGTTGCCTAGCAGTAGAGCACTTGACTAGAATCATGACCTTCTGGGTTCTAGCCCCAGGCACCACCCAGAAAAGGGAGGGAGAGAGAAAAGGAAGCAAGGGAGAAGGGGAAAAAAAACTATTTTAGTACTACAAAGACTAAGGAAAACTGTTTATGAATATGAATATTATCTCTGAGACTTACCTTCTTTTTACAAATAGCAAATAACGAGAAATTTGTTGATTTGTAGTGATCTCAAACAAAATATTTTTGAATTTTAACTCTTCAGTGTTTCCCAATGCTTTGTACAAAAATCTGCTGTATTTTCTCTATTCTTTCTTCAAGTAAACATTTTTAAAATCTTATAAAAATGATTATTTCAGCTGGGCCATAGTGGCACATGCCTTTAATCCCAGCACTCGGGAAGCAGAGGTGGGAGAATCACCATGAGATCAAAGCCACCCTGAGACTACATAGAGAATTTCAGGTCAGCCTGGGCCAGAGTGAGGCCCTACCTTGAAAAACCAAAAAAAAAAAAAAAAAAAATTATTTCAAAGTGCTTTTAAATAACTATCTCAATGCTGCCTTCCAGAAATGTATAGGAGGTAACAGAAAGGCCTAGTGCTAAATTGATAACATTGAAACTCTTTAGATAAATAATGAAACACCAATTATTGGCAAGTAAATCTAAGACCAAACAATGATGTATGAAATTCTGGACACTAGCATTCCTTTCTCGATATTTTCCTTGAGTGCTCAAACAATGGGTTTCATGCCCCCATGCCCAGATTCCATATGTTGGTTTATTTTGTTCCAGATAAGATTTATTATATGATATATAACTTTGCTTTGTATATGTTTGTATATAAGGACTCTTTATTTAATATGTATTTTAATTAATTCATCGACATTGAATTCATGCCAACAACATTGTTATTCATTCCTTGATGAAACCTACCAAGGTGTATTTCCCCAAAAGGTGCATTATTGCCACATTGTATTTATGAACTCTAGCCAGCACTGACTATGCTTGCAGGCCATTTTTAACACCAAATAAACAGTCAAAAACACCTAAGCATGTGAAAGGAGGAATACACAAGGCACTAAATAAATCACAAAAGGACACTGAAACAAAAAAGCAGTGTGTTGGGCTGGAGGGATGGCTTAATGGCTAAGGCATTTGCCTGCAAAGCCAAAGGACTCAGGTTCGATTCCTCAGGACCCATGTTAGCCAGATGCACAAGGGGTCACACACGTCTGGAGTTCGTTTGCAGTGGCTGGAGGCCCTGGCATGCCCATTCTCACCCCCACACCTTTCTCTGTCAAATAAATAAACATATATATATATATATTCTTTTTTTAAAAAGCAGTGTGGCAGGCTAGAGAGATGACCTAGTAGTTAAGGTGCTTGCCTGCAAAGCCAAAGGACCTCAATTCAATAACCCAGGACCCATGTAAGCTAAATGCACAAGGTGGCACATACATCTGGAGTTCGTTTGCAGTAGCTGGAAGCCCTGGCACACCCATGTTCGTCCTGTCTCTCTCTCTCTCTCTCCCTGTTTCAAGTAAATAAATAAAACTAATTTTTATTTTTAAAAAAAGCAGTGTGGTCTTGTTCTCCAAATAGCAATGTGCACATGTGATGACAGATTTTTCACTCAGAGCATATCCTCAAAGAGCTGAAAATATGACATCATTTAATTTAATGGCTACAAATTTTTTAAGAATACTAATAAAATTTTAATAAGGAAACAAATTCACAAATGTGGACTCAAGAATAATGACAATAGAGAAACTAATTGGAAAGAAGAGTTCAGTAGAAAGGGTATTTGAGAAGGAGGGAAGAGGAGTGTTGGGAGGGGACTATTATGGCATTATTGTCTATATTTTTGGAAGTTGTCAATAGGATTTTTTTTAAAAAAATGACAGTCAACTGTATACTTCTAAAGGAATCTTGCCTGCAGTTGATCTTATGTTTGGCTGTTCTTACAGACACAGGTAGGACGTTTTGCACCTCAGTTCTCTGGATATCAACAACAAGACTGTCAAGAACTGTTAGCTTTCCTCTTAGATGGACTACATGAAGATTTGAATAGAATTAGGAAAAAACCATATATACAATTAAAGGATGCTGATGGAAGGCCAGATAAGGTAAATTTCATGATGTTATTATTGTCATCATTATAATTTCTTATTTCTCTTTATAATTTGTGTCTTTCTTATTTTCTTGTAGGTGGTTGCTGAAGAAGCCTGGGAAAACCATCTAAAAAGAAATGATTCCATCATTGTCGATATATTTCATGGCCTTTTCAAATCAACTTTAGTGTGTCCTGAGTGTGCTAAGATTTCAGTAACATTTGATCCGTTTTGTTATTTGACACTTCCATTGCCCATGAAAAAAGAACGTAGTTTGGAAGTTTATTTAGTTAGAATGGATCCACTTACTAAACCTATGCAGGTAAATAACAGTTTTCTTTGCATTTATTTTTATTTAAAAATTAATGATGAATCTATTTTTAAACATTGGGTTCTCAAGCACAATTGAATGATACTTATTTGTGAAAGAGATTTTATAAGCATAATACTTTAAAAATTAGCATAAATTTTTAGGATCTTGAAACGTTAAAGGTTAAAAGTATCACAGGAAACTGATGCTTGGATTCACAATGTTGGGTAATTATTACCTTAGTAAATAACAGTTGTATTTTCGTTTGTTTTTATTTTTATTTATTTATTTGAGAGTGACAGACCAAGAAAGAGGCAGAGAGAGAGAGAGAGCCTCCAGCCACTGCAAGCGAACTTCAGATGCATGCACTACCTTGTGCATCTGGCTTACGTGTGTACTGGAGGATTGAGCCTCGAACCAGGGTCCTTAGGCTTCACAGGCAAGCACTTAACCACTAAGCCATCTCTACAACCCTCTATTTTCTTTTATAACAAAACTTCTTAGGCTAATTGTGATTTATTTGTCTTGTCTCTTAGAGATATACCTATTGCCAACTTTTTAATTTATAATGTGATATGTTCAAATACCTGTAATTTTCAAACATTTAAACAAATTTAAAAGAGAAATAGAAATTTAGTCAGTATAAAAATATTTAGGGACTGGAGAGATAGCTCAGAAGTTAAGGCAGTTGCCTACAAAGCCTAAGGACCCAGGTTTGATTCCCCAGTACCCATATAAGTCAGATGCACATAGTGGCATATGTGTCTGGAGTTCATTTGCAGGAACTAGAGGCCCTTCTCTCTCTCTCAATCTCTTCCTCCCTCCCTCTAATAAATAATATAAATAAAAATAAATAAAAAATATTTGGCTCAATTATGTTCAAACCTTTAATGCTTTAAAGTATTTTATTTTGCTTATCCTATGAAAGATTCTTGTGGTTTGAATTATTTTTCTGCCTTACTCCATTACCTAGAGTTATAACTGGATTAATGTATTTTTATGAACAAAACACTACATCTTCTACCTTTTTAATTAATGATTCCTTTACCTTTCAGCGCTCCCAGAGAAAGTAGCTCCTTCCTCTGTTTTCCTAAATTCTGTCATACCATTTAGTAAATTCTATTTGAACCTTTGGTTTACTTTTCTCTTTTCTTACCTTACAAAGAGCTCTTTGGAAACAAGAAACTTGTTTGATTTCCAGTGCTATGACATGTAGATATTAGTGCAAAAGAAGTATCCAACAATTTTATTCACTGGTATATTAACTGGGCTTTGTTCACTAAACAAGACAGATGTGGTTTCTACTTTAGAAAGCTGGGTTTTTTTCATATAAATCCTTAGGTTAAGCTTCTAGCCAAATAGTACAAGTTTGTCATTTGCATAATAGAAATGAAATCTACATGAAAGATACCTATTGTATAATATTATGATCTTACCATTAATGCTAGAAAGTGTTTACTGTCAACAAGATCTGGGTCTTTCAGTCAGAGTAATTAAAGATTTATTGACAAATCATATACTAAGTCATACAAATTTTAGCTTTTTTTTTTTCTTCTTCTTCTTCTTTACATTTCCTTCATTAATTCATCAAATTTAGTGCCTTGCATTAGTATTTGATCAGGTACTTTTCCTTATATATGAGCAGGACCAGACAAGATCTGCTTTTACTTTTGTAGGAAAATAAGTGATCATTTTTCAAAATGATATCTTTTAGATGGTCATTTATTCAGTTGCTTCTGACTGCAAGATTGTCTACTTTTTTGGGTTGTTGTTGTTTTTTTTTTTTTTTTTCCTAATGGAGAACAATACAATGGTGCTGAACTATACCCTTAGGTCTCTAATTTGTAACTATTCACAAATACACCAGTGGAGCCAGGGACCATAGTATGGGTAAAATGAGTAAAAACTGTATTGCAATAAAAATAAATGTAAAGCTGTATTTCTCTACAGCACATTTGTTAAAGACAGTACTCTCCTATGCCAGTAATGTCGTCTGTGTCATGTAGCAGCAGGTTGCATTTGGGCTGCATGTTCATTAGTCTATGAGGCTATGAGGTATATGCTGATTGTTCTGTAATTTTGATGATTGGTCATTTTCTTTTTAATATTTATTTAAGACAGATCGGGGAGGAGGAGTGAGAATGGGCACACCAGGGCCTCTAGCCACTGCAAATGAATTCCAGATGCATGCACCACCATGTGCATCTGGCTTATGTGGGACCTGGAGAATCAAACCTGGGTCCTTCGGCTTCACAAGTATGCACCTTAGCCGCAAAGTCATCTCTCCAGCCCTAGATGCTTGGTCATTTTTCCAGCAATCTAAGTGTCATTGATTACTTTTTTTGTTTTTTGAGATAGGGTCTCACTCTAGCCCAGGCTGACATGAAATTCACTATGTGGTCTCAGGGTGGCTTTGAACTCACAGCAATCCTGCTACCTCTGCCTCCGGGGTGCTGGGATTAAAGGCATGCTCTATCATGCCCGGCTTTGATTTTTTTTAATTTTTAAATAAATATTTTTCAATATTTTTAAAATTTATTTATTTATTTATTAGATACAGAGGAAGAGAGAGAGAGAGAATGGGTATGCCAGTGCCTCTGGCCACAGCAAATGAACTCCAGATGTATGTGCCATGATGTGCATCTGGCTAACATGTGACCTGGAGAATCAAACCTGGGTCCTTAGACTTCATAGGCAAGCACCTTAACCACTAAGCCATCTTTCTAGCCCTAAATAAATATTCTATATATTTATTTGAGGGAGAGAATGGGCACACCAGGGCCTCCTGCAACTGTGAATGAACTCCAGTTACATGCACCACTGTGCATTGGCTTAACATAGGTAGTGGGGAATCTTACCCAGACCATCAAGCATTGCAAGCAAGCACCTTTAACTGCTGAACTATCCTCCCCAGCCCTGATTACTTATTTAGTTAACCAAAAAATAGAAATTCATAGGCATGAGAACCATGACCAGCACAGAGGAATTCAGCATTTTTGAGTATCTTTTTCCACTTGGAAGCAGTAACAATTTAAGTACCAAATGGCATCCTCCTCAACATCATGGCTTGGAAGTGAAATTCATAGATTAACCTGATGGATGAGTTTCTCATCAAGAGTGATTTAGGTTATAGACATTTATTTGTTAATCATATTGAACAAGGATGGTTCAAGGTTCTGGAAATGTGGAGGTGTTTCTAGTCCTTGTTCTCTGGAAGTTTACCACAGTGTGAAAAGTTCTGTGAAAGGGCATTACAGGAGCTCACAGGCTGGTGTTGGTGCCTGGGATGAATCTTGAGAAATGGTTAGCTGATTAGTAAGTAAAACTGGGAGTAAAAGATTTTAGGCTTAGAAAATGGCATGAAGTTCAGGATGCAAAAGAGAATATGGGCCACTTTGTAAATCTGCAAGTAGCTAAGGTCAAGCAGGAGCTGAATCACAAGAAATGCATTTTAGTTTTTTATTTGCATGTGGCAGGGCGGGGGGTGCAGATTCACAAATGCCCATTTGGCTTTACATAGAAGGCCAGGGAATGAACCTGGGCTGGAAAGCCTTATAAGCAAGCACTTTTGATGACTGAGCCATGTCCCCAGCTCCACACAAATAAACGGGCAATTATTAATTTTCAGTGCCATGTCCAGAAGGACTTCTCCAAGGACTGGGAAATCGTTAAAAATTATTAAGGATAAAGGGCTGGAGAGATGGCTTATTGCTTAAGGTGCTTGCCTGCAAAGCCAAAGTACCTCAGTTCGATTTCCCCAGGACTTGTGTAAGCCAAGGTGGCGCATGAATCTGGAGTTTGTTTGCAGTGGCTGGAGGCCCTGGTGCACCCATTCTCCCTTTCTCTGTCTCTCTCTTGCTCTCTCACGTGCTTACTCTCTTTCTCTCTTAAATAAGTAAATAAAATATTTTAAAAGTTAAGGATACAAATTATATGGATAGATTTTTATGTGAGAGACTGTAAGAGATTTGAACTTAGAGTAATATTTGCAGATGAAGATGTAGAGTGGTAGAGCACTTGCCTACTAAAGACTCTTGAGTTTTTAGTTCCTGGCTCAGACAAAATAATAATAAGGAATAATAATAATAATGCCTTCATGGGAGTTTGATAGAACTTGTTGCAGATGAGAAGTGGAATATATAACTGTGTTCAAGGTGGAGCCAAGTTTCCTGGACTGAAAAATTGAGGATCTCTAGTGGTGCTTCATGTTTTAATTGATTATATAAAAAGAACAGATAGATGTTGGCCATGATAGTTTAGTGTTGGGTGTACTGACTTTGAGATGCAAGAGGAATATTTGTATGCAGACAATCAATAATCATTAAGCTCATATGTTTAGATTGAAAGGATTGGGATTTAAATTGAGCAGTGAGCTTTATGGAGATGGTACTTAGTGGATTAAATGTATGAGTTCACTAAACTCTTGAACCTAGCGTAAGGAATGTAAGGATTGAGAAAGACTATGAGAAAACTTTAAAGAAGAATTTCAAAAAGACAGTGTTATCAAAGTATTTGGCACATACCTTTAATCCCAGCACTTGGGAGGCAGAGGTAGGAGGATCACCGTGGGTTCAAAGTCACTCTGAGACACCATAGTGAATTCCAGGTCAGACCCTACCTCAAAAAAAAAAAAAAAAAAAGAATTATTAAATAGGGGGTTGGAGAAATGGCTTAGCAGTTGAACGCTTGCCTGTGAAGCCTAAGGACCCCAGTACAAGGCTCAATTCCCCAGTACCCACGTAAGCCAGATGTACAGGGTGGCACATGCATCTTGGAGTTTTAAAAAGAATTACAAAATAATGCTACAGGGAAGAGAAAATTTTAAAGGTCAAGATGGTCAGGCAGTCACGCTACAGAGTGGTCAATAAGGACTGAAAAGGGTTGAGTTGTATATGACACTGTTGATTTCCTGGAAAATGAGTTAAGAGCAAAAAGCAAGAAAGTGGTTTGAGGGCTGGAGAGATGGCTTAGTGGTTAAGCACTTGCCTGTGAAGCCTAAGGACCCCAGTTCGAGGCTCAATTCCCCAGGACCCACGTTAGCCAGATGCACAAGGCGGCACATGCGTCTGGAGTTCGTCTGCAGTGGCTGGAGGGACTGGCGTGCCCATTCTCTCTCTCTCTCTCTCTCTCTCTTTCTCTATCTGCCTCTTTCTCTCTGTCTGTCACTCTCAAATAAATAAATTTTAAAAAAATGAAGAAAGTGGATTGAGAAGTAAGTGAGGGGAAGGAAGAGTTATGATATCAATAGAAATACTGTTAAAATTATTTATAAAACAGGAAGAGAGGGGAAATACTGAAAGAAAGCAGTGGAGGACTTTTGTTTTTGAGAGGCTTGTATTTATGTTTATGCAAAATTACCAAGAAAAAATGGAAAGGGGCATGATTGCTTGGTTTAGGTCTCAGAAAAAGCAGTTAATGATAAAGAAATTCAGGGCCTGCAAGCTAGGGATAGCTTTGAATGGGAGGAAAGGCACATTCCCATATCTTTACAGAGACAGAAAAACAGCCAATGTGAATTCAGTTTGGAGATTTCCCACCTAACAACTTCAGTTTTGTTAGTAGAATAAGAGTTCCTCAGAAAGGGAAAGAAGAAACAGTGAAATGGGAAGGCCTAAGAAATGGTAAAGGTTTTAAATAGTAATTGAAAGTAAGTGCATGTAAGTGTACACCAAATTAATATGGACACTGTTAAAGAACCAGTTAAAATTGGACAGTGTCTCTTAGAGCCCACCAACCTCTAAAGTAGGGAAATTTTCTCCAGCATATCTGAACAGCTCTTAGAGAGGTCAGCAAGAGTAGAACTGAGTAACAAAGATATTAAAGGGTTTTCCCAGATTGGTTAAAGTGATGAAGAATGTGGAGGGGGGAGGGTGTCATGATAGTAGAGAGAAAACTGAGTGCCCAGAAGACTAGAACTCTCCATGCAAACTAAGAATAGGTAAGAAGTAAGAAGTATCCTGTAGAAATGAAGATACCAGAAGTGGAACAGTTCGCAGAAGTGTAGTACAACTATAGATCACTGAATTGAGAAGCTAAGGTGCAGTAAAGTGAGGATGAGTCATCTATATGTGGATCACCCAAAGTGGTGATAACATTAGAGACCTAAACTCTGAGCCAAATGGTGTGGAAGCAACCATAAGGTCGGCTTCATCTATTCAGTAGTGCTTTTTCCAGTGTAATAAATTCACTGTAATTTTTTGTTTTTTTAGTACAAAGTGATTGTGCCCAAAATTGGAAATATAGTAGATCTTTGTGCAGCATTGTCTATCTTGTCAGGAGTACCAGCAGATAAGGTAAGATGTTTCTGAGTTTGAAGTTATAAGTTGCTACTTAGTTTCTCAGTGTTTTAAAACCAGCTTAATAGAAATTTATTTCTTCCTAGATGATAGTTACTGATATCTACAATCATAGATTTCATAGAATATTTGCCGTGGATGACAACCTAAGTAGTATTATGGAACGAGATGATATTTATGTGTGAGTATAATATAAATTACACAAAATATTACTTGATAAAAAAATCAAAAGAAATAATGTTTTGAGAGTTTATGGTCAGTTGTCTTTGTAGGTTTGAAATTGGAATCAATAGGACAGAAGATACAGAACATGTGGTTATTCCTGTTTGCCTAAGAGAAAAATTCAGACATTCAAGTTATACCCACCATACTGGTTCTTCACTTTTTGGTCAGCCTTTTCTTATGACTGTACCACGAAACAATACTGAAGATAAACTCTATAATCTCCTACTTTTGAGAATGTGGTAAGTGCCAGATAATTCTACTATATAAAATAAATACATAAACCGGGTGTGGTGGTGCACGCCTTTAATCCCAGAATTAGGGAGGCAGAAGTAGGAGGATCACTGAGTTTGAGGCCACCCTGAGACTACATAGTTCCAGGTCAGCCTGGGCTAGAGTGAGACCCTACCTCGAAAAACAAATAAATAAATAAATATGTAAATATAGAACAGCTAATACAAGGAGATGTGATGTACTGCCAGAATATAATTTAAAGGTCTGCATTATTTCAGCTATGTTTAGGCAAGTAGCAATTTCAAAACTCAGTTTACAGCCAGGTATGTTGGCACCTACCAGTAATCCCAGCACTTGAAAGTGTTGACAGAAAAGTCAGGAGTTCAAGGTCAGGCTAACCTATATAGTGACCTTCATGCCAGCCTGAGCTACTTGAAACCTTGTCTCAAAAATAGATAGATAGGGTGCTGGGTGTGGTGGTGCATGCCTTTAATCCCAGCACTCGGGAGGCAGAGGTAGGAGGATCACCATGAGTTCAAGGCCACCCTGAGACTCCATAATGAATTCCAGGTCAGCCTGGGCTAGAGTGAGACCTACCTCGAAAAACCAAAAATAAATAAATAGATAGATAGATAGGGCTGTGTGTGGTTGTGCATGCCTTTAATCCCAGCACATGGGAGGCAGAGGTAGGATCGTTGTGAGTTCAAGCCCAGCCTGGACTACAAAGTGAGTCCTAGGTCAGCCTGGACTAGAATGAAACCCTACCTCAAAAAAAAAAAAATAGATATTCTAAATAAAAATTATAGTCCTGTCCACTTTTGGGGGGGATATTACAGTGGAGTCTCACTCTAGCCCATATTTATTGAGGGGAGGAGAGAAATGGTGCACTAAGGCCTATAGCCACTGCATAAGAACCTGAGACGCATGCGCCACCTTGTGCATCTGGCTTATCTGGGTACTGGGGAATGGAACCTGGGTCCTTAGACTTCACAAGCAGGTGCCTTAACTACTAAGCCATCTTTCCAGCCCTCAGTCCACTTTCTTAATCACATAACACTTTACAGTTAAGAGATTTTAATTGATGAATAACTGTTACATAAGAATAAACTCCTAAGCCAGTTTTGGTGGTACACATCTTTTATCCTAGCACCTGGGAGGCAGAGATAGGAGTATTGCTGTGAATTCGAGGCCACCTTGAGGCTACATAGTGAAATCCATGTCAGTGTGGACTAGAATGAGACCCTACCTTGAAAAACCAAAAACTAAAAATAAATAAAAATGCCAAAATCATGACATGTCACATGCTCCATTCTTTATACATACTACAAGCTCAAGAACTCATACTAAGTCTTATTTGAAATGAAAAACTTTCAGGATTGATATTGCAAAAAATTATATTACATCATATTTTGCCTTCTTGAAAATCTATGAATTTTAAGGTAAAGACAAATACTTTTCTTTCTTTTATCCTTTATGGCTGACATATATTATTTCTTATGCAACCTATCATTATAGTTTCATGACCCATGCATAAAAATTATATGACACAATTATGTGTTATCCACAATAATACGTATCTTCTAAATAAAATTTTATTTATAACCCAGCATGGTGGTACACGCCTGTAATCCTAGCAATTAGGAGGCAGAGGTAAGAGGACAGCTGTGAGTTTGAGATCACCCTAAGACTACATAGTGAATTCCAGCTCAGCCTGGGCTAGAGTGAGACCCTACCTCAAAAAAACAAAAAAGGAAAAGAAAACTTCAGTTTTAAACCTTTATAGAACTGAATTTGTTTGTTATCTGGTTTGATTTAAGCCGGTACGTCAAAATATCTACTGAAACTGAAGAAACAGAAGGATCCCTACATTGCTGTAAGGACCAAAATATTAATGGAAATGGCCCAAATGGCATACATGAAGAAGGCTCACCAAGTAAGATGTTAAATGTTAAAATGTAAAAATGAGGATTAGTTCTTGTGTATGTTTGTGTGTATATGACATGTTCACATGTGTGTGAAGCCAGAGTTTCATGTCCAGTATCATCCTCATATGCTCTCCTTTTTATTTTTGTAGACAAGGCCTCTGTCACTGAACCTGGAGGTCACCAATTCAGCTAGACTAGCTAACCAACAAACCCTTGCTGTCTGCTTTTCTAGTACTATGCTTTCAGTCACAGGCCACAGGCTCCCCCTTTGTGATGAGTGCTGGGAGTCCAAACTCAGTTCCTCATGCTTGAGTAGCAAGTACTTTACTGACCAAGTCAGCACCCCAGCCCCAAAATGGGAAATAGTACACTAAAAAATAACAGCAGATCCAGAAAAATAATAATCAAAATTGCAACATGGAGCTTGATTAAAGATTTATAAATCTAACCTTAGGTGAAATGGAAACAGATGAACCTGATGATGAATCCAGCCAGGATCAGGAACTTCCCTCAGAAAACGAAAACAGTCAGTCTGAAGATTCAGTTGGAGGGGATAACGATTCTGAAAATGGATTGTGTACTGAAGAAACTTGTAAAGGTCAACTCACGGGACACAAAAAGCGTTTGTTTACATTCCAGTTCAACAACTTAGGCAATACCGACATCAATTACATCAAAGATGATACCAGGCATATAAGATTTGATGATAGGCAACCTAGGCTAGATGGTAAGTATTTGTGAAAAATAGCTTGAACACTAAACTTGAGCAAAACATACTATTTTTTAGGTGAGAACCATGAAATTCAGCCCGATCATGAAAATGCCCATTAGTTATCTAAGCATTTAATGAAAGGCCTTAACATCTAAGTATACTCAGACATTTGTAAATCATTTTATTAGTGAGCTTGAATATATATTTAATTTATGTAACTGTTTTATTAATCTCAGCTTTTCTCAGTGGCTTGGAACCATCTATTTGCCCTAATCTCCTAGCGCAAGTCAAAATATTGCTCCATGTTTGTTCTGGTATATATACTAATATTAAAATATAATAATATTGGGATGGAGAGATAGCTTAGCTGTTAAGGTGCTTGTCTGCAAAATCCAAAGGACCTAGGTTCAATTCACCAGGACTTACGTAAGCCAGATGCCCAAGGTGGCGCATGCATCTGGAGTTCGTGTACAGCAGCTGGAGGTCCTGGTATGCCCCTTCTCTTTCTATCTGCCTCTTTCTCTTTCTCTCTCTCTCTCTCAAATAAATAAAAATAAAATATTTTTTAAAATATTAACATTAAGGCATATTCCATGTTAAAGCAACAATATGTTTTCTACCATAGAAAGAACTTTTCTTGCTTTGGATTGGGATCCTGATTTGAAAAAGAGATACTTTGATGAAAATGCTGCTGAGGTAAGTCATTGTTCAATGCTGCTTTTTATGATTTTCTTTAATTACTAGAGTTAACCAGACTTCTGTTTTATGTGTTGATTTTTGCCAGTAAGGCATTGCTCATGAAACATTTTATTTTTAAAAAAGTAGAGTTGTTTTTGAACATGCTTTCTATTCATTTGCTCTAGTCATCCTACCTATATTTATTCAGGAAGTACTATAATACTAATTTCAGCTGAAATAAGCTTTATGATCCTTTTGATAAAGTACAGGAGTGTTCATTATTATTCTTAGTAAGATGGCATCATGAAAATGAGTTTTGTTTCATTTGTTTTCTTAACTCAAGAAATACTTCTCTTTAGGATTTTGAAAAACATGAAAGTGTGGAATATAAACCTCCTAAAAAGCCCTTTGTGAAATTAAAAGATTGCATTGAGCTTTTTACAACAAAAGAAAAGCTAGGTGCTGAAGATCCCTGGTAAGAAGCAAAACTAAACAATTGTTTCTAGTTATTTTCTCTAAGGACTTATTCTAAGGTATGTGCTGTATTGCGTTGGAAGCATGGTAACTAAATGTTCTTTAAATTGTAAGTAAATATTTCTTTATGTGATAAGTTACAGTCTGAGAAGGCCATTATAATGTCTTTAAAAGTTTTTAAAAAGTTTTAGTATTAAACTTTGATTTTATTTTATTGGGTTTTCTAGGTAGGGTTTCACTCTAGTCCAGGCTGACCTGGAATTCACTATGTAGTCTCAGGGTGTCCTCAAACTCATGGCAATACTCTTACTTCTGCCTTCCAAGCGCTGGGATTAAAGGCGTGCACCACCACGCCTGGCCTCTATATTCCATTTTAATATTTTTACTTGTTCTAAGAATTTTTAGCTGTGTAGTCATTTGATGAGAAGCTTTTTAGGAAAGTCTTAGTGGTGCATTGTGTGATATTTTACTGGGTCTAAAAGTTTTGAGATTTTATTTATTTACTTGTTTGGCTCTGGGACTCAAACCTAGGCCTTGAGCACTAGACAACTTGATCTAGCACTGAGCTATACTCTGACCCCTTAACTTTCTCAAATACTTGTATCTCAGTACACATTTGTGATATATCTGTGTCTTTTTAGTATACTAAAATGAAAATAATCTAGTATTCATTGTTTATTTTAAAATTTATAAATTGGGCCAGGCATAGTGGTACAGGCCTTTAGTCCTAGCACTTGGGAGGATTGTTGTGAGTTGGAGGCCAGCCTGAGATGACAGAGTGTATTTCAAGTCAACCTGGGTTAGAATGAGACCCTACCTCGAAGAAAAGAATATTTATATATTATGATGGTTAATCTTTACTTGAAAATGTACTAGAGATAAAAAATAATAAGAGAAAGTACTTTAAAATTGGTATACGATACCAAAATACAATGTGTTCATACAAAGTTACTACCTAATAATAAATTTTTTTAAAGATTGGCATATGCTAATTACTGAAAAAAATGTATAGCTTCTTCAACGTTGATTTTTTTTTTTTTACTTTGCTATTTTCAATAAAGAGAGTTGCTTGTACCTCTGCCAAGCTTTCAGTGTTACTCTTTGTTTGTAGGTATTGTCCAAATTGTAAAGAACACCAGCAAGCCACAAAGAAATTAGACTTATGGTCCCTGCCTCCAGTACTTGTGGTTCATCTCAAGCGGTTTTCCTACAGTCGCTACATGAGAGACAAGTTGGATACTTTAGTTGATTTTCCTATCAAGTAAGTAATATTGGATGTTCTAAGTAAATAAACATTGGACATTCTAACCTGTATTGAACTTGTTGTATCTTCGTAAATATCAGATATATAGTTGGATCCAATTTCAGTTTTTAACTCCCAGCTCTTGGAAGCCTGAGGCAGGAGGATCATGATCATGAGCATGTTCAAGGCCAGCCTGAGCTACACAGTGAGACCTTGTCTCAAAAAAAAAAAAAAAAAAAAAAGCCGTGTGTTGTGGCTCAAGCCTATAATCCCAGCACTTGGCAGACTGAAGTAAGAGAATCATATGAGTTTGTGGCTGGAGTGTGGTACATAGTAAGCTCCAGCTCGGGCTGGGCTAGAGTGAGACCCTGCCTCAAAAAAATAAAAATAAGAGCCGGGCGTGGTGGCGCACGCCTTTAATCCCAGCACTCAGGAGGCAGAGGTAGGAGGATCACCATGAGTTTGAGGCCCCCCTGAGACTACATAGTGAATTCCAGGTCAGCCTGAGTTACAGTGAGACCCTACCTCAAAAAATCAAAAAATAAAATAAAATTAGCAGGGCATGGTGATACACATCTTTAATCCCAGTACTCAGGAGGCAGAAGTAGGAGGATTGCTGTGAGTTTGAGGCCAGCGAGACTACATAATGAATTCCAGGTCAGCCTGGGCCAGAGTGAGATCATACTTCAAAAAGCCTAAAATAGGCCGGGTGTGGTGGCTCACGCCTTTAATCCCAGCACTGGGGAGGCAGAGGTAGGAGGATTGCCATGAGTTCCAGGCCACCCTGAGACTCCATAGTGAATTCCAGCCTGGGCTAGAGGGAGACCCTACCTCGGGTGGGGGGGGGGTTCCTAAAATATAAAAACAAGTCATTTTCTCTTTAACAAAACTGTGAGCCATAATTTAAAAATATAAATATTTATTTATTTGAGAGAGAGAAAGTGGGTGTGTGGCCTCCAGCCACTGCAAACAAACTCTAGACACGTGCACCACCTTGTACATCTGGCTTATGTGGGTACTGGGGAATTGAACCTGGGTCCTTAGGGTTTGCAGTGAAGCACTTTAAGCACTAAGCCATCTCTCCAGCCCCATAAAATTGTTTCCAATTTGATAATGTAAGTGCAAGAAAGCTTGACTCTTATTAGCAGTATATTTGAAATTTAGAATCATTATTTTCTAATGATAAAAGTATAAGAACATTGACCAGAAATAACAATAATAAGCTATTTACAAAAAGGTCATGTTCCATGTTCTTGCACATAAAGAGGATGTTGTTAGTTTCTGGTGTTTAGGTCATGCAAACCAGAAAAATATGGAAGAAAAAATTTTAATTCTTCAGTTCCTAAGAAAGTTGCTTCTTATTATCTACTTATTCTTTCCTGGCGTAGTGAAGGTTAAATGTAATAGCATGAAAACATTAGTCAGAATAATACTACTCAGCAGTGAATTTTTAAATTATCAGCTACTAGTCAGGATTTTCTCAAAACATTCACATCTCAAGGATACATGTAGGAACTGGTTTTTGTTATTTGGTGCTTGGTAATATCTTAAGTGAGGTGTATGTATTGTGTATTAATGATATAGATATAATAATAGATAACACTGGTAGAAAGGATTAGAATTTAGCACATTTAAAGAAAGAATAAACTTAAATTTGATTTCTTTTTTAAACAGTGACTTGGATATGTCAGAATTCCTAATTAATCCAAATGCAGGTCCTTGCCGCTATAATTTGATTGCTGTTTCCAACCACTATGGAGGGATGGGAGGAGGACATTGTAAGTTGTCAGTTATCTTTTAACTTAAATTAAGATATTTTAAGTCTATAGACTTTTTAAAATTAAGGTAGTTATTGTTTCTTAAATCTGAAATGTCAGGTGAACTTTGTGTATAATAGCTATTATTAATGAATAAATTAGCTTTTTTAGTATCAAGTGTAGAAAGGATTTGTTTAATCATGCTTCTTAGTTGAAGACACAGAACATTTGGAGTGCCGTTCTTTTCTCCATTCTTCCTCTTCCCTTTCTGATAATTGATTCTCGTGCTCTTAGAAGCTGTGAATATTCATTCACTTATGCAGTTGATAGTATCCATCTCAATACATTTTACTTTTTGACACTTTTTACTCATCCATTTTACTTTGTATCTGTTTAGTTATTGCTTCTTAACCACTTATGGTTTACTTCTACCATACTGTATCTCTGCACTCCAAATTGCATTTAATAAGGCTGAGAATTGTATTACTTCTGGTCTGCTACATGAAACTTTCCAGCTTTGAGTATTCAGGCACTGTCAGGTTGCTTTTCGGGTTGATTGTAAGTCTGAACTTCTCCACTTGGAAGATTTTTCTTTCATTGGATACATCCTCTGTATCTTTTTGTAGTTTTTGATAGGCAGTTAAATTTCATTAATGAATTAGAACTGTTGCAATTCCATTCACAAGTGAAATAGTTTTGTAATTTTTTTATATTGTTACTTCTGTTTGAAATAAAATTTATAGTCATAAGATAAGCTGGAATGTTTCCTGGTTTCTGAAATAACTAGAACTATATAGGAAGTAACTGCTTCTGATAATCTACTAGAATTCACCTGTCAAACTATATTTATGTCATTATTGGTCTCCTCAGTTTTTTCTTTTGTGTGTTTTGATATTTTGGCTTTTCTAGTTATCTTTTATTTTTTGTTTGTTTTGAGGTAGGGTCTCACTGTAGCCCAGGCTGACCTGGAATTCACTATGGAGTCTCTGGGTGGCCTCGAACTCATGGTGATCCTCCTACCTCTGCCTCCCAAGTGCTGGGATTAAAGGCGTGCCCCACCACGCCCAGCTCATTACATCTTTTTGACTGTTCATTTGGGTTTGCTGCATTGCTCTTTTTCTAACTTCCTATATTCCAACCCTGTTTTCCTTTGAATTTCCATTTTCTCTGCTTCTGTGGTTTTATCCATGGTTGATTTGATTTTTTAAAAAAATTTTTAAATTTATTTGAGAGAGGGAAAGAGGCAGAGAGAGAGAATGGGCGCGCCAGTGCTTCCAGCCACTGGAAACAAACTCTAGATGTATGTGCCACCTTATGCATTTGGCTTACGTGGGTCCTGGGAATCAAACCGAGGTCCTTTGGCTTTGCAGGCAAGTGCCTTAACCATTAAGCAATCCTTCCAGCCCTATATGGTTGATTTTGGAGGAAAGGAAATCAGTAACAGAATAGAGGCATCTCTTTCACCTGGTTAAATACTGTTGAGTAGCCTTGGTCATTGTATTCTTTTTTTTTTTTTTTAATTTATTTATTTGAGAGAGAGACTGTGGGCACGTCAGGGCCTTTAGCCACTGCAAACAAACTCCAGATGCATGTGCCACCTTGTGCATCTGGCTTATGTGGGTCATAGGGAATTGAACCTGGGTTCTTTGGCTTTTCAGACAAACGCCTTAACCAGTAAGCCTTCTCTCCAGCCCCTGTTATTGTATTCTTCAGGAGCTTGGATGGCCAGTTGCTTTGTTGTCTTTTTTTTTTTTTAATTACCTTCTGGCACTCAGTGGACCCCTCCAAAGATGAAAGGCTTAAACTGGGCATGGTGGTGCACGCCTTTAATCCCAGCACTCAGGAGACAGAGGTAGGAGGATCACCATGAGTTTGAGGCCATCCTGAGACTACGTAGTTAATTCCAGGTTAGCCTGGACTAGAGTGAAACTCTACCTCAAAAAAAAAAAAAAAAAAAAAGAAAAAAAAGAAATAAAGAAATGTTTAAATTTTAAATTCACACTCAACTCATTGTAAAGTAATTTTATTTCCCTGTAAACATCACTCAGTCTGATAATTTCATGGGAAAAATAGATTGACTTTTGATTTCAGCCATAACAAAGATAGCCACTTCAATTTATTACTCATTTCTGAAATAAAGAAAAATAATTTTTATTTAGTAATGGGCAGTAGTACTTAGAAACCATGCCCTATAAAGTATTACTTTAGAAGCTATGATTAATAGTTTGTTTAATTAAAAATCTTACAATTTGGGGGGCTGGGGAGATGGATCAGGGGTTAAGGTACTTGTTTGCAAGCCTTCCAACCCAAGTTCCATCTTCCTCAGTGCCCACGTAAAGCCAGACACAAAGTGGTGCAGGCGTCTGTTATCCTAGTGCGCCTACAGCAGTTGGAGGTGAAATCAGGAGAAACTGGAACCTCTCAAGCAGCTGCAGCAAGAGATAACCTGTCTCATAAGTGTGGAAGAAGAGGAGAAACACCCGAAGGTTGTCCTCTGACTTCCACACACACATTGTGGCAAGCACATGCCCCACCCCCAACATATATGCACACAAGTAAATAGTGAAAACAAAAAAATATTAATGTCTTACCATTTTCTTTGTCTGTTACTAGATAGTTTATACAAAGCATGAGATGGGGAAGAGGACTTTCTTGTAACTTACTTACAGTTTTTTTTTTTTTTTTGCTTTGTTTTCTTTTGTTTTGTTTTTCTTTTTGTTTTTCAAGGTAGGGTCTCACTCTATTCCAGGATGACCTGGAATTCACTCTGTATTCCAACGCTGGCCTTGAACTCACAGCGATCCTCCTACCGCTGCCTCCCAAGTGCTGGGATTAAAGGCATGCACCTCCACACCTGGCAGATCTTTTTAAACTGTGAAGATTATTTACTTTCTTTGCTCTTTACTTTTGTAAATAAATAAATAACAGATGAATAAATTGAATTTTCAAGAAAGAAAATGTCATAAAAAACTTAAAATAGTAGTTGAAGTTACAGACTTAGAGTCTGAGGCATTGCCTGGATTTAAATCCTTATTCTGCTATTAAAACAGCTCTACTACTTTGAAGAAATTAACCATCTTTCTGGAGTCTTAATTTCCCAGCTCTAAAGTGAGAATAATACATGATTATACCTTCTTTATGAAATAATACATATGTGAAATTCACAGTGCTATGCTTGGTACACAGTGATCACTACAAACTAATAACTACAATGTACCATCATTACTGCCATTGTTATGTGAATTAAAAATTAACATTTCTGACCTGTTTTCACAAGGAGAAAATGGTACAAGCTTCAACCTAGATGCAAAATATTTCCTAGGCATTTAAATTGTTGAAAATTACTCTAAAACCTTTAATAGTTAATTAGTTGGCTATATAATAATTAAATCCCATCAATTATTATAGAGTTTGGAGGATTCCCCATAAAACCATGGATGTTTTAATCATGGAAGTAATTATGTATTTTGTTATTAGATACTGCTTTTGCCAAAAATAAAGATGATGGAAAATGGTACTATTTTGATGACAGTAGTGTCTCCACTGCATCTGAAGACCAAATTGTGGTAAGTGTGTCTTATATTTCTTAAAAATCATGGTTCAATTGTTTTTTAGGGACAAATATAAACTTAACAAAAAGGAGGAGTGAGAATATAGCTCAGCCTGAAAAGATGTTTGTTTAATATGTGCAAGGCTCTGAGTTTAATCTCCAACACCCCCCCTCCAAAAAAGTCTAGTTAAAGGCATTTGGGGGGCTTGGGAGATGGCTAAATGAGTAAAGCATTTGTCACACAAGTGTGAGGACCTGAATTCCTAAATCCCCTGTAAAAGCCAGATGTAAGGAGCAAGTGTTAATGGGTGGCAGAGACAGCAGAATTCAGAAGCCCGCAGGCCAGCCAGCCTGGCCTTTTGTAGCAGAGAACAATAGAGAGACCTCAAGGTGGTAAAAGGCTAGGATTACCACTTGGGGTTGTGCTCTGACCTCACACGTGCAACAGACATGCACACACCCACATTCAGATGCATATAAATTCTTAATTTGAAAAAGAGAAAGAGGCCTTTGGCACATTGTTCTAGCAATTTTAGTAGCTAAGGTACACTTGTTCTGATACAGGTCTGTGTAATATTGTCCAGTAGAAATTTTGTCTTCAAAATTTTCTCCATGTCAAAATGCAATTGTGTTGTAAAAAATTTCCTGGCAGCTTTTCATAAGTCAAATTTCTAATGAAAAGTAGTTTTTCTCTAGAAAAGTAGATTCAGCTCTCAACTTTCCAGACATTGACTACTTAGTGTTTTTCAACCCTCTAAGTATCTCTTAGCAGATGTGTGGGTTTTTTTTTTAACTCAAAATATAAATAAAACAATTGAGAGCTTTTTTAAGTGTAAGAAAACAGTACTTACTCATTTTATTTCCTGTACAGGTTTTCATATGGTGTTAGAAACAGTGACTCCCTTGATTCCGAAGTTAAATTATATATTATTTAAGAAGAAGCTGGGGGTGGTGGTGCATGCCTTTAATCCCAGCACTTGGGAGGCAGAGGTAGGAGGATCACCATGAGTTCAAGGCCACCCTGAGACTCCATAATGAATTCCAGGTCAGCCTGGGCCAGAGTGACACCCTACCTTGAAAAATCAAAAAAAAAAAAAAAAAAAAAAAAAAAAAAAAAGAGAGAGAGAGACTAGATTTTACTTCAAGTTTTCAGTTCATTAAAGCAAATGAATAAACTTCTGGGCCAAATTATTAACATCACTTTAACCTCTCATTACATGAATTGTTTCTGTTACTCCCTTCTCCCCCACCCCCCACGTGTGTGTACTTGTGTGTTATAAGGTCTTCTATCTCGTAACATCAGGGATACAATCTGAGAAATGTGTTGTCAAGCAATTTTGTCATTGTGCAAACATCAAATAATACAGTCACACATATCTTAGGTCTTAGGAATGACCATTGATACTATTATTATGTGTTTATATGTAATTCAGTACTTTCAATTGATATTTAAAATCCCCATTTCTTTTAAGTCTCTCCCATTTCAGTTCTGTTTTCTTTTTATCTTCTAGCCAAAATATCCTAAAATTGCGCCTTCCCCTCAGACAGAGTCTATTTAATAATGCTGCCCTAATACTCCCTTCAAATAATAGTTGATCTTATTTATAAAAATACAACTTTTGAACTGGGGATGTAGCCCAGTTGATAGACTGCTTCCTTGTCTTGAGAGCATAAACAAGGCTGTTAGTAAGACATAACCCAGGCATAGTAACACACTGAGCATGAGATGGAGGAAGGACGATCAGAAGCTCAAGTTCCTTCTTGAGGTCAGCTTAGGATACATGAGACCCTGTCTCAAAAAAGATAAAATACTTTAACAAAATGATTCCTCATTTAGTCAACAAGTATTTAAGTACTTTACACATAGGGACTATATGTCATACAGAGAGGGCTGCATTCTAAACAGGGTTAAAAGCCACCTATCTGATTTGAAATGTGTATGTTATGTAGTCATGTGTCCCATAACAACAGAGAAACAGACAAATTAATACTTAAATTTCCATAATTAGCATTGAATATGTGTCTGTGGCCACGTAAAAAAGGAATTGCTTTGGTTTGAGGATAAAAGACAATATAGGAAGCCTGGTATATTAAGTCTGATAGTGCAAATAAGAGTGAATTAAACAAGTGAACTAATGATGTTCCAAGCAAAGAAGCTAATACCTGTAAAATGAAGGAGGTATGACAAAATGTGATATTTGAGGGAAACAGAAAATAATTTGGCATGACTGAAAGAAAAAGTTTGTATAAGCTATTAAAATTTAAAGTCAGCACTCCGTAATAAAGGGAGCCATCCTAGTTCTCCATGCTGTTTTCGTCATGAGTACAGCCATTAGGTGAATTTTGAGCAACAGAAGAATATTATTTGTATCTTAATAGCTCTCAGAACATGAAAGGAAGATAGACATAAAGGCATTGTTGAGTGAAAAATCAAAAAGCAGAAAGGCTATGCAAGAGGTTGTCATAGTTATTTAAACACTTCTAGCTTGTTTGTTTTTGAGAAAGAGTCTCACACTGTAGCCCAGGGCTAGCCTCGAGCTTGTGACAATCCTCCTGCCTCAGCCTCTCAAGTTCTGGGATTACAGATATGAACCACCACTCCCAGCTGAGAGCTGGCTTAAATTACGAATGTGAGTTGTCATCCTACCTTAGCTAGAAGTGAAGCCTAGGTTTGAGTGAGACACCATTAGAGATACGGATTGAGAAAGCATGGTGGGCTGAAGAATCTGGGAAGAACCTGAAGACGTTGTAGATCTATGCAGTGGAGTTACAAATGATGGACGTTATTAGATAGTGGAAAGAGTGTGAAGTATTAAATGCTTCTGTGAGATTGACCAAAAACATTCAAAGAAAGCCAGGTTATTAGAAGATAAGTATTCTGATAGCCTATTGGAGACAGAGACAGTTGGATAGCATCTAGAAAGGGAAGAGCATAGTAGGAGATGTAGGGTGGAAAAGGTATTTAGTGTGGTGTGTGTATATGGTGTATGCATGTTTGTGTGAGGATGCACATGCCATATATATATATATATATATATATATATATATATATATATATATATATATAATGCCAGAAGAGAACACTGGTTGTCTTCCTCTTTATTTCCTTGAGATAGAACCTCTCGCTAAACCTGGAGCTGACATTTTTCCATCAGACTGTCTGACCAGCAAGTCCCCGCAATTTTCTAACGTCCATCATCATCAGCTCAAAGGTTACAGACATACATATCACACCCAACTTTTTTACATGGTTGCTAGGGATTGAACTAAGTTCCACATGCTTGCTCAGCTATACTCTTTCCCACTGAGCCATCTCCTTAGCCCGTTCTTTAATGCCAAAGAGAAAAGCCTAGTAAAGTACATAATAAGGGACTGAGGAGATGGTTCAATGAGCAAAGACACTTGTTTGGGCTGGGGAAATGGCTAAGCGGTTAAGGTGTTTGCCTGCGAAGCCTATGGACTCCAGTTCGATTCCCTAGGACCCACGTAAGCTAGATGAACAAGGGGCGCATGCATGTGGAGTTCATGTGCCCATTCTCTTTCTATCTGCCTCTTTCTCTCAAATATATATATGTAATATTGTGTGTGTTTGTGTGTGTGTACACTTGCCTGCAAGCCTGCTGGTGCAAGTTCAAGTCCCCCACTACCAAAATTTGCACATGCACTTAAGATCCCACCACACAGCAATAGAAGACAAAGCCAGGAGAATCTAGAAGCTTGCTGGTCAACTAGACTGGCATATAATATACACAATGAAAGAAGCAACAAGGGAAACCCATCTCAAACAAGGTTGAAGGAGAAAACACACCCCGAGATTGTCCTCAGACCACCACTCGCCCAAACACACACATGCATGCACTTAAATAAAATAAAAGAAAAATATATACAAGGATTAAACAGGTTTAGTAGCATACAGGACTGACCAGATCTGGTGGTACATGCCTGTAATCTTGGCACTCAGGGGTCTTACAAAGGAGGATCACAGAATGGGTTCCAGGCCAGCTTATGCTACATTGCAAATTCCAGTCCAGCCTGGGCTCTTCATAAACAAAAAGACAGGATGACTGATGGAAAAATATTCTTTAAAAGTAATCTTTGTCATTGGCATATATTAATTATGTGAAGTTGAGATGGCTCGATGGTTAAGGCACTTGCCTGCAAAGCCTAAGGACCCAGGTTCAGTTCCACAGTATCCACATAAGGCCAGATGCACAAGGTAGTAAATGCATCTAGAGTTTGTTTGCAATGGCTAGGGGCTCTGGCATGCCCATTCTTTCTATCAAATAAATAAATAAATATGTGAAGGTTCATACATGTGTTATAATGTACTTTGATCATATTCAACATTTATTCCCTTTTTTATCCCTTCTATTCCCCTTTCTCATTCTCTGCTGGTCCCCTTGTACCTTCATGTCTTTTCTATAGTTTACCAATAAGTACAGGAAATAAATATTCAACATACTTAGCCATCAAAGGAAGTAGTCTTACTGTAACAGGAAAAGTTTGATTAGAGAGCAATTCTGGACTGAAATAACTCAAATTTGTAGACACCTTTTCCTTAGAATGAAAAGGAACACAGATGAATTGCATCTTATGTTATAAGCTTATTAACATGTGTTTTCGTTCCATGTATTTATCTAAATTCAAAAGGTTTTTAAAGAATAAGAAATTGCAATTGCAGAGACTGTTCTTTCTATATATATAATCACTTTATATATAATCAATATTACTAGCTTCCATTTGATGTATACTTTTTCTTTGTATACTTTGTCATCAAAACTGATTACTGGATAAAAAATCTTCCTGTACTGAATGTAATCTCTGAGAATCATAACCATTAGCATGCCTTGTTTGTCTTGACAGTCCAAAGCAGCATATGTACTCTTCTACCAGAGACAAGACACTTTCAGCGGAACTGGCTTTTTCCCTCTTGACCGAGAAACTAAAGGTGCTTCAGCTGCTACTGGCATCCCCGTAGAAAGTGATGAAGATAGCAATGACAATGACAATGACTTAGAGAATGAAAACTGTATGCACACTAATTAATGGAAGTCCTAGGAGCCATAAGAGAGACTTTACTGCTGGTGGTATCTATGGAAATGAAGTCACCCACCACATTAAAATGAAGTCTGAGATGGGGAGTTTCAGATAATCGAATGTAAATCCTTTATCAGATTTTAACTTGTGCAGTACTTGAAGTGAAACACAATGAAAACTTTAACAGAAATTGTCTCTTAATACATTTACAGTCTTGTATTTACAAGCTAAATATATAGGAAATCACAAATAAATCCCTTTTAAGTTTGCTGCTGTTTTGATGAATTATGTTTTCTTTAATTTTTTGGATGTGAGTTAATTGATGACAAATGTTAAATTTGTGGATGTTGGTCATTAATTTTGCTTTAATACTGCAAGAAAACTATGGCTGAACTTAGTTTTTGGATGATCTAGTTTGTGTGCGTTAGGCTGCCAAATATACTACTCTGAAACTTAGCTGCAGTACCAGTGTGACACAAATACTGCAGTAGTGTCCTTGGAAAACCACATTTCAAGTCTGTCCCAGGAAATCAAGATGGATCCATTAAAAATCATAACATGAGAAGCAATCTTGGAAAAGTAATTTCCTTTTGTAGTTGTCAATAAAATACATAGAACATGACATTCATCTTACTGCCACTATGGAAACAGGTTCTAGATTCCACACTCCATCTAAAGTCATTTTTCTGCTACATGTAAGTATTTTTTACTGCTATTAGGGTCTATTCTTTCGACATTCAAATTTGTTTTACTTGCTTTAAAATGCATATCTTTAATTTGGTGTTGGTCCACGATTAAATTTTTTTGCTGTTATTCTCTACCCCCCCCCCTTTTTTTGTTATTTGGCAACTTTTAGCTGTCCCAGTTATTGTAATATAAAGACAGATTTAATAGTATTCTGTATCCATAGTAATAATTGCATCAAGCTTAGGTGAGAGATTCTTTTTTTCCATATATTAGCCTTTAAATCATTAATGGACAATTGGCTATAAAGGTAGGTCTGTTAACTTTCTTTGTGTGTTCCTGATGGAATTCACCATAGCCTTACAGCTTTTCTCAGAAGGTAACTTGTTATAGAGAAATGGCATTTGCATGTTCCAGAGTCAGAACCTGTACAGTGTGTAAAGCATACAAACCTTCAGTTTAATTTTAGTTCACCACATTCAAGGATCCAGGATGCCAAATATATGTGTGAACATCCAAAACATTTTCTTTGCTGCTTTCTCTCCCTGTGACCTAGTTAAAGAATGTATTGTCGATTGGCATACAATACTGCCTTTAATAGAAAACTAAATGCTGGGGCACATTTCACATAGGACTACCTGAGAATTTGCTTTGTGTCCCACTGTTATTAAAGCAAAAAGTATAATGTTCTTCACTTGAACTAATCAAATACAATAGATTATAAATTGTGTATTGTAAATAAAAGTTCACTCTGTGAGTGCACATTTTGGTAAATTATTTATTTATGTTAGCATTTTAAAGTAAAAACAAAAAAATGCATTTGACCAGGATAAATGAGGTATGTTGATCATGGCTTTGCTTTATAATTGATTATTAAAGCTGGTTTTTTCATCCTGGTATTTTAAACGCTGCTTTGGTTTTTCTTTTTCTTCTCTCTCTCTCTCTCTCTCTCACTTTCTCTCTCTCTCTCTCTCTCTCTCTCTCTCTCTCTTCTCTCTCTCTCTCTCTCTCTCTCTCTCTCTCTTTTAAATGTAAACTAACCTCCTGCATGACAGAGGTTAAATTTTGTCTGCACTTGGGTTCACTTGAGTTTACATTTGAAATGTGCATGTTTATTTATACAGATTTCAATAAAGCTATTCAAGGCCTTATTTAGTCTTTTGTTACTCTGAATCTGTTGGTAAAAACTCCCTCTTTTTATGGATAGACGACTTTATGCTCAACTTTTCAATTACAATATAGATAATGCTAGAAAGAGCAAAGTGAATCCTATTGTTAGTGAATATCACACTTTAATTATATGTTAAATATTATATGGGGTCACTTCACCCTTATTTATGTACTAACACCATTTCTCAAAATGAAACCATGAATTTAAGGTCTTTTTTTTCTTCAAATATAATTTATTTTCAATCTGTATGAAAAAGATACAGCTGGATTTCTTTGCTCTTTTCTTTCTTTTGGTTTTTTGAGGTAGGGTCTCACTCTAGCTCAGGCTGACCTGGAATTTACTATGTAGTCTCAGAGTGGCCTTGAACTCACGGTGATCTCCTACCTCTGCCTCCTGAGGGCTGGGATTAAAGGTGTGCACCACCATGCCTGGCAAATAATTTCTTTAAATAATCTGTTCTTTTAAATACAGTAGTGCTATATTTATCCTCCTTTCTGGATAACTGAGTATTAAAACACAAAGAAAATCAGCAAGTATTCAAACATGCAGTATGAGGGCAGTGTTTTTGTTTTTTATTTAGTTATTTATTTATTTGAAAGTGACAGACAGAGAGAGGCAGATAGAGAGAATGGGCACGCCAGGGCCTCCAGCCACTGCAAACGAACTCCAGATGCGTGCGCCCCCTTGTGCATCTGGCTAACCTGGGTCCTGGGGAATCGAGCCTCGAACCGGGGTCCTTAGGCGTCACAGGCAAGCGCTTAACCGCTAAGCCATCTCTCCAGCCCTTCAAAGGCAGTGTTTTTGCATGAGATGAGGGTATCTTAGAAGAAATAAGCCATGAGACTATGAGAGAAAAGTGATGTATCTTTCAGTGACATACCAAAGGAGGATGGGGAAAGAAGAGGAATTTACATCTGAGAGGAGGAATTTATTATTACTACATTCCTTTATACTGGCGCATTGCAGTAAGAAAGAATCGGGTGAGTTTTCAGTCTGTTGTACACTATTTTTGAGTTCTCTCCAGATTAGATTTCTTTCCTGCTTCCCACCCTGCCTATTTGTTTCTGGTCCATAGTTGTACAGGGTTGATGTGCACATTCTCACCAGTTTAGTTTTTAAGGTAGTAATATGAGATAATCTTTTGTCCTACATATATCAGGAGAAGCAACCAGATGCCTAAACTATCAGAAAACGATAAAATATATCTCATTTCTGAAGACAAATAATATTAGCAATCTTTCTTTATGTATTTTAATAAAATAAAATTTTTATTCTTTCAATAATTTAACCTGCCTGATGAATTTCAAAATAGCTTCTCTTGAAAAGATATTGGTACTTCCAAATAATTCTTTAAAGTGCTACTTGACTAATAGATAGCAGGGAACAGGGCTGTGTGCCCTTGCACTTGCAGAGGTATTTTATATATTGTTTCATTATCCTATTTTTCTTGTGAGAAATAATTTTTGAAAACTCCAGGTTTGAGGCATTTTGATTCAGTGTACATATGCTTTATGTGTTTAATTCGTAATTACTATGTCGTAAGGAAAAGAATGCTAAATAACTCAGTTCGATTCCCCAATCCTCACATAAGCCAGGTGCACATGGTATCGCATGCATCTGGAGTCGTTTGCAGTGGCTAAAGGCCCTGGAGCACCCATTCTGTCTCTTTTAGAGTGATGACAACATTTAAATTGCTTTGATCAAAATGAAGGACTGTTTGAATCCCAAGCCAAAAGCCAGGGCTGGAGAGATGGCTTAGCGGTTAAGGTGTTGACCTGCAAAGCCAAAGGACCAAGGTTCAATTCTACAGTACCCACGTAAGCCAGATGCACAAGGTGGTACATGCCTTTGGAATTCATTTGCAGTGGCAAGGGACCCTGGCACACCCATCTCTATCTGCTTCTCTCAAAAAAAATTTTTTTTGGTTGGTTGTTTTTTTTGCTTTTGTTTTGTTTTGAGGTAGGGTTTCCCTCTAGCTCAGGCTGACCTGGAATTCAGTGTTTAGTCTCAAGGTGGCCTTGAACTCAATGGCAATCCTCCTACTTCTCTGCCTTCCAAGTGCTGGCATTAAACGTGTGTGCCACCACGCCCGGCAAATAAAATATTTTAAAATAAATAAATAAAATAGTATAGGGAAGATGAATGTGAGTTAGTAGTCGTGCTTGTTGAGTATATGGGATGCCCTTAGCTTGATCCCTGTTACTACACAAGATTGTTACATGAATAATGTAGTATCTAGGCTCAGTACATTTATGAAGTTTGGGGTGTTCAAAATGTGTGTTGATTTTCACTTGAATTAGTTTCTAAAATTAAAGGTCCTCTGCCTACCTGGCATACTTGTAGAAAATCTTTTCACATATTAGTATTTAAACTTTACTTATATTTTATTGTTGAATTATTTACAGCTTAGTTATGACTTGGCTTTTTTAATTTTGTTTAGTTTTTCTTGAGTGCTGTCAGTGTTCATGATTTTGTTTTTTTCTGAAATGGTATGTTAAAATAAAAGTCAAAAATACAAATGAAGGGCTAGGGAGATACAGCTCCATGAATCACCTGCTTGCCTTTGAAGCATGAGAACCTGAGTGCACCAGGTGTGGTGGTGCCCGCTTGTAAAACCAGCACCATAGAGGTCAGGACAGGGGATCCCTGACACTTGCTGGCCAGCTGGTCTGGCTTACTTGATGAGCTGCACGTTAGTGGGAGACCTGAAGAACAACATCCAAGGTCCTCTGACCACCTCATGCACACTTGCATGTGCACTCATATAAACACAGCATGCATATACAAAATAATTAATAAAATATGAATCAAGGGAAGTGATTTACATTTTATTTGTATTATTCAAGGGGATTTTTATTTAAGGAATTTTTGCTCTAATAAGAAAGACTGCTATCTCTTGCTCCTGTTGGAGTGTCCTGAAATTCCTTTTGTCTCACAGGATGAGACTCCTGGCATCCTTCCACAAAAACAATATGCTGTTATATTATAATATGCCAATAAAACATTTGTTTGTTTGAGGTAGGGTCTTGCTCTAGCCCAGGCTGACCTGGAATTCACTAAGTAGTTATGTAGCCTCAGGCTGGCCTCAAACTCACATTGATACTCCTACCTCAGCCTCATGAGTGCTGGGATTAAAGGCATGCACCATCATGCCCGGCAAGAATAACTTTTTGATTAATCCTAAATCAAATGTTTGTCTGTTTAGCCAAAGATTAGAAACTTACTCATGATTTGGTGTTTTGTTGTGGTGGGTTTTTTAAGCCTCATTTATAGTTGGACCTAACCCATGATAACCAGTAAATGAGTCTAGAAAGTAGGTCTGCTGGCATGCATGTGGAAAATTCTTTGGGGTTGAAGGAAAGGAAGAGGGACAAATGGTCCTTTTAACAAAGTTTGTTTACAAGTGTTATCTAAAATTGTGAGGTGGCATCTTAGAATTGGGATTAGAGTGCAGAGGTGTCATTGTAACCTTGATCATACTCTAATTATCTGTGGCCAGTTTCCAAAGTTTAGTCCTCTGGCTCTCAGTCAGGAATTCTTCCTAACTCCCCTTAAATCACAAGCTTTGTACAAAAGAAAAAAAAAAAACATGGTGGCACGCGCCTTTAATCCCAGCACTCAGGAAACAGAGGTAGGAGGATTCCAGTTAGTTCGAGGCCACGCTGACACTACATAATGAGTTCCAGGTCAGCCTGGGCTACAGTGAGACCCTACCTTGGGGGAAAAAAAGAAAAAGAAAAAACTTTGTACTCTGTTACATGGCTTTTGCAAATAAAATCCAAGACTTTGGGGACTTGTTTTAAGTTCCCTTACACATGGTAAGCAAGCATTCTACACTGTGCTACATCCCCAGTCTCTGGGATCATCATTTCTATAGTACATTTCACTGTACAAATGAATTCATAGGGTATGAGTAGCTAACATGTAGGATGTATGATTGATTGCCCCTTATAACGTTGATAAATGTCATAAACATGTTTTGTCTGTGAGTCTGCCTACTTCTTACAGCATCTTTTACCACTTTTCTAATGTACTTAGCATCCCCCACGCTTTTTCAGTTCTTCTCCTCCTTAGCTATACCACAAGGAAAGATAACTATCATGGATAATACAGAGTAATGAGGTAAGTTAGTTTTGATTGGTACATTGTAATTTACAAAAACTGAAAGTTAAAGAAAATCCATTTAAAATTAAGAAGTTGCTCAGGAACTAGGCAAGTCTGCACTACATGTGACCCTATCTCAAGAAAAGGAAAGAAGAAAAAAAAAATCTAAAGAATAGGAAAGAATAAAATCTCTAGGAATGGTGAACATGTGGACAAATTTAAAGCCAACTTTTCTTTCTTCAAAAAAAAAAAGTGGCCGGGCGTGGTGGCGCATGCCTTTAATCCCAGCACTCGGGAGGCAGAGGTAGGAGGATCGCCGTGAGTTCGAGGCCACCCTGAGACTCCATAGTGAATTCCAGGTCAGCCTGGGCTAGAGTGAAACCCTACCTCAAAAAACCAAAAAAAAAAAAAAAAAAAAAAAAAAAAGTGACTGAGGCAGGCATGGTGGCTAACACCTTTAATCCCAGCACTCGGGAAGGCGAAGTAGGGGGATTGCAGTGAGTATGAGGCTACCCTGATACTACATAGTGAATTCCAGTTCAGCCTGGGCTAGAGTGGGAGCCTACCTCAAAAAAAAAAAAAAAAAAAAAGTAAAAATTAAGATAAAGATAAAAACAAATATGGTAGATAGAGCTTAGACATCAGTAATTAAGCATAAATGGACTAGCCCTCCATAGAACACAGAGATGGGGGGGGGGAATCCAATTAGATGCTACTTCCAAGAGACATACTTTAAATATAAAGACAAGGCAGGTTAACAGTATTTAAAATGTAGACAATCGGGGTTGGAGAGATGCCTCAGGAGCTAAATTGCTTGTCTGTAATGGCTAACGACCAAAGTTCTATTTCCCAGTACCCACAGGTGGCACATGTACTGGAGTTCACTTGTAACAGCTGGAGGTCCTGGCACTTCCATTCTCTGTCTCTCTGTCTCTCTCTCTCTCTGCTTGCAAATAACTGAATAAAAATATAGACAGTTATTTATAGTACAAACTAGCATATGAAAATTAGTATGGCAAAACTAAATTCCAATGATTTACATGTTGAGAACTCTACACACAACAAATGAACATGGAATAGTCATTAAAACAGACCAAATACTGGGCAGCAAATTAAATTTCAGTAAATCACCAAGGATTAATGCCATGCAGAGTATGCTTTCTTACCACCAGGTAACCAAGTTAGATATCTACAAAATCAGCACAGGATCTTGAAATGTATTCATGACTGACCATGGAAATGACATCAAATTTTGTGGGATGAAGCTATGACTGTTTGGTGGAGATTTATAGCTTGAAGTGTTAATTTTAGGAAAGGTTTAAAAAAATTATTTAGTAACTTTACATCTAAATTTGACATGAAATTAAAAAAAAAAAAAGGCCAAATTCCCTTAAAGAGAAAAATGAAAAGAGCTCACTAAAAATAGATCACCTGAAAAGCACCATCATGTAGCAATATAAGAAAAACAAGTCAATATTTCTCATGTAGACACATACTCCCAACAAAGTACTGCAGGTGATTGTGTTCTGGGACTGCAGGCTTGCCCCAGTAATCAAGAGTGAATCAGTATAATTCACCAAATTAGCAGACTAAACTTTATATTCAGTAGATGAAGAAAAGACATTTGACCAAAAAAAAAAAACACATTTTTTTCATAATTTTAGAAGTGTCAACAACTGAGGAATAAAAGGAATTTCTTAAATTTTACAAAATCATGTACAAATACCCCATATGTATACCAATGAAATATACTTTTACCCTGGGATCAGATGCCTCCTGTCAACATGCCTTCATGTAAAAAGTTCTATTCAGTGCAATAAAGAATGAAAAAGATCCGGGTATGGTGGAGCATGCCTTTAATCCCAGCACTTGGGAGGCAGAAGTAGGAGGATCACTGTGAGTTTGAGGCCACCCTGAGGCTACATAGTGAATTCCAGGTCAGCCTGGGCTAGAGTGAGACCCTACCTTGAAAAACCAAAAAATAAAATAAAAAGAATAAAAAAGAAATACAGCCAGGAGTGGTGGTGCATGCACAGTACTCAGGAAGCAGAAGTAGGAGGATCACCATGAGTTTGAGGTCACCCTGAGACTACATCGTGAATTCAAAGTCAGCCAGGGATAGAGTGAGACCCAACCTCCAAAAAAAAAAGAAAGAAAGAAATATAACACATAATATATACTGGTAAATAGCACTTTGTATCCAGGGGGGGAAAGCATAACGGTCTTCCTATAAAATCTCAAGGAATGTGAAGAAATAGTAGTGAAAGTAATGTTAGTTTAGCAAGATTACAAGAGTTCAGGTTAGTATCAAACATGAGCTGTATATCTCTCTACGATGAACAAATAAAAATCATTTTAGAGGCTGGAGAGATGGCTTAGTGGTTAAGGTGCTTACCTGCAAAGCCTAGGAACACTTGTTCATACTTCCAGGTCCCATATAGAGCCAGACCCAAAAAGTAATGCAAGCGTGCAATGTTGCACATGCGCACAAGGGGGTGCATGCATCTGGAGTTCTTTCACAGCTGAAAGGCCTTGGCGTGCCCATTCTCTCTTTCTCCATCTTTGTCTCTCTCTCAAAAATTAAAAAAAAATATTAAATCATTGTAGGGCTGGAGAGATGGCTTAGTGGTTAAGGCACTTGCCTGTGAAGCCTAAGGACCCAGGTTCAATTCTCCAGGTCCCACATAAGACAGATAAGATGGTCCATACGTCTGGAGTTCCTCTGCAGTGGCTAAAGTCCCTGGCACACCCATTCTCATTCTCTCCCTCTCTCCCTCTCCCTCTCTCTCTCTCTCTCCTCTCTCTTCTCTCCCCTCTCTCTGTCTCAAACAAAAATAAATTAATTTTTTTTAAAAAACTCACTTTAAAGTAACATTTACAAAGTGATCAAAACCCCAGTAAATGTTCTTTACAATTGAAAACCACATAATTTTTTGTTTATTTGTTTGCTTTTCAAGGTAGGATCTCGCTCTAGACCAGGCTGACCTAGGATTCACTATGCAGTCTCAGGGTGGCCTTGAACTCAGAGCAGTGTGCTGGGGTTGAAGGCATGAGCCACCACACCTGTCCACATTGTACAATTTATACAGAAAGTCAGAGAACTATCCAAAACAATTTTGAAAAACAATGACGACTAACTCATTAAGAGTACTATGTTGGTGAAAAGGTGGACACATTAGATAAACAGATTGGGATGTAGAAATCACTCCAGGGCTGGAGAGATGTCTCAGTGGTTAAAGGCACTTGATTGCAAAGCCTGATGGCCTGGGTTCTTTTTTCCCAGAACCCACATAAGACCAGACGCACAGAAATCAGCCCACATACCTGGGCATGGTGACACACACCTTTAATCCCAGCACTCGGGAGGCAGAGGTAGGAGGATTGCCATGAGTTTGAGGCCACCCTGAGACTCCATAGTGAATTACAGGTCAGCCTGGGCTAGAGTGAGACCCTACCTCAAAAACCATATATATATATATATATATATATATATATATATATATATATATATATATATGGTATAATTTATTAAGAGAGAGAGAAGGGGTACACCAGGGTCTTCAGCCACTGCGAATGAACTCCTGAAGTATTCACCACCATGTGTATCTGGCTTACATGGGTTCTGGGAAATCAAACCTGGGTCCTTAGGATTCACAGGCAAGTGCCTTAACCACTAAGCCATCTCTCCAGCCCCCTTAAATATAAATTTTTTTGCAAAGCCTGATAGTCCAGTATCAATTCTCTAGGACCCACGTGAAGCCAGACACAGAAAATCAGGCTACACATGCATCATTAGTTGACTTTTTCATTGATGCCAAGGAAATTCCATGTGGAACAGATAATTCTACACTTCTGTACTTTTTTCCATTGCTAATGCATTATTTTATGTTCTCATCAATAACACAAGTTCTAGTTTCCTCACATATTTTCCAGTAGAGGTTATTTTTAATGTCAGCCATGCTAACAAGTATGAGATATTTTGTTGTAGTTTAGATTGCCTGTCCTTCCTCCCCCCCCCCGCCCAAAAAAATTATGCAAGTACTCTACCACTCAGACATGCCCCAGCTCTCCCCCACAAACTCTAGTAATAAATTCAACATTGCAGGATACAATTTCAACTTACAGGGCTGGAGAGATGGATCAGCAGTAAAGGTGCTTTCCTGCAAAGCCTAACAATGAGATTCAATTACTCAGTATCCACATAAGCCAGATGCACAAAGTGGTGCATTTTTTCGAGGGTTCATTTACAGTGACTGGAGACCCTGGGGCATCCATTCTGTCTCTCCCTCTGTCTGTCTCTCACTCTCCTAGCAAATAAATAAATAAAAATATATTTTAGAAATCATTTATAAAAATCAATTCTAGCTGGGTGTGGTGGCACATACCTTTAATCCCAGCATTTGGATGGCAGAGGTAGGAGGATCACCATGAGTTCAAGGCCATGCTGAGACTACAATGAATTCCAGGTCAGCCTGGGCTAGAGTGAGACCCTACCTCAAAAAAAAAAAAAAAATCAATTCTATTTCTATACACTAGAAAAGAAGCAACCAAATGGCAATTAAAAAAGCAATCCTGGGTACTTCCAGGTAAGATGATGGCATAGAAGCCATGCCAATACAGCCTAGGGAGGGATTTAAGCAAAACCACAGCAAAATATACTCTTCTGAGAAGTGAAAGAGTATAGGTTATTCTTAGACACAGCGGAGAAGCAGGAGAGCCCAAGATCCACCTGAAAGGAGGAAAATGGCCAGAATCTGAGGCACTTGCGACCTGCTTATCTGTGGCATCCGCATACCCACAGGGTACCACCCCACCAGGTAAACCAAGCGGCGGCAGCAGCAAAGACCAAACAAGGGGGTTTTTTCAACTTCTTCAGCCTTCTTGCAAAGTTAAGAAATCCGAAGGAAATGACAGCTGAGATCAACTAAGGAGCTACTGAAAGGGATACAGGCGGAACTGTGTGAGCAACTCCAGGTTTTCTGCACTTGCATCCCCCAACCATCAGGACTGCGAACCTCTGGCATTCACTCCCCCCCCCCCACCCTGGTGGCAGCGCAGCCAGCACAGTAGATCAGAGGTCCAGCTCCACAGTACAACAGGCAGGGATTGAGGTGGGCACTAAACATTGGTAAGATTGGAAGCCACCCCAAAAGGTAATAAGGCTGACTGACCAAAAAAAAAAAAAAAAAGCCAGGTACATAGGCCTGCTTTGGAAAAGCTAATCTCTCTTTCCATGTCAGGACAGGTTATGGGTCATATATTCTTGGTTGGCTTTACCATTTTCAAATAAACCATATCTGAGGGTTGAATATTGTTGCCTATGATGCTTTCATATTTATAAGACCTTTGTCTTTTGCTTCTGTCATTATTGGGGGCAGGGTCTGATTCAGATCCAGGCTACCTGGAACCCAATTCAGAACAGAAATCGTTACCTCCCGGCTGACAAGATTAAAGGTGTAGAACAATACACACCCTTAGGGATTTTGGTTTTGTAAGACTGTTTTAATCGCCACAATTGCATTCTCTGTACTGGCTTTTTTGGTTTGTTTGTTGTTTTTTTTTCCAAGGTAGGGTCTCGCTCTAGCTCAGGCTGACCTGGAATTCACTATGGAGTCTCAGGGTGGCCTTGAACTCATGGTGATCCTCCTACCTCTGCCTCCCGAGTGCTGGGATTAAAGGTGTGTGCCACCACGCCCAGCTCTCTGTACTGGCTTTTATTGAATGTGTATGTTGCTCAGTTGAAGTTTAGAATTTGCCAGTAAATTGTTCCACCCAGTCCACTAGAATGCTTGCTTAGCAAGCAAGTGCAACACCTAGGATTGCTTCTGCAGCTGGATTGGGGTACAACATTTACACCTAGCACCTTCAACTCATCCTGAAAGTATATAAAGGTGGATTGCCACATCTAAGAACATTCAGATAAGTAGAAGACCCAAGCATCAAATAATTCAGGATGCAAAAGTCATTACATTATAATACAAGAAACACAAAGAATCAAGGCAATACAGTCCCACTTAAAATTATAAATCCATCAGAAATGATCACCAATGAGACTTTTGGATTAAATGCCTGACAAAGATTTCAAAAAAATTATTATATCTATACTCAAAGAAATCAAAGAAGAAAACAAACTCCTGAAACAGAATACAGGCAAGCAGCTTAATGAAATAAAGAAGTCATTACAAGATATGAGTAAGGAAATAGAAATTTTGAAGAAAAACCAGACTGAAATTCTAGCTCTGAGGAACACAGTCAGTCAAATAAAAAACTCTGTGGAAGTCTCACCAATAGAATGGATGAAGGAGAGAACAGAATATCTAAACTAGAAGAGTAGGTGGCAGACCTAGTACAGTCCAACAAAGAGAAAGACAAGCTAACAGGAAGCTACGAATGGGAATCTCAAGATATCTGGGACACTATGTAAAGATCAAGCATAAGAATTCAAGATACGATAGAAGGAGAAAAATTTCAATCCAGAGGCTAAGTAGGTGTTTTCAACAAAATCATAGAAGAAAAATTTTCCCAATTGGAAAAGAAATGCCAAAAGTTTTTAGAACACCAAACAGACAAAACCTGGACAGAACTTCTCCTTGCCATTATGATTAAACTACTAAACATGTAAACCAAAGAAAATACATTGAAAGCAAAGAGAAAAAGCAAGAAACCTACAAAGGCAAGCCCATCAGAATAACTGCAGATTACTCAACACAAACTTTAAAAGCCAGAAGGGCTTGAAATGATGTATTCCAAGTTCTGAAAGACAACATCTGTCAACCAAGATTACTTTATCCTGCAAAACTATCCAAATTGATGGAGAAATAAGGACATTCCACAACAAAAATGGCTAAAGGAATTTATGACAACTAAACTAGCTTTACAGAAAATACTTGAAGAAATCCTTCACACTGAAGGGAAAGCAAAACACACCCAGGAGGAAATAGGAAAAAATAAACCATACTCAACAGTTAAAACAAGTGAGCAAAGGGAAAACAGGAAATACTACAAAATAAGAAGAATGGTGAGAATAAACACATACCTTTCAATAATAACTCTTAATATCAATGGCCTCAATACCCCAAGCAAAAGGCAGAGGCTTGCAGACTGGATTAAAAGGCAGGAACATGCCATTTGTTACCTCCAGGAAACTCATCTCTCAATAAGAGATAGACACTGTCTTAGGATGAAAGGATAGAAAATGATATTTCAAGCAAATGGGCCTAGGAAACAAGCAGGGTTGCTATCCTAATATCTGACAGGATTGACTTCAACTTTAGTGAGAAAAGATAAAGAAGGGCATTTAATACTGATTAAAGGAACACTCCAACAGGAGGACATTACAATCCTAATCATATATGCACTTAACATGGGGACTCCCAGTTTCATCAAACACTATTAGACTTAAGGTCACAGATAACACCAAACACTATTGTAGTGCTGATTTTAATACCCCACTCTGATCAATTGACAGATTATCCCAGTAAAAAATAAACTGAGAGACATCTGGATTAAATGATGTCACAGAACAAACAGACCTAACAGATATCAACAGAACATTCCATCCAAATGCTGCACAATATAAATTTTTCTCAGGAGCACATGGAACATTCTCTAAAGTAGACCATATATTAGCACACAAAGCAAATCTCAACAAATACAGGAAAGTTGAAATAATCCCTTGTACTCTATCTAACCACAATGGGATTAAACTGTAAATCAGCAATAAGAAAAACTACAGAGCATACAGAAATTCATGGAGACTAAACAGTACACTATTGAATGATGAATGGGTCATTGAAGAAATCAAAAAGGAAATCAATAAATTCATAGAATCAAAAGATGAGAATACAACATACCAAACTTTTGGTACACAACGAAGTCAGTTCTGAGAGGGAAATTTATAGCTCTAAGCGCCTATATTAAGAAATTAGAAACTTTATAAATAAACAATTTAATGCTTCACCTTAAGGCCTTGGAAAAGGAAGAACAAGACAAACCAAAAGTCAGTAAGTGGGAAGAAATAATCAAGATTAGGGCAGAAATTAATGAAATACCAACTAAAAAAAAAATCCAAGGAATCACTGAACCAAAAAGTTGGTTCTTTGAAAGAATAAACAAGATTGATAAACCCCTAGCAAATCTGACCAGGAGAAAGAGAGAAGAGACAAAAATTAATAAAATTAGAGATGAAAAAGGCACCATTACAACAGATACCAAATAAATCCATAAAATCATAAGGATAATACTTTAAGAATATATGTGCCTCTACATTTGAAAATCTGAAAGAAATGGATGATTTCCTTGATTCATATGACCTACCAAAATAGAATCAAGATGAAATAAACCATTTAAATAGACCTGTAACAAGTACAGAGATCCAAGCAATTATAAAAAGTCTCCCAACTAAAAAAAGTCCAGGCCCTGATGGATTTACTGGTGAATTTTAGCAGACATTCATGGAAGAACTAACACCACTGCTTCTCAAACTTTTCCATAAAATAGAAAAGGAAGGAATTCTATTGAACTCCCTCTATGAAGCCAGCATCACCCTGATTAAAAAAAAAGAAAGAAAAAGAAAACAGAAAAAGACAGAACAAAAAAAAAAGAAAATTACAGACCAATCTCCCTCATGAACATAGATGCAAAAATTCTGAACAAAATACTATAAACAGAATACAAGAATATATCAGAAAGATTGTTCGCCCTGACCAAGTTGGCTTTATGCCAGGGATGCAGGGATGGTTCAACATATGTAAATCAATAAATGCAATACATCATATAGATGGCCTGAAGGACAAAAATCACATGATCATCTCAATAGATGCAGAAAAGGCATTCAAAACAGTCCAACTTCCTTTCATGGTAAAAGTATTACAAAAACTGGGAATGGAAGGAGCATACCTCAACATAATAACTGCTATTTATTTTTTTATTTGTTTTTGGCTTTTCAAGGTAGGGTCTCACTCTAGCCCAGGCTGATCTGGAATTCACTATGAAGTCTCAGGGTGGCCTCAAACTCACGGTGATCCTCCTACCTCTGCCTCCCAAGTGCTGGCATTAAAGGCGTGTGCCACCACACCTGGCTAATAACAGCTATTTATGACAAACCTACAGCCTACATACTAAGTGGGAAAAAACTTGAAGCTTTTCCACTAACTTCAGGAAGAAGACAAGGGTGTCCAGTATCCCCACTTTTATTTAATACAGTACTGGAAATCTTAGCTATAGAAATAGGCAAGAGACACTCATAAAAGGGATACAAATTGGAAAGGAAGAGATCAAATTATTATTTGTAGATGATATGATTCTATACATAAAGGGCCCTAAAGTCTCTACCAGCAAACTGTTAGCACTGATAAACACTTTTAGCAACATAGCAGGATACAAAATTAACACACAGAAATCAGTAGCTTTCCTATATACTAACAACAAACATGCGAAGGATGAAATCGGGAAATATCTCCCATTCACAATTGCCTCAAAAAAAAAAAAACTTGGAATAAACTTAACCAAGGAAGTGAAGGATCTCTACAATGAGAACTTTAAAATACTCAAGCAAGAAATTACAGAAGACACAAGGAAATGGAAAGATATCCCATGTTCTTGGGTTCGAAGTATCAATACTGTGAAAATGTCAATCTTACAAAAAGCAATCTACACATTTAATGCAATCCCCATTATAATTCCAATGACATTCTTCACAGAAATAGAAAAAACAATCCTAAAATTCATTTGGAAGCACAAAAAACCTCAAATAGCAAAAACAATTTTGAGCAACAAAAATAAGGCTGGGTGGTATCACCATACCTGATTTTAAGCTATATTAAAAAGCTACAGTAACAAAAACAGCATGGTATTGGCACAAAGACAGACATGTAGATCAATGGAACAGAATAGAGGACCCAGATGTTAGTCCAAGCAGCTACAGCCCCTGATTTTTGACAAAAATGCCAAAAATATTCATTGGAGCAAAGACAGCCTCTTCAACAAGTGGTGCTAGGAAAAGTGGATATGTAGAGGATGAAAATATGTCCTTGTCTTTCTCCATGTACAAGAATCAAATCCAAGTGGATCAGGGACCTTAATATCAGACCTGAAACTCGGAGATTGCTAGATGTCTTTCAACATATTGGCATAGGTAATAACTTTCTGAATATAACCCCAATTGCTCAGGAGATAAAACCACTAATCAACCACTGGGATCTCATGAAATTACAAAACTTTTGTACAGCAAAGGACACTGTGAATAGAACAAAAAGACAACTTAGAGAATGGGAGAAAGTCTTTGACAGCTACACATCTCACAGAGGATTAATATCCAGACTATAGAAATTACTCAAAAATCAGAACAAGGGCTGGAGAGATGGCTTAGTGGTTAATGTGTTTGCCTGCAAAGCCAACAGGCCCAGGTTCAGTTCTCCAGGACCCACATTAGCCAGATGCACAAGGGGGTGCACAGCTCTGGAGTTCGTTTGCTGTGGCTGGAGGCTCTAGCATGCCCATTCTCCCCCCCCCCCTTTCCCTCTTTCTCTGCCAAATAAATAAAGATAAAATGTTTTTTAAAAAACTAGAACAATAAGAAATCAAACAACCCAGTTAAAAAACGGGGTATGGAACTAAATAGAGAGTTCTTGTTGGAAGAAATACAGATGGCATATAAACATCTAAAAAAAAGTGTTCTACATCCTTAGCCATCAGGAAAATGCAAATTAAAACTATTTTGAGATTCCATCTCCTGTCAGAATGGATACTATCAAGAAAACAAATGACAATAAATGTTGAAGAGGATACAAAAAAGGGGGAACTTTTCTACACTGTTGGTGGGAATTTAATCTGGTACAGCCACTGTGGAAATCAGTGTGGAAGTTCTTGAGATAGCTAAGAATAGATTTACCATATAAACCAGCTATAGTTCTCCTAGACATATATCGTAATGACTCTTCTCACTACCTTAGAGATAACTTGCACAACCATGTTTATTGCTGCTCTATTCACAATAGCTAGGAAATGGAACCAGCCTAGATGTCCCTCCACAGATGAATGGATAATAAAGATGTGGTACATTTACACAACGGAGTTCTACTGCGCGGTAAAGAAAAATGAAATTTGCAGGGAAATGGATGGATCTGGAAAGGATTATACTAAGTGAGGTAACCCAGGCCCAGAAAGCCAAACGTCACATGTTCTCTCTCATATGTAGATCCTAGCTACACATTTTTAAACTTGTGTGTGTGCTGAAACAAAAAAATCAGCAGCCTCTGCTACCAGTAAACTAGTAAAAGGCTATAAGGGAGGGAGGAGAGGGGAGGACTTAAGGGGATGGTATTGTATATATGTAAACAGAAGAACAGATTACAGGGAGCAGAAATGCCTAAGTGAGGCCAGGGGAAGAGATTGTGTAAAATCAGGCGGGTGGGGGGGGGACTAGGTCAATCAAAATTCAAGATATTTGCAGCCAGGCGTGGTGGTGCTGTGGTGCATGCCTTTAATCCCAGCACTCAGGAGGCAGAGGTAAGAGGATCCCTGTGAGTTTGAGGCCACCCTGAGACTACATAGTGAATTCCAGGTCAGCCTGAGCTAGAGTGAGACCTTACCTCGAAAAACCAAAAAAATAAAAAAAATTTTAAAAATTCAATATTCTGAATAAGACATATGAAAACCTACTTTTTTGAATAAGAGCACATCCAGAAGCCATAGATTGTTACTAGAAAATTTTTAGTGCCAGGGATGGGATACCTTCTAGTGAGTTGTTGGCCAGGTAGGTCCCTGTTGCCTCCAAAACATTACAGGCTATTGCCAAGGCCCTTGGTTTCCCTGTTGGTGGAAATGTAAACTGGTACTGCCTTTGTGGAAATCAGTATAGAGTTTCTTGAGACAGCTAAAAACAGATTTACCATATCACCCAGTTATACCACTCCTAGGCATATATCCTAAGGATTCATCTCGCTGTCTTCGAGATACTTGCACACATTCATGTTTATTGCTGCTGTGTTCACAATAGCTAGGAAATTGAACCAACTTAGGTGTCCCTCAACTAATGAAGAGATAATGAAGATGTGGGGCTATAAGGGAGGGAGGAGAGGTGAGGACTTAAGGGGATTGTATTGTATATATGTAAGTAGATGAACAGATTACTGGGGATGGAATGGCCTAAGTGAGGTCAGGGGAAGAGATTGAGTAAAGGAAGGATGAGGGTGGGGAAATCAATATTTAAGATGGTATGAATATGCCATATGGAAAACTACGTTTTTGGACAATGGCACATTCAGGAGCCATAGATTGTTACTAGAAAAATTTCAGTGCCAGGGATTGGATAGCGTCCAGTGAGTTGTTGGTCAGGGTGGTACCTGATGCCCCAAAACTTTTCAGGCCATTGCTAAGGCTCTTGTTTCCCACCAGGAATAATCTATATGCTTGGGCTTCAAGGCTAGTGGGAAATCAAGCTGCAGCTGAGCTGTAAACTGCCTCCCTATAGGCAGCTGGCAAAAGCTACACTGCATGCAGCTGTATGGAAGAAGAAGTCATCAGTGGTATTAAACAACAGTGGACAGTGCAAGCCTTAAAGTTAGCCAGCAAGGCCAATTGAGCCAACAGGCGCAATGGTAGCATGTCTGTTAAGGGGAAATAACCACTATAAATGAGCTGGAGGCCTGCTGCACAGGAGGGAATACATGCCCAGTACTAAAAATCCTAATCAAAAGCCTATGATGGGGGAGGTAATGAGCCTTAGAGGTGTAGTGCCTGCTCTTGTCTGGCTAAATGCATGTAGTATACTCAGCAAAGCATCCTATAAGCACTTGTCTTAATGTTCACACCCATAAATTAATGCTATTCTCACTTTTGGTTAGAGAACCTTCTCTTTTCAGACGGCAGTGACCTCTGGGATGACTCCAAAGGCACCATATTGCTGAGAAGTGACAGGAGTGTTGTTAGGAGCAATAATTAAAAGTAAAAATGGGAAAAGCAGAGATTCACTTCCGGTTAAGATGGCAGTATAGGTACCACACCAAAGCAGCCTAGTGGGGAAGAAGCAAAAAAAAAAAAAAAAAAAAAAAAAACAGCAAAATACACACTTTTACTAAAAAGTGAGGTATATAGGAAATTGGAACATCAGCGGAGAAGTAGGAGAGATTCAGAGCATCCAGAGCCTGCATGGGCCGGCAGAAGCTGTTCCAGCAGGTCCATACCTGAGACCACAGCAGAGGCACACCAGCCAGCTGGCAGGCTCAGCTTGAACATCAGGAAAAGCCAGGCGAGGGGATCTTCCACTCACACCAGAGCTCTCCGCAAACTCAAGAAACGTGAAGGGAGAATGGCAGTGAACAACGGAGGAGCAGATCACAAGGTAGAAGAACACGTGGAATAGCAGGCAAACTAGAGCAGCATCGGCTCCCTCCCCCTCCCCCTCCCCCACCACCAGTGGGCGAACACAGCAGCAGTCCAGGGACCTGGTCACACCTACTTGAACTGACAGTGCACCAAAGAGGGACCCAATCAAGAGCGCAGCTGAGACCAAAATCATCCCAAAAGGTAACCGTGATTACACCAGGTCAGTACCCGCCTAATAAACCTGGTATATAGGCCTGAACCAGAAGTGCTAATTGCACCTTCCATATCAGGATAAATTATATGTTAAATTGGATGGAAGGTCAAATTTGCCATTCTTAAATAAGCTGTATTTTGTGCTTGTTATTTGTTGCTTCTTGAATTATAGTGGCTTTGTTTACTCTTCTGTTATACATTAGGGAACGGTCTCACCTGGTCACAGGCTGACTTGAAACCCTCTACAGAACAGAAATCTTAACTGCTTTGTTGTCAGGATTAAGGGAGTGGGTGAGGCACCACACAGCCTAAGGGACAGACAGAGGATCTGGTTGTCATAATACCTACTCTTGGATAAATACACTGTGCTGTTTTTCATTGAAAGTGTACATTGTTTAGTTAAATTTTAGAAACTAACTGTATTTGGTTCCACTCAGCCTACTTGAATACTCTCATAGCAGGCAAACCCAACACCGAGAGTCACTTTTGTAGATACTCTGAGAGTCTTGAGAGCCACACCTTGCGCCTTAAGCTCCTACCCTGAAGATATATAACATCAGATTGATTGATGCATCTCATAATACCCAGCTAACTGGAAAATCCAATCATTAAATAACCCAAGATGCAGAAATATATACATTATAACACAAGAAACACCAAAAATCAAGACAATATAAACCCACCAAAAAGTATTAATGCATCAGAAATGACCTCCAATGAGAACGAGTTAGAGGAAATGCCTGAGAAAGATTTCAAAAGAATGATTATAAATATGTTCAAAGAACTCAAAGAAGAAATCAAAGGAAGCAAAGAAGACACAGGACACCAATTTAATGAAATAAAGAGGTCAATACTAGACATAAAGAAGGAGACAGAAATAATAAAGAAAAACCAGCTATAATTACTAGCAATAAAGAACACAGTTAATGAAATAAAAAATTCTGTAGAAAATCTCACCAGTAGAATGGATGAAGGAGAGAACAGAATGTCTAAGCTAGAAGACCAGGTGGCAGATCTAATACAGTCCAACAAAGAGAAAGACAAACTAATAGAAAAGTATGAGTAGGAATATTAAGATACTTGGGACACTATGAAAAGATCAAACATAAGAATTCAGGGCATAGTAGAAGGAGAAGAATTTCACTCCAAAGGCATAGTAGGCATCTTCAACAAAACCATAGCAGAAAAATTCCTCCAAACTGGGAAAGAGGTGCCAATGCAGATACAGGAATCCTTTAGAACACCAGCCAGACAAAACCTGGAAAGAACCTCTCCTCACCATATTATAATCAAACTACCAAACACACAAACCAAAGAAAAAATATTGAAAGCAGTTAAAAGAGAAAAATCAAGTTACCTACAAAGGCAAGCCTATCAGGATTACAGCAGATTACTCAACACAAACTTTAAAAGCCAGAAGGGCGTGGAGTGATGTATTCCAAGTCCTGAAAGATAACAACTGTCAACCAAGGTTACTTTATCCTGCAAAGCTATCCATTAAAATAGATGGAGAAATAAGGACATTCCACCACAAAAGCAAGCTAAAGGAGTACTTGAAGACAAAACCAGCTCTACAGAAAATACTTGAAAGAATCCTCCATGCTGAAGAAAAAGAAAAGCACACATATAAGGAACCAGGAAAAAAAACAAACAATACTCAAATACTAGTTAACACAAGAGAGCAAAGGTGAGCTACTGGGGTTTTGTTCAGGAAGTCTTTTTCCATTCCTATATCATGGAAAGTACTTCCTAAATTTTCCTCCGGTAGTATTTGAGTTTCTGGTCTTATATTGAGGTCTTTGATCCATTTGGACTTGAGTGTACTGCATGGTGAAATGTGTGGATTAAGTTTCAGTTTCCTGCATATGGTTATCCAGTTTGTCCAGCACCATTTGTTGAAGATGCTCTCTTTTTTTCAGCCTACATTGTTCGGGCCTTTATCGAATATCAAGTAGCTATAGTTGCTTGACCCAAAGTCTGGGTCCTCAAGTCTATTCCATTGGTCTATACTCCTGTTTTTATGCCTGTACCATGCTGTTTTTATTGCTATGGCTTTGTAATATAGCTTTAGATCAGGTATGGTGATGCCTCCAGTGGTATTTCTTTTGCTGAGGATATGTTTGGATATGCGAGGCCTTCTGCCTTTCCATATGAAATTTGAGATCATTTTTTCTATCTCTGTGAAGAACACTGTAGGGATTTTAATTGGAATTGCATTAAATCTGCATATTGCCTTTGGTAGGATTGTCATCTTCACAATGTTAATTCTGCCTATCCAGGAGCATGGGAGATCTTTCCATTTTCTGAAGTCCTCCTCAATTTCTTTTTTGAGTGTTTTTATGTTTTCGTTGTATAGATCTTTCACTTCCTTGGTTAACGTTATTCCAAGGTATTTTTTTTGTTGTTGTTGCTATTGAAAATGGGACTATGTCCCTTCTTTCTTTCTCTGTATCTTTGTCATTTGCATATAGAAAGGCTACTGAACAAAACCCCAGTAGCTCACGATCTTAAACAGTCACTCAACCAATGGGATCACATGAAGCTGAAGAGTTTCTTTACAGACAAACATACAATAAGCAAAGCCAATAGATTACCCACAGAATGGGAGAAAATATTTGCGGGTTATCCAACTGATAGAGCCCTAATCTCTAGAATCTACAAAGAACTCAAAAATCTAAACAGTAAGAAGTCAAACACCCCACTCACAAAATGGGGCAAAGAGCTGAACAGGCAGTTCACAGAGGAAGAAATACAAATGGTAAGCACACACTTAAGAAAATGTTCATCATCCCTAATCATTAGAGAAATGCAAATTAAAACAACTATGAGATTCCACCTTACCCCAATAAGGATAGAAAGCATCAAAAATCAATTGAAAATAAATGCTGGCGAGGATGTGGATAAGTAGGAACACTCATGCACTGTTGGTGGGAATGTAGGATGGTACAACCACTTTGGAAAGCAATATGGAGACTCCTGAAAAAGCTGACTATAGAGATACCAAAAGACCCAGTTATTCCCTTACTGGGCATCTACCCTAAAACCTTCAAACCACAGGCTAGAGAGATTTGCTCAACCATGTTTGGAGCAGCTCAATTTGTAATAGCTAAGAGCTGGAATCAACCCAGATGTCCATCACTAGAAGAATGGATAACTAAGATGTGGTATATCTACACAATGGAATTCTATAAAGCAGTAAGAAAAAAATGACACAATAAAATTGAGGAAAAATGGTTGAACCTGGAACAGATCATTCTCAGTGAATTTACCCAATCACAGAAAAAAAAAAAATCGCCACATAGTCTCACTCATCTACAGGACCTAACCTGAATCTACCCAAAATACCTTACATACCCAGCAAGCATCTCAACCATGTTTATTGCTTCTCAATTCATAATAGCTGGGAAACGGAACCAGCCTAGATGTCCCTCAACTGATGAGTGGATAATGAAGATATGGCACATTTATACAATGGAGTTCTACTCAGCGGTAAAAAAAAAAAATGAAGTTATGAAATTTATAGGAAAATGAATGGATCTGGAAAGGATTATACTAAGTGAGGTAACCCAGGCACAGAAAGCCAAGTGCCACATGTTCTCTCTCTGATGTGGATCCTAGCTACAGATGATTGGGCTTCTGTGTGAGAAAGAAAAAACTCAGTAGCAGAGGCCAGTAAGCTAAAAAAGAGATATAAAGGGAAGAGAAAGGAAGGAGGGGTACTTAGTAGGATGGTATTGTATGTATATATAAGTAGAAGAATAGACTAATGGGGGTGAAAAGGCCCAAAGTGAGATTAGGGGAAGAGATTGAGTAAAGTAAAGGTGGAGGGAGGGCTAATCAAAATCTAAGAGGATATAAATAAATCATATGGAATCCTATGTTTTTGGACAATGGAACACTCAGGAGCCATAGATTGTTGCTAGAAAATTTTCAGTGCCAGGGATGGGATACTTTCCAGTGAGTTGTTGGCCAGGAAGGTCCCTGATTCCCCCAAAACATTATAGGCCATTGCCGAGGCCCTTGGTTTCCCACCAGGAATAGATTGTAAGACCCTATTGCTGAAGACTCCACATTTTTGGACTCCATATTTGGGCTGCAAGGCCACTGAGAAATCCTACTGGAACTGAGCTGATAACCTCCTCCATGTAGATCAGCTGACAGAAAGCTGGAAGAAGCCATTCTGCATGCAGTTCAAGGGGAGAGAGAGAAATCACCAGTGAAGATACTCAACAGTGGACACTGCAAGCTTTATATTTTGCCAGCCAGGCCGAATGAGCCAACGGGTGCAATAGTGGCACATCTGTCATGGTGGAAACCAACTGCCCTCTAATTGGAGTGGAGGCCTATTCCATGGGAGGGAATACATCCCTGATACTGAAAACTTAAAACAGGGGTAGTCATGAGCCCTAGGGGTGTAATATCTGCTGATGTCTGGATAAGTGTATATACTATGCTTATCAAACTGCCCAGTAAGCACTTCTCTTAATATTCATACCCTTATATTATGCTACTCTCACTTTGGGTAGAGAATCTTCTCTTTTCAGATGACAGTGACCTTGGGATGACTCAGAAGGTATCATAGTGCTGGAAAGAAGTGACTGGAGTACTGAGTAACATCTCGATCACACCTTCCAAGGCTCAGGGTCTAATGCGGAAGAGGTGGCGGAAAGAATGTAAGAGCCAAAGGAAGGGTAGGACTCCTTACAACATGCTCCCTCCAGACATAAAATGGCCTCCATATCCATGACCTCATAGTGCCTGACACTACCTACACAAGACCATCATAAGAGGAGGGAAAGATCATGACATCAAAATAAAAGAGAGACTGATTGAGATGGGGAGGGGATATGATGGAGAATGGAATTTCAAAGGGGAAAGTGTGGGGGGGTATTACCAAGGGATGTTTTTTATAATAATGGAAAATGTTAATAAAAATTGAGAAAAAAAAAAGAAGTAGAAATGGGGCACTCACTCAGCAGTGACAAGGTCACCATGGCAACCAGGGGCCAAGGCCAGAGAGTGTGCTGATATGCAAAGGAGCTAACCCTAAGGTGGCTATCTGTAGCCTGGATGACTGAAGAAAAAATGGGTATAAGAATTCCAGCAAAGACTCAGGAAATTGTCACTCAACTCAGAGAGGCAGACTCCATGTCTCTCTTTCTGTGTTGACACCCGCCGTGAGGAGAAACAGCAGCCCATGGGACCCCTTGGCAGCCTGATATGGAGAGGAGCAAGGGCTGGCCCAGAAGTTGCTGCCTGTGGACCAAGTGGAGTCTCTGGTGAGTGCCCCAGGGGGTTAAGGCCAGGGGCTACGATAGTTGAGAGGATAAGGAAAAGGGAGTTGACTTAATTAACATGTGTGAATAGTGAATAAAGTGAATAAAGTATGTAAATTGAATCTACATAATCACCTCTTGACTAATGAGTTTCATGCTGGGGACAACTGTTCAGCACTGAAACATCTCTATCACACCTTCCAAGGTTCAGGGTCCATTGCATAAGAGGTGGTGCAAAGAATGTATGAGCCAAAGGAAGGGTAGGACTGCTTACAATGCACTCTTCCAGACACAAAATGGCCCTGATATCCATGACCTCACAGTGCCTGGTATTACCTACACAAGACCTTCATAAGAGGAGGAGAAGATGATGACATTAAAATAGAACAGAGTCTTAACTGAGAAGGAGAGGGAGGAGATATGATGGGGAGCACATTTGTGAAGGGAAAAGTGGGGGAAGGGAGGGAATTATCATGGTTATTGTCTATAATTATGGAAGCTGTCAATTGAAAGTTTTGTGGTTTTTTTTTTAAAGAAAAGAATCCCACTTATGATACCACCAAAATGAAAAAAAAAAAAAAAAACTTGGGGATAAAGTTAATCAAGAAAGTAAAAGACTTGTACATGGAAAACATCAGATACTGATGGAAGAAATTAAAGGCGAAACACATAAGCGGAAAGATAGCCTATGTTCACAGGTTTTAGGCAATATTAAATGGTCCAGATTACTCAAAGCAATCAATAGATTCAAAGTTATCCCATGAAAACTCTCCTCCTTTGAATAATCATCTCAGAAATTAAGTCCTATAGCTTATTGAAGAGGTTTTCATTTTTTAATATTTCATTTTAATTTCTATTTCAGTGTATTAAGATTCATGAATTTTTATAATTTCTAGTCTGATGGTAATGTCATGCACTGTATTTTTAATCCAGGTTAATGTTGGCTATCACTTATATTTTCTAACTCTCTAAATTAGAATAAATATGACACAGTTTAGATACCAATGCCTTTGCTAATTGTAATATCTATATCAGTTTTGATGGCTTGATTTTTCTTCCATTTGTAGATCTTGTTTTTCTGCCACCCTATGTGTCTGATAATTTTTTATTGGATGCTAGATACTGTGAGTTTTAGCTTCTTCTGTGCTGGACATTTGTTAATATTCCTGTAAATACTCTGGAGCAGTATACTGGGATGTGGTTCAATTACCTGGAAATTGATTGTCTCAGATTTTGCTTTTATAGTATATTTGGTAGGTTCGAAGCAATTTTGTATTTTTGTGTGTGTGAGTTAGTGAGAGTGAGAGAGAAAAATTGGTGCACCAGGGCCTCTAGCCACTACCTTTGTGTGCATGTGTCACCTTGTGCGTCTGGTTTACGTGGCTTTTGGCGAGTCAATCTGGGTTCTTAGGCTTCACAGGCAAGTGCCTTAACTGCTAAGCCATCTCTTCAGCTTACAGTTTTATTCTGTAGTTAATAATCCCCATTACTGAAGGAAATTTTCCCTGAGCATTAGTTCCAGTGTCATATTCTTTGAGTTGTTCCTGTGGCTGATGTGAAAAGGCACTCTTCCCAATCCCATGTCCCTGACTGTCACTGTTACTTTTCCTCTGTGTGTGTGATTTCCCCATACTCAGGGTGTTTTCTAGTACATGTACACGAATTAGTCCCTGATGAAGGCTCTGCAGATGTGCTTTCTGAACAGGTGCCTCCTCTCTAGTACTCTGTCCTAGGTTTTCTTGGCCTCTCAGCTCCATCTACTCACTTTAGTGTGTTAACTTAGGTTCCACCCTGGGGCACATGACCTGCAAAGTAAGCTGGAGAGACCATGGGCCTAACTTTGTTTCTCACTTTCCAGTGGTAACTGTTCTGTAGTGGCTAATACCCAGCGTCTTGAGTGATGCTATTTCATCTGTTTTGTCTTATATATTTGGTTGTCTACGGAAAGAAAGAAAATCAGTCCCCAGAGCCAGGCGTGGTTGTCCACACCTTTAATCCCAGCACTCAGGAAGCAGAGGTAGGAGGATCACCATGAGTTTGAGGCTAGCCTGAGAGTACATAGTGCATTCCAGGCCAGCCTGGGCTAGAGGGAGACCCTACCTTGAAAAAAAACAAAACAAAACAAAACAAAAACAGAAAATCAGTCCCTGTGTGGTAGTTACTTTCTCACTGCTGGGACAAAATACCTAACAAAGTCAGTTTAAGGGCTGGGGAGACGGCTTAGCGGTTAAAGCACTTGTCTGTGAAGCCTGGGGACCCAGGTTTGATTCCCTAGTATCCATGTAAGCTAGATATACATGGTGGTGCATGCATCTAGAGTTTATTTGTAGTGGCTAAAGGTTCTGGTGTTCCCATTCTCTCGCTAATAAATAAAAATTATTTTTAAAAAATCAGCTTAAAGGAGTTAGGGTTTATTTCAGTTTATAGTTCCAGGTTACAGTCTGCCATTGTCGGACATAGGCAGGGCCCTGGGTTAAAGCAAACCTAAGCTGTCTGACACGATGGCCCCAGGCTATGGAGGGGTTGCAGCAGCCTGAACTGCTGCTGGTCATATCTTGGGAACAGACCAGCAGGGGAGCTCCTCCCCCATTCTCAGGGGTTGCAGTGAGCCAGGATCCTCCCCCCCATTCTTGGGGGTCGAAGTGAGCCTGGACCCCCCCAAAAAATATCTCAGACCCGAGACAGGCAGGAAGCCCACTCCCTCTCCAAGCACAAGATACTTGGACATTCAGATAAGACTTAGGCTTTGCCCATAACCCTGTGGCCTTTAGCCAGTTGCCTAGAAAACTCCTTATATGGTATCAGCCAGTACCTTTGCATACCTTCCCTTTGCCATTGCCTATGTGCTGGAATGAATATCCCCATATTAGGCATAGGCTAGCAACCTTTAAACCTACCAATCCCCTTGGCGTCTTCTTCCCACGTCAACTACTTATAAATCCATTTCGCTGACAATAAACCAAGAGCTGTTCACTGAAACTGTCTCTGGAAAGTCTTTACTTTCATACTAAGGTTGCCTGGGATGAGGGACCGCAGCTGGCCCAAGGACACAGGAACCCACATATCATGACCTAGAAGGAACAGCTGCTGGAGCTTGAAGCACAGCTGGTCACATTCAGCCCACAATGAGGAGGAAGAGAGTAGAGTGATAAGTGATAAATTCTGATGCTTAGCCAGCTCTCTCATTTTTTGTATAGTCCAGAGCCCTGAGTTATGATTTGTGTTGGAGGAAACTCATGCTTGGTACTGAGAACCCAGTCAAAAACCTATGGCTTGAAAAGTCATCGGCCCACTGTTCTTTGGCCAAATCAAGACATCATGTCTATCAATAAGCCTTCTAAATGTACGTATATTTGTGACTTCTGATTAATACCATTCTTGGTTTTGGTTAGAGAAACTTCTTTTTATAGATGGTGGTAAATATCAGGCTTTACATGGGTACTGGGGAATTGAACCCTGGGCTGTGAGGCTTTGCAACCACTGAACAATCTCTCTAGTCCAAAATTTCCTCTTTTAAAGAATACATCTTTCAGATCACTTTGATTAAAAACAAAAACAAAAAACCTCAGTACCCTTGTGAATAGTATTAGAATGTACCAGTTAATCCCATGTGCTTACTGAGTTAGTAATGATTACCATCATTCATCCCAAGATGATGTGTATCTCTCAGTTAAACTTAAAGTTTTTTGTGCTTTCAAAACATTACTTTTTTCCTACAGCTTCCATGTTTTCTTATCACTTGAGGTCTGGGCAACTTTTAAGGCAAAGCAAAAGGAAAGAATACATTTGTGCTTCAAATGTAAGAGTCACAAAATGAATACAGTAATTTTACTGGAATATTGTTAGAGACCGAGACCGAAACTGCAGCTTGTGAAAATGACCATTACAGGAACACTGTGCACTTTTGCTCACTGGCCATACATCTGGAACGATAAGGCTCAGTAACTGTTACATGATAACCATCTATGACGAGAGAAGCCGTGAACTGTTACGGGAACTTACACAATACCTGATCCCCCCGCCCTCTATCCCCTTTTTGCTTCCTCCTTCTGTTATGCTTAAAAACTGATGTTTGAAGCTCAATAAAGAGACCTTGACAACTCTTTGCTTGGTCTCGTTCCTTCTTTCTCACCCATCTTTACACAGGCCTGGTCCCCCTCGCGCTCCCCGAATAACTGAGTCCTGCTGGACGGGACAAATGGCGCCCAACGTGGGGCTCGAGGTACAGACCATTCGCCGGACGGACCATACATTTCAGCGTCCCGGGACATCATTGCCGATTGCGGCTTCGATTTGAGAACGTCCTCACCGCTCATGAAGTGACGGATCTCTGGTGAGTAGCTTCATCCGTCACATCAAAGATGGGTCATTCTATTTCTAAAGAGGCACTCTTTATTAAGGATATTAAGGCCTCTCTCAGGGAAAGAGGAATTAGAGTATCAAAAAAGGAATTGTCACAGTTTTTTATGTTTATTTCTGATGTTTGTCCATGGATTGTTATTAATGGTCCTAGTATTCACCCGTATACTTGGGCAAAAGTAGGTCGAGAAGTTAACAAGTTGTTACATAAGGAGGGTCCTGACGCTGTCCCTCACCATGCTTTCACTTATTGGAATGTTATTAATAGCCTTCTGCATGGCTCTCATTCTACCAAAATTCTGTTGTCTGCAGAAGAATTTCTCAAACCTCTTTCTCGCGCTGCTTCTGATATCTCCCTCAAATCAAAAGATAAAAATCCCTCTGCGCCTGCTGAACCTCTCGCTGACTCTCCCTTCATAGAACTACAATCTGCCACATTAGCTTCTGTCTCTGACCTCTGTAGGGCACTTCAGGATAAAAAACTTCAGCTGCAGCTTCTCCAGGAACTTGATTCTGTCACAAAAGAACTTGCTGCCTTTTCTAATCCTTCCTCTGACAGCCGTAGGTGCAAAACAGAAGCAGACCCACACACCCGCAATAGTGGCCTTCTTGCTTTTCCTGTTATGGTGCACTGAATTTAATGAAAACTGCTCTGACTTTGCTCGCCATAATTTACAAAAGGCTGTTTCTAAAAACTGGACAAAACAAAAATTGTTGGGGGAACATCCCTACGATTCCAACAAACGGCAAGCACGCTACCCCCCTGGACTTTTAGCCCCAATACAACAGGCAGGCCTTGCCGCCTGGCGGCGCCTCCCTCCTAAAGGGGCCGCCACCGCCTCCCTGGCTAATATTAGACAGGGTCCAAAAGAGCCTTACAGAGACTTTATTAGTAGACTTAATGAAACTGCTGAGCGCCTTTTAGGTGTTGGGGAAACCAACAGCCCCTTTATCAAACACCTGGCCTTTGAGAATGCTAATCCTGCTTGTCAGTCTGTTCTCCACTCTCACAAGCGGGAGACCATATCTGATTATATCAAGTTATGTGCAGGCGTGGGCTCCTCCCACACCATGGGCTTAGCAATTGGAGCTGCTCTCTGTTCTGCTGGTCTCACTCAGGGTACGAAAACATGTTATAATTGTAAACAACCTGGACACTTCTCTCGTGAATGCACCGCTCCTAAACAGCTCTCTGCTTCTTTCACAAATGAATATGGTTCTTTGTAGCCCCAATAGTGTTGTCACTTCCCAAATGCTTAGTCAGGGTTTTATTCCAGGGAAAGGACTTGAAAAAAATTTACAAGGCATAACAGAGCCCATTTCTCCTCCCCCAAAACTCGATCGCTCTGGCCTTGGGTATGCCCCTGAGTCTTCTTTTCCCTAGCGGCCGTTGCCATCCCTGCACCCCATGCTGATAAAATTACTTGGAAAACCCAAAGCCCTGTATGGGTTGACCAATGGCCACTTTCACATGAGAAAACAGAGGCTGCAATGTCGTTAGTGCAGGAACAACTTGCCGCTGGCCACATCGAACCTTCTACCACCCCCTGGAACTCCCCTATTTTTGTCATTCGGAAAAAATCTGGCAAATGGCGCTTGCTACAGGATCTTAGAGCTGTTAATAAAGCCATGGTCCCCATGGGGGCACTCCAACCAGGACTTCCTTCCCCGGTGGCCATTCCCTATGGTTCCTTCAAAATAGTTATTGATCTAAAGGATTGCTTTTTTACCATCCCTCTACACCCTGAGGATAGGCCCTGCTTTGCCTTCAGCATCCCACAAGTAAATTTTCGTGGCCCTATGCCTCGCTTTCAATGGAAGGTTTTACCCCAAGGTATGGCTAACAGCCCCACCCTCTGTCAAAAGTTTGTGGCCATGGCCATTGACCCCCTCAGGGAGACTTTTCCCTCTGTCTACATTCTTCATTACATGGATGGCATTCTTTTAGCTGCCTGTGACCAGAACCTGCTTTTCTCCTGCCTCCAGCACTTACTGTCCAATTTGCAATCATATGGGCCTCGTTGGCTCCCAGAACGTCTAGTTCGTCAATGGACACCACCCTCACCCCTTAAAAATTCACCCTCTCCCAGGGAAGGCTCCCCACCCCCCTGAGGATTTGTCCTTTCCTTTTCAGGACTATGGCTGCCCTGCCTTCATTGGCCTCTTGCTCCTGGCATCTGGATTGATCACCACTGACCATCGACCCATGAATTTCACCTGGACCGTGCTCAGTGAAGTGGGTGATGTGAACTGGGCCCACTCTATGGTTTCTCAGACATCCCCTGGCCAACTTTGGAAGTGGACGTCTGAAAATTAACACTAGGAGCTGATTGGGGAACACCTGATTCCTTCATCCCACAACTTAAAGCACTCGAGTTACAGGACTCTAGCACAGACCTGGGATGCAACACTACTGTAAGGAGGGCTGCCCTTGCCTTGTCTAAAGGATTCTATGTCTGCCCTGGGAATCATCGAAACCGTGCTCTTGCTAGGACATGTGGGTTTGACTCGGACTTCTTTTGTAAAGCCTGGGGTTGTGAGACCACCGGTGACACCTATTGGAAACCTTCCTCTTCATGGGACTTTATTGAGGTGGATTCCGCCCTTGCCAAGAATCCTGTCTCCGTCCACTACCATCGCTTGGAACTTCACGAAGAAGACTCTTGTGAACATCCCCTAGGTGCCCCTCAGGGTGCTCCTAAGTTAGATTTCTCAGTCCTGGCCACAGAGCGTCGTTCCTCCTGGTTTGGCAAATTGCTCAAACGATAAAACAAAACAGTGTTCCCAAATCTTTGGGTGTTTTGGGCATTCTCCTTGCTCAGTTATCTGGTTCATGGGTCCTTTCCTTCCTTTACTCCTTAAACTCACATATATGATTCCCTCCTACAAAGGAGCTGCTTAGGCGCCAGACCTGTGCATACTGACTCACCCCAATGAGTAAAGTATGGGCACCGACATGGGTGCGAGGCAAAGCACCGCAAGGGAAGGTCCCCAATCTGACCATTTCTGGATTCCCTGAGAGTAACACCTGATTTGCAAGGAGGTTGGTACCATAGTACATGTCATCGCAATGTCGGCCCTGCCTCCCCTCCCCAAAAGTGGTACCAAGGGCCCAAATTGTGGGTGGTTCAAAGCCCACGGGAGGAATCAGATCCCTGCTCCCCCAGTCAGGTTATAAGCCCACCAGGGTATCCTGGTCCATCGGAATCAATAATACAAAAAAGGGGGAAATGTTAGAGACCGAGACCGAAACTGCAGCTTGTGAAAATGACCATTACAGGAACACTGTACACTTTTGCTCACTGGCCATACATCTGGAACGATAAGGCTCAGTAACTGTTACATGATAACCATCTATGACGAGAGAAGCCGTGAACTGTTACGGGAACTTACACAATACCTGATCCCCCCGCCCTCTATCCCCTTTTTGCTTCCTCCTTCTGTTATGCTTAAAAACTGATGTTTGAAGCTCAATAAAGAGACCTTGACAACTCTTTGCTTGGTCTCGTTCCTTCTTTCTCACCCATCTTTACACAGGCCTGGTCCCCCTCGCGCTCCCCGAATAACTGAGTCCTGCTGGACGGGACAGAATATCTGTTTTGTTCAGTAGTATTTTAAAATATTTCATAGCAAAACAAGCATGTCTGATAGAAAGCTGATGAGTTTTTAAGCTGGAAAAGATGAAATTATGTACTGTATCTCTGCTCTCCCCTTGTCTTAGCAACTCTTAGAGAGGCAGCTTGCTTGCTGTTCAAGTGTGAACTGTGGATCCAAACTCCTTGGGTTCAAATCCCAACCCCACCACTTACTAGCTGTTTACAATTATGGAATGTAACCTAATGTGTTCCAGCCTGAGTCTCCTTGTCTATAGAATAAATATCATGTTATAGTATTATTACAAAAACTATTATAAGACTGCTTGTAAAGCACTTAGGACAATTCCAGTTTGTGCCAACCTTTCTTTTTTCCTGTGTCTGGCACATATTAAAGATACGCGCGTTCTTTAAATAAATCTTCCAATTAGAAGTGGAAAGTCTTTGAAAGGAGAAATTACTTCTTTCTCTTCTCTCTCCTTCATTCTGTCTGCCTCCGACTTACTTAACATTTACTGGACACCAAGCACTATTTTAGGACAATTATATTTGAATTAGAAAAGTACCATCCTTATCGTCTTGTAATAAGTCAATTACCTGAGTGAGCTATTACTACCTAACAAGGTGGAGGAAGAGAAAAGCGGAAGTGCAACTAGTATGTGCTTGTCGTTCCTCTCTGTCTCCCTCTCTTTTCTTCCCCTCCCTTGCCTCTCGAAGGAAACAAGCTAAGAGACTTGCTAGTCAAACCACAGAAAAAAATAGCATTTTTTTTTTTTAATTAGAAAAGTTGGGGGGGGAAAAAAAGTCGGAGATTCTGTCAGTGAATCAGCTGCCACCAACTCCAGCCAGCAGGGGGCAGCTGTGTCCAGCCACATAAACCATACTTTCAGCTCTCCAACACTACACAAGAGACTTCCAACATGACATGTAGAATCTTTAAAATCTTACACTGTCCAGCCGATGCACAGAAAACAATGATTGTTGGTATTATCATACTACAACTGGAATAAGTTTCTATTGATTCTGACTGCTTTCCCAAAGATTGGTCTTGCCTCAGATCTCTAAGAAACCAATAATTTTGCCTTTATGGTCATCAAATATTGGAAAAAGGGTGGAGGGAAAAGAAACAAAACATTCTCTCTCAAGACACACAGCATCATCAGTTGGACAACTCTGGCTTGGAAAGTAACTTCTGCCCCAGCTCCAGCTTGATTTCTCTCCGTCCTGAACCCATCAGGTAGGGTACCTTCAACAACAGAGCCCTACCTTTCTGCCCTGGTGGGCAGCCAAGGCTCACTGCAATATCCTGTGTCATTCTGGGGATCTTAGAGGATTCCTTGACCAACAACTCGTTGGAAGGTATTCCGTGCCTGGCACTAAGCATAGCCACTCTATGTGTCTGGCTTTACGTGTGTACAAGGGAATGGAACCAAGTCATCAGGCCTTGCAAGCAAGCATCCTTGACTACTGAGCAATCTCTCAAGCTCTTAATTTTTTTAAATATATTTAGTTATTTATGAGGTAGAAACAGAAATAAAGAGGCAGACAGGGAAAAGAGTGTAAGTATGGACACACCACAGCCTCCTACTAATGGAAATTAATACAGATATATGTACCACTTCATATATCTGGCTTTGTGTGGTTACTGAGGAATTGACCCAGGCTGCCAGGCTTTGCAAGAATGTGACTTTACCCACTGAACCATCCCTCCTGCCTGCAGACCTTAATTTTTAAAATATATTTTATTTATTTATTTTATTTGAGAGAAAGAGGGAGAGAGAGGCAGAGAGAGGAGAGAGAAAGAACAGGCATGCCAGGGCCTCCAGCCACTGCAAACAAACTCTGGATGCTTGTGCCTGTTAGGTCAGGACAAAATGGAGTCACCCAGGACAGCAGGATGGCGACAGAGGAGTGATCCAGATTCCTCAAGAAATTGTCCAGCCATTATCCCTGCCCTGTCTAACAAGGCTCCAGGTCTAGATTTACTGCCCCTTTATCTCTCACAGGGTCACTTCTGGTCTCACCCTATGGCTACTGTAAAGAACAGAGAGTCACTGCCCCAGTGAAGAAATTCCTTCCCTTCCTCACCTTCCCCCAACTGAAGAGTCTATAAAGCCCACTAGCTGTAACCCCAAGCTGACTGCTCCACTCCTGAGAGTCAGTTCTGGCAGCTTGTGTTTTTTCCGAAATAAAAACTTCCATCTTTGCCTCAGAGTGGTCTCCATGGTCCTTGGTCACTCCTGAACCTTACAGCGCCCCCTTGTGCATGTGGCTTACATGGGTCCTGGAAAGTCAAACTGGGATCCTTTGGCTTTTCAGGCAAATGCCTTAACTGCTAAGCCTTTTCACCAGCCCCCGAGACCTTAATTTTTAATTTTGGTAAAAATTGAACTCACTCTGTAGCCCAGATTGGTCTAAAATTCACAGCAGTCCTCCTACCTCATCCTCATGAGTCCTGGGATTAAAGGTATAAGGTAGTACAGGATCATGACTGGACCCCCATCATTCATGACAACCTGTTGATGGGCCCAATATTATACAGGTTTTGTGCTGATAACTACAGCTGTTATGGGGTCATGAATATAATGACCATTTTACGTCTGAGAGTCAGCATTTCAAAGCACTCTGCCCCATCCTCTGGCTCTTACATTCTTTCTACCACCTCCTCTAATATAGTACCTGAGCCACTGGGAGGGAGGTTTATGTCTCCCCAGCAGTCACTGATATCTGAAAAGAGAGTCTTTTCTAACAAAAAGAGCAGCACTAATAAATGAGCATAAGTATTTAAACGGCAGTTTGGTGGGCATAACATATCCAAATAGCCAAGCAACAGTAGTAACTTGCCCCTAGGGTTTGTGACCCTCCCAGCCATAGGCCTTTAACTATGTTTTCTGAATCAGGCTGGAATTCCTTCCCATGGAACAGACCTCAAATCAAATGAGAGATCAGCTGGCTACTGCCATAACAGACATGCCACTTTAGCACTAGTGAGTGCATCTTACCTTGGTGACTAGTTGAGTAGCTTGCCCCTCCAGCAGGCTGCATAGCTCTTTCCAGCATTATGATTGCTAGTCAGCAGGGAGGAAGCTTCCAGCTCAGTTCTAGTTTGATTTCTCAGTGTTCTGAAACTGAAGCATGTGGTGTCATCAGCAATAGGTCTTACCATCTAGATCTGGTGGGTAACACAGAGCCTTGGCAATAGCCTGTACTGTTTGGGAGATATCAGGGAACTCACTGACCAACACCTCACTGGGAGGTGTCCCAACATGTGTAAAATCTATTTTGATAATAACCATCCTCATTACCCTCTCTTATCTCCCTCCCACCAAACACCTTCTTCTTCCCAATTAATCCCCTGCCTTCTTTCATGTCTGGGATTTTTTGTTTGTTTTGTTTTTCCTTGCTCTAGTCCAGGCTGACCTGGAATGCACTATGTAGTCTTAGAATGGCCTCAAACTCACAGCTAGGACTAAAGGCATACATCACCATGCCTTTCTCCATGTCTTTTTTGTGTGTGACGTACTAAGTTAAATGAGGGTTGCTTGCATGAACAGCGGTAGAGGGTTATTAACTGGAGTATGGACAACTAACCAGTATCTACACCACTGAAGAACATGACACGCCTTCTTCCAGCAACCATTAATTACCAATAACTATTCTGGGAGGAATGAGGCCTTGTGAACCTCTTCCCCATTCATGATTGAATGTTGATGAGATCAATCTTATCCAGGAAACTCTAGCTGCTGTGAGTTCCTGAGTGTAATGTATATATCATATCCAAAAGAAAGTACTCCACAGTACTCCTCCCTATTCTCCAGATCTTATATTCGTTCTGTCCTCTCTTCTGCCATGTGTCCCAAGTCTTAAAGAGGATGACAGAGATGTCCTACATAGGGCTGGGCACACAATAGTCACAGTCTCAGCCAGCTGTGCAGATCTGCATTAAGCTCTGCCCACTGCGAAAAGAAACTTCTGTGATCAAGACTGAGAGCAGCATTAATGTATGGGTATATTTAGAAAGCAATTTGATAACCCATCCATTTAACATAAGAACAGTAATAGGTTCCTCCTTAGGGCCTATGACCTCCCTAGCCATGGACTTTCAATCAGGTTTACAGTACCTAGCATGAATTCTCCCCTGTAGGACAAGGCTCAAATCCAATCAGGGATCAGTGGATTACCACGATTACAGGCATGCTACTATGGCATGAGTGAGTGTGCACATATTGCTTGGCAAGTTGGTTGTAGAACACACAAGGTCCACCATTGCATTAAGACTGTTTTTGACTGTTCTCTGCCAGCAACCTGCATAGCATCTCCCATCACTGTGAAAACTAGCCAAAACAGACAAAGCTTCTAGCTCAGTTCCAGTTTGATTTCTCTGTGCCCTTAAACCAAAGTGCATGGTATCTTTGGCAATAGAAATTTACATTCTAGATTTGGTGGGCAATCAAATGCAATGACAATAGTCTATATTGTTTTAGGGGCAACAGTGAAAGGAATCTCATCCTTAGCAATGGGACTTTTTGATTAATAACCTATGACTTCTGGTAGCAGCTTTATTCATCCATGTAGGGACATTTGTTCAAACTCTTTTATATTTTAATTAGATTATAAAATAGATTTCCACAAGGCTTTTTCATATGTCATTATATGGCCTCAAACTCACAGCTGGGATTAAAGGCGTGCATCATCATGCCTGGCTTCATATCTTTTTCATGTATGACCCACTAAGTTAAATGAGGGTTGTTTTCATGAACAAGAGAAGAGGGTTAATAAAAACCCTCCATTCCCCTTGCCCCTTCTGTGCTTAAACCTACCACTCACTGGAAGTTCCCCCTTCTATTTTCATATCACACACCCCTGCCAAAGAAATCTCTTTTCACCCTCTCCTCATGGAAACTTTCTAGCTTTCTGAAACCACAGACATTAACTCCAACATAACAATCTAAAAATCTGAAGCTGGGATCTGCATATGAGAGAGAATATATGGTATATATCTTTTGGGGATTGGGTTACCTCTTCCACTTCCACCTATTTCTCTGAAAATTTTATAATTTCATTTTTCTTTACTGCTGAACATAATAACTCCATTGTGTATATGTTCCATATCTTCATTACCCATTCATTGGTTGATGGACATCTAGATTGATACCATTTCCTAGCTATTATTATTATAGCAGAAATAAACATGAATGAGCATGTATCTCTATGGGAGAATGTGGAGTCCTTAAGGTATATGACCAGAGGTGGTATAGCTGGGTCATACGGTAGGTCTATTTCTAGCTTTTTGAGAAAGGCTTCACACTCATTTCCATAATGGCCACACGTTTGTATTTCCATCAACAGTGAGTATGTATGCCTTCCTCTTTCCCATACTCACACCAGCATTTGTTGTTGTCTCATCTCCTGAATGTGGATTAGTCTATGCAGTATTCCCTGTAGGGCTAGCTTAGTGCTCATGTAATTATACGGCTGGCTTTTATCATGAGAAGTTTTCAAAAATATTTATATATTGGACTGGAGAGACGGCTTACTAGTTAAGGCACTTGCCTGCAAAGCCAAAGAACCCAAGTTCAAGTCCCCAGTACCTAAGTAAAGCTAGATGCACAAGGTGGCACATGCATCTGGAGTTCATTTGCAGTGGCTAGAGGCCCTGGTATGCCTGTTCTCTATCTGCCTCTCCCTCTCTCATAATTAAATAAATAAATTTAAAAATATTTATTTATTTAGTTGCAAGGTGGGAGGAGAGGGTGTGTGTGGGTTCACCAGGTCATCTGACCACTATAGATGAACTCCAGATGCATGCATCACATTGTGCATCTGGTTTTATGCAGGAACTGGGAAATCAAACCTGGGCTGGCAGGCTTTGCAAACAGCACCTCCAACTGCTGAGCCATCTCCCCAGGCCTATCATGGAAAGTTTTTCTTTCCCCTTCTAGTATGAGTGATGATCTTGCTGGGTATTAGTAGCTTGTGTAGGCAGCCATCATCTTTTAAATTTGAAAATACTCCATTCTAAGCCCTGGGGGCCTTTAGAGCTGCTATTGAAAATCAGAGGTAATTCTGATGGGTTTACTTTTGTAAGTAATGAGCTATTTTCCTCTTATAGCTTTTAATACTGTCTGTTTTCTGTGATGAGGGGAATTTCTTCTGGTTCTATTTGGTGTTCTGTGTGCCTCTAGTACCTGGAAGGGCCTCTGTCTTATATGATTAAAATTTTTTCTTCAATAATTTAATTGGAAATATTCTCTATTCCCTTACCATTCTTGTATGCCCATGATCTGAATATTTGGTCTTTTTAAGGTTTCCCATATTTTCCTCATGGTTTAGTAGTTTTAAATTATTTATTTGTTTGTTTATAAGCAGAGAGAGATTGAGAGAAGAGAAACAGACAGAGAATGGGCACACCAGGACCTCCAGTTGCTGCAAATGAGCTCTAGACGCATATACCACTTTGTGCATCTGGTTTTACATGGATACTGGGGAAACTGACTCCCATAAACTGATAACCACACATGATAGAAAATAGAATGCATTCAGTCCAACTTTAAAAGTCCCCACAGTTTTTGTCAATCCTAATGATGTTCAAACATCCCCATAATCCAACGTCTTTTAACTGAGCCATAATACAAAAAAAAAAAATCCCCCCCAAACCCATAATGGAACAGAGTAAACATTCACACTACGAAAGATGGCATTAGGCATAGCAAAGAAATATTCAACCAATACAAGACTTAAACAAGGCAAACATCAAACTCTGTAGCTCCAAGGCCAACAACTCCAGTCAGTGACAAATCTCCAAGTCTGATAATTCTAACCAGGAGTTCCAATTCCACCCCTAAGCTACGCTATTCACAGTCCTGGAAAACTTGTTCCAGGACTGGCAGCTTTTTTAGCAGCCATCTTGTGGTCCCAGCATCTCCACTGGGTCTCCACTGCAACCCACAGTTCATCCTCACAGCTCCATTGGGTCTCCATGCAGGCATCCAGCAAACCTGCTACACACTGTTCATGGCTGCTTCCAAAACACAAGACCACGTTGCAAATTCAATGACCCCTCTTTCCTGAATTTCTTATACTCCATAATACCAGGTAGGGTGCCAATTTGTTAATCCAGGGGGGAATAAGGCAGACTTTGAAGAACAGGACACTCCTTGAGCACTCAGGCTCCTCCAAAAGAGTCTATATTCTTCTGTTGCCCCAGTGCAGGTCAGATGGCCCAATCTCAATGGTTGTAATCTCTCAAACAATTGCAGCTGAACAGGCAGCAGTTTCAGCCCAAAGATTTCATTTTTTTTTTCTGTGCCATATCCCTCTGCTCACACCAGTACATTTTTATGCAAAACCACCCTGCACAAGATCTCACGACACAGCCTTAACAGCAAGCCTCTGACACAAACTGCTTCTAGCCCAGTCCAGGCAAAGCTCTTTTTCACCCTCATAAGCCAAACCTCACAGTCCATAGTTCTTCCTGCATTCAGTTCTTTCAACTCTGACTAGAATAGCCCATCAAGCTGTACTTATAGCACTGCAAGGTGTCTCTTAGGCCAAGGTTTCATATCCTTCCACATTCCTCTTGAAAATCAGCTCCAAAGGCCAAAGTCACACAGTCAGGTGTCTAGCACCAATCCCAGACCTCAGTACCAACTATTGCTATTGCATTCAGCTTTGCATTACTGGCAGAAATCACCCAACCAAGAGCAGATTTGGGGGGAAAATGGTTTATTTTGGCTTATAGGCTCGAGGGGATGCTGCATGATGGCAGGGAAAATGATGAGCAGAGGGTGGACATCACTCCCTGACCAATATAAGGTAGACATTAACAACAGGACAGTGAGCCAAACACTGGCATGGGGAAACTGGCTATAACATCCATAAGCCTGCCCCAAACAATACACTGCATTCAGGAGACTTTAATTTCCAATAGCTATTAGCTGGGGAGACTAGTATTCAGAATACCTAAATTTATGGGGGACAACTGAATCAAACCACCACAGTCATCCAGTGCTTTTGGTTGCCACCAGATCTATAAGTAAGACCCTGTTGCTAAAGACACCATTTGCTTTAGCCATAGGATACTGAGAAATCAAGCTGAACCTGATTTGGAAGCTTCTTCCCTGATGACAAACTATCATCATGCTAGAAGGTGCTAATACAGGCTGCTGTGGTAGAAAGGTAAGATTGTTGTATCTTACCCAGCTATGGACCCTGCAATCTAAACAACTGACCAGCCAGGAAAGATATGCCCACTGGTGTAACAGTGGCATAACTGTTATGGGGGCATCCAACTGCACTGTGATTGGACTTAGGCCCATTTCAGGGAGAAAATTCATGCCACGTAATAAAAACCTAGTCAAAGGCTCTAAGTACTGTTGTTTGGCTAAATGGAAATGTTGTGCCCATCAAACTGCCCTCTAAATTTGTATTTTTATGCCCATATATAAGTGCTGATCTCACTTTTGGCCAGAGAAGCTTCTTTTTTATTATTTATTTGTATGTGTAGATGTGCCAAGGTCTTTTGCTGCTACAAATCAACACTAGATTCCTGTACCACTTTTTGTGTCTGGCTTATATGGGTTTCTTAGGACCTGAACCCTGGCAGATAGGATTTGCAAGTGCCTTTAATTACTGAGCTATTTTCCCAGTTCCTCCCCAGAGTTGTTTCTTTTTGAAGATGGCAGTGACTACTAAAGAGACTCAGAACTCATTAAAAGATTGAGAATAAGCAACTGTGCAATTCCTAGTGCTAAATGAGACATCTCTATCACCCCTTCCAGGATCAGGGGGACACTGTGGAAGAGGGGGTGGAAAAAATGACAGAGCCACAGCTTGAGGAGGAAAGCTTTGAGATGCTGTCTTGTAGACATGACATGATCACTGCACTCATGGCCTTAGAGTGGCTGGTATTTCCTGCACAACACCTGCATAGTATTAAGTGCAGCAACATTCCATCATCCATGATGGAAGAGGGCATGAGGTCCCCTTCCCTCCCCAAGGAGTTATTGGCATTAATGGTTACTTGGAGGAGCAGGAGACATTTTCTGCATTGGTTTAGCCATTGGTAGGTTGCATGTGCTCTTGTAAATAATCCCCCATGCATGCTCATATAAGCAACCCTAATTAAATTCAGTAGTTCTGTCTCTCTCATACACACACATGGAGAGGGGGGGAAGTAGAAGCAGGATTCTTTAGAAAGAAAAGGGGTAGAGTGGAAGGAAGGTGGGAAAGGGGCCAAAAAAGTCTGTGGGTGGTATTATGATCAAAATACATTATACACACTATAAAATTGTTAATATGATTTTTTATTTTTGGTTTTTCGAGGTAGGGTCTCACTGTGGCCCAGGCTAACCTGGAATTAACTATGTAGTCTCAGGGTGGCCTTGAACTCACAGTATTCCACCTATCTTTGCCTCCCGAGTACTGGGATTAAAGGCGTGCACCACCACACCAGGGTCTGTTAATACAAATTTTAAAAATCTTATTTGGGCTGGGGATATGGCTCAACAGTTACAGGTACTTGTTTGCAAAACCTACTGACCTGGATCCAATTCCTAAGCCACACACTAAGTTGGACAAGCTCCTGGTGTTCATTTGCAGCAGCAAGAGTCCCTGACACACATACATCCAACGCCTATGCAAATAAATTAAAAAAAATAAAAATACACTGATGGAGGGCTGGAGAGATGGCTTAGCACTTAAGTCACTTTTCAGCAAAGCCAAAAGACCCAGGTTAGATTCCCCAGTACCCACAGAAAGCCTGATTCACAAGTTAGCGCATGTTTGCAGTGGCTGGTGGCCTTGACACACCCATTCTCACAGTATCTACCTCTTTCTCTCTCCATTCATTCATCAGTGTTTAATGATTACCTAAGTGCCAGGGACTGTTCTAAGCACCAGGAAATAAAGGAGAAAAAAACAACAGTCATAAAAAATAAATATATGGAACTTTTACTGGGAAAACAACTGGTGAAGATGAAGAGGACGCGATAAACTGGAGGAGTTCTGTCGTTTGCTTCAAGTAAAATGAGGATCTGGGACCCAGGCAGTTTTCAGCGACGATTTACAGGAAAGTAACGGAGTACTCAGCAGCTCAATGAGCTAATGGCAGTTTTGCACTACTCTGCGAATGGTTTGCCATTTAGGTCTTCTGGGTTGGGGGGTGGGAAAAAAGTAGGAGCGAGCCGCCGGTTTAAGGTCGTGAGTCCTGAGGGACTCCAGGATGAATGGGCCAAGACAAATTAATTCAAAGGAAAGTCACTATTTATGCCAGAATAAAACGTGACACAAACATACGCAGAGATGCATCAAAGCGTCCAGAGACTCTCTTCAGGGATCTGCCACGGAAAGGGAAGCAAATCGCAGCACCTCAACTCCATCTCGGAGGACGCCGGGGGCGGGGCTGCGGACGCTCGGCCCAGCGGTCCCCGCCCAGTCGGCGCAGGCCCGGCTCAGGCCCGGCCCCGCCCCGCCCCGCCAGCAGCTCGCCTCCTGATTGGCCACGGCGGGGGCGGGGCCCCTCAGCCCCGGAAGTGCGGCTGACGTGTCCGAGCCGCGCTCGGAATTGTGGGCAAGTCGGCTAATGGCGTCGGCGAGTTTGGGGAGTTCTGAGAGCTGAGCGCCGAAGCCTGTGGCCCAGCTTGTCTGGGTGACGCCGGCTGTGGCCCCGGGGGGAAGGGCCCCCGCGGACGCCGGAGAGCGCTTGCGGGTCTTGTGGGCTCCTGGTCCCGCGCTGGCGGTGCCTCGCGGCACTACTGCGACTGCGGAGGCGTCTCGCCGAGGAACCGGCACCGCAGCCCGGACGCTTCGGGGTCGCAGCCCAGGCCCGGCGGAGTCCTTACGGGGACCGGTAGTCTCTGGTGCGGAAAGGGCCCCAGGGCTCCGAGTTTGCTGCTTGTCGTCCCCCCCGCGAGCTGACAGTGCCGGAGCTTGCTACTGCGGTTCGGAAATCGGCTCCGACCGTGGCGTGGGGGGGATCATGTCCGGCACCAACAGCCCCGAGGCGGTGAAGAAGCTGTTGGAGAATATGCAGAGTGACTTGCGGGCCTTGTCACTGGAGTGCAAGAAGAAATTCCCACCTGTCAAGGAGGTAAGCTGCGGGGCCCTGATCCCTCCCTCCGGGCCCCATTCCTGCCCTGATTGCATCCGGCCCTTCCTTAATCTTCGCAGGTGTAAGTCGGTGGGTGGTTCCACCAACGCTTTTTCTGGTCGCCCTTTGAGAGGTCCCGGGGCATTTGATTGCTCCCGAACTCCTGGTTAGGAATGAAGTTTGTGGAATGAGCCAATTCAGTGAATCTTAACCACTTGTGTCGGACGCACTTTTTTTTGGTCCTGGCTTTTTTTCATACTCAAACTTGGCCAAGTCAGAATTGTTTTTCTCGCTCCGAAAAATGAATGGTGATGAAATCTGTACTCCTCACCTATGTAGCCATTTGTATGTCATTCAGTGGGAAACATTTCTTTATTGGCGGGGGCCATTCAGCTTTACTCTCAATCTCCTGGAGTCTTAATAATCTATTTGGAACACCCAATTTATAGCAAATATTAAAGACCTACGGTAACTATTGTTAAACCTTGTGGTGAGCAGAACCGTGGTTTTTGACTTGTAGTCAAAGCAAATGCACCTGAATTTAAATGTAGCAATACAGCTTCCTGGAGCCTCAGGTTTTGTTTTTCAGCTGTATAATGGGGTAAAGCTGTAAAATAGGTGAAAAAAAATTTTTTTTAGATTAAAGTCATCACAGAAAAAGTACTACCAGAGAAGCTCAACTAAATATATACTTATTAAAAATCTCCAAATAAACCCGGCGTGGTGGCGCACGCCTTTAATCCCAGCACTCGGGAGGCAGAGGTAGGATTGCTGTGAGTTCGAGGCCACCCTGAGACTGCATAGTGAATTGCAGGTCAGCTTGGGCTAGAGTGAGACCCTACCTCGAGAAAACAAAAAACGAAACAAAAAATCTCCAAATACTGGGCTGGAGGGATGGCTTAGCGGTTAAGGCGCTTGCCCACGTAAGCCAGATGCACAAGAGGGCGCATGCATCTGGTGTTCGTTTTTAGTGGCTGGATGCCTTGAATCGCCCATTCTCTCTCAAAATGGATAACTAAAATTAAAAAAAAAAAGAATCCAAATATTGACTTGAAATGGTTGTCATTTAATTTGATAGCCATTGTCTTTTTCTATTAAAGTTTTATTAAATTTATTAGTTTTAAAATAACTTTCTTTGAAAAACTTTTTCTCACTTTCTGAAATATTTTAACGACATTATTGTAAAATTACCTAATTTTTATTCTTACATAATGTCACTTGGTGTATTTGCAATTTCATATATTGTTTGCCATAAAATTCAAGAGACTTCTTAATTTTAAGCTTGAAAAATATCTCACCCTTATTGTGATAAAGATTTTGTAATTAGACCTTGACCAGAAAAGTTTAGATATTAGGCTTCTAAGGAATTTCTACGTTTCTGTGCCTTGTTTCTATCATTCTTCAACAAAAAAATCCTTCTTCTTGTAGTTCTTTAATAAGTAAGCAAATACTACCCGGTGATGTAAACTTAATGTGCCACTTTGGGGGAGATACTGTGTTTGATTTCAGATAATTAATACTTTGGTGTTGATTTTCATTGTTGTCTCTAGATCACCTGTGTGTTTAATATTATAACAAGTAATTTTAAAGAATTTTAGGTATTTTTAGCCAGGCATGATGGGACTCAGGGGGCTGAGGCAGGAGGATTGTCATGAGTTTGAGGTCAGCCTGGGCTACAAAGTGAGACCCTGTCACAAAAAAGGGTATTTTAATTGTAAGAGAAATGCTGTCACGTAGAACATGCCATGTCCTATTTTTTCTTATTTTTTTTTGTTTATTTTTTATTTATTTGAGAGTGACAGAGAAAGAGGCAGATAGAGAGAGAGAATGGGCGCGTCAGGGCCTCCCAGCCACTCCAAACGAACTCCAGACACGGGTGCCCCCTTATGCATCTGGCTAATGTAGGTCCAGGGAATCAAGCCTCGAACCGGGGTCCTTAGACTTCACAGGCAAGTGCATAACCACTAAGCCATCTTTCCAGCCCCCACATCCTGTTTTTAATTTCAGCAATGATTTATAGAACTGACTGTTACCAGTTCTAATAATTTACATTAAAAATTCAGTTTCTTCATGTTCCAGGCCTTTGTGGGTGTTCAGTCAATTTTTTGTTGCTGGGACAAACACTGGCCCAGAAGCAGCTTTATGGGAGAAAAGGGTTTATTTTAGGCCTACAGAATCTAGGGGAAGTTCCATCAGGGCATAAGATAGTCCATGGGTGCATAGCAGAGAAACACCACCAAACAACCAGCAAACATGCAGACAGAACTCAAACTTACTCTGAATGTTTAGGGCTGGACTTAAAGATCTGCCCACAGTAACACACCTTCCAGCAGGCTGCTGGAGACTTAAGTTGTAAGCTTAATCAAAAATATCTTGGGGACTGGAGAGATGGAAGCCTAAGGACTCAGGTTCAACTCGCCAAAACCCATGTAAGCCAGATGCACAACGTGACGCAAGCGCACAAGGTGGTGTCTGGAGCTTGTTTGCAGTGGCTAAGGCTGTGACTCCCCAGTTCTCTCTCATAAATAATAATAATAATAAATAAATCTTGGGAGCGTGCTGGGAGCTGGAAGAGGCAGCGCGCTGATCTTCACAGGTGCCATTCCATCCTGTCTGGCCCATGTGCATTTGCTGTTGCCACAGTCCCAGGGCCCTGGTCCAGGTGAGTCTGATGGCAGTGGCACCTGGACCTAAGCTAGTCAGGATAGGCTTCTGGTGTCTTTTTTTTTTTTCCTCAGGTTTTTCTTGGCCTCCAGCATCTTGGCCCCACTGTGAAATGCCTGGTGACCCTCTCCGTAGGCAGGTACAACCTTACTAGAGCCTGAAACCTTTTAGTGGTTTTCCAGTGGTCATGTAGGCCCACATACCTGGGACCTTTGTGTTTTATCCAACAATCTTGATAACAGCTTTTGGTCTTTTTCTTTTAAATGCTTTTATTATTTTCGTTTTTTTAAATTTAAGTGTTTATTTTATTTGAGAGACAGAGAAAGAGGCAGATAGACAATGGCACGTCAGGGTCTGTAGCTGCCGCAAACAAACTCTAGATGCATGCGCCACCTTGTGCATCTGGCTTACGTGTGTCCTGGGGAGTTGAACCTGGGTCCTTTGGCTTTGCAGGCAAATGCCTTAACTGCCAAGCCATCTCTCCAGCTGTATTATTTTCTTTATTGTGGATATGACATCTTGCTGTGTTACTCAGGCTCTTTTCATACTTCGGGGTTCAAGTGGTGTATCTACCTCAGCTTCCCGTGTAGCGTGTAGCAATGTTTACGAGTGTCATCACTACATCTGCCTCAGCTTTTGGGGTCTTTGTGTTTTGCTTTTGTTTTGTTTTCAAGGATCTCACTGTAGCCCAAGCTGACCTGGAACTCACTCTGTAGTTCCAGGCTGTGGCCTCTATGATTTTGAGACCAGCCTGGACTACAGAGTGAGTTTCCGGTCAGCCTGGGCTAGAGGAGTGAGACCCTGTCTCAAAAACAAACAAACAAACAAACAAAAAGAAAACAACAGAAAGAAAGAAAGAAAGAAAGAAAGAAAGAAAGAAGTTGTGCATCCTTTACACCAGATACTCACTTCTTCTTTCTTTTCTTTTTTTTTGGGGGGGGCCCGTTGTTGAGGTAGGGTCTCACTCTAGCCCAGGCTGACCTAGAATTCACTATGTAGTCTCAGGATGGCCTCAAACTCATGGCTATCCTTTTACCTCTGCCTCCTGAGTGCTGAGATTAAAGGCGTGAGCCACCACACCCAGCCTCACTTCTTCTTCTTTTTTTTTTTTTAATATTTATGTATTTTAGAGAGAGAGGCAGAAAGAGAATGGGTGTGCCAGGGCCTCTAGCCACTACAAATGAACTCCAGATGCATGTGCCACCTTGTGCATCTGGCTTATGTGGCTACTGGGGAATCAAAGCTGGGTTCTTAGGCTTTGCAGGCAAGTGCCTTAACTGCTAAACCATCTCTCCAGCCCCCATATACTCACTTCTAAGTCTGTATTTTGATTAGAAGATTGTTCATAGCCCTATTCTTTCTGGAAATTTACAAACAACTAGAAGTCCTTTGCTAGGAGCTGTCTGGTTATATCAATAGCAAGAATGTTGTAATGGGTAAATTCATCTGCACTAAGTTGGGTTGATTCATGTGGATTTATTGATAATTTACAGTGTTCTAGTTAGAAGGGGCTCTAGACCTACTTGATGTGAACTTTTGTAGGGCTGGAGAGATGGCTCAGCACTTAAAGGCACTTGCTTGCAAAGCCTTATGGCCTGGGTTCAATTGCCCAGTACCCTTGTAAAGCCATATGCACGAACTGGTGCATGTGTCTGGAGTTTCTGTGCAATCAAAACGCACTGGCACACCCATACTCTTGTCTGTCTGCATGTCTCCCATCCTCTCAAATAAATATCTAAAAAACTATCCTGAGGGCTGGAGGGATGGCTTAGCGGCTAAGGCGTTTGCCTACAAAGCCAAAGGACTCAGGTTCAATTCCCAAGGACTCACGTTAGCCAGATACACAGGGGGGCGCACGCACCTGGAGTTCATTTGCAGTGGCTGGAGGCCCTGGCGCATCCATTCTCTTTCTCCTTTCTCTCTCTCTGTCTCTCCCCTGCCTCTTTCTCTGTCAAATAAATAAATAAAAATAAAATATTAAAAAAAACTCTCTTGATTGGCCAGTAGTGGTGGTACCCACTTTTAATCTCAGCACTTGGGAAGCAGTGATAGGAGGATTGCTGTGAGTTTGAGACCACCCTGGGACTACAGAATGAGTTCCAGGTTATCCTGCGTTAGAGTGAAACCCTACCTTGGAAAAAAAAAGAAAGAAAAAAATCTCGGAACTTAGGAGACATACATTCCCCTTTCAAACTACCACAGTGGACTAACCTGGGAATTTAATTGCTCTTTACTGTGATTTATTTGTATTGGAAAATGCATTCAGAACTCTAAACAGCTAACTTAAAAAATTTTGGACCTCAACCCATTCTTAATTGTAGGACTTTCATTAAAGCTTTTTTTTTTTTTAAAGACATTAAGTAATAGTACCTACCTTTTGCAATAATGGCAAGCAACAGTTGTGATTCTCTCTGAGTCATAATCTTGTATGTGGTACGTGCTCTAAAAAATTTTTGTTGAATAAAAGAATCTTATTAACCATTGAAACTTGCTTAAAGCTGTACTTCAGGAATACAGATTTAAAACAAGAAAGAAGTAATGAACCTACTAGTGATGATTTTTATAGGAGGAAGCCTTTACTTTAAAGAAATACTTGATTGAATTTAATTTTCTCTAGTATGCTAACAGTAGTAGGTTTGTTCTTTAAGGAACTGGTAAGTTTTTGGCCTTTTCTCTTTGGGTGCTAGATAAACCACTGGGCCGAGCCATTCTAAATAATCTTTTCCATCTGCAATGGTTTGCTATTTATTATTCTCTCTCAGTGTCTATACCAGCATTATGTGAAACACAAATCACTCTGAGCTCCTAAGAAACTTAACAACTGTGGTTGTATATGTGCTTTGAAAGGGATGCCATGGTACTTTTTAAATAAGTTAGAATGAAATATGACATTTATATTTAATCTTTATTTCAAGTTTTTAGTAATTTCTCATTTTTGCCCATAAACTTGACTATAAGTCTTTTAATTAATAATTTGTAATTTTGCTGGGTATAGTGGTACATGCCTTTAATCCCAGTACTCAGGAGGCAGAGGTAGGAGGATGGCTGTTAGTTCAGGGCCAGCCTGAAACTATGTAATGAATTCCAAGTCAGCCTGGGCTAAAGTGAGACCCTACCTCAAAAAACAAAACCAAAAAAAAAATTGTAATTTTAAGATTTCAAATCTGGTAGAAAAACAGGAAAACAGTATTATTTAAAAAGAATAGTCTTATTTACTGACCCTTGCTTCCTATTTTTGGTTTTCTACATAGTTTTCCCTACTTTATAAATCTATGCTTTGTATATTATTTTGATTGTGGTTATAATTTCATTCTGTCATTTTATTTTATAATTTTTATTTATTTGTTTTTTATTTTCAAGGTAGGGTCTCACTTTAGCCCAGGCTGACTTGGAACTCACTCTGTAGTCCCAGGCTGGCCTTGAACTCACAGCGATCCTCCTACCTCTGCCTCCCAAGTGCTGGGATTAAAAGCATACCCCACCCTGCTCTGTCATTTTATAATAAAGGTGGCGATGAAATAACAAAGATAAGTTTCTTCTTTCTTTTGTTCTACTTAGTTTTTAGTACTTAAATGCAATTCTTTATGCTTTAAAGAATAATATATATATATTTTTTGGTTTTTCGAGGTAGGGTCTCACTCTAGCTCAGGCTGACCTGGAATTCACTATGGAGTCTCAGGGTGAGACTCCTACCTCTGCCTCCTTAGTGCTGGGATTAAAGGCATGCGCCACCATGCCCGGCGGTAAGAATATTTTTTAAAGTATGACTGAAATAGCTCATTTGTTAGGAAATATTGGTATGAAATGTTTTTCTTTGCCTTAAATATAACTTGAAGGCAGGCTGAATGGTGCACATCATTAATTCCAGCACTCTGGAGGCTGAGGTAGGAGTATCCCATGAGTTTGAAGCCAGCATGGAAGGGACTACAGAGTGAGTTCCAGGTCAGGCTGGATGAGTGTGAGACCCTGCCTTATAAAACAAAATAGCTGAAATGTCACTTTTATGTGATATTTTCAGTGGTTTTTAGAGGCAGTAACCTCTGAAGCTTTAGGTTATATATATGTTTGCACATTAGAACTTTTTGATTATATTCCATTTGCAGGCACTGCTATAGAAACTGAGTTTGGAAATGTAGGTTGAGAGAATGTGTGATTCTTGAGCTGAATTTGGTGGTAGGATGAGAAGACAAACAGGAGGGAAGAGACCCTTCTTGTCAGAGGAAATGGCACATCTTGCTTATATTGCATGTAATGAAGGTGATTGGGAACCATTCAGCTTTTAAGAGTCATGATTAAAGCATTTAAGAGTCATGATTAAAAATTCAGTTTTTTCTAATATCACCTTGATAGTACTGATGGGAAGTATTAGAGGGTATTGAGACTGAAGCAGAGCAAAATTGTAAGAAGTGGTAAATGCCTGTACTTAAGTAGTTGTAATGATACAAAGATCACATATATTGCACAGCCATGAAGAAGGAGTATGGATTAAAGAGAGATATAGCAGGCCAGGCATGGTGGCACATGCCTTTAATCCCAGCACTAGGGAGGCAGAGGTAGGAGGATCGCCATGAGTTCGAGGCCAGCCTGAGACTACATAGTGAATTCCAGGTCAGCCTGAGCTAGAGACCCTACCTAGGGGGGAAAAAGAGAGAGAGAGAGAGAGATAGCAAATGAAATCACCAGGGCATGATGACTTTTTGCATAACAGACAGAAATCTGTGATTATTCCTTGGTTTCTGGCTTTGGAAGCTAGTTGGATTACTAAAGGAGAAAATATAGGAGGAAGAAATGTTTTAAGGGAAAATGAGTACTCCTCAATACTTTAACATTTATGTGTGACATCAAAGTGAAAGTGACCAGTTTGTGTTTGAGTAAGTTATCTTGATACTGAAGAGGGAACTCTGAGATTTCAGATTTAGAAGTGTCTGTTTAAAGTTACTGTGTGTTTGAGAGAGAGAGAGAGAATGGGCGTGCCAGAGCCTTCAGCCGCTGTAGACAAACTCCAAACATGTACACCCCCTTGTGCACACGTGCGACACTGCACACTTTCACCACTGTGTGTCTGGCTTACGTGGGACCTGGGGATTTGAGCATGAGTTATTAGGCTTCGCAGGCAAGTGTCTTAACTGCTAAGTCATCTCTCCAGCCCAGGAGTATCTATTTATATGTGACATTAGAAAAACATTGGAACAGGTAACATGGGTCTTAGAAAAGATATTCAGGACCGAAGAAGGAACTTGAAGAAACAATAGCATTTAAGGAAAACAGGCAGTTGGGTAGACCAAGGTTCATTTCAGATGCAGAGAGATAAGAAATACTACCTAGAGCCAGTTCTTTTTTTTTTTAATTATTTACTTATTTTTGGGGGGGCGCAGATAGAGAGAATGGGCATGCTTGGGCCTCTAGCCATTGCAAATGAACTCCAGACTCATGCACTACCTTGTGCATCTGGTTACTTGGGTACTAGGGAATTGAACCTGTGTCCTCAGATTTCGCAGGCAAGCACCTTAACCACTAAGCCATCTCTTCAGCCCTAGAGCCAGATCTTGAGAAAGTGGAGTTGCATAGATATGTGAGCTAGGTTTCAACGGGAGAAGGGAAACAATCTTTTGGCACAAGAGGGAAATAGTCCCTGATCCATTTGAAAGCGCTATAGTGTAGAGACTGGAAGTTGTATTGCTTAAAATAATCAGTGATAAACAAAGTGATGAGTGGGAGGTTACAAGCAGTGGGATCACTTTGGAGGGGAAATTGGTACACTTTAAATTCTCAGCCAGAAGAAAATGGTGGCTCTTCATTACATTCTCAAAGAAAGAAAGGAAACCTGATAGCTTCAATTTATTGGAAAAAGTCCAAAGGGTTAAGAGACTAGCACCCCTAGTTTAGTCAGAGTCATGGAGTTGAAGCGTGTAAGAGCTGGGAGGGTAATGGTTGTGGTTATAGTGTGGATCTTGGATTCCAGATTATCAAGTGGAGATGTTGGAGATGTACCAGAGGATGATGAAGTCCAGGGAATGAGAAAAGGAGATCAAGGTCATTTGAGTTAAGGTGGTTAGGCTTAGCATTGTGTGTGTGTTTGTGTGTGATTTGTTGTTGTTGTTGGTAGGGTCTTCCTCTAGCCCAGGCTGACCTGGAATTCACTGTGTGGTCTCAGGGTAGTCTCGAATTCATGGCACTGCTCCTACTTCTGCCTTCTGAGTGCTAGGACTAAAGGTGTGCACCACCATACCTGGCCAGGCCTACCTTAAAAAATATTTTATTTTTATTTATAGAGGGGTGGTGGAGAGAATTGGTGTGCCAGGGCCTTCAGCCACTGAAAACTGAAAATGAACTCCAGATGCATGTCACCTTGTTCATCTAGTTTACATGGCTGTATACTTTTTTTTAAAAAAAGTTTTATTTATTAGAGATGGGGGTGGGTGGGGAGAGAGACAGAGTGAGCGAGCGAGCTAGGGCTTCTAGCCACTGCAAACTCCAGATGCATGTGCCACAATGTACATCTGGCTTACATGGGACCTGGAGAATCAAACCTGGGTCCTTAGGTTTCGCAGGCATGCACCTTAACTGCTAAGCCATCTTTCCAGCCCCCCAACTGTATACTTTTTAAAGTTTTCCATTGATATTTATACCTGATAGAAGTTTCTTGGCAGAGATTTTTGCCTATAGAAGATGAAAGATTGTCAGTGGTAGAATTCCTCCAATTCAGCTTTTCTGTGTTAATGGCTGAGAGATACTTTTGGTAAAAGAGGTGCCTTCTACTTACCATGACAGTATTTTCTTTATTTAAAGATTCAGTTTTTTTATTTTTATTTTTTTAAATTTGTTTATTTTTTTATTAATTAGTTTTGTACTCAGTGAATACAGTCAAGTTGGTACCATTGTTAGGCTTGTCCTTGTCCTACCTCCTCCCCCTGGCCTCTCCTTGTTGAGGTGTATGGGTCATGCATTGTGGAGTTAGCCCACATGATTTATTTTTATTTAAAGATTTACCCAAAGATTTATTTTTATTTATTATTAGAGACAGAGAGAGAAGAAGAGAGTGAGTGAAGAAGAGAGTGGGCATGCCAGGGCCTCTAGCCACTGCAAATGAACTCCAATGCATGTTCCACCATGTGCGTCTGGCTTACATGGGATGTGGAGAAGCGAACCTGGGTCCTTAGGCTTTTGCAGGCATGCGCCTTAACTGCTAAACTATCTTTCCAGCCCCCATGACAGTATTTTCAACTTACCTTTATATTTGAGGACTGAGGTTCAAGTCCTTGGCATTCTGGAAGGATTCCAGCCTCGTTTTCAGGACCTTTCTATAGTGAAAAATGAGAGCTGGATAATCTTTCCATGTTCAGTTTTGAGCTGTTTTGGTTTAGTGTTTTATGTATTATATAGTTATTTTCTCCTTGACATTGTGTTCTTTCTCCCATAAGTCTCATAGAATAAACTTGTGGCACTTACTTTCTTGGTACTGTGCTTTGGTGACAGAAATAAAAGACAGTGTCTCTGACATATAAGTCAAAAAGGAAGACATACTTCAAAGCTTGAGTTTTTTCCCCCTATTCTATAAGAAGGTTTATTTTCAACCCTATATAGGGTTTTGCTATTAGTGTTAAAATTTAAAGCAATTATTAATCTCAGCTTCATTGCAGGAAATAAATAAATGAGAAGCTTCTTTTGTTTTCATGAAGTTAACTCAAGATTGAGTAAAACACAGCCTTTACAATAGGCTAGGAACTTAAGCATTTTTTTAAAACTCTAGTACAACCTGTTGTTCTAAGTATTTCATTTTACATCCAGGCATGTTGGCAGATACCTTTAATCCCAGTACTCAGGAAGCTGAGGCAAGAGGATCACAAATTGCAGGCCAGCTAGGGATACAAGCAAGATCATGTTAAAAAAGAAAAAAGGCCTGGAGAGATGGCTTAGCGGTTAAGCTCTTGCCTGTGAAGCCTAAGGACCCTGGTTCAAGGCTCAATTCCCCAGGACCCATGTTAGCCAGATGCACAAGGGGGCGCATGCGTCTGGAGTTCATTTGCAGTGGCTGGAAGCCCTGATGCGCCCATTCTTTCTCTCTCTCTCTCTCTCTCACTCTCAAATAAATAAAAATGAATAAAAAGTGTTTTAAAAAAAAGAATGAAGGGGCTAGAGGGATGGCTTAGCGGTTAAGCGCTTGCCTGTGAAGCCTAAGGACCCCGGTTGGAGGCTTGATTCCCCAGGACCCACGTTAGCCAGATGCACAAGGGGGCACACGGGTCTGGAGTTCGTTTGCAGTGGCTGGAAGCCCTGATGCGCCATTCTCTCTCTCTGCCTCTTTCTCCCTCTGTCTCTCACTGTCAAATAAATAAATATAAATAAACAAAAAAATAAAAAAAAAACTTGGAGCTGGGTATGGTGGCACATGCCTTTAATCCCAGCACTTGGGATTACCCCTCTTCCAAAACTGTTTCCGTTATCACTGTTACTTACCCTGGTCATTTTGCCTGTCTTTTTCCCCTAGGCTGTCATAGTTCAGTACTGTAGTTTCTAACAGCCCCCTTTTTCCCCCCTGTTTTCTCAGCTATTATTCCAGTATGTCATAACATTATGCTTGGCCTTTATCATGCATTTATGGCATATATAAGTTAAAACCATTTCTAGATTTTATCACCAAGTTTAATACAATTAAAGCAGCTCAGAAACCCTTACTTGCTACTGTGTGCTTATGGAATTTTACAGTATAGCTACTTTGTGCTTGCAGAATAGCTACTGTGTGCTTATGGAATTTTATAGTACAGCATTTACGATTCTCTTGATCTTCCCTATGTTCCTCTCTGTCTTCCTTACCTCCTTTATATGCCCTTAACTTTGAGAAAAGGGCATTTACAAGTATGCTTTTCTAAGTGTCATGGCTTCTGTGGGTCCTTTGATTAGCTGAGAATTGGTTCCCTCATATTTAGTTTTTCTAAAGATTCTTTATTTCTTTTAATCCCAGTTTGAATTTTGTCAATCCACTTATTGTGTGAATGAGCAAAATTTACGGATGATTTTCTAATTTCTTCATTCATTCATGAAATAGTTTTTGAGCAGCTACTACGTACAAAGTGCTAGCTAGTTGCTGGGGCAAAATCACTGTGGCTTCTTCCCAGGCTTGTTAGTCTAGTGTATTTTCCTCTGCTTTCTTTACTTTTCCATAGGCTCATTTCACAAGTTTTTTTTTTTTTTTTTTTTTTTTTTCCCGAGGTAGGGTCTTTCTCTATCTCAGGCTGACCTGGAATTCACTGTGTAGAATCAGGTTGGCCTCGAACTCACAGTGATTCTCCTACCTCTGCCTCCCAAATGCTGGGATTAAAGACGTGTGCCACCACACCTGGTTTACAAGTTATTTTCATATATTGCCTTCTGTTACAGTTTTGAGATTTTTTTTTTTTCTTTTCTAAACAAATCCATATGGGTCAATAGTACACCATATTTATCTTGCTGTCCACTGTAGGACAAATCATTTGTATACCTAGGGAGTGCTAAGTAGTCTGTGCGCACACACACACGCACATATACACACACACGATCTACATGCATTGTGCATATACATTCCTGCCTTCCATAGGTTGAAGTTTATTTCCTAGAAGCTAGGGGTTTTTTTTGTTTGTTTGTTTTGTTTTTGTTTTTCGAGATAGGCTCTCACTTTAGCCCAGGCTGACTAGGATTTTTAAAAATTTATTTATTTATTTATTTATTTATTTGCGGGGTTGGGGGGAGGAAGGAAGGAGGGAGAGAACAAGAGAGAAAATGGGCATGCCAGGGCACTCCCTATGTGTGTACCACCTTATGTATCTGGCTTTACATGGGTTCTGGGGAATGGAGCCTGGGTCATTAGACTTTGGAGGCAAGTGCCTTAACTGACCGCTGAGCCATCTCCTCAGCCTGAAGCTAGAGTTTTTTTTTTTTTTGTTGTTGTTGTTGTTTTCGTTTTTTTGAGGTAGGGTCTCACTTTGGCCCATGCTCACCTGGAATTCACTATGTAGTTTCAGGATGGCCTCGAACTCACGGTGATCCTCCTCCCTCTGCCTCCTGAGTGCTGGGATTAAAGGCGTGTGCTATTGCGCCTGGTTTAGTTTTTTTTTTTTTTTTTTTTTTCGAGGTAGGGTCTCACTCTAGCTCAGGCTGACCTGGAATTCACTATGCAGTCTCAGGGTGGCCTCGAACTCCCGGCGCTTCTCCTACCTCTACCTACCAAGTGCTGGGATTAAAGGCATGCGCCACCACGCCCAGCTCCAAAGAGTTTATTTTTAATTGTATTTATACATACATATACTTATAAGTGACTCAGTAGGTCTAACTTTTTTTTTTTACTTTTAAAAGATTTCTTTATGCTGCTTACTTTTGAGAAATTATACATGCATTTGCTAGTTCATTCATTCATTTGCCATGCAGGGTATTGAACCATATCTATCAACCATCCATTTATAACCCTAGCCCACAATTCTGAGAATTTGCAATAGTCTCCTACATTTAACTGGATATAGGAATTTTTAAGTCTCTAAAAATTACATACATATGGCTCCCACCCACAGTCATTGTGACTTACTTGGAATGGGCTGCAACCTGAGCATCAGGATTTTTGTAGAGTTTCCTGTGTTTCTAATATGTACTGCTTCAAGTAATCAGAAAACCAATAATTGTTCCTTAAAACATCGATTTTGATTTTGTGTGTGTGTGTGTGTGTGTGTGTGTATTTGATAGGAGCCCTGTTAATTTAATTTCATACTGTTTTAGAAGTAAGTCCTAGTGTACCCATTTCCTCCCTCCCTCCCTTCTTCCTCTTCCTCTACCTCTTCCTGCTCCTCCTCCTTTTCTCTCTCTCTCTCTCACCCAGGCTGATTTGGAATTCCGTATGTAGTCGTAAGCTGGCCTTGAACTCAGAGCAATCCTCCTGTCTCTGACTGTGCTGGGATTAAAGGTGTGTGCCACCATTCCCCGGCTTCTATTACATTTCTTAATTGTAAGCAATGAAAGCTAACTCTGGGTAATTTAAACAGAAATAAAGCTTATGGATTTTACAGAATTAATAGAATGTTGGTTGGAGCCAGCCTTCAGAAAGGTACATAAGCAAAGGGAGGATAAAAAGCTAGAAGCATAGCTATAAACTCAAGCCAGTAAGATCATTACTGTGCTTTGCTGAATACAGAGTGGGTGTCATGCACAGATTGCACTACTGGTTTTATTGAACATTCCAGGCCACTCTGAAATTAGATGTTGTGTCTACTATTGCTATCATCAGAAATATTTTTTCTCGTCTATACTTTTCTGTTCCAGTAGTGTCCATATTCAGAATTCTTGGTGGGTACTTCTGTTAGGGTGAGCATAGGCTGCTAGAACGTGAGATATCAAAATATCTTGAATTTTCTATTTTAGTACAAGGTGAGCTCCATCTTCTTCTAGTTCTCATAAAGTAGAGAATTCTCCAAACTTCAGTAACCACTTTGCATGCTTGGAGGCACAACATGACAGAGTTCTATTACCCACACGAAAGCCTACAGTGTGCTCCTTATGTTGATGCATTGACCCACTGATTATCAGACCAGGGCCTCAAAGAACACTGTGTTCTTCCAAAATAATTTTTAAGCCCTAAGAGCCTGCTTCTACTTTTCCCTTAGCAAGAACAGAAAAAGTAAATGAGCAAAGTAACACAAAAGCTTGGACATAAAACTTCTTGAATATTCTTTGAGGTAGACAATGACTTGAAATATAAAATAGCCATGTTTTGAGATAGTAAAAATGATCTACATTTCTTTGATGAAGATAACATCAATATTATATGTTAGTACTGTACAGTAAAAATATAAGGTGACACTAATGTAAGTCATATATGTTCTTTTAAATTTCTTACAAAAGTAAAGAACTAGACATTAAATTTTTGTAGCATTTTATTTATTTATGCCAATATATTTTAAAATTAACATTTTACTAGGTATTCAATATAGTCAGTGACCCTTTATATTGACTAGAAAGGGTTTCTACCAAACACATACACACAAACATTAAATACAAATTTAAAACCTAGTGTGTATTTTATACCTGGAGTAGAACTCAGTTTGGATTGACCATATCTCAGTTGCTTAATGGCTATATGTTGCTAATGGCTGTCATATTGAACAGTGCAATTCTGGGCATTCAGTAAAGTGTGGTAACATTTGCAGTACTGCCAATTAAATAAACCAATTAAATATTTTAGTTACATTATTAAAACTGAAAGCAGTGTTTAAAAAAGGTATCCATAAAAATATAACTGAAGAGTAATTGAAGCAAAACTTTGTTATCTTTTTCCCCCTTAATCAAAACAGAAGCATTTAATTTGAGACATTCTATGGTGGCACACATCTGTAAGGTGGATGCAGGAAGATCAGGAGTCCAGTGTCATCCTCAGCTACATAGTGAGCTTAAGGCCAGCATGGCCCACCTGAAAACTGGCTCATTTTGTCCAAAACAGTTAATTTTACTTGATTTCACAGTGATTTGCAATTTGAGGTAAAAGGAGTGGCGATGTGAAAAGAGGAAAACAATTCTAATTTTATTCATTAGATTTTATTTTTACATACTGTCTTGTCTGAATATATAAGTGTGTGAAGTATTCAGATATTCCAGGTATGCCTTAAGATAGAATAAGGCAACATTAATAGTGCAGTTTACATGGATAAAATTAATATTTCATTACATCTTATACGTGTCATTACTAGACTGCTGATGTTTTAAAAATAAAGATTATATATGTATATAATTTTATCCATCATATATAACTTCTTTCCCCAAAATAATTCATATTGACAGTAAGTTTTATTTTCTAATTGTTTCTCTTCTTGCAGGCTGCTGAATCTGGAATAATAAAAGTTAAAACCATAGCTGCAAGAAACACCGAAATTTTGGCAGGTAATATTTTACATTAAAAATTCAACAATTAGTGCAAACTTGACTAATATTAAAACTAGACTTTGAAAAGAAGCCATCAGTTTTCCGTGACACCCTTTTCTCATGTACTTATGTGTTATTCATAATGATGCAGAACATGTGCTTCTCCCTAATTTGTGAACTGATCACATTTCCCAGAAGTAAATGCAGAAAATTGCCTGAAATTGGAGACTTAAAACCACTAATGCCTTGAAAGCAAGAATATTTTTTTTCCCTTTGCTTTCTCTTCCACCTCTTGCCACTTACCTCAGACTTAACTTGACCCATAAACTTATCACTTCTTTCAGTGAATTGAATGACAAATTGTTTCTTAATACATCTTTCAACATATATTTTATCTTCAGTGTAATTTAAACAGCTCATAAAGTAGTATTGTCTATTTAGTGGTACCATATAAATTTTGAGCCCTGGGACTAAGAATATGTGGTCATGGGGCATAAAAAATAAAATAGTAGAGTTTTTGTTGTCGTTAAATCTTGATTGGGCTTAGTTCTTAAGAGCAATTTTCTTTTTTTTTGTTTTATTTATTTATTTGAGAGCAACAAACAGAGAAAGAGGCAGAGAGAGAGAGAGAGAGAGAGAATGGGCGTGCCAGGGCTTCCAGCCACTGCAAACGAACTCCATACGTGTGTGTCCCCTTGTGCATCTGGCTACAGTGGGTCCTGGGGAATTGAGCCTCGAACCAGGGTCCTTAGGCTTTACAGGCAAGTGCTTAACCACTAAGCTATCTTTCCAGCCCTTAAGAGCAATTTTCAAGAGTTTCTCTTTGGCATAGTTTTTCTACACAGTCTGCTTTCTCTTTTTTGGTGACTCTTCTAGCCACAATAATGAATAAGGAAAAAATGAAAACAGCCTTTTAATACATTTTTTAAAAAATATTTATTTATTTGAGAGAGTGAAAGAGGCAGACAGAGAGAGAGAGAGAGAATGGGCCTCCAGCCACTGCAAATGAACTCCAGACGTGTGCGGCCCCTTGTGCATCTGGCTTACGTGGGTCCTGGGGAATCGAACCGAGGTCCTTTGGCTTTGTAGACAAAAGGCCTTAACCGCTAAGCCATCCCTCCAGCCCTTAATACATATTTAAGAAAATATTTATTTATTCATTTATCTGTTTATTTGAGAGAGTGAGAGAGGGAAAGAGGCAGAGAGAGAGGGAGGGAGGGAGGGAGGGAGAGAATGTGTACGCCAGGGCCTCCAGCCATTGCAAACAAACTCCAGACACGTGTACCTCCTTGTGCATTTTGCTTACGTGGGTCCTGGGGAATCGAATCGAGGTCTTTGGCTTTGCAGGCAAATGCCTTAACCACTACGACATCTCTCCAGCCCCCGCCTTTTAATATTTTTAAGACTGTTTCATGGTTAGACAATTTTGTGGAAAAATGTTATAATCTTATTTCATAGAGGATCAAATTGAGATGCAGTAAGATTGAGTTACTTTCTGAGGTGGTAGAACCAGATCTGAACTCAGGAGCATTGGGAGCCTGTTCCTTCTCTTGCAGTGTGCCGCCACACTACTACTCTCAGGTCCTACTTATTCATGGCTCACTTCACTGATTCTTCAGTCTCATTTCCAATTCCAGTAGTGATTTTAATTTCAGCCAGTATTGGAGAAAAGCCATCCTAATTTTCACTAAGTTCAAATTTTGGAGAATTTCTATTACTTATAAGTTTTGAAATTTTGAAAAAGATGCCAAGAAATCCCCAGTTTATGAGATTTCACAAAATGAAATAAGAGGAGGGGCAAGAATGGATTTCCTTTAGACTGCTCAGCTTGGCGGGGAATTTGCCATTGATATTCTCCTAAATGGTTTTTGTTTCATTCTCCTTGATTTGAAGTAGTTTATCAAAAATATCACATAGTAGGGCTAGAGAAATAGCTCAGTGGTTAAAGGCACTTGATTGCAAAGTTGGTCAACCCCGGCTCAGTTCCCCAGCAAATTCCCCAGCACCCATGTAAAGGCAGTGTGCTTTGTAAGAAAGCCTGGCATGTTTACAAACACACACGTGCATGAAAAGTAACAGTTTAAAAAATACCACATGTTTTTTTTTAAGTCTTTAGTTTTTATTTTATTTTATTTTATTTTATTTTATTTTATTTTTATTTATTTGACAGAGAAAGAGGGGGGAGAGAGAGAGGGAGAGAGGGCAAGAACGGGTACACCAGGGCCTCCAGCCACTGAAAACAAACTCCAGATGCATGCGCCCACTTGTGCATCTGGCTAACATGGGTCCTGGGGAACTGAACCTGAGTCCTTTGGCTTTGCAGGCAAATGCCTTAACTGCTAAGCCATCTCTCCAGCCTTTTAAACAGTCTTTAAAGCAGTGAATAATGGTCTGTGTGCATATTGAGGATTGTAGTGAATGTATTGGGTAAAGGTGAATATTTGGGCTGGGGGAATGGGTGTGTAGGTTTTAGAAGATGTATTTTGTGTGTGTTAGCTTCCTAGGTACTGTGGGGAAATGTATGTATAAAGATAATTTATGACCTGGGTAAGTTGGAGACTTACAATTGTCTATAATCATGTTAGAATGCCACTGTAAATAATTATCTTTGCTGTTATCATTGCTGATATCATGGTAAGTCTAATTTTTTTCTAATAATAGAAAATTTCATTGGTTCTATACTTGGTGGAAGATAAAAAGCGATTTCTTCGAAGAATCACTGTGTGTTCCACTGTTCTTTACTGAGTATAATGTCTAATCAGTTAAGCTTAAGGAGGAAGAGAAATACATTTTGGCTTAGTTGGTATGAGATACTATTGTACATGGATTATTAATTTGATCTTAATGCAACTAGCCATATTTAAAGCCACAAGTCAGAACAGATCTTTATGCTTTAATTTCCATACGCTCTAGAGATAGCTACACATAAGTAGGTATTTTGGCATTTAGATCCTAGCATTTTTAGCTAAGTATTTGTAGAAGTTGGTTAAAGAATATAGATTTATTGGTCACTCTTATCTTGAAAAGTCAAAGACTCACAAAGAGTTTCAACTGGTCAGTATGTAGTATTTAAATTACATAGTTAACCCAGAGTAGTTTTGAGATGATTATTTTTTTTTCCCCTGAGAAGTATTTACTTCTTTATAATTCTTGAAGTGTTGGAATACTGTTGTGCTATGACAGTTATCAAAGGTCCCACATAGTTGAGGACTCAAAGAGTTACTGTTGAACTCAGAACCCTTAGTTAATATTAATTGGTCTACATAATGATACTCAACATACATTTCTAGCCTATCTTAGTTTTCCTAGCTTTGTTTTCTAAGGGAAGGTCATTCATTTTGCAGTCTAAATCTTTGCTTTACATTCCCCCTTCTTTTAAGAACCCTCCTTTAATGTTTATTTTTCTTTGTTTTCACTGCTGTCATGAATGCTGACATAAGTGGAAATGCTATGCCAGGTAATGTCAGCATTGATTCAGATATATAGGTCGTTATCTCAGAATTTCCTTGTCCCTTAAAAACTGAAAAGGAGATAACTACTTAAAGCCTTTCCATTTACAAGGCCAGTTGCCTTAATCTTATATTTGACTGAAATATATTGCAAGTTAACTTATTATTCTAGTTTATAAGATTCTAGAAGTTGAGAAAAGCATGTTTTACAGAAAAATTGCATAGTACAATTTTTGAGTTTATATTTGTTACAAAGAAATATAGTAAAGTTGCAAAATCCTTAAAAATTATATATTTAACCCATAACCAAATACTCAGTGTGTACATTTACCCGTGGCTTTCAGCTACTGTCAGTATACCTGTAGAATTTTTGATTTTATGTATGTTATTTATCATGATTTTCCCTCATCTTTTCATATTTTACACAAACTTACAACTAAAAGAAATCTAACTTAAGTAGCAATGAGATACTCTGGAATTTTTTCTAACATAAAATATAATTTACCTGCTTATTTTAATATCTTAGCAATACATATAGTTGTGAATTTTACATCTATAAATGCAATATATCCTTTAATTAATAATAGTAGTGGAGAAAGGAATATGGATAATGGTTTTGTGTCAGTCTGTATTTTTGTGCCAACATATCTACTTATTTATAAAAGTCCTTTTTCAGAAAGTTTCTTTCTAAAGTTAACATGCTTCATAAAATTAGAGTCACCATCTTTTTCTTTCTTATATTGCCAGTATTTATCACATTACATGGGAATACCAAGCCCTTCTTTAAATGTAGGCTTATGGAATCTCATTATAATCCAAGCTAAACTTGTTTTTCTAACTCTAATTTTGCATGCTACAGTTATTTGAGTTCATGATTTTTGTCATCCTTAGTTAATGACAACTAAGTAAAACCATAGATTTGTTTTCTTTTGGTTTTTGAGACAGGATCTTGCTGTGTTTTCCTATATTTCCAATCTGGCATTGAAGTCACCATGTAGCTCAGGCTGACCTCAAGTTTGAGATCCTCCTGCTTCAGCTTCCCTAGTAATGAGATTATAGGCATGTGCCACCATGCTTGACTCCTAATATAGAGTGCTAATACCATACAGTAAGTGCAAAGATGAAAATATATACAGGTTATTATGGCAGTAGACCAGTTTGGAAAACTGAAGCTGAATCTAAAGGGCATAGTGTAGAAGTGGACTGCTTAAGCAAATACATGAGGTATAAAACAGCTTGATGTTATTTGGATACTGTTGGGGCCTTACCTGACTATAAAGTATGAAGAGGGAATGTAAGGGTTCTGTCTGGTCCCATCATCTCCTGGCATCGTGACTGCCTCAGACCTTCATAAAGCCCAAGATTGTCAAAAAGAGAACCAGCAAGATCATCTGGCACTACTCAGCCTGAAGAGTTGGCAGCATGGTATAGAAGACATTTAAGGGCAAGATCCTGATGCCCAGTGTCAGGAACAACAAGAAAATAAAGCACATACTGTCCAGGGGCTTCCCGAAGCAGCACATCTTGCTTTAGTGAGCTTACAGCCTTCGTTCCAAGAACCACGAAGTCATGGAAAGAGGCCTAGCAGCAGAGTCATCAGTCCCAACACTCGGCTGCACTGTGAACACAGTAAACTCATGTCTCGTGTGTACATTATATTTGTGCTTAAATAAAGCCACAAAATTGACTTTGCCCCCCAAAAAAGACCATACCAGGACAATCAAACCGTTATGTGACATCTTGAGAAACTAGATGGATGAAAAGAGTTTGAATCATGAAGTGTATTCATACTGGTTTTTTTTTTTTTTTTTTTTTTCCCCTTGGAGGCAAGCCCAACAGACTAGCCTTCATTTTTTGTTAAATGCAAGAGAGCAAGGGGAGCAGGCGTGGGGGAGGGGAGGGAAATTGGCACAGCAGGACCTCCAGCCACTGAAAATGAGCTCCAGACACATGCACCACCTTGTGCATCTGGCTTTACGTGCATACTGGGGAATCAAATGTGGGTCCTTTGGCTTTGCAGGCAAGCCCCTTAACTGCTAAGCTATCTCTTCAGCCCTAGAAATATTTCTTAATGTTAAATTAACAGAAGTAAAGCACAAAGTTAAAAAGTATTAAAATATTTAAAGTTCTTGGAATGTGTTACTACTAATTGTTTTTCTGTAAATATTTAAAGTTTAAATCGTTGCCAACAATGTATAGGTGGATTTTCATAACATCCTTGCCAGGATTATTAGTTAAATTAAAAGCTTTGTTAGTTGATTTTTTTTGACATTGAACATACTTCTATATATGCATTAAGTTATTTTCCTTTTTAATTTTACATTTGTTCCTTCAAATTTTTGTGGTTTCTATATATCAAAATTATTTAACCTATTGATATAGCAAAAATACTACCTTCCTATCATAGGAATGCCATATTTTTATCATGTTGTACCTTTTGATTGTTTTTTAAGATGCTTTTTATTTTTATATAATGTAAATAATTTTTAAAATTCTTTTGTTGCTTTGTAATTGGAATGCCTTTCTTTCATACAGTTTGTAGTTGTTTTTATTTTCCTCTGTTTTTTATATGTTTTTCCCCTTAATTTATGATATATGCAATGGTGTCTTTTTTCTGTTGCAAAATTAATTGTAACAATATTATTTGTTGAATTATCTTTCCCTTTCCAGTAACAGAAAACTCTCTATGCTGTTATTTTTCTTGTTATTCTTGAATTATTTAAGTATGTTTTTGGACCTTTTTATCTCATTAATATGTTAATGTTATTAGAACTATAATTCTTCCCTAGTACTAAAGGCTTTAAGCATTTTGAAGATACAAATGATATCTACATCACATTTTATTTCTTTCATAAGAATTAAAAAAATGTTACTTAATGACTATTAAAATTTATCATAAAAGTTTAATTAGCCCCTGTTAATGTGATTTATAGTGGGGTATGCTAGTTCAGTTCTCTTTCCAGGATAAAATGCAATTATGCAGTGAAAGTGCTCAGAGCAAGGAAACCCCTATAGGATAATGGGGACCTGCTGGACCTCTTTCAGGTGTGTGAACATGCATCATTTGATCTCACAGTTATGTACTTAGAAATACATTTATTGAAGATACCCTGTTACTCTGTTGAAGAGTTATGCTTGGGCTGGAGAGGTGGTTCAGTGGTTTAAGGCACTTGCCTGCAAAACCTAATAACCTGGGTTCGATTCTCTAGTACCCACCTAAAGCTAAATGGGCAAAATGGCACATGCGTCCGTAGTTCACTTGCAGGGAGGGGCCAGAGGCCCTGGTGTGCCCATTCTCCCTCTCTTTTTTTCTCTCTGTCTCTCTCTGCTTGAAAATAAATAAAAAATATTTTTTTAACTAGGTATGCTTATTAAGGCACTTAAGGTAGAAAACCAACTCTTCTACTATCCAAAAAACTCTCTTCCTCTCTAGTTCTTTCTGGAATAACATAAGATGTTTTTATTTATTCATTCACTTTAGGTTTTTAAATTTTATTTTATTTAACAATCTGGAAAGTCGGCAGCCATCAGCAGTTCCAGTGCAGTTTCAGGTACAATTGGGAATTTGAGAATCTCTGTGGAGCTGTTAGTGTAGTGAACCTTATAGGTAAAATACATGCACCCTATCCTTTTGATAGCACGTGTGAAGGGATCCCTCTAAAACTGAACTCATTGGTTTCATTCTCAGCCCATTCAACATGGCTTTTATTGTTCCTGATACTGGTGCCTGTTTGTTTGTTTGTTTTTACAAGAAATTTGTGACCATCAGAAGTATTAATTTGACATACATGACATCAGGACCTTCTCAGCCACCATAGGTTTTTCTCCTCTCCATCCATATGCTCTTATAAAATTCTGTCTGGATTCCACAGGAATTTTAGTAGTTTCTAGGCATCTTCGATGGTTCCAACCAGAAAGGAGCTATTTTGGTGTATTTTTTTGTTTTTGAGGTAAGGTTTCTGTGGTGGTTTGATTCCCATGTCCCCCATAGACTTGGGTATTCTGAATGCTAGCTTCCCAGCTGATGGTGATTTGGAAATTAACACATTCTGGAGGCAGCATATTGTTGGGGGCTGGCTTATGGGTATTACAGCCAGCTTCCTCTTGCCAATGTTTGGCATACTCTCCTGTTGCTGTTTTCCACCTGATGTTGGCCAAGAGATGATGCCTACCCTCTTCTCATGCCATCATTTTCCCCTGCCATCGTGGAGCTTTCCCTCAAGTCTATAAGCCAAAATAAACCTCCCCCCCCCCCCACAAGCTGCTCTTGGTTGGGTGTTTTCTGCAACAGTTTTGCTCTAACCCAGGATGACCTGGAATTCACTATGTAGTCTCAAGCTGGCCTTGAACTCACAGCAATTCTCCTACCTCTGCCTCTCAAGTGCTGGGATTAAAGGTGTGTGCCACCATGCCTGGTGTGTTATTATTTTTTTTAAGATTTGTTTATTTTTATTTATTTATTTGAGAGCAACAGATGAGAGAGAAAGGCAGAGAGAGAGAGAGAGAGAGAAAGAGAGAGAGAGAATGGGCATGCCAGGGCCTCCAGCCACTGCAAACGAACTCCAGGTGCGTGTGCCCCCTTGTACATCTGGCTAATGTGGGTCCTCGGGGACTGAGCCTCAAACCGTGGTCCTTAGGCTTCACAGGCAAGTGCTCAACTGCTAAGCAGTGTCTCCAGCCCTATTTTGTTTTTTGTACTTTCAATGTTTATTCTGAATGACTTTCTCCCAAGTTCTTTTGAAAAATATTCTAAGACTCTTAATAGTCAGTTTTGTGTTGCTGGGACAAAACACCTGGCCTTAAGCAACCGATAGGAGGAAGAGGTTATTTTGGCTTATAGTCTTGAGGGAAGTTCTATTATGTCAAGGAAAGGATGATAGAGCAGAGTTTGGCATCACTTATTGCCACAGCGGGTGGAAAGTAGCAGCAAGAGTGAGCTGAGATCTGGCAAGGGGGAAGCTGGGCTATAACACCCCAAAGCCTGCCTCCAGCAAGGCTCCACTCCCAGATCACCACCAGCTGGGGACCAAGAATTCGCAACATGAGCCTATGGTTCCAAACCACCAAAGACTCAGATGTGCATGTCTTTTTAACAGATGCCTTACTTCAAAAAAAAAAAAAAAAAAAAAAAAGATGGGCTATAGAGATGGTTTAGTGTGGTTAAGGTACTTGCCTTCAAAGCCAAAGGACCCAAAGAGTTAAATAAAGGTAATATGTTCATCTGGAGTTTGTTTGCAGTGGCTGGAGGCCCTGGCATGCCCATTCTACCCCCAATAAATAAGTTAATAGAAATAATTTTTTTAAAAAATAATAAAATAAGGATTTTATACCTTGATATCTTAAGTTTAATGTCTTGACTTAGAAGTCTATGTTATTTATTCAGATTTCTTATTAATGACAAGCCTGTCTTACTGATCTCTGGATAGCTTTTCTGTGTTTGATTTAATTTTGTTTTATAAATTTAACTGTATAACTCAGTTTTTACATTTTCTAACCTCTTACATTAAAAAAAATTTGTTCATTTTTATTTATTTATTTGAGAGTGACAGGCAGAGAAAGAAAGAGGCAGATAGATAGAAAGAGAATGAGCATGGCAGGACCTTCAGCCACTGCAAACAAACTCCAGAGGCATGTGCCACCTTGTACATCTGACTTATGTGGGTCCTGGGGATTTGAGCCTTGAACTGGGGTCCTTAGGCTTCACAGGCAAGTGCTTAACCACTAAGCCATCTCTTCAGCTCCCTCTTATATTTTTATTACCTTAAAATTCCGAGAGAGTTGGAGTTAAATTTAGATTTTGGATGAATTTACTGTACTTGTTTAGTAATAGTAAATGCTGTTGTTTTTAAGGAGTTGTGTTTATATCTTGAAGAAATTAAGGCTACACAGATTCAAGGCATATAGTGAAGTTCTAAGGAGTTTATGAATTGGTAGTAATGAACATATTACCTTTATTACTCTTTGTGCTCTAGAGTATGAATTCCTACTTATTTTCCTCTTACACTACATGAAGAAGCACGTTCTCTGAACTGTGAGAATCCATGTCCTGATAGAGTATATGGTTGATGGGGAAGCAACAAAAGATAGATTGCTAAGAGAAAGGCATGGAATTCGGTAGTACAGGGAAATAGTCAAAGTTCAGAGTCTACACTGTCTATCTGAAGTATTTTAATTCTTGTTGATTTTTATTTTATTATTTATACGTAAAAGGAGTTATATAATCTAAGATTCAGAGATTCATGTCTTTGTATGAGATATCTTGCTACAAAATAAACATTGAGAGACTGGGTGGATGGCTCGGTTAGTAATATACTTGATATGCAAGCCTGCAGACCTGACTTTAGATCCCCACCACCCACATGAAAGCTGAGCATGGCAGCATGCACCCGTAATCCAGTGCTGGGGAGGTAGAGAAAGGAGGATTCCCAGGACTTGCTGTTTAGCTAATCTAGCTGAATCAGTGAGTCCCAAGTTTGGGTTCAGTAAAAGACCCTGTCTCAAAAAATTAAGGTGGAAAATGGATTGAGGAAGACACCTTATGTTTTACTGTGGTCAGCACACACATGCATGCCTGTACACATGCATGCACACCACACACACACTAAAAAAAGGAAGACAATTCGTGGGCTTTGTTCCCTTCAAAACATATACACGTTTTAATGTTATCTTAATTTGGAATTATGTGATTGTATTAACATTGTCTTTGGCTGTGTTTATATAAAATATATTCCTCAATTATAAATATATTTAATAATTTCTTTTATATGTATTCTAAATAAAGCATTGAAAGAGAACAGCTCAGAAGTTGTACAGCCTTTCCTAATGGGTTGTGGAACCAAGGAACCCAAGATTACGCAGTTATGTTTGGCCGCCATTCAGAGACTCATGTCACATGAAGTGGTGTCTGAGGTAATATGAAGATCTAATCAGAATTGTGTTTAAAAATATCAGGATGAAGCTGGGCGTGGTGGCGCACGCCTTTAATCCCAGCGCTTGGGAGGCAGAGGTAGGAGGATCGCCGTGAGTTCGAGGCCACCCTGAGACTACATAGTGAATTCCAGGTCAGCCTGGGCTAGAGTGAAACCCTACCTTGAAAAACAGAAACAAAACAAAACATAAAAATCAGAATGAATGATTCCTAAATCTCTGTGTGCTAACTACAAAAAATTAATTTTTTTGTTTTTTTTTTTTAAATTTATTTATTTGAGAGTGACAGAGAGAGAAAGAGGCAGAGAGAGAGAAAGAGAGGGGAGAGTGGGCACGCCAGGGCTTCTAGCCACTGCAAACGAACTCCAGATGTGTGCGCCCCCTTGTGCATCTGGCTAACGTGGGTCCTGGGGAATCGAGCCTCGAACCGGGGTCCTTAGGCTTCACAGGCAAGCGCTTAACCGCTAAACCATCTCTCCAGCCCAAAAAATTAAATTTTAAGCCAGGCGTGGTGCCGCACACCTTTCATCCCAGCACTCGGGAGGCAGAGGCAGGAGGATCACTGAGAGTTCGAGGCCACCCTGAGACTATATGGTGAGTTCCAGGTCAGCCTGGACTACCGTGAGACCCTGCCTTGGAAAACTAGTAAAAGAATTGTATCAGTAGCTTTCCAAAGAATGAAATATATCTGATATTTAGTATAAAACAATTTTATGAAAGCACAAAATTTTAAATGTTGGTGTGTCCTCATTAAACACTTATAAATAATGAGTAAGGATGAAATATTAGTCTTACAAGTCAGTAAATATAAGTGGTGATTTTATAATCAAGCATATTTTCATTATTAAATTGTTATTTAATATTCATAATTTTTAAAAGGTAGATTATCTGAAATGATAGTTTGCCACAGATTAACATTAGTGTATTATTTATATCTAATCTGATGATGATAAAACAAAAAATTATTATAAATCTCTGTTTTTCTTTGAAAGTTCAAGGATTTTACCTTAATTTTATACTCCATAATATTTTACAGACTGCAGCTGGAAATATAATTAACATGCTTTGGCAGCTAATGGAAAATAGTCTTGAAGAACTTAAGCTACTTCAAACAGTTCTTGTTCTTTTAACAACTAATACAGTAGTTCATGATGAAGCACTTTCTAAGGTAAGGCACATGTTTGTTAGAGTTTATAAATGCTTTGAGATAGTACACTGATGAAAAAGTGTGACACCATTTGAACTAAAAGCAGCTAAGTTTCCTGTAACTATCATAATGATCAAGATTGTAATTTAATACCCATCAGTGCCCTTTTCATTCCAGATTGGAGGGAATCGTGTTAGGTTGCTTTAAACAGTCATGGGCTCTTGATGAATATAATTATGAATAATAAATAGAAATCCAGAAGAATAGGAATAGAGGACGAGGAAAGAAAATGTGTTATAGGGCTGGGGAGATGGCTCAGTGGTTAAACATGCTTGCTTGCAAAACCTGCTGGCCCAGGTTAAATTACCCTGTACCCATGTAAATCCAGGCACACATTTGGAGTGTCCTGGTACACTCATTCTCTTTCTCTCTCAAATAAATAAAAAGTATAAATAGTAAAATAAAAAGAAAACATGTTGTATTGCCTTGGATATTTTATATTGTCTCTGATAGGTCTTGCTTTCTTGTATTATAAAAATAATTCCAGGGTTGGAGGGATGACTTAGCAGTTAAGGCGTTTGCCTGCAAAGCCAAAGGATCTAGGTTTGATTCCCCAGGACCCACGTTAGCCAGATGCATAAGGGGGTGTAAGCGTATGGAGTTTGTTTGCAGTGGCTGGAGACCCTGGCAAAAAAAGTAAAAAAAAATAATAATGAAATTCCAGGGGGCTGGAGTGATGGCTTAGTGGTTAAGGCACTTGCCTGTGAAGCCTAAGGACCCAGGTTTGATTCTCCAGGTCCCATGTAACCCATATGCACATGGTGGCACATGCATCTGGAGTTCGTTTGCAGTGGCTAGAGGCCCTGATTTGCCCATTCTCTCTTTCTCTCTCCCCCTCTCTTTTTGTCTCAAAAATAAATTTAAAAAATAAATAATTCCAGGGCTGGAGACATGGCTTAGTGGTTAAAGCACTTTAAGTCCCCATGTTTGACTCTCCACGTCTCACATAAGCTAGATGCACAAGGTAACTCAAGTGCAAGGTCCCCCCTTCTCCAAAAATAAATAAATAAATAACAAGAAAAGATTTTCACATGTATGCATTGTGTAAATAAACCAAACAGTTCAAGCCTGCCTCTTAAGTGGCTAGAAAAGTGTCTTTTAATCATTTGTTCTGGATAATGCTTCCTAAATTATAGCTGTGCTTTTATTCTTTCTCTCTTTCTGGAACATTTCTGTTCTGTAATGCATTTAACTGTTTAAAGGGTTTTTGTAAACTTTGAAATACTCATAGGAAAAAAGTAGTCTTTAACTTACTGAGAAATGTTCTGGACTTCCACTAGTAGTTTTATTATAATAATTAGGCTCATAACCATGAATGAGCCTACAAAGATTTCATTACATTATACATCTCAATGTAATCTTTTCTATTTACTTGATGTTCTTGTAATTGCAGATACTCTTTTCAGCTCATTTCTGCTGCTACATACTTATGTATTTTTATATATACTTGTTATGTACAGTTGCATTTGTATTTTAACTATCAAATAATTCTTCTGATACATGTATTAAAATTTTTATGAAAGGGGTGCGGAGATATTACTCTGGTTAAAAGGCTTGCTGTGCAAACTTGACGAATGGATTTCAGATATCTAGAATCCATGTGAAGTTGGAACCAATGTATATAAGTAGCCTACTTGTCTCTAATACCAGTTCACCTATGGCAATGAGAAGCAGAGGCAGGATAATTTCAAAACTCATGGACCAGTCTGGCATTTGCAATAGCAAACAAGAGAGACTACATCTCAAGCAAGTTGGAAGGCGAAGATTGACACCCCAAGGTTGTTCCCTGACCACACACATGCAATGTCATACACACACACACATACACACACCATTTTCATAAAAGGCTATCAGATGACTTAAGCAAATAAAAACTAATTACAGGATTTACTTTGGTATGCTAGATAATTGAAAATAAAATATTTGGAAATGAAAAGTCAAATATAAAGAGATAATAGAAAATTAAGCAATAGGAAAGTTTCTGTATAACTATATAATGTGTTTTTATGTTGAAATTTAAGGGTAATAGTGATATCAAAGGCCAGTTTCCTTTAGCATTTCAATATAATTAAGTTCATAAGCTTAGAATCTAAATTACTTTTATGTGTTTTTTTCCCCAAGAATAACCTATTTTCTAACTATAAAACTTTTAGAAGTAAACAATCTTTGTGACATTGGGTATACAATTTTTTAAGTGTTTTATTTATTTGAGGGGCAGAGAAAGAGGCAGATAGAGAGAAGGAGAATGGGCACACCAGGGCCTCCAGCTGCTGCAAACGAACTCCAGATGCATGCACCACCTTGAGCATCTGGCTTATGTGGGTCCTGGGGATTTGAACCCGGGTCCTTTGGCTTTGCAGGCAAGTGCTTTAACTCCTAAGTCATCACTCCAGCTCCTCCCCCCTACAAATATTTCTTAGATACAAAAACTATGAGCCATAAAAGAAGTCACAGAGTAAATGAAAGTATCCACAAATATCTGACAAAGGGCACTTGTGTTGATAATTTAAAGAACTTTTACAATTATTTTCTAAAATAAAACAACTGAGTAAAAAAATTGACAAATGTAGCCAGGAGTGGGGGCGCACGCCTTTAATCCCAGCACTCGGGAGGGAGAGGTAGGAGGATTGCCATGAGTTTGAGGCCACCCTGAGACTCCATAGTGAATTCCAGGTCAGCCTGGGCTAGAGTGAGACCCTACCTCGAAAAACAAAACAAAAAACAAATTGACAAATGACTTCAATTGACAACATAAGTACTCTGAGGACAGATGGAAAGCAAATTCATTAAGAGTCTTCTTAGCATTATAATTGGTAAGCTAGAGGTAAATTAAAAATCATAAACAATTGCTACATATCCATTAGAATAGTCAAACTTTAAAAAAGACCACTGTTTGAATATGTTGAGGATGTGCAATAGTAATGATGCATGTATTGCTGCCAGAATTACTCTTTGGGAAATTGGCAGTTACATCTGTGACCCAGCCATGTCATGCCTAGCTAAATGAAGACATATAGAGACCTATATGTGAATTTTCATGGCAGCTTTATTCAAAGTAGCACCAACCTAAAAACTACCTGTATTTCCATCAGCAGGTGAATTATTAAGCTTACTGGTATCATGGAATCTCCTCAGTAATAAAACAGGAACAAATTACTGAAACACAGAATGCTGTACACAGATTTCATACGTATTTTAAGTGAAAGAAGCCATACACAAAAGAACCTATGCTGAATGTATCTGTTTTAATAAAAGTGTAAAAAAATACTGGGCAGTCAATAGTGAAAATAATAGATAGTTGCCTTTGGTCCAAGTAGGTGGGCTACAGAAGTACATAAGAAATCTTTTGGGGTAATGGAAACATTTTGTATCATGATTATGTCCATGGATTAGTGTGCCAGTCAATACTCATCAAAGTATTTTCTTTTAAGGACTACAATTTACTGTGTAGAAAGTATACCTTAATAAAGTTGATTTTTTTTTGTTTTTTTGTTTTACAAGGTAGGGTCTCACTCTGGTCCAGGCTGACCTGGAATTAACTATGTAATTTCAGGGTGGCCTCGAACTCATGGCGATCCTCCTACCTCTGCCTCCCGAGTGCTGGGATTAAAGGTGTGCGCCACCATGCCTGGCAATAAAGTTGATTTTTAAAGAGAGAAAGAAGAATGTCCCCTTGTAAAAACATTATGATTTTATTTATCTGTTTATATGTTTAGCAGTTTTTGTCATGCTTTTCCAGATGATTTAGTGATACTGCACACTTGAATACTTAGTAGTTGTAAAGCAAGGCATTCTGTGGCATAGAACAGCATGACATCCTACCTGTTAAAAGAACCAGATTTTAAAAACTATATTTTAAATTACTTTAGGTAATCTTATATCATTATATACTTACTGGAAATGAAATGTTTTGAAATCTCAACATTTTTAGTTTGGTAAAAAGTAAGACTTCAAATACCTACTTGTAATAACATCTAATTGGAGGCTATATATATTAAAGTTGGTATTCATGTTCTTTAATCTTTCACACTAAATGGAAAAAAAAAACATTTTTTAGGCAATAGTTCTTTGTTTTCGACTACACTTCACAAAGGACAATATAACCAATAATACTGCTGCTGCTACAGTACGTCAGGTTGTTACTGTCGTCTTTGAGAGGATGGTTGCTGAAGATGAGCGACACAAAGGTAATGTGATGAAGTGGTTTCCTTTTCACTGTGAGTGCTTTTACATGCATAATTTCCCTGTTGTTTAGATGCAGCTTCTGCATTATGAACTAGGAATACATGAAAATAGAAAATTTTAACACATGATTATGTTGGAGCCATGCATGCTGGTGAGCATGTATAATCCTAGCACTCAGAAGATTGAGGCGGTATGGAGAGATGGCTTAGCAGTTAAAGCACTTGACTGCGAAGCCTAAGGAACCATGTTTGACTCTCCAAATCCTACATAAGCTAGATGCACAAGGTTACATAAGCCACAAGGTCCCACCTGCTCACAAAGGTGGCACACACGTCTGGAGTTTGATTGTAGTGACTAGAGGCTCTGGTGTGCCAATTCTCTCCCTCTCTCTCTCATTAAAAAAAAAAAAAGGAAAAAAGATTGAGGCAGAATACTATATGTGTGCGCATATATGTATTATATGACAATTTATAAAAATCAATTCCTTGGGCTGAGAGATGGCTTAGTGGCTAAGTTGCTTGCTTACGAAGCCTAAGGACCCAGGTTCAGTTCTCCAGAACCCACATAAGCTAGAGGCACAAGGTAGTACATGCATCTGGAGTTTGTTTGCAGTGGCTTGAGGCCCTGGCCTGCCCATTATCTTCTCCCTGCCAAGAAAAAAATTAAAAAAAAAGATTTCTTTTTTCTTTTTTTTTTTCTTCTTTCTTTCTTTCTTTTTTTTTTTTTGAAATAGGGTCTCCCACTAGCTCAGGCTGACCTGGAATTTACTCTGTAATCTTAGGGTGACCTCAAATTCAACTTTAGTCCTCCCACCTCTGCCTCCCAAGTGCTGGGATTAAAGGCATACACCAACATGCCTGGCTCAAAAATCAAACTCTTAAAAAAAGTTCCTTTTTTTTTGAGGTAGCGTCTCACTCTAGCCCAAGTTATTCTGGAAATCACTATGTAGTCTCAGGGTGGTCTCTGCCTCCTGAGTGCTGGGTCTAATGGTGTGCACTACCACACCCACCTGACTCCCTACTATGTTTTATCACTCCAAGAAGTACTGTTCATTTTCCATATTCTAATGTGTGAATAATCTTAAAATGGATATAATTAATAGTTGGATTTTGTGGTGTAAATATTCTGTAATTTAATGACTAGTCTCCTATTGGATACTTGCCTGTTTGATATTTTGGAACTGTTTCTAGTGTCAATCTACATGTATTTTTTTTCCTATTTGAATAATTTCTTTTCTTTTTTTTTTTTTTCCCCTCAAGGTAGGTATCACTCTAGCTCAAGCTAACCTGAAATTCACTATGTAGTCTCAGGGTGGCCTTGAACTCACGGTGATCCTCCTACCTCTGCCTCCCGAGTGCTGGGATTAAGGTGTGTGTCACCACACCGTCTTTCAGGATTAATTTCTAAGAGTAGGCTGCCCTAATGTGAACTTTTATCTATACCTATTAGAGATTATTAGTTGTATGTTAATCAGGAGTATTTATATAACAATGAATCTTTTATATTTTCTTTTTTTTCTTTTTTATTTTTTTGGTTTTTTGAGGTAGGGTCTCACTCTAGCCCAGGCTGACCTGGAATTCACTATGGAGTCTCAGGGTGGCCTCGAACTCACGGCAGTCCTCCTACCTCTACCCCCCTGAGTGCTGGGATTAAAGGCGTGTACCACCATGCCTGGCAGATTTTTTATATTTTTAATACCCTTGTTATAATTTAAAGTGTTCTGTTTGTGATTCAAAAAGAAATCTTGGGCTAGGGAGATGGCTCAGCTGTTAAAAGTGCTTGCTTGTAAAGCCTGTTTGGGTTCTAGTCCTCATTATCCATGTAAAGCCATATGCACAAAGTGGTGAATGTGTTGTGTTTGTTTATATCAACAAGAGGCACTGGTGTGTGCCCATGGTCTCTCTCTTTCTAGCAAATAAATACACAAAAATATTTTTATTTAAATATTTAAATGAGATCATCAGGGCCTCAAGCAAACCAACTCCAGGTGCATGCAGCATTTTGTGCATCTGGCTTTATGTGGGTACTGGGGAACCAAACCAGGTTGTTAGACTCTTCAGGCAAGTAACTTAACCATTGAGCCATCTCTCAAGCCCCATAAAATAGAAACATGGATATGCTTTTTGCTTTTGTTTTCTCATATGCTAAAATAAATCTTTTTTTTTAAGTGGTGGCTTTTATTAACTCTTACACAATATTTTGTCTTCTGGTTTGTTGAAGCAGTAAGTCAGACAACACTTGACACAGTAATGTCTGTCAAAACAGCTTGCCATAAAAACCCCAGCCCCACACTTATCAGAAGGACACTCTTGACGAAAGTGACTAATTTTACATTTTCATCCACCTTACAGTATTTCAGGATAGCCAACGAACTATTCTTTCTCTTGTGCTTATTTTCCTTGGGAGTGGTGTAAGACTTCTTCCTTTTTTTCAGCACCACCACGAAGTCTCAGCACAAGATGAAGGGTGGACTCCTTTTGAATGTTGTAGTCAGACAAAGTACACCCATCTTCCAGTTGCTTACCAGCAAAGATCAGCCTCTGCTGATTAGGAGGAATTCCTTTCTTATCCTGGATCTTGGCCTTTACATTTTCTATAATGTCTGAGGGTTCAGCCTCGATTGCGATGGTCTTCCCCATAAGGGTTTTCACGAAAATCTGCATCTTGGCGGCAGCCCCACTGCAGATGGCAGATTGGAAAGCTAAAATAAATCTTGATTACTTGTCAAAACCAGAAGAAAGGAAAGGAAAGAGAAAGTAGAAGAGGGGAGGGGAGAGGAGGAGAAGAGGAGGACAAAGGAAAAGAAAGATAATGGAAAGGAAGGAAGACCTGTCAGAGATGTTTTGACATGTTATAAATTTCCAGTATTTGTTGGAAACTTTTTTCAGAAATTGTTATTGGATGAAAATTTTTTCCCATGATCTTTGGAAAGATTCAAGAGTACTATGGTTATTATCCACATTTTTATACCCTCCAGTAGTTTATCATTTTTGTGAATTTTTTTTTTTATTTTTCAGTGTAGGCTCTGGTCTCTCTCTAGCCCCGGCTGACCTGGAATTCATTGTGTAGTTTCAGAGTGGCCTCAAACTCAAAGTGATCCTCCTACCTCTTTCTCTAGAGTACTGGGATTAAATACTTACACCACCATGACCAGTTCATTTCTGTAAATTTTGATATTATATACTTAATCACTTAAATTGATTTTATGGCAATAGTGGTAATAATGAGCAATCTCTAGAAAGTAATGGTAATTGTAGTTAATCTAATAATCAATTTATATTTTCTGATATTGACTGTTAGATTTTTCAATTAGGTCAGCCATCCTTAACTGTTTGTTAACAGTGTTTCCACTGACATTGGTATATGATTTTCCTGTGTTTTCTTTTGGGGTGAAGATGTAAGTAGATGAAAATTCTAGTAGTTTGAAATGGCAGCCAGTTACTCAAAAATTTTAAAAATAGGACAGTTTACCAGTTCAAATATCTTAAACATTTTTAACCTCTATGTACTTCCTGGATTGATATTTTTTGCTACTTTTTTCTGGAGGCTGATACACCATTTGATACTTTCTAAGAAGACAAAAAATACTTAGAACCCCTTTCTTTTCAAGTAGTTACTGAATCAACATTTATGTAAAATGGACCTTCATAATTTACAAAGAATGTTATCTTTTAAAAATATTTATTTATATTTATTTATTAGAGGAGTTAGATAGGTAGGTAGGTAGGTTTAGATAGAGAGAATGGGCACACCAGGGCCTCTAGCCACTGCAAAGGAACTCCAGATGCATGTGCCACCTTGTGCATCTGGCTTATGTGGGACCTGGAGAGTCAAACTTGGATCCTTAGTCTTTGCAGGCAAGCACTTTAACCGCTAAGCCATCTCTCTAGTCTCCCCACCACCACCTTTTTTTTTTTTTTTTAAATTAGTAATGAAATACTGAGTAGGGAATCTCCATTGTCTTAGCTCATGACTGTAACTGACAATAATAATGGTAGAGCAAACAGTTGATTCATTTGAAGATGAGACTGCAGAATATTAACCATGTGGTTAACTTTTATGTTTGACTTTTAAGACACATTCAAAGATCATGTGATAAACAGGGTGTTGTATTAGAAACTGGGAAAATCAAATGTATGGGCAAAGATACTAAGCTTATTGAAGTGAATGTAAGATAGGAAGAGCGATTTTATTTTTTGACATTTTTGGAGAAAAACATCTTTTTATTTTGGAAATAGTTCTGAAATTACTAGTTTAAGGCATTCTAAAATGTATATATTTAAACAGAATATATGATTTATTAAAGGCCATTATGAATCCTACGACTTCTCCTCTTTTGACTACAGATATACAACCACCAGTATTAGTCCAAGGTAATAGTAACAGAAGATCTGTCAGTACCCTGAAACCTTGTGCCAAAGATGCATATATGCTCTTCCAGGTATGCCAGTAGATAACAGTAATCTCTATTGTAGATTGTAGCTTTGTGTGCATTTTTGATTTTAGAAGTTATGTTTAATTAACTTTCCATGTTACAATATATCAAAAGTAGTATTAGAATAGTTCAAAAGATTGAAGAACATCCTCTACATTTATTGTTGATCTAATTAACATGATAAACATGATAAAATTTTATGACACAATTTAAAGTAAAATCAAACCTAGAACTGGAAAAATTGGTGTGCTAGGGATGACTAGTCATACAGAAATGTTCCTCGAACAAGGATAAGGGGTCTATTTAATATAATTTGAAACACAAGTACCTGTTTTTTACACTACTTGGTATAAATCATTTTAAAGACAGTAAGATTAAAAGGTTTATTATTTATCTGTCTGCTCTGTATTCCCGTGTTTATAATTCTACAAGAGTTTTCTTATGTAATATGTCATTCCTGTTGCCAACTTTCTAAAAAACAAAGGGTATGTTGTGACTGATGGATGCTAAGCTTTGAAAAGCTCCTCTCATCACAGCACTTGAAATTGATTGATTGTCTGCTTTGCTTTCCCAGGACCTTTGTCAGTTGGTTAATGCTGATGCTCCTTACTGGCTGGTAGGAATGACAGAAATGACGAGGACATTTGGCCTTGAGTTGCTGGAGTCAGTCCTGAATGATTTTCCACAAGTCTTTTTACAAGTAAGCAAATTAATGTTACCTGGTAACAAAATTAATCTTTTTTTTTTTTTGTCCAGATAATTTTCAGAGAAGCAGCTTACACAGTTTTTTTCCATACTAGAAGATGAAATGACATGGACTTGGGCTTTAGACATTATAATTTAGTAGAATATTTTTGTCTGGGGATTTGTGTTTTTTGTTTGTTGATTGGTTTTTTATTTATTTTTATTTAAGATGGGGGGGGGGGAGAGAATGGGTGTGCCAGAGCCTTTAACCACTGCAAGTGAACTCCAGATGTGTGTGTCCCCCTTGTGCGCATATATGACATTGAACACTTGAATCACTGTGCGTTGGGCTTACATGGGACCTGGAGATTTGAGCATGAGTTCTTACGCTTCGCAGGCAAGCACCTTAAGAGCTAAGCTATCTCTCCAGCCCTTGCTTATTTTTTGACAGAATCTTACACCCGCAGACTAGCCTTGAAATTAAGGTGTTCTCTTGCCTTAGCAGGAGTGCTGGGTTACAGGCCAGCATTAATTTAGTGTTACTTTTTTTGTGGTACTGTATCCAGTATTTTGAAATTTCATCATTAGAAGAAATCTCTAGAGACATAGTTAGGTATCTTCCTAAGTATAGCATTATAAATGTACATGGGCTATTTTTAGAATATCTAAAATCCTAAAGAAATTACAGATTTTTGTTATTATATATGCTGTTTCTTTGAATAACTTAAATGGCAGCAAGTAATCATTGTTTGTAAATGTATTGTGCAATACAAAAAATTCTAAAACAAAGTTAATGAGGTAAGAAAGTAAACATTTTATTTTACTTTTAAGAAGCTAAAGTCCAAAATTGAGTGACTGACTTTCACAAGGGTCTTTAATAATTCACAGTTTATAACTTTAATGTACATCTTTTAACTACTAACCTAATGCCTACTGTCTCCTTTCTAAGTAATCAATTTATTTTGTATTGTTTCTAGAAGATGTGTTGATTAAATGCCACAATCAATATGATCTTTTGGCCTGGGACTTAGCAGCTGAAATTATTTTTATGATTCATAATTTTTAGTATACATTAGGTAATTATTGCTTTGGTGATAATGAATATTTACTGCTGAGTCCATTTCATTACAAGAGGATAAGCAGTAGTTAGATAAAACTTGTCTAACAGTTTTGTATAATGTGAGAGTCACAATAGTTATCACTTTAAAAAATACATTTTATTTTTTATTAGGCAGTGATAGAGAGGCAGTGAGAGAGAGAGAGAGAGAGAGAAAATTGGCGCACCAGGGCCTCCAGCCACTGCAAATGAACTCCAGATGCATGTGCCACCTTGTGCATTTGGCTTACATGGGTCCTGGGGAATTAAACCAAGGTTCTTTGGCTTTGCAGGCAAACCCCTTAACCGCTAAGCCATCTCTCCAGCGCAGTTACCACTTTTTGACAACTGTCAACATTCTACATGCCAAATTTCTTACGTCCCATAGTCTCTATAATTTTTCTCAGAAGTCCGAGAAACACTAGTTATTCCTATTTTACATTTGGGAAAAGAGGCTTGTAAAGGGTTAAATAATTTGTCTAAAGTTTTATGAACTGTGATAAAGGATACTTGAGCTTGGGCAGAGGTAGGAGGATCACCATGAGTTCCAGGCCAGTCTGAGACGACATAGTGAATTCCAGGTCAGCCTGGGCTAGAGTGAAATCCTACCTCAAAAAAAGGGGGGGTGGCTGGAGAGATGGCTTAGCAGTTAAGTGGTTGCCTGTGAAGCCTAAGGACCCCCATTTGAGGTTGAATTCCCTAGGACCCACGTTAGCCAGATGCACAATGGAGCGTACACGTCTGGAGCCCCTTTGCAGTGGCTGGAAGCCCTGGCGTGCCCATTCTCTCTCTCTCTTTCTCTTTCTGTCTGTCACTCTCAAATAAACAAACAAATAAAAATAAGAAAAAATAAAATTGTATGACTTTGGAAAATAATATTAAAAAAAAAAAGCCGGTCATGGTGGTGCACGCCTTTAATCCCAGCACTCGGGAGGCAGAGGTAGGAGGGTCACCATGAGTTCGAGGCCACCCTGAGAGTACATAGTGAATTCTGGGTCAGCCTGGACTAGAGTGAGACCCTACCTTGAAAAACTTAAAAAAAAAAATAAAGCTACTTGAATTTATGTTGATCCAAATTTGAAATGTTTCTCCTCTTGGCCTCTGTTGTGTATTTATATTCCGTGCCTTAACCATCATTCTTCAGAATATGTCTAACATCTAGTCAGTTCTTATGTTAGTTTCTTAACATCTTGCATCTATCCCTGTCCTGCTCTGTTGTAATTATATTGTCAGTTCATATTCAGAATGATCTTTCAAAAGAAGTCAGAACTTTTCATTCCATTGTGAAAGTGCTTTGGGTGAAGAGTTCATTCCTTTTTCTTTTAAAAATGTTTTCACTAGAGAGACAGAGAGAGAGAGAGAGAGAGAGAGAGAGAGAGAGAGTATGTGTGTGTGTGTGTGTGTGTGTGTAGGCAGGCATGCCAGAGCCTCTTGGTGCTGCAAACAAGTGCAAGATACATGTGCCACTTTATACATCTGGCTTCACATGGGTACAGGAGAAATGCCCCTGTGCCAGACAGTGCCTCTAACCACTGAGCAATCTCCCCAGCCCTTGGTTCAGTCCTTTTTACCCAGTGTAAGAGGTGAAGCCCTATTATGATATATAAAATTTAACATAATTTAGTCTAACATTCCTTGATCTTTTATCTCTTTACCCTCTTCCCATTGACCTCATCCTTTAGCCACACTTATTTTTCTTTAGATGACCCCAAGGAGACTCCTGCCCCAGGGCCTTTGTCTTTTCTGTTTTCTTGATGGGGACAAATCTTCCACAACTGTTGTATAAAATGGCAGCCTTTTTTTTTTTCATGCCAGCACCTATGTCCTCCTCACTACCCTTTATTTTGTTGATAGCACTTATCACCTCCTCATAAATAATACATACTCTCTAAACTTACTCTACCCCTAAAATTTATACTCTTAGTATTCTTGCTATAATGTAGGGAGAATAGAATAATTACATTAGTTCTACAAAATTTTCTTCAGACAATTTTCTTTTGCTCATAATTTACATATCCACCCCAAATTTAGCAGTCATTTATAATATGTTGACCTGTTTGTTGCATGACAGTACTACAACAGTTAAATAAGGGGGTAGAAAGATGGTTCAGTGGTTAAGGTACATGCCTACAAAGCCTAACAACCCAGGTTTGATTCCCTAGTACCTATGTAAAGCCAAAGGCACATGCATCTGGAGTTCTTTGCAGTGGCTAGAGGCCCTGGCATGCCCATTCTCTCCCTCTCCCCCCCTCCTCCTCTCTCTCTGCTTGTAAATAAACAAACAAAAATATGTTTAAAAGTTAAATAAGACTGACAAAACCTTACTCTTAATGGCACTTAAAAGTTTTATGGGGAAAAAGGCTTAAGTGAGAGGTAAGACATGATGAATGTTGTAAAGAAAAAATATAAAAAATGCCATGAAAGGCTGCAGTATACCTCAGTGGTACACTGATTCTCTAGTTTGCACAAGACCCTGGGTTTAATTCCCAAGCCACTCATGTAAGTTGAACACAAAACGTGCTACAACTGTCTGGTGTTCTCTTAAAGCATCAAGAGGCCCTGGTGCTCCCATGGACACACACACATACACACACACCCACACACAAATATAACTAAAAAAATAATATAATCATGACCCAGACCTGCATACATTCTCAGAAGAGATTAGCACTGTTTGAAGCTTCCTCACAGAAGTTTCTTACTGCAATAGGGAGCGATTACTGCAGAAACGCATAGTTGGCAAAATTACTGAGAATAGGTGACTGCTGTGTACTCAGCCTCAAATGTGACATCTAAGCTAACTTCCAAAGTTAGGAGAACCTCATGAAGAGTGGGCAAAAAGAATATAAGAGCAGGAGGATGGGGAGGAGGGCTACAAAGTGCTGTCACATTGATATGACTTGGCCATTACACTCATGAACTCACAGCAGCTGTGGTTTCCAGTACAAGATTGAGCATGTCGCTATTTCACCATCATTGGGGGAAGGACATATGAAATCCCATACCCCACAAAGTAGCTAATAACAGCTAATGGTGAAGCTGGGTGAAGGGAGGTCAGGTTCATCAGTGGTGTAGCCACTGGTAAGTTTCCCAGTAAGTAACCTTCTACCTATGCTTATGCAACTCTTAATTCATTGAGTTAAAGAAAGTGTATCATCTTTGGTGCCATTGTTTAATTGGTTAAAGACCCTGCCTAGTTAAAAATAAAAAACAAGTGAGCCGGGCATGGTGGCACACACTTTTAATCTCAGCACTCAAGAGGCAGAGGTAGGAGGATCGCCTTGAGTTTGAAGTCACCCTGAGACTACATAGTGAATTCCAGGTCAGCCTAAGCTAGAGTGAGACCCTACCTCGAAAAACCAAAAAGAAAAAATTAAATAACAACCATGAAAATAAGATGGGATTAATGGGGAAGAAGGGATAAGGGATGGTAGTTGGGGCAAATATGATCCAGGCACATTGTCAGAATCAAAACTAGAAAAATATAATTCAGCTAAATATATATTTTGCCATTTCATAACAAGGCCAGTAATAGCATGGTGCTCATATTTATCCTCAACCTCATCAGAATGGTTTTTTCTATCTACATTTATACTACTTTGATCATGCTCACTTTCTCTAAGAAGATTGAGATTTTTCTTGACTGTGCTTATGTTCTGACTATCGATAATAATAAGGTATGGTATAATTTCTTCTTCTTCTCCTCTTCCTCCTCTTTCTCTTCCTCTTCTTCTTCCTTCCTCCTCCTCTTCTTCCTCCTCCTCCCTTCCTTCCTTCCTTTCCTCCTCCTCCTCCTCCTCATCCTCCTCCTTCTTCTTCTTCTCTTTCTCCTTCTCTTCCTTCTTCCTCCTCTTCTTCTTCTTTCTCCTCTTCTTTTTCTTTCTCTCTTTTTTAAATTGTTTTATTTTTTGATGTAGGGTCTTGCACTAGCCCAGGCTGACCTGGAATTCACTATGTAGTTTCATGGTGGCCTTGAACTCTTGGCGATCCTCTTACTTCTGCCTCCCAAATGCTGGGATTAAAGGCATGCGCCACCATGCTCGGCTTAAGATATGGTATAATTTCTATCTTCCAGCCTATAAAAATCCTGAAGGGCAAATTATAAAATACTGGGAAAGGTCTGAAAGGGGTGGCCTCAACTCATTTGGTGGAAACATATTGGGCCAGCTCTTTAGGAAGGAGGTGATTGATTATAATACATAACTTTTCATACAGCGATATCACTTTTCTAAGTATGAAAACTTAGAAAAAGTATTCTGCAGATTGGGAGACTCTATACCTGTATATATATAAAGAATTCAACTCTAAGCAACAAAATAAAAAATAAAAATAAAAGAACAACCCATTCAATAAATGAGCTAGTAAAATGGACAGTTCTGCAATGATGATATGCAGGTGGTCAATAAACAGGAAAAAAAAATCATTCTCACTATCCATCAGAGAAATGTAAGTTAAAGTTACACTGAGATTCCATCTCTCCCCAGTTAGAATGGTATTCAGTAAGAAAACAAATCCTGCTGTAGATGTGGACAAAAGGAAACCTTTCTTCATTGCTAGTAGGGTTGTAAACTTGTCCAGCCACTATAGTAATCACTGTGAAGGGTTCCCAGAGACCTGAAAATAGATCTACTGTATGACCCAGCTGTATTACTCCTGGGTATTTACCCAAAGGACTCCAAGTCAACCTATCATAGATATACTTGCTCATTGATGTTTATTGCAGCATCATTCACAATAGCTAAGTTATGGAACCACTTAGCTTCCAACAACGGAACTAAATAAAAATAATGTATATCTACATGTTGGGTTTTTTTTTTTTCAGCCATAAAGAAGATAAAGTTATGTTGAATTCAAGTGGTGATGATCATAGGTAGTAAGTGAATGAAGCCATGTTTCCTCTCACTTCTGCTTCCTGGGTCTTTTAAAAAAATATTTATTTATTTTATTTCTTTTTAAGATTGAGAGAGAGAGAGGAGAAAGCTGGTGCGCCAGGGCATCAGCCACTGTAGTCAAACTCCAGATGCTTGTGCCAACTAGTGGGCACATGCAGACTTGTGCTTGCCTCACCTTTGTGTGTGTGCATGGGTCCTTAGGCTTTGGAGGCAAGTGCCATAACCGCTAAACCATCTCTCCAGCCTTTATTTATTTATTTATTTGACAGAGAGGAAGAGAGAATAGCACACCAGGGCCTCCAGCCACTACAAACGAACTCTATATGTGTCACCTTGTGCATCTGGCTTATGTTGGTCCTGGGGAATTGAACCTTGGTCCTTTGGCTTTTGTAGGCAAGTTCCTTAACCACTAAGCCATCCCTCCAGTCCTTCCCAAGTTTTATCTAGATACATAAATGATACTGGTATATAGGACATGAAAGTTAAGCAAAACTGGGGAATAAAAGAGCTTTTAAAAAGGGCAGTGGGAGAAAGAAGAAGGTAGAGGGTTATGAGTTTGGGATATGTTCAATGTACAATATATACTCTATAAAAAATGTCCTCTGGGGGTTGAAGTTAAAGCCTGTTGGTCTAGGTTCGATTCTCCGGTACCTACATCACCCCAGATGCACAAAGTGGCACATGCATCTGGAGTTTGCTTGCAGTGGCAAGAGGTCCTGGTGAGTTAATTCTCCTTCTCTATCTTTCTGTCAAGTAAATAATATTTTAAAATTAAAAGTAATAACATTTTCCTTATGCTTCATTGTACTTTTTTGTATAGTTAGTACACAATGAATTTTTTTGATGTGCTTAATACATTTTATTTGGCAAGTCAAAGAAATTGACATAGAAGTGAGAAGTACATTTCAATTCATTTTGTATGGTAAGAATTAGAATAAACATTAAAATATATGTGAACATCTAAAAGGGTATATGTCAGAATTTCACAATGATTAACTTATCTACAAGAAATGAGCTTAGTGAAGACTTTTGTTTTTTGTTTTTTGTTTTTTGTTTTTTGTTTTTTGTTTTTTCGAGGTAGGGTCTCACTCTAGCCCAGGCTGACCTGGAATTCACTATGGAGTCTCAGGGTGGCCTCGAACTCACGGCGATCCTCCTACCTCTGCCTCCCGAGTGCTGGGATTAAAGGCGTGCGCCACCACGCCCGGCTAAGACTTTTATTTTTATTACTTATTTGTATTTTCTGTGTTTAAAAAAGAAATGGGTTGGAGAGCTGGCTCAGCAGTTAAAGTTGCATGCTTGCAACGCCTGTCACCAAAGTTTAACTCCTCAGTTTAAGCCAGATGCACAAAGTGACACATGCATTTGGAGTTCTTTTGAAGCAGTAAGAGGCCCTGCCTGTTCTCACTCTCTGTTTACAAATAAAGAAAAAGGAAAAGAAAAGTACATTGAATGAGCAAATAAATTGTCCTGTGGCATGTTTTACTTTTTTGTAAAATTAATTAGGTGGGATGATTTTTAGCATTCTTTCATAGTTTCAATGAAATTTGGATAATTAAGACAACAAAATAAAGGGCTGGAGAGATGGCTTAGCCGTTGAGGTGCTTGCCTGCAAAGCCAAAGGATCCCGGTTCGATTCTCCAGGACCCACGTAAACCAGATGCACAAGGGGCACATGTGTCTAGAGTTCATTTGCAGTGGCTAGAGGCCCTGACGCACCCATTCTCTCCCTCACTCTCTGCCGTTTTCTCTCTCAAATAAGTAAATAAAAAATATTTTAAAAATAAAATGCTAGCACTTAATCCACAAATGTAAAACTGGGTCTTATATTGTCACTGAAATGAGATGATTTTTAGCTAAAATATATGGGGTTTAACAAGAAAGCCCTTCTTCCTAATAGACCATTACTTTAAATAAAATTTTAGTATTCTTCTTTTAAACTATTTTTATTGATTATTGATTTGCAAGCAGAGAGAAAGAGAGGGAATGGGCAAGAGAATGGTATGCCGTGGCCTCTTGCTACTACAAACAAACTTTAGACACATTGTACTTTGTGCATCTGGCTTGATATGAGTACTAGAGAATCAAATCCAGGCTATCAGGCTTTGCAACCAAGTGTTTTTAACCACTGAGCCATCTCCCCTTCCCAAAATTTTACTATTTTACAAAATTCTCCAACTTGTAAAATAATTGTGCTTATTTTTCATTGGATGTTTTATCAGCTCATTGTGTTCTGTTGAGCAGTCCAAGTAAAATGAAATTTTAAGTTAATAAATGTCTTCATGTGTGATGTTTTGCTTAGAATAGCATCAGTGAATTACATAATTAACTGTACTTTAATAATTAACATTTTACTCTTCCACTGTTTTAAATGAGTTTTCTTGCATTAGTATAATCTATTTACTTTCTGATCTGTTTTCATTGTCTATAGCCAACTAAAATCCAAGTTACTAGTAATAAGACACAGTCATTCAAGTGTTCTACTGAGCTATATTCCCCCGAGTTACTCACTTCTAAAATCATTTATGTTCCTTTTTCAAATGTATATTAATTTTTAAAACTTCAGATATTATCATTGTTTTTTCTTTTCGTTTTTAGAAGGGCAGTGCAAATTTCAAAATTGTGTCTAAACTGTCAGTTAAAATATATAGAAGTATTGGTACAAGCTAAGTTAATTTTTTTTGTTTTTCTTTTTAGCATCAAGAATTTAGTTTCCTCCTCAAAGAAAGGGTTTGTCCTCTTGTGATAAAGCTCTTTTCTCCAAATATAAAATTCAGACAAGGGTCCAGCACTTCATCTTCCCCAGCCCCAGTTGAAAAACCCTATTTTCCTATCTGCATGCGCTTGCTGAGAGTTGTGTCTGTTCTGATCAAGCAGTTTTATAGCCTTCTGGTAAGTGCTTGTTTGCATACATGAGTGTGTATATAATTGAATGCATCATGTTGGTTTTCTGTCTGATAAAATAACTGACGTAATGACTTAAAGAAAGAAAAACATGTTGGCTCATGTTTTCAGAGGTTTTAGTCCATGTTCAGCTCCATTGCTTTTGGACAGAGGCCAGGTAGAAACATCAGGATAGTGGGAACATGTAATAAAAGCTGCTTACTTCATGGTGGCTAGAAACAGAGGGGGCACACATGTGTTTGGAGGCATATTTTCATTGTACTTGGGTCCCCAACTTATTGGCGGTACCATCCATATTTTGAGTAGGTTTCCCAAACCCTTTGTTAATCCTCAGGGTATGCCCTCACAGACACACTCAAAGGTGTGCCTCATTAATGTTCTAGGTGTTTCTTATCAACCAGATAGTGGAAATTAATCATCACATGGTTTTTATATATGGATAAAACATATGTCAGTATATGGTATGGATTTTAGTTGTGTATGGCAGAGAAGGGTACAGTGACACTAGTACATTTTTTTTTTAATATTTATTTGGGAGAGAGAGAGAAAGAGGCAAATAGACAGAATGGGCAAACCAGGGCCTCTAGCTACTGTAAATGAACTCCAGGAGCATGCGCCACCTTGTGCATCTGGCTTATGTGGGTACCAGGGAATCAAACTTGGGTCCTTAGGCTTCACAGGCAAGCGCCTTAACCACTAAGACATCTCTCTAGCCCACTAGTACAATTTTTGAGTTTATTGCCTTGCATCTTACTAAGCCACTGGCTCTTTTAATTGCTATGCTGTTGTGTCACAGATCAAATGTCAGTACACTGAAAGTGACAAATGATTTTGCAGTGTTATTATGAAAATATTACTGAACTCACATGTTCCCTTAAATGGTCTCAAGTAGCTCCAAGGGGTCCAGTTATCATACTGGCAGAAATACTGCCTTAGAGAATCATATTGTCCCACAGCATTCACCGGTTTATTTCTTTCAAATTGCTTATAGTGAAGATAACTAATCTTCAAAGTGTAATGACCTTGCGTGACTAGAGGAAATTAAGTTATCACATTTATCCAAGTTCAGACAGGTATGAACTTGGAATATTTCCTACACTTCCTTCTTTTTATCATCTGAGCTAGGTACTTCTCTGCCTTTTAACCACTGTGCAGATATATATATTTTTAATTTAGAACTTATTATTTTAAGTGGCTAGCATATCTCTCTTCCATGATTGATCCACTGTTTTTATGAAGAATGATGTTAAATTGAATGATCCAACTTAATTTTATATGTCTTTATTAACATTTCTCTAGAAAAAGATCCTATTGTTAACAAGTCCCTTAGCTGTAATGTTGTTAACAAGGTTCCAACAACTAGACTCCTGTGTGTGCATATTCTGTGGCACTGTTCATCAGCTTCTCCCAGCTGGTAGCTGCAGTGTGTATGTGACTTATGTCAAGCAACTGTCTGATATAATGAATAGAATTTCCACCTGAAACTTTTTATTTTTACACATACATGTTTTTGTGTAGTCCAGGCTAGCTTGGAACTAACTCACTGTATAGCTGAGGATGACCTTGAACTACTCCTCCCACCTCCACTTCCCAAGTGCTTAGTTTTTAACACATGAGCTGTCACACACAGTGCTTTGAGTGAACTTAAGCCATCATTTGTCTTGACTATTTTCTAGTACCAGAGGATTCTAGGAATTCAAAAAATTCATTAGCTTTCATGTTGGTATAGAGGAGTTAAAAAAATATCTTTGTGCCATAAGTATTGGACTTAGGTTACAGATACTGCTCTTCATTTTTGTTTCTCAGTTAGTGAAACTTGTTGGGAGGAAAAACTTAACATAGTCCCAGTAGGAGCCCTCCACTGAGGCCCTTGAGGCCCAGTAAGTGACGTCACCACTATAGCTTTGATTAACTTTCACATTTGGCCAGAAGAGTTGAAGGGAGAACAGACTTCAGATCTCAGAAGAGAGGCTCTCTTTTACCTAAATTATAAGATTTTAGTGACTGTCATGTGAATTAAGTAATCAATTTATTTGTCTTGCTGCTACACTGTCTTAGATAAAAAATGGTAGTGATCTTCAAGGCAAGTTTTATAGTATTATTATTTTCTTTGGCTCTGTTATACTTGATATTTCTGGATTCAGAGTCTAGAGTGCTTACCAGTATACCATGGAACCCGCATGATTAATAGTTTTAAGAGCCTTCTTTAAATTTTTTTTTCTTTATTTGAGAGAGAGGGGCAGATAGAGAATGGGTGCACCAGGGCCTCCACCCGCTGCAAACGAACTCCAGACTCACGTGCCACCTTGTTCATCTGGCTTACGTGGGTCCTAGGTCCTTTGGCTTTGTAGGCAGTTGCTTTAACCACTAAGCCAACTCTCCAGCTCCCTGAGGACCTTCGTTTTCTTGCCTCAAAACCTAGCTGATAAGCCCTAAATTCTACCATGGCACTTCTCTGCAGTTCATACTCTACATCTGAGATTGTACATTTAGAAGGACATGCTAATTTACAAACTCTGCAGTGGAAAGATCTATTGCCCAGTGATCCACTGGCGTGGTTCTTTGTTTTTCAGTGTCTCCCCCCCCCAAGGAGAGATCATATAGTTATAAAAAAAATTCATGCTCTTCATTTACATATCACTTCATATTTAAGGAATTTCTTTGCTTCTCTGTCTCCCCCTCATTCTCTTATAGGGATGTTTTTCTTTAATTTTCTCATTTGATTTCTCAGCACAGCATGGGTAGTTTTGCCCTTGCAAGAAAGTCTACTTGGCTTTTTTGTCATCCACAGCATGGCTGGATAAAGAAGCTGGGTCATCTGGTTGCTGGTAAAGTTCTTCTCACTGTTTAAAACAGTTATAGACATCTGATCTATGATTTCCATAGTCTAAGCAGTCTAAGACTAAACTTGTTTTAAATTGTTGGCCCTACGTATCTTCATGGTTATCCTACTTGGAAGCATCCATGAAAGATCCTGAAATCTTTTAGAAAACAGGAACAGCTAGGCTTGAGGCTCAATCTTGAAGGCTATTATGTTTTCCAAATTTCCTGCCCAGTTAATACCCCTACCATTTTTGGAGTACCCACAGCTAAAACATTCACTAACTTGCTGTCCCTGGTATAGAGTGAAGCAACACTCAGTTTGGTTTAGTAATCCCAAAGTCAGTTTATTTCCTATATTGCAGATTCTTTGACTAATAACAAACAATCCATTCACCTTTACACTGGTTAGTTTTTGTTTGCATGTCATGAATACTGAATCCATTATTAAAGCTCTTTAGACACTATTGTATAAAGAAAATGCTAAGCATATACTCCATAGTAATAGCATAGTGATTAATAATAAAGCAGTACTAGTGCCTGTTCTCAGTACTTCATATAATTTGCATCTGTCTGCTATAGGTTTCCCCTTATTTTCCTTTTCTTTTTAGTTTTTTGTTTGTTTTTTGAGATAGCAGCTCACTCTAGTAGTCCAGATTGCCCTTGAACTTGCCATCCTACTATGTCACCCTCTTGTGTTCTGGGATTGAAAGTGTGTACCACCACACCAAACTGCCTCTTTGATTTTTAAACACAAAAATAAAATAAGGAAAACCTTCTGTAGTATTACTGAAGGGTAGAACATATACCTATTAGTAGTTTGCATAATGTATGCTAACTGACAGTTTGCAGGAATAGAGCGCATGATGTCGTACTGGGCCTTCTACACATAAGGATAAGGGGATTTTACTTATGTTCGTAGTTGGTTACTTACTTCAGGCATATGCTTAGAAACTCTGATTTGGTTTATAGTTAACTTTTCTGCTTTAACACATTCTCCCTATTCACCTTATTTTTCTCCTTAAGATAATTTATTCTACTTTGACTCAAAGTAGAAATCATGTATTTTTTAGGTAACTGAGTGTGAGATATTTCTGTCACTTCTGGTGAAATTTCTGGACGCAGATAAACCACAGTGGCTCCGAGCTGTTGCAGTGGAATCAATACATAGGCTTTGTGTGCAACCTCAGCTGTTAAGGTGAAATCTCCACAATATTTGGTTAAATTGATGGGCTAATAACCTAGTTAAAGATTAATCAACAAAGAAGAAAAGTTTGAGTTTAGTACTTATTCTTAAATATTAATGATATTTAAACAAATAAAATTGTTGATCATTTGCATATGGAGGCACAGGTAGGGAAAAGAATGAGAGTCAAACATGGAGGCAGTGATTGCCATTGGTCTTACTGGGTGAACCACTCAGCTGTAATGAATAATGGACTGGAGGGAGCCAAACATGTAGGCAATTATTACCAGCAATCTGAATTTACTGGGTAGTCCACACAGCTATAATGGAGAATGGCACTGAGTATGGTAGTGAAAGTATAGCACCATTACTTGTTATAAATATGTTAAAAGTTTTAGTACATTCAACTATCTTTTCCAGAATCATTTACAATTATTTTACAGGTCATTCTGTCAGTCATACGATATGAAACAGCATTCCACCAAGGTTTTTCGTGATATTGTTAATGCACTGGGATCCTTCATCCAATCCCTGTTTCTTGTCCCTCCTACTGGAAACCCTGCTACAGCCAACCAAGCTGGTAAAGGCATATTCATATTTTGTCTTTATATTCTAATACAGTTTGCACTATTCACTAATGAGAGGCTGTTTTTTTGGAAATCTTCTGACTGGAGTTACAGAAATTTGATATCATTGTGGCAACTATGATTATTTATTTTTCCTGAGGAGATTTTCTTTTCTGATTCCATAAAGACAAAAGTGCAGATGCTCATCTTGATGTTAATGTCTTTACTTGATTCCTTTAAGAGTGTCATGGTTACTTCTGATGAGGTCTGTTTGCTATTTAGCAAAAGTTGACACACATGGGTTAATTTATTTTGGAATCAGCGTGAGGCTTTTTGTTTTTTTTCCTTTCTTTCTCTGTGACTTTATACTTTTTGACTAGTGGCCTTTTTGCATTTCATGGAACGAGCTGTAACCAAAAGTATAACAATTTTAAGTGTACTTATATTTGTTTTAGTGACTTATAAAAAATAAAATGCTTAGGGGAGGTCGATTCTCTGGTACACAGAATGGGATTTTATATATGTCATTTAAAGGTTTCATACTTGTTCTGATAGTACAAGTGTTTAAATTTATTGATTTGTGATCAACTAGTAGATGAGTATGTATGCTTTTCTCCCTTATCTAACAGGAAACAATAATTCAAGTGGCCCAGTCTCAGCACCAGCTAACTCAGGGATGGTGGGGATTGGTGGAGGTGTCACTCTGCTCCCAGCATTTGAATACAGAGGAACGTGGATCCCTATTCTAAATATAACAGTTCAAGGAAGTGCTAAAGCCACCTAGTAAGTAGTAGTGACATTGTTCTATAATTGATAGTACTCAAGATGATAGTGAGTCCTAAATTGCTTCTCTATTATATTTAGTATTTTAAGCTCATTATTTATAATTTTAGACCTCTGTCTTTTGTTAAATTTTGAGAATTTTATTTAGGACCAGATTTTGTTCTCTAATGTGCTGTTTGCAGATTGCTAACGTTATGATAGAGCAACATGTTATTTCTTTTTTGTAATATTCTTATTTATTTATTAGAGAGAAAGAGAGAGGAGAATGGGCTGCCAGGGCCTCCTGCCACTGCACACATACTCCAGATACTTCTGCTACTTTGTGCATCTGGCTTCATGTGGGAGGGAAGTGGGGACGCAAACTGGGGCTATCAAGCTTTGCAAGCAAGGGCATTTAACCACTAAGCCATCTCTTTAGGCACAGTGATTTCTTTTTTTAAAAAAAATTTAAACTTTGTGTGTGTGTGTGTGTGTGTGTGAGAGAGAGAGAGAGAGAGAGAGAGAGAGAGAGAGTGCATGCATGTGCACACCAGGGCTTCTTGCCATTGCAAGCGAACTCCACAGATACATGTACCACTTTGTGCATCTGGCTTTATGTGAGTACTGGGTAACTGAACTGAAACAGGGAGGTGGAAAATATGTTTTCTTAAAACACATAGTAGAAATAATAAAGTAGTTTTTTTTTTCTGTCACTTAAAATCTTTATTACAGGGCTGGAGGGATGGCTTAGCAATTAAGGCACTTGACTGCAAAGCCAAAGGACCCAGGTTTGATTCCCCAGGACCCATGTAAGACATATGCACAAGGGAGGGCACACGCATCTTGAGTTCATTTACAGTGGCTAAAGGCCTTGGTGTGCCCACTGTCTTATCTGTTTCCTTCCTCCCCCCCCCCAAATAAATAAATAAAATAAAAAATCTGTAGCACAGAATTCAAGAATTAAGAGTTTATCACGTTTAGATTTTTTTTTTCTGTTCTAGGTACTTTTTTCTCAGTAGATCACATATTCTTAGGTAATTCGAGTTTGTCTAACAGGATGCTTAACACTGATTTATTATGTGTTTGTTTGTTTTTTTTTTGATGCTAACTGCCTACATGGATTAAATCCATGAACTTTAACTCTCTTCATTGGAGCTTAGATATCTTCATCAATAAAATAGACATATTTGTAACAATTACCTAAAGTTTAAAATGCTCAGAGTTGGCACATATTAATAGCTATGGTGATTAGGCTCTAGAGTCAGATGAGTTAAAAACTTCTGATTAATAATTGTCATCTTCATACTCGGTTTCAATATCTAAGTCTTAAGGTTTTGTGATGATTTAAATTACAATTAAAGAAAAATGAATCACACTGTGATTGTCCAATAAATGACCAGTATATTTATATGTTCTTGTTCTAAGTTCTGCATTTCTATATATAATTACCTACCTTGTCTAGAATCTGAGGTAGGCAATTGCTATATGAACTTTTCTTTTTGGGATCCTTAGTAATTTCAGTTTTGCTTTTGAGATACTTACATACCATAAAATTCACTCTTTAGAGTGTATAGCTCATGCTTTCAGTGTATTCAAAAGCTGTACAACCATTATCACTACCTACTTGGACAACAATTCATCACCCAAAAAAGAAACTGCATGCCCATTAACTGTCATTCTCCAGTCTTCCTTCTCCCAATCTCTAGCACCCACTAATCTATCTCAACTGGCTTTCCTTTTCTTGTTAGTTCATATGAGTTGTAAATGTCCTTTTGCATCAGGCTTCTTCCATTCTCTTAGAAGCTCATCTACATTGCAATATGTATTTGAACTTCATTCCTTTTTATGGCTGAATAATATTATATGGGGATCTTGTGTTTTCTTTATGTCTTCATCAGTTGATACGTATTGGAGCTGTTTTTACTTTGGGGTTATGGAATTAGTTGTTTTTCTCATCACTGATAAAATAACCTGAAAGAAATAAGGAAAGGAAGGAAGGATATATTTGGCTCACCAGTTGATAATATAGTCAGTCCATCATGGTGGGGAGGTGGTTGGGTTCATGGTAAGTGGTAGCACAAGGGTGCTAGTTATGTCACCTGTCAGAAGACATCAGGAAGCAGAGAGTTGGGGGAGACAGGAATGAGAAAACGATGCTGGAAGTTGAGCTGAGCCTATCCCTAACACACTTCCTAAAGATTCCACAGCTTCCAAAAATAACACCAACAGGTAGGGACAAGTGTTCAAATACTAAGCCTGTGGAGACTTGGTACATCCTAACCAACACAGTTATGAACATTTGTCTATAGTTTTTCTTTTTAAAATTTTATTTAATTTTATTTGAGAGAAAGAGAAAGAATGAGCACCCCATGACCTTCAGCTGCTGCAAACGAACTCCAGATGCATGTGTGACCTTGTGCATCTGGCTTACGTGGGTCCTGGGGAATCAAACCTAGGTCTTTTGGCTTTGCAGGCAAGTGCCTTAACTGCTAAGCCATCTTTCTAGACCTTGTCTATAGTTTTTCTATAGACTTGTGTTTTCATTTCAATTTTTAAAATTTCTTTTGTTTATTTATTCATTTGAGAGTGAGAGAGAGAGAAAGAGGCAGATAGAGAGAGAGAATGGCCATGCCAGGGCCTCCACCACTGCAAACAAACTCCAGACGCATGCACCTCTTTGTGCATCTGGCTAACATTGGTCTTGGGGAATCAAGCCTCAAACTGGGGTCCTTAGGCTTCACAGGCAAGCGCTTAACCACTAAGCCATCTCTTCAGCCCCTCATTTCTTTTTTTTTTAAATATATATTTATTTATTTGAGGGAGGGAGAGAGAAAGGGAAAGAGGGAAGAAGGGAGGGAGGGAGGGAGGGAGGAAGGATGAAAACGGGCACACCAGGGCCTCTAGCCACTGCAAATGAACATGTCACCTCGTGCATTTGGTTTATGTGGGTCCTGGAGACTTGAACCTGGGTCATTAGGCTTCGTAGGCAAATGTCCTAACAGCTAAGCCATCTATCTCTCCAGCCCTGTGTTTTCATTACTTGTGGATATATAGCCAGGAATAGAATTGTTGGGCCTGACAGTTACTTTATGTTAACTTTTTGAGGAGTCATGTGACTTTTCACAAGTAGCTACACCATCTTTCCCCTATCAACCAAGTGTGGGATTTCGGATTTCTCCTCATTCTAAGCTGGCCTTGTCATTGACCCCCCCTCCCTCCCAAGTTTTGTTCTAGTCCAGGCTGATCTGGAATTCACTATGTAGTTTCAGGGCAGCCTCGAACTCATGGTGATCCTCCTACCTCTACCTCCCAGGTGCTGGGTTAAAGGTATGTGCCAGCATGCCTTCCTGTTCATCTTTTTTAAAAAAAAATATTTTATTTTTACTTATTTATTTGAGAGAGGGAAAGGTCTAGCCACTGACAACAAACTCCACATGCATGTGCCACCTTGTGCATCTGGCTTAAATGAGTCCTGGGGAATTGAACTGAGGTTCTTTAGCTTTGCGGGCAAGCACCTTAACCACTAAGCCATCCCTCCAGCCCCCGTTCATCTTTTTATAGTAGCCATTCTCTTGCTTACAAAACAGGATGTTACTGTTCTATGTGCATTTTTCTGATGAGTGAATACACTCAGTAGCTGTTCCTGTGCCTGTTGGCCACTTGCATGTGTTGGAAATCACTACTCAGACCTTTGGCTCCTTTATAATTTGGCTTTTTAAAATTTATTTAGTTGTAAGATTTGACATGTATTTTAGAGTCTCATCCCTTGTGGATATGTGATTTACAAGAACTTTCTACCATTCTGTGAGTTTTTTCATTTTCTTGATACTGCCCTTTGAAGCACAAGTTTAATTTTTTTTTCTTTTCTCTTTTTTACTAAGTAGAAATAGAAACTTTGTATGGACATATCATGTGTTGGTACCATCATTTCCCTCCTTCCTTTCCCCATTCCACTGAGGACCCTGAGTGGCATTGCTGGTATTCATCAGGGGGTTGTAGGTTATGAGGTGAGAGAGCAGTAGTCAGTTATTTTAAGGGTAGGGAGGGGAGGCAGTGCTTCTGGACATTCCCTTCTACCCTAAGGCTCTTACAATTTTTCTGCCCCCTCTTTTGCAAAGTTCCCTGGCCATGGTGGGTGTGTTTTAAGTCTACTTTAGTGTTGTGCTCTCAGCAGTGTTTTGAGTATGCTTAGTGTCTTATTTCCATCACTCTGACACTGACACTGTTGTCAGGCAAGCCATTGAAGCAGCACTCTTGCTTATCTCACCAGTTGTTCTGTGGTTTCACTTGGACCCTGTCTGATGTGCACAGGGTCCAAGCAGTGTGTCAGGGAACCAGGAGACCAACAGTTTAAATTTTGATGAATCCAGTTTCTTGGTTTTTATGTTAATCTTGCTTGTGTTTTTGTTATCATATCTAACAAACCATTGCCTAATCTGAGATGGTAGAGAGATATGTGTACATTTTCTGAGAGTTTTATGCTTTTAGATCATTATCATATACCATTGCTTTATTTTGAGTTAGTTTGTAGATAGTACCAGATAGGGCTTTAACATTGCAATTTTAGATGTGACTATCCTGTTATCCCAGTACCATTATTTTTTTCCCAACTGAATTATTTTTTCTTTTCATTACCCTCTTGAAAGACAACAGTTTTTAAGGATTTAGAATCATAATTCCTTCTTTATCCGGGTTTAAGCTGGAAGTTGATTGTTCTGCCCCTGAAAGTTGTCCCTGTGTGGTGCGCTCAGTCTCAGTACAACTATTGCAGATCATAACAAGCTATCTTGCATCTCACAGTCATGCTTTTTCCTGATGTGAACCCATCTTCCCCCAATTTAGGGTTAATTCAATTTTACAGCGCCTTATTTTCAAAGTTACTAAAATCAAGTGATTGAGAAACTTTATAGTCAATTTCTTTTTTATGTTTTATATTTACATTTTTGTAGTTCTCATATCAGTGAGTAATGGAAATGCTGACACAGCGGGGAGAAATTATGGTGATAGGCTTTCATTTTTATAATCAATTTCTTAAAATACTGTAAAGGGAGGGATCCTCCTCCAAATGAAATAAGCTCCATAATATCTATTTTTTACTTCCTGTTAATCTTTTTGAAATTATTTATTTACTTATTTATTTGCAATCAGAGAGATACAGACACACAGAGAAAGTTTCAGAGTGAGAGAGTGTGAGCTCACCAGGGCCTCTAGCCAGTGCTAATGAACTTCATATGTATGTGCCACTTTATGCATCTGGCTTATGTCGGTACTGGGGAATCAAACCCCAGTCATTAGGCTTTGCAGGCAAGCACCTTAACCATTGAGCCATTTCTCTGGTGTCCTCCCCCCCACCACCTTCTTGGGATAGGGTCTCACTCTAGCCCTGGCTTACCTGGAATTCTATATAGTCTCAGGCTGGCCTCAAACTCACAGTGATCCTCCTACCCCAATTTTCCGAGTGCTGGGGTTAAAGGCTTGTGCCACCATGCCTGGCTCTGTTCATCTTGATTTCTAGCATCTACAGATTAATGGAATAGTTTTCTGTGTTTTGTCTTTGTGGCATATCATTATGGTCTTATTTTTTCCAAATTTCAGCCTGGAGATGCTGGACAAAGTTGAGCCCCCAACCATCCCAGAAGGCTATGCAATGTCTGTGGCATTCCACTGTTTGTTAGACCTTGTTCGTGGAATCACTAGTATGATAGAAGGAGAGTTGGGAGAGGCAGAAACAGAAGGTCATACTATCACTGAAGAAGCTTCTTCGCCAACACAGTCATCAGAACAGCAAGATTTACAGTCAACATCAGACCAAGTCGATAAAGAAACAGGTATGTTAGCATTCTGTATTTTTCATGATTACTTTTAAATAACTTGAAATGTAAGGAGATTTAACAAAAATGTTCCCATGTATTGTTCACCCTTTTTATTAGTTATTTTTTCATTGCTATGATAAACTACCTGACAAGAAGTAACTTAAGGAAGGAAGGTTGTATTTCAGCTTAGAGTACCAGGTTATAGTCCATTATGAAGGGAAAGGTATGGCAGTAGGAACTTCAGGTCACTTTCAGTCCGCTGTGAGAAAGCAGAAAATGTTGAATGCCACTAGCTAGTGCAGCTAGCTTCCCCCTAGGGTCTCACTCTATAGTCCAAGCTGACCTAGAACGCACTCTGTAGCCCCAGGTTGGCTTCATGGCCATCCTCCTGCCTCTGCCTTTTGAGTGCTGAGACGAAAGGCATGAGGTAGGGTCTCAGTCTAGCCCAGATTGACCTGGAATTCACTATGTAGTCTTAGGCTGGCCTTGAACTCACAGCAGTCCTCCTACCTTGGTCTCTCAAGTGCTGGGATCAAAGGCATGCATCACCACATTCAGTCCACTATACCTTGTTTCTAAACTTTTGTTTTTGTTTTTCAGGTAGGGCCTCGCTGTAGCCAGGCTGACCTGGAACTCACTTTGTTGTCTCAGGCTGGCCTTGAACTCACAGTGATTCTCCTACCTTTGCCTCCCAAGTGCTAGGACTAAAGGCATGCACCACCATGTCTGGCTTCTTTCTGAACTATTTGAGAGTAAGTTCTAGACATGATTCCCCATAATACCTTAATATTTTGTTGTGCAACTTCTAAACTGAAGGCTAGTCTCCTTCATGATGCAGTGCAGTCACCATCACTGGAGTTAGTTCTATAGTTTCACCTCATTCAAATCTTGACAGTTGCCTCAGCATTTCCCTGGTGCCCCAGCATTCATTGTTGAATTTGCCATGTGTTGATACTCTCCTTCACTGTGCAACACAGTTCCTTGGTTTTTCCCCGTTTCATATGACTTTGACATCTTTGAGGAATTCTGGCCAATTTATGTTCCTTCTTAGATTTCATTTACTCATTTTTGGGAAGATTAGCACAGAAAGGTTACTGTGATATAATAAAATATATCAATACATTGGGAAACAAAATATAGCAATTTGTTTCATTAAAGGTGATACACATCTTTTTCACTTGGTTAACATGTCAATCTGTTTTTTTCACTGTGTAGTTATTCTCTTTGTGATAAGATATTGAAACCTTTACTATAAAGGTACTTTGCTTTCTGTTCCCTCATTTATTAGACTTTCCTCCTTATTTATAATGAATCAAAATCCATGGATTTCTACTTTATCCAAAGAATGATAATCTGTAGCCATCATTTGATTTGAAGCTGTCCCATTCTTAACATGTCTCATATCCTTTTGCTATTCTCTTGAGTATTGATTTATGATTTAATGAAACAAGGTATTCTAAACTGATACTAGATGGTTCTTGTCCTATCCAAGTATCAGTCAATTTTCAAGGAGCTGTTGAGAATCGTAGTTAAATTAACATGGGCACTAGGTTTGCTGCTTGGATAGGTTTCCTACATGGACAGAAAATACACATACTTATATCCATACATACACACACACACATATCTTGGCCTGGCATGGTGGTGCACGCCTTTAATCCCAGCACTCTGGAGGCAGAGGTAGGAGGATTGCCATGAATTCGAGGCCACCCTGAGACTACAGAGTGAATTTCAGGTCAGTCTGGGCTAGAGTGAAACCCTACCTCGGAAAAAAAAAAAATCTGTATTTTGAAAATGTCTTCTTATATCTATGTTGTCACACCATATTCTCCAGTTCTGGTTCAGTTTGACCTGGCTTGTTTTTTGGTTTTTGATGTAGGGTGTTTCACTATAGCCCAGGCTGACCTGGAATTCACTATGTAATTTTAGCCTGGCCTCAGATCTCAGCAATCTGTTTACCTTTCCTTCTTGAGTACTGGGATTAAAGGCATGCACCACCACATGGGACAAGGCTTGTTTTTGAATTTAGGTATTTTTAAATCCCAACAGTAAGGTATGTAATCCTACTTTGTTCAGTGTGTTTTTATTGCCTGATTACCAACATATAAATTAGTATGCTGGCTAAGTAGACATTTTATGCTATAGTTCATGCTCACTTTAGCTGGTCACACGATTCAGAAGTTTTGCCTTTTGAAGGTATAGGAAATGGGAACTGATACTATATATATTTTTTTAAAAGTATATCAGTTAATTCTTGTACTGAAATATTTTATAAAACACATTTTAAAACCTTAGTCTTAAGAATTCTTGTAGTGTGAAACTGCAGTTTAGCTTCTCAATTTTTATTTGGGTATAGTTTTTAAATATCGGCAGTTTAGTGTTTAATATTGAGATGTTGATAGAATATTTTATGTTGCTAAATGATCACAGAGATTATAGAATTTTATATTGATAAATATTACCAGCTCTGATTATCATTAAGTATTGTCTTTTCTTTAAGTTAGTAGAGCTGTTTGGGAAGAAATGGTGAACGCTTGCTGGTGTGGTCTTCTCGCTGCGCTCTCCCTCCTTCTTGATGCCAGGTACTAAGTCTTTGTAAGTTTTATATTATATCCTAGTAGTTATAAAAACATTGAAATAGTTTACTTAAATTTGTCCCAAGAATTTACATTTTATTACTTTATAGAAGTAGAACACTCTTATTTATGTTTTAATTTTACATATTATAGATTACACCATGATTTTATAGTATATGAGTACACAGTGTAATGATCAAATCAGAGTGCTATGTCCTTATCATTTCTTTTTTTAAATGTATTTAATTTATTTATTTATTTGAGAGAGAGAGAGAGGGAGGGAGGGAGGGAATGGGCACACCATGGCCTCCAGCCACTGCAAATGAACTCCAGATGCGTGTGCCCCCTTGTACATCTGGCTAACATGGGTCCTGGGGAATCGAGCCTCGAACCGGGGTCCTTAGGCTTCACAGGCAAGCGCTTAACCACTAAGCCATCTCTCCAGCCCTCCTTGTCATTTCTTTAAGAATATTGTCACCGGGCGTGGTGGCGCACGCCTTTAATCCCAGCACTCGGGAGGCAGAGGTAGGAGGATCGCTGTGAGTTCGAGGCCACCCTGAGACTCCATAGTGAATTCCAGGTCAGCCTGGGCTAGAGTGAGACCCTACCTCGAAAAACCAAAAAAAAAAAAAAAAAAAGAATATTGTCTTTCTGCCATCCCCCTCTTGCATCTTGCCTTTTTCTTGCCCTCGCACTGTACTTGTAACATTCCAGTGGAAAATACACTACTAACATTATGGAGTACCTCTTAAAATCACATTGACATTTGCTGCTACTTTAGTAGTGATGATAATTAGACTAGAGGTTTTTGCTGTTTTTATCCGAAGTTAATTGATTTAAAAATGCTGATTGCCAGGTGTAATGGCTTACACTTGGGACAACCTTTAGACTTGAGGCAGGTGGATTGCTGTGAGTTTGAGGCCAGCCTGGTCAACAAAGCTAGTTGTTGGACAGCCTGTACTATAGAATGAGACCCTACCTCAAAAAATCTAAAAACACAAGGAAGATAATAAGCCAAGTAAATGAAATGAGTGCTTTTTTAAGTTAAAGTTTTAAGTTTTTTTTTATATTTTTGTTTATTTACTTTATGAGAAAGAAAAAGAGATAGAAAATGAATGGGCACACCAGGGCCTGTAGCCATTACAAATCTAGACACGTGTGCCACCATGTGCTTCTGGCTTACGTGGGTTCTGGGGAATCAAACCTGGATCCTTAGGCTTTGCAAGCAAGTGTCCTAACCACTAAAGCATCTCTCCAGCCCCTAAAATTTTAAGTTCTTGATCATTTTTTAAAATTACATATTGTACATTATGTGGTTCTCTTTTTCAGATAATACATGAATTGATTAAATTTTTTCCTGTGTATATTGATTTTGATAATTTTCTTTCCTTAAAGCATCATTCTACATCTTGTTTTGCAGTGTAATTTAAAAATGAGCTAATTAGATTAAATAAAATACTTTATCTTTTCAGCACAGATGAGGCTGCCACTGAGAATATTTTAAAAGCTGAACTGACTATGGCTGCTCTTTGTGGAAGACTGGGCCTTGTAACTTCAAGAGATGCTTTTATAACTGCAATATGCAAAGGTTCCTTGCCTCCACATTATGCTCTTACTGTATTGAATACCACCACTGCAGCTACACTTTCCAATAAATGTAAGAGTTAAATTTACATAACATTCTCTCTGGCTCTAGGTATAGTGAAAAGATTTTAGAAATTCTGAATTCAGGTCTCCTGCTGTTATATTGACTGCTTGTGTTACCTTGGGGAAGTGAAAGACTAGGTCTGGACTAAAAGTAGTAATCTGTTGATCTCCATATGTGCACCATGGCATGTGCCCAAACACGCACACATGCCCGCAATAAACAAATAAAAATACATTTTAGAAAACCACTTACTGTGTCCTAGTTCTGTTTAGCTTATAAAACAAGCTAGTAAAGTTTAATAATTTTCACAACTTTCATGGAAAATTCATATGTACTTGTCTTGGTTTTTGCACCTTGTGAGTTTTCAAGATGTTTGTAGCTAATAGAAGTTACTGTTTAATTGTTATGATTGAACATGACTTAATCAAATTAATATTTTATAACATAGCATTTAAATTAACATAAACAGTATGTTTTTACTTATTTAGGCTTTCCTTTGTATTTTAGCATATTCTATTCAGGGCCAAAGTGTTATGATGATAAGTCCATCAAGTGAGTCTCACCAGCAAGTTGTGGCAGTGGGTCAACCTCTAGCAGTCCAGCCTCAGGGGACAGTAATGGTAACAAACTTGGTTTTGATTATCAATTAATGATGAAGAAATCTTTTGTATCTTTTGTTTGTTTGCTTGTTTTTTTTGTGTGTGTGTGTGTTTGCCAAAATATTTCATTAATTATTTTCTTTTGCTGGAGAATATTTTTCAAAGAAATGAATTATCTGTAAGTTAATATTGTAATGACTAACCAACTTGATAACAAAAGTAAATTTGTTTTTTATAACCATTCAAACTTGTTTCTTAATATTCTTGTTTTTTTTTTTTACTTAATCCTTAAATACATTAATGCTTAGTTATAAGCTTTTAATTTTAAAACTACTTAACAGTTGTTACAAATATATGCTTTTTCAATATAGCTAACTTCCAAAAACATTCAGTGTATGAGGACTCTCCTTAACTTGGCACACTGCCACGGAGCTGTTCTTGGAACATCATGGCAACTTGTCTTGGCAACTCTTCAGGTATGTTTTAGAAATGGATCAGATGCTAGATTTGTCATCGTAGCAGTTAGACTATAGTATACAGTGCTCTTGGTGCTTTAGGTGGTCTTATGTTAGCTATTGATTTTAATTTTTATTAGAAAACTACTGACTTAATTTTTGTCACTGGAAGTTACCATTGATATTTCATTATTAGAATTTTTATTGTTTTATAAAAGTTTGTTTTGTTTTAATTTTTTAGCATCTTGTATGGATTCTGGGATTAAAGCCAAGTAGTGGTGGTGCCTTGAAACCAGGAAGAGCGGTGGAAGGACCCAGTACAGTAAGCTACGGCCCTTAGCCCTTATCGTCCACTGAGTGCTTCTGAACGTGTCACACCTCCATTTAACCATATCCTTCTCTTAGGTTCTAACGACAGCAGTGATGACAGATTTACCAGTGATTTCCAACATACTTTCAAGATTATTTGAAAGTTCCCAGTAAGTCAGTGTTGTACATTGATAGGTACAGTGCTACTAGCTATGTATTCTGTATGAAAATATCTTACTTCGTTTTCATTTTAGGTATCTTGATGACGTATCACTACATCATTTAATAAATGCACTTTGTTCATTATCTCTAGAAGCAATGGATATGGCTTATGGAAATAATAAGGTATGATATTTACTTTTCTGTTTTAAATATTAATTACTCATATAAGGTGTGCATCCATTATGATCTTAATTAGGTGGGCCTAATACCTTGTTAATTAACAATAGTCTGTTAGGTTTTCACAATTGGTAGTGGTTACTTGTAGAAAGGAGAACTAGGGGGACATAATATGGCTTGTGATTAGTCTAAATATGTAATAAATTATTTTGAATTGTATCCATATTTGGGGGGTACTGAATATTGTTAAAAATACTTTTATTGGGCTAGGGAGATGGCTTAGCAGGTTAAGTGCTTGCCTGTGAAGCCTAAGGACCCTGGTTCGAGGCTCGATTCCCCAGGACTCATGATAGCCAGATACACAAGGGGGCGCACGTGTCTGGAGTTCATTTGCAGTGGCTGGAGGTCCTGGCGCGCCCATTCTCTCTCTCTCTCTGCTTCTTTCTCTCTCTGGCTGTCACTCTCAAATAAATAAATAAAAATAAACAAAAGAAAATACTTTTATTAAGTGGGCATGGTGGTATATAATCCCAGTACTTGGGAGGCAGAGGTAGGATTATCACTGTGAGTTCCAGGCCAGTCTGAGACTACATAGTGAATTACAGGTCAGCCTGGGCTAGAGCAAGACCCTACCTCGAAAAACAAAATTGTGTGTGTGTGTGTGTGTGTGTGTAAATTAAGTAATGCTATACAATATTTATTAATAGGCCCCATAAAATACCATAACAATATGTGTAATTAAAATATAATACAGGTTTTAAATTAAGAAATAAGAATCTCAGTTTCTTTTGCCTTCACTGGAATGGAAAATAAGGAGCTAATCATTTCTTTCTGAAGGTGATTTTTCTTACCTCTAAATTAAGCTTTTTAGCTGTTCATTGGTCAAGTGAATAGAATAGTAGTTTTGAATATTTACATTCCAGGAACATTTCTTTCTGTACTCAGTATTTCTCATAATACTTATAAAGCACAGGAAAATTTGGGCTGATTTATGTTTTAAAAATTCATATTTAAAATGAACTGGGATGGTAGCTGAGAGGACAGCTTAGTGGTAGACTGCTAACCTACCATATGGGAGCCCCTGGGTTTGATCACCAGCACTACAAGAAAATAATTAAAAAAATAATAAACTACCTTTGGGCTAGGGATAATTCATAGTGCTTGTCTAATATGCCTGAGGTACTAGGTTTCATCCCCAGCACAAAAAAAAACATGAAGTCCTTTCAACATTTTAAAATAAATAAATTGTGCATATATATCTCCATCTATCCCAGAATATCATTAAAAAGCGTTAATTACTCTCTAACTTGACAGCCTCAAAACACATGGTCTACCTAGCCATTAATTATAATTTTGTGCCCTGTAGCTTGTCATCTTGGTTTATGTAGCTCATTTCTTTTCTCAGAAGTTCTTGGAGTTGGAGGTGGAGTTGGTTAGTACAGTGCTTACCTGGCATACACAAAGTCCTAGATGCGATCCTTAGCACCTCATAAAACTCAAATTGTGTTTGTACATACCTATAGTCCCAGCTCCTAGGAGATAGAAATAGGAAGATTCAAAAGTTCAAGGCCTAAGCCGGGCATGGTGGCGCACACCTTTAATCCCAGCATTTGGGAGGCAGAGGTAGGAGGATTGCCATGAGTTCGAGGCCAACCTGAGACTACTTAATGAATTCCAGGTCAGCCTGAGCTAGAGCGAGACCCTACCTTGGAAAATCTTTAAAAAAAGTTCAAGGCCATTCAAATAACTTGGAGCATAGTTTCATATAGTATATAGGGGTTGAAATATGTATTATAATTTGTTCAAAATCCAGGCAAGGACAATATAAAATGAAGTAATAAGCTATTAATAAATATATTAATAGCTTGAATAATTTATAGTTTTGAGATAAAGTTTTAACAAGAAATTATAAGAGTACCTAAATGGAAGATAAGCAAACTTACATGATGTTTTGAGAGTTTATCTACTTGACCAACAGGATACTTATTCCATTTATGACACTCTGGCTAGAGATAAAGAATATGAGATTTCTACTCAAAGCATCTTAAAATTAACTGGTTCTGATGAAGTGGTAGTTAATTTGACATGTCAGTCTAAATAAGTAGTATGTATTTGTTTTTGTTTTTTAAGGTAGGGTCTTGCTCTAGACGAAGCTAACCTGGAACTCACTATGTAATCTCATAGTGACCTCAAATTTACAGTGATCCTCCTACCTCATCCTCCTGAGTGCTGGGATTAAAGGCATGTGCTACCACACCCAGCTGTGGATATTATTTGATGAGATTTATCCTTTAAATCATTAGTTCCTTGTTACTTAGATGTTTTTAGTTATATTTCTATTGAGATTAATCTCAATAAACTAGTGTGAATGGAGCTAAATATTAAAGAATGACAGGAATTAGGTAGAAAACAACAAGTTGGTGGAAATTGAAAGAGAAAAATAAAAGAAATCATGATCAGTGAGCAGAAAGTATCCTTGGTGATTAAAATTTATTGTTAATCTATACAATATCAGAGGGAAATATGAGCATATGAGCATATTTTTATTTTTAAATTTTTATTTATTTATTTATTTTTGGTTTTTTTGAGGTAGGGTTTCACTCTAGTCCAGGCTGACCTGGAATTCACTGTAGTCTCAAGGGGACCTTGAACTCACAGTGATCCTCTTACCTCTGCCTCCCAAGTGCTGGGATTAAAGGCATGCGCCACCATGCCTGGCGAGGAGCATACATATGTGTGTGTGTATATATATGTGTATATATATGCATACACACACACACACACACACACACATACATATATGTATATATATTTGGTTTTTCGAGGTAGGGTCTTGCTCTAGCTCAGGCTGACTTGGAATTCACTATGTACTCTCAGGGTGGCCTCAAACTCACAGCGTTCCTACCTCTGCCTTGTGAGTGCTGGGATTGAAGGTGTGCGCCACCATGCCCGGCTTTAGGAGCATATTTTTTTCAATTTTTTTATTAACAGCTTCCATGATTATAAAAAAATATTCCAACTTTCCCCTTTGAAACTCCATTCTCCATCATACCCCCCCCCCCTCAGTCAGTCTCTCTTTTATTTTGATGTCATGACCTTTTCCTCCTATTATGATGGTCTTATGTAGGTAGTGTCAGGCACTTTGAGGTCATGGATATCCAGGTCATTTTGTGTCTGGGGGGTGCATATTGTAAGGAGTCCTACCCTTCCTTTGGCTCTTAACATGCTTTCCGCCACCTCTTCTGCAATAGACCCTGAGCCTTGGAAGGTGTGATAGAGATATTGCAGTGCTGAGCACTCCTGTCACTTTCTAGCACCATGATGCCTTCTGAGTCATCCCAAGGTCACTGCCATCTGAAAAGAGAAGATTCTCTACCAAAAGTGAGAGTAGCATTAATATAAGGGTATGAACATTAAGAGAAGTGCTTACTGGGTAGTTACATTTAGCCAGACAGCAGCAGACGTTACACCCCTAGGGCTCATGACTACCCCTGTTTTAAGTTTTCAGTATCAGGAATGTATTTCCTCCCATGGAGTGGGCCTCCAGTCCAAATTAGAGGGCAGTTGGTTTCCACCATGTCAGATGTGCCACTATTGCACCAGTTGGCTCATTTGGCCTGGCTGGCAAAATATTAGGCTTGCAGTGTCCACTATTGAGTATTTTCACTGGTGATTTCTCTGTCTGCCATTGAACTGCATGCAGAATGGCTTCGTCCAGCTTTCTGTCAGCTGGTCTACATGGAGGAGGTTATCAGCTCAGTTCCAGCAGGATTTCTCAGTGGCCTTGCAGCCCAGGTTAGGAGCATATTTTTAAAGAAAACTCAGAGGAAGCAAATGTTGAGAAAACAAGCATGCTGATTGAAATGGAGACAATTTCTTTGAAATGGATTCACATCTCTGTTCGTTCTTTCTATCTATCTATCTATCTATCTATCTATCTATCTATCTATCTATCTATCTATCTATCGAGAGCAACAGACAGGCAAAGAGGCAGATAGATAGAGAATGGGCTCATCAGGGCCTCCAGCCACTGCAAACGAACTCCAGATGCATGCGCCCCCTTGTGCATCTAGCTTACATTGGACCTGGGGAATCAAGCCTCAAACCAGGGTCCTTAGGTTTCACAGGCAAGAGCTTAACTGCTAAGCCATCTCTCCAGCTCCTACATCTCTATTTTAAGATTAATTTTGTACAGTGAATTAGTAAATATGAAACGGGAGTCTATAGCCCTATGCTACCTTGGACATACCTAATCTCATCAGATATAGAATGGGAATAAATGCCTTATAAAAATGCTTACGAGATTGGAAGGATGGCTTGTTTAGGAAGGTTCTTGCTACACAAGTAGGAGGACCTGAGTTCATATCTCCAGCATCTGCAAAAAAGCCAAGTACAGTGTGGCGTGCTTCTGTAATTTCAACTGTGCAGGCAGTGATAGTAAGATCCTTAGGGCTTTCTAGTTAGCTAGTCTATTCAGTTGTGAGCTCCAGGCTTAATAAGAGACCCTGTCTTAAAAAATAAGGTAGTGAGCAATTGAGAAAGACACTCAGTGTTGACCTCTGTCCTTCTCATGTACATTCACACACATGAATATGCATACACACACACAAAAAAATGTTGAGACACAGACTTCTGGTTAGTGTTTCCCAGCATAAAACAATATTTATGTATAAGTTATAAAGGTATTCAGTACAAATTTAATAATTTTTTCTAGATAGACCAGATATTTTAATTTATGCATTCTTGATATGCAAATAAATTTTAAACAACAGCAATATTTTCATATTTTGTGTAGTTTGTTTTTTAAAGGTTTAACAATGTATGCTATTCTAAGTGAGTTAAATATTCTATGGATGGTCTACAAATCCCAGTTTTAGGAATTACTTGATTTGGGCTTTTTTGTTGTTGTTGTTGGTTTTTCAAGGTAGAGTCTCTGTCTGGTCCAGGCTGACCTGGAATTAACTGTGTAATCTTAGGGTGGCCTTGAACTCAAGGCAGTCCTCCTACCTGTGCCTCCCGAGTGCTGGGATTAAAGTCATGCACCACCACACCTGGCTTGGGCATTATTATTATTATTATTATTATTTTGGCTTTCAAGGTAGGGTCTCACTGTAGCCCGGGCTGATCTGGAATTCACTATGTAGTCTCAGGGCGGCCTCAAACTCATGGCGATCCTCCCACCTCTGCCTCCCAAGTACTGGGATTAAAGGTGTGTGCCACCATGCCTGGCTTTTAATTCTTTTATATTTATTTATTTATTTGAGAGACAGAGAGAGAGGTAGGGAGAGAATGGGAGCGCCGGGGCCTCCAGCCACTGTAGACAAACTCCAGAAGCATGTGCCACTTTGTGCATCTGGCTTACAAGGGTCCCGGTAAATTGAACCAAGGTTCTTTTGCTTTCCAGGCAAGCGTCTTAACCGCTAAGCCATCTCTTCAAGAGAGTAGAAATAAGAGAGAAGCAAAGCAGGAAGGCTCCCAAGCTGAGGGGCTTTCCCCTACTCCTAGCTGGGAGGAGTTCTAAGAGGGAGAATCTGGGAAATCCACATGACAAACTTGGATCAGTCTTTTTATAAATTAGGCATATGATTAGGATGTGCTTTATTACAAAGGGCTTGGGAAGAGAGCACAGGCTCAGAAGGGCCCTCCCATGGGGCAAAAAAAATCAGTAGAAGAACCAGGAAGCTGTTCTTTACTGCCATCTTGAATCAGAGTAAATTAGTCTGGAGTTGTAGCCTTGCCAGGGCAGGGCAGCATCTATGTTCTCTGTTCTGGACCTGTGTCTCTAACTGACTACCTGCAAAAGAAGGTTGGTTGGTTACCTTACTCCTAAGCTCTGTCATTCTCTCCTCCTGAGAGGCAACACTAACTGCTGCTAGGGAAATGGGGAGATGACTGCTGACTGCTCTAACTTCTTCAAGCTGAATAGGGTCACAGAACAGGGCAGTGAGGAAATCTCTCTAAAGGCCCATGGTGGAGATATTTCTCCATTTGTTGTGAACCAGTCTAATGTCTCATCGCCATATGTGTGTTGATCCATTTTTGTTTGTTTCTTTCTTTCTTTTGAACTTGGAATAACATTTATAAAAGATAAACAGCTAAGAACATTATGGTTATTATTAAGACAGTATGAAAGGATCTTATTGTGTTGGAAGTAGGCATAATTCTAAGTAAGAGCTTAGCATTATGAGCTCTAAGCACAGGAACAAGAGAACTGGTTATCTATAGTTAACATTAAATAAGGAAGGCTATAAGCCTGAATTTTTCTTTATATTACAATATTCTGTGGTTATATGCTCTTGCTGGTGTTTAAAACCAAATAGCCCAAATTTAATTATTTATGTATTTCTTCTTTTTTTTTTTTTTGGATCAGCTGTGGCTCATTAGGAGTAACTCTCAGGGACCTGGGAGGAACCTGATGTCTTTTTTAGCATTTGTGCCATCTGCTGGGGTGAGAGGGCCTTGCTGACCATGTTGCTTCCCTTGGAGGCATTGAGGATCTTTTCTTCTGTTCTAAACCTCCTCTTGCAAACTGGTTGGAGTCCAATCTCTGGGTCTCCATGGCCTCTCTGATGAATAAGACAGGTGACTTACCAGAGCTGTAGGACAAGTTTGGGGTGTCCTCTTACCTTTTGGGGCCTGTTTGTCCTGGGAGCTCTTTTAGCCCTGAGACCTTCATTGTCTCTGGCTTCGACATAGGGTTTTTGAACTGGGTACCCAGAAGGACAGTTACACTAGTCTTGAAGAAAAGTGTGTTAATAAAGTACATCTGATCACTTTTTGTCTTTAGCAAAACAGATCTAGTTAAAGAATGGCATGGAATCTGAAAATCATTCTGCCTAACATCCAACTTTAGTTGTTTGGTGACATTGTAAGTCCATTTAAAACATTGAAAGCAGGTATATTATATCTTAACCATTTCAATTTTGGCCTTAAAATAACTGGCCTCTCTCTCTGCTCTCTTCTCTCTCCCTCTAGCTTCTTTCTTTTTCTCTCCCCTTACTTCCACTTTCCCTTCCCCCTCCCCTTTCTCTTGCTTTATTTTTATTTTGCTTTATTTTATATTTTTGTTGTTTTGAGGTAGGGTCTCACTCTAGTTCAGTCTGACCTGGCATTCACTATGTAGTCTCAGTAAAGCCTCAAACTCACAGCAATCCTCCTACCTCTGCCTCCCATGTGCTGGGATTAAAGGCATGCACCACCATGCCTGGCTTCTTGCTTTATTTATTTATTTATTTTTGTTATTTTATTTATTTGAGAGCAACAGACAGAGAGAGAAAGAGGCAGAGATAGAATGGGCATGCCAGGGCCTCCAGCTACTGCAAAGGAACTCCAGACGTGTGCGCCCCTTTGTGCATCTGGCTAACGTGGGTCCTGGGGAATAGAGCCTCGAACCCGGGTCCTTAAGCTTCACAGGCAAGTGCTTAACCACTAAGCCATCTCTCCAGCCCTCTTGCTTTATTTTTTGAGACAAGATACCACATAGACCAGGCTGGCCTCAAGCTGGCTATGTGACTAAAGATGAACTTGACTTTTGATTCTCCTGCCTTCACCTTACAAGTGCTAGGATTATAAGCTTCACTATCACACCCAGTTTATATGGTGCTTGGGTTTGAACCCAGAGCTTTGTGTCTGTTAGACAAACAACTCTACCATCTGATTTACATCTCAACCCTCAATATCTCCTTTTTTTGGTTTATTTTAAAATTTATGTCATTCTGGTCATTTTTTTCAAATTCATGTCATTTATTAAAAGTTTAATTGGTAATCCTGTGTGTGTGGTATGAAGCCCCATGTGCTCACCCGTGGTGGGGATACTTGCCTATAGTGACTGGAGCAGAATGTCAGGTGTGCCAGTCATTGCTCTTCTGCCTGGGCTTCTCTTTGAGTCTCTGACAATCCTGGGATCACTGCTCCCCTCTGGGACTGTGCTTACAGGGGGTGTGTAGTCATACTGAGCTGTTTACATGAGATTTGAAATTTGAACTCCAAAGTCTCAGGCCCTCATGCTTGTACAGGAAATGCTGAAGTTGCTTAGCCATCTCTTCAGCCCAGCTTCTCCATTTTGGTCCTTATTTTGGGAACTTCTGCTAATGTATTATGGAAATAATTTACCAGAAAGTTTGCTAATCCTGTGTGTGTGTGTGTGTGTGTGTGTGTGTGTGCTCGCGCGCGTGCGCATATATTTGTATTTTCAAAAAAGGGTCTCTAGCCCAGGCTATCTTGGAACTCTGTCATTAGTCTCAGGCTAGCCTTGAACTCAAAATGATCTTCCCAAGTGCTAGGATTAAAGGCGTGTGCCACCACACCCAACCACAATTTTTTAAAAAAAATTTTTTAAAAGGTGATGCTGACGATGTATCTGCTGGCTTGTCACCCAACTCTGCACAGTAGCAACAAAGATGGCAAAGCAGTCATTATTTACTGAGAGCTTACTGTATTAGAAGCACCAACTTATTACCTAATCATTTAGAGCAACTCTTAGTTTCATTGGTAGTCTACGTTTTTACAGATAAAAATATAACCTGCCTGAGATCACCTATTTAGTCATTGATAGGAATACGAATTTTAACACATGTCCCATTTCAAAGCTTCATTCTTAACTAATATGGTAGTGGCTCTTAACTTGGTTTGTCAATCATGATGCAGCTTTTAGAACTTATTGAAGAAGAATCTCTGGGCATGTATCGTAGATATTGCTATATTGTTTTAAATGCTACGCAGTTCTTGTGTATACCCTACTTAAATGAGGAGGAAGGAGAAAAAGTAATATTAGGCAAATATCACTTGGGGAGATTGCTATATACAGTGTATTTCCTAACTTACTTTCTGCATTGTTGTCTTCATTTTAAAAACTGAAAATTACAGTTGGGATAGTAAATTACTCAGTGTTATGTAATTGAGATCCCAAACAGTTAAAACTGTACAGACACCAGTCTTAACTGCTGTAGTAGATTGTCTCTTGAATTGTGAATATTCTACCAAAATTTTTAGAGCACCTACTGATGAGCACATGAAGGAAGGCCCAAAACTAACCACATTTGTCTTGAAACTCCAATGTAATTGGTTTGCTTGCTTATACTAGGAAAGAAAGATACTAATAAACATTCCACAGTATAACCTTACCAGTTCCATTAAAATGGTAGCAACATAGAATATGAAAGAACTTTGGTCTGTAGACATTTAGACCAGAGCCTTTATTTATTCATTCTTTCTGCCAGTATAATTGTTTAAACAGTTAAAAGCTGTTTGGGGTGTTTAAGGATTGTCGAAGACTTATTAAGATGGGTTCTGTTATATTTATTGCTAATAGTTTATATACCAACTAATCATATTTTAACCACAATAGTGTTCATCAAAATATTCCATTTCATTTACAGACTACTCAGAATTCTCCTTGTAATATCAAAATTATATGTTTATGTCCTTAGGAACCATCTCTTTTTGCTGTTGCCAAACTATTAGAAACTGGTTTGGTTAATATGCACCGAATAGAAATTTTATGGAGACCTCTAACTGGCCATTTACTTGAGGTAAACAATTTTTCTTAAATGTTCCTTTCAATTAGTAAAGTCGTGTATGTTACGTTTATGATTTCACGTAGACAAAGAATTTACCTTTTCCCTCCCTTTCCTGATGTGTGTTTTATCAAGGGACTAAAGTTGTGTAGTAATTGGTTTGGGGATGGAGAAAGTTGCATTTATTGGATAAACATAGGTAAACATTTCAAAGACAGAAATTAGCTGCCAGTTTGGGACCTCCTCTTCTGTCATGCAATGTCTTGATGTACTTCAGTTCCATGTAGTTCTGAAATTTCAGCATAGTTGGGGATAAGAGTTAGTAACAAATTCAGCTCATTTACAGCTGTGAGATAGCTTATGAGAGAAAATCTGTTTGTAATCACTGAATACAGATGAGAGAGAATTTTGTTTAGATTTGTGTTATCTTGTGTTCAACTAGGAGTGCTTAGAAATTAGTGACTGCTTCACATCCAGCTGCTGCTTTGAGTGCATATGGTTATGTATAGTTTGCTTTACTGGGATCATTTTGTGTTACTTGAACCTGATAAATATGCTATTCTTAGTAAGAAAAAGTATATACCTTTTACATATATTATTGGGATTAAATTTATGAATAGTAGAAGATAAATGCAGGTTTCTTTCACTCTTAACCTTCTTGTCAGATGAGCTTGGCCTCAGTATGTGTGATTAGAGCTATAAACTCATCCATCTTATCAAATGATGAGGCCCTGGGTTCAGACCCTGGGTGAAGAGGGGCGGAGGGCACACAAAAACAAACACTTAGGATAAGCTTACTGACTCTGATGGCATGTTCTTTACTTTCATGAAATTTTCTGTGACTTGTTTTAGTTTCATCTTTTTTCTTGTTATTTTTTCTCTATTGCTTCCTCTTGCCCTTATTCAGAAGGTAAGTTTACTGACATTTTTGGATATAATTCTTCTTCGACCCCTTACTGAACATTTCGTTCTTTTTTGTTGTTGTTGTGGAAAGAACAAAACATATAATACTGTCATTTTTCTTCTCCAAAATTGATGTTATTTTCAAACCTTATATAAACAGTTGTATGTGTAATTTTTGTTCAACATGTGTTCCTTCAGGTTTGTCAGCATCCAAACTCTCGAATGAGGGAATGGGGAGCAGAAGCTTTAACGTCACTTATTAAAGCCGGGTTAACATTTACCCATGAGCCTCCACTTTCACAGAATCAGGTAAAAACAAAACATAGTGATTTATCTCTAAACTTCACTGTTAAATTATTAACTTGCTAGTATTCTGACACAGATTTTTTTAAAAACATGTTTGAGACAGGGTGTCATGTAGTATAGGTGGTCTCAAGTCTTATGTAGCACAGGATGACCTTGAACTGATCCTCCTGTCCCCACCTTTTTACCTCACAAGTGCTGGAATTGCAGGGGTTCACCACTATGCCCTATGTCTAGTATAGGGTTTTTAAACTTACTACTCTATTTTTTATGTAGGATACAGATCTCTCATTGTAGGTAAAAGATTTATAGGATGGTCTTCATTAAAAAAAAATTAAAATTCTTCAAATGAGACTAAATTAAGTTCATTACCTAGAATTGGTCTTCTAATGTACAGTTTCCCTCATGATATGCTGGGCATCATTTTGGGTCCTCTTATGCTCTGACAGGTCCTCACCTGTCAGTGCTTTTTCCTCTTACTGCTCTAATATGGGGAACAAACAAATGGCAGAAGCAACAAACACAATAAAATGGATTAAAAAAATAGTGCATTTTTTTTGTTTGTTTGAGACATGGAAAGAAAAAGAGGCAGATAGAGAATGGGTGTGTCAGGGCCTCCAGTTGCTGCAAATGAACTCCAGATGCATGCAGCACCTTGTGCATCTGGCTTACATGGGTCCTAGGAAGTTGAACCTCGGTGGGTCCTTTGGCTTTGCAGGCAAGTGTCTTAACTGCTAAGCCATCCCTCCAGCACTGGATTTTTATTTTTAAATAATTTAAGGTTCTTTATAGTTCTCACATGTGTATTTTTTGTCTTCATTCACATATATCTTACGCAGTTTCTTTGTTGGTTTGTTTTTCGAGGTAGGGTTTTGCTGTAGACCAGGCTGTCCTGGAATTCACTGTGCAGTCTTAGGGTGCCCTCATGGCAATCCTCCTACCTGGGATTAAAGGCATGTGCCATCATGCCCGGCTTTATGGACTTTTTTTTTTAAAGTCTATTTATTTATTTGCAAGAGAGAGAAGGAGGCAGACAGAGAAGGGGGTATGGCTGCTCCAGGATCTCCTGGTACTGCAGACAAACTGTACAAGTATGTACCGCCTTGTGCATCTGGCTTTTTACATGGGTATGGGGTAATTAATCCCAGGTCATCAAACTTTGCCAGCATGTGCCTTTAACTGTTGAGCCATCTTTCTGGCCTACACCTATGTTTGTTGAGAGCTTCCAATTTCATGATTTTAATTTTTTTCCCCTACTTTTACTTAATGGGTTTGTAGTGGTTCTTTAGGTTGAGTCCAGGGAACTACACCTGCTAGGCTAGTGCTGTTCTACCATCATAGCACTTCAGCACTTGGGTTTATTTGCAGTGGGACCTCTGTGGAGCCCAGGCTGACCTCAAACTTGTAATCCTTGTGCCTTAGCTCCTGAGCACTAGAATTTCAGGCATGAATGCTTTTTAGAAAAGAAATTCCTTATCTATTTTCTTGACTATCTTCTATGACTACTTCGCTGTCTGTTGTGCAGTGAGGGTCATAAATACTGTATTCTGAATAAAAGAAATCTTGGAGAGAAGAAAGTTAAAATACAAGTGCCTTCAGATCCTGAAAGGGATAAACTTTTTAATAAATTTCATGGATTTTTGTCATCTTTGTTAATTATTATTAAAGCATAAAAATTTAAAACATATAGCTTTTTTTTAAAAAAAGAGAAGACAGGCTCTTCTTTTTTAAAAAAATATTTATTCATTCAGAGAGAAAGAGGCAGATAATAGAGAATGGGCGCGCTAGGGCCTCCAGCCACTGCAAACGAACTCCAGACATGTGTGCCCCCTTGTGCACCTGGCTAACGTGGGTCCTGGGGAGTTGAGCCTCGAACCAGGGTCCTTAGGCTTCATAGACAAGTGCTTAACCAGTAAGCCATCTCTCCAGCCCACATGTAGCTTTTTTTATGTCATGCTTGAGAATCTTAGATATAATTCCATATGCATTAATAGCAAGGTAATATTAGAAGTTGGGAATTAATTTCTTTTCAAATATGGCTTAAAGATATATTTCCTTTAGTGAGATGCATTTCTGTATGGGCCCATATTTAATGTCTTCAAGTAAGGTGGCTACTGTGAACTGAAAATCGGTTGGTTGGTTGATTTTCCTCTCATGTAAAGATAGTTGACAACATAAACCTCTTAATGATTATTGTTAGAGAAAAATGGCATTCTTTGTCATTTTTACAGAAAAACTGGCTTACCACAGTAGTGTGAAAACATGTAAATTTGAACTTAAAAAGAAAGAACAGGACTGGAGAATGCTTGTTCGAATCTCCAGGTCCTATGTAGCCAGACGTCAAAGTGACCTAAGCATGCAGTGTTGCACATGTGCACAAGGGGGCACAGGCATCTGGAGTTCATGAACAGCAGTTGAAAGGCCCTGGTACACCCATTTTCTCTCTCTCTCTCTCTCTCTCTTTCTCTCTCTCTCTCTCTCAAAAATTAAAAAAAAAAAAGAGGAGGAACAAACAAGAAATACTTGTGTATCCTTTAGCCCCAGTATTTAAGAAGCTGAGATGTGAGATTCCAGAAACTCTAGAACAGTGCCTAAACAATATAGTAAATGACATCTTAAAATAAAAAAAATAAAAAAGATGTGGGGTATACTAAAGTCTTCCTGTTTTTCTGAACTTCTCTTTCTAATTAGCTTTTTACCCACTTTTCAGAGACTGCAATTGCTTTTATTGAACCCATTAAAGGAGATGTCAAATATTAACCATCCAGATATAAGACTCAAGCAACTAGAATGTGTATTGCAGATTCTGCAGAGTCAGGGAGACAGTCTTGGGCCTGGATGGCCCTTAGTTCTTGGAGTCATGGGAGCAATCAGAAATGATCAAGGGTAAGTGCTTAAAATTGAAATCAAACAAGTAATAGAGGCAGAAGGAGAATCCATTCTAAAACCTTAAAGTGAGAACTTGTTATGTATGCCCTTCCTGCTCATGTCCAAGATCTGTAGTGGTTTTTTAAAAAATATTTTATTTATTTGAGAAGGGGGGGGGGAGGATGGGGTTGGGGGAGGGACAGAGAGAGAGAGAAAGAATGGGCACACTAGGGCCCCTTTTGCTACTGCAAAAGAACTCCAGATGCATGTGCCATCTTGTGCATCTGGCCTATATTGGTGCCAGGAATCTAACTTGGGTCCTCATGCTTTGCAGGAAGTGCCTTAACCACTAAGTCATCTCTCTAGCCCCTATAATGTTTTTTTTAACCTTACCCACAAGTTGGCCACAGGGAATTTTCAGGTATTTCTTTTGCCTTAAAAACTGAAAAATTTATTGTTTTATGGCCTTTATGTTAGAATATAAGATTCTTATAAGATAAACCAATCTAACTAATCTTATAACACATCAAAGAATGGCTAATATATTAGGAAATATAAGAAATTGCTTTAAATGATCTTTTTTTTTTTTTTTAAGACAGGTGAGAGAATTGGCTTCCAAGGTCTCAGTCACTGCAATTGAACTACAGATGCTTGTGCCACCTAGTGGGCATGTGTGACCTTGTGCTTGACTCACCTTTATGTGTCTGGCTTACATGGGATCCGGAGCATATAATATGGGTCCTTAGGCTTCGCAGGCAAGCGCCTTAACCGCTAAGGCATCTCTCCAGCCCTTTAAATGATGTTTTATTCAGTATGTTTATTAAACATTTGTTCTTTGCTTAGTGTTTTTCAAATACTATGCTTGTTACCTCTTCTGAATACGCAAATAAATGGTCCTGTCCTAAAAGTAGGATCCAATTAAGATATAGTATGCTATGCCACAAAATAAAGCAGTAGTGACATCATTATTATTATTATTATTATTATTATTTGCTCACTCTAGCACAGGCAGACCTGGAATTTACTATGTTGTCTCAGAATGGCCTTGAGCTCATGGCAATTCTCCTACCTCTGCCTCCCAAGTGCTAGGATTACAGGCGTGTGCCACCATGTCTGGCAAGATCCTTATTTTTGTTTAAGAAAGCACATCTTTTTTACATTGATATCATTGTTGAGGTGCTGCACAATCTATATGTGGTAGGATTTTCATGTTAAAATTCTAAGATAAGGCCTGGAAAGGTTGCTTAGTGGTTAAGGCGCTTGCCTGCAAAGCCAAAAGACCCAGGTTTGATTTCCCCAGGACCCATAGAAGTTAGATATACGAGGTGGCATATGCTTCTGGAGTTCATTTGCAGCAGCTGGGGTCCCTGGCACACTCATTCTCTCTGTCTCTCTCCCCCCCCCTGATAAATAAATTAAAATGTTTGAAAGATTCTAAAATAAAATTTTACTTGGTTTATAGTATTGTAAAGTATACAATTTTTACCCTTTCCTTTTAAACACATTAGTATTTAAAACTTTTGTGTTTTCAGAGAGTCATTAATACGAACTGCATTCCAATGTCTTCAGTTGGTTGTGACAGATTTTCTGCCAACAATGCCTTGCACTTGTCTGCAGATAGTTGTAGATGTTGCAGGTAGCTTTGGACTTCATAACCAAGAACTTAATATTAGTTTAACTTCAATAGGTTTATTGGTAAGTATCATTGCATTTTCATGGTAATACAACTTAGAAATTACTATTAAGCAATTGGGAGTAAATACGAAGCAAGTAAAGTTTGGATTCTATGGAAATTGTTTAAATGAATCGTTCATGAAGAATTAAATAACAAAATTTAGGAAATAATACATTAATGTCAGCAAAGTTGGAACAATTTTGATACACTGAACTGTAGTATGAATCAGTAATAGTTGACTCTATATTGATGGTTAATTGATGTAAAATATTCCTTTAATAATTTCATAGACTGTGTAGCAACAAAGCTTGAATAAAATGCTTTAAAACAATCTGCATAGACCCATAGTCCGTCAATAGTATTCTTTGGGTATTAGGAGACAGCATATCATAGTGGAATGCTCAGAAAATTTTTAATTATTTTAATTATGTTTAATTCTTGGTGATTATTAACTTATTGACTTCTTGAGTCTCATCTTACATATCTTTTGTATGGAAATGACATAAGTCACTATATTGCTAATATAAGAATAAGCATTAAAATAACTATTCTCAATATATATTTGAAGGCAATTGTTTAAAATTTCTTAAATGCATATTATAATTCAGAAGCTGATCTTAAAATTTCTTTTATAAACCAGGTAAGTTAATATTTAAGGCCCTTATTTAAAATCACCCAAATGTGTATTGTCACTCAGAAGTTTTTATAAGAATTGGACTTTAAATTTCCTTTATAAGATAGGTTATTAGCATTTTTCTATGAAAAACATAATCATGGACAACATTTTCAGTATGCCATGTATAAATTTCCTCACGTAGAGTGGTCGGTTAGTTTAGTATTAAAGGGCTGGTAGATGTCACTTCCTTCATTTTGCATTTACGTTACAGTACATCTACTACATTTTACAGTTTACAGTGAATCTACTACATTTTTATCATTGTGTAATCATGCTTAATTCACATATTTTCCTATGGTTGGGAGTGATATCATGGGTATGTTTTAGAATAATAACCCTTCCTTATATATGATTATAAACTTATTAAGTAATATTAAGTAATTATTTTGTTATGATGGTAATAGCATTATGGGTATGTTTTTTATAATTAACAATTGTTATGCCTAGGTGGTATGTATATTGAGATACTGAAATTTATATTTTCTGTACATACTTCATTTTTATTTTAAAAAGTGAAAAAAAAAGTTAATGCTGAAAGCACGTAGTAGTTCTCTCACATTCTTTTTAAATTAGATAGAGACACTAACTAAAGAAATATTTTTATTGGATCTATTCTTCTGGAGATTTCTGAAGTTTACATAAAACCTAAGTAAAGTGATATTGTTGTGCTTTTCTTTTTAGTGGAACATCTCAGACTATTTTTTCCAAAGAGGGGAAACTATTGAGAAAGAGTTGAATAGAGAAGAGGCAGCACAGCAGAAGCAGGCAGAAGAGAAGGGAGTAGCTTTACACCGGCCTTTCCACCCAGCACCACCATTTGATTGCTTGTGGTTATGTCTGTATGCAAAATTGGGTGAACTGTGTGTGGACCCCCGCCCTGCTGTAAGGAAGAGTGCAGGGCAGACTCTGTTTTCTACAATTGGTGCACATGGAACATTATTACAGCATTCAACCTGGCATACTGTTATTTGGAAGGTACTGCAAAATAGTTTGAACTGTTAGCTTTTAGTTGGGGCAAGCATTTTTTTCAATTAAACTTGTTATCTTTCATTTTTTAAAAAGTTTTTAAAATATTTTATTATTTATTTGACAGAGAAAGAGAGAGTGGCCTCCAGCCACTGCAAATGAACTCCAGACACATGTGCCTCCTTGTACATCTGGCTAACGTGGGTTCTGGGAAATCGAACCTGGGTCCTTTGGTTTTGCAAAAGACTTAACCACTAAGCCATCCCTCCAGCCCTTGTTATCTTTCATTTTAAGATAATAATTTTGGAGTGAACAGATGGCTTAGCAGTTAAGTCATTTGCCTGCAAAGCCAAAGGACCCAGGTTCTATTCCCCAGGACCCACATAAGCCAGATACACAAAGTGGCTCATGTATCTGGAGTTCGTTTGCAGTGGCTGGAGGCCCTGGTGTGCCCTTTCTTTCTTTCTTTCTTTCTTTCTTTCTTTCTTTCTTTCTCTCTCTCTCTCTCTCTCTCTCTCTCTCTCTCTCAAATAAACAAAATAAATATTTAAAACAAGAATAATTTCCATGCATTCATTTATTTGACAGAGCAAACAAATTAGCTTTGTTGTAATTTATTTTAAGAGTTTTATTTATTTATTTGCAAGCAGAGAGGAAAGAAGATAGAGAATGGGTGCACCAGGCCTCTTGCCACTGCAAACAAACTCTAGGCACATGTGCCACTTTGTGCATCTAGCTTTACATGGGTACTGGGGAATCGAGCATGGGTCATCAGGCTTTGCAAGCAAATACCTTTAGCAGCTGAGTCATCTCTCCAGCCCTTGCTTTGTTATATTTTAAATCACACCTCACATAGATCAAATTAATTTTAAAAACCTTATTTCTCTTTTATGTTTTCATCCGTTACTAGCTCTGTGTCAATTTTTGTCCATGCTCTATTTCTACACTGGTTTCCCAATGGTGAAACAGGAGTTAGTAATCCACAGAACATAGTCAGTCCTTTAAATAGCATATAAAGCCTTTTCCTTCCCCCTCCTTACCTCTCTCCCTCCTTCCCTCTCTTCCTTCCTTCAACACCTGTCTTTGCCTTTGCTTTCTTAAACATTACCCTATAGCTATTTCTTTGTTAACAAGTCTTACTTACATGATCTATATAATTGGTTTTACTTTTTCATATCCTATGTCTTTAGGGATAATCTTAAGAAGTTTTGGTTACCTTTGCTGATCAGTTTCCTCTGATTTTGAGAGACTAGTAAATAACTTCTAGTTTCTGATGGCATTACTTAAGATATCATCAGTACTTTTGACATGATTGTTGTATAAATATTTAGGTGCTCTTTCATCTACTGGACCGAGTTCGAGAGTCTTCTACCACTGCAGACAAAGAAAAGATTGAGTCTGGAGGTGGAAATATTCTCATTCACCATTCAAGGGATACGGCAGAGAAACAATGGGCTGAAACATGGGTATTAACATTGGCTGGAGTAGCAAGAATCTTCAATACCAGAAGATATTTGCTGCAACCTTTAGGTATACAAATTTACTTTTTCTGATTACACAAGTGATAATGTTAAGGGAAATTTGGAATATATAAGCAAGATTCTTTTGGAATTCATATCCAGGCTACCACTGAAGAACAGTCAACCTGAACTTAGAAAGTCTTTGTGCTTATGTATAGTGTGGTATGTGTGTTCACTGAACAAATAATGCTTACCTACTGTGGACTAGGTTTTAGGTATACAGTGATGAACAGAATGCACACTTATGTTTAGGCCTGAGTGAAGATCCATAATCACATTCATAAGTGCAGAATTGCTACAGTGGTAAATGCTATACAGGACTGTAATGCGTTGTGAGCCTAAAATAGTCTAGTGAGGTCTAGATAGACTCCTCTGAAAAAGAAATAGTTTATCTGAGACCAGAGGGTAAGAGCACATCACACAAAGGAGAGGGTGAAGTGAGGAGAGCCTTGCATTCAGAACACTGAGGAGACAGGACAGGCATAGTGTGGACCCTAGAGTGTTTGAAAATCTGAGGTGAGAATAAAGAGAACCACGATTCCCAATGATGTTGTAGTAGAGAGAGGCTAGGCCACAATAAGTGTGTCTAGTAGTTAGGACCTCATTTTGAGATAAGAAAAAAATATTGCAAGATTTAAACCCATGAAGGAACTTGATTATATTTGTAATTTAAAAAGATCACTTGTGCTGGGTGTGGTGGCGCCTTTAATCCCAGCACACTGGAGGCAGAGGTAGGAGGATCACCGTGAGTTCAAGGCCAACCTGAGACTACATAGTGAATTCCAGGTCACCCTGGGCTAGAGTGAGACCCTGCCTTGAAAAACAAAACAAAACAACAACAACAACAAAGATCACTTGGGTTGGTTTGTGTGTGTATAAGGTAGTGACAATATGGATGGGTGGTGGTTAGAGAGGAAGATATTGGCACATATCGGTGGTCCTCAGGCAAGACCAGTTTAATGTCCTTTCCATTTTGTTTTTTTTTGGGGGGGGAGGGGTAGGGTCTCACCTCTAGCCCAGGCTGACATGAAATTCACTATGTATTCTCAGGCTGGCCCCAAACTCACAGCAATCCTCCTCCCTCTACCTCCCATGTACTGGAATTAAAGGCAGTACCACCACGCCCGTCCTTTGTCCGTTTTTATAGAAGACTTTTTTGACATTTCTGGAGATAGTTTTGGTGGTCACATGGGAAAGAATGGGCACTCCTGCCATCTCCAGGGTTCGTGTAAGGGCTGTGACACATCCTATAATGCACAAGACTAGGAATGCCAATGGTTTAGAGGCTGAGCTTCTAAGAGCTTCAAGGTGAAATGCTTTCAGTTTGAGTGGTGGTGATGGGGATGGCACAGAAACATAGACAGAGATGCCAGTGCAGGTAGTAGCCACATGGTGCATGTGAATTTATTTCATCATTTGATGTTTGGCATTTTTTAAACCCGTGTTAAAGGTAAGCATATTTACTCTTTCCATGTTTATTTTTGCATGTTCTTCATGTGCACATTTTCCTTTTATCTAAAAGCAAATAATTTGGTACTGTAAGTCTTCAAATAAAGATCTTTTAGTTTTTTTAATTTTTATGTAAAAATCACACATGATAGAATACACATTTATTTGTGTGTTACTTAGTGTTTGTAAAGCTAAGCTTTGTTTGCAGTATCTCTGTATTTACTTTATCCTAAGGGATATGGTCTGATAGATATGAACTTAGATTTTAATAAATGAAGACAAAGGCAATTCAGGTGCCTTTGGTAATTTGTTATAATGTGAAGACTAAGAAATTTATTTTTCAAGTAACCATGTGAAATATATAATTAGATACAGACTTTTTAAAAAGTTGGTTTTTTGTTTTGTTTTTTCGAGGTAGGATTTCACTGTAGTTCAGGCTGACCTGGAATTCAGTCTGTAGTCTCAGGGTGGCTTCAAACTCACGGTGATCCTCCTACCTCTGCCTCTTGACTGCTAGGATTAAAAGCATGCGCCACCACACTCAGCTAAGTTGATTTTTTTTTAAAAAAAGGTCTTGCTTTGTAGCTCAGGCTTTTGAAGCTTTCTCTGAGCCTAGGCTGGCTTCAAACTTGCTATCCTCTCAAGTGCTGGGATTATAGGTGTGTAGCACCTCATTACACCTGGGTACTTTGTGGACATGAAATACAGTAGTAGTCACGGGGTTTTGTTTTTGTTTTTGTTTTGTTTTGTTTTTTACTAAGTAGTAGAAAATATTCTAAATCTGAGATTAGATTACCATTCAGGTTGACAAATGTTGCTTGTCTTGTAATTTTTATTTTATTTTATTTATTTTTGAGAGAGAGAGAATGGATGCACCAAGGCCTTTTAGCCACTGTGAACAAACTGCAGATGTGTGTGCTCCTTGTGGTGAATGTGCAACATTGCCTGCTTGAATCACTGTGCGTCTGGCTAATGTGGGACCTGTAGATTCAAACATGCATGCTTAGGCTTTGCAGGCAAGCTCCATAACCACTAAGCCATCTCTCCAGCCCTCTTCTAATTTTTTAACTGACATAGAAGCAGAGAACTGTTTTTAACTTGTTTTAATTTGGTAGTGTATCTTTGAATAATTTATTTCCAAATAGGATTTTTTATTTTGTTTTTGTTTTATGAGGTAGGGTCTCACTCTAGCACAGGTTGACCTGGAATTCACTATGTAGTCTCAAGGTGGCCTTGAACTCACAGTGATCCTCCTACCTCTGCCTTGCAAGTGCTGGGATTAAAGGCGTGCGCCACCATACCCAGCACAACATTGTGTTGATTATGTGCTCTGTCTTATAACTTATTAATGCCTGTGAAAAATGTTTAAGAAAACTTTACAAAATTATTTTAATATGGAAACCAAAGTGTAAAGTTAGAATTTTATAGAGTATGAGATGTCTCAGTGGACAAGAGCACTTGCTGTGTAAGACCTAAGTTCGATCTGCTGCACCCACATAAAAAGTTAGGTGTGTCCTCATTCACCTGTAACCCCAGTGCTGAGGGGAACAGAGGCAGGAGAATTGCTGGAGCTTGCCGGTCAGCTACCCTGTCCTAAAAAGAGCAGCTGCAGCTTTAGTGAGAGACTCAAATTTCAAAGAAATAAAGTGGAAGAGCAATAGAAGATGACATTTAACATTCTCCTCTGGCCTACACACATACATCATGCATTCATACATACATAGTATGCACACACCATACATACAGTTTAAAAACTTCTAAAAATATTTAAACATATTAAAAGTTTATATCAGTCTGGGGATAGAGCTCAATTGTTAGAGTGCTTGCCAACATACACAAAACCCTGGATTCATTCCCTAGCACCTCATAAACCATGTGTGGCAGTACATTCCTATAATCCCAATTCTTGAGAGATGGAGGTGGTAGGAGGATCAGGAGTTCAAGGTCATCTTCAGCAATAGGGCGTTTGAGGCCAGTCTAGGCTACTTAGGACCTTATCAGTAAGGTAGGTAGGTAGATGATTAATTGATTGATAGATAGATCAGATAGATAGATATATAGATCGATCGATCAATAGATCAGTTAGATAGATAGATGATGGATGGATAGATGAGACAGATAAATATTAACGTAAGTAAGCAAATCATCATACTAGTAGAAGTTAGCACTTTTGAACATGATTAAAGATGAAAATACCTTAGGCTGGAGGTATAGCTCAGTGGTAGAATAGTTACTTGGCATGCATGAAACATTGAGTTAAATCCTTACGACTGCAAAGAAGAAAAGAAAAAATGACTTTTGTTTTGTTTTGAGACAGGGTTTCACTCCAGCCCAAATCAACCTGGAACTATATCTCTTCTAGTCCCATGGGAACTTAAGCAGATGATAAAGCAAATATGCTTCAGAGTATCTAATTTTAAGAAAAAACTTGGTTATTCTTATGTTTTTTTTTTCTTTTCTTATTTTGCTATAGGAGACTTTTCCAGAGCATGGGATGTTCTCCTTGACCACATACAGTCAGCAGCACTCAGCAAAAATAATGAAGTGTCTCTAGCTGCTTTGAAAAGCTTCCAGGAAATCTTACAGATTGTGTCCCCTGTCAGAGACTCGGATAAGCCTGAGACACCACCTGTAGTTAATGTACCTGTGCCAGTCCTTATAGGCTCCATTTCAGGCCCTGGCCTGAACAGGCCATTTTTAAGAACAGATTCCATTGGAGAAAGACTTGGAAGATACAGTAGTTCTGAGCCACCCATAGTAACTGATGAGCTTGAAGATTCGAATCTCTGGTGGGCGGCATGGAATACCTGGTACAGAATTGGTTCTGAAAGCACTAAGCCTCCTATTACTTTTGATAAACTTACCTTTATTCCCAGCCAGCCTTTTCTTACAGCTTTAATTCAGATATTCCCAGCTCTCTATCAACACATAAAAACTGGTTTCAACATGGATGACTTGGAGAAGTTGGGAGTCATATTGCATAGTGCTGTTTCAGTTCCAATAAGTTCAGATGCATCCCCTTTCATCCTTCCATCTTACACTGAAGCAGTTCTGACGAGTTTACAGGAGGCTGTACTTACAGCTTTAGATGTCCTCCAAAAGGTATTGTCATTTTAATGGCTATCTAAACAATAGTGAATATGATTTTCTAGATTTTTGTTTGTTTGTTTTTGCTTCTTCCACAAGGGTTGGGAGATAGATTTTGAATCATCAAGATTGTTGTATATGTATGCCATAGATTCAGGTTTGTCAAGGCCTAGTCACTTTAAAATCTTGTGTTATTCTGGTATTTTCTTTTTTTCAAAAAATATTTATTTATTTGAGAGAGAGAATGAGAATGGGCACACCAGGGCCTCTAGCACTGCAAATGAACTCCAGATGCATGTGCCACCTTGTGCATCTGGCTTTAAATGGTGCTGGGGAATAGAGCCTAGGTCCTTTGGTAAGCTCCTGTAGTTCCAGGCTAGACTTGAACTCATGGCAGTCTCCTACCTCTGCCTCCTGAATGCTGTGATAAAGGGTTATACCACTAAACCAGGCTTCAGGTGTTTTCTTTTGGTTTTTTGAAGGTAGGGTCTTGCTGTAGCCCAGGCTGATCTGGAATTAGCCATGTACTACCCTCATGTATTTTCTTTTTAACCAGAAACAAAACAAAACAAAAAAATTATATCTTTAAAAGCAGACATAAAATTATTGTACAAATACAGATTAAGAAGCAAGACCAGATTAAAATAAAATTTTTTTTAGATTATCAAGGAAATTTCTACTGGAATTTTTAACCATCAAATGCTGAACAAATACTGGGTCTGGTGGCTCACACCTATAATTTTATTTTATTTTTATAAATTTTTATTTATTTGAGAGAGGGGGAGAGAGAGCGAGAGAAGAGGGCGTGTGCTAGAGCATATAGCCACTGCAAATGAACTCCAGACGCATGTGCCACATTGTGCATCTGGCTTATGTGGGTCCTGGGGAATCAAACCTTGGTCCTTTGGCTCTGCAGGCAAGTGCATTAACCACTAAGCCATGTCTCAGCCCACACCTAAAATTTTAGTAGTTGGGAGTCTGGGATAGGATTGCTAAGAAGTGTGAAGCCAGCTTGGGCTACAGGGTGAGATTGTGTATCAAAAATCAAACAAAGGATGAAGAGATGGCTTAGCACTTAAGGCACTTGCTTGCCACTGGAGCCTAACAACCTGGGGGTTGATTCCCTAGTATCCATGTAAAGCTATATGTACAAAGTGGTGCATGCATCTGGAGTTTGTGTGCAGTGGCTAGAGGCCCTGCTGTGCCTAGTCATTCTTTCTTTCTGTCTCTCTCTGCTTATAAATAAATACATTAAAAAATTTAAAAATCAAAAAACGGCCTGCAGACATGATGTAGTAATTAAGGTGCTTGCCAGCGAAGCCTAATGACTTGGGTTTGATTCTCCAGTGCACATGTAAAGCCAGATGCACAAAGTGGTACATTCATCTGGAGTTCATTTACAGTGGCTAAAGGCCCAGGAGTGCCCATTCTCTCTCTTTCCTCTCTGTCTCTCTATCTCATAAATAAATAAATATTTTAAAAATCAATAAAAATGCTAGACAGAAACAACAAAAATACCTCAACAGTTAGCCATCCAGTACAACAAAGGTGGTTAAGTCTAGCTAACAAAATTAAAGTCCAGTAGATTCTGACCACCACATGTATTACTTATGGTCATTTGTGCAATGTAAGACATACTTTCTGACTAGAGAACTGGTGGTGATGCGAACACTCGTGGTAAGAATGGTAATAACCATGACACCCTTTAATTGCCTCGGGAAGCAGTCTAGCTAAGCAAGAACATTTGTTTAAAAGTAGATGGATTGTACAAGAAAAAAATTGTGGACAAACTGCAAATGTAAGAGAATCTATACTTTTAAAAACTATTTTATGAATAAGGATTTCCACAATTGAAATCAAGATAAAATTTTTATTGGAAAACAATGTAGTTTATCAATAATTAATTTCCCCTGCAGATTGGGCATACAAGTAAGTGTTTATAGACTTCTCTAAAAAAAAGTGAAAAAGTGGGGGCTGGAGAGATGGCTTAGCCATTAAGGCACATGCCTGCAAAGCCTAAGGACCCAGGTTTGATTCTCCAAGTCCCACATAAGCCAGATGCACATGGTGGCACATGCATCTGGAGTTCATTTGCAGTGGCTAGAGGCCCTGACATGCCCATTCTCCCCTCCCCCCTCTGTCTCTGTCTCAAATAAATAAATAAAATAAAAATACTCATTTTTTAAAAAAGTATTTATACAGACAGGTATAATTTAGAACTCTCGTGTACACAATTGGTGCAAATGTATATGTATGTATATATACGTATGCATATATATGTATAGATATATATATATAAAAGAAGAAAGAAAAACTACTTAAATTGTTTTCAGTGGTGGGGGGAATATCTGCTTTAACAATAAGAGAACAAGAAATCACTCACCCCAACTAGTAGAAATTTGTTCTAAGCTTTTAATATCCCAGAAACACACACGCACACATCAATCTGAAATGTAGAAAAGCTTATTCTTGTCCATTTATTTTCAATGATGCCATTTTTGCATGAAGATATTAAAGACCACACATTCCAGTTTTATGAAAAATCAGTTAGATAATCACAGAAGGAATACAGATGTTAGAAGGTATACATAAAATGTACTTCCTTTGAAACCTTTTCTTCAGCAAACTATTGGACATAAGTTTTTCTGGTTAAAGGCGAAGCTTCAATTTCATGTTTTTCTAAATAGGAACTTCTGCATTGTTCTCAGTATCCTTTCATCATTTAAGGATTCACTTGTTAGCTGTAGTTCTCAAAAGACTAGTGCCCAATTGAATATGACTAACTTATGTGTGCTAATTGATTTGAGAGTGAAAGAGGGAGGAAGGGAGGGAGGAAGAGAGAGAGAATGGGTGTGCCAAGGCCTCTAGACACTGCAAATGAACTCCGGATACATGCATCCCCCTTGTGCATCCAGCTTACGTGGGTCCTGGAGAATCGAACTGGAATCCTTTGGCTTTGCAGGCAAATGCCTTAACCACTAAGCCATCTCTGCAGCCCCTAATTGATTTTTTTTTCCAAATTATTTTAGCATAAGTGAGGGGACTAGGAATTTGGTTATCTGCTGTGCATATTTGCTGTAGTATAAAATCTGATGTCAAGTAACTGCATTGCTAACCCTCCTAACATTCAGTAGCTGGATATCATATTTACTTCTAGGACTAGGGCTGCTGAAACTATACCTTGGGAAACACCATCACATTGTATAATGAACAGTATCCTTGGAGTTGGGTAATAAAACTATATTTTCTAAGTAATTCAGGGCAAGTGTCCTAATCCCTCTGTACTCTAACTTCCTTGCCCAGGAAGTCAAAATCATGAATTGACAACATTTTGTGTTCAAAATGAATCTTTGTATAGCATGCAATTCCTGGCACAAGTTATTTTCAATAAATATTAGTTCTTAATTTCTTATTTTCATCACTGAGTTTTCTAGGAAAGACCTTAGTACATGGTACTTACCAAATGCCTATTATTTAATGAAACCTGGAGCTATATCAGAAGTTAGATGAGCAGTTTCTTTTCTTATTTTTACACGTGTGGTTTTCAAGGACTTAATAGGAAATGGTGTACAGATTGCTTATTGACTGAAATCTGTTACAAGTTCATCTTGTAGGTTATGTGGTAAATGAAATGTCAGAATAGTAAAGAAAAGCCAGTACAACCTTTTTTTTGGATAAAATTTCTTCTAAAAAAAACAGTAATGGGTTTTACTATATACATTTTAAGGTTGCAAGTTATTTTATCAATCAGCACAACACTATGAGTGTGCTTTCATTTTATAAAGGACTATTGAAAATCAAAATCTACAGTCAAAATCACTATTGAGTACTAAGATGCTTCCAGAGAAAGGGTGTACTTAATTTTCTTGAGTGTCCAAACTGGCTTTTTTTTTCTTTTTTTCCAGTCATGGAAGATAAAGTAATCCACTTACAGCATTTCAGGCTCTTTTCCACAGCATTTGTTACTTACTTCTGAGAGTTGAGATACAGCAAGAGGTTAATAGAAGAAGTATTAGAAGTAATAGGATAAAAAATTTAAACTGTATGAACTTCATTTAAGTTCTCCATTTAGGGCTGGAGAGATGGCTTAGTGGTTAATCGCTTGCCTGTGAAGCCTAAGGACCCCGGTTTGAGGCTCAATTCCCCAGGACCCACGTTAGCCAGATGCACAAGGGGGCGCACACGTCTGGAGTTCGTTTGCAGTGGCTGGAGGCCCTGGCATGCCTATTCTCTCTCTCTCTGTCGCTCTCAAATAAATAAAAGCACCCCCCCAAAAAAATTTAAGTTCTCCATTTACTGTTTCTGAGAAAAATAACCAAACATTGAGAATTGGTATTAGATAAATATAAGATTTGTACATATCTTTTTCTTTTCTTTTTTGTCTGTTTTTTTTTTTTTGAGGTAGGGTCTCACTGTAGCCTAGGCTGACCTGGAACTCACTCTGTAGTCCCAGGCTGGCCTCAAATTCACAGCAATACTCCTACCTCTGCCTCCTGAGTGCTGAGATTAAAGGCATGTGCCACCATGTCCAGCTCTGTATATATCTTTTAAAAGAAATTCCTCATGCATTTTAAATGTGGGGCTTAGAAAATGGCTCAAAGTAAAGTACTTGCCACACAAGCATGAGGACCTGAGTTCAGATCCTAATCATCCACATAAAAGCTGGGAATGGTTGTACATGGCTGTAATCTTTGGGCTGGGGAAGCAACATGAGAATTGCCATGGCTCACTGGCCAGCTAGTCCAGTTGAATCAGTGATCTCTATGAGACCATGTCTCAAAATATAAGGTGGAGAGCAACCTGACATCAACCTCTGGCCTCAATACACAGTATATATGCACCCACACACATTTGCCCACACAAATATAAATACACATACACTACATATTAACAAAAATGTAAATGCTGTTTGAGGCGCTGTGACTGATTCCCAGTACTGCAGTCAATCAGTTGATAACTCTTTAAAGTTTGATTTAATATTTTGAACGTGCACTGAGACTACCCTCAAGTGTAACATGATTAGAGGCTTTTACTGTGTAAAGTACGAGTATATTTGAGATAAGTGATACTTGAAAAATAAGACCCTCAATAAGAGTCGTAAGTGGCTAGAAAACAAAAACAGTTGAGATTTATTTGAAGAACTTTTAACAAATTTGAAGTCATTAAAATCTATAGTATCAAGAAATACATTATGTCATCTTTTTTGTTGTTGTTTAAATTTTTATTTATTTATTTGAGAGAGAGAGAAAGGAAGGGAGAGGGAGAGAGAGAATGGGTGCACCAGGGCCTCCAGCCACTGCATATGAACTCCAGATACATGCGCCTCCTTGTGCATCTGGCTTATGTGGGTCCTGGAGAGTTGAACCGGGATCCTTTGGCTTTGTAGGCAAATGCCTTGACCATCCCTCCAGTCCACATTATGTCATCTTTCTTTTAAATTATTTGAAGTAGTATAGAAAAACTGGGTGCTGTTCATTGAAATGTTATTTCATTTATATTAAAAGTATTTTACTTCTCTTATTTTAAAGCAAATCTCTGTCCAGAGGCATTCCATGTTAAATATGTGTAACCTATTTAAAAATTAGTATTTAGTTTCTTTTAGAAATAAATTTTCATAGGTAACTTGTTTTCCCAAGTGTAATGCATTTGAACATTTGCTAAAGTCAGTACATCATGCATGGTGCAAAAATACTTGTCATGTCCCTAAACCACTATTATTTAAATAGAAGCTAAGGTTATCTTGGTCAGTGAAGTATTCTTGGTCCAGTGGTTGTATTACTGAAAGTGATCAGATATTAGGACCTGAGGACTGCCTTTTAAAATGCTTGTTTGAAAATGCTTGCCATTTTCCCACTGTATTAAGAAAGAAATTATACTATATTAAAAAGCATTTTTGGGGGGTGGGCTAGAGAAATGGCTCAGTGATTAAGGCACTTGCCTGCAAAGCCCAATGACCCAGGTTCAGTTCCGTAGTACACACATAAAGCCAGATGCACAAAGTGCTGTACACATCTGGAGTTCATTTTGCAGTGGCTAGAGGCCCTGGTGTGCCCATTCTCATTCTCTTTCTCTACTTGCAAATAAAATTTCAAAAGCATTTTTAAGCTTGACATAACAGTTACAGGCTGTACTTACTCAGTAATAGTTTAAATGTCTTTTAAAGTGTGTAAAGGATGGCATATGCATAAAATAGTACAGTCTTTATGATTCATTGCTTAAACAATTGCATACACAGTAAAGAACTTCATGGAATCTGGATTATGCATTCTTATGTGTATGCTTTGCTCTGTAGGCTATCTGTGTGGGACCAGACAACATGCAGATAATGTATCCAGCTATATTTGACCAGTTGCTGGCATTTGTAGAATTCTCCTGTAAACCTCCACAGTATGGACAGCTGGAAACAAAGCACATTGCAAATGCAAAATATAATCAGGTAGGTTACAGGTGTATTTTTTACAGTGTATTATGTAAGAGTTCATGGTTTGTAAATATAGTCAGTTCCACTTAAGATGACCTTAATTACCTGAGGGCAAAAATTTTTTCATTCACATTACATATGTGCCTATTAACATTTAAAGCAGAATAGAAATATAGTTGGAAAAACAATACCTTTGTTCCTTTTCTTCCTTTTTATGACTTTACTCCTCCAACTGCTCCTTCACAATGTTTGGCCTTCCTCTTTCTTTACAGTACATGTTTCTTGAAAAATAAAAGTTCCTTTGTACCCCTCTCATCGCTACCCAGCCTTCTACAGATGGCTTTGAAATCCCTAAGCCTAATCTTATTCCAAATAGCTGTCTACAACGCAAGATGAAGAAATCTGTGTGCATTAAATAAGCTGTTCACGACTGGTGTGAAATTTAGTTGGATTTTTCATAAATTTTTTTATAGCTTGACAAACTATAGTTTTATTTTGGCTTAGAACAAAAGTAAATTTCTGAATGCATGTACATGCTGATTTTGTTCACCCAACATAAAAATTATAATTATAATATAGTTCTAAAAATAGTTTAATATGTATTAATTTTTCTCATTCTATTTGTCTTGCATCACAATGGAATCACAATAGATCCAACTATTTGCACCGGTGAGTTAAATTTCCTAAAATTGTCCTAATCTACTGGCATCAAGTAAAGTACATCTTTCCAGCTCTTGATCGATGGCTCTATATGCATTTTCCAATAGTTTTAATTTTTGCCTGACTGAAAATTTATTTTTCACATGAAGTACATATCTTTTTGAAAACTGCATGTGGTGTAATCTGATTTAAAACCATGGCCTGAACCTGTAAGATAACAAACTTTCTCTTCAAAAACAGTATGGTTTCCTCTAATCCCATTTATTTTTAAATCTGTGTGAAAATATTACTTTCTAGGCAGAATGGGTAGCCTTGAATTATGTACCATTTGCTGAAAGATCTTTAGAAGTAGTTGTGGATTTATACCAGAAAACAGCCTGTCATAAAGCAGTGGTGAATGAGAAAGTTCTTCAGAATATTATTAAGGTATCTCTTTTCATTTTTATACTTGTATTTGATGACTAATAAATTATTGAAATTACTCTTTTGTTAATATAATTATATTGAGATAAATGAGAAATATTCATATTATCGTTTACAGTGACTTCAAATTCATAAGTTGTAGTTAAAGTATGAAATGGTCCTCCTTCTAAGTATTGAGGATTGAACATAGGTTCTCTCATGCTTAACTAATAACTCTGCTACTGAAACATATTCCCAGCTCTGAGATTTTCTTGGTGAAAAATATTTTGAAATAAGTATGCAATAGATTTGTTATAGTTCTTAAACTTTGCCATAAAGATGTTGTTTCTTAAGTCAATATCCCTCAAACCTCAAGGTTGATTAGTATTCAAAGAAAAATTCACTGTACCACTCAACAATTTATCTGGTTATGTAAATTATAATTTTTTTCAAAGTCAATTCCCTGGTATGTGGATGGCCATTTAATTTTTTGTTGTTGCTGTTGTTCATCTTGTTGTATCTCTTTTGTTTCTTGATTTCTCCTTTCTTTTGTAAACTTCAAAAAAAAAATTTTTTTTTCTTTTTGGTTTTTCAAGGCAGGGTCTTGCTCTAGCTCAGACTGACTTGGAATTGGAATTCACTATGTAGTCTCAGGGTGGCCCCAAACTCATGGTGATCCTCCTACCTCTGCCTCCCAAGTGCTGGAATTAAAGATATGTGCCACCACACCCAGCTCTTAAAAAAATTTTTTTTTTTGAGAGAGAGAGACAGAGAGAGAGAGAAAATGGGTGTGCTAGGGCCTTCAGTCACTGCGAATGAACTCCAGACATATGCACAGCCTTGTGTGCATGTGCGACATTGTGCACTTGCGTCACTGAATCTGGCTTATGTGGGACCTGGAGATTTGAAGATGAGTCCTTAGGCTTTGCAAGCAAGCGCCTTAACTGCTAAGCCATCTCTCCAGCCCTCCCCTCTATTTTAGAACAAGCCTAAACCATATATATATATACATATATATATATATATACACATATATATATATATATATATATATATATATATATATATATAAAATTTGTTTTGTTTTGGTTTGGCTTTTCGAGGTAGGGTTTTTCTCTAGGCCAGGCCATCCTGGAATTCACTATGTAGTCTCAGGGTAACCTCGAACTCACAGTGGTCCTCCTACCTCTGCCTCCCAAGTGCTGGGATTAAAAGTGTGTGCCACCATGCCTGGCCTAAACCATATTACTTGCATTTGAATGATCCATTTATTGAAATATTTGCAAAGGAAGGCAGAGAAGATGATGGCTCAGCTGGTAAGAGTACTTTCTGCACAAGCATGAGGAGCTAAGAGAGCCTGAGCTCAGTTGTTGTCATCCACATAGAAAGCCGGATATGGCCACACACTCCTGTAGTCCCAGTCCTGAAGTGGAGGGGGGAGGAACAACAAAGATTCACTGGGGCTCACTGGTCACTTTGGCCAATAAACAGCATTTCCAGGTTCAGTGAGAGAGGCGGTCTCAAGGAGACATGGAGGAGTGACAGAGGGTGACACCCAGCATTCTCTGGCTTCCATACACATGTGCCCAGGGCAGGTGCCTCTAGGCATATATGTACTTATACTTTATATACACAGACAACACACAAAAATTATTTAAAAAGGGAAAAAGCACATTAAGATACTAAAAGTGGGGCTGGGGAGATGGTGAGTGGATAAAGTACTTCCTTTGCAAGAACAAAGACTGGAGTTCAGATCCCCAGCACCCACGTAAATACTAGGTGGGTATGCCAGCTTGCCTATAATCCCAGTGCTTAGGAGGCAGAGACAGATGATTCCTAAGGCAAGCCTGCTTGGAAGACTAGTTAAATCAGCAAGCTCTAGGTTCAAGTGATCGACCCTGTAAATAAAGGAGAGAGTAGTCAGTAAAGATAGCTCTCATTAGCCTCTGTCTTCCATAGGTATATGAACATGCATACACATGCAATAAATAAATAAATGGAATTAAATTGAAAAAATATTAGAGTGGAATATAAAATTTAAAAACCTTCAGAGAGAAAACTTAAAATTTCAGAGAAATGATATTTTAGGTTGTATTTACTCTCTCTTATTATTGGAAAAGTATAAGCAGTAGTGACCTCTTTTGGATGGAGAGTAACATCAACAAAATTACTTTCTGCTAGAAGAATCATGGCAGGATTTTTTTTAAGTCCATAATACCAAGTTGATAAAAAAAAGCAAAACTGTTTTTACTTTTACCCTTAAACTTGTAACTATATCCCTATTAGAAGCAAACACAGGTTCAAAAAAGTAATCTGTAGGGAGATGGCACAGTTGATGACTTGCTAGCTGTGGAAGTGTGCACACCCAAGTGTGGTGACACACACATGTAATCCCAACCTTGGGGAAGTGGAGACAGGAGCACTCTAGAGCTTTTTGACAACCTAGTTTATCAGAATCACTGAGCTCCAGGTTTAACAAAAGGAGCCTGTGTCAGAAAACAAGGCGGAATCTATGGCCATACTACCCTGAACTTGCCTCATCTCATCTGATCTGGGTAGTTAAGTCCAGCCTGGTTAATACTTGGATGCAAGAAAATACGTTGGAGAATGACTAAACAGGACACCTGACATAGACCTCTGGCCTCCACACACATGTGCCTACACTTACACACATGCAGGCATACCACACTACCAAAAAAAAGTTAATTCAGTCATTGTCTAGAAAAACGGAGACAGTATTTAGAAGTGGTTCCGTCCATACACACCTATCTTCTTAGGATTGATGAGGCTGAAACAGGAAGATGGCAAGTTTGAAACCAACCTGAGCCATGTAACAAGACAATGTGTCTAGTTTAAAAAGATGTTTATGGGCTGCAGAGATGGCTCAGCAGTGAAGCCTAACAACCTAGGTTCAATTCCACAGCAGCCAGATGCACAGTGGCACATGCATCTGGAGTTTATTTGCAGCGATAGAGGCCCTGGCATGCCCATATTCTCTCTCTTTCTCTCTCTCTCCCCTCCCTCCCACCCTCCCTCCCCCCTTCTCCTGTTTCTCCCTTCTTTCCTCCCTGAAAATAAATCAAGAAAAGAAAAGAAAGAACAAGATGTTTAGCTTTCTGAATTGAGAGTGTAGTCAAGTGACACAAATCATGCTTAGAATACATGAGGCTCTGGACTCAGTTCTCAGCATCCAACAAATAGATAAGTAAAAGAATATCTTTTTGTGACTTAAGATTTGAGACCACATCTTTCTAGAAATAACACTTTTTTGTTCAATGACAATATCTATGCTATTTTTCCTCTGTTACATAGCATTTTGTTTTTAAGTGCAACTGTGTGTATGTTTTTAACTAATACTTATCTTTAACCTGTCTCTATCTTCAGACTCTTAGAGTCCCCCTCAGTTTGAAGTATTCGTGTCCTTCTGAAAGCACATGGAAACTAGCTGTGTCTTCTCTCCTCAAAGTTCTTTCCATTGGGCTTCCTGTTGCCCGACAGCATGCTGCTTCTGGAAAATTTGACAGTATGTGGCCAGAACTAGCCAACACTTTTGAAGACTTTCTCTTTACTAAAAGGTCAGCTCATTCATCCTCAAAATGGAGACAGTTTTTAAAGAATTTACAATTAGCAAAAATTGTTTTTTATCTAAATGCATTAATATACACTGATTTATAATCTTGCTAGACTGTTTACAAAACAACTGGATTAGAAAGTTTTCTGTTACCCTGGACACTGTGACAGATACTGACAAAAAGCAACTTAAGGAAGGAACGAGTTTTTTCTAGTTTAAGGTTGAAAAAATATACTCTTGTTATGGCCAAGAAGACATGGCACCTAATGATTCAGTGGTAGTGGGAGTATGTGGTACCTGCTCACGTATTGATAGATCAAGAAGCAGAAAAGAAATGTGGGCAGCAACCATGGCTGGACAGTCGCTTATAAGGGCCACCACCAGTGGCTTACTACTGAGGGCCTAGCTTCTAAAGGTCTAAATCTCCCAAAACAGTGCTGTAAGCTCAGAACCAAGTGCTTGAATACATGACCCTCTGGGGATGCATTTTTTAAATTGTTTTTATTTATTTATTATTTGAGATAGAGGGAGAAATAGGCAGAGAGAGAAAGAGAGACAGAGAGAATGGGTACACCAGGGCCTCCAGCCACTGCAAACGAACTCCAGATGCATGTGCCCCCTTGTGTATCTGGCTTACATGGGTCCTGGGGAATTGAACTTGGGTCCTTTGGCTTTGTAGACAAGTGCCTTAACCACTAAGCCATCTCTCCAGCCCTGGGGACACATTTTACATCAAAACCATAACAGCATTCCTTCCTTAAGTACATTATTTGTGAGGAATGGGGTTTTTGTTGTTGTTGTTCTGGGCAATGGTGGTTTTGGTTATTAGCTAGGAATCATGAATACATAATTTAGGGAACTGTGATTTTTGATCCAGTGAAACTAACTGAGGCATACTTGGCATTGCAAGAGTAACAAGTAATTCTAGAAAATTGGTAGTTTTATATTCATACAAATTTATTTAAAAATATTTTTATTTACTTGAAAGAAGAGAGAAAAAAGAGACAGACAGAGAGAATGGGTGCCCCACGGTCTCTAGCCTCTGTAAATGAACTCCAGGTGCATGCCCCACTTTGTGCATCTGACTTTATGTGGGTACTGGGAAATCGAACCCTGGTCGTTAGGCTTTGCAGGCAAGTACCTTAACTACTGAGACATCTCTCCAGCCCCAATTGCTGCATTTCATTTTCAGTTGTTTTTAACTAGATAATATTTCAGTAGTTTGTACAGCTCATGAATCAGAGATCAGAGGCTAGAATCCACTTTGATTTTTTTTTTTTTTCAAAACTACTGATCTCTGTACTCATTGAAACAACTTTTGTGTTTTAGAAAGTCTAATCAGGCTTCCTCTTTATAATCGTTCTCTTGTCTTTATTGTAAATAAAATATAATACATCTATTACAAATTATAGTTAATGAGCTATGTCTGAGGAAATAATTTAGCAACCTGACCAAGGCTCTTTTAAGTCACTGTCAACATAAATGAATTCAGGTATCATTGTGGTAATTTTTGTTATTGTGTAGGTTTGTTGTTGTTTTGATGTATTTATTTTCCCCTGGTTCTGGGGATTGAACCCAGGCTCATGCTTATGCTGGGCAGACACGCTGCCACTGAGCTATATTCCCAGCCCTGATGTTTGCTATTGTTTTAGATGTAATTTTTACTTTTCTTTTGTTTATTCATGCATAGTACTGGGAAAACTTTAGCTGTACAGGTTTTTAGTTGTACAAGGTTCAAGACTTGTTTATAATTATCATAGTCATTTACACTGACAACTTTAATTACAAGTTATTTTGTTTTGGGCTGAGAGATAGCTCAGTGATTAAAGGCACTTGCCTACAAAGCCTGATTGCCTGGGTTCAGTTCCCCAGAACCCACATAAAATCAGATGCAGTAAGTGGCACATGTATCTCGAGTTTATTTGCAGTAGCAGGAAACCCTGACCACTCTGCCTCTCTCTATTAGGTAGATAGATTATACATATATATATGTAAATATGATTTTATATATAATGTTTTTATTTATTTATTTACAAGAAGACAGAGAAAGTGAGCGAGTATGGGTGTTCCAGGGCCTCTAGCAACTGCAAATGAATTCCAGATGCATGTGCCACTTTGTGCATCTAGCTTTATATGGGTACTAAGAATAGAACCTGGGATGTTAAGATTTGTAGGCAAATGCCTTAACTGCTAAATCTGCTCTCCTGTCCCAAAAAGAATTTTTTCTTTTGTTTTTTTCGAGGTAAGGTGTCATTCTAGCCCAAGGTGACCAGGAATTCACTTCGTCATAGTCTCAGGCTAGCCTCAAACTCAAGGTGATCCAACTACCTTGGCCTCCCGAGTGCTGGAATTAAAGGCATGTACCACCATGCCTGGCCCTTAAATGTTTTCATATATTTATTTGGAAGCAGAAAGAGAAACAAAAGATACAGAAAAGAGTGGTTGCACCAAGGCCTTTAGTCACTGTAGACAAACTCTAGATGAATGTGCCACTGTGTGCATCTGCCTTACGTGGCTACTGGGTAATCAAACCTGGGTCGTTAGGCTTTGGAAACAAGCATCTTAACTGCTGAGCTATCTCTCCAGCCCCCAGAACTAATTTTTTAATCATATGAGTGTTGTGTGTTCTATTTTTTAGAGTGTTCAGGAAATACTTCACCTTTAAAGATAAAGTATTTTGTTTGTTTTTTCTAGCATGCCTCCAGATAATCTGTCTATTCAAGAGTTTCAAAGAAATGAAAGTATTGATGTTGAGGTAAGCAAGTTATTTAGGACATTTTCCTGTCACTTGTAAAGCTAAATAAAAGAAATGTTGAAAATATAAAATTGCTAAAAGAGCAAGGTAAAGTAATAGGTTAAAATTGACCTAAAAGTGTTAAAAGTGTCCTAGATTAAAGGTTGATTTTCAAAGCACGGACATTTAAGACTGACTTCCTTAGTCTAATTATAGTTTTGTGCTAGGTACATGTATGTGCAGATTCATGGCTGGGTTTATTTCATATGCTTAACAAGCAAGTTGATTTACCAAAATAAATTTGAGAGTTTGCTCTATAATTTGTTAAACCAGGTATTTGTAGTTGAAACTAGCCAACAAATTGCCTAGAGTTTTCTGTTTTGTTTTTTTTTTTTTACTTATTTTTGTTTATTTTTATTTATTTATTTGAGAACGACACAGAGAGCGAAGGACGCAGAGAGAGAGAGAGAGAATGGGCGTGCCAGGGCCTCCAACCACTGCAAATGATCTCCAGATGCGTGCGCCCCCTTGTGCATCTGGCTAACGTGGGTCCTGGGGAATCGAGCCTCAAACCGGGGTCCTTAGGCTCCATAGGCAAGTGCTTAACCGCTAGGCCGTCTCTCCAGCCCAGTTTTCTGTTTTTAACCAGTTCTACATACAGCTTGTGGAATTTTTCAGGCCAGTAGTGCTTTTCAAGTGCATTTTGTTTTGTTTTTTTTCAAGGTAGGGTCTCACTCACTCTAGCCCAGGCTGACTTAGAACTCACTCTGTAATTCCAGGCTGGTCTCAAACTAACAGGGATCCTCCTGCCTCTGCCTCCCGAGTGCTGGGATTAAAGGTGTGTACCACCACGCCCAACTTTTTAATGTGTTTTGAGAATTATAAATGGAATTTTTTTAGCTCAGAAATTTTGATTAATGAATGAGTTGAGATTTATTATATTTAAGTGAGTTAGGGGAAATTTTCATTTAGTCAAATTATTTTAAGTGTACATTTAAAATATGGGCCTTGTCCTGAAGATACTTAACATTTTGTTCCATTACTGTTTCAAAACTTGTATGAAATTTTACTTTAGAAGACAAACTATAGCCTACTTGTTAGAAATAAGCTGCTCCACAGAAATGGATATAACTTTAATTTCTTTCATAGTTCATAGTTTCTGGTTATAAAAGGTGAGTTAAATCTTACATTTGGATATTTTATTTTAACATAAGTTTTATATGCTGACTGCGTATGTATCTCTTTCTCTATATTTGTACTTATGATGACCATCATGTCAAATGGTACCATAGTAAAGAGTATAGTTTGACTGTTTTGTAACCTAGTAGTTGAGGGAAACAGACTAGTGCTCATCCCGTCTATTAACACTAAAATATTCATGTACTTCTGTCAATGAGGGTTCTTTAATGCTCTTTTTAAAAAAATTGAAATTCTACTCTAGGAATTATAATTTGAGCCAGCCCCCTTTAAAGAACAAAATGAATTTGAATTTTCCCTCTGTGTTTTAGGTAGTTCAGCTTATCAGCACTGAGATACTACCTTATGCCAATTTCATTCCTAAGGAGTTTGTGGGACAGATAATGACTATGCTTAACAAAGGCTCAATTCATTCTCAGTCATCTTCATTTACAGGTACGCTCCTTTTAGTCGTTCTGGTATTAGAAAGTATTGAGACACTTTTGAAGAAGCTGACATAACATGTCTAACCCTAAGATTATGATAAACATGAAAAAAATGGCAAGGTAATTGTTAAAAATATAATGTAGAATGCTAAGCTTCCAGGTGTGCTGGCACACACCTTTAATCCTAGCACTTGGGAGCCTGAGGTAGGAGGATCAGCTTGAGACTACAGAGTGAATTCCAGGTCAGCCTGGTCTAGAGCGAGACCCTACCTCAAAATAACAACAACAAAGATAAAAATAGAATGCTAAGTTCTGTGAGCAGACACATGAGTGTTCATATCTGTAAACTTGGATAAATGAAATTATATAGCTCTTCTGGAATCTGATGAAGTCATATAGGCTGACCAGAGTTACTCATTTTATGAAGTTGTGGAGTATTAGAAGGAATATAGTATAGGAGAATTGAAGGTATATTCTACTATTTAATATGCTGGTTAACTTCTCTTGCATCTCAGTTTTATAATCTTTAAAATGAAAATATTAGGGCTGCTGAGGTGGCTTGGTGGGTAAAGGTGCTTGCTGTGCAAGCTGGACAACCTATGTTTGGATCCCCACCTAAAGCTTGATATAGTAGCAAGTGTCTGTAATTTCAGCCCTCCTTAGGAGAGTTGGGAGGTGAACACATGAGCATCCCAGATGCTCATGGGCCAGCTACCCTTGTGTACACAACTGTGAACAGACCCTACTTCAAGCAAGGTGGAAGACATCCAGTGTCCTCTGACCTCCTCACACATCATACACACACATAATGGTGCTTTAAAAAGGATATCAAAGCCACTTATCAGGACTATAAATTCAGAATCCATTGGGGAAAAAGATGATGTAGCATTTGTTAAGGACAGTTAAGGCCTGCTGTGCACAAAATATTATAGTAGAATATTACGTTATTCCTCAAAAATCTCTATAATAAAATGACGCCATATTAAAGAAGGAAAAACTGTGTTTAGTATGGTTGAAAAAAATTGCTTATAATCTTAGGGTTGGAGGCTAAATCCATACTAAAAGACCGTGATTGGGAACTGACATTAAGTTGTGTTTTTGCTGTTATTTTTATTTAAACTCCTGTTCAAGTCAAATAATTGTTAAATCACAGTGGTTTTTTTTTTTTGTGGCATTGTAAAACATAAATATGTGCAGAGTTTGTCCTGAACCCTCAGAATTTACTGGAGCCATGACTAATATTTTGTGCTGAGTATCTTAAAGAGCATTTATGTATATAGTTTGACCACTAGATGTCTCTCATACTGCTTAATTAACAAACCAGGTTTTTTTTCCCCTAGCTCCAACAGTTTTAAAAACTGGCCTGAAGATTGAATCAGCATGAAAATTTCAAAGAAGAAAAAAAATAAAGTCTATTCAATGCAGTTGATTTTTTAAGTTAAATTTAAGAGTACATTAAAAATTCTAGCTGGGCGTGATGGCGCACGCCTTTAATCCCAGCACTCGGGAGGCAGAGGTAGGAGGATTGCCATGAGTTTGAGGCCACACTGAGACCCTACCTCGAAAAAAAAAAAAATTCTAGATATATTTCAATAGAATACAATTAAGAATTTGGTGGGCTGGAGAGATGGCTTAGCAGTTAAGCACTTGCCTGTGAAGCCTAAGGACCCCGGTTTGAGGCTCAATTCCCCAGGACCCATGTTAGTCAGATGCACAAGGGGGTGCACTCATCTGGAGTTCGTTTGCAGTGGTTGGAGGCCCTGGCATGCCCATTCTCTGCCCCCCCCCCTCTCTCCCTGCCTCTTTCTCTGGCTGTCACTCTCTGAAATAAATAAATAAATAAATATTTAAAAAAAAAAGAATTCAGTATAAATCTCCCAAGCTAAGTAAGAGCTAAGTTATCAACTATACTTTTCTTAGAAGTGATACTGCCTCCTGATGTTTTATGGCATTCAGTATGCTGAGACAAGAAAGGTACATGCAAATTTCTCAGTGACTTTGCAAAGCATGTGTGTCTTCTTAATTTAAGTTTAATATGGGAAGGGGTTTTTTTTTTTTTTTTTGCATGTGTATATGTGTAGTTTGTGTGGTGTGGTATATGAATGTGCAGTTCACCCACCCATGTATGAACATATAGAGATCAGCAGGGAATGTCATTGCCTTCCTTTATCACTTGTTAACAGAGTCTCTAACTGAACCCTTATCTGCTGGGTTCAGATAAAATGTAATCATAGAAAACATAAAATCATAATAATAATTAGGAGACTCAAAGGATAAGATTTTATAAATAAATTTTTTTAGAAAGCCAAAGTAAGGGTAGGACTGCTTACAGTGCAATTTTCCAGACACAAAATGGCCTGAATACCCATGACCTCATAATGCGCGGTACTGCCTACACAAGACCATCATAATAGGAGGAAAAGATGGTGACATCAAAATGAAAGACTAAGTGAGGGGGGAAGGGATATGATGGAGAGTGGATTTGTGAAGAGGAAAGTGGGAGAGGGGATGGAATTATGGTTTTTTGTCTGTAATTATGGAGGTTGTCAATAAAAAAAATTACAGAAAAAGGAACAGTAAGAACATGAAAGAATTCAGAAATAAACATCAAAAAGATAAGTAAGTTCAATGAGAGGTTGGAAGAAAATATAAAAGAAATAATCCAGGGCTGGAGAGATGGCTTAGCGGTTAGGTGCTTGCTTGTGAAGCCTAAGGACCCTGGTTCCAGGCTCGATTCCCCAGTACCCATGTAAGCCAGATGCACAAGGTGGTGCTCGCTCGCTCGCTCGCTCACTCTCTCTCTGTCTGTCTCTCTCTCTCTGCCTCTTTCTCTCTCTGTCACTCTCAAATAAATAAAAATAAAAAGTTAAAAAATACTTTAGAACAAAGAGAAATTGCTAAAAGTTTGCAAAGAAAAAAAGGTCTGAATGTCATTGGAATTCTTGATAGGAGCACTAGATGCTAAGAGATACGAATCAGTTGTGTTTTTGTTGTTGTTGATGTTTGTTCTTGTTTTTAGGCAGGGTCCCATTCTAGCTCATGTTGAGCTAGAACTCACTCTGTAGTCTCAGGCTAGCTTCAAATAACAGTGATCCTCTTACCTCTCCCTCTGAGTGCTGAGATTAAAGGCGTGCACCACCATGCCTGACTTGCTTTAGGTTTTTTTTTGTTTGTTTGTTTGTTTGTTTTTTTGTATTTAAACTAGCAATTTTATTTGAATTAAAATTATTTACAAAAACCCAAAGACATACTTCATGAAACTGGTACAAACTATTTTTTTCCTGCCGTTGGCTTTTGCTCCAAAGATCACAGCTGAGAAATACTGTATAAAATAAAAATAGGATTGGATTCAGAAAAGTACTCTAATGTTCTAGTTTCCAATTGGTAGTATTTACAGAAATATTTACAATGGAAATAAAGGTTACCTTAAAACTTTAGTTAATTTGCAAGTCAGCCTCAAGTTCCCTAAAATGAGAGTTCTCTGAGGGTTAAAAACACACAAATGCACTGCAGTTGGTGAGGTGGTATCTTCCCTGCCACTCCCACCTCACCAAAATCTGCATATCTATCAGTGCTTGACAATTAGTTATTTTAAGAAGAAAACAAAACTGTTAAACACTGAGGTAAATCAATTCTCAAATGATCACCAGTGTAACAGAAAAAAATGTAGTTCGCCCTGATTTGATCTCATCCAAATGTTTACTATTCTTTACCATCCTCCACAACTCAGATTCACCAAAACCTCTGTTCATTTCCCCAAATGCAATGATTAATAAATACCAATGTATTTTAAAATAACTACACAAAATAATATCTAACTAATTTGTGGATATAATTTAACAATATAACTTTAAAAACTTTCCTAAATTAAGTATTATTCGCAGGGCAAATACAATCTCAATCTTTCCCACAGTACACTGGCATACTGTGTTCTGAAAGGGTGATGGGTAGAAGTCTGGGTGGGTAGAAGAAAAAAATTTGCCTGAAGTCAGTTACTTCCTTATAGATTTCCCAACAATCTGCATTATCAAAAATAGGAAGACAATAGAAGGCAGCCACTGCATTAAAAACCATTACAGCTGCCACTGATACAAGACTTTAGTTTTATAAATGAAAAGAATGTTTATTATGGAATAGTAGTTCTCAGAATTCCACCTGGAGGGCAAGTGATGCACTCTGTTTCTGCTTCAGTAAGACTGGGTGGGGACTGAGAACTCACATTTCATACACAGCTGCTCTGGTGGGGTTGATGCTGCTGGCAACCACGCTTTGATCACTATAGTAAAACAATTGACATTTGCAGAAAGACAACAAAAATTTTACCTTTCAATCCTTTACTCTCAGAATATGCTTCATGAAAGCAAAAGCGTAACTCAAGAGTGCTGAAGGCATAGGTCTCAGAACGAGTTCTAACACAAGAGAGGATAGAAACAATTCCCAGGGTGACAGCCAAAGACTATTGTCAGGTTATGGCTAGTCAGCATGACTCAAAGAGCTAGTCCAGTTCAGAACAGACTTTATGTTCCAGAAACATTGACAGGAAAGGAAAAAAACTAAATACAAAGCCAGGCACGTTGGCGCATGCCTTTAATCCCAGTACTTGGGAGGCAGAGATAGGAGGATCTCCATGAGTTCGAGGCCACCTGAGACTACATAGTGAATTCCAGGTCAGCCTGAGCTAGAGCAAGACCCTGCCTCCAAAAACCAACACACACATACACACAAAAAGAGAGAGAAAAAACAATTTATTATGTGCTTGACTTATACTAAATTATTGAGGACTTTGTTTACTTTTTTTTTTCCCCCAGGTAGGTTCTCCCTCTAGCTCAGGCTGGCCTAGAATTCACTATGTAATCTCAGGGTGGCCTCGAACTCATGGCAGTCCTCCTACCTCTGCCTCCCAAGTGCTGGGATTAAAGGCGTGCGCCATCAAGCCTGGCTGCTTTTGAGACAGGTTCTCATGTCTCCCCTAGACACACATTCTACCAGCTGAACCAATTCTCAGCTCTTCAGAAGTAATTCATAGTACTGTCAAGAGCTATATAAGAAGACCAAGACAGGAAAAAATAAATGATGAGTGAAAGTGATGATTGTGGACAGCTTTGATTGTTTTTGCTCTTCCAAGGGGTCAGATGTTGATTAGTGTATGGTAAATGTCATTAGCTACAGGTTGTACCTTGTTTCCTTCCTTTGCTTCTGTTCATAGTTTGCTACACTTGTTATTAAGGTGCTTTAATTTAACATTTTATTAATCTTTATTAATTTTACAGAAGCAGAGATTGATATTCGTTTGAGAGAAGAATTTTCTAAAATGTGTTTTGAAACATTGCTCCAATTTTCCTTCAGTAATAAAGTCACAACACCTCAAGAAGGCTACATCTCACGAATGGCACTCTCAGTGCTTTTAAAGAGATCTCAGGATGTTCTGCATCGATATATAGAGGATGAAAGGTTGAGTGGAAAATGCCCTCTTCCAAGGTATATGTTTTATTAAAGAAAGAAATGCACTGATGTCATAATTATATTCCTAAGTGATCTAGACCTGAGGTGGTTTATAATTTTATTTTTCCTGTACATATAGTCATATGCTTCATTGCAGATACATTGAGGGTTTAAAGAAAGAGTGTGTGTGTGTGTATGTCTCTCAGTGTGGTTTATAATTTTATTTACCCTGTGCATTATAGTCGTAGACTTTGTTGCAGATACATTGAGAGTTGAGAGAGAGTGTGTGTGTTTGTCTGTCTCAGTGTGGCACCTTTGCTTGTGCCTGCACAGGAGAACTTTGAGTATTCCCCTCCATCACTCACTAGCTTGTTTTTCCTTGAGACAGTCTTTTACTGACTCTGGAGCCTACTGTTTTTCATGAGACTGATCGCAAAGCCTTAGGTTCTATCCCTTGCAACAAATAAACCAGGTGTGCTGGCACACACTTATAATCCCAGCACTGTGTGTGTGTGGGGGGGGGGGGGTTGGAAGCAGGAGCATCTGAAGTCCAAGGTCATCCTTGGCTACATAGTGATTAGGTGATCAGCCTGGGATAAATATACAACCCTGGGGCAGGGGATGAAACCAAAAAGAAGGCTTGAAATAATGCCCTATAATGTTCGAAAAGTCTTCTCTGTAGTATGAAATTACAGATTTTTACCAACAAGAGTGGGTAAGGGGAACTGTAGAGCAGAAGACCTTTCTTTCTCTTGGAAGAAAAGAATCGAGGTACTTTTTTTTTTTTTAATCCATTATGACACATTTACTCTTTATTGTCATGTCTCCAAATAGTGCCACCTCAGAACTGATTTCAAGCATGTTTGTTATATTAGAAAAATACAATACAGAAATAAAAAATGTCATAAGTAAAACATTTTAGTTTTAAATAGTTACATCTAATAGCTTATGAATGTAGATTCGTGTAAGTTGATTGCCCTCTACTTTTCCAAAGTACATCTATTCATGTAAATCCTGTTTTTAAAAATGTGACATGATGGAAATCATTTCCCTTTTTTTAGGCAACAAGTAACAGAAATCATATTTGTTTTAAAAGCAGTCAGCACTCTAATTGATTCACTTAAAAAGACTCAGCCTGAGAATGGTAAGTGCTTTGAAACTTGGTTATTGTACAGTTTATAACATCATGTCCTAGTTGTTGGTGTATGTCTATATTACTATTAAGTTAACTCAGTTTTAGGAACATAGCCATTAGGCTTTCTCTTTTCTTTCTTTGTTTGTTTTTTGTTTTTGTTTTCAAGGTAAGGTCTCACTCTAGCCCTGGCTGACCTAGAATTCACTATGTAATCTCAGGGTGGCTTTGAACTCTTGGAGATCCTCTATCTCTGCCTCCAGAGTGCTGGGATTTTAAAGGCGTGCACCACCACACCCAGCCTTTTTTTTTGGTAGGGAGAGGCGCTTCATTTCCTTGAGACAGAGTCTCTCACTGAACCTGGAGCTTAGATTGTTTTTCAGTTAGACTTCTGACCAAGGAGTCCCAGTGATTCTCCTGCCTCTGCCTCCCCAGGACTAGAGTCATGGCCACACCCAGTACTTTACAAGTATGCTAGGAATCTAGCTCAGGTTACCCAGTGAGCCATCTCTCTAGCCTGTTTGTTTTTGAGAGGGTCTTCTTATGTTGCCTAGACCTTCCTTAAACTTATAATACCCGCCCCCCACATACACACTTTAGTTCCTGCCTCCTAAGTGCTACTCTTACAGGTATGAGCTGCCACTTCTGCTTTCTTACTTTAATGTAGAGATCACTTTTTTTATTCAGGTTAGTTTTTTTCAGGTTAATTTTTTCAGTTAATTACTGATTTCCTTTGTATATGCAAGTTGTATAAACAATTTTGAGTCATTTTTGTAGTTCTTTTTCTTTTATTTTCCCTTTCTTTTTTTACTCATTCCTGTCCAGTTTTTAACTTTTTATTGACAACCTCCATAAATATACACAATATATCATGATCAAAATCCCTTCCCACTGACCCCCATTTCTCCCTCCCAAGTTCCCCCTCCACTGAATCACTTCTTTCCAACTAGTCTCTCTTCTATTTTTTTTTTTTTTTTCTTTTTGGTTTTCAAGGTAGGCTCTCAATCTATATAGCCCAGACCAACCAGGAATTCACTGTGTAGTCTCAGGCTTGAACTCACAGCAGTCCTCCTACCTCAGCCTCCCAAGTGCTGGGATTAAAGGCATGAGTCACCATGCCCTGCAGCTCTCTCTTCTATTTGGATGTCATCATTTTGTTTTCTTTTTCTTTTATTTATTTATTTGACAGAAGAAGAGGGGGGAGTGGGGGAAGAGAATGGGTGTACCAGGTCCAGCCACTGCAAACGAACTCCAGACGCGTATGTCCCCTTGTGCATCTGGCTAATGTGGGTCCTGGGGAATTGAACCTAGATCCTTTGGCTTTGCAGGCATACACCTTAACTGCTAAGCCATCCCTTCAGCCCTGGATGTCATCATTTTCCCCCCCTGCTATTATGTAAGTCTTGTGTGGGTAGTGTCAGCCACTGTGAAGTCATGAATGTCAAGGCCACATAATGTTTGGAAGACAGTATTGTAAGCAATCTTCCCTTCCTTTGGCTCATCAATGATTTCACCCCCTGTTCCACGGTGGCCCCTGAATTTTGGAGGGTTTGATAGAAATATCTTTGTACTGAACACTCAAATGACACTAATTCTCAACACTATGGTGAGTGTTGAGTCACCTTAGTGGTCACCACCATCTGAAAAGAGAAGCTCATCTAACCAAAAATGAGAATAGCATTAATATGTGGGCATAAACATAAATTCTTAGAGGGAAGTTTGGTGTGAATAATATATGCATTTAGCCAGGCATCAGTAGTAGTTTCACATCTAGGGCTTATGACCTCTCCAGCCATAGGCTATTGACTAGGTTTTCAGTATCAGGCATAAACTCCCTTCTGAGGAGCAGGCCTCAAGTACTATCAGAGAGAAGGTGGTTTCCCCTGTTACAGACATGCCACCATTGAACATCATTTGGTATATTTGGCCTGGGTAGCCAGCTTAAAGCTTGTTAGGTTCGCTAATGGTTTGAGACTATTGATGACTTTTCTGCCCCCAAAGGCTGTGCTGCTGTATAGCTTTTTCCAGCATCCTGACAACTGGTCAACTGGGACAAGTCTCCCAGCTCAGCTCCAGCTTGATTTCTTAGTGACCTGCAGCCTAAGCAAGTGGAATCATCAACAATAGGGTCTTACCATCTTGTTCTGGTGGGCAGCCAAGAACCTTGGCAATAGCCTGTAATGTTTTGGGGACACCAGGGGTCTCCCTAGCCAACATCTTTCTGGAAAATATCCCACCCCTTGCACTGAAAATTGTCTAATAACAATGGCTTCTGAGCACAGTGTTATCCACCTCCACAGAACACTTGTGCCCAAACTTTCTTTTTTAACATATTATTAGCTAGCAAAGAAGTAGGTTTCCGTATGCTTATTCATAATAACATCTTAAATTTCGGTTAATCCTCCTACCACCCCCTCCTCTCTTCCATCCCATCCCTTGATCCCACTTAGACCATTCCACCTCCAGTATTCTGCCCCTCTACCTACATATCCACTATCCACTCCCCTTAAACCCTCTTCCTTCCCTCCCTCCCTCCCTTATAGCCCCTTTCTAGCTCTTGGCCTCTGCTACTGACTTTGGCTCCAACTCACATACAGATCTAAACATTTGAAGTTAGGATCCACATATGAAAGAGAACATGGACCTGGGTTACCTTACTTAATATAATCTTTCCAACTCCATCCATTTCCGTGCACATTTCATGATTTCATTTTTCTTTACAACTGAATGAAACCCCAGTATGTAAATATTCCACATCATTATCCTTTCTAATATAATCTTTATCAGCAATGATTTTTCTAAAGCACATCTCTGATTGTTCATTTCCCCATCCCCTCAAAATACAAGGTGACTGGCCAGCTGCATCAAATCTGGGCATGGTGGTGCATGCCTATAGTTTCAGAATTTCAGGAGGTAAGAGACACCAAGACTATCACTTTAAGGTCATCCTTGGCTACACAGGGAGTTTGACCCAGCCTGAGCTACATGACCATGTCTCAAAAAATTGTCCATTTAGCTAGTAAAGAGCTGAGTACTGCAGTTTAACTTTGTTCTGGTCATGCTTTATTTCTTATTAGATTTCATTTAACCTTTTCTCCCACTAAGCTAAAATTCTCAGTCTTCCCAAATACCCCTAATCTTTCGTTACTATGTTCTACTATCTATATTGCATGGTTCTGTTGGACCAGCTATGGATCTGAAGAGTTGGTTACTATAGATTATTTGTGTCTCCACAAACAGTTTGGTTCAGCTGATACTTTCTTTTTCTTGCTATTTTTTTTTTTTTTTAATGGTGCCTTGCTCTACAGGCTGACCTGGAAGTCACAATGTAGTCTCAGGGTGACCTTGAACTCACAGTCCTCCTACCTCTGTCTTCCAAGTGCTGGAATTAAAGGCGTACGCCAGCACACCCAGCTCCTATATATGTATATGTATATGTATTGGCTACACAGGGAGTTTATTTATGTAATTTATTTGCAAGAAGAGGGAGATTGGCCATGCCAGGGCCATTTGCCAGTACAGATAAATCCCAGATGCATGTGTTACTTTGTGCATTTGGCGTGGTGAGTACTAGAGAATTGAACCCAGGCCAGCAAGCTTTGCATGCAAGCATCTTTAACTGCTGAGCTGTCTTCCCAGCTCCTATCATTACTTTTCTTACACTTGGCCAGTTACTCTAATTGGTGGCAGAATATTTATATTTTTAAAATTCAGCCACTGTTGTTTGAGCTAGAAATGGTATTATACTAAATATTAAGAGGCAGTACATTTTTTTGTGTGTCTTTAACCCAAAGATTGGAAGTGAGAGAGATGGAATTTCTAAGAAAAAGCAACCATGCATTGATGTCTGAGACCACGAAAACTGTATTTGATCATTGGATAGACTTGACTCTTCAAAATGTCTTATACTTAATGCCTGGGAGATAGCTCAGTAGATAAAGTAGTTGCCATGCCAGCCTGAGGACATGTGTTCAGATACCCCACAGCCAGATAAAAGGGCAGGCCTGAAGGTGTGCACATCTAGTTCCAGTGTTGGGAAGATGGAGACAGAAGGATTTTTGGAACTTTCTGGCTAACTAGTCCAGTCAAATTGGTGAGCTCTGGGCTTAATGAGAGAACTTGTCTCAAAAATAGGGCAGAAAGTGATTGAGGAAGATACCAATGTCAACCTCTGGATCCACATGTGTGTGCCCATACACAATGAATTTGTATACACTCATGCTACTCATACACGGTCACAAAAAATGTATTATACTTCAGACATAACTAACTATACAGTTCTCTATTTTTTTATTATTGCTAGAGTTGTACTAAGTATACCATGTAACCAATATATTTGAGTGCATAATATGTGTATTATTTTGCAGCATCTCTATAGACAGCTGTCCATAACTTAATTGGAGGATAAAGGGAAAAATGAAAAAGAAAACTCGGTGACTGTTTTATATCCAGTGGGCCATGGATAAGGCAGTGTAGCCATGATAGGTGATGTAATTAAATTAATCTTAAAAAATAACTTGCTTCTGGGTATACTGAAGTGAAATTGTTTTATTCAATGTAACTTTAAGTTATAATATAACATATTAGCCGTTAAAGATGCCAGTCTTAAAGAAGGTAATGAGGCCAGGCATGGTGGCGCATGCCTTTAATCCCAGCATTTGGAAAGGCAGAGGTAGGAGGATTGCCGTGAGTTCGAGGCCACCCTGAGACTACATAATTAATTCCAGGTCAGCCTGGACCAAAGTGAGACCCTACCTTGAAAACCAAAAAAAAAAAAAAGTTAATGAGAGGGGGTTATGATCAAAATATATCATATACATGTATGAAAATTGTCAGTAAAAGTTGTTTTTTGTTAAAAAAAAAAAAAAAAGGATGCTAGCCTTCCCAGCAGAAATGTACTGGAGTGCACATAACCAGGCCAGGCCTAGTTCAGGAGATTGGCTGTAAAAAATTAGAACCAGCATGCCCTAGAGCTATTCACAATATTTTTTGTCCTAGAGCTTTTGTAGTTTAAAGGACGCAGTGGAGACTTTTTGTCTGAAGGGATTTTACAGTCATCATTTTACTTGATATTTAAATTTTTGAATAGTTAGTATATGTACAAAAATTGAAATCTGGTTTTAAAAATATACAAGGACGGGCATGGTGGCACACACCTGCAATCCCAGCATTTGGGAGGCAGAAGTAGGAGGATCACCATGAGTTTGAAGTCAACTTTGGACTACAGAATGAGTGCCAGGTCAGCCTGGGCAAGAGTGAGACCCTACTTGAAACAAAACAAAATAAAAGAAAGTATTTTAGCCAGGCACAGTAACACATGCCTTTAATCCCAGCACTCAGGAGGCAGAGGTAGGAGGATCGCTGTGAGTTTGAGGCTACCCTCATGCAGTATAATGAACCCCCTATCTTGAACCCCCCCAAAAAAAGGTATACAAGAAAAAATTTAGGGTGATCTTTCCCCTAGTCTGTCTGCTCAGCACAAGCACCCACTTTCATTATTAGTTTGTGGGTCTATCTAGAAACGTATTTTTTAAACAGATTCCAGTTATCCCCCACTGCTTTATGTAAACAGATATGAATAATCTCTCCATATCATGCCTACTGTTCTTAACCCTTTTTTTCTTTTTAGAGTTCTATTATTCTTTTACTATAAGCCCTTAATGAATCTATATGAATTAATAGTCCTGAAGAGGAGAGATACATGTCACATCTGCCAAACTTATTTAGGTACTAACTTTTTTTAAGAAATAAATTGAGATGGTTTAGCAGTTAAGGCACTTGCCTGCAAAGCCTAAGGACTCATGTTCACTTCTCCAGGTCCCACAAAAGCCAGATGCACAGTGACATGTGCAGGATCACACATGTGCACCAGGGGCCTCACGCACCTGGAGTTCAATTGTAGTGGCTGGAGGCCCTGGCATGCCAATTCATTCTCCCTCCCACTTGCATAAATTTACAAAAAGCAGTCTGATGGGCTTGCCTCAAAGAAAGAGAGAGAGGGAGGAAGGAAGGAAAGGGAGTGGGGGAGGGAGGAAGGAAATAAGTTGAGGGAAAATAAGTTAAGAAACTCATTTCCTTATTTTTTACATCAGAAGTTGAGATAAAAAGTTAAATGACTTGACCAGACACTAAGCACTACCCTTAAAAAAAAAGGGAAAAGAAAAATTTTATTTTATTTTTTATTTTTTTGTTTCTTGAGGTAGGATTTCACTCGAGCTCAGGCTGACCTGGAATTCACTATGTAGTCTCAGGATGGCCTCGAACTCATGGCGATCCTCCTACCTCTGTCTCCCGAGCACTGGGATTAAAGGTGTGCGCCACCACACCTGGCTTCCTTACATTTTTTATAGCATTCTTTCTTGTATACTACATTGATTTGAGACTTACTCCACACAGTATTATGAGATCTATTAGCAGACTTTATTTGGGGACTTAGTCCTGCTCAATACTCATCAGAAAATAAGTTCAGCCTGATGGCGCAGGTCTATAGTCCCAAGTACATGGGAGGCTAAGGCAGGAGGATTTCAGTTCAAGGCCTGTCTGGGATACAATGTGAGCCTAAGGCCACCCTGGGTAATTTAATGAGTCTCTACGTCAGTATATTGTTTAAAAAGGGGAAAAACAAAAAGAAGACCTGGGATATAGATTAGTAGTAAAATGCTTGCTTGGCCCTAGGTCAATCTTTGTAACTTCAAGTTAAAAAGAAAAGAATGCAGAAGATAAAAATGTAATAGTGATCTCAGTGTAAGGAAATTACTGATTGAGATGTATAACTTTTGCCTAGTCAATAAATAGCATTCACCTGTTCATGATTGTAGTCAGGAAATCAGATAGACTTTGTCCCTTCCCACCATAGTCTACATGTAGAGATAACACACTAAAGACTAGCAGACAGCATAAGAAAATAGAGATCTATGAGTTAGGAATTTGATGTTTAAAATCTATATCAAGGGCATTACAGGGAAATTCATGGGAAGTTATTTTTAGTGACAACTGAATAAAGGATGAATTGTTATTTAATTGTTTTTGAAATGTTCCCTATATTTTTTGGTAACTATGTAGAAAATGACAAAGATTCGGATTATTCTTGTTTTGTTAGCTTCTAAAACTTTCACAAACTGAAGTGCATTTAAAACATTGATTGGTTTGTCGGCACTGATGGCTCCCTGCTCTGACAAGTGGCCACCTGTTTGTTTCCACATCTTGTTAAATATAACAGGAACTCTTCTAAAGAGTAAAAATGAATGCTTACTTTTAGTTTCTGCAAATTTCATATTTTTTTACTGTTACATTGGAGAATTGTGTTTGTTAATAGATGATCTCTGCTGTTTATATACACCCTGTTTTGAGGTTGATACTTTTTAAATTACAGTTGATGGAAATACCTGGGCACAAGTAATTGCCTTATACCCAACCTTAGTAGAATGCATCACCTGCTCATCTTCAGAAGTCTGTACTGCTCTTAAAGAAGCACTCGTTCCCTTTAAGGATTTCATGCAACCACCAGCATCCAAAGTTCAAAATGGAGAATCTTGACTAACTACAATGTGTTTGAAGGAAGATAGCCTAAAGAAGTTTTCTCCTGAGTTTTCTGGAAGGACATTTCTTACTACAAGTGGTTCTTGGCAGCTGCTGTTGCCTCCTTTAAATCAAATTGTAATTCATAAGAGCAAGCATACATGCCAGCAGAGGCCTCTGAATGAGTAGCAGTGCAAGCTTTTATTAAGATAAACTGATGGGAGGGAGAGAGAATTAATACTACATCACATCTGCTTCCATATCTTCAGTTGGTGATTTGAAAGTGAACTTATGTACAGTTTGTGATGTATGTGTCAATGATGTACTTTTTAAAAAGAGAGATATTTCCATTCAGTCAGATTTATTAGGCTGGTGTTTTTGCATTCTTTTCAAGTACAAAACTGTACTAAAATTTTATGCAAGATAGTACTGTAACATTCCATATTATCTACAACCAGCCTTTGTAAACAAAGGGACTTGATAGACTGTGTGTATAATAAATGGTACAGTTCTGTATAGAATAGTTGCATTTATTTAAATTTTTAAAATATTGATAATGTTAAATGCTTGAAACTGTATTTAATATAAAATTGTTTGCTTACATTTTTCCTTATAATTTGCTTTCTTATGTGGCAGATAAACTTATCATGTAACCACAGTTATCTTCATGCTTATGTTAAGTGCTTTATTAGTGACCTTTTAAACATGTGACCAGAATTATCATGTGAACACAGCAGCAAAGTTTATGGTTTGATGACTTCACAGCTTGGATACAGCTTATTAACTTATATTGAGATAGATTGTAGCATGGTAACTCCATCATACCTCATTTCTTTAACTCTCTGCAAGCTTTCACTTGTCCGTTTTATATTTGCTGTCTGAATTTTAAACAGTTTTCACATTTTATATTTCTACTGATTTTTTTCCCGTGACTGACTACATTTGTCACTGTCTTTGAATTGTGACCCAGGCAAGATGATTTCAGATTTCATAAAGTTTTGCCTGTGAGGTTTTGTTCCTTCTAGTGGTTCATTTTCTTACGTCTTTTCAAGAAGAAAAACAGCTATCCTAATCCACAAGTATAAAATGTGTGTGTTACAGAACAGTGACACATGTTTTAGGAGACAGTCCAGCATTTAGGAGTGCAGTTAAATTTACTGTCATAGAGTACAATGCTCAGGTCATTTCACTTTCCAATCCCAATGAAAAAAGTGTTCTTAAGCCAGGCGTGGTGGCACATGCCTTTAATCCCAGCACTTGGGAGGCAGAGGTAGGAAGATTGCTGTGAGTTCGAGGCCACCCTGAGACTACATAGTGAATTCCAGGTCAGCCTGGCCTAGAGTAAGACCCTACCTCAAAAACAAACAAACAAAAAAAAGTGTTCTTGAGTACAGTAACTTGTTTCTTACAAAACAGACTTTGACGTAGCTCAGCATTTTTATTCAATTGATTATGTTAAAATTTTTCTTCTGAGTTAAGTTTTCATAATCACTTACTGAAGATCTGAAGATGTTTAAAACGCTAATGATAAATAAATCAAGGTGTTGGCATTTTTCCAGTGTACTCTGGAAGGCTTTTGATATTAACAAAACTCATAAACTGTAGCCTCTCCAGAGTAATCATAAAACTATAAGGAGAAATTAGAGTTGAGTAATGAGTAAGATGCAGTTTTGAGGCTATTTTACTTATATACTTTTTTCTGTAAACATTCAGTAAATCCTTTTGTGAGGGAGTATTTTTGTTTACATGAATCAATGACTTTCTATTTTATTTCACCAAAGATTAAGGTAAAATATGGCATTTCATAGATTGTGCTTTCAGAAAGCATTTTCTTTAAAATTGTAAAAAAAAAAAAAAACTCAAACCATGTATTTATTTTTTGTATTTGAATATATTCAATTGTAGATTAGAGAAATACATGAATATCACTGAAAAAGTTTTAAAATAATAGCAAGGGTAGAAGTAGCATGGTAAAAACACTGCCATGGGTTTATATAAAGCAAAAAATTTGTCTGTTCTTGAGAAATAGATCATTTGCAATCTGAATGATTTTTCTCCAATAACAGGTAACCTTGAGTCAAGGGTGTACAGCATACATTTATATAAACTGAATAGTTTTGAGCTAATACTACATTAACTTTCAGTACCAGAATCATACTGCATACTTCAAAAAATATGATCAATGTGTGTTCATTTATATAGTCTTCGTGTCAAGCAAATGGCTGTTCCCTTGGAATAATTGACAGGCTTTTCTTCCCAGAATATCTCCCACAACTCTCCAGAAGTTACTACCAGCAACTGTGCCCATGAATCGAACATTCCTCTAGGCTGCATTTTCTAAATGTGCTGGTCCTGGAGAGGCTAAATGTGCTGCAGCAACTAGAACTGAGCTGAGTGAGATTACGACATGTAAAGAGATTCAAAAAGGAAGCTCCCAAAGGCACATTCATTCTGTTGCATAATAAAACTAGTTCTTTAAATACTAGTAATATAATTGTCCTTGAAACAGTTTCCTATGAGTCATTAAAAATACAGAGGGCTGGAAAGATTCAGCTAGAATACTTGCCTGACATGGGTGAGGCCCCAGCTTCAGGCCCCAGCACTGCCAAAACAAACACCCCCTCCCCCAGTTTTAAACCTCATATAATCAGTTTTGGTCATTGACCTGAGTTATATAGTTATATAAATTGCCAGACAATAGGCATATACCAATGATAGGATGACTAATAAGGCTCTTCATCATAAAGTAAGCAAAACATACATTAATTTTTAGTTTGCAACAATGCCAACACTGCCAAGAAAGAAAAGATAATTTCTAGTGTCTTACTAAGTATTCCTAATTTTTAGACAGGGTCTTAGCCCAGACTGACCTGGAACTCACTGTAGCACAGGCTCGCCTCAAACTCATGGTGATTCTCCTACCTCAGCCTCCCAAGTGCTAGATTCGAGATTTAGTATTTCTATTGTTTGTTTATTTTTAAACATTTTTAAAAAATTTTATTTATTTAATTTGACAGTGAAAGAGGAGGATTGGTGGGGGGGGGGAGAATGGGTACACCAGGGCTTCCAGCCACTGCACATGAACTCCAGACACATGCATCCCCTTGTGCATCTGGCTTATATGGGTCCTGGGGAATCAAACCTGGCTCCTTTAGCTTTGCAGGCAAACACCTTAACCGCTAAGCCATCCCTCCAGCCCAAGACTTAGTTTAGTATTTCTTTATAACTAGTTTTAAAATTTTGTTAGTTTTACTACATACATTTGTGAATGCCATTTATTAAGAACCTATTATATGCCAAAAGGAAACACAAAATGCTGTAAGTTTGGCTTAGAAAGAACCACTTTTAAATTATTTTCATTTCTGTTACATAAAATGCTAAAAATCTGTTGTTTCTCACCTATTTTCTCCTGTATGGTTCCTGACTCAATGCTTATTACCATATTTTTAAAAATTGCATACATGCCTTTAATCCCAGCACTTAGGAGGCAGAGGTAGGAGGATTATCATGACTTTGAGGCCAGCCTGAGACTACATAGTAAATTCCAAGTCAGCTTGGGATAGAGTGAAACTTTGAAAACGGGGTGAGAGGGAAGGAGGAGGAGGAAGAAGAAGAAACAAAAAAACAGCTAACAATTTAGTGTACATATTTTGTCCTGGAGAAGAACATTCACTTTTAAGTAGCCAACCAATAACTAGGTTATTTGTCCTTATATAACCTTAAGAATGTTTTGTTTATTGTCAGTTTCACACTAGTCCCACCCAGATGAGCACTGGGCTAAGGGTCAATTAAGAAACCAAGGGTAAATTGGCATGCAGCATTGAATAATTTTATACTCATGCTACATTATATTCATGTCAGTAAAGGACATGTAGGATATAGAACAATTCAGATAGACAACTAACTCTTTTAAGAGACTGCTTGCTATAGGTGACATCTGTCTAGCTTGGGCAGAACACTCCAACCTGGTCGTGCACTGCCTTATTCCCATAACTGTCACAGAATGCCCATTTAACTAAGGGGAAGCATGATGTCCAGTTCCCGACTATTGTGGATTATGCATTTTTCTAGGAAACTCTGACAGATAAAAGAATGGTTTCTTTGAAAGTATTGCTAGCAGACTATATTTTCCTTAGATTCCCCTGCACTAGATTTGGTATTTGAGCAGATACACTGAGTTGTGTCAGGTACTACGTTTTACTGTGCAGGGCAGTATTTATATTATTAGGCTGAATATTGCTTTAAAAAATATTAATGAGAGGGCTAGGAGTTATACCACAGGTTCACATGTTGTGTTTTGGGTTTTTAGAAGTGGGGTCTCACTCTGTAGTCCCAGGCTGGCCTGAAACTCAGTGATTCTTCTACCTCTACCTCCGGAATGCTGAAATTAAAGGCATGCACCACCATACCCGGCAATTATGTCTTTTAAATTCAGTATTTTGAATCAGTAGCAGTGGTGGCTCTTAAGGGAGCCTGTCAATGGGCAGGGATGTAGTTCATGCTGTAATCAGTTCTGCCTGGACAGAGGCTGGAAGAAGACCACAAACTGAAGGTCAGCCCGGTCTATGTAGCAGGTTCCAGTGAGACCCTGCCTCAAAACAAAACAAAAAGGGAAGTACAGATGGTAAGTCGTTGTGACTATGAAATACTCTTGGAAATCCTGACTTGTAAGGCAGCTGAGCTTCTAGTAAGCTAACTTTTCAAAACTGCTGTTTACTTATTTCTAAAACAATGGTGACAGTAAGCTATTCTTTTAATCTTTTTTTCAATTTATTTATGAGAGAGAATAGGCACGCAAGGCCTCTAGCCACTGCAAACAAACTCCAGAGCATGTGCATATGGCTTACATGGGTTGTGGAGAATTGAACCTGGGTCCTTAGGCTTTGCAGGAAAGCACCTTAACCACTAAGCAATTTCTCTAGATCCTGTAAGCTGACTTCCTGATAAGGTGTGGTGTCATACCCAATGAGTCTTTTTTAAAAAACAAGTTTTCAAACATAGAGGGCGAGAGAGAGTGAGAATGGGCGCCCTAGGGTCTCTCTGTGCCACTTTGTGCATCTGGCTTTACGTAGGCACTGGGAAATTGAATTCAGGCTATCAGGCTTTGCAAGGAGGTGCCTTTAACCACTAATCCAACTGTCCACTCCTCAGAGTTTGACTGGGTTTCTTTTTCTTGGGCATCACTTTGATTTCTTCTTTTTGATTTTTTAAAATTATATATGTTTATCTTACTCTGATTTCTCCTGATTTTTCTCTCTCCATTCTTTTTATTCTCTGTTCAGCTCTTCCTCCAGTTTCACCAGTTCCTTCCTTGAGACTTCAAATCTCTTCGTGCTGACTCGTTATATGAGAGATTAGAAATACCTTCCACTTTGAACCAGGTGTGGTGGCACATGCCTTTAATCCCAACACTTGGGAGTCAGAGGTAGGAGGATCACAGTGAGTGTGAAGCCAGCCTGGACTAGAGTGAAAAACAAAAAAATTCCATTTTAGCCACTGTTGCTTTTTTGCAAAGGCAAAATTTCCCTACCATAGAACAGATTAATTTATGTCTACTATATTTCTGAATCCACAGGACTATACAGCCAAGATGTTCATGAAATGGGATTGCTATAAATATGATGGATTCACAGTTATGTCTTTGCCATGGTGTGAACAGTGAGATGATGATGCTTTTTTTCAAAGAGGAGTACTTAAAATCTACTCACATGACATGATTTTCTTTTCTTGTTCATGTTTTGTGGGGCTTATTAAGCCTTTGGGGCAAGATACACACACACACACATATATCATTATTATTACTTTTTCCTTTTGAGGCAGCAGAGTCTCACTCTAGCCTAGGCTGACCTGGAATTTACCACGTAGCCCTAGACTGGCTCAAACTCCTAGCCACCTTACTTCAGCTTCCCAAGTGCATGGGACTAAAGGTATGCACCACCATGTCTGGCTTTCAGATACTTTGTTTTTGGAGGCAGGTGCTTTGGACTAATTTAGATTTGTGTTATCTAAATATTACTTATTGGTAATGTTTGCATTGCCTATTTCCAGGAAGGATTTGAGGCAGCATATGGCCACCATACTTTATCTATTTCTGTTTTTCTGTTGCAATGCAATAATTTTTATGGTAGACTTAGAATCTTATAGTTCTTATTTCTGAGGTTTTTTGTTTTGTTTTGTTTTTTGGTGTTTTTTTTTTTTTTTTTTTTTTTTTTTTTTTTTTGGTTTTTCAAGGTAGGGTCTCACTCTAGCTCAGGCTGACCTGGAGTTCACTATGTAGTCCCAGGGTGGCCTCGAGCTCATGGTGATCCTCCTACCTCTGCTTCCCGAGTTCTGGGATTAAAGGCGTGTGCTACCACACGCAGCTTCTGAGTATTTCTAGGATATATTTGGTTCTCATATTGCTTATGGGTGGCAAGATGCATTCTTAATTACACTGTGAGATTGACTAATCCCTCAGGTAAGAACAAGACAATGACTAGATTTTGAGACCATTTTCAGTTGCTGCAAATGTAGTTCTATCAAGCTTTATTTAAACTAAAACTCAGAAATTAGTGCACTCATGGAAGATCCATTATGCCATTATTTAGAAAACCATTGCAACTTCTTTATGTGATGCTTCACTAGATTGAAGAAAAAGTTAAGATATAATGCAGTCTTTTCTTCTAGGAAAAATAAAATATGAAGCTTTAGACTAGCTGCAAATTACATTTTCTTTCCAGCTTTTACTACCTCTGTCGTAATTTTAACACATAACATCCAGCTCTTGTCTCTTAAGGCAGTTACCATGTGGCGTTTATGTGAGACTGGTTATATTTCTCTAATTTTGTGAGATTCTTCTTTAGCTTCCAACACTGTTAACCACTGTTGTACTTTCTTCTTAACGATTTTTATGTTGTTGAGATGTATCAGTTATACATTATAACCATTTCACCAAAGCTGCATGGTTATAACTCTTATTGTATAGATCCTTGACTTGCTTCACATCAAAGCATGCTCCTCCTCCCTTTTACTTACATCTCAGCAGTACTAGTTTTCTCATGATAATCTAAACCATAACTTCTCACCATGTACCTTCAGATCTCAGTAGTAGTTGAGTTTTTCCTCAAATATATTTTGTGCTTCTTTGCCATCTGCATTAGAATCAAAACCCCAACAACCCTCCTCATGTGACTGTTTAAAGACATTATGACTGTTGTGATGGTTTGATTCAGGAGCCCCCCCCAATAAACCTAGGCATTCTGAATGCTAGTTTCCCAGCTGATGGAGATTTGGGAATTAACGCCTCTTGAGGCAGTGTATTTTTGGGTGCGGGCTTATGGGTATTATAGCCAGTGTCCCCTGGCCAGTGTTAGGCACACTCTCCTGTTGCTTGTGTCCACCTTATGTTGGCCAGGGGATGATGTCCACCCTCTGCTTATGTCATCATCTTCCCCTGCCATCATGGAGCTTCCCCTCAAGTCTGTAAACCAAAATAACCCCCCCCCCCAAGCTGCTCTTGGTCAGGTGCTTCATACCAGCAATGCAAACCTGACTGCAACAACTGTTGATGTAAATATGTCTAGGACAAGTCACACATATGATCAGTTTGCAAACAGTATTATAAATATGGAATCAAGGGAAAATGTTTTTGAGGATCTCACTAAAACTGTTGATAAAAAAAAAAATACATGGTTAGAAAGCTCTCCTGGAGTATCTCTGAACAGTTTTGAAAGAAAATAGATTTATAACTTTGAATAAAAATTTTAGGGCAAGTTAAAAATGGAATCCTGGGGCTGTGTAGGTGGCTCACTGGTTAAAGGCACTTGCTTGCAAAGCCTGCTAGCCCCAGTTCATTCCATAGCCATCCATGTAAAGCCAGATGTGCATTCATTTGCAGCAGCAAAAGACCCTGGCACACCCATAAACATGCCCCCACAAATAAATGTACATGCAAATATATAAGATTTTTTTTTTAAAGTTACCCTTGTAGACTTGCTGCTCAGGTTGAACCTAAGGTTTGTACCTGCTAAGTGAGCTGTGTACATCCCCAGCTTAGACCTCTATACTTTAAGAGCATTCTTAAAGAAGCTCTTTTGAGACTGCCTACATCAATGCCAGACCATCATCCTTCTACAGCTCAGAGAATGCAGATGTGGGCTGGAGGGATGGCTTAGCAGTAAAGGCATTTGCCTGCAAATCCAAAGGACCTAGGTTCGATTGCCCAGGACCTATGTTAGCCAGATGCATAAGGGGGCACACATGTCTGGAGTTCATCTGCAGTGGCTAGAGGCCCTGGTGTGCCCATTCTCTCTCTCTCTCTTTCCCTCTTTCTCTGTCAAATAAATAAATATAAACTATTTCTTAAAAAGGAGAAGAAAATGCAGATGTCACCCCCCTGCTACCCCAGAGGCTGAGACAGTAGGATCACTTGAGCCCGGGAATTAAAGAGAAGACTAACCTAGGCAGCAGAGTGAGAGTCTGTCATTAAAAAAAAGGAAAAGAAACATCCTATTTTCAGACATGAAGTAAAGAGGGATAGAGAAAATTTCTCTTATTACTTACTTCATACTGCAGTCAAGCATACTAATTTATTTCCTGGTTTTAAACCACCATTCCTAAAGTTACCTAGGTAGTAAGTGTAGTTGCTAGTTTCATGTTTTACAGAAAAAGCATTTCAGCTCCAAATCCTACTAAAATAAACTGAAAATACTTTGAGGTAGTTGCTGTTTCTGCAAATACACTTGGGACAAGTACACTTTAATATTACAAATATCTTCAGATACTAAGGGGGTAAAGATCTGTTAATAACTGACCTCTATATGGGCCACACTGGGTTTTTATTATTTGCCCAAGTTTAAAATGTTTTTATCTGTTTAGGACATCTGATTTGTTGTTTTAAGAGGATATGTTTATATAAGCAAAGCATACTGGTTAAGCAATTAGTCTTAAGACCAGGTTTCGTAAATTCAAATACAAGGTCTGTTGCATACAAAATGCGTGATCTGAGCATGTTAGTCACCCAGGTTTGGGTGGTGTCTGTGAAATGGAGTTAGTAGTGATTAACGCATACAGTTGTTTAATAGAACTAAAATGGAGTGTTATACATCCTAATATCCATGAAGTGCCTAGAAATCCAGACTACACATTATAAAAATGAGGAAGAGCATGCTCACCTACAACATGGTAAGTTTTGGGTAACAACAGAAATAAACACACTTCATACACTTAATTCAAGAAGTGGCCAGAAAATCCAGCCCTTCCCATTTAGGAGTCAAGCCATCAAGTATGAATTGGTTTGCTCCATACTGTGTTTTTGTCACGTGATGGAAGCCATTAGGGGAGCTGAGGTACATATGGCTAGTTGAAGAAAGTACACACCTTTAATCCCAGCATTTGGGAGACAGAGGTAGGAGGATCGCTGTGAGTTCAAGGCCACCTTGAGACTACAGTGAATTCCAGGTCAGCCTGGGCTAGTGCAAAACCCTACCTTAAAAATGAAGAGAGGAAGCTGGGCGTGGTGGTGCACACCTTTAATCCCAGCACTCAGGAGGCAGAGGTAGGAGGCTCACTGAGAGTTCGAGGCCACCCTGAGACTACACAGTGAATTGCAGGTCAGCCTGAGCTAGAGTGAGACTCTACCTCAAAAAACAAAATCAACAACAAAAAAAGAAAGAAAGAAAAGAGGGGCTGGTGAGATGGCTTAGCGGTTAAGGTGCTTGCCTGTGAAGCCCAAGGACCCATGTTCAACAGACTCTCCAGATTCCAAGTAAGCCAGATGCACAAAGGTGAGGCAAGCACAAGGTCACACATGCCCACTAGGTGGCACAAGCGTCTGGAGTTTGATTTCAGTGACTGAGGCCCTGGCATGCCAATTCTTTTTCAAAAAATAAAAAGACAAGAAGAAACCACATACCTAAAATAATATGACTGATTAAGTACTGAAGTGTCATTAATATGCTTGAGCAATCTCCCCCTGTAGCATTCCCTTATAAGGAATATGGCCTTTAAGAAATGCAAAATATAGTGAAAGGCAAGTGGAGATTAACTTGGTTATCTGTGGCTATAGTTAATATTGCTATTAATACTTCAAAAATCAAACCTATAAAGAAAAGCATAAGTGATACATATAGAAATTAAAATGAGCCTTAATGTTCAGGAGGATTTTGAATGGATCTAAAGGATTTTTGGAGGGTATTTAGGCAAAGATGTAAGGTGGTGTACTTTTGGAATAGAACTGATAGTGCATTTTGGTACTGTGTGAAAACAAGGTTGAAGTTGATCTAATCATGAAATTCCTTAAAAGCCAAGAAAAATAATTTAGAGATGGCATGGGCTTATTTTTCATCAAAACTAAGGAAGATAAACTTACAGTTAATACAGTATAGGAAATATTGAAAAGAGAAACTGAAACGCTGATCATTTTCCTGCTGAGATGATGATAAAAGATTAGCTAAGGATAGTCATGTTTGGGAAGGATGCTTAGAAGCCAAGTATGCCTGTAATCCCAGCACTTGGAAGCAGAAAGCAGGAATACAGTTGCAAATTGGAGGGCATCCTGGTCTACATAATAAATTCTGGACTAGCCCAGACTAGGTAGGGAGACTCTCTCTCAAAATCAAATCCTAAAAGGGGAGGGGAGTGGATTGGTTAGAGTCTGCTTTTTTAAAAAATATTTTATTTGAGAGAGAGGATATGTCAGGGCCTCTAGCCACTGCAAACGAACTCCAGGTGCATGCACCCCCTTGTGCATCTGGCTTACGTGGGTCCTGGGGAATCAAATCTGGGCCTTTGGCTTCGCAGGCAAATGCCTTAAGTGCTAAGTCCTCTCTCCAGCCCTAGAGTCTGCGTTTTAGGATACTGGTGACAGTATAGTGTGTAGGTGTAGGTGATGCCTATATCGATGCACTGTCAACAGCAGGCTCATTGTTGAAAATAATGACAAAGGAGTGCAATGGCTGGACTAAATTCTGTTTGCAACCTTTTATTACCCCTTAAGACCGACCACTCACTTGATGACCAAATAAAAGTCTATGTCACTGTGAAAAGTAAACTTGAGCAAGTAGCAGTGGGAAGGGTGCTACAGCAGGCCAGTCATTATTTACTAAGGCAGGATAGTGTCCTGTCCATACTATAGTGAGCATCACATGTGTGAAGGATGGTAAGTTTCCATTTAATGACAAGTGTGTTGTACATACACTCATAAATACAAAAATATTAACTGGAAGTAGTTTAGATTGGGCATCCCAGAGATCCATCAGCAGTTGCTTTACAATGCTAATTAGCACAACATTGGAATCCATAAGTATATCCAAACAATCTGAATATAGATACTTGTACGGAACAGGGGCAGGTTGCCTACTTTTCAAAGTCGTACTTAAAAGAAATTGAATCCCATCATCTATATATACCTTGTAGAATAGAAGCAAAAGTGTTCCCTTGTTCTGGGGCTGTTGGCTTCAGGATATCCTCCTAAATTATACTGTAGTAGAGAGGGAGAGAATGTGTGTGTGTGTGTTTCGCATGCACGGGGGTGGAGGTAGGCTTCTTTCTTCAAAAAGTAATTATATTTGGGTGTTCCGTTCACGTTATTGCCACATCTTGCTCTGAACCTCATGAAAGGTTCCAGTATAAATAAGGTCCCAATTTGTAACTGAACAAGCTCCATTTCTGCATATATTCCTTATTTTTGTAATGTGTAGGCTGTCTTTTTTTCCAGAAAGTTTATAACTAATACGACTGCTAAATAAGTAAAAATAAAACGTCTAAGTAAGTTTGAATTTCAGATTTAAAAACAGCACTGATGTACCTGGAATTCCAGTTTTGCTGAGCATCCTGTATTTTATCTGGAAAGTCCAAGTAACTTAAAAATCAGTGCATGTCCTAGAAAAGCCTGTAAATGAGAAACAAAAAAGTTATCCGGGCCAAGAGTAGATGAGCGGCTCCCTGGCAGTAGGCCTTCTCCCAAATTTGGCCTAAAAGGAGGGGGAAGAGTAAAAACAAAACCCCCGGCCCCAGGAGCCTGCGCATTAAGGCGAGCCGCGCACAGATTTCCCGCCCGTTTTCTGCGGAATGCAGCGCGGCCACGCCGCGGGGGTGGAGCTGGGGCGCCGTCGGCGGCCTGGCCGGATGAGAGAGGAGGCGCCGGAAACTTTCCCCGCCGGCCAGGGAACGACGTGTCCACTCGGGCGGCGGAAGGCGCCGCCATCTTCTCCGCGGGCACAGACCAGGACGGGGGAGCTCTCCACGTTGCCGAGCGGAGCGGGGCTGTGGCCCGCGGCCCCGGCGCCCCGGCGACGAGGAGGCGGGCGCCCCCAGGAGCGGGCTTCTGAGCGCAGCGTCCAGGCTCGCCCCGGCGGGGAGCGGGGCCGCCGCTGGCCCGGATGTAAGATGGCGCGGGGGCGGCTGCGGCGGTCACGTGGTGAGAGCCTCGCTCCAGCCTCCTTAAGGGATCTCTATGGTTCGTCCGCACGCACTGGAGCCGCCAGCGCGAGACGGGCCGCGTGTCCGCGCGTGCCGAGCCGCCGCCCAGCCCGGACTGCAGCCTCGCGGGCCGCCTTCCCGCGGCTGAGCCGAGCGGGACTCGCCCGAGGCGACTTCCGGGGGGGGGGACGCGTGTGCGGGGCGCGCTCGTCGGGCGCGGAGAGTGAGCGGGCGGGCGGCGGGGCGCGGGCCCGGGAGGGCGCGGCCGGAGCCCCGCAGGCGGAGAGCGCGCGCCCCGTCCCGTCTCGCTCCGCTCCGCTCGGGCAGCGGAGGGCGCGGCTCCCCGGCCCCCGCGCGGTCGGCCTCGGGGCGGGCGGGCGGGCTGGGCTGGGCGGGGTCTGCGGCGGGCCGACGGCGGCGACGAGGACGGAGGCGCCGAGCCGCTCGCCCCTCCGCGTGGTCCGGCGGCCCCGACACCATGGCCCTGGCTGAGGTAGTAGTTTGTGCTGTTGGTCGGGTTGTGACATTGCCCGCTGTGGAGATAACTGCGCAAGCTACTGCCTTGCTAGTGCTGGTGATGCTCAGCGCCGCGGAGGACAATGGCTGGGAATCCCCTTTGTTTTCCGGGGCGCGGGCACCCCGGCCGTCCCGGGTGCTGCAGGACGGCGTGGGCGAGCCCGCAGAGCCGGGGCGGCACCGCGGGACGCCGCCAGCCTCGGCCCGGGACGCTCGGCTGCGGCACCCGCCGTCGGCGTGGTCTCCATTCGCCGCGCAACTTTCCTTCCAGGCGGTTTGAAGCGGCGCGAGATGGAGCTTGTCTGTTTGCCCTCGTTCTTGAGCTCTCGGGCGGCGCGGAGCACATCTGGTACGGGAGGGAGGGAGGGAGGGAGGGAGGGAGGCAGCCAGCATGGTAGACTCCCTACTTCCAAACTTTTCATGATTTAACATTTTAGGCTTGGGTTTTCATATGTCTAGTAAATTTCGGTTTCTCTTAAAATGTAAGCCTAAAACTATGTTTAGTTTCCATTTAAACTTTGTTTATAATAACCCCTTAGAAGATCGCATTTATATTTTAAACGAACTGTTCAGATTTTTAATTGTACAAAGCAAAAAAAAAAATAAATTTCTTTTGCCATGTGCTGTGGTGGTTTCTCCCCCCCCCCCCCTTCCCGCTTTAGCTTAATTTTGGAGGATCAAATAAATCCTACTGGGTGTTATAGGGGGTGGTTTTCCTGGGTTTTTTTTCCCCCCTTAGATACTGACGTTAGTGTGCTTCTTTATATTTGCATTTTAATAAAGGATCTTATAATTGAAAGTATAGTTTCTATAGACATTGAGTTAAAAGTCTAATAACATAGATTCTAATAGGAAAGAAGCCAATTTTATAGAGAAAGTTTAGTATGAAGAACCAGTGAAAACTACCGTGAAGTATGTTTGGGAGATGCTTGTATATTTTTTACTTTTATTTTCACTCAGAAAAGATGGTACTTTTAAATTCTGGTACTTTTCTTTTAAAACTGATTTATTTGATTTATACACCAAGCAGTTTCAATGCAGTTTCACAATTTTCTGTGGCAATTTGATGCCTTTTTTTAAGGCAATTCTTTGCCAAGGGGGGCGGGGGGGGGGAGCACAATGAGAAAAAAATGTTTTAAGCATCTGGTTCTATTGCCCTTTTCAGTAGAGTTCCGTGCTTTTGTAAGTAAAAAGTGATCTAATTACCCTGAGGATGGTCTATTCCTGGAAGGTGACCCCACTCCGTGTTCCTCAGCGAGTGGCCATGTCTTTTAGGACCGGAAAGAATCATGTTGAATCTTGTGCTGCAGAAAAACTTAACTGGCATTAAGTTTGGTTTTCTGGAGAGCAAAGTGAATTCAGGACTTGTTTTTTAATGGTGGAAACCTCTGGTGTGCAAGTCCGGTTTTATAAAGAAATTAATAGTAAGATTCTAACTATTAGAATTTTGTTTTCCAAAATGCTCCATTTAAGCTAAAATGATCTGCAACCCAAAAACACTACAAATTCTGTTGCTAATTGGAGTTTAAGCAAATCGGGACAGAACCACTCAGTCCTATTTTAACTTGTATTTTTGAAAGCTTTGCCAAAGGTGTACTGCCCACAGAGTAAGTTTGTGTTTTTAGAAATGCAGGTATCCTACAAGGTGAATTTACCTTGTCAAAAATACAGCTTTACAGCAAGTATTACTGGCATTTACTTAGTACAGTTAATTTTTTGGTAAAGGTCTACTGTCAAGCATTTAAGTAATTTGCTGGTGCAAAGAGCCACTGATGGGTGCCATAGGGCAAAGATTATTGGGAAACAGTTTTGCTTCATGCTTCAAAGTTGGGTTCCTGGGTAGCTAATTGTATATGTGAAGACTTCATTTAAGCTATTTTGAAATACAGTCATCTTTTGTTTGCTATCAGGACACTTTTGTGTTGAGGATTAGCCTCCCCAAAGCATTATTGCCAGGGGCGCCTGACACATTAGCACCTTGCTTTGTAGAATCCAGATGCCAAGAAGGCTGTGAGATGTCTCCTGCTCCTCACTACACCCCACTGCTTCCATGATACACCTGGCAGGCCAGCTATTACTTTCTCACTGTACAGTTACCCCAAAAACGGAGTCATCTTCAAAAATGAATTAGGTAGGTAAGTAACACCCAAAGGAAATTTATATGAGCATCATAAAACATGAAAAGCCATCGGTGCTATGATTTATCTAAAAGTCCACTGAATGTTTTTGTGGGATTCCAATGTTGGGCACCCTAACAAAAGCAAAATAATTGTACAGCTGAGTCGCTGTTCCAAGGCAAACAAAAGGTATGAAATGTCTAAGAATCAAAATGTGGACTGATGATGGGCTGGAGAGATGGCTTAGCGGTTAAGGCATTTGCCTGCAAGCCAAAGGATCTCCAGAACCCAGAAGGCAGATGCACAAGGGGCACATGCATGTGGAGTTCGTTTGCAGTGGCTGGAGGTCCTGGTGCACACATTCTCTCAAATAATTTTTAAAAAATATGAATCGGGCTGGAGAGATGGCTTAGTGGTTAGGCGCTTATCTATGAAACCTAAGGACCCCGGTTCGAGTCTCGATTCCCCAGGACCCACGTAAGCCAGATGCACAAGGGGGCGCACGCATCTGGAGTTCATTTGCAGTGGCTGGAGGCCCTGCCTTGCCCATTCTCTCTCTACCTATCTGCCTTGTTCTCTCTGTCACTCTCAAATAAATAAAAATAAAAAAATTTTTTTAAAGTGAACTGATGAAAATAGTGACTTTCCCTCGGTATCAGTGTGGGTTAAGGAGTGAAGTATGTGACACTTGGATAGCAGTTGTCAGGATTATGGATGGTGCCTGAGGTCTTGGAGACAAAGTTGTACTACATTCTAATTCGCTAAGGTTTTATTCCTGTATAACTTGAGATGTGTGTATATACAAAGAACTTGATTACTTATATTTCAATTTAATAGTTTCCTTGTAAAAGTCCCTTCTCTTTATTCAGTATCAGACCACATTATGCAAATATGCCACTCACTTTTGAGTCAGGTTTCAGTTCCATTAGTTCCACTACAGTATATAATTGAGAGTGTATTATCATGGAGGTCAGGGTTTCTCAGAAGGCCAAAGTGCCAAATGTTGCAGAAAAGCAAAGACTTCAAAGTGTCCACAGACAATGGCAAGTTAGATCACTTACATAGTTGGAATGCTGTTTTCTGCGATAAAAACTCTGGTTGAATAATAAATCAGTGTTTCATATCACTGAACATAAACTGCAGTCAAGTACTGAGATCCAGAAGTTGCTATTTTAGTATTCTATACAGTGTAAAGGCTCAGAAAAGATTGTTGGTAATGGGTCATGGCCTAGTTTTAGTCACAGTAACACTAACTTACTATGATATATGGCAGAAAGCTGAGGAAACTAAAAAGTACACTAATAAATTAAAATGTTTTCTTGAATGTTAAAGCATTTACATATTCAATATGACTAGGTGAATTGAGAAAGAGAGAACGGGCATGCCAGGGCCTCTAGCCAGTACAAATGAACTCCAGATGCATGTCCCACCTTGTGCATCTGGCTTTACGTGGGTAACTGGGGAATCGAACCTGGGTCTTTTGGCATTGATGGCAAGCACCCTAACCACTCCAGCCAAGAATGAATTTTAAAATACCCTCAATTGTTATACATAGATCTTTTTCAGATCCTAGTTTGATTAAAGCTACCTAGAAGAATGATAATAGGAGTAACTGGAATGTTTAATCTGAAGTTAAAAATGGTTAAGTTTTGACAAAGATTTTTGTTGTTTATGAAGTGCATATTTAGGGGTTTGGGGAAATGGCTCAGCAGTTAAAGGCACTTGGTTGAAAAGCCTGCTAGCCTAGATTCAATTCCTCAGTACCACATAAAGCTGGGATGCAAAATGGCACATGCATCTAGTGTTCATTTACATTGGCAAGAGACCATGCACATGTGTGCACACACGAAATTTTTTTTTAAAGCAGTGCATACTAAAGAACTTGCCAATGAGTGAGAATGTATGGACTTTATGATTCAGAAGAATCTGTGAGGTGAGATGTGCGTAGATGGGCCTCCAAATGAAACAAGCTGCGTGATGGGTACATGAAGGGTGAGTTACACTGTTTTCCTCCCATATACATCTGGAATATTCCATTACCAGAGACTTAAAATTACAAAGAAAATGTGAGAAGCAAAGATTCCTTTGATCAAGAGAGAATCAGAGAGAAATGAGAACAGTAAAACCATGAGGTCAACAAGGGATAGGTAAAGGGCTTAGCATATCTTCCCAGCCCATGGAAGTGCTGCCTGGAGCAGGGTCTACCTTAAGGATAATGTGTGTGTGTTTAACATTTTTGGAAATACTTTATTTTTATTTATTTAACAGAGAAAGGGAGAGAGAGAGAATTGGTGCACCAGGGCTTCCAGTCACTGCAAACGAACTCCAGACGCTTGCGCCCCCTTGTGCATCCTGCTAACGCGGGTCCTGGGGAATCGAACTTGGGTCCTTTGGCTTTGTAGGCAAACACCTTAACCGCTAAGCCGTCCCTCCAGGCTTAGTGTGTTTATTGTAATCTAGATCCATTACCTAATAGAGTAGAAGTCTCACATGCTTATAACAGGATAAGTTTACATATACTTACACATAATAAGGAATAAGAAATTAGTTTGGAACTTGTACTGACCACTCAAGTATACATAAAACTGTCAACCAAGTAAACTTAATTTTTCCTTTTAAGTGTTATTTGACTGATTCTCTATTCTTTTTATAGATGTAGTCCTTATTAGCATACTTGTAAGAATTGTTCTTGCTGGGCATTGTGGCACATGCCTTTAATCCCAGCACTCGGGAGGCAGAGGTAGGAGGATCACCCACCTCGAAAAATTAAAAGAAGGTAAAAGGTTCTTGGGCACTGGGCAGATGGCTTAGTGGTTAAAGGTGCTTCTTTGCAAAGCCTGACAGCCTGGATTTAGTTCCCCAATAACCATGTAAAGCCATATGCACAAAGTGGTGCATGCATCTGGAGTTCACTTGCAATGGCAGGACGCCCTGGCTTGCTAATATTCACCCTCTGCCTGTCACTCTCAAATAAGTAGAAAAACACTTAAAAGAATTGTTCTGCCTGGTGTGGTGACACACACCTTCAATCTCAGCACTCAAGGCAGAGGTAGAAGGATTGTTGTGAGTTCAAGGCCAGCCTGAGAGTGCAGAGTGAGATTCAAGTCAGTGTGAGCTAGAGTGAGACTCCACATTGGGGAAAAAAAAAAAAAACAACTTTAGAAAAGTGTTTTAAAAGAAGTACTGTAAAGTTACTGAGAAAACTTAATTTTGGCCCCCACTCTGAACTACCTTAAATTAGTAGTTTTTCTTTTCTTTCTTTTTTTTTCTTCTTGCTTACTCCTAAGTGAAACTTGATTCCTTTGGCTAACATCTCCCTGTTGCCCTCGATATTTCTGCCTGTGAGATCATGCCTGCATCTGCCTTGATGTTATTGAGTGAGGATACTTCCTATAATGGCCTCCAAATTAGTCCATGTTGTGGCAGGCTACAGGGTTTTTCTTTCTAAATGATCAATTGTCATTGTCCTGGCCCTTTAAAAAATGTTTATTTCTATATAATACTTTATTTTTTTACCTGTTATCTTTCTTCACTGTATACGTTTTATGAATATGGTATACTGGGTACCCAATTAATATATTAAGTCTCATTAACTAGTTAACTATGCTTCTATTTATGCCATTATTACTACTGTAACAATCTAAATATCTGTCTACTACAAACATATATATCTTTGACATATGCAATTTGCTATGGGTGAAAAGAAAGATTTTGCATTTTACTAAAGTCAGAAATCATGTTTGTTCGGGTTTTTGTTGTTGGTTTTTTGTTGTTGTTGTTTGTTTTTTTGTTTTTTCAAGGTAGGGCCTTACTCTGTTTTTTTTGTTTTTTTGAGGTAGGGTCTCAGACTAGCCCATCCTGACCTGGCATTCACTATGTAGTCCCAGACTGGCCCTACCTCTGCCTCCTGTGTGCTGGGATTAAAGGCATGTGCCACTGCACCTGGCAGAAATCATGTTATTGAATGCCTACAATGTGCCAAGCATATACAATGTACATAACTAATATGATATTAAAGGAAAAATTTGAATTTATTTAAATTTAGAAATACTATAGCTATCAGTCACTTTTGTTTCAAGTAATATATCCTACTGACTTTTTAAAGGTGGTACTTCTTACTCCATATACTTGGGAAGCCACCATCTGGACTCATTAGCTAGATGTTGAACTTAGCTGTGGCCTTCTGTACTACATACTTGGCATTTTCTGTTTTCGTCATGGGACTTCATCTGCTTAGAGGGATATAAAGGACAGCGCTGTTTGCGTAGGTGTTCAGTCTACAGCGGCTGCGTTCACAGGGGCAGCGCATAAGGCACTGCTTGTCCACCGTGCCGCAGGCAGGAAGCAGCTCTGCCAGAACCAGAGGCGGGCACATCCTTCAGGGGCCCTCCCCTGGTGACCTATATCTTCTAGTTGTGCTCCATGTCCCAAAAAGTCCAAAACAGCACCACCGTCTGGGAACCAAGTGCTCAAAACATGAACCTATGGGGGAACATTCCAGAGTTAAAACTTTACACAGGGCTGAAGAGATGGCTCAGTGGTTAAGACGCTTGCCTGCAAAGCCTAAGGACCCAGGATTTGATTTTCCCAGCACCCACGTAAAGCCAGATGTACTGGCCCATGTGTCTGGAGTTTGTGTGCAAAACTAGAGGCCCTGTCTGCTATCTCTCTCTCTGAAATAAATATTAAAAAAAAAAAAAAAACATAACATGCCTAGTATTCTCTAGTGATTACCCATGAGCCTCTGTAGTCCGGACGCCCATGAAGGGGGATTTGACTCATATCTACGTGTGCATGCCATAGCACATGAATGGAGGTTAGAGGACAACTTGCGGCTCAGTCCTCACCTCATTCGAGGCAGGTTCTCTCTCTGCTGTTCTTTGAGAGCTTCCAGGAAACTCATCTCACTTTTTAGTATGCTGGGTTTACAGAAGCCTGCTAGGGATTCCAGTACTTTTTTTTTTTTCTTTTTTTGTTTTTGGTTTTTCGCGGTAGGGTCTCATTCTGGTCCAGGCTGACCTGGAATTAACTATGTAGTCTCAGGGTAGCCTCGAACTCATGGCGATCCTCCTACCTCTGCCTCCCAAGTGCTGGGATTTAAAGGTGTGCGCCACCACATCCGGCTTGAGACTCCAGTTTTTATACATGGTGTGGTGATGGAACTCCGGTGCTCAAACTTGAGCAGTGAGTAGTACTTTATCCCCCCAGCCCTACCCATTAGTTCTTAAGTTACATATAACTTCCCCCTTGTTGACTGTTATGTTAGAAGGACTCCGAACCGTTCTTCACAGTTAAGCATTGTCCAACAGTTACCTCAGGCCAGGAAGAGGGTACCCAGACCCCCCCCCCCAAAAAAAAAAATTCCTCTCACTGCTCTCAGGCACAGGAAAAACAGCAAACATTACTCTTAAAGTCAGTATGCAGGTTCCTAAATGACCTCTTGGGCATTTGGGTCCATGGTCATTTTTCCCTTACTGTGTATTGGACTACTAGTGTATTCACTAGACAACAGGATGACTAGGAAATAATTTCCGCCCTCAAGGAAACAGACATAAATATAAATAGCTACAAACAGTAAAACAAGTGTTACATAAACAGAGAATGTAGAACCTTGACCAGCTTCAAGCACAGGGTCAGCACAGGACACATGGGGAAGACATATATGACTTAGTATAGTAAGAACACAGAAATGGGCATTTCTGTGTGGGTGGATAGAAACAAAATGGGGGAATAAAAAGATGTGAGCTTGAAGATATACATGGTAATAATACGACAAGGTCCTGTTATCATACTTCACTTTATTAAGAAAACATACATATGAAAAACACTCTGGGGGCTGGAGAGATGGTTCAGTGGTTAAAGGCACTTGGTTGCAAAGTCTGATGGACTAGGTTTGATTCTCCAGTACCCCGGTAAAGCCGGATCCACAAAGTGGTACATGTATCTGGAGTTTGTTTGCAATGGCAGGACCCCGGCACACCTCTCTCTCACTCTCTCTTTCTCCAAATAAATAACACTCTGAAGGTGTATTTGCTATTGTAACTCTGAAGATCATTGGAAACATTTGAAAGTGCTTTAGAATGGGGATTAATAAATCTTTTCAACAGGGCCCAAGAGGTCCTGTGAGCTCTACCTTATGTTGCTGTCCTTTGCTTCACATTCAGATCCGTGCATTCTGGTCTTTCCACACACAGCATTTATTTTTTGTTTTATATTATTTATTTATTTTTACTAATTTATTAGAGAGAGAGAGAGAACATGGGCATGCCAAGGCCTCCAGCCACTGCAAATGAACTCCAGATGCATGAGCCACCTTGTGCATCTGGCTTATCTGGGAACTGGAGAATGGAACCTGGATCCTTAGGCTTTGCAGGCAAGTGCCTTAACCTCTAAGCCATCTCTCCAGCCCTTGTTTGGTTTTTCCATGTTGTATGAAATTGAGTTATTCCCTACCTATTTTCACTCTCTCTTTTTTTTCCTTCTTTGCTTAGGTTATTTTTTCCCTCTACTTTTTTGCCTAGTTTCTTCACTTCCTACTAAGTACTCAGTGGTCATCTTTGAGAAGAAGGGCTGTGGTATCAGTCACAAGAGGCAGACTCACAACGATACCCAGCTGACTCAATTTAGGACCACCTAGACAAGTCATAATCATGAGGTTGCCGGCGACAGTGCTGCTTGGGGAGTCATTTTGCTGAGTAGATGACCTCGGGCCTTCAGCAGCTAGATTCCTGTGCATTCCATTTGCCACACTTACCCTAGACAGGCCATAGATGATTCTGCAGTAGGCGCCTCTGTGCAAGAGAAGTCAAGGGCTGGAGAGTCAGTGAACCATTTCATAGCTTGGTGACCTCACATGAATTGTTTCTGTTTCCTTGTTTGTAATGTCTCCAGCAAAGTCCTTACACAGGGAGGTGTTTCATAAAGTCACTGTTTGAAGTAGCCTAAAAGATGTTTTTCAAATACTTTACACCAAGATGATTTTGATCGTGATTTCTCTTTGTCTCTATCAGTATTTCTCTCTTTCTCTTACATGTGTGTGCATACCCACACACACAATTTTTACATGTAACCTCCTAAAGTTGTTTATCTAGTCTGCTGTTTTTAGTGTTTTTTTTTTGTTTGTTTGTTTGGTTGGTTGTTTTTTAGGGGTGAGAGAAATGGCACTTACTGCCAGTTTAAAGCAGCATTCAGGAAACAGCTCAGAAAAGATAAAAAGCAGATTATCATTATTGTTGTTATTGTTGTTGTTATTACTAATGTTGCAATACTTGGAGACATTGAAACATTCCGCACCTCACATGTGCTAAGGAAGCATTCTATCACTAATTATTTTCTTAAAAAAAATTGTTCTTTGGCAAATTGAACTCAGTTTCTCTTGCCTTGATGTCAACTTAAAAAAAAAAAAAAAAAAAAAAAGCAAGGGCTAGAGAGATGGCTTAGCGGTGAAGGTGTTTGCTTGCAAAGCCAAAGGATCCAAGTTCAATTCTCCAGTACCCACGTAAGCCAGATGCACAAGGGGGTGCATGCATCTGGAGTTCATTTACAGTGGCTAGAGGCCCTGGCAGCCCATTCTCTCTCTTCCTCTCTCTCTCTCTCTCTCTCTCTCTCTCCCCTCTTTCCCTCTCTCAAATAAATAAATAAAATATATTAAGAAAAATCAAACAAACAATAACAACAAGAAGCCAGGCAGTCAGTCATTTCTTGTGATTTGAGTGGCTTGTAGTGATGGCTGTAGCAATTGTGCACCATTACTCAGAGTGACACGCAGATGGCCAGGAGTCGTTTTGCATGACAGCGTTCCCATCCTACGGGAACTGTGGAAGTCTTCAGGGCCAAGGCATCTCGAGAGGCTTCATCACAGCAATAGGACACCAGAGCCTCTGGACCGGCTGGAAGGGCGCTCAGAGCCACCAAGCTCTGCACAGACGGTGGGCCCAGGCGTGGGGGACTGTGTGCTAGCTGTGCGAGAGATTCTGTCTTTGCTGACGCCTATGATTTTGTTCTAAATCGTTTTTGTATTTAACTTAATTAATTTATTTATTTGAGAGATACAGAGAGGTAGATGAGAGAGAGAGAATGAGAATGGGTGCACCAGGGCCTCCAGCTTCTGCAAATGAACTCCAGACGCATGCACCGCCTTGTGCATCTGGCTTACGTGGGTCCTGGGGACTCAAACCTGGGTCCTTTGGCTTTGCAAACAAGCACATTAACTGTTAAGCCGTCTTTCCAGCCCTAGGGGAAAAAAAACCAAAAAACAAAGCAACAACAACAACAAAAAACAACAAAAAACCCCTTTTTTTTATTAAAGAGAGAGAGGAAAGAATTGGCATGCCAGGGCCTCAACCACTGAAATCAAACTCCAGATGCATGTGCCACCTAGTGGGTGTGTATGACCTTGGCACTTGCCTCACGTTTGTGTGTCTGGTTTATGTGGGATCTGGAGAGTCAAACATAGGTCCTTAGGCTTTGCAGGCAAGCACCTTAACTGATAAGCAATCTCTCCAGCCCAGCCTATGATTTTTTTTTAAAAAAGAAATCTACTTACTTATAAGAGAGAGAGAGAGAAAATAGGTGCCCTCAAAGGCCTCTAGCCACTGCAAATGAACTCCATGCACCACTTTGTGCATCTGCTTTACATGGGTACTGGGGAATTGAACCCAGGTCCTTAGGCTTTGCAGACAAGTGCCTTGACCACTGAGCAGTTTCACCAACCCACCTATGATATTTTTATTGTAACAAGTGTCTTTTTAGTCAAATACAATAAATCTTCCCTTGCTTGTATGACACGTATGTTTGGTTGCTACTTCTCTTTCCAGCAAACCTGTAAGAGGGAAAACAAACAAGTGACATTCAAAATTCATGGTTTTCAAAAATGCTAGAGAAAATGCGAAAATCATGCAGTTTCAACAAAGTCAGACAGTGTTTGTCAAAAGGATCAAGAGTGCCCAGTCAGGTCTGAATCTGAATCACAGAATTTGTGGACATGTTATATGGATAAGGGGAATAAAGATTGAAGATGGAATTAATGTTGCTAATTAATTGACTTTAAAGTATCCCTGGTTTATCCAGATGGGCCCAGTATCAATACAGTGGCAGAAGGACGCTGAAGTGTCACTCAGTGAAGAACAGAGTGACTGTCTGAGGGTTCCACCTGGCCGCCAGCTGTGGAGATGAAGGAAGACTGTGACAAATCAAGGGGTGCAGCCATTCTAGAAACTCGAAATGGCAAGGAAAATGATTCTATCTTATGCATTGAGAATGCCTTTGATTTTAGCCTACTGAGACCCATTTGGACCTATGCCACCCAAAACTATAAGAAAATACAGTTTGTGTTAAATCATTGTCACAGTTTATTGTGGCAAAACAAAACCTAATGAAACATTCAATAAGAAAAAACTATCGAAAATTGATGAAGTTGGGCTGAAGGCATGCCTTAGCAGTTAAGGTGCTTGCCTGCAAAGCCTAGGACCCAGGTTCCACTCCCCAGAACCCACATAAGCCAGATGCACAAGGTCATGCATGCGCACAAGTTCACACATGCGCATAAGGTGACATTCATCTGGAGTGTAGGTGCAGTGGCTAGAGACTCTGGGATGCCAATTCTTTCTCACATGCTCTCTCTTGCTCTCACTGTCACTCTCTCTCTCTCTCTCATAAAAAAAGAAATTGATGAACTCAAATTTCAAGAAAAGTATTTTTTTCTGACAGGCTTTAAAATTTTTTTTAATTTTAATTTATTTATTAAAGAGAGAGAGAGAAAGAGAGAGAGAAAGAATGGGTACACAGGGCCTCGCCCACTGCAAACTGCAAAATGCTTGCGCCACCATGTGCACCTGGCTTATGTGTGTTCTGGAGAACAGAACTTGAGTCCTCAGGCTTCACAGGCAAGTGCCTTAACTGCTAAGCCATCTCTCCAGCCCAAGAGAAGTATTTTGAACAGTGAAAAGCCATGGGCAGGACCTGCCTGCTGGGCTGCAGATCACAGTGCCTTCTGTTCCTTTCCCATCTTTTTGTTTTGTTTTTTTTTCAAGGTAGGGTCTCACTCTAGTCCAGGCTGACCTGGAATTCACTATGTAGTCTCAGGGTGACCTCGAACTCACGGTGATTCTCCTATCTCTGCCTCCCGAGTACTGGGATTAAAGGCCTGCACCACCATGCCTGGCTTCTCTTCCCATTTTAATCTTTGTCATATATTCTGCCTTAGACCAGCAGAGTTCTTTCTCCCATTGCCTGCCTCCATGTTTGTAATTCTCTTCATTTATTTTTCTGTGTTGCTTGCTTGCTGTGTTCCTCTTCCTCCTCATTTCCACCACTTCTCTACTTGCTTCCTCTCCAGTTCCCTCTCTTCCACCTTTGCTCTGAGAGGAGTTAGTACTGGCCCACGCTGTGTGTGCTGTCACAGAAGGTGGAAAATAGCAGCAGGAGAGTGAGCCAAACTCTGGCAAGCGCGATCTGGCTATAACACTCCAAAGCCCGCCTCCTAAAGCACACTCCTCCAGCAAGGCTCCACCTCCAAAACTGCTGTCAGCTGGGAACCAAGCATTCAAAACACAGGAATTTATGGGGGGGACACCTAATTCAAACCATCACATTCCATCCCTAGCCCCCATAAACTGATAGCCATCCATGATGTAAAATGCAATGAATTCAGTCCAACTTTACTTTTTTATTTTTATTTTTTTGAGAGAGAGGGGAAGGGAGGGAGGGAGGGAGGGGGGAAGGAGGGAGGAGGGAGGGAAAGGGCACACCAGGGCTTTTCAGCTGATGTGAAAGAACTGCAGACACATACGCCCCCTTGTGGGCATGCTAGCATTGCATGCTTGCGACGCTGTTGTGTCTGGCTGTAAGTGGGATCTGGAGGATTCAAACAGGAGTTCTTAGGCTTCACAGGCAAGCACCTTCAGGGCTAAGCCATCTCTCCATTCTTAGTCTAGCATTCAAAGTCCCTATAGTCTTTATCAACCCCAACACTGCTCAAACATACCCATAGTCCAAGGTCTCTTAACTATGAACTGTAAAACCAAAAACCACATAATGGCAAAGTTTAATTAACATCCACACTGTAAAAGATGGCATTGCAAAAAAACAAAACAAAACAAAACAAAACAAAACATTGAACCAATGCAAGATCTAAAATAAATGGGGAAAACATCAAATCCTATAGCTCCATGTCCAACAGCTGTAACCACTGACAAAGAATCTGGAGCTCCAATTCTACACCTCCAGCTGGGCTGCTCACAGAGAAAGCATCCTGAGCGGGAAGCTCTACTTGGCAGCCATACCATAGTCCTGGCATCTCCTGGAGTCTTGGTTGATCTTCATGATTCCATAAGGCCTCCACACAGAGACTCTAGCAAACCTGTCTCACAATGCCCAGTGGCCATTTCCACTTTCTTTCCTGCATTTTTTATACTCATATAGTACTAGGTGGGCTACCAAATTGTTAATCCAGGGGAAATAAAGCCAACTTTCAAGAACAGGACACTCCTTCGGCATTCAGGCCTCCATACTTTCAAAAGAGCCACCATTCTGTCTTGCTATCCCAATGCAGAATGGCTGAACTAATCTCAAAAGTGGTAATCTCTCAAACAATTGCCACTGAATGGAGCTGTTGTCTTCCTTCCGTGCCATATCCATCTGCTCACACCAGCCCATTTCTATGTAACACAACCCTGCACAAGTTCTCAGGACACAAGATGAATGTAGTAAGCTTCCCACACAAATTGCTTGTAGCTCAGTCCAGACAAAGTTCTCTTCCTCTCATAAGCCAAACCACACAGTCTACAGCTTTTACTACACTTAGGTCTTTTAATGCTGACCAGAATGGCCCATCAAATTCTGCCTTCAGCACTGCAAGCTGTCTCTTAGAGCAAGGTTTCAAATCAGTTCCAAAAGCCACGTGGTCAGGCTTCTAGCAGTAACACCTCACTCTTCTGGTACCAGTTTTGTGATGTAACCTTCTCATTGCTGGAACAAAGTGCCTGACCAAAGCACCATATGAGAGGCAAGTATTTATTTTGACTTACGGTCTCAAGGGGAAGCTCCATAGTAACAAGGGAAAGGATGGCATGAGGAAAAGCTGGACATCATCTCTGCCACAGCAGGTAGAAAACTACAACAGGAGAGTAAGCCAAACTCTGGCAAGGGGGAGCTGGTTATAACAACCCTAAGCCCATCCTACCAACACATCTCCCCCAGCAAGGCTCCACCTATCAAATTGCCATCAGCTGGGAACCAAGCACTCAAAATATGTGAGTTTATGGGGGACACTTAGTTTAAACCATTACACCAGTAATTGAACATAAGCAATGGGCTAGAAGTGTCCTAAAGATACTGGCTCATTAACAGAATAAAAATTCCTCCCCTTAGAAGTAAGCCCATTCATTACTCTGTGTCTCCAAAGAACCCAAGATCTTCTTCCTTGGACACAGGCAGGGTATAAGGAAGAACGCTCTGTAGTTTCAAGTTTCTCCACCACCTTTGATAAGTTTGAGGGTTGCCAAATAATGCCTTGATATCAGTTCAACATGTGTTATAACTTTTATCGGATGACATCATATTGTAATGAATTAAATCTTTAAAAGGGACTGTATACTTTCACAGCCCATCATGATCTGGGCATACTTCCTTCCAGGACTAGATTTTTTTTTTTTTTTTTAAGAGATAGGGTCTTTCTCTAGCCCAGGATGACCTGGAATTCACTATGTAGTTTCAGGCCAGCCTTGAACTCACAATGATCCTTTTACCTCTGCCTCCCGAGTTCTGGGATTAAAGGTGTGCACCACTACACCTGGCAGGGCTATATTTTTTTTTAATCATTAAAAGTGGTAGGGGGCTGGAAAGATGGCTCAATGTTTAAAGATTTTTGCTTGCAAACATTTGCTTGCAAATCCTGCTAGCCTGGGTTCAGTCCCCAAGCCACCAAGAAGGACACAAGAATCATCTTAAGTGTTTGGCATTTGTTTGTAATGACAAGAGGCCCAGGTGTTACTATACACACACGCACGCACACATGCACGCACGCATGCACGCATGCACAATTAAAAAATGGAAGAGGGGCTGGGCGTGGTTGTGCATGCCTTTAATTCCAGCACTTGGGAGGCAAAGGTAGGAGGATAGCCCTGAGTTCAAGGCCACCCTGAGACTACTTAGTGAATTCCAGGTCAGCCTGGGCTACAGTGAGACCCTACCTTGAAAAAACAAAAAAAAAAAAAAAAAAAAGGAAGAGGGAATTTTGAAGTATCTAACTCTAACCATGCAGTTGCCACAGCTATTTAACTGGTCTCCCTGGCTTTCATCCTCCAGTCTTGCCCATGAACTTTTGTTAGCAACAAGCAACACTGACAAGCACTCTTCCTCCTTGGTCTCACCCTCCCCTTCCTCTGGTACTTGCCATCTCCATACTGTGGGTAGTTTCCTCTCTCCACCTCTCGGTGGTAGCTTGTCTCTGAAGATAACCATTAGTTTCATCTCTTCTGTGAAAACAATGCCACTCCTACATGGAAAAATGCAATCTATTCCTTTGCCCTCTTGAGTCTGGGCTGGCTTATGACAAATTCCACCAAAAGAATATGGCAGACGTCACTGTCAGTGTTGAGCCTTTGATTTCGGAGAACCGATGGTTCCCTCTTCCCATTTCTCAGAGTCCTGAACTGACATTCCTAAGTCCTGGCAACTCTTGGAGAGAGAAGTGGAGGAGTCAAATATATACATAAAGAAGTAATCTTGGATAATGAGCAGAGTGAAGCCTCAATACTCCAGTCCTTGTTGATTACAACTACACAATAGCTCCCAGGAAGGACCACCCATGCAGCCATCTCACAGACCCATGAAGTAGCAGCAGGTGGTCAGATGACAGGTGGTCAGTGTTTTGATGACGGTTTGTTGGGCAGCCATAGAGAGTCTCAGTCCCATCCCTCAGAGTTCCAAACCTAGGTGTTTCTTTCAAGCTTTACTTTACCAGTATTGTAGCTATCTTCACATTGCTGGGACAGAACACCTGACCAAAAGCAGATGATGGGAGGAAAGGGTTTATTTCAACTTATAGTTTTCAGGGGGAAGTTTCAGCATGACAGAGAAAGGATGATAGAGCAGATGGTGGACATCACATTTTGCCACAACAGCTGGCAGAAAGCGAAAGCAATGGTGAGATGAGCTCTGGCAAAGGAGAGGCTGGGCTACAAAAACCCAAAGCCCGCCCACAGTAATGCACCTCCTCCAGCAAGGTTCCCCCTCTCAACTTGCCACCAGGTAAGGGTCAAGTGTAGGCTGTGGAGGACATTCTACATGTAAGCACTGCACCAGCCTAGTTAACACCGATTTCTTTTCTTTCTAATTCCCCAAAGAACTTATTTATAACACACATTCCATAATTGTTTTTTCTGTATGCTAATGTAGACCTAATGACCAAATAATGTAATCTGTTGCAGTCCGGTTTGCACGGCTGATAGAAATCACCCAAGCAAGAGCAGTGTGTGAGAAAAAGAGGTTTATTTTGGCTTAAAGGCTCGAGGGGAAGCTCCATGATGGCAGGGAAAACGATGGCATGATTAGAGGGTGGACATCACCCTCTGGCCAACATAAGGTGGACAATAGCAACAAGAGAGTGTGCCAAACACTGGCAAGGGGAAACTGGCTATAATACCCATAAGCCTGCCCCCAATAATACACTCCCTCCAGGAGGTGTTAATTCCAAAATCTCTATCAGCTGGGGACCTAGCATTCAGAACACCTAAGTTTATGGGGGACACCTGAATCAAATCACCACATAATCTTTTTAAAAAATTTATTGTTTAAAAAAATTATTGCTGGGCGTGGTGGTGCACGCCTTTAATCCCAGCACTTGCAAGGCAGAGGTAGGATTGCTGTGGATTCATGGCCACCAGGAGACTACATAATGAATTCCAGGTTAGCCTGAGCTACAGTGAGACCCTACCTCAAAAAAACGAAAAACAAACAAAAAATTACTTGCACACATACTTGTGTGTAGGTATGGGTGCAACAAGGTGTCTTGCCACTTCAAATGAACATAAGATACATATAACACTTTGTGTCGGGCTTTACATGGGTATGGGGACTCAAACTCAGACTGGTAGGCTTTGCAAGAAGTACCTGTAACCACTGAGCAATCTCCTAGCCTCAGACAACATAATCTCTGAAGACACTAAACAATGCAAAGATGTCTTTTGTACTCCCTTTGGCAAGCTGTAGTATCAGACAAACAGTGTAAATAATAAGCTGTTGAAGTGATTTAAACTGTTCTTGGTCATCTTGGATTCTGCTGACTCTATTAGCTTTGACTTCTCTTCATAATGTCGTTTAGAGAATTCTTTGAAATCATGGCTAGGAAAAGCATGGCAGCCCTTAGCATCCTCCCACCTGAAGTCTGTGTTGCTGTGCAGTGATTCTCAGGGTGGTCCAGGCTCTGCAGTACCAGCATCACCAGTCATCTTAGTCTACGACTCAGGTGTACCATTGCAGCCAGCTTCTTGTTGTTGGACAAGTACCCAACCAGAAACAGCTTATGGAAGGAAAGGGTTTATTTCAGACTTACAAATTCCGGGGGAGCCATCAATGGTTGAAGAAGCAGGCTCATTTCCATAGAGCCAAGCAGAGAAAAGCCATCAATCAGCCAGCTAATACCAAAAAGCATGAACAGCCAGCGCTCCAAGCTGCTGTTCACACACCTTAGGGCTGGACTCAAGATTTACTGACATGCATCTTCCTGAGTAAGACCCCACCCACTGGAAACTCAAGTTGCCAGCCCGAGCCTATGGGGCCATACATTCGAACTATCACATTCTGCCCCTCGGCTCTATAGACTAATGACCATATCACAACACAATTGCATTTAGTCCAACTTCAAAGGTTCCCATAGTCTCTACAAACTTTAACATTGTTCAAAAGTTCCAAGTCTTAGCTGAGATTGAACCGTGAGTCCCATAAAAACAAAGCAAGTTATATACTTCTAACACATAATAAACAGAGTAAACATCTCCATTGTAAAAAAAAAAAAAAAAAAAGGCATAACAAGGAGAGACTGGACCAAATCTGAAAATCAAGAAACATCAGGTAAAAATCAATCATCTACAGTCCAACATCCATGGCCAGTGACAACAGGTGCTGGAATATCTAATCTTACCCCTCCAGCTGGGCTGCTCACAACCTGGGCAAACATCCTGCTCTGAGCCATCAGCTCTCCATGGTAGCCATACACACACTCCTCATATATCCAAGACATGGTTTGCAGGTCTCCACTGCAAACTACCATCCATCTTCACAACTCCACACAGTGGCCTTATTTGGTCTCTAATATAGGATTTATTTTGCCCTCTTTCTCATTCCACATCTCAGCAGTGGCTTCTGGAACTTCATACAATGTCCTTATTGGGTCTCTACACAAGGACCTCAGCCTGCTTTACACTGCCACTCATGTGGCTTCTGGAACCATGTGCACTTCATGACCCCTTTCCCTGCATTTTTCATTCTTTCAAAACCATGGCTAGGTGTGTAGACAAGCCAAAAATTCTTTTTGTTGTTGTTTTGTTGTTGTTTTTCAAGGTAGGGTCTCATTCTGGCTCAGGCTGACCTGGAAATAACTATGTAGTCTCAGGGTGTCCTCGAACTCACGGCAATCCTCCTAACTCTGCCTCCCGAGTACTAGGATTAAAGGCGTGTGGCACCATGCCTGGCAGACAAGCCAAATTTGTAAATCCAAGGGGGATAAACCTTGAGACCTTGAAGGGTAGCATACTTCTTCAGAATTATTCCTTTAAGGCATCTCCTTTGAAGAGAATTTGCATTCTTACTCATTGAGCCTTTTTGGATGGATTTCACTCTCAGGTGTCTTTCCCATTGTTTCAATGCAAAACAGTTGGCCCACCCTTAATGGTGGGAATCAACAATTGCAGCTTCAGTAACATAAAACCAGTCTCTGTACCTATAACTTTAACTTGTTTGGATTTTTTCTGTGATAAACCATACATCTTTCATATCTTTCTGTTCTATACCTTCCTCCAAACACACCAGTCAATTACCTTTTTTTTAAAAACCAGTCAATTACTTTCAAATTCAACTTGGATCAAACTCTTTGGGCATGGGCAGAAGAACACAGCCAGTCTTTATGCCAGTAGCCCAGTTCCAACAAAGTTCTTTCCCCTTTTAAAAGTTCATAAATCAAGCCTTCACAGCCTATAATTCTTTCTTTATTTAGCATCTTCAAACTCTCACCAGAATAACCCATGAAGCTCTGCTTACCACACCATTGTAGGGCTTCTCCAATCCAAAGTATCAAGTCCTTCCACATTCTTTCAGCACACAAGTTACAAAATACCAAAATCCACATAATCAGATTCACTGCAGCAACCTCACTCCTGACATTAAATTACTGTTGCAGTTCGCTCCTTGTTTCTGGGGACAAACATCCAATCAAACACAGCTTGTCAGAGGAAAGGGTTTACTTCAGGCTGACAAATTCCAGAGGTACACCATCAATGGCAGAAAAAGATATCTCCCTTCCATAAATCCAATCAGACACACCAACAAACAGCCAGCAAACACCAACAGCAGAGCTCCAAACTGCTCTCCACACACCTTAAGGCTGGACTCAAGATCTGACCCTAAACACACCTTAAGGCTGGACTCCAAGATCCACCCCCAGTAGGGCTCTGCCCACTGGAGACCCAAGAGTCAAGGCTGGGTCTATGGGGCTACACATTCAGACCACTACAGGTGTCTGCAAACAAACTCCAGATGCATGCACCACCTTGTGCATCTGCCTTACGTGAGTCCTGGGGAATCAAACCTGGGACCTTTGGCTTTGCAGGCAAGCTCCTTAACTGCTAAGCCATATCTCCAGCCCCCAGCTGGTTGATTCTGTAGCTTGCAGGATCCCCTGCTTGTTCACCATGTTGTTCCATTATTCCCGAGTAGCTCACATAGTACTTTGCAGCATTATGAGGACTAGCTGGCAGGAAGTTGGCTTCTTTCTCAGTTCCAGAATGATCTCTCAATGTCCTGTGACCACAGCCTGTGGTGTCTTCAGCAATAGAGTCTTACCATTTAGATCTGGTGGATAACCAAGTGCTTTGGCACTGGCCTGGACTGTCCAGGGGGCCTCATGGGCCTCCTTGACCAACAGCTCACTGTCAGGGGTAACTCAGTTCTAGGTGTCAGAATTTCTTTGTAGATTCCTTTCTATAGTAATGGTGGCTTCAAAGTACTTTTGTTTTTGGTGTATGTATGTGTGGTGTGCATGCATATAAGTATGCATGTTCATATGTGTGTCTACACAGATGTGCTCTCCACTTAAAATTTTTTAAATATTTATTTTTATTTCTTTGAGTCAGACAGAGAGAGAATGGGTGCACCAGGGCCTCTAGTCATGCACCGCCTTGTGTATCTGTATCTGGCTTATGTGGGACCTGGAGTATTGAACCCAGATCCTTAGGCTTTGCAGGCAATTGCCTTAACACTAAGCCATCTCTCCAGCCCTAAAATGTTTTTGTTTGTTTGTTTGTTTGTTTTTTTTTCTTGAGACAGGGTCTTTCACTGAACATGAAGCTCACGAATTTGCCAGTGAGCCCTAGGAATCTGTGTGTCTCTGCCTCCTCAGCAGTGGGCTGGCACACATTCATCACCATGCCTGGCATTTTGTGTGGGTGCTAGGATCAGAAATCAGGTCCATGCTTCGGTATCAAGTGTTTTGCTCACTAAGCCCTCAAAGTACTTTTTGCCTTCCTGTCTGCCTTCCTTCCTTCTTCCCTCTTTCCCTCCCTCCCTCTGTTTTTCCTTGCTTTTATTGTTGGGGATGTAATCAGGGCCTCATGAATTCTAAGCACATGTTCTACTACTGACAGCACCTTAGCCCCAAAATACTTTTAAAAAAATTATTTATTTATTTGAGAGTGACAGACAGACAGAGAGATAGAGGCAGATAAAGAGAGAATGGGCAAGCCAGGGCCTCCAGCCACTGCAAACGAACTTCAAATGCATATGCCACCCTGTGCATCAGGCTTATGTGGGTCCTGGGGAATCAAGCCTCGAACTGGGGTCCTTAGGCTTCACAGGCAAGCACAACCGCTAAGTCATCTCTCCAGTCCCCCCCCCCAAAATAATTTTTTTTGAGGTAGGGTCTCATTCTAGCCCAGGTTAACTGGAACTCACTCTGTAGCCCCAGTAAACTCATGTTGTTCTTCTACTTCTGCCTCCTGAGTACTGTGGTTAAAGGCATGTGCCACCACGCCAAACTTACCAAAAGTAATTTTTAAGACTCAGTCAATTCCACAGTGACATTGCTAAAAGCTGTGTTAAAATTAAAATGTGCAATAACTTCGCTAATAAAGGTAAAAAAGGAACCAGGGCAATTTAAACCAACAAACCTGTTGCAACTGAATTTAACAATTAAGAATAAAGCCACATTAATCACAGATATCAAGGAGGAAAGATGAGTTCACTATATGGGAAGTGGTATGCTCTAATTATAAATCTGGCAGGATACCGGGGAACTAAAGGAAGCACGTTATCACATACTGAGTGAGTGGGCACAGCAATAAAGGCATTATGAGAATTCTGGGACTGTCTTAGTTGCTGTTTACCAAACCTCAAGATAGTAAATCCACACAAGACTAACGTGAGCCTGGCATCCAAAGAAAAGCAAAGGCTGCTGCTTAGGGTGGGCTGGCCGAGGAGTTCCAGCCAGACATAAAGCTACTCCTCAACTAGCAATGCCTGCTCTCTTCACGGCATGAGCATGCCAAAGGCTCCTGTCCTGGGCCAGGAGTAGGGAATATAGGGACTTCTGTTCATCTCGTCACTCTGACTCATGGAGTAAAACTGGACAAATCACTTTCCCGTTCTGACCTTCCATGTGCTCATTTTATAAAATGAGGTTGAATTACTACATTTTTTCACATCTAAGACAAAGAGATCTAGTCTGGAGGTGGATAAGGGGGTTACAATAATTTAAAGAAGCTGCTGTCTTGAATAGTGGCAAACAATAGGGCCAGTGAGATGCTGTCTTTCCATATGAAGTGTCCCCTGGAGTGACCACAGTACACACAAGCCTCACATCAAAGTCACTGATGAATTTGCTGAGCATCAGATTGCACAGTGGACACTAGGAAAATCAAGGACTGTAGATCGAGAAAAAAAAAAAAAAAGAAAATGGCAAGAAAACTCTACTGCTTTGTTGTCTTGCTGTTTCTGAGGAAGGACAGGGGATTACAGTCCAGATCTGGGACTTTCTCAGGCTGCTGTCATTTCACTCACATGATGGAATTCACTTTCTCCTGGGATGTTGGTGAATTCATCATCACATGGACCTCTCCATAAGAGCATCCACACATGGTAGCTTGTTTTGTCAGATCAAGAAAGCAGGATGACAACAGAAGGGCCAGCAAGAGTGTTAGCAAGATGGAGGGCAAGATCTTTTGCAGTAATCTAAATGCAGACTTGATACCCATCGTTGCCTCTGTATTCTGTTCCTTAGATCAAGTCACTAGGTTAAGCACAATGTTGCAGTCAGCATGTTGCTGGAAGAAAATACCAGCCCAGGAACAGCTTGTGGGAGGAAAGGGCTTATTTTGGTTTACAGACTTGAGGGTAAGCTCCATAATGGCAGGGGACAATGATGGCATAAGCAGAGGATGGACATCACCTCCTGACCAACATCAGGTGGACAACAGGAACAGGAGAGTGTGCCAAACGCTGACAAGGGGAAGCTGGCTATAATACCCGTAAGCCTGCCCCCAACAATACACTGCCTCCAGAAGGATCCAATTACCAAATTGCCACCAGCTGGGAACCTAGCATTCAGAACACATAAGTTTATGGAGGACCCTTGAATCAAACCACCACACACAAGGAGGTGGGATCACTGGGAACCCCATTGGAAGTTGCCTCCCCCTAAAGGCTTCCTATCCTGGAGGTTTCATTTTTGCTGGGAGAACTCCACAAGTTCTGAGGTCATGAGGGAAGATAGTCACATGGTAATGAGAAGTGGATTCTCCCCATGTGTTGGCCATGCCTGAGGTTCCATTCCCTCATCAAACAAGTGATTAAACATGCACCTATTCATACCAGATGCAGTGCTAGAAGCAAGGGATACTGAGGTGACTATAGGTTGGAGGAAGTTGGCAACGGTGGTGATATTTATATTTACATACCTATGAATAAGATGTAACCTCAAGTGATCATTGCACAATCTGAGCACTGCATTGAGATGGTCCTAATTTTTCACTTGGACGTTTTCACATGTGGGCCAAATGCCATCATCCATGAACTAAAATAAACTTCAGGAAGCCTTTCGTTAGAACATGTCTGCAGGGAAGATCCAGGAGCAGTCCATCATGTACTGCATGTGTAAGGTTCATGCTCGTGTTGAGCATCTATAATCTCAGCACTCGGGAGGCTGAGGCAGGAGGACTGTGAGTTTGAGACCACCCAGACCTTTATGATGAGACCCTACCTGGATTCCTCTTCCTTCTCACCCTCCTCTTTACCTGCCTGGTGCCTTCAGTAGCACATTGTGAGCATTCCAAGTCTCTCTTTTGGAATATCCACATCGCCTGGTGAGACGAGACGATGTTGTCACGACAAGATAGCGTTTGCCCTGGGAGTGAGCCCCAGCGAGCAGCTCAGCTGAACCAGAGAGAATGACCACTTTCCCTTTTACCCTCTTCATGTTCATCCTTCCCTTTCAGTCGCCCTCATTTCTGCTAACTGTATAAACTCCTCCGACCTCTTCCCTGCATCTATCCTTTTCCTTCTTTAAGCTTTGTTTCCACCTCTGGCTAGCATGACCATTCACTCCTTGTCCAGCTGACCAGTTGTTCATATCCATCATGACTCAGTTCAGTGGGCAGCATGAATGGAAACATTCTCCGATCTTGCACACTCATAAGCATTCCTCTGCTTCTCCACAGTGCTCGCTTCTCTCCTGTTACTGTTCTATCCCGCCTTAGCATCGCACATGCAGGTGCTTGCTTCCCTAGACTTAGGCTTCTTCACCTCCACATTCCCTGAACTGTGTGAAAAAGCCTCTGTAAAACTTGCCAGATGAATAAATAAAGACCTAGAGACTGTCAGAGTCATTTAGAACTACTACTGACAAGCACAGCTTGGGCCCCTTGGCAAGCCCCTGGGCTATCAGCCTCTTGCCCTTGATAGGCAGACACTGCGTTTCCTCTGAGAAAACCTCTCCATGGGCTCAAGTCCAAAGCGTGCACAGGGTTACTGAATAATGCAACCCCAGAGGGAAGGGAGCCCTGTCAGGTATGACAGGGAAGGGATGGTGGATGGGAGCAGGGGTCTGGCAGGATACAGCCTGGGAGGATGCATGAAGTAAGACAAAAGAGGAGGTTTCAGTATTCCTTAACTGAGGGTGGCTGTCAGTTATAATTCAGATATCAGAGGGGCTCAGAGGGAAGAGGAGGAGATGGGGAGGCTAAAGATGAGAGGAAGTAAAAGAAGCATCCAGGGGCAGGCCGGGAGGGTGCTACCCAGCATGTGCATGAATGGAACGGAGGGACCCGATCTTTATTGTGATGACCGAGAGCAGCTCAGCAGGAGAAGGTGAGCAGAGATGAGACCATCGTGCCAGGGGCGGGCAATGTTACTGCATGGCTACTGGCTCATCCTTCGAGAAAACCCCGGCAGAGTCGACGTTGGAGTGCTGGCAAGACTACGCTCAGAATAGGATCTGTTTCTGCGGCACCCGTCATGTCAGCGGAGGGTGATTCACAACTAAAAACAACATCAGGATTCCAGAGTTTAGTTCTCTTTTATGACTTTGGTGACACTGCAATTGTTAGGGTTCAATGTGCTTAAAGATACATGTACATTTTTGCTTTACTTTCTTTGTAAAATTTATTCTATTTGATTGAGAGAGAGAGAGAGAGAATGGGTGTGCCAGGGCCTTCAGCCACTGTAAACAGACTCCAGACGCATGCTGTACCTTGTGGCTTATGTGGGCGCTGGGGAATCGAACCTGGGTCCTTTGGCTTCACAAGCAAACACCCTCTCCAGCCCTCCATCACTTTCTTTACACCCGACTTCCCGTCCTCACAGGAAGTGGTTTTGTGGGGAGACCCAGCTGGCAGTCACACTCTCATCGGTAGGACACAGGCCTGAGCAGCCTGGACCGTCAGCTTTCTCTCCTCTCCTCGCCCTCATGCTTGTGGTCCATCGCACCCGCTCTCAGGACGTTCACTCTGTCCTTGCCAACGCCACTCTTCCTGACCCAGGGCAGTGGCCAACATGGGGAGAAGAACCTTCCCTGCCCCTTACAGACTTTCTAATGCTGTCTCCTGACTTTCCACAGCCCTCCCTTCCTACTTCCATCACCTACCTGTCTGATGTGTTACAAGTTTAGGGAGACCATCACAAAACCTCTGTGCCCTGGGCACACAGCCGCCCAAACAAGTCCCTGCTCCTGACTACTACTACTACTACAACTTGGTGGCCCTGGGAAGCAATCCTTCCCTTCTGTTCCACTTTGCTCTTGTAAAAAGGAATAAATGGGCCACCTTCATTTCTACTTGACCAGCATTTGATGAGACGAGTCAGGGCTGACAGGCAGACCTCGTTCCCCACCGAGCCAATTCCACAAGCTGGAATGCACTTGCCCACATTGATAGGTGGCAGGACAATTACCACTCGCCTTCTAGACCTGCTTCAGAGCTTCCCATAACCTGGCAATGAAGGAAATGCACAACCTTTCCACTCAATGACATTTAAGGCGACCACTCATCGGTTCAGGCAGCAAAATAAATTGGTACTCAGCTGCTCCCAGTCTATTTTTCTAGTTAGAGCTATAAATAAAAGAAATGACTACCACTGCACGTGTGACACCAAGCCGCCCCTCCCCCAAGCAATCAAGTTCTCTCACTCTCTCTGGCTTTGTTCCGGCTCCCCTGAGGACAGCGTGAAGGACTGATGCCTCGCGCTACGGGTCTATATTTGAGTTCTACACACAGATAAGTATAATAAATGGATGGGAGTACATTTAAATTACATACCCACCCTCACTGACTTTGTAATTCACTGGAAAATATTTTCTAATAGATGCAATACCTCTCCCCCACCCCCAAGGTAGTTCTTTATTTACAGGGCTAAGTTGCATCACCCAGTAGTGACATTTAAATGACAATTACTGCAGTAACACAGAGTAATGACCTTGTGAAGTGAGTGTATTGGTGTGCTTATCTAATAATTTGTAGACCCCACAAATACTAGTCATGATATCTGACAAAAACTTCAAAGGCAAGAAATATTTTTCCTACACAAACATTGTGAAATAGACATTTTCTTAAAAGCATCTCTTAATAGCTCCTCCTGCCTCTCCCAAATTCCTTCCCAACTGAACCCTAGGTGTCGGGGTTCCTACCAAAGCCCCAACATTGAAAATAACAAGCAAACACCCTTCCTCCCTCCTGTGCTGCAAGTACTGGTGTATTTGGGTTCGACGCTGGTTCCCCCGAGGAACAACAGCGTCCGGAGTTGTATTTGGAGGCTATCGAGCACTACACGAGGCGAACACACAGATAAATATGCTGCATGGATTAAATATACGCTGAAGTGACAAAGGGGGTGGGATCCATTCCGATCAAATAGAACTATCTTCACCCTCTTTCAGGCTAAATCTGCTTTAATCAGCATGCTAGTATATTCTGTCAAATTCCCTGAGTTTTTAAAGCAATCCACCCTTCCTTCTGTTTCAAAAAGCCAGACCTCTGTCATCCTCAGAGGGTTCTCTCTGGAGGCTGTTACTTGCCTCCGCCGAGAGGTTGCTCCCTGGCTGCGCCCTAAATTAATAAGGCCAACCAGGAAGGCACAAAAGCCCGGGTAGCCAGTTCTTCCCCAGCTTTTCTGCCGCCTTCTCTGCGGTCAGACGAGTCACGCTCACGCTGTTACATCAATGGCCATGAATTAGGAGCAGAGTAGGGTGACTCCGGGAGGTGTCACTGCGGGTGGATGGAGGTGCGCTCCTGGCTCTTAGCCCGCCTTACATTTCGGCTGCCCCCAGCTGCCTCAGACATGGCCTGGTCCCCCAGGTGAGGGGCTCCATCTGCCTGCCAGCGCCTGGCTATTTACAGCTGAGGCCAGGCCCGTGGTTGCTGGGATGGAAAACTCATTTCTCAGCCTGCCTTTTATTTACTCTCTTATTAAGAAGCCTTGACTCACGGTGGCACGTCAGCGAGGGCTGCGGGGGACCTGGCTGGGGCTGCGTCCCTGCAGGGGACCGCTGCGTGGTCAACATGCTGGAAAAGTTCAGTGTTTGGTGGCTGCATCCCTGCTCGCTGCTGGCAGGGGTAGCTGGTCTCCCCCTTCCTGCTCCTCGTCCACCCCCCCCCCACACTCTTGTCAACGAACAAGGGGACAAAAGACACATGAGCAAACAGCGGGCATGGACCCCCGCTAAGGACTCCCAGGAGGGAGACCTCCCGGCTATTCCTGCCTTGGCACCACCTCGCCTCAAACCGGAGCAGGCCTGCGTGTGCGTGCGTGCGTGCGTGCGCGCGTGTGAGCCAGCGTGTCCTGAACCCCCTCCTGCAGCCTCTGCGCACCTGAGTCCCCTAGCCATGCATATTCATGCTTGGCAGCAGGAAAACCCTGGGGTCAGCCGCTCGCAGACCGAGCTGTGTTCTGGAAACCTGACCAAGCCCCTGATGGGATGATGATGGAGCTGTCTCTTCTCCCACTCTAGTGCACAGCCTCGGAACACTTGAAGCATTTTGCTTTGCTTGTTTTTCCACAAAAGAGACAGAAGAAACCAGAAATCTTGCTGCTGTAGAGGTGTGGAGGGGGCTTGCACTCTTAACTGTCAATGCCGCAGAAATCTCCAGTTTTCTCTTGTGTCTTCCATACTTGCCATTCCCTCCACCTCTTTTCTTTGTTTGTTTGTTTTTTCAAGGTAGGGTCTCACTCTAGCTCAGGCTGACCTGGAATTCACTATGTAGTCTCAGGGTGGCCTTGAACTCTCGGTGATCCTCCTACCCTGCCTCCTGAGTGCTGGGATTATAGGCGTGCACCACCACGCCTGGCCCTCCGTCCACCTCTTGGAGGAGTGGATCACTTTCCTAATATTTTTTTGCATATGGTTCCTCTTGGCTTAATGTATTGTACATCCCTCCTCTTCCATTTTCCTGTTGTGTCTGTCACTCTTCACTTCCCCTTCCCTTTCTTCACAGAGCAGAGTGGGTTCCTTCCTCCACTTTCCCAGATCAGGTCACCTTATTCATTCTTCTGCTGAGCTCAGAGGCTGAGGTCAAGGAGACCATCGAAAGCCCAGCCCATGGAAGGGTCATTTTATCTCAGGCCATTTGAGCCCATGAAGAGAAATGTCAAGAGGGATACTGACACCACTGAGCCATATTAGTTCCCTGACATGTCTCCTTCTGTAATAAGTAGTGCCACGGGGCAGCCTAGGAAGACTCACATCATACCATTACTTTCATTACAGGCCAATGTTCAGGAATGCAAGATCTGCTGGAAACACACTTCTCGATCAGAAGGACTCGAACATAATTTCCTTCAGTCTTCCAGACTCTGAATATCCATCCCTGTTGAGACTTAAAGCTTACCTGCTTCTCACTTTAAAATTTTTTTTTTAAATTAATTTATTTATTTGACAGAGAAAGAGATATATATAGAGAGAATGGGTGTGCCAGGGCCTCCAGCCACTGCAAACAAACTCCAGATGCATGTGCCCCCTTGTGCATCTGGCTAATGTGGGTCCTATAGAATCAAACCTGGGTCCTTTGGCTTTGCAGGCAAATGACTTAACCACTGAGCCATCCCTCCAGCCCTTTTAATTTTTTTTATTATTTATTTATTTATTTGACAGAGAAAGAGGGAGAGAGAGAGAAAGAGAGAGCGAGCTCCTCACTCTTTACTGTAATAGTCATAGAAGATCCAGGTACCAGGTTAATACCTGTGGGCTTGCACACTATTCATTGTGCTCAGGTCAAGACCTGACCATTGAATCTGGTACATCCTCCTAACAAGATGCAAAGGGCAGCTGGCACAGAGGCCCAGCTGAGTGTTAAGGGTGAAAACTAGCAGTTGCTTTCAGATCATCATTGTTAAGCCTGCCACTTGCCCGAGTTCTGATTCAAAAAGAATAACTTTTCCTGTTCTTCTTCTCATCTCTTCTTTGGATGCTGACCATAATCCTATTGCCTTGACACTCTGGGGCTTTTCCACCTTCTTCTCAACAATTCTCCTTTGCTTTACAAAGAAAGAAAGAAAAAAGATGGTCAAAACTAGAGTGAGGCCCAGTGCAATAGTTTATGGCTGCAGTCCGGCAACTTGTCACTTGAGCACAGGAGTTTTAGGCTAGCTTGGGCCTCGTGACTCTATGTCAAAACACAAAGAAAATTCCCCTTAGAATGAGAAGAAAACTAAGCTGCTTGTAGCAGAAACAACTGTTACCGACAACCGTGCTAATGTGTCAGCAGATGACACTGACTGGTTAGGCAGGCTCAAGGCAAAGTTCAAGGACAGGAACGGGATGTGAAAGAGCTTGCTAAACATGCCACTCAAGGCCGAAGAGATGGCTCAGAAGTTAAGTACACATCCAGCTCAAGCAAGAGTTGCTGAGGCGTCCTGAGACTGCCCAAGTTCAAATCTCTAGATCTCATGTAAAACAGTTGGGCATGGCCAAGCGTGCCTGTAACCCCAGTCCCACAGGGGAGCAGACAATTCAAGAATCTAGGAGTACTGCAAGAAGGCTCTGGAATCAGTAAAAGGAGAGATTTAGGCTCAAAAATCATTACCAGGACTGGAGAGATGGCTTAGCAATTAAGGTGCTTGCCTGAGAAGCCTAAGGACTCAGGTTTGATTCCCCAAACCCATGTAAGCCAGATACACAAGGTGGCACATGTGTCTGGAGTTCATTTACCATGGCTAAAGGCCCATGCTTCTGCTTCTCTCTCTCAAATAAATAATTTAAAAATAAAACAAAGAACAACAACAACAACAACAAAAACAAGACCAGATGGAAGAGTGGTGGGGAATTTCACCCAGCGTTCTGCTTTGGCCACTCCAGATGAGAGACCTTGGCTACAGGTGAGGGTAGAGGAGTGTCAAGGGCATGTATGTACTACACCACACATGAACACACATCACACCATACCACATACATCATATTATACCCCCCCCCCCACACACACAAGCAAAAGAAAAAGCCACCGAAATAAGGAGAGTTTATGGCTATTGCTCATTACCTACTGACAGGTTCTGGGAACCTGCTGTGGTTGTCGGGGTTGGAATATGAACTTTGAAATCTTGGTGGCACTGATGCTTCAGTCTGTTCTTGGGCAATTAATTAACTTACCAGAACTTTTATTTTCTCATCTGGGGGGTGCTTTGGGAACAGCAGCATAAAGACCTCTGAAAAATCTACTCCTTCACGCAAGCGAAAAAAATACTGGCAATAATGGTCAAAATCAACTTTTTAGCACTCTAGAAATTACCCAAAGGACTGCAACAGTGTTGGGAGTGTTTATTAAAAAAAAAAAAGGCCAAATCTCAATAATAATCATGGATTTTGTGGCATTTTGAACTTGAAAGTTTCTGCTTCTCTCAAGATCTGTGACAGCCTTGATTTCTATCAGTCCCATACCCATGGAAGCTCTGAGAAGACCTGTTTTATAAGAAATATGAAAAAAAGATGTACTTCAGGCTGAATGAAAGTATACTAGATAGAAACTTGAATCCACATAAATAGAAAAAACAACAGTGAAAGTAAATACATAAGAAATATAAACTACAGTATAAATGTTACTTTGTAACTCTTCTCTCATGTAAAAGACAATTGTATAAAATAACTGTCAACTGTGGATGGGCTCATATTACAGATACATAATTTGTATGATAATTAGTCACACAGAGAAAAGGAAAAGACGTACACATTTGAGCCAGGCATAGTGGTGTACATCTTTAATCCCAGCACTTGGGAGGCAGAGGTAGGAGGATTGTTGTGAGTTTGAAGCCAGCCTGTGACTACAGAGTGAGTTCCAGGTCAACCTGGGCTGAAGTGAGACCCTACCTCGAAAAACAAAACACACACACACACAAAAAGAGCAGAAGTGGCTATACAAATATGTAACAACATAGCCCATGGACAAAAATCTGTCAGTGGAAACAAAGAAGGATACTTTACAACATAAAAAGATCTGGGGATGAGTGACAGAGGGTGATGACAGACACTCCACATTCTCTTCTGACCTCTGTGTTCCTGTGAGCACAGTGGCATATGAATCCCCCTACCCACACAGATCAGTCCATGTAGAAAACATAACAATTATAAACATATATGCACAGAGCCAGAACTTCATGATACATGAAGCAAATTTTTTTTAAAAAATATATTTTATTTATTTATTTATTTATTTGATACAGAGAAAGAAGCAGAGAGAGAAAGAGAGGGAGAGAATGGGCATGCCAGGGCCTTCAGCCACTGTAAACAAACTCCAGATGCATGTGCCCCTTGTGCATCTGGCTTACGTGGGTCCTGAAAATTGAACTGAGGTCCTTTGGCTTTGCAGGCAAATGCCTTAACCGCTAACCCGTCTCTCCAGCCTGAAAGCAAAATTTTATAGAATAGAAGAGATAGACAATGTAACAGTAACAGCTTAATATCACCCTTCTGATCATGGACAGGACAAGTAAGGTAGAAGATTAATAAGGAAGTAGAAAACTTGACCAATATGATAAGCCAAATTTAACAAATCTATACGGCCCTTCATTCAATAACAGAATACACATTCTTCTCACGTGCATTTGAAACCTTCCCCAGGACAGATAACACAGTAGGCCATTAAACAAACCCAACACATTTGAAAGGACTGAAATCACATAAATATATCCTCTGATTGTAACAGAATATAGTTCTTCTTTCATATATAAAAGATAATAATTTTAACCTGAGAAGATTTCAAAAATCCAGATCTCAAACATTCAGCATAGGGCTTTAAGTAAGACTACTGAAGTTTTCCTTTGCCTTGTGGCAGAAGTGTGGCAAATGAAGAGTTAATTTAGTCCATGCAAATTAGAAAAAAAAAATTAGCCATTTAGAACTAGTAGCAGATGGGCTAAGGAGATAGCTCAGCAGTTAAACATGCTTGCCTGCAAAGCCTGCTGGCTTGAGTTTGATTCCCCGGTACCCACATAAAGCCAGATGCACAAAGTGGCGCATGTGTCTGGAGTTTGTCTGTCATCTGTATGAGCGCTGAATGCAGCAGGTGCTACACATTTATGCACTGCTCTCTATTGTAACACAATAGAACAAAATAAGCAACAAGGGACCCCCATAAACTCATGTGTTCTGAATGCTAGGCCCCAGCTGATGGCAATTTGGGAATTGGATCCTTGCAGGAAAAGGTGTGTTACTAGGGGTGGGCATATGGGTGTTATAGCCAGCTTCCCTTGCCAGTGTTTGGATCACTCTCCTGTTGCTGTTGTCTACCTGATGTTGGCCAGGAGGTGATACCCATCCACTGCTCATGCCATTGTTTTCCCCTGCCATCATGGAGCTTCCCCTCGAGTCTGTAAGCGAAGATAAACCCTTTCCTCCCACAAGCTGCTTTTGGTCAGGTGCTTTATGCCAGCAATGAGAAGGTAACAGCAACAAGGATCTATTCAGTTTTTCCTTAGCAATGGGACACTAGTGTTTATTTATATGTTTGACTTTCTTCATTTATTTCACACCAGAGAAGGAAGACCCAGACAAACTTTTATAAGTCAGTTCTTTCCATAGAGGACAAAGCTTGTCTTTATACCTCCCAGAACCAATCCTGGTTCAGATTGGCCCTGGCTGCTTTTGTGTAATAACAGCTGAGTTGAGTAATTGTGACAAAATCCAAATGGTCCATAAAAGCCTGAAATATTCATTAATAGACCCATTCCATAAAAAGTTTTCTAAACTATTGATGAGTAACTATATAATCCTTGGGTGGGCCTGGGAGATGATATTCTAGGAAAAACATTGAAAAAAACATGTCTTCATCCTTGCCCCTCCCCCAAGAATTTGCATAACTTTCTTCAACATAGTCAATCTTGTTTTATCTGTAAACCCATCCAGACCTCCCTCTTAACTGCTTTGAAGCAATTCCAAGACATACAGTATGAATTTTCATCTATGAATATTTGGGTCTATTTGCATTGTATTTTAAGACAAGAAATACTAACGATAATACTTATCTTTTTGTGAGTATGAGAACAACTATGCATTAATTTTCCTTCATGTTATATTGAATAATTGGCAGATTGGCCAGATAGTCTCTGACTTGTGTTTAAGGCTTGTATGAGGGGGGGATTTCTTCTTTTACCATTTGCAGCAATATCAGTGGAGTTTCATAGTTCTTCAAAAATTTTTCCCAATTTTTTTTCTTACTGACCAAACTCAGAAGAGTGATGTCTAGTAAGAGGGCATGAGGTGGCATGGTTTGGACATTCTGTTGTTGTGACTTCACTCTCTTCCCACTTATGTCGACCATGCCTGCACCACCTCCCCCCACACGCCAGGACCTGCAGGAGGAACTAATATTTTTGGCTGTACTTCCTATATTTGGAAGTATCACACTTTAAGGAGATTTTTTTTTTCCCTCCAAAAGCTCACATTTTCATGCTCCTTATAGGGAAGTGTTATTCTCCAAATGTGTACTTAGACCTCCCGAAGTCCTGTCCTTGGATCAGGACCTGGTCCTTGGAAGAGAGTCAAGGACACTCGGTCCCCACCTTGTGCTCAGTCACACTATGAACCTTTGCAGGCAGTGTAATTGGAATCAATAACGCAAAGGTGGTTTTCTGGTTAGAAAAAAATCTCATCAGAAGTGAAAGGCAAGGTGGGAAAATGCAGAGATACTGAGTGAGCAGTCATCTTTTCAAGGCTGGAGAGATAGAAAAGGCAACTAAAAAGGACAGACTCATTGCTAATCTGTATAACTCACTCTTTGGCCTGTCATTTGATTGAAGGGAAATGACATGTTTGAAGTGTTTCAGAAGTTAGGAATTTTAAATGAGAATTTTAAAAATTATTGTAAAAATACATACATAGACACACATGATTGTAAAATGGTCTTGTTATCCCAAACACTCTCAAGCAACACCATCTTGGTGACCAAAGAACCACCTGACCCCTCAGCTGCTGGAAGTAGTACAATATAGGTTATCCTCTTGTGTGTGTGTGTCATGCACATGTATGTGCTCATATGTGCGTTGGTACACATGTGCACAAGTGCATGTGAAGGCCAGAGGTCAACATTGGTTGCTTTCCAACTTATTTCTGAGGTGAGGTCTCTCACTGAACCTGGAGCTCATTGATTGGGCTGGAATAGGTGCCAATAAACCCAGGGATCCTCCTCTCTCTACCTCCCCAGCCCTGGGATGATAGGATGACAGGGTCCTAATGATTGTGTGACAAGCACTTTACCTACTGAGCCATCCCCAGCCTCAAGAATGACCTTTGTTTTATCCTTCAGAGCTTAAATCCCCACGGCAGTGACCTTTCTCCTGGTTTACTAGTGGTTAAGAAGTAAAAACATGCTCAAGGGAGTGCCTGCAGAGACTCCAGCTGGGCTCCAATCCTTTTTTATTTTTTTCGTTAGTCTCTATCATTGAGTAGTAGAGGAGGCATCATAAACAGTGAGGTTCAAATGACAGTGAAAGAACCAAGGAAATTGCAATGAAAGTATTCTAGAGGCTGGAGAGATGGCTTAGCAGTTAAGGCACTTGCCTGCAAAGCCAAAAGACTCAGGTTTGATTTCCCAGTACTCACTTGAAGCCAGATGCACATAGTGGCACATGTGCCTATAGTTCATTTGCAGTGGCAGGAGGTCCTGGTATGCCCATATTCACACACATAGTCTCTCTTTGTCTGCCTCTTTCTCATGTCTCTTAAATAAATAAATATTTTTAAGAAGAATTCTATATGACCATCTTCTGTTCTTATTACCTAAGCTTCAGATAAGTTCACTTTCTTTTGTGAGCCAAGAATAGCAACACAGACCTTTAATCCCAGCACTTTCAAGGTAGAAGCAGAAAAAAGAGTTCAAGGTCATATTTTGTACACAGTGAGTTCAAAGCCAGCCTAGGATATATGAGGCTATGTCTCATTAAAAAAACAAAATCTGGGCTTGGAAGATTTCTCAGTGGTTAAAGGAACTTGCATATAAAGTCTGCCAGCCTGGATTCAATTCTTAAGCCACCCACATAAACCACAAGCAAAAAGTGATGCACACATCTGGTATTCATTTGCAGCTGCAAGAGGCCCTGAGGGACATGTACATGGTATATGCACACACATGTAAATAATTTAAAAAAATTTTTTTGAGGTAGGGTCTCACTGTAGCCCAGGCTAACCTGGAACTCACTCTATAGTCACAGATTGGTCTTGAACTCACACTGATCCTCCTATCTCTGCCTCCTAAATGCTGGGATTAAAGGCGTGCAACACCAGGGCTGCAAATATATATATATTTTAAAAATAAAACTTTCTTTTTAAAATCAATATGGTGGTCTCTCTTTATCCTCAGTTTTTTTTTTTTTTTTTTTTTTTTTTTTTTTTTTTTTTTTTTTTGCTTTTTTGAGGTGGGGTTTCACTCTAGTCCAGGCTGACCTGGAATTCACTATATATTCTCACGGTGATCCTCCTACCTCTGCTACCCAAGTGCTGGGATTAAAGGCATGTGCCACCATGCCTGGCTTATCCTCAGTTTTGATTTCCTCAGTTTGTTATCTGCAGTTAACTGTGGCTTGAAAATATTTAATGGAAAATTCTAGGAGTAAACAACTTATAAATTCTATTAGTTATTGCTATAATTGTCATAATTTATTTTTTGTTTATTATGTGTTTGTGTGTGTATGCATGTTTGTAGCATGGTTGCAGGTGAAGGCAGAGAACGACCTCAAGTATTACCTTCAGAAATGTCATCCCACCTCCTCGCAGACAAGGTCTCTCATTGGCTTGGAGCTTACCAATTAGGCTAACAGGCTGGCCAGGGAGCCCCAGGGGTTCTCCTGTCTCCACCTCCGTGCACCAGGTGCACATCACATGTCTGTCAGTTTACATGGGTACCAGGGATCAATCTCAGGTCCTCGTGCTGATGAGAAAACACTGGACCAACTAGGCTGTCTCAGTAGCCCCATATTTTGTTATTACTCTTTTACCTTTTTTCTTTTGTTTTTGCTATTGCTCTGTTGAGACAGGGTCTTAAAATATAGCTCAGCCTGGTTAGGAATTTTCTATGTAACTCAAGATGTCCTTGAACTTGTGATCCTCTTGCCTCAGCCTCCTTAGGGATCAGGCATGCATCACCATTTCCTGCTCCCTAACTTGTAAGTTAAACTCTATCACAAGTATATATGTAGGGGTAGGAAATTTTCAGTATATATATGCATATGTATATATATGTATATATGTATATATGTATATATATATGTATATATATATATATATATATTTGAGTATTATCAGTGTTTTGAGGTGTCCACTCAGGAACTTGGTAAGCATCTCCAGCAGAAGAGGATCTACTTAACTTTGATCATTTGTTTAAACATTTTGTTAATACTTTTTAAATTACTTTTAACTTCTTGGATTCTAAAACTAGGCAGAATTAACATTCCTTGATGTCTTATCCCACCTGTCAGGGTAACTTTTCTCAAGATAGTATCTTGAGACTTTGTAAGCACTTGAAGTACTTAGGTGATTAAGGGAAGTCTTGGTTCTTACTGTCATCACCAAGATTAGGCCCTAGCCTCTCCCGTAAGCACATCTGTTGGGAGCAATTCTTTGCTCTGTACCCTTTGTGTATAAGTACATGCTATCCACAGGAGTTGCCGTAGAGGCACAGTTGGAATGTGTTAGCCCTTACCACTACTCCTGTGAAGGCTTAATTAAGTGCTGGCAACTCTTCCCTTGCGATTTTCTTCTGCGTCTGCGCTCCCAACTGGTAACTTCATATGAATCCATACCATACCACCCCATTATTTAATAAGAAGAAATTTCACAGTAAATTTGAAGACAAGACACACAAAAACAGTTTTGCTAAAGATGTCCTATATACATATATATATATGTATATATATATAGTATTTTATTTTAAAATGTCATTGAGCATATACAGTTTCTTTAGCTTTTTCCCAGGGGACATTGCACCTAAGTTTCAAAACACACAAAATAGATCCCCTTTACTCCACAGTTCTCATTTTGTGTTTACAAAAGTCAATGCTTCACAATCACAAAGCAGGAAGGTACATAGTTCTGAAATACTTTTAGGCAGATTCCTCTCAATTCACTGTACGTAGGGTAGTTTTGGAAACCCAGACCATGACATACATATTCTTACAGGTGATCCTCACGATGGGCCTCCCTGGGTCTCCAATGAAAACAAAGAAAATCGGAGGCAAAACAGGAATGAAAGAGTAACTTTAAAATCCCCCCACCCCAAAAACACACACAAAATCCTCATGGAAGACGGGGAGAGTGGAGGACGCAAGGCTCCCCTTCTTCAAGTACGACACAGAAAACAGCAGCTCATTTACAGCCCTGTTTGGTCACTGTCTACTTGGTTGCTACGTGAACAAAACTTCACAGAGAGGAAAAATTAAAGCTATTTACACAGATAACACTGTGGATAAGAAAGAGCAGTACTCCCTGGACTGGTATTCAAATCTCACTTAAGAGGCAAGTCCAGCTGCTCGTGTAGTGTTCTCTGAAGGTCCCAGTGTGCACACATAGGCCACATCACCACCCAGCACCTGAGTTTGCTCACACAGGTGGGTTGTGGTATGTAGACTACAATACTTTTCTGTGCTTACACATCCTTAAAACTATGAGCTCCTAACATAAAGTTCTGTGGCCAAAGACTGCTTTATTATTCTCTCAGATCTGGTAAGTTTTGGGGTCCGTCTGGTTGTTCTCTTGCATAGACAATGAACCTCCCTGCTTTCTCCAACTGTCGGAAGCGCTGGTTTACTGAAATTAGAATCTCATCACAGCTTAACACGCCCACTCAGAAAACAGCAGAGCTGCCGGGTCACTTAAGGAAAGGTGACATCCTCAAGCTGGTGGGAACAAAGGCCTTAGGAATACAGGTGATGGGCAGATGAGGAGGGAGGGAAGGAAGAGGATATTAAGAGAGGCGTCAGGATTTTAAAGAAATGACTTTTCCCAAGGGTTTCCACACTAATGACCTTGGTATACTGAACCCCCTGACAAATGGCCAAGATTTGGGGCTGAATTTAGCTTCTAGGACTCTGATTCTTGCCCATAAATAATATCTACCTATGGCTGTAATTCCTCTTAAGAACTGAACTTATGGTGAAGAGTAGGAAGACACAGCTGACTTCTCACAGCTGCATGGAGGTAAGCTGCTAAGAACTTAAAAAGAAGAATCAACATTTAAATCCTCCAAGCTGAACACTGTGGAAAATAACTCAAGCCCACATTTCTACGGCCTGTCCTATTAGGCAGCTGTGTGTCGGGCCGATTCTCACCACTGCTTTGGTGCTGCGAGGGTGCTGGTTGGAGCTGCACCCCACAGGCCACCTCTACCTCTCTGGCTGCCGACACCGTTCCGGCTTCGGCGGTTTCAAGAACGAAGCTTTGCCGGCCGCCTAGCAAACTGCCGCGGAGCCCGAGTTCCCGAGAGGAGCGCGTCGCCGCAGAGTCTGCAGAGCAGGGACCGGCTGAGCAAGAGATTTAGGGCTGAAAGATCCTTTCATTAAAGGAAGTGGCCACACAGCCCCCAGGACAACCCTAAAGAGTTGACTAGGAAATCAAATGCATTTCATTACACAAGACTTCCTCTGAGGCTGTTAGGGTGAGCAGATTTGGCTATAAGTCAGATAGATACAAACGATTTCGGGACCCCGTACAAACATGTTCTGCAGAATTCTGAGTGCGTTGTCTTTTGACCTTTCCAGGAATGCTCCAAAAGCCAACCTGTTATATGGACAGTTACTATTCTAGCACAGGGTGGCTTGGGGCCTGGGTGAACAATAAGGCTGAATGGAGTAAGCCCAATGCACAGAGCAATATCAGCACTGGGCAGATCTGCCATGGGCATTAACAAGTCGCTGTTTCCACTTTTGATTTATTCATCTCATTTGCAGTCTTCTTCCCATCCCCCAACACAAACACAGCTTTAGCTTGCTACTAAGATCTTCCTACCCATGGGGGACTTACGAAAAGGATTCCTGGATACTTCTGTAACTAAAACCAGCAGGATTAAGTGTTCCAGGTTTTAGGGCAGATTTGAATGGAGAATTTCAAGGTTTTTTTTTTTTTTTCCTGAGATATGCCTTGGCAGACAATGAATTAATGAACTGCGTAGAAAGCTGTCACATCTGGGAGATATCTACACTCATGTTCTGACTCTGTTGGCTTGAACAAGAACTGGAGAAGCTCAAGGCAGAGCCACAAGAGAAGACCAGAAGAGGGGGGGTGGGAAAGGCAATGAAACACAGGGACGATGGACAATCTCAAAGAAGGCAGCTCAGGGTCCTTTATAGAAGACCTTCTCAAGTTTCCAGTTGGGAACTGGGGCAGGGGACAGTGGACCACTGGGGTGGCATGCCTGAAAGTCTTTTTACAGTTTCATTTTCTACCAGAGAAGAAGCTTACCACAGCTCTCCCTGCAGAGATGTCTGGACTGGCTCAGACTTATCGGAGGAGGAGGAAAAGGAGGAGGAGGAGGAGGAGGAGAAGAGCACATTGTCACACGAAGGTGACTCCTGATAAAGTAACAGTCCGATTCTCAGTCAGCATGTTGTCAAACACCCACAGTATGTCACCAGCCAGAAAAGGCAATGGGTCCATGCAACGGGGTGAGTCCATTCCTGAGTAGGAAGGCACCAGGCCTCTCTCTATTCGAAGAACATAGGCGATTTATGACCTTGGAGGAGAGGTTCCTATCCTTACCCCTGGGGAAGGGATTCACAAAAACAAAAACATTGCTCTTAAGCATTCTAGGGAAATCTCTCCCATAACCTCCCTATTTATTGGGTTGGAGGAGTGTTTGAATTACTCCAAGCTGTCTGAATAGTGATGATACCCCAGCAGCTCTACAGGAATGGGGGACAATGATTAGACATCGCTCTAGAAGGACCTGATGCAGAGCAGCAATCTTCCTAAGTCAGGTGATTTTTAAACTGGGCTTTGCCACTCCTCCTGGCTGAGAAGCAGTGCAGCGATGAGCCTGGTACTCGAGCTGCTGATGTGCTCATGAGAGCACCCCAAGGTGAACCTGCAGTGGGCAAAGGGGCCTCAGTTCTTTAGGAATAGGGAGAGCAGGGTGAGTCACCCCAGCTCAGAATCACTTCTATTCAAGTGTCACGCTGAATGGACCTTGCATGGTGATGTAAGAAAGCGCGGGGCTACTGCCTGACAGACTCAGAGACCCAGACCTCAGTAGAGAACTGAGGACAGTGTCAGACCAAGACACTTGAATCCTAAACTGTCCTCACAGGAGGTATGGTGAAGTCATTGATACAAGAACATCCAAAATGGCTCCATTAAACACCATTTCCTAGGTGTTCCTAGGACACAGCAGGTGGGACAGAGCTATCATTCCAGTAATGAAAATTCACTCTCGTAGGGAAACCTCCAGCCACACGTAGGGATGTTGAAGGTAACAGAGGAACTGTTGGTCCAAAGAAATGCCCATCCGTTGGAGAAAAGACACCAATTTGGTGAGGAACAAAACTTGGAAACAAATATTACACAACAGAGACACACCAGTCATGCAGAACACTGCTTCAAACAGCTGCATGGGTGATACGGGGCACAGGACATGGTGACTACCCAGCCCTGGGTTGGACTCTGGTATGGAAATTGCTTAGCAAGGAAGTGGAAAGTCCCAGTCTTGTGCCAGGGAAGGGAAACATGAGCGACTCAAGGAATGTCAAAAAGAAAAAAAAATTCCCCGCCTCACCCCATTATTACCACAAAAGACAGAAAGAGAAAGAGAGAGAGAGAGAGGAGAGAGAGAGAAAACCAGAGAGAAGAAGTAAGGAGAGGGAGGGAGGGAGGCAGGGAGAGGCAGAATCCCTGACATGAGTTTGGCGCTCACACTCTCTGAGGCATGGTCCTCAACTTTCCAGTGCAGCACTTAACCTGGAGAGAAGCTGTCAGCTTGCCCAGCTGAGGAACCTTCAGCCAGTTACACCCAAAAATGGCTGTCCCAGCTACTTTAGAGAAAATAAATATGATGTTGGGGCCCAAAGAGGCAATGCCACCAGGAGGCCTATAAAGAAACCAACGGGAATATAACAGGCTTTGTGTTTAGCTCTTGTTCAGTGTCCAGACCTGCTACTAAGAAGACATGGGAACCTAAGGGTCACCTTGAAGCAAAGCCAAAGGCTCTTTTTGGCAGCAAGCTCCTCACTTGTGCTGGGAAGAAAATGCATCCCATGGAAACCAGCTCGGACATTTTCCAGTTCTGTCCTGCCTAGAGGCATCCCAGTTTTCTTCCCCACGGTCTTCCCAATCCCCTGGTGTCACTTTCATGACAGTTTGTTTCCATGTATTAAAGGAATGACATATACAGAAATGTCATCTCCAGAACCCAGCCGGTCATTCGATATCCGCCAGCCTCTGTCCTTCAGGACACCCCGCGCACGCATCACCAAGTCCTGCGCCGCCAGCGTGTACCTGTGCGGGAAGAGGCGGGAACACACAATTAGAACCACGTGGGCAGAATGTAGGCTCAGGCGAGGCTAGTAAGGAGGAGGCACCAGTTCAGTCACATAGTTTTTACATACTTTTGAAAAAAAATTTTTTTTTTTTTGAGGTAGGGTCTCGCTTTAGCCCAGGAATTCACTATGTAGTCTCAGGGTGGCCTTGAACTCATGGCTATCATCCTATTTCTGCCTCCCAAGTGCTGGGATTAAAGGTATGTGCCACCACACCTGGCTTTAAATACTTTTAAAGTTAAAAAAAAAAAAAAAGTTGTGAGCTGGGCATTGTGGCACACGCCTTTAATCCCGGCACTCGGGAGGCAGAGGTAGGCGGATCACCATGAGTTCGAGGCTACCCTGAGACTACATAGTGAATTCCAGGTCAGCCTGGGCTAGAGTGAGACCCTACCTCGAAAAACAAAACAAACAAACAAAAAGTTGAGATCAGCTCTTCCCCAAATGTGGGAGGCCTGATATATTTTTTAGGTGGGTGATGGGGCAAGGCGCTACATTAAATAATCACCTACGTTATTCCACAGTGCAGTCCTCTCTCAATGCTCTTTACTGCATTTAGGAAAATCCCACTTTGGTATTAGTATATCTTAACAAAGAACCACACAAGCTCAGAGTTTTCTGTGGTAATCAGTGTATAGCTAAGTAAGTATAGGTCTGGGGAAGCCTGAGTTCTGATCCCCCAAACCCAGGTAAAACCCATAAAACCCAGGTGTGGTGATGCACTTTTCTAATGCTGAAATAAACTCAATGCAGGGGAGGCAAGGACAGGATGTTTCCTAGGACTTGCTGGCTAGCTAGTCTACCTGAATCCTTGAGCTTTGGGTTCAGTGAAAGACCCTATCTCGACAATAAATAAATAAATAATAAGGTAAGGAGCAATTGAGGAAGACACTCAATGTTAACTTCTGGCCTCCACATGCAACACATACAAATGCGTGTGTGCACACACGTGTGTTCATAGACATATGAACATGCATACACACATGCACACTACATACAAACACACATACAAAAAAAAGTACATAGGAAAAATAAGTTCTGTCACTGATGTATTTAGTTTTTAGGGGTGTGCTCCTTTTGTGTCAAAGAGTAGTAGTTTGACACTCAGGGTTGGGCAGATCTCCATTGCAAGTAAGTTTAAGGGCTAGCGAGATAGGCCGGTAGGAGCACCTGCTGTGCAAGCATGCGCTCCACTCCTCGGACCCGTGCAAACAGCTGGGCGTGGCTATGCACACCTACAACCCCAGTCCTGCGGAGAGCAGAGGTCAGAGAATGGCTGGGGCTCACAGAAACTGTAGCTCCATATTCAGAGAGACTGTGTCTCAAGGAAATATGTGAATGGGTGATAGAGGAAGGACGCCCAGTGATCTTCTCTAGCCTTTGAAAGTGCACACAAGCACATGTACCTGCACATGCATGTGTCTACTACACACATACCACTCCTATCACCACCACCACACATACAACACACAAAAAAGTTTCAAACAACTAGGGTGTTTTAAGGAGAAATTTTCTATTCCATGTGGCATAGAAAAATAGTAAGAATGTGAAGGCACATGTGTGTGAATAATATGTTTTCATGTGAGTGAGCTGTTCTATTCATCCTTATTAATATTGCTTTTCTATAGATCATGTAAGAATCATAAAGTATCTTTCATGAATTTGATAACATTCCTCGTTTAGATTTAAATTGTAAACAAGGCAAAAGGATGATATTAACAGTGAGATTAACATCTATAGAAAGTGTAACATAAGAGGTGATTTGGGTGATATGGACTTCAATTACCTCTGAGATGAGAACAAACGAGACAAAACACTGGCAGGTGTCTATTTACATACTGATCAACACATAGAGTCTGAACTGAGAAACTTAAAAGAACTCTGGCAGGCCTATATTTGGTGTGGGATGGATTACTTTCCTAGCCTGTGCCAGTAAATGTGATTCATTTTTTTCCCTGATTTCACGTTCACCAAACAGCTTTCTGATTAAGATCTGTCTCCCTGTGTAGGCTTGCCTACTGGGAAGGAATATGCTAGTGTTTGTGCTTTCAGCCAGCTATGGTTCTCTGTGTACATGTGAACTGGAAGGCTTAAAGATGAGTCTTGTGAGCTTCATTCAGGTGAGCCCAGCACTGACAATGAATCTTCTTTTTTAATATCTGAATTAAATCATGCCCTGAACCCAAAAAGCTAAGAGCTAATTCTGATAAATCACCATGAAAAATAATGTTACCTATAAAAGGCCTCTTGGAAGGTCACTCGAGAGCTACCCTGACTGTGCTCATGATCTTTTCCCACTTGGAGCATCTCATCTTTACTTAGGGGATTCAGATCCTCTCCATGTTTTCCTGGAAACCTCTGATGCATTCACAGACGCTTGTGTTAAAAAAGGCTTGCCTTTAAGAACAATGGCTATAGAAAATGACTTCAGGACTGGGAAGATTCCAAGTTACAAAGTCTTTGAGAATCAAATCTACTTGTGTAACCTAGGCAGCAACAGAGTTTGGCATGCACTACACCATGCTGTACTTAACACAAAATGAGTGCCTTCCTCTTGGAGGATGGGTAGTGGGTGCATAAGAGAGACCCTTTTCTCATTATTGAGAGAAGTACTGGCTTTGATGCAGAAATTTCTATTATTTTTTGGGAACACGCAACTAGTTAGTCTTCACTGAGGTGTCTCCTCCTGAGACGAGGAAAGAGAGAATGATGCCGAAGAGGCCTACTGCAGCTCACGCACTCCATTCAGAAGAAGCCCTCAGGTTCTTCCCCAAGGTTACTATTGGATCACCCCGTATGTGTGAAATAGAACCCTGCAGCCGCAGCCACCAGCAACACTAGGCTGATGTTTATCATCCTGTGATCGACAGTGATTCAGAAAGTTGGCTGAGTCAGTGAGTTGATTCATCCACCTGGGATGAACACGCCTTAAACCAGGCCGCAGGCAGATTAGACGTGGACATGGTGAGCTGAGAGAAAACACAGCTGATAAGAAAAGACCGATGTAACAAAGGCAGGAAAACCAGATCCAAGGACCCTGCTTCATCAGGAGACAAACAGGCCTCATCATGTCCTACAGTCATGGAGAAATGGCGGAAGGATCAAGACAAGGTTACTCAAGTCACGAAGGAGCAAAAGGCAAGGGACCTCTGAGGCACTGCCACTATGCCCAGATTTTTGGTATTTTTCAGCCAGAAGTAGCTTTAGCACTTACAACAATAAGCATTAGGCCACCTACAGATGATGGCTACCTATGAGACTCATTTCCTGAAAGTTCTGCAAACTTTTAAATAGTTTTGCATGTCATAGGCATGTGTGGTGTGGGGAGGTAGGGAGGCACAGGTCGATGTGAAGTGTCATGTCTTCCTCAATTGCTCTCCACTTTGTTTTATGTTTTTGGTGTGTGTGTGTGTGTCTGTGTGCGCGCGCGCCACAGCATACCTGTGAAGATAAAAGGACAATCTTGGGTGTTGATTCTTGCCTTCCACATTGTTTGAGACAGGGTTTCTCAATGTTTTTCACTGCAAATGCACCAGACTAGTTGGCCTGGATGATTCTTCGGGATGATTCTCTTTTCTCTGCTTCCCTCTCAGGTGTGCCAGGATTCCATGTGCCAGTGCCACAGTGTCCAGCTTTATGTGCGTTTTGGGGATCTGAACTCAGGCACTCATGCTTGCCTGCAAGTGCTTCCACTTTCCCACTGAGCTGTCTCTCCAGCCCTCTACATTATTATTATTATTATCATCATCATCATCATCATCATCACAGGGACTCTCACTAAACCTGGGGCTAGTGAGCTTCAGGGATCCTTCTGTCTCTGCCTTCCCATTGCTGGGATCACATGCATGTGCCACCACACCTGGCTTTTATGTGGGTACTGGGGATCTGAACTCAGGTTGTCTGCTTATGTGGTAAGCACTTTACCTACTGAGCCATCTGCCCAGTCAAATTTCTGAAATTTTTTTTGAGAGAGATGGCTACTCTTGCATTTTCAGTTTCTTCATATTTTCTCTTACCCATAGGCCAATATTCTCCCAGTGTGTCCTCTTAAAGCTTTATTCCATGACAGCTCTTCAACACTCATACTGCCCAAAAAATACTGCTGACCGCTCCTATAGCCTTCAAATCTTTCTTCTTGAACTTTCTTTTCTGTTTTGGCCATCCATTCAGTCTCAGTTCTCCTGTGTCTCATTTTCTACAACATATAACGCCAATTTTCTCAAACAAGCCTCTGTTTGTTCTGCAGGCTCCAATTAGGACTTAGGAAAAATGGAGTAATATTTTTGCTTGCCTATCAATCATATTTATCTATGGGCATCCCAGCTGCTGAAGCAAGAAATCATAGTCCTTGCCAGGCATGGTGGCTCATGCCTTTAATCCAGTACTTGGTAGGCAGAGGTAGGAAGATCATTGTAACTTTGAGGCTAGCCTGAGACTACATAGTGAACTCCAGGTTAGCCTGGGCTAGACAGAGACCCTACTTCGAAACATCAACAAAAAAAAGAAGTCATGGTCCTTTTTAATGCCACTTTCTGACCCTGATAACATTCAATTATAAAACACGAGGAAGAGTAGAACTTCTAAACCTCACATTATTTTAAGTGTATCTGTTTAGTGGCACATGGCTAAAACAAAATCTAGTCTTATACTCATTAAGAGTGAGATATTTGGGCTGGAGAGATGGCTTAGCAGTTAAGGCATTTGCCTGAAAAGCCCAAGGACCCAGATTCAATTCCCCCAGGACCCACATAAGTCCGATGCACATGCATCTGGAGTTTGTTTTAAGTGTTCAGAGGCCCTGGCATGCCTATTCTCTCTCTCTCTCAAATAAATAAAAAATAAAAATAAAAGGGAAACAAAAGAGTGAGATATTCCAAAAGCTATATATCTGGTCTTATTTTTACCATTCTCCATACACACATGTACATATATGAAATCTATCTGGTTGATAGTTTTTGTAAAGTTCATCTTCTCACAATTAATTCAGAAACATTTTGTTGTCAGTCTTCTAGCATTATAATTAATATTCTTATCCTCTTCCTAAAAATTAAGAGGACCTTAGCATGTCTTCTTTCATCTTCCATGTAACGGCCTAATATTTAAATTTTACGTTATTTTTAAGCCTCCATTAGGTATTATTGCCATCTACTATTTAGACATAGAAACAACCCTTTAACCTCACTAGCTTCTTTGTTCTTCTCAGTCTGTTCCTTCCTTCCTTCTGGATTTAATTCCCTTCTCTAAAATTACATTTCAAATAATTATTTTAACAATGGTCCACCAGGGATAAGCTCATCTAGTCTTTGGAGATGACTGTTATTTTCCCTCAGCAGTTTGGAGACAAGATTCCACTCACTTCTGATTTCTACTCTTGAGAAGGCAGTCTGTCTTTTATCATTCCTTTATCTTTATAAGTATATGTCTGTTCTTAATAGTAGCCTTTCAAATACTTGTTGGTATTTTATTGATGGGGTAACATTCCACACAGATGTAACCATGAGGTTTGCATTTTATTTGTCATGGTTAGAAATTGGTTAGAAAACATTTGATCCTTTAAACAAAATTGTTTTTAGGCATGGACTTTCTGATTACTAATTCTCATCTGTCTTTTATATAGTCTCCATAAACTCTTGTTAAGCTGTTGTCACCGTTCTACCTTCCAGATGTCATCTTATGCCTGCTTCCACGTGATATCTTTAACTTCATTAATAATAGTTAACCATGGACTCCATTTGACGAGTCACTTTATTTTAGTGACAATGATTCTCCATCTTGAATTTCTGTTTGGTTCTTTTTCAAATCCATCTCCTGATTCTATTTATCTTCTCAACTCAACTTGTTCTATTACATCCAGGTTTTCTATGGGGGTTGGAGGGAAGGCCTTATCATACTCACTGTTCTTTCTCTGTATTTTTTTTTTGTTTGTTTGTTTGTTGTTGTTTTTGAGGTAGGGTCTCACTCTAGCCGAGGCTGACCTGGAATTCACTATGTAATCTCAGGGTGACCTCGAACTCACGGAGATCCTCCTACCTCTGCCTCCCGAGTGCTGGAATTAAAGGCATGCGCCACCACGCCCGGCTTTTTTTTTTAAATTTTATTTATTTACTTGCAAGCAGAGAGAAAGGAGAGACAGACACACACAGAGAGAATGGGTGCTCCAGGGCCTTTAGCCACGACAAACCAACTTCAGATACATACACCACTTTGTGCATCTGGCTTTGACTGGGTACTGGGGAATCCAACAAGCATCATTACACCTTGCAAGCAAGCTTTTAACCATGAACAATCTCTGCAGTCCCTCTGTATAGTTTTGACGGTAAGACAGAGGCTTCACTTCAGGTCAGTTGTTTACTATGGGCCCTGAGTTATGTACAGATGTAGTTATAAACCATTCTTTGTGGGGGGAGGGGGCGTACTTAAGGACTCTCCTCCTGCCCCAAAAGAAAAACAGGGTTTCCTTGAATTCATGACCCACGAACAAACATTGACTTAAGCCATCCATAAATCACAGAGAAACAATCAATCCACATCCTGACCCACAAACAACCTCTAACCACACTGAAACTTCTGGGGTGCCACACGCTCGGAAACCATACTCCCCGAATTACTTCTCAGAACATACCCTTAACAGCCACCAGACTCCCACCCACACCTGCTCCTTTGGTGGGCAACATTTACAAGCTTCACTTCAGCTCTGGTGAGACGCAGAGAGCCTCTAGCTGGTACAGAGGTATCTGCCCCTCACCCTTTTATCGTGTATGCAATAAATGGTTTCCTTCTGTCACCGTTCGAGTGCGCTGTGTTTCTCTTCAACTTGCCTTACATTTATTGGTAGGATACCCTACCCCTGGGGGTTTTCGGGGCTGATGTCCCCTCCTGGCAGCCTGCGGCTCACTCCTTGGGGAGTGAACAGGGACACTCCGCTCACCTACAGGAGGGTTAACAAGCTGACATCTGTGACCTGTATGACCCCTGCCCACATGAGAGGTGCAGGTCCCCTTCACCCTCACAGGCGGCGGGATCATGCTGGTGTGAATCTAGCCTGAGCTCCGGCTCTAGCTTCGTTTTCGCGATCTGACTCCCTCCACGCTCCCTCCTCCCCCGGACTCCGCAGCTCCATAGGAAAGGCAGGACTGCAGCGCACCCACCACCTGCAAACCTCCAGGGCTTCAGGGCAAGGTAAAATTCATACGGTTCGTGGTGGAGGCGCCCCACCCCGAGCCTTGGAGCCTCCGAAAGTCTCCCATGCCCTACTCTGCCTGTACGATCTCAAAGGAGGCTCCGGGAGCCTACCCTGTTTGACAATTAACAGGCACCCTGAAAATTACGAGTGTGGGGATGCCCCCTCCTCTCTCTCCTTTCCCCTGCCCACCCTGAGCCTTGCAGATGTCTCTCTGGTGGCGGGATGGGTCACTTCTCAGCTCCACTTTAGTCCAAAGTGGGTTCCAAATTGTCAGTTCCAAAGGATACGCCTCTGGCTTGCCTCAGGGCTAACTTCAAAAAGGATCAATAGAGCTTTAGCCCTTAAAACTATTTCGGCTCTCTACTCCGATCTGGCCTCAATACGGGCTAGACAATGGGAGCCGCTGGCCAGGTCTGGCATTTCAATTTCAATGTACTCACTGATCTTGACAAGTATCTCTGATGGAACAGGAGTGGTCTGAGGTGCCGAACCTCCAAGGTTTCTTTGCCATTGCCCTAATACTTCCCTTGGCTCTTCCCTGCCCAGCTTCCTAAATCTTGCTCTGTCAGGTAGGTGCCTCTAAGACAAAGCGCCCTAAACCATCCAAACCTCGTCCTTTGATCCGGCCATCGGATCTCCTCCCCCATACAACACTCACAGCTCCCATCCTGGCTCTCCTTCTTCCACATCGGCACCTTCAGCACCTGCCAACTCTCTTTTCCTCCCTAGCTCTCTCCATCCCACCTCAACGGCCCCTTTATCCTCTCCTAAATCCTCTGCCTTGGCCTTGCCCACTCACCCCACTTCAAGGCTCTACCCTCACCTCTGCCTCCCTCTCCTTCACAGGCCTCTCTGAGCCCTTCTTCTATCCCCTCCTCATACCCTATCCAGTAAAAACTTCACATCCCAGACTGGAATGTTTCCCTTGCACGAGCTAGCAGGGAAGGATGGGCCAACTCAGGTTCGTGTTCCATTTACATTAAATGAAATGGACCCCACTGAACAAAATGTAGGTTCTTTTTCAGAAAACCCCTGACACGATTGACTAAATTGATTCTATAACTTGGAGTTCTATCTATCACGTTCTTAACTCCACTCTCACTCCTGACGAATGGGAATGGATTTGGAAAGCTGCCTGGGCTCATGCCAACAGGCTTAATGAACAAGATTCCCAATCCCACCCCAGGACGAATAGCAGTCCCTGATACAAACCCTAATTGGAACTACCAAACAGACTCACACGACCGCAGGTGCCTCCAGCTTTTGGTCATTTGTTTAGCTAAGGGTATGCGCCAACAAGTGCATGGCAGAATTAATTTCAACAGGCTCAAGGAAACAACTGAAGGTCCTGATGAAAACCTAGCCCCTTTTCTTAAGCGTCTATCTGAGGCCATTACACATTATACAAATATGGGTGTTAATTCTAGGGAAGGCACTCTCCTCTTCCATGTTCATCTCCAAGGTCATTCAGCCCCAGATATTAGACGAAAACTACAGAGACTAGGAAAAGGCCACATGACCCTGCAAGGGGAGATCTTAGACCTTGCCTTGCCTTCAAAGTTTTTAATGGTAGAAAAGAAGAAGCAAGCAAGAAAAAAACAGAGAAATGACCGACAAAGGATGGAACATCAACGAGAGCACCAGGCTAATTTTCAGCTTTTGGCCACAGCCATCCAACAGTCCCAGCCCAAATCCTTGCCCTCACCATCTACCGCCTAGAAGCGGGGTCTGCCCCCTGGTCCGTGTCTCAGGTGTAACTAATCAAGCCATTGGGCAAAAGAGGGTTCTAATCCTTGACCTCACTCCAAGGCTTGCCCCAGCTGTGGGCAATGGGGTCACTGGAAGATGGACTGCCCGACGAACCGCTCTGGTGGCTTGCCTGCCACTGGTCACCAGGTCTCCTCACATATCTTGGTCCAGTAGGGTGGCCTGAGTTCCTGACCCCAAGCCAGACTAGAGTCTGGCTGAAAGGAACTCAGGGCAAAAAAGCTTCTCTTCTGTTGGATACTGGGGCCTCTTATTCTCTACTTACCTCCTGGCAAGGACCTACTTTACCCACCAACTTCACCATCACAGGAGTCTCTGGAACACCCTACAACCTGTCCTGTACCCTACTGCTCCTTTGCCAATTTGGCAATCTAACTCTCACACATTATTTTATTATAATGCCCCAGTGGCCTACTCTTCATTTAGGAAGGGATCTTCTCTCCAAACTCAAAGCATCTCTATATACCCCTTCAAAGGCCACTTCTATTTTCTTATTACATCTGGACTCTGAAAGTCTCCATCTCCAACCCATCTCCGCCTTCTCCCTTCTGCCTACTATAAACCCCCTAATATGGGTCACCTCTAATCCTGCTATAGCCTTCCACCACACCCCCTTTCTCAAAGGCCCCTCTTCCTCTGTATCCCAAGACCAATACCCTCTGTCTCCAGCCACCTGCCATGGTTTAAAACGTACTATCCAACGCATCCTTTATGCCACACTCCTCACCCCCACCTCCTCACCTCACAATGCTCCCATCCTGGGAAATAAAAAGCCTAATGGCACTTACTGCCTAGTTCAGGACCTTTGCAAAATTAATCAAGCTATTATTCCCACTTTCCCAGTTGTAGCTAAACCTTACACACTACTCTTCTCCATACCTTCTACCCCAACATTCTTTTCTGTCTTTGATCTAGAAGACACCTTCTTCACCATCCCACGACACCCTCAACCCAGGCCACTTTTTGCCTTCACACAGAAGGACCCCTGACATCCTCCAAGCCCAGCAGCTCACATGGATGGTTCTACCCCAAGGTTTCAGGGATAGTCCCCACACAAGCCCTACAAAAGGACCTGGCCTCCCTGGACCTAAACCCAGCTTCCTCCTCCAGTATGTAGGCGATCTCCTCCTCTGCAGCCCCACTGCTGAAGTTAACATAACCACCCTGCTTAATTCTGTAGCTGTCTGGGGCCACCGAGCCTCTCAAGACAAAGCCCAAGTCTGTAAGGCGTGTGCCACCACGCCAGGCTTCATGATCCCAGTCCCTCCTTTAAACCCTACTACCCTCCAGCCCGCTAAGTCCTCCATGATGTCCCCAAGCCAGCCCTTCACACCTCCCTTATAATAATTTCTCACACTCATGCTCAGAAGTCCATTCTCACTCATTGAAGACACGTCCTTGCCTGATGCCCCTGACTGGTTCATTGATGGCAGGGCCCTCTAACAAGAACCCTTCACCACTGGGTATGCTGCCCTCCAGGGACACTGCTCACCCACATAACCCCTGTGTAATACCACCCCGTACCACCTCCCACCAGGCTGAGATCAGAGCCCTGAGCAGGGCCCTGACCCAGGCTGCCACCCACCATGTCAGCATCTACACTGACTCAAAATATGCGCATATCATCCACTCCAACATCCTGGTTTGGAGAGAAAGAGGTTTCCTCACTCAAAAGGGCTCTCCCATCATTAATTCCTTCTATATTCAGGAACTTTTGGATGCAGCACTACTCCCCACTCAAGCTGCCATCCTCCACTATAAAGGTCATCAAAGGGACAAAAAACACATTTCTTAACAACTTAGCTGACACCAAAGCACGTGACCCAGCCCTCCTATGCCCCCAGTGCTCCCTACACAAAACTCTCTCTATGCCACCTAAGGAACATGAAGATGCTGACTCGTTCCTTCTGACCAACAAGCCTTTCACTCCCCAGACTCTCCATCCACCCAAGGTATCCTCTCCCCCTTCAGTCTGTATTTCCCCCTCCCACCCGTACCCTACTTTCCTTCCTCAAGAATTCTTATAACCTTTCACCTGATGACAAACTGTTCTTACAGAACTTAACCTCTTCCTGCACCACCTGCCAAAAAACCAATCCCAACTCCAATATTCGACCTCCCCAGTTTCCAATACACCCAATGAGGGGCACCACTCCTGCCTTGGACTGGCAGATTGATTTCACTCACATGCCTCCTGTAAGATGCTTTAAACACCTTATGGTCCTTGTAGATATTTTTTTAGGTTGGACAGAAGCCTTTCCCACCACTAACAAAAGGGTTTCCACTGTAGCCTGTTTCCTCCTAACCAAACTAGTCCCCAGGTTTGGCCTACCTTCCTGCTTATAATCAGACAATGGCCCTGAATTCATCTTGGCCATCACCCAACACATAGTCTCCACCCTCCATATCCCCTGGAAATTTCACATTCCTTACCATGCCCAATCCTCAGGGAAAGTGGAAAGAACTAACTGAACTATCAAAAAAAAAAAAAAAAAATCTTAAGTAAACTAACCCTAGAACTAACGCTAAATTGGGCAAAACTCCCACCCATAGCTCTCCTCCTCCACCTCCGTTCTCCTCCTCAAAACCCAACAAACATCAGTCCATTTGAACTGATGTACAGCAGACCTATCGTTCCCCTGGGATGCATCCCCACTGAGTTCCGCCTACCCCCACCCTTGCCCAGGATTTCCTTTCTTTTCCCAGGACAGAGCTATGGAAAACAACTGATACCAGCCTCCCTGCACTGTCCCAAACACCTATCCCCCCGCCCTGGCTCTTAATGTGGGAGACCTAGTCTATATGTCCTCTGGTGCCCATCCCTCCTTAAATGGCAAGGCCCACATAAAGTCATTCTTCTCACTCCCACTGCTGCCAAACTTCAAAACCTCACTCCTTGGGTTTATCTTTCTCACCTCTAAAAGGCACCTTCTATTCTCTCTTCTACCACCTTGAGACTCACTAACCTTAAGATTTCACACGTCCCACCCATCCCTGAAGAGCCAACAGACAATACCATTAATCTAATGTCACCTCTTCCAGATTCTTTGGATGTCACTGGACCTCCATCAATTTCCTCTCTTCCCAGAGGATCTGCAGAGGGACCCATGGTTAACACCGTGACCTGTCTGCAGCCTTGACCAGCTGTTGAACACCATTTAGATCCTTTGGTTACAAGGTACCTTTATGTCCTTTCAGCCCCACCAGATCGAATTCTTCACTGTTTTCCTTCACTTTCTCCTTCAAGGGGAATGCTCTGCCCCACCCTTTGTCTCTCATTCTCTCCCTCATATTCGTCATCCTTCTTACTCTTGGATTAATCTCCACAACTCCTTCTGATTGGGCCTGCTTTGAAAAACTACTTCTTAGGCTTTTTATCTGGACTTACGCGGCAGGTTTATTGGTTATAAAATGTCACCCCTTCTTCTACCCATCTTGCTTCTCCTCTTGCCAACCCTCATTAGACAGTCCTCTCCCCCAGCCCCTCTTCCTTTAACCAACATAAACTAGTCTTGGATTCTCATACCTCTCTGAATGCATCTGACTGCCCCGCACATGGGCCATGCACTCTGTCCTTCCAATGGTGTAGCTTCTCCCACTTTCACACTTGCTGCGAAGGCTCTGGGTCCCCTGCCCACCCCCACTACAATGCTTATGCAAAGGTCTCAGGTATGACCAGACTACTGGGAAAGACACAGTTGAACACATAACTGCACACGGCCATGCCGCCTGCTCTACCAGTGACTGCGGGGTCCCTCCCTCATTCCTCAAATACTGGAGTTGCATAGATTTTTGCCCCTTCTCAGAGAAACTGGAAAGGGGTCCCCCATCAGGACAAGGAGTTCAAAAATTAAGAAGAATCCTGGAACCAGGAGGCCCACTGGGGAGATTGGTCTGGGAAATCACTGTCAGTTTCCCCAATTGGGGAACTAACAACCTTGGGATGGGACGGTTCTTCAACTGTGCAGGATGCTATGGTCCTGACTATATCCCAAGAACTTTCAGGCTTACCATCAAAGCAGTTAATATTTCTTTACCTGTAAGCAAGACAAACTCTCTAGACCACTGGACTCCTACTCAACAGCCTGACCCTAATGTTTATCAACATCATGGCCCCCGCCCCCTTAATAGAGACGATAGCTTTAGCTAACACTAGCCATGAACTCTTCAAACAGGCTGACCCAGAATTAGGAAGTGACTGCTGGATCTGTCCGAGGGTGGCATTCTCCAGCCTCACATTCCCTAACCACACCTACACAAAATGGGATGTTTGCCTAGATGGACCCCAGTTCCAGTCATTGGTGAACCACAGTTCATCACCTCACACCCTCATCCCAGTTGTACCCACATATTCATTAGTTGTATGGCCCCAGAGGGCACATATTTCACCTGTCCTGATAGGATCCATACCTGTTATCCAGGGGGCCAATGTGATAAGATTTTCCTAGACCCAGAACTAGACATTCTCCTGGGCCATGAAGTCGAGCAATCTCTGACACCTACGCTCATCAGGAACAAAAGTGACCCTGTTTTACTTCCAATCCTACTTGAATGGCTATTGTCAGGGCCACAGCTATAGGCCTCTAACAAATACAACATAATCAACTCAATACCATGTCAGGAAGGACCTCTCTCTGATCCAGCAGAGCAGTCACCCTCCAAAGCTAACTTGACTCCCTAGCTGAAATGGTTTTACAGAACAGGAGAGGACCTGATCTCATGACAACAGAAAAAGGGAGAGTTTGTACTTTTCTCAATGAGAAATGTTGTTTCTATGCTAACCAACCAGACATAGTCCAAGAGAATGTTAGACAACTTTTAGAAAATAGAAATACCATTTTTTTTTTTTTTGGAGGGGGATTCGAGGTAGGATCTCACTCTGGCCCAGGCTGACCTGGAATTCACTATGTAGTCTCAGGTGGCCTTGAACTCATGGCAATCCTCCTACTTCTGCCTCCTGAGTGATAGGATTAAAGGCGTACGCCACCATGCCCGGCTTCAAATATGATTTTAATAAACAATCCCAAAGGAAGGACACCTGGGTCTCCTGGAGCCCATGGCTGGCTCCCTTTTTTAGGACCTGTCATTGCTAATTATTTCCTTCAGTCCCTGTTTCTTCAGATGTCTCTCTGATTTTCTCCAGGAAAGAATTCATGCTTTCATATCACAAAGAGTGACAGAATTCTTCATGGCTGGCCAATACCAACCCCTTGAAGATTTCGGCTCCCACTCTTCATTGGACCTCACCTATCTTTCTCCCTAGAAGGCCATGACCCCTGTCAGCAGGAAGTCACCCCTGTGACCTTTGTCCCTTTCACTTTTGGTCCAGTTTCTTATATCCCTTTAGAGTTTAAATATGAAGAACTCTTGTTCAGTCCAAAAAGAAAAACAGGATCTCCTTGAGTTTATGACCCATGAACTTACATTGACTTAAGCCACCCATAAATCACAGAGAAACAGTCAATCCACATCCTGACCCACAAACAACCCCTAACCACACTGAAACTTCTGGAAGTGTTAGAACCTCAGAAACCATACTCCCCGAATCACTTCTTGGAAAATACCTTTTCAAAGCCCTTAGACTCCCACCCACACCTGCTTCTTTGATCTGTATGTTTATAAGCGTCCCTTCAGCTCCAGTGAGACGCAGAGAGCCTCTAGCCTGTACAGAGGGCTCTGTCCCTCACCGTTTATCGTGTTTGCAATAAACAGTTTCCTCCTGATGCAGTATGAGTCCGCCGTCTTTCTCTTCAACTTTCCTTACTTGAGCAGGATGAACTATGGGTTTTTCTATTACTAGACATGTTTTTGTTGTTTGGCTGGGGATCCCTATGCCGCTGTGGTCTGAGATTTAACTTCACACTTCCTGTTGCTAGGCCTAGCCAGTCGCTTGATCCTCCACACAGAACCTCAATTTTGTCAAGTATCCACCCTCACGTATGAACCCATGTGCCGCAGGGCAGAACAGGCTGAAAGAGAAGCTTAGGGAGAAGCCAGAGGATGTCTTGGCCCGATGCTGTTCCTAGGAGCAGAGGTTCCTCCACACGCCTTCTCTTAGTGACATTCCCCCATGTCGGAGAGCTCTTTGCCGGGAACTGCAGAGGGCTAAGTGGACACTGCATTCCACAAGTGAGCTCTGCACTCGGGCTTCCTGACCACCAACCTGACATGTCCTTCCTGTGACAGGAGCTCTGGCACGGCAAGGAAAGACAGCAGGTAAGGTGGGGCCACTTGCAGGAAGCCTTCCTCCTAAACTAAACCCTGCTCTTGGGAGAAAGCATTTTGTTCCAGCCACCAGAGTGGGCCCAGCTAGTGGACACTTTGCATTATCCCCGATGTTTAAAATTCAACTTGTCCCAGGTATGAAATAAGTGCCAAGGCTGCTTCTCAGCAAGACTGGCATAAGAGGGAACTTCCTTTCTCGGGCAATAACTGCTGCTTTTTACTCTCATCTTGCTTTCTAAGCTTACAGGAGTTGCTCTGACTGGTGACCACGAAAATGCTTCATATAGCTGGGAGGCAGGAGGGTACTACGAACTTGGGTGCTGAGGCTGGACAAGGGCATACATATACCACAGACTGAGGGGTATGGTCAGAGCGTGAGACACAAACATAAAACGCACAGTAGAGCCGCAGAGCCCAGGTGCGGCTAAGACGGGAGGGGAAGAGGGTTGTTGGACACGCACCGCCAGGGAATGGGAGGTGGGCTGAGCCGGCGGGAAGCTGGACGGTGCGGCAGCCATGGGGCCATTACCCAGTGCTTTCCTCACAAGTACCTGTCAGGCTGCATTAGAGAACTGTGGAAGTGTGAATGCCCACTCTCTCTAAAGGAAGAGCCTCCCCAGGAGACAAGTTCTGAATTTTGAGAACATTTTTCTTCCCTGGCTGAAGCTTTCACTATTGATCAGCAAAGCGCTGCTGGAAGGGACGGCTGCCAGCGGAGGACTGGACTTGGCAATGTGCATGTGGCTGCGCCCAAGATTGGGGTGGAGCAGAGAAAGGACAGCGGTGCTGGGACAACACGGAAAACAGAACACGAAACAAAACAAAATATGCAGAGGACTGAGGAACTACGGGAAGGCTCAAAGCTCTTTTCATAACCACTGACTTGCAAGTCGGGGCAGAAGGAGGCCAATAAATCCTCAGCTGTCTCTCCTGTTTGGAGTCCTCACTCGGCACTGCTGCAGACAAAGGGCTCATGGTGTGGGTGTGGACTGACCAGCCTTGGCCCCGGCTTCACAGCCCCCAGCCTCCTCTCACCCGTAGGTCCCTCCAGAGTAACAGAATGCACCTTGAGAAGAAAATTTTTCCACAAAGCCTTCAAAATAGTGACCAGCACAGGGGTCAGAGATCAAGTGCTGTCATTTTCCTCATTAGACTTCAAATACCTTTATCATCCCCAACAGTTTTTTTTTTTTTTTTTTTTTTTTTTTTTGCCTTAAGTCATCCATCTTACAGAAGCTGTTTCCCATGAGACCACCTTGGTTTCAGCGCTGGACTGTCAAAAATAAGTCAATTTCAGACCTCAGGCTAACCATGCCTTAACAATCGTTAATAGCTCAGTTGGGTGGGAACTTCCACTTGCCATTTGGATAGTATAGAAAGGGTCTTCTAAGAGGGAAGGTGGGTGGCAGGAACTGGAGAATTAATGGGTTCCAAATATTTGCATATAAAAGGCAGCCTCCATCTGCCAATATCTCCTCAGCAATACAATGTGATGAGAAAGGGTTGAGAGCTCCCCTTTGCATTCTGATCAGGCCTCTGAGATTTAAGAGGTGGAAAAGCTCTTCGACATTGGCAGGGATCTATGGTGACTGGAAGAGTGGAGAGTGGGGGCTGGCTTGGAAAGGGCTTTTGTTGTATTTAGAAATGGGCAACTAGTCCTAGGAGGACACACACATCTTGGTCTCGCCCATGGGAGCAAGGCTGTATTTCAGTGCCAAGTTCTGAAGCCTGTGAACCTATTCACTGGCTTCTGATGCCAGCCTAGAGCACAAGGGACCACACTCAGGCATACACCCAAGACATTAGACCAAGCCACAGGCTGGAGAGAGCTCCTCACCCCTGTGGGAAGGGTGAGAATCTGCTGTCCATCTCCCTTCCATTGTCAGCTTTGTCTACCTCTCTGCACCCTGGCAGTGGCTCCCTGGTTTCTTAGGTGGCAAATGTTTATTCGAGTTCACATCCCATACAGCAACATTTCAATAGAAGGAGGCATCATACCTCAGTCCTTTCTCAGCCCTCTCTGGCAAGCTCTTTGAAATGCCCTGATGTGGCCACACAGTTAAGTGGCCACACAGTTTCTCTCTGCCAGCCACACAAACCACACCAGGGCTAGAAAGACATGCGTGCAGCTCACAGGCTGACTTCCAGATTCCTATGGATCTGAATATGCTCAATAGCACACCAAAAACAAAAATGCAGATTTTTATCTGGTCTTCAGACATGAGATCAAACACTCACGAGTTTGTTCTAAAGCCTGCGAGTGATATGGTGGCACAGGGGAGGGGGAGCCCTTTCTTTTTGCATTTGAGGCATAGTTTTTGGAAACCATATGGTACTGTTATGAAATTAGCTCAACCAACGCACAAAAAGATTTCCAAAAAAGAGCCTCTGTCTTTTGCCAAGATAAATTTCATCTTATCAGGGTAATAGAAACCAACATTCAGTACTTGCATGAGGGCCTGCCTGTGAGTGTTAATGGGCATTTTGCCGTTACTTTTGCACTGATTAACCCCTTCTATTGTAAGACCCATAGCCAACTAAGAAAGATGGGAATAGAGCACCTTTACAAGTAAGCCCTTCAGGACAGCTTCTGCATTACAGGGAGGGGTTTGTGGTATAAAGTACATACAGACTCAAGACTCTACTAAAAGACACTTGACATTATTGGGGTCATAGCTCTGGGGTAGAAGGGGTGTTTATCATGTGCCAGGTGGTGGTTACATCCCCAGTGAGTGTCATTGCAGGGGAACAGAGAGTAGTCGGGGCCAAGATAAAGATGGGTTTCTGCAGACAGGCTTATGGAAATCAAACATGGGGACAACGTTTTGCCTGCGTATTTGGGATGTGAGTTCAGGCTACCTTGTCAGGTTTGGTCCCGGTTTCTCATGGCTTTGCCTGCTCCCTTCCCTTTAGTAATATTAGTAATGCATTGCTTTCTGATGAAGCGAGCATCTCCATGGAATGTTTACATACTTGCCTTCATCTTGGACACACTCCCCAGGAGACCCACCACCAAAACCTACAGCTTTATAGAGGGAAGAGTGAATTCCACGGTTTGCCTTGGAAACCCCTTCCAGGGCTTTCTGTAAGACCTTCTCCAGATCACGCAGGATCTCTAGGTCTTGCAAGGCAGTTGTATGGAATCACAGGGAATTGGCACTCTGTGCAGCTCGAGCTCAGTGACCTCCAACAGCCCCGCTCTCAAGTGGTAGCATGATGTGTTTCCCACAAATGGTTCATTTTGTGACCCCACAGAAAAGACAAACCACTGCCAGCTCTGCAGCACTCCCGGGCAAACTCCAGCACAAAGGAAGAGGAGGAAGACAAAAACCTCCTGCACTCATATTCTGGCTCATCTACAAAGCCGCCTTTCAGTTGTCTGGTTCCTTTGTCCAGACAGTTCAAAACAAGCAAAAGCTGGGGTCAAGAGATCACAGAGCTTATTTGTACCCTTATCCCTGCCTGGGAGGAAGGTGTGAAGGTCAGAAGTGAGCATACCTCCTCCCTCTCAGGAATGGAGGCGGGGTTATGTGAAACTTCTTGTTAGGGAAGTTGTCACCAGGGGACAGTGATATTGGCAGTTCAGTGAGAATGGCTGTAGTCAGGAGGCAAAAAAAAAAAAAAAAAAAGGAAAAGACATATACACGACAAAAACAAACACCCAACAGTCAAAAAACCCACAACTCCTGCCTGTCAATAGTCAACGTGTGCCCTGCCTCTGTCTGTCTGCTTCCTTTCTAGACAACACTGGGCAGACATGGTACAATTCAAAGTAAAACAGGCCCACGCAAAATCTCATCCCCAAACATCTTGTTCTTCCTTTTCTGTTTTCTTCCCTTCCTGGTCCCCCAACTCCCACCCTGGGAATACCTTTCCTTCTCATTTGCTATCAAACAATAATCTGACCACGTTGGCTCAGTCTCCCCAGGCTCTCCACTTGCTGCTCCCGTGATTCCATAGGCAAACTGGTGTCCTGGGCCCTAGTGGTAGATAAGCGAACCCCCTGGCCAAGGAAGAGGGGATGGAGCCTCTGGGGCATATTATGCTGGGCCTTTCTTCTCAGAATGACAACTTGGGTGAACACTCATTAGGGCAACTTTCACTCCTATTACCACTTTGTGCCACAGAGGGGCCTGGACTCAGGATTAAGCACGCGGGTGTCCGTGGGCCTCCCAGGGAGACATCCTAAGCTGGGGTGTGAGCGCTGTGCCCTCCTGCCAAATGACACACAGATATGTGCAATGATACCACACACATGACAGAGAATGTAATTTTACATAATTATAGAGTTTGAAACAGCTCAAGTTTCTCTGATTTCCCAACGTGGCTTAAATTACTAAGGCGCACACAGGGTGGAGCCGATCCTCACACTGGTTTTCCCCATCAGATTGTACAGAACACTTCCTGATCATGGCTCATAATGAAGGAATTACACAAATTCCACATCGTTACCACAGACTTCCTTTTTTTACAAAGAATGTTCACATTCATTCATCTTGTAAATTCCAAAGTCAGACACGATGTGGTCTCAACTGACCCCTCACACTGTGTGAGGATGACACTCCACCCACACAAGGCCAGTCAGCCATACTGACAGCTGGGTTCCTTGCCTGTGCGATGGTCTCCCTTCTCAGTTCTACACCTCCCCAACACTGTCTGGCTCACGCTGATTTAATTCTTTAGGGTTTTAGATAGCCCATGCTCCAGGCTAAGCTCCTCTTCTTAACCGTCTCATGTGGCAATTTCTAGTGGCTTCTGTAACCCTTTCTGGACTTCAAACTCCCAAAGGGCAGAGAGGAGTCTGTTTTATTTCATAGACTCTTGCCCAGTGTCTAGCACTGGCTCCCAAAACAAGTCCTTCAGCATATTTCCCATAGGAATACATCCAAATGGGAGCTATTTCACAAAGAAGAAAACCTTGACTCCTATGTTCTGTCTTCAGAGCCCCAGTCAACTGGAACGTTTTTTGATCCTTAGCCTGACAATCCTACTCTTCCTAAGAATGGGATGTATGCTCTTCTTGAAGCTTTCCTTCTACCCATTCACCCACCTATCTGACAGGGGATTCTTTCTCAGACTTTGGTTTGCCTTCTCCCCAAAAAGCAAGCTGGAATGTATGCACTTATTTATTCCTGAGAGATCCCCTCAAACTGCGTGCAGAGGGAGTGCTTGGCATGGACCCCAGGAGCTTGCTCTGACTGAGCACACACACTGCCCACAGATTACCACTGTGTGGTGGGCACACTGGTTGCCATGGAGAGAAATGGGTTGGTAAGCAAAGCCAGAGCCCAGGGAAATTTCAACAAGTGCCTAAGGCCTTGTAGCTCATCACTAGCACCTGGCTTTACAAAGCTTTGTAAGAAGCAGCACAGCAGAGACACTGACATGAGCACAGGGCTGACAAGCAGGCCACGTGACACAGACAGATGAAAACAAAAAACTTCAAAGAGGAAAATATATTCAAGTTCAAGCAAAAGAATCGTGAATTCCAGTACCATCAGGGACTCCTGCACCTGAGCAAAATTAAACTAAGTAATTGTAGGAAACAGATGGCTAAGCTTCCCATTTTTCCTGAAAGGATGGTTTGCAGTTGTGGTTTGTACAATAATAAACACTTCTGTTGGTGGCAGACATCACCATCTATACATGTATGTATGAGGTTAGTACTGCTTGGTCCACGTTCCACATAGAACAAATAAGACATTTTCTCAAGACCATAAGGGCAGAAGAAAAGGCCAAAATCTAAACTCTGGAAGTCCGAAAAGATCTTGTACTCTTGACCACTAGACTATATTGCCTTTCTTATTTTTACATACAAAATGATGTGTACTACATTTATATGTTTTTTTAATATTTTATTTTATTTATTTACTGAGTGAGAGAGAGAGAGAGAGAGAGAGAGAGAGAGAATGTGTGTGTGTGTGTATGTGTGTGTGAATGGGCGTGCCAGGGCCTCTAGCCACTGCAAACGAACTCCAGAAGCATGGGCCACCTTGTGCATCTGGATTACATAATTGAACCTGGGTCCTTAGCCTTGGCAGGCAAGTACCTTAATAGCTAAGCCATCTCTCCAGCCATACAGTTATATATTTTAAAATAACATGAAGGCCAGGCATGGTAGCGCACATCTTTAATCCCAGCACTTGGGAGGTAGAGGCAGGAAGATCACTGAGAGTTCAAGGCCACCCTGATACTACATAGTGAATTCCAGGCCAGCCTGGACTAGAGTGAGACCCTATCTCAGAAAAACACAAACAAACAAACAAACAAACAAACAAACAAAAAACATAAAGTGTGTATTTGCCATTTACCTAAAGGCACAGAACACTACCAGCCATGCTCTCAGGAGCACAAGGGCCCTTCCTTGATCATGTACCAGTATACACTTGTCATCTTTTTGCTCAAGGTAACCACTGTCCTGAAATTTGAGTAAAATTTCTTGTTCTTGGTATTAGTTTTAGTAGCTATATTATGCGATGGGTGGGTAATTTTTTTCTTCATGTAAACAGAATTATATTCTCATCACGCATGACTTACTAATTCAACTCAGTATCACGGTTCTGAGATCTTCCCTTGCTAATGAACAACAGATTTGGCTTGTTCCTTTGAAGGGCTGTATTCTATTTTTTTGCTTATCTATCCTGAGATTGGTCATGTAACTTACTTCCGCTTTTTTGTTTTGTTTTTGTTTTTGTTTTTGTTTCTCGAGGTAAGGTCTTGCTTTCTAGCCCAGGTTGATCTGGAATTCACTATGTCATCTCAGGCTGGCCTCGAATTTACAGAGATCCTCCTACCTCTGCCTCCCAAGTGCTGAGATTAAAGGCGTGCGCCACCGCACCTGGGTTTTACTTATGCTTTTTGTAATCAAAACAGTTCTCTAGCTACCCTTTCGTACGACATATGAGGCAGTAGCTTCTCTAGGGTAGCTGGGGTTTCGGTCTTAGCAGCATTGGAGTCACTTGGACGATTTGTTCACACACAGGTTGTGGTCCTACCGTGGAAGGTTTGATTGGGGGTGCTCTGGAGCTGAGTTTGAAGACTTGCATGTCTAACACTTTCTCAGGTATTGCTGATGCCCTGTGGCCTGAGGACCCCATGTTCACAGCCCTTCCTTCCTCCCGGGTCCAGACTTTGGAGTAGGCCTGTACAGTACAGAACATGTGTATGTCCAACTTCACGAGGGGTGCCAGGCTGTTTTCATAGTGATTCTAAAAATCTACATGTTCATCCACAGTTGATTCACAGCGCTGCTAACTTTAAAAAATATATTTTATTTATTTATCTTTAAGGAAAGAGAGATTGGGAATGGGACCACCAGGGCCTATTGCCATGGCAAATGAACTCCAGATGCATGTGCTGCTGCTTTGTGCGTTTGGCTTCATGTTGGTACTGGGGAACTGAAGCCCAGCCAGCAGGCTTGCAAAGCTAGCTCCTTTAATCACTGGGCCATTTCCCCAGCTCGAGCACTGCTAACTCTTACGAGATGCTTAAAATGTTGCTAACTTGGCAATGTATCTTGTAGTATTTTTCCTTCTTTTTTTTTTTTTTTTTTTTTTTTTGGTTTTTCAAGGTAGGGTCTCACTCTAGCTCAGGCTGACCTGGAATTCACTATGTAGTCTCAGGGTGGCCTCGAACTCATGGCCATCTTCCTACCTGTGCCTCCCGAGTGCTGGGATTAAAGGCATGCGCCACCACGCCTGGCCTTTTAGTATTTTTCTAATTACTGTAGTTGTACTTTTTCACCTACTTATTGTCTGTCACTGCAATGTGTCTGATTCCTGCTCATTCCATTGGCTATGTGCTGTCTGTGTTGCTCTATGACAGTCCTCCTTGTTTTTTGTTTTTCCAAGGTAGGGTTTTACTCTAGCCCAGGTTGACCTAGAATTCACTATGGAGTCTTAGGGTGACTTCGAACTCACAGCAATCTTCCTACCTCTGCCTCCTGAGTGCTGGGATTGAAAGCAAGCACCACCATGCCCGGCAATAGTTCTTCATATAGAATGGCTAAAAATTCCCCTTCAGTTTCACAAGATGCAAATATCTTCTTCAGTTCATAGCTTGCCATTTTATTGTCTTCGTGTCTTTTGAAGAAGCAAGGTTTGTAATTTTAATGTAGTCACATTTATTAATCTTTTTGTTTTGTTTTGTTGAGGTAGGGTCTTGCTCTAGTCCAGGCTGACCTGAGATTCACTATGTAGTCTCAGGGTAACCTTGAACTCACAACCATCCTCCTACCTCTGCCTCCCCAGTGCTGGGATTAAAGGCATGCACTACCATGCCTGGCTTTATTAATCTTTTTTTTTTTTTTTTTTAAAACAAAATGGTTTGTGCTTTTAAAGAAATCCTGCCAGGAGTGGTAGTCCACACCTTTAATCCCAGCACTCAGGAGGCTGAGGTAGGAGGATCAACCTAGGCTATAGCGAGACCCTACCCTGAGAATCCACCCTACCTCCAAAAACAAAACAAACAAAAAATTAAAGAAATCCTTCCTGACTTCAAGGTAATTTAGATAATTTCCTCTGTTATTTTCTAAAAGTTGTGCTTATTTTTTCAAATTTTTCGCTTTATAACTTATCCTTATGGTACATTTGTTCTCTGTTTGGTTTTCATTGTTTCCCTCCATTATTGTCCCTGGATTTATTCTTCTGTTTTCTCTTCTTCCATTAGACGCTGTCACTGACGTAAGGACCACAGACTTAGAACTGTAAGACCGCTCATTACTCACAGACAGCCTGCACACAGGACGAGCAGGCCTAGGCTGTGTGCAGACAGCAGCGCCCCTTTCACTCCTTACAGTCCTGAAGCTGTAATAATTCTTTTGTATGTGTTTGCATGGAGGATACAAACAGAACTTACTATGGACCCCCAAGGCAGCCCTTTCAGTCTTACTATACAAAGACATGTTTCTCTGTGCTGTGTGTCTTTTTCTTTCTTTTATTTGTGGTCAAAAGTCAGGAGCTTGTGGTTAGGGACTCTCAATGGCCCAGGAGAAATATTGGGTAAAGTTACTTTATGAGATAGAGGAAAAGTAGTCGTTTTGGGCAGATCAGATGAGAGATGGAGCCAAGGTAGTCATCTCAGGTAGCTCAAAAGAGTGGCACCTTGATCTATGCTTAGCTCATTACATTAGCAAAACAAGTATGTTCACAATTCAGCCTTTATATTTTTGATTTATCGTATTATATTCAGGCCTAGGTAATTTATAGTTTTCACTATAGTTCCCCCCCCCCTTGGCTTATATATAAGCTGTTTAGAAGCATGGATTTACCCCATGTGGGTTTCTCCTCTTTCTTTACAAGTTTGTAAGTTGTACTTTCTATTATTTTAGTCATTTGCTTATAAACTCACTTAAAGCTTACAAGTTAAATACTTTCAACATGTTCTGAAATAGAAAAAAACACAGCATACTTAATCTGATTACTATAATGTCCTTCCTGTGTCTAACTGTTATGATACTTGATTTATTTATTTAGACAATGTCTCACTATATATCCCAGACTGGCCTTGAACTTCGGATCCTTGTGCCTCAGCTTCCCAAGCCCTGGGATTACAGGTGAGTACCATCATGCCTACCTAGAATGCTATTTTGTTTTGTTTTGTTTTTAGGGGTAGGGTTTTGCTCTAGCCCAGGCTGACCTGAAATTCATTCTGTAGTCTCAGGATGGCCTTGGATTCATGGTGATCCTCTTACCTCTGCCTCCTGAATGCTGGGATCAAAGGTGTGAGCTAACATGCCTGGCTCTCAATATGCTATTTTTATCCAGTAATTAAGTTCTACCATTTTAAATTCCACACAGTAGATATTTCTACAAGTATTTTACACAATGAATATATGCTTAAATATATCCACATATTTACTTAGACTTCAGCTTAATCATCCACTTTAGTTCTCAGATCTTATATCTGAGATAATCCTTTTCTTTTTTAAAAAATAACTTTATTTGTGAGGAGAGAGAGAGAAATATGGGCAAACCAGGGCCTCTCGCCACTGCCTATGAAATCCAGCCATATGTACCATTTTGTGAATCTGGTTTTATGTGGGTACTGGGGAATCAAACCCAGGCCATTAAGCTTTACAAGCAAGTGCCTTTTAACTGCTAAACCATCTCTCTAGCTTCCATTTCTTTTTTTTATGTGAGCACAACCTTAGAATTTTCTTCAGAGTTTGGTCGGCGATAATATTTCTCAGTTTTTGTTATATTTGAAATGTCTTAGAGTTCGTCTTGATCATTAGTAGTTTACTACATGAGAAAATCTTCCAGACTGATGGTCTTTTTCCTAGCCATCTGAAGATATGACCCCCTATCTTTTGGTTCTTCATGTTGCTTTTAAAAAGCTCACTGTGAATCTAAATGCTACTGCTATGCATGCTTGTTTTGCTCTTTCTTTTGGGTTAATTTTAGGATATTTTGGGAGGGGTCATGGTGGGTGATACACTTTAGGCTCTTCAGTTTCATTAAGAAGCACCTGCTTCATGGAAGGAGTCGGGGAGCTTCCCCCATTCTCCACTTGTGTGGCACAGTTTGAGAAAGACTAGTTTCAGTTCCTCCATGCAGATTTGACAGAATTCAGCTGAGAAGTCATCTGGTCCTGGACTCTTCTTTTTGGGGAGGTTTTTAATTATCTTTTCAATCTTGATGAGTGTGATAGGTTTAAGAGATTAATCTGCTCTGAGTTTATCATCCACATTGAGCTTTTGATCAGAAAGACTTGCAAGGTTTCCCAAAAGAAGACAGATTTCTGTCAGAGAACGTGATGACCCACCAAAGGTTAGCAGTAAGACCCTACTGCTGAAGACACCATATGCTGTTGGCATGTAACATGGAGTGACATGGCTGGAAGCTGGAAGAGACTCAGTTCCCAGCAGTTTGCGCATCTAGTGCCAGAAGGTGCTACATGAGCGACTGGGGGAAAATGACCAATGTCTGCCCAAACAATTCATGGCCTAATCTACTTAGCAGCAAAACACCTGACGTGATGCTCACACAAATGCAATAGTGGCACACAGCCATTGTAGGAAACCAACTGCTCTTGATTTGGCTAACTGATCTGCTCAATGGAATGGAACCCACAGCTGGAGCTGGGAAACAAGTCAGAACCATATCCAAAAATGAGCCCCCTCTCCATTATCAAGCTCCCACCAATCGTGGGCTAAAAGAGGGCCTACACCTATTAAATTCTCTCTAAAAAAAAATGGTTATCCCATTTATCTGGTGTTAACTTTACTCTCTGTTGGAGAATCTGCTTCTCTTTTTCAGATACATGCAGATCCTAAGGAGGGAACCACCCCATCATACCTAAAACGGGCCCCAGCTGAAACTAAGAATAATTGGAGAAACAAGCAAGAGTACTGTTTTCTTCACGAACAGCACAAGGGTGAAGTAGATAGACACAGAGAACAATCAACTCCTACCAAACCAGATATCCAGAGACACAGAAGCTCCTAAGACCTCATCACTGAAGCAGACCTAAAATGAACCCAACATGGCTCAGGGAAATTTGTAGAAGAGGGGCAGAAAGAATGTTAGAGCCACATGTTGGGTCATGATACACAGAGACATTGCCTCCTACACATAACTGATGGCTAACCCCACAATGCATGACCCATATACCCCAACAAGGAGGGTCTTTGTGGAGGGGGGAGGACAGGGAGGAGGCTAACAATGGTACCAACCTGACTGTATTCACTGAGTACAAAACTAATAATAATAAAAAAGTACAGTCAGCTGGTTCATTTAGGTTAAACCAGTTATATCCTTGCATCCTAGGCTATTTACTTAATAGCTACCAGGACCTAATACCTCCAGGATTTTAAAGGATAGTCACTATTGCACCTTGGCAAACCTCACAGATTGATATAAATTACATTATATTATTCTGTTGTTTTTTGATGACTAATAAATTAATTTGAACTTGAAAAAAATAAAGAAGTACTTGCTATGGCTGTCTTTTTTATTTAGCTTGAAATTTATGAAATCTTGGGTTCAGTATTCTTCAAGATTTTGGATTTTTTTCTTCTTACTTACTATACTACTTCTATACTTACTATACTTACTTACTATACTACTTCCTTCTGGATTTCTATATAAAAATCTTAAACCATCTTTCTAGTTTCAGTGTCATTCCATATTTTCTTTGCTTGTTTCTGTAAGCTACACACTAGATTATTTATTCAGATCAATTTTCTAGCTCACTAATGTTCTATTTAACTCTCACCTGTTTAATTCATTCCATTTTTAATTTCCATTTTATATTTGAACCTCTAGAAGTTCCATTTATTTTTAAAAATCTGTATAGTTATTTTTAAATTTTTTAAAAATTTTTTTGTTTATTTTTATTTATTTATTTGAGAGCGAGAGCGAGAGCGAGAGCGAGAGAGAGAGAGAGAGAGAGAGAGAGAGAATGGGCATGCCAGGGCCACCAGCCACTGCAAATGAACTCCAGATGCATGCAACCCCTTGTGCATCTGGCTAACGTGGGTCCTGGGGAATTGAGCCTCAAACTGGGGTCCTTAGGCTTCACAGGCAAGCGCTTCACTGCTAAGCCACATCTCCAGCCCTGTTTATTTATTTTTATTAGTTTTTTATTCAGTGAATACAGTCAAGTTGGTACCATTGTTAGCCTCCTCCCTATCCTCCCCCCTCCACAGGGACCCTTCTTGTTGGGGCATATGGGTCCTGCATTGTGGGGTTAGCCCACAGTTATGGGTAGGAGGAAATGTCTCTGTGTATCATGACCCAACACGTGGCTCTAACATTCTTTCTGCCCCCTCTTCCGCAAATTTCCCTGAGCCATGTTGGGTTCATTTTAGGTCTGCCTCAGTGATGAGGTCTTGGGAACCTCTGTGTCTCTGGATATCTGGTTTAGTAGGAGTTGATTTTTCTCTGTGTCTATCTCCTTCACCCTTGTGCTGGTACCAGGTTTACGAAGAAAACAGCACTCTTGCTTGTTTCCCCAATTATTCTTAGTTTCAGCTGGGGCCCTTTTGAGGTATGATGGGGTGGTTCTCTCCTTAGGATCTGCATGTAGCTGAAAAAGAAAGCAGATTCTCCAACAGAGAGTAAAGTTAGCATCAGATAAATGGGATAACCATTATTTTTTAGAGAGAATTTAATAAGTGTAGGCTCTCTTCTAGCCCTCTTAGCAGCAAACAACTTGACGTGATGCTCACACAAGTGCAATAGTGGGGTACAGCCAGGGTAGGAAACCAGCTGCTCTTGATTTGGCTAACTGATCTGCTCAGTGGAATGGAACCCACAGCTGGAGCTGGGAAACAAGTCAGAACCATATCCAAAAATGCATAGTCATTTTTATAGTCTTTTATCTTTGCTCATATTTTCAATGCTTTAAAAACAAACACACAAACAAGTTTCCAGTGCATGCTAAGTCAGTTGTTTAATCTATCTGGCCAATCAATCCAATATGGAAGCATTTGTAGGTTTAACTCTACTGTCTGTTTTTCTGCGTGTTTTACTATGACGGGTTGTTTCTTTCTTTTTCTGTGTGTAGTATGTGCAGTGTGTGGTATATTCATGCGCTAGTGTGCAGATGCACCCACCCTGTGTGCACGCAGGCAGAAGCAAGAGGAAGATGTTGACTATCCTCTTCTATCACTCTCTGTCTTATCTCCCTGAGAAAAAGTCTTCCACTGAACCTTGAGCTCCCTATTTTTCAGTTATCCCCAATGATTCTCTTTTCTCCAGCCTCCCCGGCGCTTGGCTTACAGCCATGTGTGGCCATGCCTGTCTTTTACATGGGTGCTAGGGATCAAACTCAGATCTTCCTGCTTGTACAGCAAGCGCTCTTATCCACTGAGCCATCTCCATAGCCCCGGTGAATTATTTCTTTGTATAGGAAATATACTTTAATCTCTTTCTACTATCCCAGAATTTCTCAAAAGAAACAGTTGCCCAATGGGTGAAAATAAATGTGTGAAAGGATTTGTCATCATTCTATCAGCAGGATCAAACATTGGATAACTTTTTCTTTGGAGGATATGAAGTAAGAATGTGAGAAAAGAGCTGGGCATGGTGGCTTATGTCTGTAATCTCAGCTCGGAGGCAGGAAGATCATTACCAACTTAAGGCCGGCATGGTCTACATAGGGAATTCAAGACCAGTCAGAGCTCTGTAGCAAGACCCTACCTCAACTCTTCCACCCACGGGGGCGGGGGGGGGGGGAAGAAAAATGTGAGAAAGATATGGTGTTAAAATTTTTAACAATTCAAATTCTTCATCTGATCTTAGCCCAAAGGCCAAGAAGCAATACCTAATCAAATTCCTTTTCATTGATCTATCTATCTTTCTTTCTTTCTTTCTTTCTTTCTTTCTTTCTTTCTTTCCTTCTTTCTTTCTTTCTTTCTTTCTTTCTTTTCTTCCTTCCTTCCTTCCTTCCTTTCTTTCTTTCTTTCTTTTCTATTTTTTCTATTTTTTTCTTTTCTTTCTCATCATCCCTCTCTCTCCTTCTTTCAAGACAGGGTCTCATTCTAGCTCAGGCTGATCTAGAACTCAGTCTATAGCCCCAGGTTTGCCTCAACCTCACAGTGATCCTCCTACCTCAGCCTCCTGAGTGCTGGGACTAGAGGTCTGTACCACCATACCCAGCTTATCATCTGTATCTAGATAAATTACCTCTAGGGGCTCAGGAAATGACTCAGGTGTCAAAGGCACTTGCTTGCAATTCCTGCTGGCCTGTGGTTCAATTCTCCAGCCTAAAGACCATTTGTCTACAAGGACACACACACACACACACATACACACTCAAAATTTTTTTAAGTACCTCATAAGAGAACATAGTCCCTTTTGGTTACTGAACCATCCACCACAACAATCTTACTATAAATCAAGAACAATGAAATTGCACAGTGCAGGCTGGTGAGATGGTTCAGTGGTTAAAGGCACTGGTATTTATTTCAGTCAGTATGCAAGGCTGCTTAAGGAACAACCCTGCCATCGTGGCAATGCACCTACCTGTGAGGGTCATCTGGGTCACAGTTAGGAAGGAACTGAGTGATTGCCTCCGCTACTTCTTCATTTGCTAAAACGTCCCAGAGTCCATCAGTGGCCAAGACCAGCACATCGTCTGCGCCATGCTCATATTTGGAGAGATCGTAGACTCTAACCTGAGAAGAAAAGGAAGAGCACTATTTAAGACATGTGAGCAGACTGTTTTGTCCATAACCAAGTAGATTCTCGTTGCTTTTCCTGCTCAGCCTATTGTTTTTCATGGGTGCACCACAAGGTACTTGATTCTACAGCAAGCTTGTGGCCCAGGGCTGCCACCTTTGGAGATTTGTTGCACAGAGATATAGTCCCAGTCACAACTGCGAATGAGCTGAAGAAAGCCTTAATAATTCACAAGAAAGAAATTGATTGAAAATACAATGCTTGAAATATAGGTGGGGGCTGGAGAAATGGTTCAGCAGTTAAAGGAGCCTGCTTGCAAACCCTGCTGCCAAGGGTTCTATTCTCCAGTACCCATGGTAAGCCAGACGCACAAAGTGAAACATGTCTAAAGTTTGTTTGCAGCAGCATCAAGAGGCCCTGATGTGCCATCTATTCTCTCTCTCTCAAATAACTAAATAACAATATTTAAAATAAAGAAATACAGCTGGCCAAAGGAAGGGTAGGACTCCTTACAACATGCTCCTCCGGACACAAAATGGCCTGGATATCCATGACCTCACAGTGCCTGACACTACCTACACAAGACCATCATAATAGAAGGAAAAGATCATGACATCAAAATAAAGGAGAGACTAAGTGAGAGGGGGAGGGGATATGATGGAGAATGGAGATTCAAAGGGGAACGTGGGGGGAGGGAGGGTATTACCATAGGATATTGTTTACAACCATGAAAGATATAAATAAAAAAAGAAAAAAATATAAAAATTAAAAAAAAAAGAAATATAGCTGGAATGACGACATTTACAAGCAGATACTGTGGTAGCCAGGGGCTCACTTGCTGGTAGTCCTTAGAATATCCATTCTGTAAACATTATGAAGAGCCTATCCTGAGTCAAGCGCTATAAATACAAAGAGTGTAACAGATTTTCCTGTTTCAGAGGTGCGCTCAGTCTGAGGAGGAGAGAAAGTAAATTTGGATTCTTTAGAAATGGCTCTGTAAGTATTGGTTTAGGACTTAGAAGACATACTTTATTCCAGCACTCATTTGAAAACCTTCTTGTCTGTCTTGCTCTGAGGCCTAAGGGGCTAAGAATCCTCCCATGTAAGGATAGACCCTAACACTACATTTAGGATTAAAGAGCCCCAATCTGGGTAGGGTGTAAAGGACACATGCTTAATCAGAATTTTGTGTGTTTTTGGACACATTTAAGTCTCCCCACCTTGAATGGCACAGATATTTCTAGATCAGTCTAAGCTCTACACCAGTGAGAATAGGAACCAAGTTTCAGTCAGGTTCAGCCACAACTCTGCCTCTGTAAGGTCTGTGGACAGGGGGAGTTGGAGTTGCTAGTCTTTTCTGATTAGGTAGAACTGACCCCTGCCCATACCACCTCATGTACCAAGGGCAAAAGGTCAATCGAATTAGTTTTCTTCACATTCCCCTCTCCCAGGCTCTCTATCCTAGCTTCTAAAAGGTGGGCAGAGAAGAAGATGGGATGTAGCTACTTGATGCCTGTGTGTTCTATCGCACTGTCGGATGTGCTCATCTGAGGCTGATACAATAGAATTCTAAGAGGCCTATCTGACCAATCCAGCCTCTGCACACCCAGCCTCCAGAGCTTCAGAATGGCTTGCCCAGGCCAGTGACACTCTTTCAGGGTTGCTTGTATAGGCTGGCAGCCTATGCCTAGTGGCAGAAACCAACAACATACCTACCCACAAAACCTTAGTAAATAAGCTCAAATGAAAAGCGGCCTCATGTGCCAGGCCTCTGTGGCCTGTGGATTCAAAGGCAACAATTAGCTAATGGCCCATCACATGAACCACACCCCGGGGGAGAATGCTGGGACATACACCACTGGCTCTTAACATCTTTCTCAGGCATGCTCTTTCAGGGCTTAGCTTCCATTCTGGAGAGGGCACTGAGCCTATGAACCTGTGTGTGTGTGTGTGTGTGTGTGTGTGTGTGTGTGTGTGTGTATACAAATGCCTATTGGGGTGGGGGTGGGGGAGTCAGGAAAGGAAACCTTCAGTTTTCTAGCAGACCAGAAAGTCTCAAATGCTAGAATTCTTTCTTGAAGCTATCAACCAATGTCCAATGGGAAGCAACCAAACCCCTCTTTGCTTTATTTTCTGTCATTGTTGGGTATGTTTGTTTAAGCTCTTCTCTCTTTCTCCTCTTCAGGGTCTCATGCATACCAAGCTGAGCTGACCTCAAACTTGCTATGTAGTAGAGGATGACCTTGAACTTCTCTCTCTCTCTCTTTCTCTCTCTCTCTCTCTCTCTCTCTCTATATATATATATATATATACACATATATATATTTGCAAAAGAGAAAGAGGCAAATAGAGAGAGAATAGGCATACCAGGGCTTCAGCCACTGCAAACAAACTCCAGACACATGCGCCACCTTGTGCATCTGGCTTACGTGGGTCCTGAGGAATCAAACCTGGGTCCTTTGGCTTTGTAGGCAACTGCCTTAACTGCTAAGACATCCCTCCAGCCCTTGAATTTCTGATCCTCCTACTTCTACCTCTTGAGTGCTGGGAATGCAGGAGTATACTACCATACCCAGTTTATATAGTGCTGGCAATCATACTCAGGGCATTGTGCATATAGGCAAGCACGCTACCAGCTGAGCTATGTGCTCAGTTCTGGTTTCTCAAATGTTAATTTGTATATCACTAAGCTGGAGATCCTGGTAACATGCAGATTCTAATTCAGTTCTGGGGTGAGGTTTGAGTCCGCAGTTCTTCCCAGTGATGTTAACACTGCAGATCCACTGACCACTTAGAGTAACAAGTCTTAGAGGATTCCTATTGGGCTAGTTTTGTAAACAAGAAAACCCAAAGCCTTATGTACCCATGTATAGTTCCCTAAAGCTACAGCAATCTTAGCAACTGACACTCTAGGGTTCCCAACTTTAAGTCCCTACATCACTGTATTGCTAATTCCATTACACAATAACTGCTTAAGAGAGGTTTCTAGCTTCCTGTTGGTGTTTACCTACAATAAACTACTGTTATAATTTGAGTTCCATTTCATAAAACATATTAAATACCAGGAGGTGGAGAGTATGGCTATCAGGTGGCCAATCTTACCTAAGAGACTCCATGTTCCTTTCAGCTCTTTCTAAAACAGATGTTTCCAGGTCTAGAGATAATATATATTTTATTTCAAGTTCTGCCCTGTGAATAGGGTGCCAAAACCTATTTGAAATGTTCTCTGCTGGTATAAGAAGTGACAGGTTGATTCTTTTAAACTTCAATCTAATGTTGTCCTGCCCAGAACTGAAATGGAAATGTGGCCAATGGAACCATGTGGTTTATACAAACTCGTTAGAGAATGCTGCTCTTCAATTCCATCGATAAATGCAATCCTTCCCTAATTCTATTCACATTTCTACTCACAGCTCACTAATGCAGTTTCATTTGCCAACATGAAAATCCCTTTCAATACCATTTTCCACATAATTTTTATGTAAATAATAAAAAGCTAGTAGCAACCCCACTCCCTGAGGCATTCCTCAATATCCTTTTAGGTTTTTACTGCTACTCTTTGTTTCCTGCCCCCTAGCCAATTTCCAAAGGACTTTGCCAACTTTCCACTTACAACTTGTGTCTTATACATTAACCTATGATGCAGAACGTTTTGTGAAAATGCTTTCAGAAAAACTGGATTGGTGTACAAGTCATCCCACTCTGTGCTCAGCTTCCCAGCAATGAGGGCTTCAAAGGATTGCAGCCAGCTCTGCAGCCCTGACCTTCCCTCCCTGAAGCTGTTGTTGGCTTCCTCAATCAGAATCCAAACCTCCTTGGTTTGATTTCTGAAACAGAGAAGCAGATTATTAATGAAGCCTCATGTGGAACTAATGGGCTCTGAGATGTACCAGGACTAAGACATCGGATATCCCAATTATTGTGTGTGTGTGTGTGTGTGTGTGTGTGTGTGGTGCATGCAGGAACACTTTTCTGGGAAGGAGGCTGGATAACCTGGTCAGAGTTCCTAAAGGTTCCTTCCTGGTTCTATCTGTCAAGAGAGGGATTTTTGATGTCTTGTGTGGCCTTTCTTGAAAAGCCATAGGAATCCTTGAGGGTCTTGAAGTAACTTAAGAGTAATACATAGATGCTGTCTGACCTACTAGGAAATTATGTCCCAATAAGCCCACTGCTAAGTTGAATGTATTGTAAGTTAATGAATATAATGTATATATATGCACCTAACCACTAAAAACCATAGCTTAGGAACAGAGTACACCATAGACTATCAGGGGTTCCTCCTTGGGACTCTGTGACTAACTAGGAACTGTGGCTCCAAGTGGCTGCCCACCACTGGGAGGGTTTTACACTGCATGCTCCTGGCCTAAGACAAGATCAAAATTTAAAATATGGTTTTGCACTATTATCAAATCAAAAAGAAAATCCCACATCAAACCAACCACACTGAAGACCATGTATAAGTAAATGCCTTTAACTGCTGAGCCATCTCTCCAGCTTTGAAGACCATCTGTAGTCTGAGCAGCTAAGTGATTACTACTAGCTATCTCCTGGTTACTAGTGCCTCGGGGAATGTGGCTGCCTCTACACAGGGCCTGTTGGCCTTCACAACTTGTGCATGGAGCATGTGCTATGTGCCAACTGAGAGAGCAACAAAGTTCCAGGCACCGGGGAAGCAAGGGGAAGAAAGTGAAAGAGTGTCTCATAAGTTCTGAACTAGAAGAGAGATGCACGAGTAAAATTATAGTGGCAGGGGATAATCACTGGTCTGTAGAAAAAGGAATCGGGGTACATGGAGTGATGGAGAATCACTCCAGAAGACATGGTCATGTGGGGCTACACTGAAGAGGTATTGTCTGAGCAAGTAAGGTAATTTCCCACAGTCCTCTCTTGCATCTCTCCTTCCTTCATTCTTTTGGGCACCTGTTATTCTTCTGGGTTGAGAGCGTGTGGACAATGTAACAGTGCTGGTATAGAAGAAGAGCTGAAAGGGACAGATGCCAACCTCTGTTGCCACAGACACCCTGAGGAGGACCAAAGAACAGCCATTGCTTCTTTGCCTGGTCCTTGGCATGCATGATCCTTCAAGTCCACTAATACTACATTTCTCTCTACCTGTATCTGTCTCTTCTACAAGGTAAGTTATTCTGAAATTTTCATGTGTTCAAGAACCATGTGGGTGCTATAGTTACTGGTCCTGCCTTTAAATTGCTGATTCTGCAGAGCTCAGGGGTTAGCATGAACATGGAACCCCAGGCAATTCTGGTGTAAGCAATGGGCGAATTGTGCTAAAGACAGAATAGGAAACCAGCTCTCCTAGGGGCATGGTCTATCTTGTCCTATTTGTTTCTGTGCCCAGAATAGAGGCTAGCACTTGGTACTGACAAAATACCCCAAGAAAGCACTTCTTCTGTTGGAACATGTAATGAACACCAAGGGAATTGGTCATTGTATATTTTCCTCCAAATTCAACTTCTGAACACCAGAGATCCCATTATACTTTTTGTTTGTTTGCTTTTCGAGGTAGGGTCTCACTTTAGCCCAGGCAGACCTGGAATTCACTATGTAGTCTCAGGGTGGCTTCAAACACATGGTAATCCTCTGAGCTCTGCCTCCAGAATGCTAGGATTAAAGGCATGTGCCACCATACCTGGCTCCATCATACTTTTTTTGTATGTATGTGTTTTAATTTAAATTTATTAAAATTAGAATATTAAAATTCAGCTCCTCTGCCTTGACAGTTTCATGTCCAGGTCTCTATAAACTAATGAGAGACTGAGGGCTAAGTATGGTCATGTTCTTGTAGGCAGAGAAGTGAGGTGGCCTGGCCCAGGAGCGTGGGGAGGGCAGGTGGAGGCACAGTGAAGGGTTACAGACATCATGTGTCCCCAGCACCCCCTGTGTACCCCATTTACATTTACTCTGCATGTTTCATAGCATACATTACTGTAAGTCTTCAGGACATGCTGCTGAGCCAAATGGGAAGGAGGGAAACAGAAAAAGAATTCAAGCACAGACTCACTTATAAGGCACTAATTACATGGTGATCCAACAGACCCAGCTTGCTAACTCTGGCACATACTTAGCGGTTAAGCGCTTGCCTGTGAAACCTAAGGACCCCAGTTCGAGGCTCAACTCCCTAGAGCCCACGTTAGCCAGATGCACAAGGGGGCGCACGCGTCTGGAGTTCGTTTGCAGTGGCTGAGGCCCTGGTGCGCCCATTCTCTCTGTGTCTCTCTCTCTGCCTCTCTCTTGCTCTGTCTGTCGCTCTCAAATAAATAAATAAAATAAACAAACAAACAAAAAAAGTCACCAAAAAGCTGGGCGTGGTGGTGCACACCTTTAATCCCAGCACTCGGGAGGCAGAGGTAGGAGAATTGCTGTGAGTTCGAAGCCACCCTGAGACTACATAGTAAATTCCAGGTCAGCCATGGCTAGAGTGAGACCCTACCTCAGAAAACCAAAACCAAAACCAAACAAAACAAAAAATAGTCACAAAAATGTAACAGGCTTGTGTTAGCAGAGGTAGTAAACTGTCTTTTCCCTCCCCTGTCCCCAGTGGAGTTACTACCAAGCAGAAACACAGTGTTGAGGAATGGAAATGAATCTGGGGCCAAACAAGAGCCTTGGCTCATGTGTCCTCAATGAGCCGCCCGTGCTGACTGCGCCCAGGGCTCCCAGTTTCTCAGCGCTTAGAGAGGTCCTTAATGTCATCATTGGCACCTACTTCACACAGAAGCTGTGACAAGCGGCTCTCTGATACAGCACCTCCACGTAGCACTCAGCAGCGGGCTGCTGTCTCAGCATTGTGTGATGTGTGCTCTGTCACTGAAGGTATTCTGATGGCATGTTAAGGGAGCTCACAGTACTGCAAGCTGATGCTATTGATTAAAAGGAACCCATCAATTCCTCCATTTGTCAAATCTCTGCTGCTTCTCTGGGAGGCCCTCACAGCTTTTACATCTTTATCAGCTCTGCAAATTTACCAAACCAAACCTTTATCCCCCCCCTCCACCCCCTCTTAGTGCCCTAGGTGGGACCATGGGCTCCTACAGCTCAGGTGTGGCTTTGTGGATGAGAAAGAACAAAAAACACATTGCTTCATTCTGCTTCCAACAAGCTTTGTGACTTATGACAAGCCAGTCTTTCTCTCTAGCTCTAAATTTTTCCATCCCTGAAATCGTGTTTTTGTTTTGTTTTGTTGTTTTTGTTGTTGTTTAGACAAAGACAAGGTCTGTGTATCCCAGGCTGGCTCTGAGCTTACTACAAGGCCAAGAATAAATCCAAACTTCTGCTCCTCCTGCTTCCACCTCCTGACTACGCCACCACACCCAGATTTATGAGGTGCTGGGGAGGGAGCCCACGGCCTCCTGCATGCTGGTAAGCACTCTACCAGCTGAGCTAAGTCTTTAGCCCTGAGATACTTTTATTTATTTTAAATGGAAAACAACCCCAAGGAAAATAAATGTGGTTGTATTCACTCTAACTTTCACATGACACTGTTATGAATATCAAGTCAGACCATGAGGAAGGGAACTAAGATCCCAATGCATTACATGATGTTCTTCATAGCACTGACTGCACAGCAGTGACATCCAGGGCAGGCTAGCTGGTGGAAAGAAAGGAATAAGGATGGGCTTTGGGAACTTGAGGTTCAATTCCAAATGTCTCATTTACAATGATAGTGATTAGAACTCTCTCAACAGTGGTGTTGGGAGGAAAGCCAAGGGTAGTTCACAAGATAAAGACCACCAATAGGTAGTGGGAAATTAAAAACAGCATGAGGCTCTTGTTCCTCTCTTTCATGTGGTCACTTTAAAAGTTGGACCTATAGAACTAAGAGTGAGGGGCTTGTCCGGAAGACAAAATGTCAGCCCATTTCCTTACAGTCTGATACATCAAGTAGATTGTTTTAAGACTGACAATCTTGTGGGCCACCAGGGTTGCATCCAAATTCTCTGTGGTGATTCTATCTGCACTACATGCCACGAAGCCAACATGAAATCTGATGTCTGGAGAACTGGGTTTGAGATGCATCCCTGCCTCTTGGTAGTCAAAAAACCACTTTGCTTATTTATAGTTCCAGAGTGTCGGGACCAAGTGCTAGGCATGTTGGTGACAGAGGAGCAGAGGGACCTCAGATGGAGGATCTTAAGGGAGGAGGAGTTACACATCATACGCTTTCCACGTGGGAGAAATAGCAGGGCCAATGCGTAAAGGTGAGAGAGGTCTGGCGTGCTTGGTGTTCTTTTCCTAGTTTGGTTTGGTTACAGAACTGGGTTTCTGCTGGGATGAGGCCTGTTATCTTGGTCTTTAGTGACTCTGTGAAATGAAAGGTCAAAGAATGCCACTGGGCTTGCTCGCAGCGTTTAACAGTTTCCCACGTTTCCCACTCTTCTGTGACAGGACAAGCTAAAACTTGATGTGACTGGCCATGTGACTTTACAGCATTGGCCTCAAATGAATCAAATGACACTTAAGTGTTAAAAATATGTTGGCTGCCCAAACTACCCTGTTGGCTGTTTGTTTTGGCCCATGGGCAGAGTTTCATAACTGCAATATACCACAGATATTCTTGACGGTTCCTCCCCTTTCTGGAATCCACAGACAAAATAAGATCTAACAGTTCAAAAACTTCAAAATCAGTTAAAATATTAGGCAGTGGTGAAGACAGCCTGACATTGTGGCTGATGCCTGAAACATAAGACTTCCATTTTTCCACATAAAGCCTGATACTTCACAGCCCTGTGAGGTAAGCTGTAGGAAGGCACTCCTCCTGTAGGATGAGACACTACCATGACATATTTCTTTTTTTTTATTGACAACTATCATAATTATAAATATCCCATTCCCTCCTTCCCCCCACTTTCTGCTTTGAAACTCCACTTTCCATCATATCCCCTCCCCTTCTCAATCAAGTTTTTCTTTTATTTTGATGTCATGATCTTTTCCTCCTATTATGATGGTCTTGTGTAGGTAGTGCCATTTCTTTCTCTGTGTTTCCAACAGCTTGCTCATCTCAGGATTAGTTACCGTACTCGTTGCTGTGACCAAATGCATGATAAGAGGCAGCTCAAGACAGGAAGAGTTTATTTTGGCTTACAGCTCCCGTGAGCATGGTCCATCATGCTGAGGAAGGCTTGGCAGCAGGAGTGAGAAGCCCTAGTGATTACTCTGCATCCACAGTCAGGAAGAGTGTGAATAGAAGTGCGACCATACTATAAGACCCCACCCCCAGTGACCTGCTCTTTCTGACAAGGCTTCATCTTCTTAAAGGTTCTACAACCTTCCCAAATGGCACCACCAGCTGGGGACCAAGTGTTTAGACATTTGAGCCTATGGGGGACATATCACATTCAAACCACAACCACTAAATAAGACACTTATTCAATGAGTTAGTCAACAAGCGGGACTGAACTTACCTCAGTAATCATCTGAGGAACAAACCCATCTTCACAAAAAAAACAAAACAAAACAAAACCCAACTTTCCCTTTTGGAGACAAGGTCAAAAGAAACCCCAGCCTCTGAGTATGAGTACCTAGATGCCATTTAGATGGGCTGAGTTATTACAGCCCACGTAGGAGGCAGGCAAAGCGTAAATACAGTGACTAGGCATCCCAGCTTTCCTGTAATAGTTTTCTTTTCTGTGCCTCTTTTCATAGTATAATTGTCAATAATATCCTCTTTGATTCTCAAAAAGACTTGCTAGGGGCTATGGAGATGATTCAGCAGCTAAAGGTGCTTTCTTACTAACAGCCGGGGTTCATTTCCCAGTATTCGTGTAAACAGCCAGATGCACCAAGTGGTACGTGTGTCTGGAGTTCATTTGTAGCAGCAAGAGGCTCTGGCATGCCCACATTATTTCTCTTTCTCTCAAGTAAATAAAAATATTTTTTAAGGGCTGGGGAGATGGCTTAGCAGTTAAAGCGCTTGCCTGCAAAGCCAAAGGACCCAGGTTTGATTCCCCAGGACCCATGTAACCCAGATGCACAAGGTGGCCCATGCATCTGAAGTTGTTTGCAGTGGCTGGAGGACTCAGTGCACCCATTCATATTCTCTCCTCCCCCTCCCTCTCTGCCTCTTTCTCTCTCTCAAATAAATAAACACAAATAAAATATTAAAAAAATATTTTTAAAACAATGACTCAATTAGAGGATGTAAAACTTAAGGCGTAATTAGTGAAATGAATGTGATCTTGATTCCTATGGCCACTACTCATGGTCATCTTCTTTACTAAGTGGTAAATTTATATGTGTAACAAAAACTTACATTAAAATAAATTTATTTAGGAGTTTTGTATACTTACATACCTTAGGGTTG